>CM077010.1:122216617-123645040 GCA_039090855.1 Macrothele yani | reverse complement strand
ATCCGCTGTAGCTCATCTCTGTTCCGGGTCTGTTGCTTGATGAATCTAAAAGTCACGTAGGATATGCGAAACACAGTCTTTTTCAGGTGAGAAGAACTAGGCTTCCATTTGGTTAGACTTGCTTCAGACCTCCATCTACGATAGCTTAAACTGTTCTCCGAGTCTGAAAAATAAAGTGGAAATCCTGCTTCAGTCCCACATATGGCAGTGCCATTTGGGGCGTCTGTGCAAATTTACAGAAGAAAAGAATCACTCACTCCAAAATAAAACCCTCAGAATGATGACAGGTTTTGATGGTAGTACCTCTAACCACGAAATTAGAAATCTACTCAATATAAACGCAATTGATATGTATGAACTACTAAAAAAGTACTACGATAAAGCTAAGGATCACTCAAATCTTTCAGCAAGGGAGGTCCTTAACTATGATGTTAAGGCCTCCCAACAAAACATAAAAGAACAAAACTCATTTTGGAAAATGTGCCGGAAAAAACCACACTTAGAAATGGGCCAAGAAACTCAGCAGCTCACTGGAACTAAATTAATTAGTAATTCCAAACCTTCCAACGGTCTCGTTAGTGAAAGGAGGGGGAAATGGGTTTATATGTTTGATCAATGTGAAGAAAAGGCTGAAAAACTATGTACAAAAAGTTAGAAATTCTTGGTGCTTTTACGTTCGCAATTGCAATTCTGCACATGGTGAGTAATGTTGTTGAAAAGTGAAAGACCGTGGATGGCCTATTGTCAGCTTTCCTAACTGCCAGGGAAAGGTACTCGGATCAATCTCATGCAGGTGGAAACGCTCCAAACACTAAATACCCGCCGGATGGGCAAGTTAAGCCGTCGGACCCCAGGTGCTAGCAGCCTGGTTGAAAGCAAGGGTCCCTGTTTCTCGTCCCATTCTTTTAATTGTCCCCCACTACTAGTGTATATTTTGACGTCGTGTGAATTAGTTCCTCCTGCGGCGCAAAATAGTGGCTATATCTACCAACTTTTCTCTGCTTATCAACTTTTCTATCGTAATGTCCTTCAGTGTATTTATTTATTTATTTATTTTGGGTTTAACGACCACCATGAGCAACTCAATGGGCTATAAGCAGTCGCTCGTCCCTAATTTAAGGCCACTGGTTCCAGGGAAGGGAGAGAACCAGTGCCGTAAGACAAACACAACATCCATCATCACGAGATTCGAACCCGGACCCATCTCGGGAATCGGAGCAGCCGTCGCTTAGACCACTTCGCCACCGGGGCGGCCCATTAGTTTCCCTTCTCGGCTCAATTACCTGTATCAAGTGTAGCCAGTGGAGCGTAAACCTCTTCTGTTTGCGGAAACACTACAGGCTGATTATTGAGTAAGTTGAAAAGTGAAAAAAAAAAAAAAAAAAAAAAAGGGATCCTTTAAGGGCCGACTGTGAAAACTTGGTGTTTTTAGTGTAGTCATTTTATGGTGTTCTCTTTTGATTTTTTCTTCCAGCCCTCTTTCCTTGCCACTTTCTCCCTTTCTTCTGCAAAAGACATGAACAAAGTTTAAACGCCGGTTGCAGTCAGGTACATTACAACTTCAGCACTTACTGGAAGGAAAACCGTATACTTCTAAAACACCAATTTTTCATTGCTTTTACTTTGGGATCTTTTCTGTCTGTTCCAGCTTCTATTGCTTCTACCTTTTCTCCATTTCAAAAGATTCAGTGAGTTGCAAATTACTTGGGACCAAACCTATTTTAAGGTCTTCGAGCCGAGTTAAACTGTCCTCATATAAAACTGCTTAAATCCTTTCGGCTACAATTAACTCGGGAGTGCGTCCACGGCTAAGTTGGGCGTTAAATATTTCACAGTGAAGTTGCAATACAAACGTGTCAGACTCCCTCGTCATTCTCCTGTGTTTGCCCTCTTGCTTTCTAGCACTCTGTCGCCATGAAGGCAATAAACTCATTGCCTAGTCTGAGTACACCCTCTTCTGTTTGTTGCAGACTGAAGGCAAAGTTAAAATTGGTGCAAAAGAATACTAAGCGTTTACTGAAAAGGCTCTTCAACGTACAGCCTATCGCTGTGGAAACTGATAGTATCTTGAAGTGGTCTCGCCGAAGTTTCCGATGCTGACTGTTATACGATGATGACAAAGAAACCTACTTCTGAAATTCTCATTCTATTCCTGGAAACGAATAGTTTCTAAAATCTCCGTAATAATTTATACTTTCATTTATCTGACTATTCATTCTCTTTTCCATTTGTGTTACCTGCTTCGCTTACATCATCTCATTCTCCCGCGTCTCAAAACAGAGAGACCCGATTCTTACTTTGAACGAAACGGCATTTGGCGTTCCAAGAGCAATAAAACAATTACATAATCTATGATAGCTTTCGTTCACCGTGATGTTGACTGTTTAGGGCTGAGGGCACAGTTAAAATGACTGCCAAGAAAGGCTTAGCTCAAAGAAACTTTCCTAACATACAAAGCTCGATTGCTCTTGGAAACGCATTGTAACGGTTGTTAATATGGTAATTATTGGATTTGCTGATATGCCCTTGATGGCGACGTGAAGTTCCTGCTTGCTGACTTCAAATATGATGACAAAGAGACCTACTATTAAACATTATACCCTCGATAACGAATAATTTCCAGTACTGATGTAACAAATAAGTAATATCTATGCCGGTATGAAACATTCAACATTTTCTGGACTTGCATCTAGCAACATAAAGAACATTGGTGTTTGTTTCACACAGCGAGTCGAAAATCGTGGAATATTTTACTACCAATGTATCTCATTGGTATTAACTATAAGATACTATAAAATCTTACATTTTAATGTGTGTACTTTCTAGTGTGTTAATTAGAGAAAAGGGAGGGGGGAGTAAAGCGAAAACTGAGACTGACAGACAACTGCTCGAAGTCTTATTCTCCAAGTCTTCTTTCTAATTCTAAGAATAATAAATAAAAATTAGAAATAGTAAATTAACCTTTCTACAGTAAAGTTCTTATAATGCACTACAGATTTTTATGATGACCAGAAGAGTGTTTTTCTACCCAAAGATATCCTTTACTTTAGTAACTTTTGTGAAGTATTTTGAATGAGATCTCTACACTGTTAAAAATTCTGTGGTAGGTTGAACCAAAAATTGGTGCTACACTAGCTGCACCACTTTCTGATAAAAGATGCAGCAAAACGCCAAAACATGGTGCAACCTTGTATCATGACGTGATGTAAAGTTGCACCCTGTTATTGGGTTTTGTTTGCACCACACAACGATGTATCTTTTCTCAGAAAGACGTGCAGTTGGTGTAGCTCCAGTTTTTGGAGCAGCCTACCACAAATTCAATATGAAACTCACTAAATTTCTGCATATCTCGTATGCTGCTGATGTAAGATGAAATATTGTTCAGGCGTTTTTTTTAGGGTGACGGTTGGGGGGGGGGTAACGACACCCGCGAGCAGTTTGATGGGTTATGCAGTCGGCCGACCCTAATTTAAGGCCACTGGCTGAAGGGAAGAATGAGAGAAATATTTGCAATATACAGAGAGCTACATGGTGCAATATTTCCTCTTATATCAGCTTCTGTAAGAAAAACACAACATCCATGCATCCCCGGGATTCGAACCCCGACCTATCTCGTACATATGGTCAGAAGCCATCGATTAGACCATTGTTCCACTCCATAGACCACATCATCATCATCATTTTCAACCATTATCAATCCACTGCTGGACGAAGGTCTCCCCAAGTTTCTTTCAAAACGGTTTGGCTTGTGTCACTCTCCTCCATGTCACTCTCCTCCATGTCACTCCCGCATACTTTCGAATTTCATCCACCTATCATCCATGTGGTCTTCTTCTGGGCCTTTTCCTGTCCCTTGGAATCCAATCTAAAATTTCGGCTGTCCATCGATGGTCTGTCCTTCTGGCAGTATTGTCCAGCCCATTGCCATTTCAGGGATTTAACTCTGATCATGATGTCTTCCACTGTTGTCATTTTTCGGATCCACGAGTTCCTCTTCTTATCTCTCCTGGTTACACCAAGCATGCAGCTCTCCATGCTTTTGAGTTGTCTGCAGCCTTTGTATGTCTGTTTTAGTTAAGGTCCACGTCTCTGCACCATACGTAAGCACTGGAAGGATGCATTGATCAAACACTTTTCTTTTAAGACATAATGGCATATTTCTCTTGAAAATTATGCTGTTTCTTCCAAAAGCTCTCCAGGCAAATTTTATACGCCGATTAATTTCTTCATCAATGTGACCCTCACTTGATATCTGCTGTCCTAGATAAATGTAGGTACTGGTTGTCCCCAGCTTTTCCCCATTATTCGAATTTCGATAAATCTTCATTTCTTGTAAAAGCATTGTACATCAGTTTTGTCTTCTGAAAGTTCATTTTTAAACCCACTTCTTTACTCTTGTCAGCAAGTTCCTGGATCATACTCTGCAGATTTGATGGGGTAGTTGCAAAAAAGACTACGTCATCAGCAAAACGAAGGTGGGTTAGATAATCTCCATTAATCTTTATCCCTTTGTTTTCCCAGTTCAGTGATTGAAAGACATTTTCCAATGTGGCATTAAAGAGCTTGGGAGATATGGTGTCACCTTGTCTCCCTCCCTTTCCAATTTTTATGTGTGTTGTATTTTCAAACAGCCGAATCTTTGCACTTGCATTTTCATAGATGTTATTAATAATATTAATGTATGCATCTTCAATACCGCATAATTTCAAAGCCATTGTAACTGCTGACCACATACAAGTCCAAAAATGTCTTCAGGCGTTTACAAGAGTAAATGCTGGAAATATTTCACACTTTTCGCTTCCGGAACATCATACAGTAATTTAGCAGCAACATGCAGAAAATATCAAACTCCAATCAAATTTGTATGTTTTATGGATTTAGTGAGTAAAATCAGTTCGTGATAGGAAGAAACACCTTTCAACTTTGTGGATGTCATACATGCTTTCATAAAGGCACGTTTTAATAATTTTTTCACTGTTTATTAGTATTCATAACTAGCAATATCAGCAAACGCTTGCTCGCGAAGGTACCCAAGTTGGGAAAGTCTGATTTAAGATTCTTTAAACTAGACAGTGCAAATAATAACATTTTCTAAATTTTGTCTTTCTTTTGTGTTTTTGGAAACTTTTTCCTGAAATATAGACATGCTTTTTATCCAGTTTCATTTAAAATTTTGTACATGTGACACAGAAAAAATGGAATTGGATTAAAATTTTAGGACCTGAATTCATCCAATGGAGACACAACTCAGATTCAACCCGTCAGATTATTCTGCTCTCCAAACACCGTAGATTAATTTACAATTATATGCACATGTGTGCAGGCGGTCTTGGTGCATTAGCTTATTATTTTATTTATTTTTTTGATTGGAGGTTTAACAACCACGGTGAGCAACTCAATGGGCTATAAGCAGTCGTCCGTCCCTAATTTAGGGCCACTGGTTCCAGGGAAGGGAGAGAGCCAGTGCCGGAAGACAAACACAACGTACATGCCTCACCGGGATTCGAACCCAGACCCCTTTCGGACGAGTGACCAGAGGCCATCGCTTAGACCACTGCGCCACCGCGGCAGCATGCGTCAGCTTAGCATACCAACTCAGTACGTATTAACTATTCAGCTTATACTTGGTTTGAACCGCTTTCATTGAACAAAATGTCACAATTAATGTGATTTATATAAATGCGTTTCAAAACATCTTATTCTGAATAAAGAACTATTGAAATGAGGTCTGAATCTTAGAAAAGTCACGGACAGGACGTTTCTCCTGCTCTTTTTCTGTAACCTGGGACTAGATTCTTTTAAATTCACACAACCCTTCCTTGAAACCTCAAGAGTTCACATTAATGATTTAATGGTGAATTTGACGAACTTTTACTGGAACTCCAAGAGGCCAAGAACCTCAAACGAAAAAAAAAAAAAAAAAAAAAAAAGAAAGAAAGAAAGTAAGAAAAGAAAATAATTCCAGGCAAAGGAAGTGCGGAGAGAAAGGAGTAAACATTATTTTCCCTTAACTCACTCTCTTATTAGAAGATCTCTAACATACAGGTGGGCAAACAGAGCTATCGCTTGTGTTTGTTTCTACAACTGATGAAAGGTTAGTTACAAGTACAGCAGAACCACATACGTATCTGCTCCCCCTCTCCCTCTTCTTCAGCAAGAATTTGATCAAAGTGTATTCTTGCCTCGCACGGCAATAAGTTTTCTTGATTTGACGTATTTGAAACTGGTATCCTTTGTGCGCTTTTTTCCCTGAAAAGTCCGTTATGGTGACTTCTTGGTCGATAAAATTAAATAAAGACATATCGATTACGAAAATTTCAGGTTGCTGACCTTGCCAAGTGGTGTCATTTATCTTGGAGTTTGTCCTTGCACCCTTTTCTTTTTCAGTATCCTTCATGTTAATTTTAATTGGATATTTGATGTAAATAATAATCTTTAACGTGTCTCATATTTGGAGACGAAGCAGCGAGATTACGGTGATATTAATCCGCAGAATCTGTAAATTTAAATAAATTGCAAAGCTAATCATTTAATAGAAATGGAACTGCAGATTCACCGTGCGTGAACTTAACAACACGAGGCTTGTAATGACCAGCACAACGGTTAACTCGACACAGTGGACTGATTTCTCTCACTGCGATCAGTCTTTTTTGTGATTAGCGAAGACGATTTCTTGAGTACTTGATCAGGCACCTCTGTCCACTTTTAAGAACAATTTGAACACAACATTTTTTTTATTCATAATTTCAAACTCCTGCGCCTCTTGAAACGCAAGCAAACCTATACGCATTTATTTGAATTGAGAAAATACATATACATGAGGGTTGTACCGAAAGTAATGCAAAAGTGGGCATAACTTTTTTATTAGCTGACAGAAGTCGTTCAAATTGCCCATGTTGGTGGAATAACTCTTCCTCTCTTGTAAACCTTCTTCTTCATTGCAGGTAACAAAGGATTCCAAGCAGAAGCAACATTCCGTTATTGAGTTCTTAACGAGGGAAGGGCGCAAACTGTCCGACATCCACACAGAAGTCTACAGAATGTTTACGGAGATGACACCATTGACAAGAGCAATGTGCACAGATATAGATGAAGAAGTTTAAAGAAGGGGAAACCAGCATTGAAGACAAATCGCGCAGTTGGAGACCATCATCTGCGACCACTCACACGAATCATCAGCGAGTGGATGAATTGACTGCGCGGAGAAACGAGTCACAATCCGCGAGTTTGTTGCACAACTGGACTGTGGGTTCGTAATGCCATACAGAAGATGGTGGAAGACTTAGGGTATCGGAAAGTGTGTGCAAAGTGGGTACTTCGGCAGTTGACACTCGATTTGAAGGAGAGAATTGTGGAACTCTGCTCTGATCTGCTGGAAGCGTTTGAAGCCAATGAAGACACGCTTTTTCCTTCTGAACGTGGGCGTATCTTTACGATCCGGAAATGAAGAATTAATCCATGGAATGACGTCACACCTCTTTACCAAGGCCTAAGAAGTTCAAGAGCCTGCGATCAGCATAGAAAGTCATGGTGATTGTTTTTCGGGATGACAGGGGTGTCATTCTCTTTGATTTTTTGGAACGTGGCCGTACCTTGACCAGCGAGCGGTACATTGAGACACTCAAGAAGCTTAGAGAAGCCATAAGGAGGAAGAGACCGAACAAGAATCTGAAAAGGATACACATTCACCATGACAATGCGATACCACACACATCTTTGGCAACAAATTAGGCGATCAGAAAATTAGGCTGGTCGGTGGTCCCCCATCCACCGTAAAGCCCAGATCTGGCGCCCTCCGACTTCCACCTGTTCGGTCCAATGGATGACAGTTTCCGTGGACAACGATTTGATGACAGAGACGAGGTGAAAGTGGCTGTGGAGAAGTGGGTACACACCTAATTTTTTTAGTCCACACCTAATTTTTTTCAAAGAGGATTCGAGAGTTGGGTTCAACAATGGCGCAAATGCATCGCTTTTGATGGAGACTATGTTGAGGAGACTACCTTTTACCTTTGATGGAGACTATGTTGAGGAGACTACCTTTTACCTTTGATGGAGACTATGTTGAGGAGACTATGTTGAGGAGACTATGTTGAGGAGACTACCTTTTTTAGGTAGTCTCCCTTAATGGAGACTACCTTTTACAGAGAAAGAGTTACTCTACCAACATGTGCAATTTGAACGACGTCTGTCAGTTAATAAAAACGTTATGCCCACTTTTGCATTACTTTCGGTAGAATCCTCGTATCATTTGGATTGTTTTTGTCATGGCAAGACATTGCTATTCATCCTGATTTTTTGGTCTGGATCACACACATGCGCACACACAATAACTACAGTCAACTTTTGATGTTTACGGACGGGCGATTGCTTATAGCCCAGCGAGTTGCTCACGGTGGTCGTTGAACCTCCAATCATAAAAAAATAAAAAATAAAAAACTCTTGATGTACTGCTACCATTTGTTACATTACACTGTGGCGTTACATCAAAGATGGCGTTATATTAAATTTGCCAATTTTTTTTAAGTAATCCAATTTATTTATTTTTTATTCGAGGTTTAACGACCACTGGGCTAAAAGCAGTCGCCCGTTCCTAATTTAGGGTTACCGGTTTCAGGGAAGGGAGAGCGCCAGTGCCGTAAGACAAACACAACATCCATGCCTCACAGGGATTTGAACCCGGACCTGTCGTGGACGAATGATCAGAAGCCATCGCTTAGACCACTGCGCCACTGGAGTGGCTTGTTGTGGTTCATGGAAAATCTTAATTAGCATTATGTTAAAAAACCAGAAAAAATTCCGTCATGTGTTGTGTACTTAGTGCGCACTGTAATTCGACGTATCCATTGTCATCTCGAAAGTTTCTGCTTTACGTCAAATGTGAAAATTTACTTTGCATAGTAGAAAGACAAAGTTAACATTTTAATTGTAAATAAATTAATAAAAAAATCATGTTACGTTACGACAATTTTATCAAGTGAAAATTAACAGCATTGCACAAAATCCTTTTACATAGCTTAGTCTCTTTTAAAAACTTCGTTTATTTTCATATGTGTTTCAGATTTCAATTCAATTATTTACAGAGCATAACCTAATTGAACAAGTGCGTTTGAAATATCGCCATCCTGTGTGTTTGCTTCAAAGAATCTTTCTAAGGTTAAAAGTCATTGATTCCCATCTTTGATTGAATTAACGTCTTGAACAAAAGTTCTCCTCAATGGAGTCATTGTCCCAAGAAAACGGAAAGGGAGTTCTGACACAGCTTTCAAGTGGTGGTACATCAAGTATGTTTCGTTATGGGAAAGGCTAGTTGGCGTAGTAATATACATTGGCGGTTGGCGAATACCAAATGTGTGGCGGTATATCAAGGGTTCAAGGTTTATATGGAGCTCGTCATTTCAGCTCCAAGTGTTGGCGCTATGCAAGAGTGGTGGTAAATCTAGGGGCTGCACATCAAGGACTGACTGAGTCCCTTGAATCTGTTAGTAAAATTCGTCGTAATAAAGATGCAATGTTCACAAAAAAAAAAAAAAAAAAAAAAAAAAAAACAGCAACATAGGAAACGGCTTAGTAGCTCCTATATGAAACTAATGTCACGTCAAAGTAGAAAGGCAACATGACGATGTTCTTATTAAAATTAAAATATCATGCTTCCACTTATTTAAAATAAAAAAACCTAAACTGTCTTTGGTGGTCAGCTACGAACTGCAATACTGTGAAAATTTTAAATAAAGAAGTGCGCCACCTGGCGTGAAAATTATGCACTAACAAATCTGAAAGACATTCCGAAAATCTTAGTCAAACATTTTTTCTCTGTATCATTGAAGCAGATCGTACGAAATATTTATAGATCATTTTCATTTAGGTCATGAAATGTCTTTCCGATGAATCATTGCTTATTTTGCAGAAAATGCTTTCTTTGGAATTAATACAGGATATTTTTTTAATTAATATTTTTATTTCTCGCGAGTGTCAAAGATTCTTTCGTAGAAATGCGCTATGTGAAGCTGGAAGTAAGCCAGCAGGTTACATCGCGTATTCGTTCCCAGCGGAACTGAAAACAACGATATCTATACCTACATCAGCCAAGGAATATACAGCTCTGTTTCATAAGGTCATTATCTACAATATTTTCACCGTTGGTCATCCCGTGCACATGCTATAGATGAATTCTGTCTTGTACCTTTCACTTACGGCCGTCTGCACTAACTTCGTTTATTTTTGTCACGCCTCTCCAGATAAGTACAATGTGATTAAGTTACACAATCTTTGCAACTAATGAAAAACACAGTAGCTTAAACCTATGAATTCTTGATGGGAGATACCTTTCCTGAACATTTCTCAAGCTCTCGCTGACAGAAAAAAAAAAAAAAAAACAACAACTGATGTGAGTCATTTTTACAAAACGTGGATGAGGTTTCCTCTTGCATTCCTAATAAGACTTTAAAATATAAAACTTATTTCAAAAAAAAATTTCTCCCCAGCAGATTTCTTTCAACAAACAGATATAAAACATATCGCAAAGAGAAAAATATTCTCGAAAATGATCGAAACTACTTTATTCACAATATTTTACAATAGCAGTGCGCTAAATATTTTCGCCGCCCAGGTGGCGCAGTGGTCTGAGCGATTGCCTCTGGTCATTCGTCTGAAAGGGGTCCCGGTTCGAATCCCGGTGAGGCATGGATGTTGTGTTTGTCTTACGGCACTGGCTCTCTCATTTCTCTGGAACCAGTGACCATAAATTAGGGACGGGCGACTTAAAGCCCATTGAGTTGCTTACGGTGGTCGTTAAACCTCCAATGAAAAAAAATGTATATATATATATATATATATATACACTGAAGTGCCAGAAAAACTGGTACACCAGTCTAATACTTGGTAGGTCCCCCACGGGAGCGCAAAACTGCAAAAATAGACGGGGCATGGACTCCACTAGTTTCTGGAAATATTCTGTAGGCAATGCACACCATACTTCCTGCAGTACGTTCCACAATTCGGCTGTATTCCGAGGTCTTGGATTCCTGTGTTCGATAGTGCGTTGAATGGCATCCCAAATGTGTTCTATCAAGTTCAGATCTGGGAACTTGGGTGGGAATGGCAACACCCCAAACTCAGATGAATGCTCCTCTAACCATAATGTGGCGTCCCGACACTTGTGTGGAGGTGCATTGTCCTGTTGGAACAGGCCGAACCATCAGCATGAATCCAGGACATGAACGGGTGTACCTCGTCAGAAAGGATGCGCACATAGCGTTGGCCGGCCACAGACGTTTGTAGACGTATACCAGGAGTCCCACTGGTCCAGCTAAGCACACCCCATACCATTACGGACACCCCCCCCCCACCACCACCACCACCAGCCGGTACAGTTCCCTGTTGACAGGCGGGATCCATGGCTTCGTGGGGTTTGCGACACACACGAATCCTTCCATCTACCCGATACAATTGAAAACGCGACACGTCAGACCAGGCTACTTGTTTCCAGTCATCAAGTGTCCAGTAGCGATGTTGCAGTTCCCAAGCGAGGCGCATAGCTCTGTGTCGTGCACCCATCAAGGGCACTCGAGTTGGGCGTTGGCTCTCAAAGCCCATATCCGGCAAGGTACGTTGCACAGTCCGGACGCTGATGCTTATTGAGGCTCCAGCATTGAATTCCGATGCTACCTGCGAGAGTGCTGCACGCCTATCGCGTGAAACGATTCTTGACAGTCGACGATGGTCAGGTTCACCCAATGTCTTTTTACGGCCACACTGGTATCGTAGGTTGGAGGTTTTGCCGGAATTCTCGTAGTCACGGTACACCTTTACAATGGTCGTCCGTGAAAATCCGAACTTCGTTTCTACCTCCGAAATACTATGACCCATCTCACGAGCGCCAACAATGACACCACGTTAAAAATCGCTTAAATCGTTATTACTTGTCATTCTCATGCCGAAAACAGCTCTGACAGCTAGCAAGGATGTCTTATAGCGCTTTATATGCGCACTGACGGACGCAGCCGAGTACGCGCATAGGTGACGTTCCTGTGTATTTTGCACAAGCTCGTCTGTGTTAGTTTTTCTGGCACTTCAGTGTATATATTTACGATATTTTACCACAGTGTGAAGGCTCAATGAAATACACACTCAGTAGACAAAACATTGAAGGAAAGGGTGATGGGCAGTTGACATGGGCATCCCCCACGCAGAGTGCAACAGGCCCAAACCGAACGCAAGCGACAAATAGGCAGACAGCAGGGCTTCCCAACAGTGTCTCGCAATCGAAGAACATGGGTAAATGTGGTTACCTCAGCGACTTTGATTTTGGACGTGTTGTCAACGCAAAACAGATTGGTCCTTCTGTCGCCCAAGTGGTAAGAACCAGAGGGAAGTCGTATCAAAGGTGTACCGTGAGTATACCACCAACATACGTACCGCAGCGCTCAGAGAGCAAATGGTGGCTGACCACACACCATTGATGACCGGGGTCGATGTAGACTATCCAGGCTCGTTACAGACCGACAGCTTAGCAACAGCAGAGCAAATCACATCCTGGTTAAATGTCGGAGATTGAACGGTATGGCGGGCGTTGCATTCCCTGAACTACGGGGGTCGCCGCCCTACTCGTGTGCCATTGCTGACTGCTCGCAATCGAACATTACGCCTAACCTGGTGCCTAGAACATCAGAACTGGACCTATACGCCGCGTCGTGTGGTCAGTTGAATCCTATTTTCAGCTGTATACTGAGCTGACAGGTGTGGGCGGGTGTGGCGTTGACAACATGAGGCCATGGCCCAGTCGTGCCAGGTAGGCTCTGTTCAAGACAAGAGACGGCCGTGGCTCTGTTGCGGTTTTGGGAGCCTTCTTATGGGGCACATTAGGTCCCTTAAGCGTGTCTGGAGAGGTCCTTAACCGCTGCGGGCTGCCAGTATGTGCTGGCTAATCACCTATACGCGCTTTCATGGTCTTCGCGTATCCTGCGGCCGATGGTCTGTTTCACAGGATAATGCGCCGCCCCACCCAACCGCAACCATCCAGGCATGGCTCGAGTTTTAAACCATCCAGTGTTCCCGAGGTCCCCGGATTTAAACCCTGTGGATGCTCTCCCGAATGCTGTGGAGCGGGACATCAGATCCACGGATCCTGGACCTACATTTCGGACGGAGTTGTGGGAAATGCTGCATCAAGCATGGCTAGCATTACTTCCGGAAACGTCGATGCCTCGGCGTGTATATACAGACTGTTATTTGCTCTAGAGGACGGCCAACGAGCTATTAGGTAGTTATCGCTAATGTTTTGTCCATTGAGTGTATTTTCGTCAAAGTTGAAATATTTACGATATTTTACTACAGTGCAAAGTCTCAGTGAAATATATATTTTACGGGACATTAATTATACATTCAATTTATATTTATATATTTTTATTGGAAAAAATATCACAGAAGATAACCCCAAAGAGCATTGTGTAAACGGAAAGACAAACGCAAACTTCACCATTACTTCAATGTTTCAAATATGTATTTTTCATTTAACCCTTTAACAAATCGTGTCCAAAAGTTTCTGGACTTCCCAGACACATAGCGGCCAGGTTTTACGAAAGCTACAATAAAACAATTCCTCACCCCCCCCCCTCCCTCTCATATCAGCAGTGCAGACCATAAGTCTGTCACTTCTGAGAAAGTTACCCTTCCAGTTCTTTATTCTCTGCACCATTACCATGACGGGGAGGAGCTAATCTCCCTGACACGGACATCATTCCGCTGGTTGGAAATAAGTGACACAAACATCTTCTCTCTCCTTTCTTAGGTTATACGCCATTGTTATGGCCTTTTCAGCAGGTAATCAGTCAGAAAACATAAGTGTCAATCATTTTCCTAAATAACCACTTTGAATAATAAAGCTAAGGGGAAAGTAAAGCCATCCAATGCGCACGTTCACTCATTCCAGCCGTTTTCATCATACATCTTAGACAGCTAATATATTCGTTCGAGTTGATTTCAGCCCATTTTTTAACCCCGAGTTAATTCGTTCAAGCTGATTAGAGAGTTGAGATCTACCGAAATTTCAGTTTTTTCATAGAAGTCAATGGTGGACATTAATTCCAACTCCCAAACGCACTTTCGTGGTAGAAAATACCGATATTATTTTAAGGTGGAAAAACTGACTAATGCTGTACAAAATTACCTCAACAAAAATTAGCTGATACACCTTAACAAAGCGTTTATTATAAAATAACTTCCACGAAATCAAAGAGTGAATAAATAGAGGAACACGAGGAACACGTATGTTGGAAAGTAGAAGGAACAAAGGTCAAGTTCGAGCAGCAGAGCTACGATAATACAAGGGTCGTCAGAAAAACTCAGTCTTGAAATAAAAGATATTGTCTCTTTTTTTTTTTTTTCGCTTATTATCTATACTGCGGGTTCACGAGATTCGAGGATAATTTTCGGCTGGTCTCATTTCAACTCCGTTTAATCGTCTGGTCCCTCGTTTTCCTTCTCACGGGTCATGAGACGTTCTCGTCTCCTTGTCCTAAGCATCAACTCCAACTCTAACAGGGTGAGTCATAAGTTAATAACGCTTCACGGTACAGATGAAGAAGCTCCGCTGAACTGGTGGAACATGCGCAGTAAAGTGGAATGTGTCCCACGCCTGATTGGGTGACGTGCTGGTAGACATGTCCTGGTCGCAACACATGTGTGCCGCTCATACGAAACGAGAATGTCGAAGGAGAAACTTGTTGTTCATGTGCTCCTACGCCATTATAGGAGAAAAGGGTTGAACGAGACAGCTGCCGCGAAGGAAATTTGTAGTGTAGAAGGTGAGGGGACAGTGCACCCTGCAACAGAAAGAAAATTGTTATAATGCTTCCGTTCCGGAGACACAGAGCTTGGCCGCCCCGGTGGCGCAGTGGTCTAAGCGATGGCCTCTGATCATTCGTCCGAACGGAGTCCGAGTTCGAATCCCGGTGAGGCATGGATGTTGTGTTTGTCTTACGGCACTGGTTTTCTCCCTTCCCTGGAACCAGTGACCCTAAATTAGGGACGGGCGACTGCTTATAGCCCATTGAGTTGCTCACGGTGGTCGTTAAACCTCCAATAAAAAAAACAAAAAAAAAACAACAACACAGAGCTTGTTGACAAATCGAGGTGTGTGACCAGTCACCACCAAAAGCTGAAGCTCTGCGTCTAGCTGTTGAACAGCACCCAGGAACCAGCATCCGACGATTAGCAGAGGAGGTCTATACATCACAAACCACCATCGTTCGTCACCTACACCAGCTCAGTTTTTACTCCAGAAGTTCGCGAATGGTTCCCCATGAGTTGAGCCCAAAGCAAGCTGAGGAGCGTGTCACTCTGTGTCTAGAATTGTTGCAAAATCCACGTGACGACCGGTTTTGGCGGAGAATCGTAACGAATGATGAGAAGTGGGTCTTCCTACGGTATCCTGATACCGGAAACCAATGGCTGCGGCCAGGGGATGAGGCTTAAGCAGTGGTTCAAAGAGGGCGTTTTGAAGTGAAGATAGTGTTGTGTGTATGGTGGAATGTTGAGGGTCCTGTCCACTGAGAGCTTATGCCACATGATCGAGCCGTTCATGGGAACCTGTATGCCGACCAGCTGCAACACGTATACGACGTTCTACACCAGCGCTTACCCCACAATGGTGAACAGAAAGAAGGTTCTCCTGCAATTTGACAACGCCCCGTGTCATAGGTCATGGATTGTCCACCAGAAAATTCAGGATTTGGATGGCGTCGAAATCCTATCACACCCAGCCTGTAGCCCGGATCTAGCCCCCTCAGATTTTGACCTGTTTCGTTCCATGACACCCTTCTTGGCCGGCAGACAGTTCCATTCCTTGGAGGCTGTGTAAGATGGCATCACTTAGTTTTGAGCATCCAAGCCAGCCGCCTGGTATCGCAACTGCATAGCATTTTTGGCTGAACGTTGAAGAAGAACCATAGACTCTGATGGACTGAATTTTACCGAATATCCATATGTGGTCAACATGTGGTACAAAACTGAACATTTCACCCCAAAACGCTACGAACTTATGACTCCTCCTGGTGTCTCTCTTCTCGAACTCATCTGCTGTTTCCCTACTCCATTTCTCTGGCCTTGAGAGCTGACCACCGTCCTATTGAATATCAAAGTCTTAGCTCCTCTGAAAACACATTGTCCTCCTACTAAAAACCATTTGTTTCAGTTGCAGCACACTTTTTACCTCGAGCGTAGACACCGACATATAAAAACCAATTATGCCATAAACTTCGGCACCTCACGTAACCTGAAAACTGAGACCCAATAGATCCTGTCCGCCAACAGCTTGATTAGGGGAACCAACCGGCACTCCACGAAACAAAGAAATATTCGAACTCTAAAACAGTTTCCTAAATTTCCTGCATACAAAACATGATTAAAATGAAAGTTTCTAAGTGTTTACAAGATACTAAGAATAACCAATGATTGATATTATTGTCCTTTAGCCAGTTGCATTACAAGGTATTAAAGTGAAGCAATTATTAACATGTATCACTATTACAGTTTCAGGCCGCTGTTTAACATCTAACTGTAGAACAAAATGAAACGAACTAACTACCCTTAAACATTTATTCATGATTCGGTTGACTTGAAATGAATTTCATGGGAAAGTGATCGCGGAAGGAGGGACAGAGCGCAGAAGAAACCTTCAACGAAGTTCCTTCATTAAAACCAGTAGAGAAAAATTGCTAGATTTTTCCTTAACACGCTCTATTTCCGTGCAACAACTCTTAACGACGGGAGTTCGTTGGGACTTTTCTCACTTTTCTTATTTGGACCAAAAGTAATGATGTGTTGAAAAATCTAACAGAATTTTCCCTAGCTCATATGACGTGGAAGTATTTCAGAGGTGTCGGCACAGTCACAGACTTTTACTTCTTGGTGCGGTTGTCAATTTGTTGGCATCATTGTCAGCTTTGTTGATCTACACTGACGGAAAAAAATCCCAACACCACGAAAAAATAGTTGTACAGGAATGAAATGGCGGCAATACATTTGCATAGGTAGCATATTTAATCGATTAAATTTTCAAGATCGCAGCTTAATGTAAACGCGAGAAGAGCCATTTTAAATGTGAAATGCTGGTACATTAATAACCGGTGTAACCGTCAGAATGTTGAATGCAAGCATGCAAACGTTCATGCATTGTGTCGTACAGGTGCTGGATGTCAGTTTGTGGGATGGAGTTCCATGCCTGTTGCACTTGGTAGCTCAATACAGGATCAGTTAATGCTGGTTGGGAGTGACGCTGGAGTTGTCGTCCAATGATGTCCCATACGTGCTCGATTGGTGAAAGATCTGGTGATCTAGCAGGCCACGGCAACATGTCGACACTCTGTAGAGCCTGTTGGGTTACAACAGCGGTATGCGGGCGAGCGTTATCCTGTTGAAAAACAGCCCCTGGAATGCTGTTCATGAATGGCAGCACAACAGGTTGAATCACCAGACCGACGTACAACTGTGCCGTCAGGGTGCGTGGGATAACCACGAGAGTGCTCCTGCTATCATAAGAAATTGCTCCCCAGACTATAACTGCAGGTGTAGGTCCAGTGTGTCTCGGCCGCAGACAGGTTGGTTGCAGGCGCTCACCTGGCCTCCTTCTAACCAACACACGGCCATCACTGGCACCCAGGCAGAACCGGCTTTCATCAGAAAACACAACAGATCTCCACTCCGTCCTCCAATGAGCTCTAGCTTGACACCACTGACGTCGCAAACGGCAGTGGTTTGGAGTAAGTGGAATGCACGCTACAGTGCGTCTGGCTCGGAGCTGTCCTTCAAGTAACCGATTTGTAACAGTTCGTTGTGTCACTGTGGTGGCAACTGCAGCTCGAATTGCTGCCGCAGACGCGGTACGATGCGCCACAGCCATACGCCGTACACGGCGGTCTTCCCTCTCAGTAGTGCCACGTGGCCGGCCGGAACCCGGTCTTCTTGAGGCAGTACCTTCCCTTGACCACCGCGGCCAACAATCATGCACAGTGGCTACATTCCTGCCAAGTCGTTCTGCAATATTGCGGAAAGAAAATCCACCTTCTCGTAGCCCTATTACACGACCTCGTTCAAACTCCGTGAGCTGTTGATAATGGCTTCTTCGTCTTCTTAAAGGCATTCTTGACTAACATCAGCACACTACGTCGAATCTCAACGATAACTAACGCTCACGAACGTTACAGCGCGTATTTACAGCAAACCTGCTTTGCATGTTCCGAGGGGCGCTACTAGCGCCACACGTATGCGCCGAGAGCGAAATTTGCATAGACGTCATCTTACAGATGTACTCTCACCGCCTACCAACTGTCGTTTATCTAACACAACCCCTTCTTGGTGTTGGGATTTTTTTTTCCGTCAGTGTATTTGTTTAACATAGGATGTCGATTCTATGTATATATCCAACTAAAGCAGAGCCGCAGATCGTGATTCATGAAGTCAGTGGTTCTTCTTTAGGTGAACGGACTATATGCCAGAAGATTGAATGAAGATTGCAGGTTCTCTATATCTCATTAGAACAGGAAAGAAAACAAAGTCTTTAAATCGCACTTAAAACCTTCATTTTACTGATTTGCAGAAACCTTTTATATTTCATATTACGTACAGCAGTCAGTGGGGTATTCAGGACCTTTTTACGTCCGAGTGAAATTCGCACACTTTTCCCTTTCTGCTTCCATCCTCGGAGAAATGCGTCATTCCCCGACCAAACTCCTAACTTCAAATTCCTGCCTTTTCCCGTGCGCTGTGGTATGAATGTGTCCACTGTGTGATCTGTTAACGGGTTGTCGTACGATGAAATCCAGTTACTAGGATGCTCGATGTCTGTGCCTTATAGCAACTCTTTGCGGATACTACAAAGGAATCGTACTTCACGAAACTATCAAGGTCATTTGTGGCAATGAATTACTCTTGTATTAATATTTAATTTGCCTATTGGGTATGTTATGAAGTTATATTTATACCGAATTTATTGTGATTGCTTTAATTTCTTCTAGTCATCTTCACGCTCTACTCAATTTCTCTTCTATTTCTTTTACTTATCGTTCTTGCTTCTCGGTCCAGAAGCCCACCTTCCATTCCACTCAACCTCTCTTCCCGCCACTTCTATCGGCCCTTTTTCTGCCTTCTGCTTAGAGTACTTACCTGCTCGTCCTGTGTCTGTCACTAACTTGAAGGTCTATGGTGTCACTAATACAATAAACTAATTAAGCCGTCTCGATTACCTAGTGCATGGCAATCCCTGACTTTTTTTTTTTTTTTTTTTTTTGATTGGAGGTTTAACGACCACCGTGAGCAACTCAATGGGCTATAAGCAGTCGCCCGTCCCTAATTTAGGGTCACTGGTTCCAGGGAAGGGAGAGAGCCAGTGCCGTAAGACAAACACAACATCCATGCCTGACCGGGATTCGAACCCGGACCCCTTACGGACGAATGATCAGAGGCCAACGCCTTAGACCACTGCGCCACCGGGGCGGCAATCCCTGACTTCAGCGTATGCCATAAAACGAATAGGCACTTTAAGAATTCTAAAACTACCTTCCGCACAAAAGAAACGATTCCCTTCTAAACTCATTCTCACAAGTCCAATAACCGATTGCCGCCGTTTTCAAACCTACTGCTAGAAAATTCGTTGCTTGGAGAAATGAATTAATACCAAAATGCTCTAAAATGTTATATCCCCGTAATAGATAATCGATGCAAGGGGTTCGTTAATTGGCTGATTTTGCATGGAATAGGGGTGCCAGTCTAAGAGGGCGCAGAAAAGGTCGGAATGATGTTGCTGCCGAATTTGAGCAGTTTCCTCCCGGTGCCAGTCTAAGGGTGGTGGGGTGCAGAAAAGGTCGGAACGGGGCCGCGGGTGGCCAAGTGGTCAGCGTTCGTGACTGCCGTGGAGATAACCTCAGGTTCGATCCTGGGCAGGTAAGAACGTTCGAACCACTAAATACCCGCCGTGCGTCAGATGGGCACGTTAAGCGGTCGGACCCCGGGTACTGGCCCTCCGGTAATAAATAAGGGCGTCTTCCTCCCCCTTTCTACCTCGCTTCCGTGTCACCTTCCTATCGGGCACTCTAGCCCAAATCTCCTAGCTTCCTATTTCTAAGGGTTGTTTAAGACTTGGAGTCAGACACTTCCTTCCTAAAATCCTGTACATATGATCTGATCTGATCTGAAAGGTCGGAATGACGTTGCTGCAGAAGTTGGAAATGTGTCACATCAATTTTTACATACCTTTTAACAGAAGAAAATTTCTTTGCAATTGAATCTTCCATTAGCGAGATTTTCCTCTCCCGTTTTGAATTCGATTAGTATTGCAATTCATCGCGAAGAAACAAATGGGGATAGTTATATTTTTCAATTAATTTATTATCAGCTAAGGCTTTTTTCATTATATTGGTTACGGCTTCTCCTGGAATCGTCTGAGTTATTTATTTACACTTTCACTGATCTCACTGTTCATTCTGTTTCTTAGTTACTCCGTTTTTCGTATTCTCCTATTTACCCGTATAATCTCATTCTTCTCGTATATAACCCCAGTAGACCGGAAAAGCACGTCGCCACGAAAACTTCTTTGTCTGGCTACTCTGATTCCTTCTTTTCGAACTCTTGGGTATCCCCTTGTTCTGAAGGAAACAGTAATTGATTCCATGAAAGATGTAAAACAATTATGTAGTCTGGGATCCCTTTCGTTCACCGTATCACTGTTGCTTGAATGCATAGTTAAAATGGCTGAAAAAATTAGCCTGAAAGGTAACCCCCAACGTACATTGCTCGATTGATCTGGGAAATGCTTTTTGCATGGTCTCTAATGATTATTAGCGCTGCCAATGTGCCCTTAATGATTTTATAAACTTTCCTTTTACACGAGTAGTTTGACTGTAAGATGGTGAATGTATCTGAGGAAGCTAACTTCTTCCTACAAAACAGAGAACCATGCACATAAATAAGATCCAAGACTGCTCACGTCGAAAATTAAATAAAGCAGTGTCCAAGCTCCATTTATCTAGCTTCAGTGCTTATTGTTCTGTCAGTGGATGGAGAAACTTCCACTGATCCCTTTCGTAGAACACGTCCACGGTTAACATCACGGACCTCGGCTGCTCTTTAGTGCGAGCTTAATCGTTCTTCTGCGCCCTTCACTACGAAGGGACTAGGAAAATTCCCTACTACTATTTCTTGCTGGTAATCATGAGAGAGAGAGAGAGAGAGAGAGAGAGAGAGAGAGAGAGAGAGAGAGAGAGAGAGAGAGAGAGAGAGAGAGAGAGAGTTCCATCTTAGCTTCGAAACAACACCCGTGCATTCAACTGGAACTACGACCGTAAAGTAAAAAACCCTTTAACCCTCCAAACAATCCTCTTAGAACTTCCTGCAGACCAGGAAGTTTTAATCTCTTTCACTGACCACCTTATGAAGATAAACCTTTCGCTGGCTTTATTTTGAAGATCTCCATCAACCCCGTCTCTTCCACACACCGACTCAGAAGGATAAACATCTGCCAACAACGTCAACAGAATCACATAAGAAAACATTCATCAGCATTTACAGCTATTCTTATGTGATACTAAAGCATTGTTCACCTGTTTACCAGGATTGCCAATCTTTTGCTGTTTGATGCCAAACTGTCTAGACACCATACGTGTCTCACGGAGCTGTCGAAAGTGACGAAAACAAAGGAACTTCAGGAGTGAACATGACTATTACAACATATTTACAATAATTAGCACTGAACGAAACCAGAGAATCTTACAGAGATGTCACTTACTATTTACGCAAATGGATGAAGATCTTTACAACTTCATCGGAGAAGGCAATCTTTTGAAAATCAGCGGAGGTCCATTCAGATATCTCATCTATAAGTAAAAGAGACTGACTTTGTCCAGCCTTTTCTACTTATACACTGCTGGCCACCCAAAATGCAACACCAAGAAGGAAGCATCCGCTTGGCCTGAAATTCTCAGCATGCGTCGCGCGTGAGAGGATATGCAAACGATTAGCATTGCAAGGCATATAGCAATCATGTGCGCCCGGCACGCCACCGAGAAGCACTGTAAGAAGGGTGCACAGAAGGCGGGGTGTAAGTAGTGGAAGTGTGTTGTGCTGCCAGACCTGTGCGTGGGAAGCTTCCTGATGCCTCGTCGCAGAATACGGCAGTCATTCCAGCACGTTTCGGAGTTCGACAGAGGACGAATAGTGGCTTATCGCAGCAGCGGTTTATCGTACCGAGACATCGGCACCCGTGTGGGACGACATCCAGCCACAGTGAGGCGAGTATGGATTCGGTGGGTGCAAGAGGGACGGACGGACCCTCGTGAGCGATTGCCGCAGCCGCGGTACACCACCGACCGAGAAGCCCGGCATGTTGTGCGGCGGGCATTGACGGCTCGCATCGCCACGGCACGAACGTTAGCGCAGGAATTCGGGTGTGTTGCGCAACAACCTGTGTCAGCACGTACCGTTCGACGTTCACTGAAGGAGCGGGGACTTGTCGCACGGCGCCCATTGCTCCGATTACCATTGACGTTACATCACCGGCGAGTGCGGCGGCAGTGGGCCGTTTAACGCCGCACCTGGACTACGGAATGGCACGACATTGCCTTCTCCGACGAATTCCGCTTCTGCCTGCAACACCACGATGGTGAGATCCGCGTGTGGCGGCACCGCGGCGAGAGGTTGTATGACGCCTGCATTATGCATCGCCATACCGGTCCGTCGCCTGGCGTTATGGTTTTGGGCGCAATTGGATATGACACCCGCACCTCTCTGGTACGCATCGCCGGAACACTCAACAGCTACCGCACCATCTGCGACGTTTTGTAGCCTGTAGTCCTCCCTTACCTGCAGGAACTGCCAGCGGCTACGTTTCAACAGGACAATGCGCGCCCGCACGTGGCACTCATTGTGCAACAATTCTTCACGGCCCACCAGGTGTCACTGCTGCCGTGGACCGCCTGTTCTTCCGATATGACGCCCATCGAACACGTATGGTCGCTGATCGGCAACCGAGTGGCCCGGCAAGCACCACCCGCGGCTGCGCCTGATGAACTGTGACAACGTGTGGAAGCAGCCTGGACCAACATACCCCAAGCTCACATCGTAAGCCTCTTTCGTTCGATGTCGCGGCGTGTAGCGGCCGTTATTGCCAGCCATGGGGGCCACACGAACTATTGATGTCTGCGTGTTCCGCAAGTCGCACGGGCCTGTAAGCTCAATCGTTTCATCTTTGTATCTGTTGTTATGTGTCCAGTAAATCTGGCTTTGCTATCTCGTGTCCTTCTTGGTGTTGCATTTTGGGTGGCCAGCAGTGTAGATGAGCGCGTACTTTAATTTCATGCATGCCTTCGCATACAGTGACCGTGCGAACGTTAATAATGACAATGTTTCGTTGTTGAATTTTTGTACATCGTATTGGCCAGCACTAAGGGGTTTTACGCATACTGAGGGGAAAGCAGGTGCAACAGTTTCTACTGTAGTTGCGATGTGTGTTCACTTTGACTATATTTCAATTGCTTTTACTATATGTAAGGGTGTTGGTCAGTTGCACTCACAGCATCTCCCGGTTCATGGGCTGATTGCACTTAAGAAACACCCTACATATCATCATCATCATCGTCGTCAAACATTATCAACGCACTGATAGATGAAGGTCTCCCCAACTTTCTTCCACAACGTTCTGTCTTGAGCCGGTTTCCTCCATCTCACTCCCTCATGCTTTCGAATTTCATCCCCATGTGGTCTTCTTCTGGGTCTTTTCTAAAAATTTCGGTATTAATACCAACATTTATCTTGGACAGCAGATATCAAGTGAGGGTAACATTGATGAAGAAATTAATCGACATATAAAACTTGCTTGCAGAGCTATTGGAAGAAATACAGTACACTTTTCAAGAGGAATATGCCATTATGCCTTAAAAGAAAAGTGTTTAATCAACGCATCCTTCCAGTGCTTACGTACGGAGCAGAGACGTGAACCTTAACTAAAAAAGACATACATAGACGGGAGACAACTGAAAGAAGCCCGGAGAAATGCATGCTTGGTGTAAAAAAGAGGGATAAGAAAAGGAACCATGGATAAGGAACATGACAGGAGTGGAAGACATCATGATCAGAGTAAAATCTTTGAAATGGCAATGGGCTGAAGATGTTGCCAGAAGAACGGACCATCGATGGACAATTGAATTATGGACCGGATTCCAAGGGACAGAAAAAGACCCAGAACAAGATCACATAGGAGATGGGTGGATGAAATTCGAAACCACGCGGGAGTGACATGAAGACTGGCGCAAGATAGATAGCCCGTTGTGGAAGAAACTTGGGGAGACCTTCATCCAGCAGTGGGTTGATAATGGCTGGTGATTATATATACACCTATCAGCCATTACATTATGACTACCTAACTAATAAACTGTAGGACTCCCTTTAGCACGCAAAACAGCGGCCACTCGGCGAGGCATCGATTCGATGAGGTGGCGATAGATATCCTGGTGTATTTGGTGCCATAATGTCAACAGCAGGTCCTCCAGTGCCCGTACATTTCGGGGTGGTGATGATTTAGCGTGAACCCACTTTTCCAAGTCGAATCACAAATGTTCGATTGGGTTCGTGCCAGGTGAATTTGGAGGCCCGGGCATTAACAGAAAGTCACCAGCATGCTCCACGGAGCACTCCTTGGCGATTCTGACAGTGTGGCGTGGGGCATTATCCTGTTGGAAATGTCCACCACCAGCAGGGAACACAGATGCCATGAATGGGTGAACTTGGTACACAACGACGTTCGGATACCTGACAGCTGTCAGGGATTGTGCTATTGGGATAATGGAGCCTACAGTGTCCCTAAAAGAACATTACCCACAGCATAACACCGCCGCCGCCAGCCTGTTTCCGCCCAACAGTGCATCCAGGTGCCTGGGTTGGTAATCGGCGTATCCGCGGTCGGCTGTCTACATGATGCAGTAGGAATCTTGATTCGTGAGACCAGGCCACTTTCTTCTAATCATTCACGGTCCAATCTCGATGATCTTGGGCCCATTTCATGCGTTGTTGGCGATGACGTGCAGGGAGCATGGGAACCCGGCTGGGTCTTCGGCTACGCGGGCCCATGCGCAGAAGGCTGCGATGAACTGTGTGCTGTTACACATTGCCCTGATCACCACTGTTGTAGCTGCCGGTGATTTCTCGCACTGTGGCTGTGTGGTGGTTGTGAAAAATGCGCGACAGTCTCCGCTTCCCTCTGCCATGAATGAGCTGCGAACGAGACATGGCTGGACGACGGTTTGTCGTTTGGCCATCTGTGCACCATTTTTGATACGTCCTCACTACAGCGGCACGTAAACAACCCACAAGCAGCGCCGTTTCCGAGATCGTAGTTCCGAGGCGCCGTGTCATCACAATTTGTCGTTTATCAAACTCCGATAAATTGGCAACTTTCCCCATTCTGACTCCGAACACTCTACTAACTGAAAGACGGTCCTCGGATTGTATATTTACTGCTCTGTGAACTTCACCTGCGCCACCATTCGGACTCCAGGTGTGCTCATTCTTCAAAGCTGGTGGTGATCATAATGTAATGGGTCATCGATGTATATACACTGAAGAGCAATTGAATTAGATATACCTGTCTAGTAACGTGTAGCACCACCTTTCGCCCTGATGACGGCGGCGATTCGTTTCGGCATGGACTCGACAAGACACCGAAAGCGTTGGGAAACCATACGGATACACGACCCCTGAACAAGCTCCCACAGGTCACGAAGTTTTGATGGAGGGGGGTCAGAGCCTCTAACATCTCTCTCGATGGAATCCCAGATGTGCTCGATGGGATTGAGGTCAGGTGACCTAGCTGGGCAAAGAAGCGAGGTCATGTCGGTGGAGTGTTCATCCAACCAATTCGGGAGCTGCATTGTCTTGTTGCAGGATGAGGTCCCCAGTGGGATGTTGAAGACGCACAAACGGGAGCAAATGGTCGTCCAGGATATTCCGGTAACGTTGACCTGTGAGAGACGATGTCACAAGTACCAGGGGTCCCATTTCAGTCCAGGTAAACAGTCCCCAGACGAGAATGCCACCCCCACCAGCTTGAAGAGTACCCTGCTGGCAAGAAGGATTCATCGCTTCATGTGGTTTGCGCCGTACTACTATCCTGCCATCCGCATGTACCAACGTGAATTTCGACTCATCAGTCCAG
This sequence comes from Macrothele yani, assembly GCA_039090855.1. NCBI lineage: Eukaryota > Metazoa > Arthropoda > Arachnida > Araneae > Macrothelidae > Macrothele > Macrothele yani. Next base: position 123,618,843 of record CM077010.1, on the reverse strand, counting down.
GCAACATTTTTCCACATGTCTAGGGTCCAGTGGCGATGTTCCCGCGCCCATGCTAATCTTTGCACCCTGTGATGTGCGGTCAGCAGCGGTACCCTCGTAGGACGATGGCTTCTGTTCCCCATAGCGAGGAGATGGTTTTGGATGGTGTGGCTGCTTACACGTATTTGTGCACCAACGTTAAATTTCCGAGTGATTTTTTGCACTGTGGCCCGTCTATCCGCTGTTACAATGCGAGCTAGCCGACGATGACCCCGCTCATCCACACGCTGTGGTCCACGGCAGTTGGCCCTTGTAGGGATGGTTTTACCGGATTCGATGTACTCATAGTGCACCCGTGACACAGTGGCTCGTGAAAATCCCAGTGCCTGCACGACTTCCAAGAAGGAGTGACCCATTCGTCGGGCCCCGACAATTTTCCCACGATCAAATGTGCTTAGATACTTCGTCTTACCCATCCTGCGTCCGACTCTTACTGATTCCTGTCGCATCACTCCTTATATTGTCGGATCGCTGCATACGCCATGTAGTTTCCGTTTACAGGGCCGCCCACAGCGCCACATTTGCATAACGCCAGCTGTATCTAATTCAATTGCTCTTCAGTGTATATATAAACGTTACCCAGGTAATAAATACCACGTGAAGACTGTTGACTCTTCATCTCCCAAAAACTTGTTATTATTATATTTTTTTTTCTAATTTCAATTTTTTTATCTCTTTTCTAATCAGTTTTAATGGCATTTCCGAAATATCGTCTATTGCTTTTTGCTTAACCCTTTCTAATACGATTTGACGGAGCAGCAGTTTCGGTAGGTCATGTTAGTGGTACAAACCAGATTGTAAAATAACCAAACACTATAGTCCACGCCCAGTTTTGCCAAGCATTCGCGTACTGTACAACGCCAACTCCATCCCATCCCTATTTCTCGATATTTATAGAATTTGTGTCATGAATGTATCAATAGTTTTCCCCTTTTTCCTCTGTACATAAATTCCATGTTACCTCTATAATCGCTGTTTGATGAATGATGTAATGATACTACTGTTTTTCCGTGGGCACGTGAATCATTATCCAGCAGAGAGCATCTTATGCCCGAGACTACCCGTTTCACCCAATGGTTTTCCATATTGTCCCTCTGGTAAGCAAAGGCTGGGTGAGCGTAGTTGATCAGCTTCTTGTCCCCTTTTTGAGTGCAACTGACCAATCAGTTAAAGATCAGTGATTGGGGTGAGTGCAACTGACCCATACCCATGTAAGTATCAAATGCAAGACATGAACATCTCAAGTTCAAGGTTCAGGTAGGAAATGGAGTGTTCGATCTGTTTTGATGGGATAGAATTGGAACAGAAGCACAATTATTTTTCTGACTTGAACCCAGGACCTCTGTGAGGTTCTAGCAGAACCATAGCACTTCGGGCAGTGGTCAGTAAAAATCCTCAGCTATTTGATATACCCAATTTTTGTTCCCAGCGCTATAAAAAGTATTGTCCTGTTGATGTTTACACTGACACGGCAAAACGGTCAGAAAAAAGAGAAAAAGGAAAAGGATAGGGAGAAAAAAATATCAGATAGCAATAAAATCGAAATCTGAAAGACATGAATTACGTGATTGAGACAAAAATCTGACAGTTTTAAAAAGGTCCCTAATCATCTGACACTCTTGAGAAACCTCTTACCTATTACTACCAAATAAACCCTTAGGTATTTTATAGCTAGCTTTGTGCTATAAAAAACAAAAGTAAAAAATAAAATAAAAAATAAAATACAGATGAGGTCTTATGCGAGGGAATAGATCTTTGGTTCCATAAACAAGTGATTTACATGAGGACATCTTTCCGATAAATGTCAATTTTAAACACTAAATCCTGATAGGCAATTTTTTCTCTTCAAATTTTTTTTGCATAAAAGTAATCGGATAACCGATTATCCGTAATACCTTTAGGATGGGGAGAAGACGCTGTATATTTCAGAACTATACTACAAGAAAATGAATAAATAAACCTCAAAACTTGGAAAATGCAGTCGGTTCAACAAAAATGGCGCTCAAGTACGGTATAATCCCCCCCCCCGTTCCTTTTTTTATTAGGAAAACAGATTTCAATTTTTCCAGCTCATTGTCTCAGAATCGGTTTGATTCCCCGACAGGATTAACTGCAGCAAAAGAATGGGTTATTAAAGACCGAACGCACTTTCCCTCGGAAATCGTCCCCCTGTTTCGTCGTGATTAAATCAGTTGGGTCCAATAGGGACACGTACGGATCACAACCGAAGCACATCCCACAAATCATAGTAATAAAAAATGGCTCCCTCCCTGGCTGTTCAGCGAGACGCAGTCCCAGCAGCAGGTGACATCAACAGGAAGCCAGCCAATGAGCGAAGCTCAGGCGGACGTTCCAGGTACGTGAGACGCCTGTGCTGGGCGATAGATGTGTGCGGATCATGCAATGAGATCTAAAATGGAACGCGCAGAGCATTGGTACTCCGAGCTGCTGCTGCTCATGACCATTCTCTAATGAGAAACGATGGGGGACACGCATCGGGTGGAGTACCCAGGACAAGGGGTAAAACTGACCACAGAAACCAATCTCTTTCTCCAGATGCTTCTCAGACAAAAATGGCGTACTGGAAGAACAGCAGCTACGTATTCGAATAAAGCTCAAAAAACAAGAACTGCTTTAGTTCACCGCAATAAAGCTTATACTTCTACGTCCAGATTAATCCAAATGCATTTCAGTGAAACCTCGGTTCATCTAGGGGATAGCTTTAAAAATCGTATAAATGTTAAAAAACGTGTAAATGTTAAAAAACGTATAAATGTAAAAAAAAAAAAAACGTATAAAAGAAATTTTACAATGTTAAATACAACGGCAAAATTTTGAAGGCTTCCAAAAAGAAAGAAGAAAAGAACTACATAATTTTAGATTTCTCTAAATTGTAATGACACACACACACACACACACACACACACACACACTAAAATGCATACATACATATACATACATATACATACTTAGTTCGCTACTCTAAGCTTATGAGTACTCTGACTTCCGTATTAATTTTTTTATTCTAACTTCATTTTAAAAAGTAGGTTAAGAAATTCTGTATGATTTCATGTTTTCAATACATGGCAATAAATGAAAAAAAAACCGTACCTTTGAAATACAGTAAATTCAAATGCTATTTTGTTTTAGATTCAATACCCCTGTTAACATCCTTTACTTGATCATATGATCATATGTGGAGGATTTTAGGAAGGGAGTGTCTAACCCCAGGTCTTAAACAACCCTTAGAAATAGGAAGCCAGGAGATTTGGGCTAGAGTGCCCGGTAGGAAAGTTACACAGAAGCGAAGGAGAAAGGGGTAGGAAGACGTCCTTATTTATTACCGGGGAGCCAGTACCCGGGTTTCGACGGCTTAACGTGCCCATCCGACGCACGGCGGGTATTTAGTGGATCGAGCGTTGGTCCTTTCCGTGGCAGTGGATCGAACCTGAGGTCCTTTCCGTGGCAGTCACGAACGTTGCCCACTAGGCCACCCGCGGCCCAACATCCTTTACTTTTAAAAGCATCGGTCTTTTTAAAGCAAGTTGTCCGCTCGCCTCACGGGATTCGAACACAGACCCATCTCGGGCGAATGGTCAGACTGTGCCACCGCGGAGGCTCAAATTTATAGAAATCACAAAAAAAAAAAAAAAAAGAAGTATTGTGAACGTTATTTAGTGAATTTTGAGTTGCATCATTTATTTCATGACCACAAAAGAAAAAAAAAACAACGCTATCTCGATTCTCTGCCGTTGTAACCAGGTTGTAACCGATTCCACTGTGAACTGTAACCAGGCTGTAATTTAATTTTCTTAAAAAAAAAACGTAATTTGCAATAAATCACAGAAAAAAATAAAATTATTACGAACCTATTCAGAAAATTAATGAGCTGCAACAGAAAATAAAATACAACCTGATTACAATTCACAATAGAATCGAGACAGCGGCTCTACTATAGAATCGAGACAGCAACCAGGACAGCAACCGCTGTCTCGATTTTCTGCTGTTGTAACTAGGTTACGTATAAAAAAGAATCCAAGAGCCGTGTATTTTTGATATTCTAAAATTCGAAATTTAACGCATAATCGGAAAAAGTGCATAAGGGAATTAAGCATAACAGAATTTAAAAAGGTATGGAAACTAACAGTAAAATATCGGGACTAATGCAGAATTACGTATAAAAGTGAAAAACGTGTAACTGAGAAACGTATAAGCAAGGTTCCGCTGTACTTAGAAACAAAGAGAGTAAACTGATTCAGGGCATGATTAACAAGTTAGTAAAATCATGCAATGCATTGATTATGATACGCTTTCCAACATACCAGAAATCATACTCAAGTTATGAGGATAATGGCTGTGGAATAAATCTCGCTCCTGTGTCCTGATATTTGACCACATTTCAATGATATTCAACAGGACTGGTTCAGTATACCTCCATAACAACATGATAAAGTTTTGTCGCAATAGAAGCATTTTTAGTCAAGTTACGATGCATAAGGGCAATGGAATGGATCCCGCTGCTATGTCCTGACCTTTGACCCCATTTTCAATTCTTCCCCAGGTGGTCCCTTACCACATACTAAAGTTTCATCGAAATCGAATCATTTTTACGCGAGTTATCGTGCGGACGAACAGACAGACGGACAAAGCTGGAGCATATACGCTTCTTTAACCTACGGTTGGAAAGCGTAAAAAATAACAGCAAAATAAAATGATTTCTAAGGTTTCTTTTAGTTTTCTCTGAAGCTCCATAAAAACTGTTTTCAATTCTCTTGTTCTCTAGGTAGGCCTAATCCTCCCGACCCCTCTTATATTCCGTTTCTCTCTCATTCACATGCCTTTTTAGGCTTTCTTTAGAGAGCAATCAAGATTGCTGCGTAGGAAAAGAGTGTCATTTCTTATCTTTGTCTGAACGACATATGACAGGAATGCTATCCAGAGAAATCACGTATTCGCGGCTATTTTCTAGTCACCCATCAGCCTAGCTTTCCCCTTTGGTCCTTGTCTCCATTATTTTGATTGCTTTCCTATTGACTACTTCGCATTATTTTTTTTTTCCTTATTTATTCTGTTTTCTCTTTCTCTAGTCTTCCTTTGTTCGTCTTACCTGCTCTATAGTTATTTTACTCTAAGTCTTTGGTCTTCATTCGTCATTCTGCACATTGTGAAAAAATTTCTGAAATTCACGGAAAATTTTCCGCGATTCATTTCGTGAACTAATGCAGCATATTACTGACACAATCTTTTCCGTGAAATGACGGAAAGAAACGATGAATTTCTCGGATTTTTCGAACGCCAGGAAAATTCAGAGTTTTCAGAAATCATTGCCCAATTCTTTTCGCATATTAACAGAAAAATTCTGTTCCAACTTTTTTCGTATCCATGCGACAGAGAATTCCTGGTAATAGGAACGTTCGCAAGAATACTTGAGGTTTGATTAACTACTGAATTTTAATCGTCTGTCGGAGAATCTGATTTTAAAGTTTTGTAGCGAGATCGGATATTGTGGATAGCATATCACATGAAATTTTGGTTATTCTGGCACCGGATATTTCTTCCCCTCCCCTCCATTTTGTGCACCAGCTATTATATGGTTATATCGTAAAAACAGGGTACTTGAATTATTGTACAAGTGATTGTATGATGTCTACGTATCAGTTTGTGGAACCCTTATGGTAAAAGTTGTTATAGCTATCAAGAGTAATTTATATTTATGAGTTCTGTTAAATAATAATATAAAGCATTACATTGCATCTTTTCTTAAAGATAATTCAAGGTCATTGTCAGTTTAAAAAAATCTAAAGTTTCAAAGCATTCTGTTGCTTCGGAAAATCAGGATAAGAGAGAAAAAAACGTGATTTGTAATAAGTTCTTCTACAAAAAAAAAAAAAAAATTAAGTATTAGAACCTATTCAGAAAAATAATGAGCTTTAACAGAAAATAAAATTACTAATTCACTTCCATTAATGAAAAAAAAAACCAACATAAAACAGATTCATCATTGCGTGATTCGAGTTCTACCTGATACGTCACTGCGTTTTACGTGGTTTTCGGGCTGAAGCCGAACGAGGCTGGTTCGATTCTCACCAGGCGAAAACAGAAAGGATCTGAAAATGTCAAAATTGAAGGTTTTGCGAAATTTCTGTATTAATACGGAAAGTTGAATGAAACGGACACTTTTAGAAACGGAAATTTCGTTAAAAGACGGGAACACGTTATTTTCCGGAATTTTGCTCATTATTTTCAGGAATTTTCTGTGAGTTAATACCATTTATTTTTTACAATGTATGTATGCATTCGTCGGGTTTAGCCACTTCGCTCATATTTCTAGCGTTTGGAATGCTGAAAAACGCGTAAGAGCTAAATAGATAAGGGACGAAGAAGTGAAAACCAATTATGTTTGTATATGAATGCATCTGATGGTCATTTAATAAATACAGCTTGCGTTCTCAAGAATTTTAGGGTATATTTTGGAAAACACGCACTTATTGTGCTACTATGTTCTTCCGTCCGCTCGCACTTCTGTGCGCCCAATATCTCTTCGCTTATTAATCTGATTTCAAACATTCTTTTTAAGTTGGAAAGCTCGATTTGTTAGAACGAAGATCGACACCTTTTGCTTTCTTTCCAATATAAATTTGTCGCTATAGGGCACATAAACTGAGATGCTACTGACCTCAATATGAGTGTTATTCTGAAGCGTTGCTTTTGAAAATCATATTGAAACAATTCTTTTGCCGTGGAATGCCTTTTTCACTAAGAGTTCGATTTGTAAAAATCTTTTCGCCTCACTGTCAGGAATTTTTGCATATTTTCCTACTTTTTTCATAACGCACAGTATACCACTGTGTGCGTAATTGCACATCTTTATTTACAAAAGTACATTCGCTTCTAAAACCCTCTTCGAAAAAAATTCTATTTTGGCCAGATACCATTCGCAACAAAAAAATGTTTTGGCGCATATTTTCTGTTAAAAATAATGAACAGCTTTTTCTCAAGATGGCAAAAACCTTGAGAGAAAACTGTTCATTTTTTCTACGTAACCATTTCTCTTTCTGTGATTCTTTCTATGTAACCATTTCTTAAATACCGTTTTAAATTTTGTGTGCCGGATATCTTTCAGTAACGGGACTGTTTTGCGCATGTTTCATAATTTTTCATGCTGTATAGTTCAGAAGATAGGTGGCGTTAGTGTGCATTTCAATTTGCAACTGTATCTCCCTGCTATTGAATCTTACTGAAAGAAAATCCTTTTGCTTTCGGTATCATTCACTACAATTGAGCACATTGTCTCTTTCAAATAATGCACAGTTTTCCCGCTAGAGGAACATATTTACAATATGACTTATTTTTTGCTATCTCCGCTTCTAAAATTCCTATCTGAAAAAAAAAAAAAAAACCGTTCATAACTTTTCCCATGAGAAGCATTTTGCGATGTTCTTTTCTACCCTTTTATGTTGCACAGCTCTACCGATAGGGGCTACGAATGTATATTTCCATTTACAACGGAATTTTCGCCTTCAATAATCATATGAAAAGTCTTGACAACTATGCACATATTTTCTACTTCGAAAACCGCACATTTTTCCTACTAGAGAGCGTAAAATTATGTTATCATCTTATCTCACAGCTTCTAAAACTCCTGTTTGAAAAATCTTTTCTTTTTGCATCGAATATCTTTCTCTATGACGATTATCTTGCGCGTACTTTCGGATTTTTCATTCGTCACAGTTAGTTCTATCTCTGGTGAACGTGGGTGCATACTTCTACTTGCTAGTGTACCTATTATATTCAGCTTCTAAAACTCCAGCAGAATTTTTTTTTTTTCATCATGAAGAAAACACTGCGCACATTGGGATTTTAAATAATCCGCAGTTCTTCTTCCAGGAGGAGTGTGTACACATACGGATTTCTCTGAATACTTCTGAAAATCCAAATTGAAAAATCCTTTTTGCGTTGGAAAACTCTTGTTATGGAAAAAGTTTCGCGTACGTGCCTTAGTTTTCTACAATGCAAACTTTTTTTTTTTTTGATGAAGGGCTGAAATGCATATTTGCGTCAAAAGTCGTAGCTTCGTTTCTGAAGTAACAATCCAAAAAAATTTCGTTTATAGGATGCCCATCACTATGACAAACTTTTACTTACATTATCATGAATAGTATTACTCTTTGAGGGCAGCAAGTGCCTGTTTTTGTTTGCGAAAATAAGACTGGCACAAAAAAAAAAAATGGAATTCTGTCTGAATAATACTTTTGTGAACCTTCTGCAGACGTAATTCAATCTTCGCTGCCTCAGCGGCCGAGTGTTCTGAGGCGCTGGCTTCTGGCTATTCTTCTGAGACGAGCCCGTATTCCAGTCCCGGATCTATAATAGGGGAGAGGGAGTGCTTGTCTGAGTGCTGGTTCTGCTCCTTCCCTGGAACCGGTGACCCTAATTATTGAGAGGGAGACTGCTATATCCCTATGAGAGGGTCGCTAGACTCCGAATCGAAAAAAAAAAGTCGATTATCTGGCGCAAATATATATTTTACAACCGTTACTTCTCCCGTAAAAGACTGATTTAAAAATCTTCCTTGCGTCGGAGAGCATGAGTTGCTGCACCGGTGACTGAGTGGTCAGAAGCTCGGGCTTCTGGCTAATTATTAATTATTAGAATTGTGTCTGGCTCAAGTCCTGGATAAAGCATAAGTGGTGTGTTGGCCCTACGGTGATGGCTTTTTCCTCCTGCAGCCAGTGGCCCAAAATGAAGAACGGGTGACGGCTTACAGCCTTATGTCCTCACGTTACTCCCCCCCCCCCCAAAAAAAAAAATTCAGTATTTTCTTATGACGAACAGATTGCTAGTTGTGATAAATACACAGTGTACACAGTTATAAAATTGCCTATGTCGGAAAATGTGCGACGATGTTTACATTTGATGATTTCACACATTCATTTGAGATCAAGAGACGTCACACCAAACAATCTGGTGTCATCTTTCTTAAATAAAAAGGGCAAATTAACTTAAAACAAAATTTATTTGTAAATTTATAATGGCTCATTATACGAAAAGGTTACCAGAAAGAATTTGGCTGTTTTCTACGGAGTTCTCGGGAGTCAATGCAGCAATGAAATCTAAGAGGAAAGGAAAACAACTGCATTTGTGCATTTGCTAAACATCTTTCTTCTGAGTTCTGATAAAGAAAACCAGTGTCCTTTTTGTTTCTTTGAGCCTCAAGGATAAAACGTAGATGTAGAAAAAAGATATCTTAGTTCTACATGGCGAAAAGGAGGGAGGACAAACAATGGCATGCCGACCGAATAAAAATCTTGATATGTTCTTTAAAAGAAAAAGAAATTAGGTCAAATGCAATATTAATCTCCGTCACCCACTAATGCTACAGGAACGGCCAATACCGATCAAGAATTAAAAGAAATCATTTCCTTTGAGGTAAAAGAAAGGATAGAGTAGAGCGCCTTAAAAACGAAATGGAAGAAGAAAAAAAAAGGAAAATAAAATAGGTTACTCAGTGTAGAAGTAAGGACAAAAGCATGTTCATGAGGTGGTTTCTGAGCGAAAAGGGAAACATAGAAATGAACAGATGTATGAAGGAAATCTGAGAGAGTTAATGATCGCATCGGAAAAAAAAAAAAACATCGTAAAAATAAAAAAAATAAAAACTGACAGCATGAATCACTATAACTTTTTCAGCAGGATTCACCACAAAAAAAAAAAAAAAAAAAGTAAATGAAAACATTTTCTTCCTCAAACATCATCATTATCACCAACCATAGGTAATATTCCCGTAGTTTGCCTGAAGCCATGTGGCATCAGATTTCATTCGTCTTGCATTGTTTTACTACCTGCGCATCGACACTCATCTGGTAAACCCAGGCATCCTGACAAAGGCGAGTCTAGGGACAAAGCGCGTCAGTGGCCGACTTCATAGAGAACAATCTACGTATTCGCGTCCCCAAACACGGGGAGTCTACGGAAAACCTCGTAAAAACCGAAAACTACATGGCCGGCAGGAACGGGATTCGAAAGCCCGTCAGAAACGTCCATCTCCCACACAGTGCATGGCGACTTCATCAACTGCGGTATACCGGTGATTCCACAGACATGGTGCAGTTTAAAAGACTCTCCTCACAGTGCGAGGTCGCCAGCAAATCTGTATTTCATTTGAAGACAACGGGATTCCCGCAGGATTTCTCTTTGGCATTTAACTCGAATACTGAGGAGCTTTGCTGCTTAAGAGTCAAAAGTGGTCATAGAATTCCATTTAAAAGAAGCTGATCACGCAAGCATGAAGTAGTGTAAAAGCGAGGTTTCTGCGTCAATGAGGTTCTATGAGTCCGCAGATGGACGGACGGACAAACCGGCAACATTAGCACGATATTTTTTTTTCCAAGGACGAGCTAGAAAAGTGTTTGTGATGTACTCCGAAATCTCCATAAACACGCCGCGGGAACCGAGTGGCTAGAAATTCGGGCTACTAGATAATTGCCTACTTTAAGCCGGGGTTCGAGTAACGGATAGGTTATTTGTTAATCCCATGAATCTGGTTCAGTCCTTCCCCAGAACCAGTAGCTCTAAATTTGGGCCGTGCGTTTTTTCTAGCAATGAATTCTCACGTCTTTAACCCCCCCCCCCCCAATCTTGACGAAGGCGTTACAGGGGGCGGACAAGAAAACTGAAACACACGGGTTTAGGTCACAGCAATTTATTAGTACGGTGAAGAGCCTCCTTTGGAGACCAATACAGCTGCAATTCGTCGTGGGAAGGACCGACACAAGTCCTGTACAGTGGCCAGAGGGATTTGAAGCCATTCATCTTGCAGAAAAGTGGCTAGTTCATGACGTGATGCTGGTGGAGGAAAACGTTTTCTAAATCGCTCCTCCAGAACAACCCAGAGTGGCTCAATAATATTCAAGTCGGGTAACTGTGCAAGCCATGGCGGATGTTCAATCTCACTTTCATGCGCAAAACCACTCTTCCATCAGTTTGGCCCTGTGTATCCGTGCGTTAACATCCTGATACGCATCACCACCGTCAGGGTACAATGTTTGAACCACTGGGTGCACCTGGTGCACCAGAATTGTCCGATGGTCCTTGGCAGTGATGTGCGTCTCAAGAACAATCAGATGGCCGACAGACTGCCGTGATATTGCGGCCCAAACCACCACCAATCCACCTTCGTGCTTCACTGTGTGCAATAAACAGTCCGGGTGGTAAGCCTGTGAGGGATGTCTCCACACGTAAACTTTCCCGGTTGTGGAAAAGACATTGAAAGACGATTCATCGGAGAACAATGCACATTTCACGTTGTCCAACGTTTACAATTTGCGCTATTAGTACCATTGCAACCGGCGTTTGGCATTCACACTGATGATGCAGGGTTTGACGATAGCAATCAACCATGAATGTTGACCCAGTGAAGCTCCAGACGAACAGTTTTGATGGAAACAGGTGAATCTCGGGGAGTATTCAACTCTACGGTGAGTTGGGCAGCTGCGGTTTTATGTTTTTTGGTTACCATCCGTGTGAGCACCCGGACGTCTCTGTCAGACATCTTCCTCTTACCTCGACAGTTACTCCTATCGGATGTGGTTCTTCCCTCTTGTTGGAATGCCGACATGACCCTGTATACCGTGGCTCGTGATGCACCACAAAGACTTGCTGTCTTGGACACAGATGCACCGGCGAGAAGCGCTCCAACAATCTGTCCTCTTTGAAACTCGGATATGTCTACCATTATGTTGTGTGGATGGCACTTTTTGACGTCCAGCTCTCTTACTGCTCTGCTAATGCAACCTACACACTCCGTTCTCGTTGATTGACTGCGGAATAGATGCAGGCTGGCCCACCAGGTAGCACGTACAGCGACGTGATACGTGGGGTTCTATTTGCGCAGGTGTTTCAGTTTCTTTGTCCACCCCCTGTACCGCTCCAGACCCGTTACGAAGAGGAAGCGGGCAGACTGGGGAAGTTACCCCGAGCGACAGTCTATGGCACCGCCGAAATGGTTACAATTATGTTATTGGAGTTGGAAATGCGCCACATGGCAAGTAATTTTACAGTAGGAAACTTACACTTTTCAAGTGTTGAAAATTTCCTTGCAATTGAATGTTCATCTCTTTTTTTCCCTTTTTTTCTTTTCTTTTTTAGGGGTTTAACCGCCATCGTAAGTGACCCTAAGTGCTGTAAACGGCCGTCATCCGCAATTTGGAGCCACTAGTTCCGGGGAAGGGGAAAAGCCAACGTCAGTACACAAGCGCATCAACCATGCCTCACCCGAGGCACGATGCCCAGCCCATCTCAGGAAAGTGGTCAGAAACCCACGCCCTGGACCGTTCGGCCACAGGAGCAGCGATAAAATTTCTGAATTTGGTTTTAATTTGCCATTTTGTTAAACAAATTCCTCCCTGATTCGGCCTGGCACTGATTCATAACATTAATTCTTGCTTGGCTCTCTGCAGTAAATGATTTTAAGCTTATTACCATATAAAATTAAATTTGCTTTGAATAAATTTTCAGAATATCTTCAATATAGAAATATATCAATTTTATTTTGGCCGTCCCGGTGGAGCAGTGGTCTAAGCGATAGCTTCTGATCATTCGTCCGAGATGGGTCCGGGTTCGAATCCCGGTGAGGCATGGATGTTGCGTTTGTCTTACGGTGCTGGCCTCCTCTCTTGGAACCAATGACCCTAAATTAGGGACGGGCGACTGCTTATAGCCCAATGAATTGCTCATGGTCGTCATTAAACCTCCAACCAGATGCACAAAAATTTTTTTTTCTTTCGGATATTCAGGTCACTTCCCGAAACCACTTTGTGGTATCGTTTCCCAAGACGCGCAAATTATATGTTTTGCCCCCCCCCCACCACCAATCACCTTCGCTACGCCACCGCGCAGTACTGTATACATAGGTATACATAGTATTGTTAAGTTGTGTTACGAGTATATTTGTAAAAGTCATAGGCGTTACTTGGAGGTAACTTTCCTTCCAACATTTTTCACTTTCCCAAATAATTGTATTTCTATAACTTTGAAATAATACATTTTTAAAAAAACACTAATCCGAGTCTAAACTTTATTAAATTAAAATTACAACGATAATTTACATGCACACATACACGCGCGCGCAGAGTTAAAAGGGTTAAATTTTTGAAATGTTAAATTTACCGAACAAAAATCCCGAAACAAAAAGGGGTAAATTTTGTTTCACGTTAAGAGTTGGTCGTTTGCAGCCTCTCCCCGGCACCAAATGAATATCTGTTTAGGTCAGTCAAATTCACCCAAGTGAGCTTATAGTGAAAGCTGTGTGGATGTTCCAAGTTAAAAGGAATCGGCAATATCAGCTTTGCACAAACTGATATTAAGCAACTGTACAAGACTGTAGTCACAGTCGTGAATGCCGACCAAATTATTAATTACTTTTTAACCATGAAAGAAATCATGAAAGAAAAGGGTTATTAACCTCCAGATTCGCTAAACATGAATGCCGGTTGCTTCGACTAGCGAATCCTGTGATGGTTAAATTCAAATTGATCGGAAACTTGAAACTTGGTCGTTCTGGGTGGTGTAGTGGTTAGCATACCCGGGCGTTTTCTGGGAGACGCGGGTTCGAGTCCCGCTCCAGGACGATGAAAATTTTCAAGTTTTCAGATATTATCTGACTTACCATCCTTGTCACATTTACGCCAAAAATCGGATTGTCATCTTCAAATTTTGTACTTTTTAACCGTTTGGAAGTACCCATATTATCACCACATATGTAGAAATTAAAAATTGGAGTGCCCATCATATGTATCATAAATGTGAATCAACGATATTGCGCTATATATACTATTATAGGAGTTTTTAATTTCGTAGTGCCGCCCCGGTGGCGCAGTGGTCTAAGGCGCTGGACTCTGATCAATCGTCCGTAAGGGGTCCGGGTTCGAATCCCGGTCAGGCATGGATGTTGTGTTTGTCTTACGGCACTGGCTCTCTCCCTTCCCTGGAACCAGTGACCCTAAATTAGGGACGGGCGACTGCTTATCGCCCATTGAGTTGCTCACGGTGGTCGTTAAACCTCCAATCAAAAAAAAAAAAAAAAAAAAAATTTCGTAGCCTAAACTCCTCTGCTTACCTATCACGCAGCAAAGGTGATTGTACTCATTCGCAGGATTCGAATAATTATAATCCATCAGACATTCGCTTTCAGTTTAAAATGCTTCAGTATCCAATTAAGAAAAAGTTCGTTTGAGGATCAATAAAAGTCAAGGTCAACCAGCGAAATAATTTTTCTTGACTTCTAAAACCCTTCGTGTAATGCTCAAGATCACATGACCAAGACAAAGGTACATACATTATCTGATCAAAAGTATCCGGACACTTGCCTATCCACAAACTCTCTGTAATTAGGAAAGGAATTGATATCAAGTTGGTTGACCCTTTGCAGGTGTCACATCCTCCGCTGTGCTGGAAATACTTTCCACTGGATTTTGGTGCATTGCTGAGGCATTGTCTTCCATTCTGCCACAGGAGCATTTGTCAGGTGGGTCACCGACGGCCTAGCTCGCGGAAGGCGGTCCATTTGACTCCAAAGGTGCTCCATAATGTTGAAATCAGAGATCTGTGAAGGTCAGTCAAATTCACCTACACGCATCTCATCAAACCATCCCTGAATGGACCTAGCTTTGTGGATCCGGGGCCATAGTTCTTTTCGTAAAGGGCCTTCACAGAACTGTTGCAATAATGTTGAGCGCATGGAATCGTCGAGAATGTCATTATCGGACGCAGCTTCAAGATTCCAGCACATTGGAATTTGAGCCCCCAGCCCAAACCGTGAAGAACAACCCCAGAGCATGATGCCTCCTCCACCAAACTTCACAATCGGCACAAAAATCGGGCAAGTTAAGTTTTCTTGGCATCCTTTACACCCAAACTCATCCGTCTGACCGTCAGATAGTGTAGCGTGATTCATACCTCCAGAGAATGCGTTTTCACTGCTCCAAAGTCTCCTGTCATAGAGAAGTACACCACTTCAATAAACGCTTGGCGTTGATCTTGCTGATGTTAAGCTTGTGTGCGGCTGATCGGCCACGAAACCCATTCTTTTCAGCTCTGGACGAAACCCGTTGTGGATCTGGCACACACTATGCTTCCAGAGGCATTTTGAAAATGGGTGGTGAGTGTTGCAATCGAAGACAGGCTATTTTGTCGCATTACTCGCTACAGTACTAGACAGTCCCGCTCTGTCACTTTACGAGGCTTACTAGGTCGCGATTGCGCAGTTGGTGCTCCTATGCGTTCCCACTTTATAATAATACCCCTTAGAGTTGATCTGGGGAGCTGCAGCATGGCAGGAATTTCCAGAACTGACTTTTTGCTAACATGGCATCCTAGACCGCGCCACGTTACGAATCACTGAGCTCTTCCATACAGCCAGTTCTACTGTTCATGCTTATCTGTGATTTTTACCAGGCCACGTGCGTCTTTTTGCACCTGTACAGGCCATGGTGTGACGCATATGGGTAAATCCACTACTCAAAAAAAGGGGTGTCCGGATACTTTTGATCATATGGTGTATTTTCATTCCGAATCATTGGATCAATAATATCATGTGCAGTTAAGATCTGTTTGCTCAATAATCCGTAACAGGCATTTAATATCATCAGTAAGTTTTGTTAAAAATTTATTAATAAAATTATTTGAATGCAAATGTTGTATGCATTTCATAGGTCGTGCTTTATGAAAAAATCTTTAACAAAATATTTTTATTTTATCAAATGAGATGTAGTGAAAATAGTTAATTGCTCCCTTCACGAATTTATTCACCTTTTTTCTTTTTTTTTTAAATGAAAGCATTTATCTTCTCGAGTAACACGGAGTACCTTGGATAATAACTTTCTTTTGTAATCATTCTTTGTAATATTGCACTAAAAAGAATTTGATGGAAACCACGTTAAAGAGATTTTCATCGGATTACAATTTTTATGTGTTTTATGAATTACTGAAGTCGTATACTTCAAAGTCTGCGTAGTTCTCAATTTTAGAGGAATTAAATAGATATTTTTCATACGAAAGGAGTATGTGCTAGGTTTAAAAACGCTCGAAGCATTCAGAAGTACTCTTTCTTTTTTGCCTTTGTAACTATAGCAGTAAATAATTACCATATAGTTGAAATTTAGCATTTTTAACAAGTATTTTTAGCTAAATCAAGAACATTTAATCGGTGTGCATATTATTACCATTTTCCGACAAAAACTTCCTGTTCTAAATACGGATATAGATAGTTCAGCATCCAATCACTTTGCAGCGGCAGATCATCCCCAATGCTCGAAATTGGTCTATGCTCAAGAATTCCTTTTCCTGATTGACGTCTCGTACTCAGTCTTGAAATCTTGGACGCCATTGATTTATTAGGTTGTTGCAGATGAAATGTCTTTTTCAGATTCGCGCAGTTGGTAGGTAATTTAGGAATCAGTACATGTTTCTAACACAGCAGCATGTGACTTGTGATATGGAAATTTAAAGCGTCAAGTATGCTGCCTTTGAAGCACTGGCCATTTTATCAGTGGCATCAGTTCCTAGGGAATTGTGCTGCAGTTAAGAGGCGATAGATCAGATCCAAACTCGTGTCATCTCCTTGTACGAGTTTAAACTGGGACACTGTGCATCCGAGGCAACTTGCAACATCAATATAGCATCAGGGGAAGGCACCGTTAGGGAACGCAAGACACAACTTCGGTTTGCTAACTTTCGGTCTGGCGATATGAACCTCCAAAATGAACCATGCGGTTGACCAGAAAGAGTTATGGATGATACCGGGTTGGAGGCCTTGATTGAATCCGATCCACGTCAAACGGTACGAGAACTAGATGAGAAACTCCGAGCACACCATACAACCATTTCTCGGCATTTAATGGCCATAGCCAAAGTGAAGATGGATAAATAGATCACACATGAGTTCAGAAAACAGTACAAAACACGACAATTTAATTGATACCTGCCGTTGTCTACTTATCTGCAACAAAACGAACGACATTTTGAGGCTTTTCCTCAAGTGATGAAAAATGGATTCTGTACGATAACCACAGACATTCGTCGCAATGGTTGGACCGCGGTGTATCCCCTGATGCACACACAGAAACTTGTTCTTCATTCCAGGAAGGCGATGGTCAGTGTTTGGTAGTCTGCAGCTGATGCAATCGATTCCTTATTCTTAAAGCCGAAACCTGTACTTCATTCCAAGAAGACGATGGTCAGTGTTTGGTGGTCTGCAGCTGGTACAATCGACTTTCTTCTTAGAGCCGAAACCTGTACTTCATTTCAAGAAGACAATGGTCAGTGTTTGGTGGTCTGCAACCGGTGCAATCGACTCTTTCTTCTTAGAGCCGAAGCCTGTACTTCATTTCAAGAAGACGATGGTCAGGGTTTGGTGGTCTGCAGCTGGTGCAATCGACTTTCTTCTTAGAGCCGAAACCTGTACTTCATTTCAAGAAGACAATGGTCAGTGTTTGGTGATCTGCAGCTGGTGCAATCGACTCTTTCTTCTCAAGGACGAAACCTGCACTTTATTCCAAGAAGACGGTAGTCAGTGTTTGGTGGTCTACAGTTGGTGCAATTGACTGTTTCTTCTTAGAACCGAAACCTGTACTTCATTCTAGGAAGACAATGGTCAGTGTTTGGTGTTTGGTCTGCAACTGCTGCAATGGATTCCTACTTCTTAAAGGCAAAACCTGTACTTCATTCCCGGAAAACAATGGTCAGTGTTAAGTGTCTGTAGCTGGTGCAATTGACTCCTTATTCTTAGAGCCGAAACCTGTACTTCATTCCAGGAAGACGATGGTCTGTGTTTGGTGGTCTGCAGTTGGTGCAATCGACTCCTGCTTCTTACAGCCGGGCAGCTATTATCAGACATTTGACATTACGCATGGAAAATTGTTCATGAAATTGCCGGCATTGGTCAATCGCCATGGGCTCATACTTCTGCAAAATGATGCCAGACCTCACGCTGCACGCCAGACGATCCAAAATTTGCACTAGTTAAGGTACGAAACCTGACCTCATCCACCTTATTCACCTGATCTGTCCCTTATTTATTTACTATCACTTCTTCAAGCACATGGACACCTTTCTACAGGTTCTATCGTTTCTAATCAAACATTAGTTGAAACCATATTCCATGAGTTTGTCACATCCCGAAGCTCGATGTGTTTTCACGACGGCAGACAGAAGCTTGCATCTCATTGGCAAAAGTATTTTCCAGTTGGGTGTGATTATTTTGATTAAAGTTTTACACAGCTTTTAGTACAGGCTATTTTACATGAATCTAGTCTTGATTTAATCACTCCCTGTGTGATTAGTGAAATCCAGAGATTGGAAATAATGCAATAAGTACGTGAAGACTTTTTGCACTTTGCAAAGAACATCGATACATTTCAGGGGGGCATTTTCTAATTCAGATTCTTGCAATATCGTTACCGTTATTGTTCATCCCAATGAATGGTTAACTAAGAACTTTCCATTTACTCTAATTGCACCTGTTGATTGGGCATAATCTCTCTTGTCTACAATGAATTTCTTATTTTTGTGTAAATTTCTTGGCAACTTCTCTGCTTAGAATTTATACGGCACAATTAATATTGAAGGAAGTTTCCCAGCGTTTCAACAATTTTGCAACAGAACTAGATGACATCAATTATATCTACTTTTAAACCTTATTTGCAGTCAGATGACTAGCTACATCTGCAAGGAATGATTAATGACCAGTTTCGTAGACTCGAGTTGCATGTTATCGATTTGCACTTACTGAGAGATCTGTTTGGATAGGGTATTCCAAAATTAGCATGGCTGAAGAAAGCTGTACTACTGGATTAATTTGGCAAACTCCAAATTCACCACTGATAAATCCGTACTTTAGAATCTTCAGAAATCTCATAGCGAATACGTTTTTTAAGATTTTTCAGCTTCCCATTCCAAAACGCATTTGCAAGTATAGTAAAATCTTCATATTCATGGATGAGCATTTCAGTCATTTAACATTTGATTTGTGGACAAGTGGCCCAATGAAATCGTTATCACGCTGGCCCACAGATTTTTTTCGCGTAATACTCCAAACTAGCTCAAACCATATTTTCGATACTGGACATCATAATTATATTCACATTTATACAAAACCGTATTCACATCAAGTTCCACCATAAGCATTGTCCAATTCTGGGATTGACAAGATCGAAGCATGCAGACTCACGTTTCCTAGAGCATTCGTAAGCTTGTGGTGTTCGTTGGCTTTAAGAATATAAATATACGTGAAAAGTAAGTTTTCCTGGAATACCAGCATTAATGATTTATCGCAACTGATTGGCTTTAGCTTAACCCCGGAGAGGAAATGTCCTTAATTCAAAACAGAAATGTCACTTGAGGAATACGTCAAGAGATCTACTTACAGTTTCCACCTTTTATTCAAATCAGGAAACCAGTAGTCACTTCAACAGTTATTTCAGTAGCAGAATAAGCGACAGCTTATAACACACGATAATATCTATGTCGCGCTGACAACAAACGTCACTTCAACAGTAATGAAGCACAGCTTCATTAAACGGGCTTCAATCACACTTGATTAACATCAAAGTTATGTAACATTCACGTTCACATAATAAATCTCTTTTTGATTTAATTCTAACAATCTCTAGCTGAATTCCAACGAGAGAAGAGCTGAGTAGCAAAGGAGATCCAACTAACTAGCCAGCCTCGACACATCTAAACAACCTTCTTACCTCAATTTTACACAAACTTAACTCACTTCCCGACCTCATATCAGGTAGCCACGAAACTTTTAGTGAGAGAGAAAATGTGGCGTTAAGTTTAGAAAATGCTTAAGGAGAACGTGTGGAAACACAAGTTTGTCCGAGATCGAAACCGCGCCCCCTCACTCCGGAGTAAATTGCTCTCTCAACTAAGCTACACAGACCGAATGTATCGCTGTAGATTTGTCGTCTTGACACGTGATTCACCTCTGTAGTAAGTCACAAACGAACTAAAATTTGCATAGATGCAGGAGCTAAAACGGAAAGCTAAATTAGAATATCCGTCACAAGCTGTGTTAGTTACAGAAGTAGTAGTCATCAGCAACTTTTGGATAGGGAATGATCTTGAGTTTTCATCGTAGCCGTCAAAACATTTGGTTTTCGAAGAACAACACTACAGACGTATGCTTTGTGATTTTAAGAAATACACTGTATTAGTTTCAGGGGATGATAAACGCAAATGTGGCGACGAAAAACATTAAAAAATGTATTGAAGAATTGAACGAATTTCAAGAGCTATTCCAAGGAGGAGCTACTACACATCCCAGTGAGAATCCGTGATGTGAGAACGAACACATCCGTATCTCATCCGGGACTCAAATGAAGCCTAGCACTAGAAAGAGCTAGAAGTTTTGGGTCTTAAACCGCTCAGCCACTGAGCAACTCAAAAAATCCAGGTCTGATGATTACAATACAGTCGATGATACACACTCAGTGGTCGGCCTGTTGAATTCGACAGCAACTTACACTAGAGATCAGTCGTAGTAATTCTTCATCAACTCAATTCATTCTATTCCAAAGTCACTTTAACCCACTGGGAGAGACGATCAAACTTGAGAAAAGAATTTGACAAATTGTCAGTCGCCCCCTAACCCACGGGGACAGTGGGGGCACATGCTCCCACAGATCAAAGATTGTGTGGGCACCTGTTCCGAAAGCCACAGGACAGCATTATGTTTTTTCTTCCTATTTCCTTTGCTTGCACCAAATGGAGCATCAACATACTTTAGTATTTCTCCTGATGCTACCAAACCAACCTTTTTTTCTACATAGACATACTGTTTGACTAGAATTTAAATACGATCTCTCTTTCTCTCTCTTTCTCCCAAGCGCCACAGAGGCGTGGTTACCACTGTGCCCTTGTCTATGCCTATGCCCTTCATATGCCTATAAGTTGATCATTCGTTTCCTGCATCGATCCCAGGTAGGTACGAATGCTCGAAACACTAAATATGCGCCGTGCGTCGAATAGGCACGGTTATAAATAAGGGTACCTACCACCCCTTTCTACCTCGCTTCTGTGTGACCTTACCGTCGAGTACTTTAACCCATATTGCCTAGCTTCCTACTTCTGAGGGTTGTTTTAGACCTGGTGTCAGAAACTCCCTTCCTAAAATCCTCTACATAAATCTCTAAGTCTATTCATATCCTGCACTCTCAAGTTCAACACAATGACATAGGGCAGCTTACTGAGCCCAGTGACTCACGTTAAACGTATCTCTCACACACAACGTGAAGACAGTCTGTGATGTATATTCTCTTTCAACTTTCATTGCTAGTTCCTTTTCCTGTGTAAATTTGAGTTTGTTCTCCTCTGCACTTTCCAAACTTAACGTGATATATTTTCTCTCATATGAATGAAGGTTGGCAACACCTTGAAGTCCGTACGTAAGTGACGTATGCATGTGATAAGAACAAGACAAGATATACAATATACTGACAAAATTCACCGAGCATCCCTTTAAAAGCAAATGAACGGATCTGCTGCATTGTTAAGATGCGCGGTACAGCTGCAAACGGTATAAAAATAAGCTTGCAGCTGACCGCGATAATATCGCACTGTGAGGTTGAGTCTCGGAGTCAGTTTTCTCCTGCCGCGAGAAATCTAACTTCGAGAAAGGAAAGATTGTTGGGTGTTATATTAGTGGGTTGTTCATAAGAGAAACCGAGAGGAGTTTAAACATACCCAAGTCAACTGTTTTGGATGTACTGAAGAAGTGAAAGACACATGGCGTGCCTGAAGCAGCAAAACGTACCGGCAGACCAAAGAAAATCAGTGATAGAGGACGTCGAAGCCTCGGGAGAGTCGTTACAGCTAATCGACTGAGTCCTCAGTGTACAGGTGAGTAAAAATGCTGAAACCTCGGTATGTACACGTACCATTCGAAGAGAACTTCATTCCATGGGTTACCGTGGTTGTGCGGCTGCGCATAAGCCTTTAATCTCCACTCGGAATGTTATTCGTCGTTTAGCATGGTGTGAAGAACATTTATCGTGGACCGTAGATCAATGGAAACGGGTCCTATGGGCTGATGAATCCCGATACACGATCCATCAGTCTGATGGCCGTACGTGTGTATGGAGGCAGCTGGGGGAACCCTATTTACTACAGTGTACTGTTCATACGGTCAAGTTTGGAGCTGGCAATGTACTCGTGTGGAGGTGTTTTTCGTGGCATGGTATCGACCCATTGGTTGTCGTGGGCAAACCTGTTAATCAGCACGTCTACCTCGATATTCTGGACAATTATGCCCTACCAACTCTATGGCAATACTATGGAACCGAGCCTTCTTGGTACCAGCAGGGTAATGCACCGAGCCATAAAGCAAGGACTGTTACTGCGTGGTTTGAAGATAATTCCGTACCGTGTGCTGACTGGCCAGCACATAGCCCTACTCTTAATCATATAGAGCATCTATGGGTGAATCAGAGCGCCGCATAAGAAGTTTGGAACTAAGATCAGTGCATGCATTAAGGCCAAAGGTGGATCGACACCGTACTAATGTATGTCGATAAATGATATGTTGTGTTCCTTTTCTAGGTGTCCGGTGGCTTTTGTCAATATAGTGTATAATGGCTACGCAGTAGCTGTAAAAAGGGGGATTTTGAATGCGATTGAATACTCCTTTTGGATACGAGGCTGCTTAATTGCCGTTAAAGTATTGCTAAGGCTACTTATTCTACTTTATGAAAGTGTTGTGTTTTGTAGTTAAGTACTATTGTGGATATTAACTCAAGTTCCAGTGTTGTGTTTCATAATTAATTGTCATTGGAGATAATGATATAAACGCACGTTTAGTTGTTCTCACCGTGTTGAAGTGAACATGATCAAGTGCCTATTGACAGCGATAAAGGGTTAGCTGTAATTAAAACCCCCTTGAACTTTGGAATGTTCAAGTGGGTTTTACTTACCCCCTTGAACATTCCAAAGTTCAAAGTTCGGTTTTAGAGGTTAGCTTTATTAAGCTCAAATATGTATATATTAACCTAAAACGTTGGTTTGGAATCCTATGATTACTTTGATGAAGAATAGTACTTCATTGTAACATTACGTGACGAACAGTGGATAAATTCCATGATTCGACCACCTCACCCACTAGAGAAGTAGTGCACCCCGTGAAATTTTCCGGAGCATTAAGTGGAAGCTATTGTGAGAAATAACAAAAAAGTAGTCATACACCAATGATCCATTACAATTTGATCACCATCCTAATAGGCTGTTGGACCCTTTTTAGCCACCAAAACAGCGCCCACTCAGCGAGACATCGATTCGTTGAGGTGGCGATAGGCATCTTGATGTAACTGGTGTCATAATGTCAACAGCAGGTGGGCCAGTTCTCGTACATTTCGGAGTGGTGGTGATTTAGCGCGAACCTACTTTTCCAAGTCGAACCGCAAATTTTTGATTGGGTTCGTGTCAGGTGAATTTGGAGGCCAGGGCATTAACAGAAAATTACTAGCAAGTTCCTGGAACCACTCGTTGACAATTCTGGCAGTGTGGCATGGCTCATTATCCTGTTGGTAATGGGCATCACGAGCAGGGAACACAGTTGCAATGAATGGGTGAACTTGGTCCGCAACGATGTTCAGATATCTGATAGCTGTCAGGGATTGTGCTATTGGAATGATGGGGCCTAAAGTGTCCCATTGAAAACCTCGCCCACAGCATAACACCACCGCCGCCGGCCTGTTTACCCCAGTAATACATCCAGATGTCATAGCCTCCGTTGGTGATCGGCACATATCGGCACTCGGCCGTCTACGTGATGCACCAGGAATCTCGATTCGTCAGAACAGGCCACTTTTTTCCAATCATCCACGGTTCAACCTCGGTGATCTTGAACCCATTTCATACCTTGTTGGCGATGACGTGCAGTGAGCATGGGGACCCGGCTGGGTCTACGGCTACGCAGTCGTATTCGCAGAATGCTGCGATGAATTGTGTGCTGTTACACATTGCCCTGATCACCACTGTTGTAGCTGAGGGTGATTTGTCGCACGGCGGCCCCCTGCGCTCGCTGTGAACAATGCACGACAGTCTCCGCTCCTCTCTGGCATCAATTAGCTGCGGACGACACATGGCTGGACGACGGTTCGTCGTTTGGCTATCCGTGCACCACTTTTGATACGTACTCACTACAGCTGCACGTGAACAACCCACAAGCCGCGCCGTTTCAGAGATCGTAGTTCCGAAGCGCCTTGTCATCACAATTTGTCGTTTATCAAACTCCGATAAATTGGCAACTTTCCCCATTCTGACTCCGAACACTCTACTAACCGAAAGCCAGTTCTCGACTTGTATATATAGTGCTCTGTGAACTTCACCTGTGCCATCATACGCTTTCCAAGCGCGCTCATTTCTGTAGGGGGGGGTCATAATGTGATGGCTCATCGGTGTGTATATTACATATATTATTGTCATTACATATATTATTGGTGTATATTACATATATTATTGGTGTATATTACATATATTATTGGTGTATATTACATATATTATTGTCATTACATATATTATTGGTGTATATTACATATATTATTGTCATTACATATATCATTGGTGTATATTACATATATTATTGTCATTACATATATTATTGGTGTATATTACATATATTATTGTCATTACATATATTATTGGTGTATATTACATATATTATTGGTGTATATTACATATATTATTGGTGTATATTACATATATTATTGTCATTACATATATCATTGGTGTATATTACATATATTATTGTCATTACATATATTATTGGTGTATATTACATATATTATTGGTGTATATTACATATATTATTGGTGTATATTACATATATTATTGGTGTATATTACATATATTATTGTCATTACATATATTATTGGTGTATATTACATATATTATTGGTGTATATTACATATATTATTGTCATTACATATATTATTGGTGTATATTACATATATTATTGTCATTACATATATTATTGGTGTATATTACATATATTATTGTCATTACATATATTATTGGTGTATATTACATATATTATTGTCATTACATATATTATTGGTGTATATTACATATATTATTGTCATTACATATATTATTGGTGTATATTACATATATTATTGTCATTACATATATTATTGGTGTATATTACATATATTATTGTCATTACATATATTATTGGTGTATATTACATATATTATTGTCATTACATGTATTATTGGTGTATATTACATATATTATTGTCAGGAACTTCAACTCCAGCGGTTGTTTCGTCGACGAATAAAAGCAACTGATCGTATTTTTCATCAGGACAAAGCCTCGCCCTTGCATTACTGGGATTCGAGCTGCAAAAACCGAGAAACTTGGTGTGGGGAAAAAAATTCATGTGCAGCGTATTCTCTAGCATTTGAAGCATGGAACTACTGTCAATTGCGAAATTTAAGTCATCGGGATGGAAAAACATCGTTCGGGGCTTTGCTCCTTACAGAAACTGAATCTCTTCTTTTTTTAATGAACTCTAAAATAATTTCTAACGTGGCATTGAAAATCACGTAAATATGGGAAGATGTAATACAGAGCAAATGTAAAAATATACTTGATTAAAATATAATTGATAGAATTATTGAAAAAACATGTACGTAAAGTATTTCCTAGAGAGTCTGATACGTTAGCAAACACTACTTTGAATAAGAAACTGAACTGAGATCCGAAAATTTAAGTTCTGAGACTGCATTATTGCATTCAGAAATGATTTGTGTACTCATAATTCCTTAGATCGAATTTCCTGATATAAGGCATCAACTTTTCTGAGGATTCAGTGGAGTTCTTCTTTGATGCAGGTACCTTCGTCGTCGAGAGGAGCATTAAATTATGATACACGAATGATATTCATCAAACAACGTGAACTGCAAAGAAGGGAAAAATTGAAATATTACCAGCATTTTTGCACAAAGCTTCTTATGAATTTTGTTTTCAGTCGTAATTGTGCATATTTTTTCTTGTTGTAAATTAATAATAAGTTAGAAAAATCATGCAATACGTTGATTATGATACGCTTTCCAACATACCAGAAATCATTACTCAAGTTATTTATTACTCAAGTTATGAGGATAATGGCTATAGAATAAATCTCGCTCCTATGATCTGTCCTTTGACCCCATTTCGATGATATTCAACAAAACCGGTAAATTATACTTCCGGAACAGCATGATAAAGTTTTGTCTCCATCGAAGCATTTTTACGTAAGTTATAACGCATAAGGGCGATGGAATGCATCCCTCTCCTATGTCCTGACCTTTGACCCCATTTCGCCCATTTTCAACAGAGTTCGTCACCAGATGGTCCCCTACGACATACTAAAATTTTATCGAAATCGAACCATTTTTACGCAAGTTATGACGCATAAGGCATTGGAATGCATCCCATTCCTATGTCCTGACCTTTGATCCCACTTTACCATTTTCAATAGGGTTCGTCCCCAGGTGGTCCACTACCACATACTAGAATTTCATTGAAGTTGAACTATATTTACTCAAGTTATGACGCATAAGAGCAATGGATTCCGCTCCTATGTCGTGACCTTTGACCCATTTGTCCCATTTTCAATAGGGTTCGTCCCCAGGTGGTTCCCTAGCACATACTGAAATTTCATCGAAATCGAAACATTTTTACACGAGTTATCGTTCGGACAGACGGACGGACGGACAAAGCTGGAGCATATACGCTTCTTCAACGGTTGGAAAGCGTAAAAAAGAGCAAAATAACAAAAGTTACTCGTGTGTATGATATAGAAGATCTGTTCTGTTTTAGTACACATGAGATTGCAAATAATCACATTTTCTTCTGTTTTCCGAAGCAGGATTTTAATCTTGATTAGTGAAAATTCTTGCTGTATTGTGGGTTCCATTTTAAATAGTGCTCAATCAAATGACAGTTTTTCCTTTCGGCAAAAAAGAATTTTCCAAATAAGATTAGCACAACCTCTGCAATGCATTTGATGGGAAGAGACATATCTTTCCTTTTTCCTGTTACTTTTTGTCTCTCGGACAGTTATGTCCTTCAATATGTTGAGTCTTTCCTGCGTGTTACGTCTTTAAGTGGAAATATGCTGCATTATTCCGAAGTTGTTATTTGCTAGAATGAGTCAGTCAAGGAGGATGTGCTCTCGAGTTATATCCGGTGTTGAGATAAATGTCACGGAATACAACTAGGGCGAGCAAATCCCTTACGGTTGTTCGCAGGGATAAGAGAAATTTCCTACAGACGTGATGTCTCCTTGAGATTTTGATGGATCTGAAGAGGTAGTAGTGGTCACGTAAGCTCTATTGACGCAGCGAATAGACAAAGAAAATGCACACACACATACATTACACAAGAGCTCTGCATCATCCTTAGAAGGGAATTTTCTCATCGGTGATGTAATAGAACCAGGTGTTTCCATTCACTCTTGTCAGATATCGTACTAAAGATAACACCATTGCCTCCACTCAAGACTGTGAGCAAGGCGTTGTAATTAATTTAAGCCTTTCCTTTTCAGTTTTTTTTTCCTCTTCTGTTTTGAAAATTAGGTAAAACAAGTTAGTAAAATCATGCAATGCATTGATTATAATACACTTTCCAACATACCAGTAATAATTACTCGAGTTATGAGGATAATGGCTGTGGAATAAATCTCGGTCCTGTGCCCTGACCTTTGATCACATTTCGATTATATTTAACAGAACCGGTTCAGTGTACCTCCGAAATAACATGATAAAGTTTTGTCGCAATGTAAGCATTTTTACGTAAGTTATGATGCATTAGGGCTATGGAATAGATTCCGCTCCTGTGTCCTAACCTTTGACCCCATTTCGACCATTTACAATAGGATTCGTCAACAGGCAAGTCCCTACAACATACTAACATTTCATCCAAATCGAAGAATTTTTACGTAAGTTATGACGCATACTGGCGATGGAAGTGATTCCGCTCCTATGTCCTGACGTTTTACCCCATTTCTCCCATTTTCAATAGGGTTTGTCCCCAAGTGGTCCCTTACCACATACTAAAATTTTATCGAAATCGAACCTTTTTTACGTTAGTTATTACGCATAAGAGCAGTGTAATGGATCCCGCTCCTATGTCCTAACCTTTGACCCCATTTCGTTCACTTTCAATAGGGTTCCTTCCCAGGTGATCCCCTTCCGCATACTAAAAGTTCATCGAAATCGAACAATTTTTACGCGTTATCGTGCGGACGGACATACGCACACAACGCTTGACGTAATGAGGCAGATGGGAATCGCGACCATCTGCTCGCAAGAGTGTGACGTCATAAAATTTTAATAGGATCCACACACAATGCGTGACGTAATGAGACAGATGGCGTGACCGCACGCCAACATCTCAAGCGCGAGATTATGACGTCATAAGATCGTCCCCAGGTGGTCCCCTACCACAGAATAAAATTTCATCGAAATCGAACCATTTTTGCTCACGTTATGATGACGCATAATGTCCTGACCTTTGACCAGGACATAAGAACATTCCGCTCCTATGTCCTGACCTTTGATCCCACTTCACTCATTTACAATAGGGTTCATTCCCAGGTGGTCCCCTGCAATATACTAAAATTTCATCGACATCGAACTATATTTACGCAAGTTATGACGCATAAGGGCAATAGAATGGATCCCGCTCTTATGCCGTGACCTTTGACCCCATTTCGTCCATTTTCAATAGGGTTCATCCCCAGGTGGTCCCCTACCACACTAAAATTTCATCGAAATTGAACCATTTTTACGCGAGTTATCGTGCCGACAGACGGACGGACGGACAGACGGACAAAGCTGGAGCATATACGCTTCTTCAACCTACGGTTGGAAAGCCTAAATAAAAACGAAAGGGGAGGGGGAAGGAAGTTGGAATAAGTGACATTTTGTGCGTCGAAATCAGTTTTTTACCTTTGTACAGTTACATGCAATGGCATGGGAAGGCGAAGCGGAAATCAAAGACATGGGTCTTTAAGCGGAAATATACTGCTCCGAATTTCCAAGTCTGATAATTTTTCAGTTGCTTTAACTATCTACCCCACTGGAATTGTTCTACGGAAAACAAAAGTTGAGCTCTTAATGCTGAAATCACAAATAAATATTTCTGAAAATTCCGATAACCATCATTTCTTTTTAATTGTGCCATACAAAACTTTGTTGAATTGAAGGTGATTCGAAAGTCCATTGTGAAGCACTTAACCTGTCGTGCAATATGGACATTCAAGCAGATCTTTCCAGGTGTATAAATTACAATAAAATTATTATAGTATTGTGTTGGTGCGAATAAAATGTCCGGCGCGAACGAGCAGTGGAGACAGGCCCCCACCACAGGGGAATGGAACCACCCACAGGTGTTGCGGATATTACGTCACAGAGTTACTATAAACAGCTAGCACGTGTATGAAGAACCAAGATCAATCGTGGTTTGTTTGGACGTAACGTGGCTTGCAAAGGAAGCATGCTGACGCCGGATTTAAGAGTCATCTTCCGGTACGAATTTAAACTGGGTCATTCCAGTGCATGGCGGCTGCTCAGGTGAAGTAGGTGAAGTGCCTCTTCACCTATTTTACTCAAAATAAAGTTTTATTCAGTATTTTTTTATAATATATTCTTTTTTGCCTTTATTCAGTTCCAAAATACTCAACATTTTGAATAGATATTAATTCACATGGCGCGCTCAATACGGAAAACAAATCCTTACACGCAAAACAGCGCAAGTGAAGAGCCGAAATGAAAATGCTTGGAAGTCTGCATTTTTCGGCCGAGTTGTCATGGTAACTGTGACGTCACCCTCCCCAATCTGCTCGCTCAAGTGAAGTGTTTCAGCTGCACGCGCCTTACCTCTGCATCTTTCAGTTTTTGAGCGTAAAGTCGTGAGAGATCACGGTGGAGCGGGTGTTAATTTTTTTTTTTTTTTTTTGGCCCTGCTTACTTTTTAGTAATAAACATTCGGCGTGGAATAAAGACGGATTCTCAGATTTATTAAGCGTAACACGGTCACTTCATAAACATCGTGATTCTAGCGAACACTTGAAATGCGGATTAATGTTAAGGAATTTTGAAAAAATTCAAAACACCATTGCCGATGCCCTGAGGGAAAATGCTAGTCTTTTGTAAACGCATTTTAACGAAACTGTTCGTTTAAGTAGACTTTTCCTGCATACAGTGATTGATGCAGTAATAGTCTGTACTGTATTTGAGCAAACAAGAACTAGCATTCCATGGCCATGACGAAAGCATGGGCTCGATAAATCGTGGAAATTTCATTGAATTACTTTCATTGTTGATATGAAGAAGTTCTTTAGAAATTGAAAATCAATACGAAAGGATAAAAAACTATTCAAAATGAATTAATTGAATGTATTTCTGAGTACATAAACGATCACGTCAAAAATTAAATAATTTTCTATTGTTGATTCGGAAGGTTGAGGGATTTTTGGGTTTCCATGATGTGAATGAAGATAGAACGTCAGGAGCTTTATACAAAATGCTAGACAAAATTTTGGAACAGTTTGATTACCAACACAAATAAATAGGACAATGCTACGATGGGGCAAGTATAATGTCTGGACACTTAAATGGGCTACAGAAAAAAAAAGTCAAGGATAAAGCTCCTCAAGCTGTTTTTGTTCATTGCTTAGTTCATCGTTTGAATCTTGTATTACACCAGAGTTTTTCTAAAATTTCTAAGTGTCGAATACTTTTTGCAAGCCTCAGTGGAATTGCTTCGTTTGTTCACCATTCTGCGAAGCGGTCTTATACACTTATATCAACAACCGCAAGATGATTGATTGATTGATTGATTGGAGGTTTAACGACCACCGTGAGCAACTCAATGGGCTATAAGCAGTCGCCCGTCCCTAATTTATGGTCACTGGTTCCAGGGAAGGGAGAGAGCCAGTGCCGTAAGACAAACACAACATCCATGCCTTACGGGATTCGAACCCGGACCCCTTTCGGACGAATGATCAGAGGCCATCGCTTAGACCACTGCGCCACCGGGGCGGCAAAACCGCAAGATGCAGACCAACCATAGCAGAAACTCGATGGTCCTCCACTTCGAAATTAGTAAGCGTAGTTGTTGAAGATTGGAATAAATTGAAGGAAGTGTTCGGATTTCTGACGAATAGCGAATAATCAGACAAAAAATCAATTCATCTTGCCAAGGGGTTTTTGAATGATATGAACACTTTCGAATTTACATTTTTGGCTCCACCGATGTATTATTCGAACTTTTGAAGAAAAAATAACTAAACATAAACTACTGTGTAACTCAAATTAAAAAAAAAAAAAAAAAAAACTCGTGAAATTTTGAGCCATAAAAAGAACGATGAGTTATTTGAAGCACAGTTTGGAAAAGCTAGCAAAATCGCAGAAATAAGCACGGGAATATGCTGCTCTTACACAGGAAACAATTTTTCAAAAATATAAACAATTGTATTTTAAAATTTTGGACCACATTCTCATGGAAATGGATATAAGATTTCAAGGCAGTAAGAAACTTCAATTTGTCTGATTTGCTGACACAACCAAATTCGAATAATTTAATGCATGCTTTCCCTCTCACGCTCTTGAAAATCTACATTTTTACGAAAACATATTTACTAAACACAGCGCTTTAAAAATGAACTGAGTCTTGTATATGCCGATGAAAAATTAAGGAATATATTGACTCAAGAACTCCTTCAAGTGTTTCACGGAGACAAAGACATTTTTACAGAAGATTATAAATTGGTTTTCCTCAGTTTAACAATTCCATCTACAAGTGTGCCAGTGGAAAGAAGTTTTCTTAAAAGAATACAAACTTGCTCAAGAAACACTAGTTCCCAAGATAGACTTGCTTTTCCGGTAAATATTTCTATTCAGGAAGACATTTTATTTATGCTCACGAAGAAACAACCATCTAACCATCTTATGACGACATAATCGACAAATCTGCAGCTTTAAAAGGAAGAAGAATTGATTTAATATAAAAAAATAAGTAAGTCCTCATTAAGGGATTTTCATTGTAGACAGTAGATATATTTTCATACTGCTTTTGTACCTCCACCTATTTTTCCAACCACGAGCCGCCACTGGGCCATTCTGCAGGAAATGCCGCTTGAAACATTAATAAAGCGTTTGGGGAGAATACATCCAACGACGAACCATTCGGCGACCGTTTGTGAAGTTTCGAAGCTGAGATATGGACCTGCAAAACGAAACATGTGGCACAGACCTGTTGCTGACGATGTTCTGTTACGTGTGGTTGAAGTGGACACCTGGAAAACGTGTCGTGAGATAACAACAATGCTAGGTGTCCACCAGACGACAGTTGTTCGTTGTCTGGCTGTGCTGAGTAAGTTCAAAAAGTTGAACATCTGGCCTGTCGCATGAGTTGACAACTGCCAGCAAGACTAGGCGTTTGAAAGTCTGCACCTCGCTGCTTACCAGGAATAAACGGGAAAATCTACTGCATCAAATCGTCACCTGCGACGAGAAGTGGGTCCTTTATGATAATCGGAAACGATCTGCACAATAGTTAAGCAAGGTACAGCCTGCTGTATGGCATCCTAAGCCACCCCTACACACCAAGAAGAGGATGTTCCTTCTCTGGTGGTCCGCAGCCGGGATAATTCATCGGAGTTTCTTGGCAAGAGGCCAAACCATCACTGCAGAATTTCGCTGAATTACACCAGATTCAGCGGTAATTGCTGCAGAAACAATCGGCTGTGGTCAACAGACATGCTGTTCTTCTGCTCCAGGACAATGCTCGCCCTCATATCGCACAACGAACGATGCTGACACTAAGTGCCTTGGGCTATGAAGCACTGACTCATCGTGTCTATTTCCCGGGCTTGTCTCCGTCAGACTATCATCTGTTTCGTCATCTGGATCACTTCCTGTCCGAGAAACAGTTCGCGACAGACAACGAGGTTCAACTTGCAGTTGATGACTTCTTCGGGTTCCAACTGCAAGACATTTTTCGTTCCGGGATCATGGCCTTGCCGGATAGATGGCAACTATGTGTCGATGCCAAGGGAGATTATTTTGCCTAGGTAAGTTGTCCTACTTTTCCGTTTCTTTCCGTCCACGTGTGCTGGTCCTTTGCCGGACATTTCATTCGCAGTAACCCAATACACCAAAGAACCAAAATATTATGACTAGCGCGTGTTTATCAAATCGTAGCAACTGTAGGTAATTAACGGCGTGTGTGAAGGTCCTGGAATGACATAAATGACACTTTATGCCGACCTCTGTTAATCAGTGTTATTGTTGTTCTTCAGATGGGAAAGGCAGCAGACTTAAGCGAATCTGACAAAGGCTAAATTGCAATGGCCAGACGACTGGGTCAGAGAATTTCCGTAATGGCAAAGCTTGTGGAGTGCTAACGGTCATCCGTGGTTAATGCCTTCAACAAGTGGTGCGAGTTAGGAAAACGCCGGTACGGTGTAGGCCAATCATGTTTCATTGATACTAGAGGTAAGCGAAGACTATCCCGTATACGGTACAAGCCAACAGAAGGGATTCAATGGCTTAACTCTATGGTAATTTTAACACGGGTGACGGGAGTAAAGTGTAACAACACACAGAACATCGAACCTTGCTGAATTGGGGCTACGCAGCCGTAGGCAGCTGTGAGTGCCTATACTAACCTCGGCTCACCGTCGAAAACGCGTACAGTGGGCACTTGAGCATTAAAACTGGACCTCGAATGATTAGAAGGTCGTCTAGTCCGACGAATCTTGTTTTCTGTGGTACGAGGTGGACGGCCGGATATGTGTGCTTCGTTTACTAGGGGGAAGTGTTGGTACCAGGGTACATCGTGGTACGAAAAGAAGATATACTTTACAATATGAAATACTCATAGCTTCTAAAAAGTGTCTTAGCAATGCGAAACCTCTTTCAAGAGGTGTATAATATACATAGGAATATAGCAGATTTACATTTCTTCTGCAAGTTTCAGACGAAAAGCACTGCAATTTTCCTGCCTTATCCATTTGCTCATATTTGAAATTAAATAAACTCCATATTAACCAGTTTTTACGAGTTCCCTAGTTTCTGATTTTTTCAAGCAATCATCATGATTATGATTTTGAGGACCCAAAGTAAGTTCTCCCTTTGTGTGTGTGTGTGTGTGTGTGTGTGTGTGTGTGTGTGTGTGTGTGTGTGTGTGTGTCTGTTTGCCGATGCCCTATATACACTGTATTGACAAAAGTCACCGGACACCAAGAAGAGAAAAACAACATAATATTTATTGACATACATTAGTACTGTGTCGGTCCACCTATGGCCTTAATGCATGCACTGACCCTTCAAGACATGCTTTCGACAAGGTTTTGGAACACAGCGATATCTATGCGCTTCCATTCAGTACATAATGCTGCGGCTAACTGTTGCTTAGTATTAATAGCAGGCCTCGGTTCCAAACTTCTTATGCGGCGCTCTAGTTCATCCCATAGCGCTCTATGGGATTCAGATCAGAGCTCTGTGCTGGCCAGTCCACACACGGTACGGAATTATCGTGAAACCACGCCGTAACAGTCCTTCCTTTGTGGCTCGGTGCATTATCTGCTGGTACTAACAAGGCTCGGTTCCATAATATTGCCACAAAGTTGTTAGCGAATAATTGTCCAGAATATCGT
The DNA here is from genome assembly GCA_039090855.1 of Macrothele yani. Lineage (NCBI taxonomy): Eukaryota > Metazoa > Arthropoda > Arachnida > Araneae > Macrothelidae > Macrothele > Macrothele yani. Next base: position 123,584,096 of record CM077010.1, on the reverse strand, counting down.
GGTAGACGTGCTGGTTAACAGGTTTGTCCACGGTAACCAATAGGCCGGGACCATACCACGAAAAAACCTCCACACGAGTACACTGCTAGTTCCAAACTTGACCGGAGGAACAGTACACTGTGGTAAATAGCGTTCCCCCGGCTGCCGCCATGCCCACACACGGCCATCAGACTGATGGATCGTGTATCTGGATTCATCTATCCCGTTTCTATTGATTTACGGTCCACGATAAATGTTCTTTACACCATGCTAAACGACGAATAACATTCCGAGTGGAGATGAAAGGCTTATGAGCAGCCGCACGACCACGGTAACCCATGGAATGAAGTTCTCTGCGAATGGTACGTATACATACCGAGGTTCCAGCATTTTTACTCACCTGTACGCTGAGGTCTTGTGCAGTACTCCGTCGATTACCTGTAACGACTCTCCCGAGGCTTCGACGTCCTCTATCACTGATTTTCTTTGGTCTTCCGGTACGTTTTGCTGCTTCAGGCACGCCATGTGTCTTCCACTTCTTCAGTACATCCAAAACAGTCGGCTTGGGTATGTTTAAACGCCTCTCGGTTTCTCTTATGAACAACCCCCAACACCCAACAATCTTTCCTTTCTCGAAGTTAGTTCTCTCGCGGCGGGAGAGAACTGACTTCGAGACTCAACCTCACAGTGCGATATCATCGCGGTCAGCTGCAGGCTTATTTTTATACCGTTTGCAGCTGTACCGCGCATCTTAACAATGCAGCAGATCCGTTCATTTGTTTTTGAAGGAGTGTCCGGTGACTTTTGTCAATATAGTGTATATATACACACACATATTATGTAAACAACGAACAATCATCAGAGATGTGAGGTGGTAGTGGAAGGGCTTAGTAAAAACACCAGTGTTGATCTTCATTTCAAAAAAAACAAATTTTTTCTATTCATAATAATTAATTAATAAAAAAAGTAATTTTTTTTTGTCGGGCGATTCGGGAGCCCCATAAAATGCGAGGCCCTAGGCCCGGGCCTTGCGGGCCTAGGCGCAAACCAGGCTCTGGTTTCTTTAGTATTTAATGCTGTGACACTCCTTTCTTTGTCTTCTCCACAGGAACAACGAAATGTTATATGATTTTTATACTCCAAGGATGTCATACACGGAGAGTCACTTTATCAGCAAATGGAGTAGAACATCTGCCGATGAACGCCAAGCGCCACACAGAAGAACTATATTTGGCTCAAGAATGTGGTTGTGTACAGGGGCTCGGAAATGCCGCTTGGTACAGGATTCATGAAACACAAGAATTGAACACAGTGCTGCACGTATCCTTTGGTGCGGAGACGAATAGAAGATGCACCGTAGCATCCCCACCTGGTGGCAAAATTATAAATAGTGCATTAATGACTGATTTGTTTTAATCGCCTGAAAAGTTTATGAAGATATCATGCGTCGGTTAATAAATTATTTAACGCAGATAGCTAACAACGTTACAAAAACCCAGTTAGCTCGCACAGTTTAATAATTATTTCTAACATTAATACATACATATTGAGAAATTAATCATAATCGTAATAATTAAACTCTGAAAGCGTTGCAGTATGTATCATGATAATGGGACTCGTGGCTTATCATTTCGGCTTGAAATATGGCAAAAGCAGGTGTTCCTTCCCAGCCCAAGCTGCTTTAATATGCAGGTTTTATTTTATTGGGATGTGGTAGCGCTTTATCCCTAAATTCTCACCTCATGTCGCTTCCATCATCCCGTGACTGTCTAGTGGGCTGAAGTTAAACAACGGTTTAAGTTCCATGAATTACAGGAAACGCGCTACGTGTCCACGAGCAGTACAGGAAAGCCGCTCTCTAGGGATAGAGACCAAATGGGAAATAATGCGGATGAATTACTCCACGGCGCAACCTCCCGACTTCATCCCCCCATCCTCCCCCCCCCCTCCTCTTTCATACTCTCATGCAGAACGATTGCTATCCACAAGGGGACACTCTACACCGATTGCTTTAGAGGAATGACCCAACGCCCCCATCGGTTGAATGTTAAGTGTCCGTGCAAGCTATAGTGAATCTAGCTTGATTGCACTTGTTGGGGAAATATTGTCTCTTCCTAAAAACAAAAACAAAAGCCACGGTAAAAGACAGCAAGGCGTGGTTTGTTTTATCGGAGTGCAATTAAAAGATGTCTCTGTGTCATACAAACTCAGACAGCTCGAAGAGTTGCACAGGATTCCAATTGTTGCCAGTCAGGGAACTTTAGTCCAATTTCAAGCATGAAAAATAGCGTAACTAGACTCATTACTTAGGGACCAAAAATTGTTATGACAGACGCATGCCAGAAAATCATGGAATTATTTCCATGACTTAGCGTAGTCAAAAACGTACAGAAAAAAGAAATTGAAATAAATACATCAAAGATAACCTTCATGTTTTATTTCAGGAAGAGTTAGAAGCTCAGATGTTTGAAATAGAGGTGAGTCGAAAGTTTTGCAATATTTGGATCACTTTATGTCTTCATACGTACCTTTACGACGAAAGCTGACTAGCATTCAAAGTAAGTATAAGCCATCGTGTTGAACAGTCTTTAGCCATCTGTCTGCCAGTTCTTCGATTCTGCGGCGGTACCAGTTCTTGTCATTCGAGGCGAAGAACTCCTTCACCTCAACTGCCAACTGCTCCTGGTTGTTGAAGTGCCGCCCACGAAGGAGGTAGGCAATGGACCGTAAAAAATAATACTCCGACGGGGCAAAGTCCAGAATTTATGCTGAGTGTGGCATCAGTTCGATGCCCTCAAATTCCTGGAGTTTTGCCCGGGTCGTTCACGCGGTATGAGGCCGAGCGTTATCCTGCTGTAGGAGAGTGCGACTTTTGTTCACCATTGCCGGGTACTTCTCCTCCAAAATGGCATACATCCGCTCCAGCTGTACAGAGTAGAGGTTGGCGTTGATGGTCCGACCGTCTGGAACAAATTCGTAATGGATTATCCCCTCGAAATTCCACAAGACGCAGAGCATCACCTTGTACTCGAAGCGCCCACGTTCGGCAACAGATTCTGAAGGCTGGTCCGGGCTCAACCACTGCCGTTGCGTGTTAGAATTACGGAAATAGACCCACTTTTCATCGCACGTAACAATTCTCTTGATGAAACGTACATTGCGCGGGTTTTTTAGGAGTTTCGTGCACACTTACACTCGGCGGTTTGCTTGAGATGGTGTCAGTTCGTGAGGGACAATGTGGCAGCTCCTGTAGACCTTGCCGAGGTCCTGAAGGTGACGAACCACGGTGGTCTGTGATATTCCCAGCTCGCCTGATAATCTCCAAGTGCTGGTTGTCGGTTTGCCTCTACGGCCTGGTGCACGGCCTCCGAATCCACGGTTCGCGGCCTACCTGACCTTGGCTGATCGTGGAAGTTTCTGTCATCTGAGCTAAATTTCTTGAACCATCTGGTTGCGGTGCAGTGGTCCACGGAACCTTCCCCTTTCAAATGATAAATGTTTCGTGTTGCTTGAGCAGCAATATGGTCGAGTTCAAACTCGTAAAGCAAAAGTTCCCCAATTAGCCGGTTGTGGCTGTTCATCTTTTAGGCGTCTCAACCACAGACAGAACGACGACATGTGTTCACAGCAACGACTTCCACTTTATATCCCTTTTGAATGACCGCAGCGCGCGACTTTAACTAATTTAAACACGTGACATACCCGCGACAGCACAAGCGTTTATACAAATATTGCAAAACTTTCGACTCACCCTCCGTATGTAGAGGATTTTAGGAAGGGAGTGTCTGACCCCGGTCATAAACAACCCTTAGAAGTTGTAAGCTAGGAGATTTGGGTGCCTGACAGGAAAGTCATACGGAAGCGAGGTACAAAGAGGAAAAAGACACTTCCATTCATAACCGGGGGGGGGGGTGTTACACGGAGTCCGACGGCATAACGTGCCCATCCGACGCACGGCGGATGCTGCGTAAGTCATGTTTCAGTAAACGCTAAGTATTCACCAATGATGAGGATTACGATTTGTGAATGAATGATTCGAAACAATTTGCATCAAGCCTTGCTTCAGGCGTACGGAACCAGCTTCAAAAGTGTATTGGGTTATGATATTGCTTTTGAGAAAGTGCTTTATCAGACGCTCAAACACAGTAGCAGTCTTTTCCAGAGGTCGTCTCGCTTCACTGAAAGACAAAGAACTGTCTGAGTGCCCATATAGTAAAATGTTATCATGTTATTTTCACTGCAGCATTAAAAAAAATAAAATTAAGATGCTCTCACTGAAAAAGTGTTCACAACATGCCCATCGGATGTCTTTATATTGCACAGAATAACAGCTTTCTGCACTGCAGTGAAACAAACTTCAAGTTAAGAATGGATTTATGGAAGTTTAACGAGAAGCGCAGTAAGTATACTTGATACCGTGAGGAAAGAAGTACTTCTGGTTTACTTCCAAAAATGATGGAATTGATGTAAAAACTCCGAAGAGAGTCTGTCCGGAGAAATTATCGTGTCTGGTTAGGTGAATTTTGATTTTCAACACATTATTAGCATTTTTGGGTCATACTTCATGTATCTTAGTACAGAATACTGGCAATGACTTTTACTTCATCACACGGTTAGGAAATTGTGTTAATTTGTAGTGGGGATTTCATATGAATTCGTTTCGTCACTTCTGATACTACGCGATGCACAAAATTCATGCCTAGCTCTTAGTTTTATTTCATGGCTTCATTACATACGCTAGTTTTAATTTTTCTTCCTTTTTTACTACCAATTTTTCTTTTATCCTATTCAACGTAAAGGAGTTGAGAAGTGCATAATTATATACATGAAATAAAAATGGAATGAATTAATCATAAGGATAAAAAAATTCCCCATCAGATAATGACAACCGAACACAATTAGAAATAAACTTTGCTCAGTTCGTAACTGCAATTTGAGAGAACCGGGGGGGGGGGAAGGAGGAAGCGGGTATGTAAATTGAATAGTTAATAGGTATTCGACAAAATAATAAAAATAACACTTACTAATTAGATAATTACATTCAAATAATAAATATGTATATTTACTGGCCATAAAACTGTAAATTAAGAGAACAGATATCCATGTGTGTGGAAAACTGGCTCAAGGCAGACAGCTATGGAGGAAATTTGCGGATGCCTTCATCCAGCAGTGGACTGGTAATGGTTGACAATGATGAGGTATACTAATATATATATATATATATGCACGATCAACTTGAAAATCGCGAGTACGCACAACTGTAGCAAAATTCATTCACCATTTCCTCAAAGTTTCATAAATGAATAAAACTGAAAAACAGAGCATTCATGATCCACGGAATATTTTGAGCGAGAAGAATGTGACAGAAAAGCCTCATTACCCCCCACCCCACCCCAAATGATAAAAAGAAATAAAAAAGGAAAGAATGTGAAAGAATGATCAACGTGGCAGAGGGGATGGCAATAATTAATAAAGATCCTTAGCCAGACTTTGGCTTTTAATAACATAGAGATTTGCTGAATTGAAAACACCTTTTCAGGAGTGTTTTCACCGTACCTGAAAGTGAAAGGACTGCGTTAGGGATCATCAGCGAAAGAAAATCAGTTGATTGTACGCCTAATCTGCTGTCAAATGGAGTTCGAACAAATTTCAAAATGGTTTTCATTGCTCTGTTGCATCTGATTTCGTAAAAAAAGTTTAAAACCTAGAAAACAAGTTCAAATTATTAAGTGGGCAAAAAATAAGAAACTGAAAAGGAGCAGCTCTGGATTTAAACGTCTAGATTAGTTTACATGTGTGCTTTGAAACATATCTAGAAAGTGAAGAAAAAAAGACGCTTGTTATTTTTTGAACAACTGTTCAGAAATTGCACAAGATAAATGTATAATAACAAGAGGATGATCAGTATGAAATACTGCTGGAACATTTTCCAAAACATCTGCATACTATAGAAGTGTGTTTGTGTGAGAGAGTGTGGAACAGTAATGCATTTAAAAGTTACAGGATAAGTGCGTATTAGCATCAACTGAAGCATACATGCGAACGCATAAAAAGGGAAGAAATCACACATGAGAGAAATACAAGAAAAATCATTGTACTTTTTACCCAAGTGAAGGGACCACTCAGAATCAAGGCTCTTCGGAAAAAATGTTTGGGTGCTCATCTATTCATTTGTGCTCCTTAGATTTACTTCGGAAAAGATAAACTGGCGTCTGTGCTCATATCGGTAAATGATAAGAAATCGTTTACCGGTACTATCATTTACTGATAGTACTTGTAAATGAAATTTACCGGTACTATCATTACTATCATTTACTGATAGTACTGGTAAATGAAATTTACCGGTACTATCATTACTATCATTTACTGATAGTACTGGTAAATGATATTTACCGGTACTATCATTATTATCATTTATATATAGTACTGGTCAATTTTATTTACCGGTACTATCATTACTATCACTTACGTATAGTACTGGTAAATTATATTTACCGGTACTATCATTACTATCATTTACTTATAGTACTGGCAAATTATATTTGCCGGCACTAATATTACTATCATTTACTTATAGTACTGGCAAATGATATTTACTGGTACTATATCAGTAAATTGCCTCAGTTGATGAGAAAAAGTTTTGAAGGCACACACTGTAATTTTTCAGTGAAAACATAAACGTTTTATGATTGTTCAGAGGAACACAGAAATATATCTTCCCAGAGAACAGAGAGAAAAAATCAGCTATCAGAGAAATTGTTCTGATTATTATTATTATTATTATTATTACTATTATTGTCGTCGACTTTCCCAGCCAGAGCCAGTGAGCAAAAGGCGGAGATATTCATCTCAAGGCTGTAAATTCAGGAATTTTCTAATTATATGGCAGGTTTCTAGAATGACAATCTTTAGAATTGGATGAAGCAGTCTCTGGGGCAATAGTAATTCCTCGAGATTTTTCAGAAAGTCATTTGGTACCACTGCGGTTGCGAAATGACAACTAGTACGATCTGTGTTACGCTTTGTTTCCAGATCATGTGGATTTCCATTCGTCGGTTCTCATATATTGATATTTTCTTTGATACAGCTCTTTGGATGTTTTCTGCAAGTGGGACCTCTATACATCTATCTGTTTTGTCTTCTTCAGTTTTTGTCTACAGATACAATGTCCGGTTGATGATAGGTTTTTCCCAGTACATGATGTAATTCTTATTTTCGAGGAAAGGTTCTGGTTGGTACTTCTAATAAGGTGGTCGTATTTAACGCCAAGCTCTTGATGTAGGATCTGGGCAATCTTGGTCATGTCTGTAAAGGAATTGTTTTGAAGCAAGAAGAGATCAGCCGGCTTAAATGTATTCTATGGTTTCATTGGCTTATTTAACGCCAAGTGGTTGATGTAGGATTTTGGCAACCTGGTCGTGTCTGTTAAGTTACTGTTTTGAAGCAAGAAGAGAGCAGGCGGCTAAAACGTGTTGTACGGTTTCATAGGCTTTTCCACACATTCTACACCTGTTATCATCTGCAACTTTCATTATGTATTTCTTGTAGTTCTGGGTTGCCATAACGTGGTCTTAAATCCCAACGAAGAATCCCTCGGTTTCTGGATGAAGCTGACCGTTTGTTAACCATTGAAGTGAGGAATTTTTGTCAATGTTTTGGAGATCTAAGGAATTATTATTATTATCATAGATTCCACCTCTTCTTGAGTTTTTTCTTATCTTCCTTCCGGGACGGGTACGACGTACCAAGTCTGGGAAGTGGTATTTCTTTCTCTCAGTTGTCCAGGAACTTCCTTACTATCCTACAAGTGTTCAGGATAGCTGCCTTCTGTAGTTCCATGTAGGTCTTAGGTTGAAGGTCTAGTGTCTGTGTATAGAACTGTAAATGGTCTTAGGTACAACTCCTGTGGCTGATATTACTATGGGGACGGTGGTGACGTTCTGCATATGCCACATTTCCTTGACTTCGTATCATAGGTCGTTATACTTTGACAGCTTCTCTCCGCGCGTCTTCTGAATGTTGCATTATTATTATTATTATTATAAAAGTGACCACAATCTTCATTTGAAAAACTCTAACTTTTGAAATAATGCAATAATGCTCACAGTTGTCTTCTCTCTCTCTCTCTCTTAATTAGGTTTCCACCGTTCACGCGACAAATAGATCAATGGCAAAGAGTTCACTGAAATGTCACTTCATATATTATGCGTAGTCAATAGCAGTTTATGAATTTTTACACCTCCCCCCCCCCCTCCTTTTGCTTCTTTTTTTCACAATTAAAGCTTTCAACAACTTCATGTTGATTGTGATCGATTGCTGGAAATTCAGCAGAGCGTTGATTTATATTTTGCTCTGTAAGGCTTTGTTCTATTTGTATTTTACTTTTTCCGCTCCTTCTTTCTTTCTGTGTATAATTAGTTCTTCGTATTTTGGCACATTAATTGGAATCGACTATTGCTGTAAGGTTTTTCGAGCATATTAATAATTCTGACTTCATCTGTTGAAAACAATACAGTAGTTTGGAATTCTCATTTCGCCGATACATTAAAAAAACCGTTTATCAAATATTTTGTAATTTAAAACAAGTTTTTTCCTATGAAAAATTATCTTCAGGCGCTAATAAATTGATGTAAATACTTAAGGTAAATTAATTTCTGTAAAATTTAATATTTTTTTTAAAAAACGGGAAGCTTTTTCCTTATAAAAAACTGTTGAATTATTTTCGTGTCCATGATTTTTGCAGTTTCGAATTTTTTTCTCCTGGTCTTGTTTAGATTTTTTTTTTTGTTTTTTCTTTCTGGTTTGAGTTACGAAACAAAGAAGAAAATGAAGGTTTACTTGTGCATGCTACATGTATTTTTTTACGTTCAATATAAAAAATTCTAAATTTACACTGCCCAATGCATACCGTTAATCTGGAACTCATTTTATGGGTTCGATTTATGCAAACAATAAAACGCATTCACAAAACTGCATCCACAAAATAGGAAAATGAGAAGTTTTTCATTATCCCAATTAACTTTTCTTTTTTGTTAATATAAGAAACATTACCTCTCATAACAATAACAATAACAGCAACAGCAATAATAATAATAATAATAAGAAGAAGAAGAAGAAGAAGAAGAACATCTTGAAAAGTAATTCGTGATGTCGAATAATCAATAAACATGCATGCTTGCCTGGGGCTTTAGAATGTTTATATGCTCTTACATACTTATTTTTATTCCGTTAGCCAACAACCTAAGTAAAGATTACATATGCATGTGTTCTGAAGTTTACCGAGCCACAGCATAGGATTCAAGACTGTGGACTCATATCAGAAATGTGAGAATATCGGAAAATCTTCAGTAGAGTCAATTTCCATATTTTTTTTGTTTTGATCTCCTTCTCGAAATTTCCGGTACTATATATACATTTTTTTTTCAAAATACACTAGCTTCTCATAAAAAAAATACTTACCTGTGTTTCAATTTATTTCTTATAATTTGATAAAAACATTCATGAAATTTAAGATCCATAAATATTCAACACGGATTTTTTTTATCATTACAGTTACTTCCACGTTTATTCAGAATGAGCTGTTAATTTATAAGACACACTTCGATCTTACGCTTCCCAGGAAGCATATTCAAAGCGCAACCACATTTTAAATAATTTAGAGGGTAAGAAAACTTCCCTCTCCTGACTTATTAAAAATAGATAAAATACTTCTGATGATGGTAAATCCAACACTAAATCTCTTCACACTGTGCTGAAACACGAAAGAAATTTTTCGGTGAATAAATATCTAGAATTAATTGATTTCTTAATTAGAATTCTGAGTGGCATTTGTGAAATTCTAAAACATTTTACATTGCTATTATTCGTGGTGTCCTTACATCTAATCATGCATACACGAATAAAATATCTAACCATGTCTTGCGAACTTTTCTACTAAGATGTTCAAAGATATCTGAAACAAGAACGATAAAACCGAATTTTCGGGTGTAATAAGCTCGTCTTTTGAATCCGTTCTGACGCAAATTAAATTTATCAAAGCTATTCAAAATCAATGGAACCGGTATGGAAAACAATAGTATCTGACGGAAGAAAGAAGTTTTTTAATCGGGTTTTTAATCATTCAGATATTGCTGTAAATGGAATCGTCAGCTTACAAACTCTTAGAAACAGAGATATCGGCAAAAATAAGTTGTGACTTTACGTCCCCTGCTGGGAAAACCATGCATTATTTTAGGAAGAAAGTATTCTTAAAAGGTTTATCCATATGAGCGGTATCGGTCCAAGAAAAAAAAAAAATTAGTCGAGTTTTCAGGAGCCCAGTTTTTGCTACGAATACACCAGAAGCAGAAATCAACACTTATGACACCTGGTGGCTAAACCATTCTTTACCAAACATTAGAAATTATGTGGAAAATATTTTCCATCAGGTGTTGTATGCGATACAGGAAGAATTTTTCAGATCGGAGTTTTAGCATCAGAAATAACGTAGATAACGTAATTTACCTTTGTGTCCCCTAGCAGAAAGTCTATGATTTACTTGAGAATTGAATTTATAGGGAAAACATTTCGCATCGGAAACACTATAAAACAAAGAAGGAATTTTTCAAATCGGACTCTTAGAAGTAGAGATACTGACAAAAATAAGATATACATCTACGCCCCCTGGCGTAGAAACCATGCATTATTTCAAGAAGAAAATGTTCCTAAAAGGTTTGTTAACATGAGTAGTATCGGTCAACAGACGGCTTTTTTCAATCGAGATTTTAGAAGCTCATATTTTGCTGCAAATACAACAGAAGCGGAAATTAAGACTTACGCCACCTGGTTGCCAAACCATATTTTACAAAAATTAGAAACTATGTGCAAAGGATTTCCCATCAGAAGCTGTATCCGGTACAGAAAGAATTTTTCAAATCGGAGATTTAGAAGCAGAGATATAGTGGGAAACGCAATTTACTTTTACGCCGCCTAGCGGAAAGTCTATGAATTACTTGAAAATTTTGATATTATATGAAAAACATGTCACACGGAAAACACTATCCAACAAAGAAGGACTTTTTCATATTGGACACCTAGAAGTAGAGATATTGACAAAAATAAGATATACCTCTACGCCCCCTGGCGGAGAAGCTGTGAAATATTTTAGGAAGAAAGTATTCCGAAAAGGTTTATCGATGTCAGTGGCATCAGTCCAAGAAATAATTTTTTCAATCGATGTTTTAGAAGCTCAGATTTTATGGCAAATACATCAGAAGCAAAAATTAACGCTTACGCCCCCTGGTGGCCAAAGTATTCTTTACCAAAAATTTTAAATTATATGCAAAAGATTTTCCATCAGGAAATGTATCCGCTGAAGAAAACATTTTTCAAATCGGAGTTTTAGAAGAAGAGTTATCGGGAAAAAAGTAATTTTCTTTTACGTCCCCTAGTGGAAAATCTATGCGTAATTTGAAAAAGTAACTGTATCTAAAATACTCTTCGACATAAATGGAATCGAAAGATAAAAGAATTTTTCCAATCGGATGTTTAGAAGCAAATATGTGGAATGAAACGTATTTTCGAATTCGACATCATCTGTATTTACGCACTCTAGCGGCGAAATTGTACATCGTAGAAAAAAAAAAAAAAAACGAAATGAAGGATTATCATTCGCATATTTCAAGCTTCCCAATGGAAAAGGAATTATTCATAATCGGACTAATAGTTGCAGAGATATCGTGGGTACAGACGGACGGACGGACAAATCGATAAAATAAGCACGATCTTTTTTTATAAAAGACGTGCTAAAAATGAGGAAGTTGCGGTATATTTTTCATCTTAAACACAGCTAAAATAAACCGAAGTTTGTTATATTGTAAAGGGGCTTTATTGACGGGCTGTTATAAGCCGTTTGGGTTCGATGTTTAAACCTAATTGCCTTTCGTTGTGTAAGTTATGAAGAAATTGTGACACGAAGAAGGTATTAAAGGCAGTTGCGGAATTAAATCAGTCATTTATACTGTCTAATTATCATTATTGGTTTGTCCTGGAATTATGTTGAATTAATTATGGTTACTTTACTTTACTTTCCACCTATCATCTGTACGTTCTACCTAATTTCTGTTCTGTTTCCTTTCCTTATCCCTCACGCTTCCCAGCTTGGAAGCCATCTTCCCTTACGTCTTCCCCAATTCGTTTTCCGAAGTCTTCTCTCCCGAAAAGACTTCTCGTATCCGACCGTCTCTCGACTCTTTTCTGTCCCCTTTCCCTCGGACCTTCGGTATTCATTCCTGCGTTTCTCTGACGTCCCGAAAAGCAATAAACTCATTATGCCGTATGGAGGCGCTAAACTATTATAGTGCGCTAATCGATGCGTGGACCAATAAAACTCTTCAAGATACAATAGCCGATTGCTCTGGGAGATGATGGTTTACAACATCACTATCGACCGTTGCTGACCTGAGAGATTGTGACGTATATTCTAATTTAACTTTCATTTTTAGTTCCTTTTCCTATGTAAATTTGAGTTTGTTCTCTTTTACACTTTTCAAACTTAACGTGATACCTTCTCTCTCACATGCATGAGGTTGGCAACACTTTTGAGGTCAGAGAGAGTGACGTATGAATGTGATAAGAACGATAGATAAAAAAGACGATACAGCAGTTGCTAAGTGTGTGTGTGTGTGGAGGTGGATGGATTGGATTGGAAGTTTAACGACCACCGTGAGCAACTCAATGGGCTATAAGCAGTCGCCCGTCCCTAATTTAGGGTCACTGGTTCCAGGGAAGGGAGAGAGCCAGTGCCGTAAGACAAACACAACATCCATGCCTGACCGGGATTCGAACCCGGACCCCTTACGGACGAATGATCAGAGGCCAGCGCCTTAGACCACTGCGCCACCGGGGCGGCTGTGTGGAGGTGTTCGATCTTTGTTAAGATAGATTGTACGACAGATAATTAAGGTATTATATGTGAAGAGTAAAAACTCGCAGTGCTATATTGTGGATTTTATCAATCGTTGCTGGACCAATAAAAGGTTATCGTAAGTTTGACTTCTGTATATGTTTCGTCTGGCCGTAAATCCTTAACTTGAGCTATCCCGTGCAACTACTGCATCGCATTCTCATTTAGTTCAACATTTCCTTAGTCATGGTTTTAGACATAGAGTAATACCAATCTCGCACACGAAAAAGGGTTACGTTATAAGATAACACCTTAAAGATGCCGTTCCCCGCATGCTCACTGAAAAAAAGAGATCTATTGCTGCAATTTCATACTATTTTTGGAAGCCTTTGTTTTCTTAAAATCTCCGTATTTTATGAATTTTAACATCTCTTTAGTCTGCAGAGTCTTCAAACATTCATTGCGGACCAAAGTGTTACTATATAGGTCAAAAAACGTTGAACGACCTTTCTGTCGTAAAAATACCTAGTGTTCCTTAATTTATTTTCTAGGTAACGCCTGCTTTTTGAAATTCCATAGTTGATGCTCACTTTGTTTTATAATTTATTTTTTGTAATGTTTTGTGCTAGATGTGGAAATAATGCCCACCTTAAATATGTGGATTTAATTCTCCAACCAGTAAGATGACCTTCCAATAAGTAATAAGCAAAATTTTATAGAGAAATAAACTAAGTTTCCAAATTGATATGATGACATCGTCATCAAGCTATTCTAACAATAACCTCTTCGTACCCCTGCGAATTTTCTCCTAGAACAGCCAAAATCAGACCTCAGTTCTAACTGGGTTTCACTCGAATCGATAATTTAAATATTTGCGAATTAGCTTACATTCAATAGTAAAAAACGGGAATTTTAAAAGTTGAGTAGCTGTATTCGACAGCAAATGATTTCAAAAATTTTGCTAACTAGTGAATAAATTTTACATTCAGTATTGGGACACTTTCGAGGTGAATTTCACAACAGTTTAGTCCGGAATGAAAGTACACACATATTTGCAATATTTCATCTCGTTATATATATTTTTCTTTCCCGACGATTTCGTGCATACGCGTTTATATTTTATTAGGTTTTTTCTTTGCATTTGCTGTCTTTTTGAACATTCCCTTTAGGCCAGCGAATGCGGTGTATGCCTTCACGAATGGTATTACATGTTGTGGGCGATTTATTTGTGTACGTATTCTTACAACACTCGTGTCTCAGAGTTTTCAGTTGGTTTTCAGTGTCATGATAAGCATGCCCCAACTTCAAGGGAAGTTCTAAAGGCAAGATTAAAAATGCTCTGCAATTCTACATGATGATCTGGAAGCAGAAGCAGAAATGTTCAACTGAGGTTTCCCATCGAGCCTTTCTTTGAAAAACACACTTCTGTTTGAATGAAGAGTTACTTTTGCCATGTCTTCTCAATCATCTTTATAATTTTGTACGTACTCAGGAAAAAATTTGAGAAAACTAAATCAACATTTTTTTATATTGTATCGGAGAAATGTAATTAATATTGAAAGGATGAAATCTTGCAAGAACGCCATACTAATAATTTATTCAGTATAAGTCTCCAATTCCATACAATTTTCATGTACGCGGTGTGTTTCAAGAATGCACGTACTTATATAACATCCTAAAAATCCGTTTATCAAAGAATGATAAATCTTTTACCAACAAAAACTACGAGCATATCATTTCTGCTTTATCTTTGCATATTATGCGAAACTGCGCTCAAGACTGTACAATTGAACTTTCAAATTCTGCAGTGCAAATGTTTTCGCTGCCTTTCCACCATAATAAAGCATTACCTTATCTTCACTTTTACTGAATTTTTTAATATAGCTTTTAATTTATAATGTTATTACAAATATTCACTAATTACGAATGGCCGCATTCCAGTTAATTACAGTGACTTGTCTCATACTATTCATGATAGTAATATTATACAACAAAAGTAATTCAAAAGGTCACTGCGAACATTTATTTTGATTTGCTACTACGAACAGTTTAAGACGCATGCAAAACAGATAAATTTTCTATGGGTTTTTAAAATTTTCCCGTAAGGTGATTACAGTGCACTTGTTATGACGCAGTTACTTTCCTATCTATACCTACCATGGAAGGAAGAAATTGAATTCAGTTGCTTGTGTATAAAATATGATTATATGTAGAGGATTTTAGGAAGGGAGTGTCTGACTCCAGGTCTTAAACAACCCTTAGAAATAGGAGATTTGGGCTAGAGTGCCCGATAGGAAAGTGACTCGGAAGCGAAGTAGAAAGGAGGAGGAAGACGCCCTTATTTATTACCGGGGATCCAGTACCCGGGGTCCGACGGCTTAATGTGCCCATCCGACGCACGGTGGGTATTTAGTGGATCGAGCGTTCGTACCTGCCCAGGATCGAACCTGAGGTCCTTTCCGTGGCAGTCACAACCGTTGCCCACTAAGCCACCCGCGGCCCCTTGTGTATAAAAGCCTGCCGATACCAGTTTTATCAGAGCCGGGCTCAGCAGTCACAAATTCTCATTTTCCAAAACACAGAAGCCGTGAATTAATTTATTGAAATGCACACTGCATATCAGAATGTGGCCTATGAACAACCTTTCTTAATTTTATTCCTTCTTTAATTCATTCTTTTATTGCAATTTGTAGCTTTGTTTAAGAACACTGCGTTTAATGTTGGCAGAACGTCGTATTCTATTTCCCCTTTGTTATTGACACCATTTTGACAGTTTTGCAATTTAGATTGGAAAAAAATAAATTATGTATAAAAATGAAAATTAAAGTCATCATCTGTAGTTTTTCTCAGGATGTAAAAATTAAAATAATATCCCCTGAGATTATTAAAGTGAGCGTCAGTTGTTCGCAAAAATTTCCAGAGATCAGTTCAAAAAGATAGAAATTCCATTAAAAAAATTTAAGGATACTTATTATTTCTAATGGGAAAGGAAAGAGGTCTTTTCCAGTACTTTCAAGATGAGAACTGAAACATGCTACCTCATTAAAATACACGATGCGCATTTCGTACAAAGGAATTAACAGAAGCGGTAGTAAAACATGAACAAAAATGTCACAAAAGATTGCTTATCTTTGATTAGCATCGTTGCTGCTCACCGTAGCGACATGCAACAGCAAACAAGTAGGAATAATCAAAGTTTTTTTATTATTAAATTTCTACACTGATTACCATATAAAATGGGAAATTAATCAAAAATGATTATCCCTGTTACGCAATAAATACACTATTAAAATTTTTATAGAAGGTTGCACCAAAAAGTGGTGCTGCACCAGTTGCACAACTTTTGAAACAACGGTACACCATCATGTGATGCATGAAACATCCAAAAATATGATGTAGTTATGCACCATATTATGGTATCCAAACTGAAGGGGTTGGATACCATACTATTGCTCCCTAAAAAAGTTAGGGAGCAAAAAAGATGTTTGATTCCAATAACGGAAATTTTCAGAACCCCAACTTAACATCGGAACTTGAATACACAGATTAAATAAAGGCTTCAAAAGGCTAACAACTCTTTTCAAAATTTTTTTGTCCTCTGGTTAGCTAAATATGAAATCCCCAGAGCAAGAAAAACAGCTTACCTTAGATTTGCTTATTTTTATTCCGCCAGAGCAATGAGGATTAACCAGCATATTTATTTTTCGGTCGCTTCCATAATTATCATAATACGTGAAGACAACACGGCGTTAAAGAAAATTGAAAATTGTTTACCTTTGTTACAGTTTCGTTTATTATTACACCAGCACTGCACAAATATATTTACCCTTGATTATTTTTTGATTTTCTTATTTTTTGTCAATTACGATATACGTGGAGCAAAACATATGGCTTATTCACAGGCATTGTAACTTTTTGAGAAAGAAAGTTGAATTAATAAAAGTTCTCACTATTAAGTACAATTAATGGGAGTGGGGTGAATGATTTTATCTCTCGAAAAATGAAAAAATATGAAAGAACTATTTTTTATTCTTTTATAGGTAGTTGATCACGAAAAGGTACAAGGTCATGGTCAATTTTATTTTCGATTGTTAAAATATGCAAAGACTGAACAGCAGTTTGTTTTTCTTTGATTTAAAGAAAAAAGTTGTTGTAATATTCGGAGAAAAGACAACGAGGTAAACTCCAAAAGTTTTGATGTAATACGATCGCCTGGTACTGTGCTTCCTAATCTAAATGAAAAATGAATGCTTTCTGTCGGTTTTCTTGTAATGCAAAGGAAAGTTGTAGAAGAGCGGACAAAGGCTGACAGATCCTGAGAGAAACGTCCATGATACACAGAGTTTACTCTGCTTGCCTGTAGGTTTGCAGCACCCAAGATACATCGAGTGATTAGAAACTAATCGTACCAAATACTCTCTTCTGTTCAACAACAAGGAGTTTGACATTTGGGTGCGCTACTTCATATGTAACAGGACGAAACTCTGACTTACATAGTATCAAAAGTTGCTCCGAGAAAATGGTTTCAAGAAAAAAAAAAAAAAAAAAATCCGAGCTTTTTCAGGCAGAATTTTCAGAGAGAAAAAATGTGAGTTTCTTAGGATCAGTTGGAGAAAATTTAATCGATCAAAGCAAATTTCTGATAAAAATCAAGGTATAAATAAATAAATTAAAAGAAAGAAAGCAAAATAAATAACAGAAAAACACCATACAAGAATTTAAAATAGTGAACGACTTAATTTGGCTGATTAAACAAGTTTTTCATTTTCAACAAAAGTCCTCGTTAATAGGCTCTTTTTATTTTCACCCCACATAAGAAATGCATTGATATTCATTGTACCATAGTTGACCGATATTTCAACTGAACAAATAGTGCAATTATTTCTTTGTAAATAATCCGTATACTTAGTATTAGAGAAAAAAACAGCACGTGACTAATATTACGTTGTTGTAAATGAAATAAAAAAGAAAAATCCATAACAACACCCTGAATAATGCGAATGTGTCTATGTATAAAGAATTCCTATTGAATAATCTATTAAAGGGGTTAATATTTACGATTAAGATTTGGATCACAAATTCAGTTTTGTAGAAACTTTAACACTCATATACGTTAAACATTGATCATTTGCGCATAAAAAAAAAATTGAAAATAAGAATGCAGTAGGATTTACGTATAAAATTCCAACGGGCGGGTTTACCTTAATCCTGATGAAATCCTCTCCGCAGCATCAAAGGATGATGATGTCTGAAGGGGCAACAACCATTATAATTCTTTTCATCCTTCATAGGTGATTCTCACGGCTCAGGACGATCCCGTTTGTCACTTCTCATCACTCACTTGGTCCCATAATTTCCATAATGTTCTCCCCCCTAACAGCAGCACATCATACATAGCACGGCTCTCTCCTGTCGCAGAGTCGGTCTTTGAAACTAGACTAATGTGTCCTGTCCAGATCTTTGGAGCCGCAGCAGCCGCTGTGCTTCAACGGAGGACCGCCAGGTGCACCACGGTGCGACAGACCGTGTCTGGAAATATCGACTGGTCAACGACGACGGTGGCGTTTCGCTCGCGTGAGCGGCTCCCTCCGCTCGGCACCGGTAGCAGCAGTAGGGCCTGCCGGCTCGATCAATAAACTCATTACTTGCCTGCGAGCCTGTATTGACGGCCGGACGGCAATGGGGCCTGTGCTTCTGCCCTCCGGACTTTATAACGGATCGGT
This sequence comes from Macrothele yani, assembly GCA_039090855.1. Taxonomy (NCBI): domain Eukaryota; kingdom Metazoa; phylum Arthropoda; class Arachnida; order Araneae; family Macrothelidae; genus Macrothele; species Macrothele yani. The sequence goes on along the minus strand of CM077010.1, from coordinate 123,565,511 downwards.
TCAGATGTGTGGGAGTTAATTTCCCATTGATTAATATGGCTTAGATTCTTCTCTCACAACTTCCCCCTCATAACCTCCCCTTCCACATCTCCCTTTGATTCTGATCCTGGGGTAACAGTTCCGGTCTCTAAGTGTCTCAATAACCATTTTCACCGCAATAATTGCGATCCTCGGCTATTCGAGTGCTTTGATTTGGCTTTCTTGAAAGTTTTCCCTTTAAATTTGATACAAACGGTAATTTAAAAACTCTTCCAACACTTTTTTATTCGACACCGTTGTAAGCATTTCAGAACACAATCATGAAAGATTAATTTTGAGCGTATTTATTTTTCTCTCAGGAGGAAAAACCAAACTTTGAGCTGTTTTAGATATGGTATCTCTCTTGTGAAATACACTCCAGAGAAACGACTGTTTTTTTCTTTCTTTTGGCTTCCGTATGTTTGTTCTTTAAAGGATCAGAGAAATGAGAGTCATTGCAACTTCTAAATGTTCTGAACAATACAATACTGCAATTAAAAAAAATATTTTTGCATTTTTTAATAGAGCTGCGAAACCAGCCAGCACGCTTTCCAAATTTTTGAGTTGGGAGTAACACATTTCATTCAAAGTTAATTCTGCGGAAGAAATAATATTCTGATAATACATTAGAATTACTAACACAACAGTCAGACATTTCTGAATTGCCTGTAATTTACTGTTCATCAGGTAACATTAGTCAAATCAGAGAACTTGAAAATTACATCGCCTGACAGTAGACAGGGATGTAACTAGGAATTTCTGCACTCGGGGCAAGCCACAAAATATTGCGACCCCCCCATCTGTCTTTCACACACATACGCACATATATGCATTATATATATATATATATATATATAAAGAGGGATGTAAGGTCAGGTGATGCGTAACATCACAGCCTCTCCTTGACAAATGTCAACCCCGCCTTCTCGTGGTGCATCCTGTTCCCACTAAAGGGGCTCTGACGACCGCCCATAGCGGTATAACTATACCATCGGGATCAGAGGAAATTCTATCCCACACTCACCAACCCGCTTGGCCAGCGTGGTGAGTTATGGCCAAACCCCTCCAAAATGATTCCACAACTTAAATCTTGGCCCTCAGTCTCCGGCAGCTGGAATGTACCTGGCCAAGGCAGCGGCCAGTGCGACATGAAGGCAGAGGGTGCTAAGAATCCCCGGAGGACCGGACTAGGCTGCCATCTGATGCTGACCTTGGCTACTTACAATGGACGCTCCCTATCTTCTGATTCAAGGCTTCTTGAATTGGAAGAGGAACTACAAAGGATCAAGTGGGACATCGTGGGGCTAAGTGAGGTAAGGAGAAAAGGAGAAGATCTCATCGAACTGAAAAGTGGACATCTCTTCTACTATCGTGGGCCAGATACTGGCAGAACTAGTGGTGTTGGATTTATAATAAACAAGAAACTGAAGGATAAAGTTGTAGAAGTTGAAAGTTCCTCTGACAGAGCTGCACGACTTGTTATCCAACTCTCGAAAAGATACCAGGCTCAGATTATTCAAACTTATGCACCCACCACAAGTCATCCTGAAGAAGAAATTGAAGAATTTTATGAGGAAATTTGTCATCTAAATAATAAAGGTAAGCAGCACTTGAAAATAATTATGGGAGATTTCAATGCAAAAATAGGGCAACGGCAACAGAATGAAACTTCAGTAGGTAAATTCGGTCATGGCAACAGAAACCAGCGTGGAAATACTCTCGTTGAGTTTGCAGAGGCAGAAGGGTTTTTCATCTTGAACTCCTTCTTCAAGAAAAAGCCACACAGGAAATGGACATGGAGACATCCAAATGGGACGACAAGTGAAATTGATTTTATTATGTGTAACAAAAAATTCATCATAGAAGACTGCAGTGTGCTAAACAAGTTCAACACAGGTAGTGACCATAGATTGGTGAGATGTAAGATGCACCTCAACACTAAACTTGAACGTGACAAGCTCATAAGACAAACAAAATCTATTGACATAACCAACCTTAAAAAACACCATAATACCTTCAAGTTAGAACTGAAGAACAGGTTCTCTGCTTTAGAAGGCCTAACATCGGAAGAAGTGGACATCTCTGAAGTTAACAGAAAAGTAACCAAAGCTCTTATGGAAACAGCAACAAAATTAGCTGGGTCTAAGAACAAGTTGCATGTAAACAAATTATCAGGAAAAACCAAAATGTTGATGCAAAAAAGAAGAGAGATGAGGACAACTAAAGAAGATGTGACTTCCAAAGTGGAATATATAGAGCTATGCAAGACAGTAAGAAAAAGTATCACTGAAGACGTAAGGAAATTCAACTGTGAACTAGTGAGGAAAGCAATTGAAAACAACCAAAGCCTAAAGATAGCAAAGGGACATCTCAGTAAGGGAAGAAAACAGATTATGGCACTGAGAAAAGAAGATGGTTCTGTAACAAGAAAATAGAGGCGAAATTTTGACAAGAGTGAAAGATTTCTACTCCAAATTATATGAAAGGGATGATATATGCACTCCAGACATCATGAAAGATACCAGTACCAGAGTTCCCCCAGTCCTTCCAGCAGAAGTTGCACATGCAATCAAGAACATGAAGCGAGGAAAAGCTCCAGGAGAAGATGGAATTACTGTAGACATCATACAAGAAGCAAGTCGAGAAATCAAGAAACAGTACTCGCCCAAATTTTCACTCGATGCCTTAATGAAGGAAAGATTCCTGAGGATTGGAACACCGCTACAATGATCCTGCTACATAAGAAAGGTGACATTGAGGATCTCGGAAACTACAGACCTATCAGCCTCCTATCAGTAGTTTATAAAATCTTCACTAAAGTTCTTTCACACCGCTTGAAGGTAGCACTAGACATGGCTCAACCGAGAGAACAAGCTGGATTCAGGAGTGGCTACAGCACAATAGATCATATCCATGTGCTGAGAGAACTAATTGAAAGAGCGAGGGAATATGAACTTCCATTGTGCATGGCTTTTATCGATTATGAAAAAGTCTTTGATTCGGTGAAACCATCAGCAGTTACAATGGCTCTGAAAACCTGCAGTATTGAAGATGCATACATTAATATTATTAATAACATCTATGAAAATGCAAGTGCAAAGATTAGGCTGTTTGAAAATACAACACACGTAAAAATTGGAAAGGGAGTGAGACAAGGTGACACCATATCTCCGAAGCTCTTTAATGCCACATTGGAGGGTGTTTTTCAGTAGCTGAGCTGGGAAAACAAGGGGATAAAGATTAATGGAGATTATCTAACCCACCTTCGTTTTGCTGATGACGTAGCCATTTTTGCAACTACCCCATCAGAGCTGCAGAGTATGATCCAGGAACTTGCTGACAAGAGTAAAGAAGTGGGATTAAAAATGAACTTTCAGAAGACAAAAGTGATGTTCAATGCTTTTACAAGAAATGAAGATTTATCGATTGATGGAGAAAAGCTGGAGATAACAGACACGTACGTTTATCTTGGACAGCAGATATCAAGTGAGGGTCACATTGATGAAGAAATTAATCGGCGTACAAAACTTGCCTGGAGAGCTTTGGAAGAAACAGCATAATTTTCAAGAGCAATATGCCATTATGTCTTAAAAGAAAAGTGTTTGATCAATGCATCCTTCCAGTGCTTACGTATGGTGCAGAGACGTGGACCTTAACTAAAAGAGACATACAAAGGCTGCAGACAACTCAAAGAAGCATGGAGAGGTGCATGCTTGGTGTAACCAGGAGAGATAAGAAGAGGAACTCGTGGATCCGAAAAATGACGAGAGTGGAAGACATCATGATCAGAGTTAAATCCCTGAAATGGCAATGGGCTGGACATACTGCCAGAAGGTCAGATCATCGATGGACAGCCGAAATTTTAGATTGGATTCCAAGGGACAGGAAAAGACCCAGAAGAAGACCACATGGAAGATGGGTGGATGAAATTCGAAAGTATGCAGGGGTGACATGGAGGAGACTGGCACAAGACAGACCGTTGTGGAGGAAACTTGGGGAGACCTTCGTCCAGCAGTGGATTGATAATGGTTGACAATGATGATGATGATGATATATAAAGAATGGGATGTAAGGTCAGGTGATGCGTAACATCACAGCCTCTCCTTGACAAATGTCAACCCCGCCTTCTCGTGGTGCATCCTGTTCCCACTAAAGGGGCTCTGACGACCGCCAATAGCGGTATAACTATACCATCGGGATCAGAGGAAATGCTATCCCACACTCACCAACCCGCTTGGCCAGCGTGGTGAGTTATGGCCAAACACCTCCAAAATGACTCCACAACTTAAATCTTGGCCCTCAGTCTCCGGCAGCTGGAATGTACCTGGCCAAGGCAGCGGCCAGTGCGACATGAAGGCAGAGGGTGCTAAGAATCCCCGGAGGACCGGACTAGGCTGCCATTTGATGCTGACCTTGGCTACCTATAACGGACGCTCCCTATCTTCTGATTCAAGGCTTCTTGAATTGGAAGAGGAACTACAAAGGATCAAGTGGGACATCGTCGGGCTAAGTGAGGTAAGGAGAAAAGGAGAAGATCTCATTGAACTGAAAAGTGGACATCTCTTCTATTATCGTGGGACAGATACTGGCAGGACTAGTGGTGTTGGATTTATAATAAACAAGAAACTGAAGGATAAAGTGGTAGAAGTTGAAAGTTCCTCTGACAGAGCTGCACGACTCGTTATCCAACTATCGAGAAGATACCAGGCTCAGATTATGCAAACTTATGCACCCACCACAAGTCATCCTGAAGAAGAAATTGAAGAATTTTATGAGGAAATTCGTGATCTAAATAATAAAGGTAAGCAGCACTTGAAGATAATTATGGGAGATTTCAATGCAAAAATAGGGCAACGGCAACAGAATGAAACTTCAGTAGGTAAATTCGGTCACGGCAACAGAAACCAGCGTGGAAATACTCTCGTTGAGTTTGCAGAGGCAGAAGGATTTTTCATCTTGAACTCCTTTTTCAAGAAAAAGCCACACAGGAAATGGACATGGAGACATCCAATTGGAACGACAAGTGAAATTGATTTTATTATGTGTAACAAAAAATTCGTCATCGAAGACTGCAGTGTGCTGAACAAGTTCAACACAGGTAGTGACCATAGATTGGTGAGATGTAAGACGCACCTCAACACTAAACTGGAACGTGGCAAGCTCATAAGACAAACAAAATGTATTGACATAACCAACCTTAAAAAACACCATAATACTTTCAAGTTGGAACTGAAGAACAGATTCTCTGCTTTAGAAGGCCTAACATCGGAAGAAGTGTGTATTTCGGAAGTTAACAGAAAAGTAACCAAAGCTCTAATGGAAACAGCAACAAAATTAGCTGGGTCTAAGAACAAGTTGCATGTGAACAAATTATCAGGTAAAACCAAAATGTTGATGCAAAAAAGAAGAGAGATGAGGACAACTAAAGAAGATGTGACTTCCAAAGTGGAATATATAGAGCTATGCAAGACAACACGAAAAAGTATCACTGAAGACGTAAGGAAATTCAACTGTGAGCTAGTGAGGAAAGCAATTGAAAACAACCAAAGCCTTAAGATAGCAAAGGGACATCTCAGTAAGGGAAGAAAACAGATTATGGCTCTGAGAAAAGAAGATGGTTCTATAACAAGAAATAGAGGCGAAATTTTGACAAGAGTGAAAGATTTCTACTCCAAATTATATGAAAGGGATGATACATGTACTCCAGACATCATGAAAGGTACCAGAGTTCTTCCAGTCCTCCCAGCAGAAGTTGCTCATGCAATCAAGAACATGAAGCTGGGGAAAGCTCCAGGAGAAGATGGAATTACTATAGACATCATACAAGAAGCAAGTGGAGAAATCGAAACAGTACTCGCCCAAATTTTCACTCGATGCCTTAATGAAGGGAAGATTCCTGAGGATTGGAACAATGCTACAATGATCCTGCTACATAAAAAGGTGACATTGAGGATCTCAGGAACTACAGACCTATCAGCCTCCTATCAGTGGTTTATAAAATCTTCACTAAAGTTCTTTCACACCGCTTGAAGGTAACACTGGACATGGCTCAACCGAGAGAACAAGCTGGATTCAGGAGTGGCTACAGCACAATAGATCATATCCACGTACTGAGAGAACTAATTGAAAGAGCGAGGGAATATGAACTTCCATTGTGCATGGCTTTTATCGATTATGAAAAAGCCTTTGATTCGGTGAAACCATCAGCAGTTACCACGGCTCTGAAATCCTGCGGTATTGAAGATGCATACATTAATATTATTAATAACATCTATGAAAATGCAAGTGCAAAGATTCGGCTGTTTGAAAATACAACACACATAAAAATTGGAAAGGGAGTGAGACAAAGGTGACACCATATCTCCGAAGCTCTTTAATGCCACATTGGAAAATGTCTTTCAATCACTGAACTGGGAAAACAAAGGGATAAAGATTAATGGAGATTATCTAACCCACCTTCGTTTTGCTGATGACGTAGTCATTTTTGCAACTACCCCATCAGAGCTGCAGAGTATGATCCAGGAACTTGCTGACAAGAGTAAAGAAGTGGGATTAAAAATGAACTTTCAGAAGACAAAAGTGATGTTCAATGCTTTTACAAGAAATGAAGATTTATCGATTGATGGAGAAAAACTGGAGATAACAGATACGTATGTTTATCTTGAACAGCAGATATCAAGTGAGGGTCACATTGATGAAGAAATTAATCGGCGTACAAAACTTGCCTGGAGAGCTTTTGGAAGAAACAGCATAATTTTCAAGAGCAATATGCCATTATGTCTTAAAAGAAAAGTGTTTGATCAATGCATCCTTCCAGTGCTTACGTATGGTGCAGAGACGTGGACCTTAACTAAAAGAGACATACAAAGGCTGCAGACAACTCAAAGAAGCATGGAGAGGTGCATGCTTGGTATAACCAGGAGAGATAAGAAGAGAAACTCGTGGATCCGAAAAATGACAAGAGTGGAAGACATCATGATCAGGGTTAAATCCCTGAAATGGCAATGGGCTGGACATACTGCCAGAAGGACAGACCATATATGGACAGCCGAAATTTTAGATTGGATTCCAAGGGACAGGAAAAGACCCAGAAAAAGACCACATGGGAGATGGGTGGATGAAATTCGTAAATATGCGGGAGTGACATGGAGGAGACTGGCACAAGACAGACCGTTGTGGAGGAAACTTGGGGAGACCTTCGTCCAGCAGTGGATTGATAATGGTTGACAATGATGATGATGATGATATAAAGAATAAATATGTTAATAATAAATAACGTAAGAATAAATATTTTCCTTAAAACCGATTTAACCCTCTTCATCATCAAGCAATGAAAAAATAAAAAATAAATATTTATTTGCCGTTGAGACTGGAAGCTAACTGAGAACTTTTAATAGCTTCCAAATATAATACTTGGAATTCCTGTTCACAGGCGACAAGCGATGCAGTAACATCAGGCGGGTGTAATTTTTTTTGAGTATGGTTCCGTTACTATTTCTCACACCATATAAGAGAAGACTTTCCTGTTGTACGAATCACATACTGTATTTTTAAAATACGCAAGACAATAAGTGGTGCAGTAAATTAACTTTTGCGGCGATACTTTACAGCCACTACTGTACAGAGACCGTTGTGTTTTTGTCTCTCTCTCTCTCTCTCCCTCTCTACGATAAAACACACAAAAAGTGTGACGATCAAAGAAAAAAAGGGTTGAAGGTGTAATGTACGTGTAGTCAAATAAAAGTGTAAGAAGTGTGCTAAAGTGATTAACTATACACACGTAAGAATAAAAACAATGCATAAACTGCATATAATTATGTCGTAAAAAGTACTATTTTGAAATGTTTGTATGAAAACAATAAAAAATAAAAAAGCAGGAGAAAAATTTCGGCAGGTCCGGATCCCGTTGAGACGGTCCTATGGATCGTCCTTGAACATATAAGAAAATTCTGCAGATAGGCACTTGACGAAATATGGCGAGGGCAAAACTGTACCAGAAATCGGTGCTGAAGTTTCATTTCCAATTTTAGTAAGATTGTGCATAGTGATTTTTGCGCCCTCTCTTGAGCTGCGCCCGGCACAGCCGCCCCACTTGCCCCGCCCTAGTTACGCCTCTGCAGTAGAATTCGAATCCTGTTCGAGCATGCTATTCGTTACACCACCCTAAGACAATGAAGTTCTAACTATCTGAGTGTTACCATACACGCAATTCAAAGATGTCTAATCGTTGTGTTAATAATTCTCATTTCATTCAAACCTTAAACAAACAAACAGAACATTATGCTGATGGAATTGATTCCCTGTGCAGGTTCTCTTTTAATTTCATGGATATTTTGTGTTAGATATGAAAGTTCTGAAGTGAGCTATACCAGAGATGGAAACAGGTTACAGGTCAACGGGTCACCGGGTCGAAAATTTCTTGTGGGTCAAACGGGTCGGGTCAAGGTGTTCCTGGCCCGATCTCGACCTGGTTTTATTTCCGTTTTATTTTTGAAAAGAAAAAAAATATTTCAAAGAACCCTTCAGAGGTCTTTGAAATAATACTTCAGAGCTGCAGAGTTATGATCCAGGAACTTGCTGAGAAGGGTAAAGAAATGGGTTAAAAAATGAATTTCAGAAGACAAAACTAAAGCACTATACTTTAACAAAAAAAATTAAGATTTTGTGATTGATGGAGTAAGCTCGAGGTAACCTATACCTTGGAGAACAGATGTCAAGCAATAGTCATACTAATGAGGAAATTAATTGGCGTATAAAACTTGGCTGGAGAGCTTTTGGAAGAAATAGTACAATTTTTAAGAGCAATGTGCTATTATGTCTTACAGACTTGGACCTTAGATAAAAAAAAAAACCTACAAAGGCTGCGGACAACTGAAAGAAGCATAGAGAGATGCATGCTTGGATAAAAAGATGAAAAGAGGAACTCGTAGTAAAAGAAAATGACATGGACATATTGCCAGCAGAACGGACCACCGATGAACAACCGAAATTTTAGACTGTATTCCAAGGGACAGGAAAAGACCCAGAAGAAGACCACGTAGGAGATGGGTGGATGGAGGAGACTAACCCAAGACAATCCGTTGTTGAAGAGACTTGGGAAGACCTTCATCCAGCAGTGGACTGATAATGATTGACAATAATGGTGATGATGATATATTCGAATTTATAGTTCAAAGCAGATTTGTACGGGTCAGGTATGGATCGGGTTCAGTTATGTGACGCTCGGTTCCGGGTCCAGCTATGTGACACCCGGGTCTGGGTCCAAAAGTTTTGACCCGTTTCCAACTCTTAGTGATACGGTAGCCTGACTTGAAAGTAGTGTACAGAAAGCCATTTCGGTGGAGCAGTGGTCTAAGCGCTGGCTTCAGACGGACCTACATCAAGCTTCACAAGAGGCGTGGATGGCGGGCCTGTACCACGCGACACAGGATCTCCTTCCTTTTTGGAACTAGTGGCTCTATATCAGGGACGGGCAACTCTTTATACAGCTCAACGTAGTCACTGAACTCCGAAAAGGACTAAAAAAAAAAAAAAAAAAAAAAAAAGGTAAAAATGGAAGTTTCTTCTACTCTTCATCCCCCACCCCCACCCCCACTATTTTTACTCTCTTTTTCAAGGAGTAAAAGTAGTTTTGTTTATAAATAAGAGTCTGTGCCCCGAATCAACAGCTTTACGTTACTTCCAAACAACAGCTGGTGTTTAGCAGAAGCAGGACACGCCCGTCCGTCTCCGAGTCGTGCGTCCTAACTGCTAGACCGTTCACGATCTTAAAATGAAATTATTTTTCTGATTATTTGGGGTTATTCGTACGTTTGGAAGCTATGAACTTGAATTACATAATTGTTTGCTTTATACAGCTCAATTATGTAATTCAAATTCATTCCGTTTGCCATTATTTTACGATTTTCTTTTTTAAATTATTTAAGCGCACACAACGATATCATTTCAGGAACAACGCAAATTTATAAACTGGATAACACTGCCATCTGAAAAAAATTGTTTCTTTTCTATTTTTTTTTCTTTTTGATCTATAGAAGAAATTGCAAGAAAAACTTCTAATAAACTATCAAGGGTTTCTTCTCTCGCGCTTTGTGTTCGATTTACTTGCAGCTCTTAAGTCGATGAAAGAATATGACACGAAGAAGCAATGAAGATAATTGTGTTTCTCATCTACGCTTATTTTCAGCTAAAGCGTATTATTAAATACTAGCTACAGCTTGTTCTTGAGTTGTCTTAGTTACTTAATTACTCTTTTACTTATCTCACTATCTATTTTCTAGTTTTCGTTCTTTCGTATTTCTCTGTTTTCTGTGCATTACGCCTTCGACTACGGAAGCTTTAAAAACCTCCTCCGCGCACGTCTTACAATATTATGTGTCCACGCTTTGAAACTTGTCTTCTGACCTTTTCGTGCTCCCCTTGCTCCGAAAAAAACAACTAGTGATGCCCTAAAGGTTGCAAAATCATTACTGACGTATAGTAGAAGACTGCTGGTTCTATAAACGTCTTAGCTGTAAGAATTCATCTAATGAACAATGTTCGATTGTTTTGAGAATAGCTTTTAAGCGGTCACCAGTGATTATTAGCTTTACGGGTGTGCCCTTAATGGCCGTTGTAAACTTCCTTTTTTACTGACTGTAAGGTGGTGATTAACGGACCAACTATTATATTAAATTCTTGGTAGCAAATATTTCCTAGTGACAATGTAGCACTTTTATGAAGATCAAAACAAGAAAATCATCACTAGTAAATAAAAACAATTTGCAATTAAGTACACGATAGACCTCAAAACGTAATCTCGAAAGGAATATAACCGAAAGCCTTTACAAACTGAAGAGAGCGTATATTGAGAGTAATCCACAAATTGTTGTTTTTTGACATATGATCCCTTGCATGAGGCTTGAAAACTAAAACTTTAATTTTGTGAGGTTCTCCGCTGAGATCACAAAAGAAATCTGATCGAACTAGGTCAATGATGATTAAAATACCCACACCAGGACTTCAGACTAAGATAAGAAGTATTCTTTACTGGCGAGTCCTGGTTCAGCCTCAGTTCCAATGACTGTCACAAGGTGTCATGTTGAATAAGGCAGAACCTGCGTTCGACACTGAAGAGGCATTCTTCATATATGTCTTTCAGAACATGGATTCGTCGCTGAAGGTAATGCATTTCTCACGTATGACTTGGAATGAGTCCAGAAACGGGTACACTATCCTGGGTATTAAGGCGTGGTTACATATTGTTGCGACCTTTTGGTCTTCAGATATCAGGATGCCAAAATAATTCCGGACTGCGATTCGAATCACTGGATCCGCTAATACCTCGTTAGCTAACTAGCCGACACAGTACACCAATAAACCAATGGAGGCACAGTATAACAATTAAAACAGGGATTTAATAGATATATGCATAAATTACACCGGATACTTGATCTAATGTTTAAAGCGATAACTTCCGGCCAGCTTTGGTCCTCTTCGGTGTTTCAGAAAATATGTCCTAACGAAAAGTCTGTTCGTTCGCAATGGACCGCAAAGAAAATACTGATAAAAAGTACTTACCTATGTCCTCGAGTATCCAAAGTATTGATGACACCAACAAACACAAACACTCACTCACATTCACTAATATGTTGGCACTACGGGTAGCTCTTTTTTCCTGTTTGGAGGAGGCGGCGTTGCTTACGGAATATATGCACGCATTCAAACGCACAGATTTCTTTCCTCCGTGGAACAAGAAAGGTGGCGATTCTCTCTCTCTCTGCAGGGGGGGTCCTCCGTTCCTGTGTCAGGCGTTTCTCCCCCCCCCTCTCTCTCTCTGGATGAGCGAGGAGGTTCCGTACTTATTTTGTCTCTCTCTGCATTTCACCTGAAATTACTTTTTACGGCAGGTATCGATGGTCAAGCGAGGTGAAGAAAGTTTACCGGTAAAGTTCGTGCCAGTTATTCATCAGCTTATGCTTTTAGCTGGTTTCCCTTTTTATGCTCATAACGCAAAAGCACGGCAGCATACGGCAAGCATTTGTTCTAGCGCGAGGAAAATAAAGCCTAGTTCTCTCGGCTATCAAACGGATTCTGCCCTCTCAACAACAATCTCCCGTCTCCAAAACGTTGGTAAGCGGTGAATTCTACCACTTGAAACCGCGACATATTTATTGTTACCGCTCTTCAAGTCCAAGAGCTTTCCCATTGTTTCGCGCGCGGCACAGACAAAAGCTTCAAATGCTTTTGCCGTCCAAACACTTTTGAGTCATGGGAAATAGCTTTTAAACTCTGACCCGTCCCATTTCCGTTTATGGACTCTTTGTTCTCGTGGCAAACACCTGCAACTCGCCATTTGAATTCCAAGTGCCAGCAGATCTTTTCTTAATATACCGCTCCTCGCAAGTGTTTAAATTGTAACTCTCTGTTAATTAAAACCCCCAATCAAGTTTCAGATACCGTTAATTAGCCGCGCTTCTCGCCAATTAATTATGCGAGGGGGGATCGTCACAATATATTTCTCGCAGTTGTATTAACTTTGTGATATATCGCCGACTTTTCGATACATTTAACAGCACCCAGGGATGACATGTCAAGCGGATAACAACCGGTTTGCACGAGCAGCAACATGAATGATGGTGATCGAAGATAACGTGACAGAACAGGCAACATTTACCAACAGAAGTCATTTATGGTTCCTAAAGTAGTACACGTTTTGCCATGCAAACTGAATCTCTTTTATTTAAGTTTAGCTTCAGCTCTAGACAGGGCGTGATTAATGCATGGGCCTACAGAGCCCAATCTTTTCAGCAGAAAATACAACAGAGTTAGCCCCTTCATAAAGCGATTAGCCCTAGATTAGTTTTACTGGGCAATTTTGTTTTGTTGAAATGCATTTTGGGCACATGACACTTCCGTGAAGAAATTCTAAGCTTCTTTTCTCCTTCGTCGACAGCGGCTTCCTCGTCTCACTTCTTGTCCGCTGTCTTAAGGAGGGATTGTTGGTTCTGAACTCAGAACCCCTCTGGGAACTTCTCTAGGGGTACTATTCATGTCGAGGCACAGAAGCGTGAACCAGCCTCTCCACTTTCATGAGGTGTTTGTGTGTTCGCGTTCTTGTTGTATATTACTGACAACTGATCTGACGTGGGAAAAAAAAAACAAAAAGAAATAAAAACAGGAAAAAGATGAGTAACTCTCGGAAAGAAATTGACATATATTTGTCTTCGTACTTACCATCCGAACATTCAATTTAACAAACGGTTCGCTTGAACGGACCGAACCCGTTATATATCACCACTAGCAGCACTTCTTACGCAGATGAAGAAAGCTTTTTATCTGCTGACAGCTTGCCTTCGGCTTAGATGCTAGTTGCAGGATAAAAATGCAACAAGCACAAAAAAGAAAAAAAAATGAATAAAATCCTTTTTCGCCCGATGTTTTGCCGAATGAACATGTTTTCTGCGCAGTCACCTACAAACTTGTCTCTCTAATAACGTTCTGTCGGAACGTAAACTACAGAAAGTGTGAGTAAATAGTGAAAAGAACAGTGTCACAAGACAGCCTTCAGTGTATTTTAGAAGCTTGCTTCCGTCGACAAGAGGATTTTTGCCTAAAACCGCTTTCGATAAATGCCATTTGGTGTCACAAAGAACTACACAACGCTACGCACTTCCTCTGGAATGAACAACACAGGAGCACTGCCATCTCCGGTATACAATAACAGCGAATGCAGTGCTGCCAACTGTCAGAAAATAGAAAAAAGAAAACTGTCAAAAGCACGTTAAGGAGTATTTGTATGAGTCGAAATATTAATTTCAACTCGATATGAGAGATGAAAAATGTTGTTAAAAGTTGTTTTGATCTATTCTCATATAACAACATAAATCGAGGTCATGTAACAGCTCAGGATGTTGAACTATCACATGAAAAACATTTGGTGCACTAGCAATCAATCTACTAGGCGAACAACTGTTATAGCTATCCCTATAATACTGAAATGAATAAACCAAATTAAGTAATGTTCACAGATCGTAGAGTGGTAAAATCATTTTATGTAACTTTAAGAATTTTTGTCGTTTGGGGATCAATTGACTACCGTGCGCAACCCAGAGGGATGTAAGCAGTCGTCTGTCCCTAATTTAGGTCTACTGGTTTTATTGAGGGGAAACAGTGGCGGATGGCGATCCATATGCGGCCCACATTCAGGAAAATTATCAAGGTAACCCACCCTTAAAAAAACGGTATGTCAGCATTACCTTTTACTGTTTAAGCATCTGTTTAACACAAGTCTACGAATCATTGAAGTTTTTGGTATTGAGGCAATAATTAACAACATTTCACACATTTTCCTGGAACGCAGTACCCTCGTAAAACTTAACGACACAACTAAATTACTTCCGGTGGTGAGAAGCAACAGACAAGGTGTGTTCTGTGACAGAAACTCTGGAAGCTTCTCATTCTTATGAATTGTATTGCGATAACTGAATTCCGGATTTGTAATAGTTTCTTCGCTTTTAGTGAGAACGTAAATCCCAATGAGCGAAAAATTCACTTCTTTTTCAAGACTTAACCATAATTAATAAAATAATTACAAGAAAATCTCTTGGAAAAATTGAAAATTTCCAAAACTGCAAGAATTTTAATGCAAATTCATAAAGTGAGAGAAATTAAAGAACGCAAAAATTAATTTTTATTTAATTACTTTCAATTGGAAAAAAGTACTTTTGCTGTTGGCTGCAACAGACTTTCCACAACTGCAGTTCAAGAATTCGTGTAACGGTAAGGTCCGAGATGTATTCGATTGTATTGATTATTTAACTAAGCAAGCAGCAAAAGCGGACTGAAGTACAGGATATAAGCCCAAAGGAACGGAGCTTAAATTTGAAAGTCGAGATAGGAGTGTATGACACACAGTGTTTGGCTCAACATAAATTTTCTATGTAGGGCGCTGCCCCCCCTTTCTGAAGCCTTAAAAGAAAGTGGTAAAGAGACTTTGCCGTTTTAGTATAACTTGGTTTTCTTCGAGAAGAATACTGAACTACAAGGGTATATACAGATTGCAAAAAAAGTCACTTTAGCCTGGAATAACTTGCAAACGGAGAGAGGTACGCACGTGAGATAACGATATAGTAAAGCGCCTACGCCCAATCGAATGCAACAATAGCAGCGCCCCTAGTGGCGAAATGCGGAAGTTAGCCATTGCAAATCGAAAACGAAAAAAATAGAGCAAAATTTTCAATTACAAAGTTGTAGAACATCAATTAATTAGTACAAAACGACATTTGTTTTACACGGATAAGATAAATTGTCGCCTGAATACCCTAAAATGTCCGAAATCGATGCGCGACCTTTTGTGTGAACGTTTGAAGGGAACAGGCATAGGTATGAGCAAATACACACAATTTATTGCATAAATGCGTACTTATGTCAATACAGTTTGATGACGTCAGACAAAACAGAAACAAAAAAGGCAAACTGGCGCACAGTGATAAAAAGTTAATGTCGAGTATGTTCGAAGAGTTCGCCATTGCCAACGATACACATTCGTATTCGTGAAAGTAACTCTGCATGCACATTCCTCAGCATGGAAGTTGTCACACTATTGTAAGCATCTGTAACACGACGACGTATATCCAGCAGACTTGTAGGCGCTTTTGCATACACCTAATTTTTTACGTAACCCCAGAAATCCAAGCTCGCCATTCTCACACAGCGTACGTAGACCTAAACTTCTGATCAGGGTACGTCCTGCTACTGGTTTTTATATCGTAGGTACGGTACAACGTCACAATCTGCTTTTGCATTCGGCGGCATTTGCGAAATGTGAATATGCAGATTCGAATCGTCGCGCATCGATTTCGGACATTGTAGGGTATTCAGGCGACAATTTATCTTATGCGTGTAAAACAAATGTCGTTTTGTTCTAATTAACTGATGTTCTACAACTTTGGAAATTTTGCTCTATCTCTTTTCGTTTTCGATTTGCAATGGCTAACTTCCGCATTTCGCCACTAGGGGCGCTGCTATTGGTTGCATTCGATTGGGCATAGTCGCTTTACTATACCGTTCTCTCAGTTGCATAACTGTACCTCTCTCCGTTCGCAAGTTATTCCAGGCTAAACGAACTTTCCTATGCACATTGTATGTACAGTATATCATCGTCATCATCATTGTCAACCATTATCAATCCACTGCTGGACGAAGGTCTCCCCAAGTTTCCTCCACAACGGTCTGTCTTGTGCCAGTCTCCTCCATGTCACCCCTGCATACTTTCGAATTTCATCCACCCATCTCCCATGTGGTCTTCTTCTGGGTCTTTTCCTGTCCCTTGGAATCCAATCTAAAATTTCGGCTGTCCATCGATGATCTGTTATTCTGGCAGTATGTCCAGCCCATTGCCATTTCAGGGATTTAACTCTGATCATGATGTCTTCCACTCTTGTCATTTCTCGGATCCACGAGTTCCTCTTCTTATCTCTCCTGGTTACACGAAGCATGCACCTCTCCATGCTGCTTTGAGTTGTCTGCAGTCTTTGTATATCTCTTTTAGTTAAGGTCCACGTCTCTGCACCATACGTAAGCACTGGAATGATGCATTGATCAAACACTTTTCTTTTAAGACATAATGGCATATTGCTCTTGAAAATTATGCTGTTTCTTCCAAAAGCTCTCCAGGCAAGTTTTGTACGCCGATTAATTTCTTCATCAATGTGACCCTCACTTGATATCTGCTGTCCAAGATAAACGTACGTGTCTGTTATCTCCAGCTTTTCTCCATCAATCAATAAATCTTCATTTCTTGTAAAAGCATTGAACATCACTTTTGTCTTCTGAAAGTTCATTTTTAATCCCACTTCTTTACTCTTGTCAGCAAGTTCCTGGATCATACTCTGCAGCTCTGATGGGGTAGTTGCAAAAATGACTACGTCATCAGCAAAACGAAGGTGGGTTAGATAATCTCCATTAATCTTTATCCCTTTGTTTTCCCAGCTCAGCGACTGAAAAACACTCTCCAATGTGGCATTAAAGAGCTTCGGAGATATGGTGTCACCTTGTCTCACTCCCTTTCCAATTTTTATGTGTGTTGTATTTTCAAACAGCCGAATCTTTGCACTTGCATTTTCATAGATGTTATTAATAATATTAATGTATGCATCTTCAATACCGCAGGTTTTCAGAGCCATTGTAACTGCTGATGATTTCACCGAATCAAAGGCTTTTTCATAATCGATAAAAGCCATGCACAATGGAAGTTCATATTCCCTCGCTCTTTCAATTAGTTCTCTCAGTACGTGGATATGATCTATTGTGCTGTAGCCACTCCTGAATCCAGCTTGTTCTCTCGGTTGAGCCATGTCCAGTGTTACCTTCAAGCGGTGTGAAAGAACTTTAGTGAAGATTTTATAAACTACTGATAGGAGGCTGATAGGTCTGTAGTTTCCGAGATCCTCAATGTCACCTTTCTTATGTAGCAGGATCATTGTAGCGGTGTTCCAATCCTCAGGAATCTTTCCTTCATTAAGGCATCGAGTGAAAATTTGGGCGAATACTGTTTCAATTTCTCCACTTGCTTCTTGTATGATGTCTACAGTAATTCCATCTTCTCCTGGAGCTTTTCCCCGCTTCATGTTCTTGATTGCATGTGCAACTTCTGCTGGAAGGACTGGAGGAACTCTGGTACTGGTATCTTTCATGATGTCTGGAGTGCATGTATCATCCCTTTCATATAATTTGGAGTAGAAATCTTTCACTCTTGTCAAAATTTCGCCTCTATTTCTTGTTACAGAACCATCTTCTTTTCTCAGTGCCATAATCTGTTTTCTTCCCTTACTGAGATGTCCCTTTGCTATCTTTAGGCTTTGGTTGTTTTCAATTGCTTTCCTCACTAGTTCACAGTTGAATTTTCTTACGTCTTCAGTGATACTTTTTCTTACTGTCTTGCATAGCTCTATATATTCCACTTTGGAAGTCACATCTTCTTTAGTTGTCCTCATCTCTCTTCTTTTTTGCATCAACATTTTCATCAACATCAACATTTTCCTGATAATTTGTTTACATGCAACTTGTTCTTAGACCCAGCTAATTTTGTTGCTGTTTCCATAAGAGCTTTGGTTACTTTTCTGTTAACTTCAGAGATGTCCACTTCTTCCGATGTTAGGCCTTCTAAAGCAGAGAGCCTGTTCTTCAGTTCCAACTTGAAGGTATTATGGTGTTTTTTAAGGTTGGTTATGTCAATAGATTTTGTTTGTCTTATGAGCTTGCCACGTTCAAGTTTGGTGTTGAGGTGCATCTTACATCTCACCAATCTATGGTCACTACCTGTGTTGAACTTGTTTAGCACACTGCAGTCTTCTATGACGAATTTTTTGTTACACATAATAAAATCAATTTCACTTGTCGTCCCATTTGGATGTCTCCATGTCCATTTCCTGTGTGGCTTTTTCTTGAAGAAGGAGTTCAAGATGAAAAACCCTTCTGCCTCTGCAAACTCAACGAGAGTATTTCCACGCTGGTTTCTGTTGCCGTGTCCGAATTTACCTACTGAAGTTTCATTCTGTTGCCGTTGCCCTATTTTTGCATTGAAATCTCCCATAATTATTTTCAAGTGCTGCTTACCTTTATTATTTAGATGACAAATTTCCTCATAAAATTCTTCAATTTCTTCTTCAGGATGACTTGTGGTGGGTGCATAAGTTTGAATAATCTGAGCCTGGTATCTTTTCGAGAGTTGGATAACAAGTCGTGCAGCTCTGTCAGAGGAACTTTCAACTTCTACAACTTTATCCTTCAGTTTCTTGTTTATTATAAATCCAACACCACTAGTTCTGCCAGTATCTGTCCCACGATAGTAGAAGAGATGTCCACTTTTCAGTTCGATGAGATCTTCTCCTTTTCTCCTTACCTCACTTAGCCCCACGATGTCCCACTTGATCCTTTGTAGTTCCTCTTCCAATTCAAGAAGCCTTGAATCAGAAGATAGGGAGCGTCCGTTGTACGTAGCCAAGGTCAGCATCAGATGGCAGCCTAGTCCGGTCCTCCGGGGATTCTTAGCACCCTCTGCCTTCATGTCGCACTGGCCACTGCCTTGGCCAGGTACATTCCAGCTGCCGGAGACTGAGGGCCAAGATTTAAGTTGTGGAATCATTTTGGAGGGGTTTGGCCATAACTCACCACGCTGGCCAAGCGGGTTGGTGAGTGTGGGATAGAATTTCCTCTAATCCCGATGGTATAGTTATACCGCTATTGGCGGTCGTCAGAGCCCCTTTAGTGGGAACAGGATGTACCACGAGAAGGCGGGGTTGACATTTGTCAAGGAGAGGCTGTGATGTTACGCACCACCTGACCTTACATCCCTGTACAGTATATATATATATATATATATATATATATATATATATCATCATTAACAACAATGATTATCAAACCACTGCTGGATGAAGGTCTCCCCAAGTTTCTTCCACAATTGTCTGTCTTGAGCCTGTCTCCTCCATGTCACTCCAAACATACTTTCGAATTTCATCCATCCATCTCCCATGGGGTCTTCTTCTGGGTCTTTTCCTGTCTCTCGGAATCCAGTCTAAATTTCGGTTGTTCGTTCTTCTATCAACATGTCCAGCCCATTGCCATTTCAGTGATTTCACTCTGGTCATGATGCCGTCCACTCCTGTGATTTTTCCTTATCCACAAGTTTCTCTTCTAATCTTTCCTGGTTACACCAAGCATGCATCTCTCCATGTTTCTTTCAGTTATCTGCAGTCTTTGTATGTCTTTTTCAGTTAAGGTTCACGTCTCTGCTCCATACGTAAGCACTCGCAGGAAGCATTGATTAATAAACACTTTTCTTTTAAGACAAACGGCATACTGCTCTTAAAAATTGTACTGTTTCTTCTGAAAGCTCTCCATCCAAGTTTTATACGCCGATTAATTTCTTCATCAATGTGATCCTCACTTTTTTGATTGGAGGTTTAACGACCACCGTGAGCAACGCAATGGGCTATAAGCAGGCGCCCGTCCCTAATTTAGGATCACTGGTTCCAGGGAAGGGAGAGAACCAGTGCCGTAAGACAAAAACAACATCCATGCCTCACCGGGATTTGAACCCGGACCCCATTCGGACGAATGATCAGAGGCCATCGCTTAGACCACTGCGCCACCGGGGCGGCGATCCTCATTTGATATCTACTGCCCAATCTAAATGTAGGTATCGGTTGTCTCAAGCTTTTCTCCATCAATCGATAAATCTTCGTTTCTTGTAAAAGAATTGCACACCACTTTTGTCTTCTGAAAGTTCATTTTTAATCCCACTTCTTTACTCTTGTCAACAAGTTCTTGGATCATACTCTGCAGCTCTGAAAGGATAGTTGCAAAGCTGACTACGACATCAGCAGAACGAAGGTGAGTTAAGTAATCTCCATTAATTGTTATCCCTTCGTTTTCCCAGTCCAATGATTGAAAGACATTTCGCAATGGGGCATTAAAGAGCTTGGGAGATATGGTGTCATCTTGTCTCATTCCCTTTCCAATTCTTATTTGTGCTGTATCCTCAAATATCGGAACCTTTGCACTTGCATTTATATACATATATATATGCTTTTTCTCTTGAGTTAGCATACGGTTAATTTCTTCATCAATTGTATATCAATGCCCAAAATATGTCGGCCCACTGGCGGCCCAGTCCGCGCCTGGGGAACGAAGCCATTTCCGAAAGACTAACACACCATCCATGCTTTACTCGAGTTTCGAGCACGCAGACCTCCGTGCCTCCGAGATCTGCGGGCTCGAAAGACAGGCAGTCTCGAAGTCATTGGACCCTCCACCTGCAAAAAATAAGGTAATCTCTTCTTTACCCCGTCTATTCTCTCTCATCCCGCGGCCTGACATCTGGCAATCTACTAGGATGACACTTTCCGATCCAGCATTCTGTACAAATCAGTCTCTCAGCTTTCATATAAGGGCCCTCTGACCCACTTCTAGACCACTTCCGTTTGTCATACATGACCCGTGGTGGGGAACAGTGCTGAGACGGACTGAGCCCCAGTCCGAAAGCCTGACAGCCCGAAGCCGCGCCCGCGCCCGAACCGGGCTTGGACTGCATAATATTTAATACAGTTCGGGCTTGGGCTCTGAGACAGAGAAAGATATATTTTTTAAGTATTTTTTTTATGTTTTGGCGTACGAGACTTACACTTTCTAGTTGATAAAGAGAATTCTTCGGCAATTGGTTTGTGGGTTTCTGCGGAGAAAGAAAAGCTTCTTCTAGAACTATACATATTATATAGCAGATGGCAAGCCAACGAAATTTCGCCCCCCCTTCCTCCACGCAGCAGCTACCTGCTTTTCTATTGATATTCTACTGAGTAAAGTAGGTGGTTTCCAGCGCCTCCCCATCTTTCCGGATACCCGACCGCCCGAAAATTTCAAGAAGAAACGAATGTTAAAAAAAAATCGTGCAAACTATACTACAGAAACCGATAGAGTTCCCTTATCCACTCCGCAGTTGAGAAAGACTTCGGTTAATTTCAGGGTGAAGACAGTGGAAGTTTAGAAGAGATGTTTTGTAATTAATGGGTAAACAGGTTTGTCATAGTTTTTGGGGTTGTTCGGGCTCGAGCGGATTCGGGCAGACATACTTCTAGCTCGGGCTCTTAAAATGGAACTCAAACTCAGCATTGGTGGGGAAGTAATCTTACGGAAAATGACAGAGAGGGAAAAAGCAGAAAGCAAAGCATCAATTAACGTTCAACTGAGGGTCACAATGGGTAATGCGAGTGATCAAGCATCGCCTAAATGGCAGTTCTCCTTTGATTTTCACGCACAACGGTAGCAAGGGTTTATTTACCTTGGATGGTACGACACGCAAAACGCTTCCATCAATCGGTGATTCTATAGACGACAATAGCTGGTGGATCATTTGGGTCAAAAAAGATTGGCGAGAACCCGAATCGTACTGTCAGCATGGGGACCTGTCAAATCACTACAGAATTTAACATTGATGTGCTCACTTCTGGAGAATCATCTCCAACGCATCGCGTAGCGGATCATGCAGGGGAAATTTAGAGAGAAGACTACAAAACCCTGGCGTGGTGCCTCGCAATGGCAGAGGGTCCTCCCAATAACGATTAAAAAAAAAATCTTCTCTTTTTCATCTTGCTTAAAAAAAAGGGTAGAATTGTGGATTCATTTGCTGATTTTGGTTTCGGGAGCATTAGTCCACACGAACTGAAAGTGCACCATCTATAAATATTAATTTACAATTTTAAATGCAGCCTGACAAAATCATTTTGAGAGCAACACTACTTAATGACACTCGGTAACTGAGCTCAGGGACTAATGTGTTATTTGTGTCTGATTTGGCTTAAAATGGAATGAACATTTTGTTCTTCAAATCGATTTTTTCTCGTAATATAACCACCCATTTCCACCTATGAGTAAAAAAATGGTATTGATAACGCTGGTTTAAAGAGACACGCTACCTGATTTCATCCACGTTCGGAATCTTTAAAAGAATTGTCAGTGTATGATTCTACATTACATGGAGCATAAAAATCAGTGCCATAAACAAATCATATGTAACATCCAAAGTAATCGAGGTAGTTGCCTTCAAAGCACGATCTTAATAACAAGAGTCACTCACAATACAAATTTAAATTCGTTGGCTGAATTTAAAGATTTTATTGTATAAGAACTTTCAGGTTTTCCTAGAACCCATCATGAGATACAGGAGAAGGAATAAGTTTAAATAAAGTGTTACGTGAACATAATATAGATATCATATATGACATAATGTCACGTGGCATCAAATTGTCAAACAACGTGGCATGCATCATGAAATAAAGGAAATAGAATGCAGGTATACATAAAATACTGCATTGTAAAAATAAATGAAGGTTAGTAGGTATAAATTAATTTTGTTGTTCTCATCATTAGACACAACAAAGAGCACTATAGCAGAAATCGAGATTAAGTGATTTCGTCCTCAGTTTGCCTCGTATTCGGAACTGTAAATAGTTTACAGATTGTAGGTACAGATACTGGAACATTGTCATTACAGCATAAATGTCTCTGAGTAGCAATTACAAGGCTCTCGGTGAACAGCAATGAAGAGACAGCACTAGGTGTTACGATGATGGAAGCATCATTCCAAATTGGATAGTGCAGGCCATCGCACACGAGTCAAGACAATGCAGAATTTTTAAGTCCATTCTTTACGGCATATTTATGTTCATTCAGTCTTGTTGCTAGTGTACGTTTTGTAGATCCTATATATTTACTATCGGGAGTGTCAGCATCAATAATTTTTAAGGTGATGCTGTAAACGGCAAATTTGTTTAGCTTTGTTACCTGGTCTCGATCTTTTTTAATTAATTGGAAAATGTTTGTAGTACGTATTCCGAATTCCAGGTGAAAGTTTCTGCAAATGGCTTTGAGAACAGGTATTATGGTTGAATAATAATCTATGAAACCTATATTTCTACGAGGTTGCTGGTCCCTCTGGAGAGTAGTTGAGTTTTCTTGGTGGAGCTTCTTAAGGGCTTTTTTTATGATAAAGGTGGGAAAGCCATGGTTGAGGGTGATGTTGAATATTTTGTTAATTTCACATTTACGTCTGCTAAAACTAGATGAAAGCGTGATGGCTCTGCATAGGAGGAAAGAGATTGAGGAGAGTTTATAGCTTTTTGGGTGCGCTGAAGAAGCCGGGATCAATGTAGGTACAGAAGTGGGTTTCCTGTATACAGAGTGTTGCAAGGTGCAAGTAACAGCATCTCGTTCAAGTATAAAATCCAGGAAAGGCAATTTACCTTCATTTTCAAGTTCAATGGAGAATTTTACTGTCGGAATTTGGGATGATAAGTGTTCAGCAAAAGTTCGTAGGTCAGCTGGTTCGTGATCCCAAAAGAGAAGTACATTATCAACATATGTAAAAGCACGCAGGTTTTTGATATTCTTGTAGTACTTTATTTTCTATGTGCTGTAGTAGAATTTCCGCTAGAATCGGAGATAGTGGGATCCCATTGGGGCGCCCTCAGTTTGGCGATAATAATGTTGTCGAATTGAAAATATGATCTGTTTTGAACTAGTTTTAAGGCTGTAATGATGGATTGGATCTTTCCTGGTTCGTATTTTAGTTCAAGTAGTTTTGTCTGAATGATGTCATGTACAGTTTTTATCGGAACATTAGGGAACAAAGAAATGACATCGAGAGAAGCCATAATAAAGGTTGAGTTATTTGCATTAAAGGATTTGATCTTGTTAATAGCTTGTACTGTGCTTTAACAGAGTAGAGTGAATTATTAACTAGTGGTTGAAGGAAATTAGTTAGTGCCTTCTCTGTAGGTCTGGTTGGTGCTGCAAATCCAGATACTAGCGAGCGTAATGGGTGTCCGGGTTTATGAGTCTTTAGTTTACCAAAAAGTTCAGGAACTCGTGCACCTGGAGGGCAGTATAAGCATTGTGAAATGGCCGTTGGGAGGCTTTAGATCTTCAATTTATGTATGGCCGCTATGGTAGCATTTGGCGTTTACAGCATCGCCTTAAAAAGTATTGATGCTGACACTCCCGATAGTAAATATATAGGATCTACAAAACGTACACTAGCAACAAGACTGAATGAACATAAATATGCCGTAAAGAATGGACTTAAAAATTCTGCATTGTCTCGACTCGTGTGCGATGGCCTGCACTATCCAATTTGGAATGATGCTTCCATCATCGTAACACCTAGTGCTGTCTCTTCATTGCTGTTCACCGAGAGCCTTGTAATTGCTACTCAGAGACATTTATGCTGTAATGACAATGTTCCAGTATCTGTACCTACAATCTGGAAACTATTTACAGTTCCGAATACGAGGCAAACTGAGGACGAAATCACTTAATCTCGATTTCTGCTATAGTGCTCTTTGTTGTGCCTCCTGATGAGAACAACAAAATTAATTTATACCTACTAACCTTCATTTATTTTTACAATGCAGTATTTTATGTATACCTGCATTCTATTTCCTTTATTTCATGATGCATGCCACGTTGTTTGACAATTTGATGCCACGTGACATTATGTCATATATGATATCTATATTATGTTCACGTAACACTTTATATAAACTTATTCCTTCTTCTGTATCTGATGATGGGTTCTTGGGAAACCCGAAAGTTCTTATACAATAAAACCTTTAAATTCAGCCAACGAATATAAATTTGTATTGTGAATGACTCTTGTTATTAAGATCGTGCTTTGAAGGCAACTACCTCGATTACTTTGGGACTATTTCTGCACGAATTTTATTTTTTTTTTTGATTGGAGGTTTAACGACCTCCGGGAGCAACTCAATGGGCTATAAGCAGTCGCCCGTTCCTAATTTAGGGTCACTGGTTCCAGGGATGGGAGAGAGCCAGTGCCGTAAGACAAATACAACATCCATGCCTCACCGGGATTCGAACCCGGACCCCGTTCGGACGAATGATCAGAGGCCATCGCTTAGACCACTGCGCCACCGGGGCGGCTGCACGAATTTGCATTCTCCTAATACATATGTAACATGTTAAATGCCAGTAAGAATGATTTGCTATATGATTAAATTATTTACAAATGATTTTTTATATGATTGTCGCATGATATACAATCATCATCATCATCATTGTCAACCATTATCAATCCACTGCTGGACGAAGGTCTCCCCAAGTTTCTTTCACAACGGTCTGTCTTGTGCCAGTCTAAAATTTCAGCTGTCCATCGATGGTCTGTCCTTCTGGCAATATGTCCAGCCCATTGCCATTTCAGGGGTTTTACTCTGATTAAGATGTCTTCCACTCTTGTCATTTTTCTGATCCACGAGTTTTTCTTCTTATCTCTCCTGGTTACACCAAGCATGCATCTCTCAACGTTTCTTTGAGTTGTCTGCAGTCTTTGTATGTCTCTTTTAGTTAAGGTCCACGTCTCTGCACCATACGTAAGCACTGGAAGGATGCATTGATCAAACACTTTTCTTTTAAGACATAACACATACATATATATACATGATGATATACGAGTAACAGTTTACTGCTGGCTGAATGCCTTCCTAAGTCTCTCCCACACCTCTTTGTCTTGAGTAATTCTCCATGTCATTCCGGCATGCTTTCGTATTTCGTCCACCTATCTCCTACGGGGCCATGTTCTGGAGCTTTTCCTATGTCTTTATCCAATCTAATATATAATTCATTTGTCCAGCGGTGGTCAGTTCATCTAGCAATATGTCCAGTCGATTGCTGATCGAGGGTGTTTACTTCGATCACGATGACATCAACTCTTGTCACTCTTCCAGGAGTTCTTTTTCCTATTTTTTTTTGTTACACCGAACACGTATTTCTCCTTGCCAATTTAAGTTGTCTGCACCCTCTGTAACCGTAGGTTGAAGAAGCGTATATGCTCCAGTTTTGTCCGTCTGACTGTCTGTCCGTCCGCACGATAACTCACGTGAAAATTGTTAGATTTCGATGAAATTTTAGTATGTGGTAGGGAACTACCTCGTGACGAACCCTATTGAAAATGGACGAAATGAGGTCAAACGTCAGGACATAGGAGCGGGATCCATTCCATTGCCCTTATGCGTCATAACTAACGTAAAAATGGTCCCAATTGCTAAGGACGGATCATAAACGGCTATATGGCGCATAAAAAAATAAGTGTGGTTGGATGCCAAGTGAAATAAAATAATGTCAGAATGCCAGGACATTACAAGAAAGACAATTTATTGTGCTCTGAAATCCAGAAGGCTTTGGAACGTGTTCAAGGGACACACACGCCATTTTGTGCAGAATACGTAAACGTGAAAAAAATGCAATTACCGTCCGCAGGCGTTCCGGCGTAAGATGTCAATACGGGATATGGCCACCATGGAGGACGATGCAAGATTCCACACGTCGTGTCATGCTTTGCACAACATTATCAAGCAGCTGTTGGGGTAATTTATCCCATTCCTCTGTCAGTGCACGGATGAGGGTGTCCTTGTTTATTGGAGGGCATTGGCGACCAGCAAGACTCCTCCCCAAAGCATCCCACACATTTTCAATGGGTTTCAGATCTGGAGAACGTGCTGGCCATACGAGGCGTTGAATATCCTCGCTCTCAAGACACTCCTGTACAGCGACTGTTCGATGACATGTTGCGTTGTCGTCCATGAAAATGAATCTATCACCGACAGCACCACGGAACATGCGAACATGAGGTAGCAGAACATCATTAATGTATCGTTGGCCAGTCATAGTCCCAGTTGGAAGCACATAGAGGGACGTACGGCCATCGATCGTGATGCCAGCCCATGCCATAACACTACATGTCGGATATCGGTCCCTTTCCTGTATGTTTGCTGGACAATATGCAGTACCACTATCACGCCAGACCAGTTGTCGTCGACAATCAGACGATAGACTGTATCTACTCTCATCTGAGAAGAGGACAGCAGACCAGTCGTTATTAGTCCAATTGCGATGTTGATGGCACCATTGCAAACGGGCGGTACGGTGACGTCTGGACAATGGGATGCACACAACATGACGGCGGGCGTATAGTCCTCCTTCATGCAAACGTCTGGCGATAGTTTTTCGGGAGATCCGCTTGCCAGTAGCAGCAATAAACTGATTTGCTACCTCACTAGCTGTGCTGCGCCGGTGTCTTTTTGTCGATAGCACTATGTACCGATCTTCTGCAGGTGTCGTACTGCGAACACGACCTCCCCCGTGACGTTTGCTACACTCTGCATTTGTTGGAAATGATTTCCAAAGCCTTGAAACAACACTGTGGCTGACGTCGAACTCCCTGGCAACATCTGTTATTTTTCGCCCTTCTTCAATCTTGCCAATAATACGGCCACGCGTAAAATCATCTAGGTGATGTCGGGAAGACATACTGAAAATTGCAAGTTCGTCAATTGATTCTTTCCCTTTCAACTTTGCGTTTGAACAACAACGGTCAATACGCGTCAAATCCTTTATATCTCTTATCAGCGTTATGACGTCACGAACAAGTTCGGCAATCCAAAATTTGCATACGCACAACACGTCTTACTGTATCCCGCACCTATGCTAATTTCCACATTTTCCTGCCTTCCATTTTATGGTTTCTATCGTTGCTATTGTCATCCGTCCTTAGCAATTGTCCGGCAGTGTATATACACTACCTTACCATTAATATTCTAACACCTGTATGCCTACAAATAATCTTTTCGTTGGAGAGAATTTATTATTGGGTGCTGAAACCTTTGATCCTCATGACGGACAGTTTTTTCCCTTTAAATGTCCGCCGATAAGTTACCACCATTCGGCAGTGACCAGTTCAGTTTTTGTTTGTTGGGCGACTTCTTTTTCCACTCACCCAACGATTGAATTCGTCCAAGAGATGCTATTTAAGTTTCATGTCAGGACACTGGGCTGCCCAATCCAAGTTTTTGACGCTCCTGTTTCAGACCAATCTACTACAATGCTGCGCTGTTCTGCTGACAGAAGCACGGGCATTCCACAAAGTACTGCAGCCACGTTTGTACTGCATAATTGTCCAGGAGGTCTGGGTAGAGCTCAGTATTCTTGGTTTTGTCCAAAACAACTAAGGGAGACCAAGCCAAACCACGAACACAGCTCCATACCGCTAAGTTGTCTCCTTCAAACTACAAGGAGTGTTCAAATGAAAAGGTACGAAACGACACTGTGGGTATAAATGAAGACTTTATTCAAAGTATACACCATAGGCCGTAGCACAACGATCCCATTGGTTAACGAGCCGAAGGATTCCTTGTTCCCAGAATTCCTGTGGCCGTGACGAGACCCAGTCCTGCACAGCGTCCTTGAGTTCGTCGTCCGAGTGTAAGCGCTTCCCTTTCAGATGTTTTTTCAGGGGACCAAATACATGGAATTCGCAGGACGACATGTCCGGGCTGTAGGGCGGATGGTCAAGCTGCTCCCACTGGAACTTGGCCAGTTCCGCGTGTGTGACCCTGGAGACGTGTAGACGCGCGTTATCATGGAGCAGAACCACACCCTCCGCGATGAATAGCGGCCGGTTTAACACCTTCCGCTGTCAGAAATCGGATAACGCCTTGCTGCTCCTCAATCGTCGAATTTTGCAATGTGAACGCCATCCTGTCCTCACACGCACTGCCGCGTCAATTGGACGGCGCTCTTTATAAGAGCCTCTGCTCTCTCCTGCGCATGCGGCCGCCCGAGCATGCTCCGATTCACGCCGGTGACTCCAATCGCATTCCTAGATGTGTCGCTACGTTCTCCCATAGAGGCATAGGCAAATATGTTAACGGTTACGTTCTTATGACGTTTCGTACCTTTTCATTTGAACACCCCTAGTATGTTGTTGGGACGATACAGTCCGGAAGGTATCTTTCTCCTGGCATCGGTTACACCCAGGTATGACCCAGAGATGGAAACGGGTCACGGGTCAACGCGTCGACAATTTCTTTCGGGTCCAACGGGTCGGGTCAAGGTGTTCCTGACCCGATTTTGACCCGGTTTTATTCCCGTTTTATTTTTGAAAAGAGAAAAATATATTCCAAAGAAAAATGCGCGTTGTGGAATTCTGTAGTCGATACTGGTGCCCACGAAGTGAATAATGATTTGCCATGCAAAAATATTGTCGTCTCTTTCTTAAAGCAACGAAGGTTTCCACCGACCGACGACAAACATACCGACACCATATCGTAAAAAGATACTTCCTTTGCGTTCTTCTACAGTGCGATTGTCCAGGGCAAGGTACAGGCAAACGGCATTCGCCTGCTTCTCAGCTGATTAATTCTCTCCGTGTGAAGTTCACTGTATGACTAAGGGTTACTTTTCACATCACATCATTTACATTGAGCATTCAGAAGTTTTCGATTGATGTGCTAACATCCCGTTCCCATGACATGTCATGTCGAAATTAACTCCTTATTTGTTGATATAGATGGATTTAATATTAAGGAGGTTGAGAAAGGCGTCGAGGCCAACAAATACGTGCTTGTTGAAAACCACAAGGGGAAGAGTGAATGCTGGAAATTGTTTCGTCTCATTAAGGAACCGGTGAATAATTCTGTGTTGTTTGGTCTTGCTTGTTGTTCAGAATGTAGAAAGTGTATAATTACAAAGAAAGATGTCGACGATGTAATAAAAGATTATGGAACCAAAAATCTAACGCACCATATGAAAGTATGCGCATGCACCTCCATCAAAGCGTGGAAAGAGTGAACGATATAAATACATAAAAAAAAATACATTTGTGTAATCGTAAATAATGATTCCCATTTGTAATATACTCCATGGTCACGGTCATAGTCAGCATTATACAAAATAGTATTTACTCAAATAATGTTTATGCATTTACGTTCTGGATTACGCAAAATAGTGGCACTAAAAATGGCACTAAAATTTAGCAAGTAACCAAATTTTATTATTAAAAAAAGATTTCAGTCATTAAATATCAAGCAGTTATTGGGATGAATGTACCAACAAGTAATTGGACACCCCTGCAATCGACGATATCTGCGGTCCTGATACACGTCACGGCCGCCGCCGTTAACTATCGTGTGGGAAACAACAACGTAACCAGTCGCATGCAAGTTGCCACGCAGTTCGGAGCTCTCTGATTTCGAGAAAGGTGTAAACGTCGGGTATCACAGAAATGGCCGATCCATACGTGACATATCCAGCGAGTTGAAGTACCCAAAATCGACAGTGGCCTACGTGATTGGCAAGTGAAAGATCAGAGGTGACTGTCGGAATATGCCCCGACCCGGCAGACCCACAAAACTGGGAGTTAGAGACCGACGGGTGCTGGCCAGAGAAATTCGGAAGAACCGCACTAAATCGATGGGCCACATCCGCTAAGAATTTCAACAGGCATCCGGGAGTGTTATTTCGATGAATACCATTCGTAAGGCAGCCCATCTGCTCGGTTATCATGGATGTGCTGCCGCCCACAAGCCGTTGATCATCAAGTCCAATAGCGCTGTTCGGCTAACGTGGTGCAAAAAACGTCGACAGTGGACTGTTGAAGAGTGGAAATAGGTTCTCTGGAGCGACGAATCAAGGTTCACCCTCTACCGTTCGGATGGCAGGGTGTGGGTTTGGCGTCTGCCTGGAGAACGCCTCCTGCCGGAATGTATTGTGCCAACTGTGAAGTTCGCCGGCGGTGGAATTGTGCTATGCGGGTGTTTCTCCTGGTATGGCACGTGACCCTTGGCCGCAATTCCTGGTAGACTCAACGCCGAGACTTACTGCACCATTTTGGATAACCATGCGCTTCCTACGCTGTGGCAGTTTTACGGGGTGGACCCATGTTACTTTCAGAATAACAATGCTACATGTCATGTTGCGAGGTCCACCATGGCTTGGTATAGTGACAATGGGGTTAATCGAATGGACTGGCCTACGCAGAGCCCGGACCTTAACCCTATCTAGCACCTCTGGGACGAGTTGGAGGGTTGACTTAAGGGGTGCCCCCACCGTCCGAAATCGGTGAAGGAACTGACCTGTCTTCTCCAAGCGGAACTGACCTGTCTTCTCCACCACGAGTGGAAAAAATACCGCTAGCCGTCGTACAACGCCTGGTTAAGAGTATGCCCTGGAGGGTCGCAGCTGTAATCGCCGCTCGTGGAGGCTCCACCAACTATTGAAGGTGAATAAACTTCGTTTTCCTTTGCTATCACAGGTGTACAATTACTTGTTGGTAGATAGTGTGTGTATATATATATATATATATATATATATATATATATACGTAGCCAAGGTCAGCATCAAATGGCAGCCTAGTCCGGTCCTCCGGAGATTCTTAGCACCCTCTGCCTTCATGTCGCACTGGCCGCTGCCTTGGCCAGGTACATTCCAGCAGCCGGAGACTGAGGGCCAAGATTTAAGTTGTGGAGTCATTTTGGAGGGGTTTGGCCATAACTCACCACGCTGGCCAAGCGGGTTGGTGAGTGTGGGATAGCATTTCCTCTAATCCCGATGGTATAGTTATACCGCTATTGGCGGTCGTCAGAGCCCCTTTAGTGGGAACAGGATGTACCACGAGAAGGCGGGGTTGACATTTGTCAAGGAGAGGCTGTGATGTTACGCATCACCTGACCTTACGTATAACGGACGCTCCCTATCTTTTGATTCAAGGCTTCTTGAATTGGAAGAGGAACTACAAAGGATCAAGTGGGACATCGTCGGGCTAAGTGAGGTAAGGAGAAATAGAGAAGATCTCATTGAACTGAAAAGTGGACATCTCTTCTACTATCGTGGGACAGATACTGGCAGAACTAGTGGTGTTGGATTTATAATAAACAAGAAACTGAAGGATAAAATTGTAGAAGTTGAAAGTTCCTCTGACAGAGCTGCACGACTCGTTATCCAACTCTCGAGAAGTTACCAGGCTCAGATTATTCAAACTTATGCACCCACCACAAGTCATGCTGAAGAAGAAATTGAAGAATTTTATGAGGAAATTCGTGATCTAAATAATAAAGGTAAGCAGCACTTGAAGATAATTATGGGAGATTTCAATGCAAAAATAGGGCAACGGCAACAGAATGAAACTTCAGTAGGTAAATTCGGTCACGGCAACAGAAACCAGCGTGGAAATACTCTCGTTGAGTTTGCAGAGGCAGAAGGGTTTTTCATCTTGAACTCCTTTTTCAAGAAAAAGCCACACAGGAAATGGACATGGAGACATCCAAATGGGACGACAAGTGAAATTGATTTTATTATGAGTAACAAAAAATTCGTCATAGAAGACTGCAGTGTGCTAAACAAGTTCAACACAGGCAGTGACCATAGATTGGTGAGATGTAAGATGCACCTCAACACTGAACTCGAACGTAGCAAGCTCATAAGACAAACAAAATGTATTGACATAACCAACCTTAAAAAACACCATAATACCTTCAAATTGGAACTGAAGAACAGATTCTCTGCTTTAGAAGGCCTAACATCGGAAGAAGTGGATATTTCTGAAGTTAACAGAAAAGTAACCAAAGCTCTTATGGAAACAGCAACAAAATTAGCTGGGTCTAAGAACAAATTGCATGTGAACAAATTATCAGGAAAAACCAAAATGTTGATGCAAAAAAGAAGAGTGATGAGGACAACTAAAGAAGATGAGACTTCCAAAGTGGAATATATAGAGCTATGCAAGACAGTACGAAAAAGTATCACTGAAGACGTAAGGAAATTCAACTGTGAACTAGTAAGGAAAGCAATTGAAAACAACCAAAGCCTAAAGATAGCAAAGGGACATAGCCTAAAGATAGCAAAGGGACATAGCCTAAAGATAGCAAAGGGACAACCAAGCCTAAAGATAGCAAAGGGGAAAAATCAGATTATGGCACTGAGAAAAGAAGATGGTTCTGTAACAAGAAATAGAGGCGAAATTTTGACAAGAGTGAAAGATTTCTACTCCAAATTATATGAAAGGGATGATACATGTACTCCAGACATCATGAAAGGTACCAGTACCAGAGTTCTTCCAGTCCTTCCAGCAGAAGTTGCACATGCAATCAAGAACATGAAGCGGGGAAAAGCTCCAGGAGAAGATGGAATTACTGTAGACATCATACAAGAAGCAAGTGGAGAAATCGAAACAGTACTCGCCCAAATTTTCACTCGATGCCTTAATAAAGGGAAAATTCCTGAGGATTGGAACAACGCTACAATGATCTTGTTACATAAAAAAGGTGACATTGAGGATCTCAGGAACTACAGACCTATCAGCCTCCTATCAGTGGTTTATAAAATCTTCACTAAAGTTCTTTCACACCGCTTGAAGGTGACACTGGACATGGCTCAACCGAGAGAACAAGCTGGATTCAGGAGTGGCTACAGCACAATAGATCATATCCACGTACTGAGAGAACTAATTGAAAGAGCGAGGGAATATGAACTTCCATTGTGCATGGCTTTTATCGATTATGAAAAAGCCTTTGATTCGGTGAAACCATCAGCAGTTGCAATGGCTCTGAAATCCTGCGGTATTGAAGATGCATACATTAATATTATTAATAACATCTATGAAAATGCAAGTGCAAAGATTAGGCTGTTTGAAAATACAACATACATAAAAATTGGAAAAGGAGTGAGACAAGGTGACACCATATCTCCGAAGCTCTTTAATGCCACATTGGAAAATGTCTTTCAATCACTGAACTGGAAAAACAAAGGGATAAAGATTAATGGAGATTATCTAACCCACCTTCGTTTTGCTGATGACATAGTCAATTTTTCAACTACCCCATCAGAGCTACAGAGTATGATCCAGGAACTTGCTGACAAGAGTAAAGAAGTGGGATTAAAAATGAACTTTCAGAAGACAAAAGTGATGTACAATGCTTTTACAAGAAATGAAGATTTATCGATTGATGGAGAAAAGCTGGAGATAACAGACACGTACGTTTATCTTGGACAGCAGATATCAAGTGAGGGTCACATTGGTGAAGAAATTAATCGGCGTACAAAACTTGCCTGGGGAGTTTTTGGAAGAAACAGCATAATTTTCAAGAGCAATATGCCATTATGTCTTAAACGAAAAGTGTTTGATCAATGCATCCTTCCAGTGCTTACGTATGGTGTAGAGACGTGGACCTTAGCTAAAAGAGACATACAAAGGCCGCAGACAACTCAAAGTAGCATGGAGAGGTGCATGCTTGGTGTAACCAGGAGAGATAAGAAGAGGAACACGTGGATCCGAAAAATGACAAGAGTGGAGGACATCATGATCAGAGTTAAATCCCTGAAATGGCAATGGGCTGGACATACTGCCAGAAGAACAGACCATCGATGGACAGCCGAAATTTTAGATTGGATTCCAAGGGACAGGAAAAGACCCAGAAGAAGACCACATGGAAGATGGGTGGATGAAATTCGAAAGTATGCGGGAGTGACATGGAAGAGACTGGCACAAGACAGACCGTTGTGGAGGAAACTTGGGGAGACCTTCGTGCAGCAGTGGATTGATAATGGTTGACAATGATGGTGATGATGATGATGATACTGTATATATAAATTGAGTTTAGAATTTATAGTTCAAAGCAGATTTGTCTGGGTCAGATACTGGTCCGGATCTGGATCGGGTCGGGTTGGATCCGGGTCCGAAATTTTTCACCCGTTTCCAACTCTGGTACGACCATACGTCTGGTATACTGTGTACTGTATACCGTGACTCTTCAATCCAAAGCACATCTACCCATTGGTCTATACAGTCCAAGATTGATTTTTCTTACACCACGCTAATGGGTGTGTGGCATTAGACGAAGTGATTAGCGATTTTTTTTTCTTTTTGATTAACTGTTTAAAACCACCGTGAACAACTCAGTCGGCTATAAGCAGTCGGTCGTCCCCAATTTAGGGCCACTGGTTCCAGGGAAGGGACAGAGCCAGTGCCGTAAGGTAAACACAACATCGATGACTCACCACCGGGATTCGAACCCGGACCCCTCCCGGACGAATGGTCATAAGCCATCGCTTAGACCACTGCGCCACCGGGGCGTCATTAGCGACTTGAAGATGGTTCTTCGAAAATTGGTAACCCATGTTGTGCTGAGTACTGCGCACCGCTCTGATGCACATCAGTCCCAATTATTGCGAGGATTTTAGATTTTACACGATTTTCGAGTTAATTCATTTCCAAGTAGGGAGTATTCAACGGTGGGAATATTCAACGGTAGGTCTTTCTTTGTCAGTCAGCATGGAAATCTTCGAAGATGTTATCTGTCAGGACGGCAATAGAATTAGTATGAGTTCGTACGTTGACCAAGCGCTTTTGTTGTTTCATTGGTCTACGCTGCAATCATATACATTGTATAACGAAGTAAATTTCTCCGTCATTTTTGGTCTACGCCGGAATTCGAACCCGAGTCCGCTCATTCCGGAACAAGTCGCTCTACCAACTGAGCTACGCAGACGTCCATTCTAGCTGTTACCTGCCTTTATGACGTGTGCGTCTTTCTGGCAGGTACGTCACATCCCCCCCCGAAAGAGGGCCGGGGGCATGGCCCACGGGTCAGCCGTGACCATGAATCGTTGCAGGCAGCCATCCACTGTAGAACGTGCACTTGAGAACTCCCAGTCAATCTGGTGTGTGGAAAGCAACGTCACACATTTTATTTTTTGAAGCGCTGGAGAACAGATTCTCTGAATTTTTCCTATCTCGCGGTGTGGAAAGAACATCACACCATTGCGAGATTTTGAAAGGTCGGGTCATCCGGAAAGTTCGGGCGCCATTATAACGAAGTAAATTTCTCCGTCATTTTTGGTCTACGCCGGGATTCGAACCCGAGTCCGCTTATTCCGGAACAAGTCGCTCTACCAACCGAGATACGTAGACGTTCATTCTAGCTGTTACCTGCCTTTATGACGTGTGCGTCCTGCTGGCAGGTACGTCACAATTGCTATCCAAAAGGGCATCGATACGCCTGAATGAGTTTATTGTTCTCCGAGGCGCGAGAGAAAGGCGAAAAAGAATAAATAAGGCCCGAAGATAGGACGGTTAAAAGACGATCGAACGAGACAGAAGTCACGCCAGGGAAACAGAACTTTAAGGAGATTTTACAAGAAATTGGTTAGAGAACAGTGGCGCACTCAGGAATTCTTGTTGAAGGGGGCTATTTATACGCATATATACACTGAAGAGCAATTGAATTAGAGACAGCTGGCGTTATGTAAATGTGGCGCTGTGGGCGGACCTGTAAACGGAAACGACATGACAAATGCAGCGATCCGACAATATAAGGAGTGATGCGACGGGGGTCAGTAAGAGTCGGACGCAGTATGGGTAAGACGAAGGATCTAAGCGCATTTGATCGTGGGAAAATTTTTGGGGCCTGACAAATGGGTCACTCCATCTAGGAAGTCGTGCAGGCACTGGGCTTTTCACGAGCCACTGTGTCATGGGTGCACCGTGACTACATCGAATCCGGTAAAACCATCTCTGCAAGGGCCAACTGCCGTGGACAACAGCATGTGGATGAGCGGGGTCATCGTCGGCTATCTCGCATTGTAACAGCGGATCGATGGGCCACAGAGCAAGAAATCACTCGGCAATTTAACGCTGGTGCACAAAAACGTGTAAGCAGCCACACCATCCAGAACCATCTCCTCGCTATGGGGTACAGAAGTCATCGTCCCACGAGGGTACCGCTGCTGACCGCACATCACAGGATGCAAAGATTAGCATGGGCGCGGGAACATGGCCACTGGACCCTAGACATGTGGAAAAATGTTGCCCGGACTGATAAGTCGAGATTCACGTTGGTACATGCGGATGGCAGGATACCAGTACGGCGCAAACCACATGTAGCGATGGATTCTTCTTGCCAGCAAGGTACTCTTCAAGCTGCTGGGGATGGCATTCTCGTCTGGAGACTTTTTACGTGGACTGAAATGGGACCCCTGGTACGTGTGACATCGTCCCTCACAAGTCATCGTTACCGGGATATCCTGGACGACCATTTGCTCCCGTTTGTGCGTCTTCAACATCCCACTGGGGACCTCATCCTGCAACAAACAATGCACCGTGCCATCGCTCCCGAATTGTATCCGAATGTTTGAATGAACACTCCACCGACGTGACCTCGCTTCCTTGGCCAGCTAGGTCACCTGACCTCAATCCCATCGAGAACATCTGGAATGCCATCCAGAGAGATGTTTGAGGCTCTGACCCTCCTCCATCAAATCTTCGTGAACTGGGGTCGTGGGTCCGTATGGCTTCCCAACGCTTCCGGTGTCTTGTCGAGTCTATGCAGAGACGAATCGCCGCCGTCATCAGGGCGAAAGGTTGTGCTATACGTTACTAGACAGGTATCTCTAATTCAATTGCTCTTCAGTGTAGTACACGTACACAATGTGTGTGCATATATAGTGTATGTCTACAGTTTATATACGGTTACATACGTTGCTCTTAATCTCTTTGGGACTTTGGGAAGAAGACAACATGTAAGAGAAGACATTATGTCAGACACTATGTAATTTTATGAACATGTAAAATAATATTTTTGAATGTTGAATTTGGGACGTACGTCACTCTTAATCTCCTTGGAGGGGGCTTAAGTCCCCAAAGCCCCCTCCGTCGGTGCGCCAATGTTAGAGAAGGAGCGGTTTCTCGGGCTACGAAAGGCCAATGAAAAAGGATGAAAGGTTGCGTAGAATTGGAGTAAGTACGAAAAAGCAAATGATTAGGAAACAGAATAAGTAGCGAGAGGGATGCAAGCTTTAAGAAATAATTCAATTAAATAATTCCCTGACAACCTGCACTATAAGTTTAAGCAAATTATAAATGAATTGAAACTGCAACTTTCTCGGCTATTCTTTCATTATGCATGTTATCTGCAACCAGTGGCAGTGGAACCGCCAGGGCCACCAGGGCTAGGGCCCGGTCAATAATTTCAGCCAAGATATTTTTTATTTTTTATTTGGCATTTGTGCGATTTTTTGTTGTTATATGCCTTAAGAAGTTCCTCTAGGTAAGTGGTCAGATGGTCCTAATCCTTAACAGAGCTCCTTAGGCATTGTTTTTCTCCTATTTATTCCGGGAAGCGGGAAGGGAGGGGGTTGCACCTCGATTCGAAATTTCGGGCCCGGTCAACGAACTTCACTTTCCGCCGCCCCTGTGTGCAACGAGCTGCAATTAGGCTTAAATATCAGATCAGATCTGATCATAAGTAGAGGATTTTAAGAAGGGAGTGTCTGAGGAGATTTAGGCAGGCTTAAATATCGAACCCTAACAGGGCTTATAACAGCACGTCAACAAAGCCTGTTTTGAGATTCTTCTGTCCCGTTCTATTAGCATTTAATATTTACCAGGTCGTTTCTTGGCAGATTTAGCCTCAGTACGCTTCCATTTGTGTATCACACCGCCAACCGCCTACCTAGCAAAATTCATTACCGAGAGAAGTGTCACGTACAGAACAATTGCTTCTGTGGTACCGATCTTGCTAACAATCCGCGCTGTAAATCAGTTAACACTGTGAATTAAGCATCTTGCATTCATAGTCGTGAGAACATTTTTATGCAAGGGTTGGAAGTTTACTAGTGAGAACGTAATGGTTGCATTGGAATTTAATATAGGATCCGACTCTAGTTGGCGATATTCCTTTGATATAGTCGATCGCATTATCCAAAACCCGCTACCATCTATGTGGAAGTCTGAATATGCCATCAGCAAGACAAAACGCGTTGATCTTTGCCCTGGACCAGTCTACGGTTTTTACAATGTCGTCGGTGGTGGTCTTGAAACGAATCCCCGAAGCGGTGCTTTCAAATTCGGAAACAAATCAAAGTCACAGGGACTTAAGTCAGGCAAATATAGGGAAGATGGTGCAACACTTCCCAACCCCATCGACGGAATAAGTCGGTAACAACGTCAGCAACGTGGCAGCGAGCGTTGTCGTGCAAAATTATCGAAGTGCTCTCCAGCAAATGACGCCGCTTCTTCCGGAGAGCTGGACGAGGTTATATTTGAGGACATGCGCACAATACGATGCATTTACATGTGTTAATACGACGCCATCCCAGTCATAGACGGCGATGATCATTACCTCAATGTTACTGGGGTTTTGTCGAACCTTCGTTCGGCGTGGTGAGCAGTAATGCCTCCATTCATTATGGTGTTTGAGTTCCGGTTCATAACACCCTGCTCAAGTTTCGTTCAACGTAAGGATACACCGTAGAAATGTCTCCCTTTCACACTCATACCGTTCCAAATGAAGTCGAGTTGCCTCGTAAAGTTGCCATTTCTTAACTTAAAGCATGAGGCATTCAACGTGATTCGATTTTCCCCATGTTTAGCCGTTTTTTTCAAAATGTGCAGCTCAATCGTACACGAAAATTTATTGTCGTGCGCGAGTTCACGAATTGTCCACCGCTGGGGATTCTCCAACAATGCAGACAAAGCGAGCACTTGAGCGAATTTCACTCACCTGGGGACATCCGCTCCCAGAAATACAAACCACATTTCTCCGTCGTTTTTGAAAGGCTGCCACCCATCTTGCCACCGTACTATACGGTAAACCAGATGCTCCACAAGCTTGTTGTAGTATTTCATAAGATTCCTACACGGTACGATCTCTAGTAACTTCTAGTTTTAGCCTACAACACTGCTCGAACTTCGTAAACAGGGCTTTAGGCCGCTTACTAACTACAAGGTATGTTTGCGTCTCTACTGCTTATACGCCATTCGAGAGAAGATTCAACCATTCTGCCCAGAGGTACGTCTAGAAGGTACGTTGCATATAGGGGATACCCGTTATATTCTTTTCGGGTGTTCTTCAGAACGATTCTCACCGTAGTTGGGTCTGTGACGTACAACGTGATGCTTGCGTAACACCTAATTCACTATCAGTAGAGGTGTGTCCGTATATAAATAGCAGAGCAGTGTATATCCTACGCATAAAAAATTCTGATTCTTCTTATAAAAGCAAAATATGTATAACAAATATACGTTAAGTCGCCTATTAGGAAGATATCGTGCCAGGAAAAGTAGAACGTGCGTAGAGAATCTTGATGATAGTTACATTATCCGATGCAAAAATAATTTTTAAAGAATTTTTCCTCTTGTATTTTTTCAAGAGAAGATTTGTTTACAGAGAGGAAGGATAGCTTAAAAAAATGGGAACGTAAGTGCATCATCTCTCTCTCTCATTCTCTCTCTCTCTCTTTCTTTCTCTCTCTCTCTCTCTCTCTCTCTTTTATATAGATATTTGCGTTGTAACAGACTTACCAATTTTCTTCTGTACCAATGGTAACTGTATTTAGAGCTCTGACAAATAATTAACAGGTTTCTCCTCCCCAGATATAACAGCTCTACTACGACCATCTAGAACTGAGGTTATTACCGAGTCTTTGCAATTCAATTATAAAACTACAGTGAAACAACGGTTGCACGTTTTTCTAGGGGATGGCTTGAAAAAACGTATAAATGAAACTCTAAAATGTAAATTTTGTGTTTTAAAAGAATATAAGATGCTCCTTAATCCCGATTTGTTTAAAGGCGAATTGGCGGCAAAAGAAAAAAGAAAAAAGCGTTACAAATTTTAATATACTTTATTGCACTACAAAAATCATAAAGCCTACAAAACTCAAACTTTTGACGACTCCATCTGTTTATAAAAATTCTGATTCTAAATTAAGTGAATAACTAAGAATCTCAGACCAGTGCTTCAGTATGGAACTCATGAATTAAGTATGGAACCAGTGCTTCAGTATAGAATTCATGAAATCAGTGCTTCAGTATGGAACTCATGATATAAGTATGGAAGCTCATGAATTAAGAATGGAATCAGTGTTTCAGTTAGGAAATCATGAATTAAGTATGGAACCAGTACTTCAGTATGGAACTCATGAACTGAGTATGAAATCAGTGCTTCAGAATGGAACCCATGAATTAACAGCTTATTTTTCTGCAGATCCCTAAGCCACTAAATGCTGGAGCCACAAAGTTACGTCCCAGAGATTTATCAGTTTTTAAATAGCACATCTTCTGTATGTGAGTCTTGAAATGCAAAACCAATTTCTCATCCAAACCGAAAGTAAACAACATACCCTTCTTTCGTGGGATCAAAGTTCAACTTTGGCTGCACCAAGAGGGAACACAGCAACGCTGTCTGAGTTCCCTCGGAGTTGTAACGTATCGGGTTACATATAAAAGTATCAAAGAACAGTGTATTTTGGATAATATGAAATTCAAATTTTATAGCATTATCGCGAAAAGCATATAAATGAATTACATATAACGAGTTAGAAACCCGAGAGAAACTGAAGTATCGGGTCTAACGCAGAATACATATAAATGTGAAAAACGTATAACTGAGAAACGCATTGCGGAGGTATTCAACTATATTTCCTAAATAGAACGCTGCGCAATCAAAAACAATGTACCGTATAGCTCACAAAGATATGTGAAATTGGTTGGCATCTTTATTAGTACCTGATAATTCTCGACACCCAGCGAAAAATGCAGCAGTACCTTTGAACAAAATCCTGTGGAAAACGAAGAGGAAGAAACAGCTACCTGAGTTTTCACGAAATCTCATGAAAGCCCGAGATAGATTCGACAACTATAATATAGTTTTCTTTCCACTATGTTGCTACAATAACTTCCTTTCATCTCCGTTGCTGTTATAATTTTCTTAAGATTGCTTAAATCGTTTTCTTTCCCGTATCTTGCTGTTATAATTTTCTGTTGATGTTATCGCTTTCTTTCCTCCATGTTGCAGTTTTCTTTTCGTCATGCCGATTTTATAGTTTTCTTTCCTCTGTCTCCCTTCTCGTTTTCTAGGAGACAGTTCTTCCGAAGTCGCGTCATTTTTTTTTATTTTTTTTTTCCGAGGAGGATTTTTTCTAACTTTAATTCTTTTTCCCTACAAAACCAACTTATCGAACTTATTCTAAAAGCAGCTATTTCAGATCGTTAAAAGCAATCCTAACAGTCGCGCATTGTAAAACAAAAAGGAAAAAAAAAATGAGAAATAGAGAGAGAGAAAAGGATCATTGAAATTTTGAAAATAAAAAAGGGAAGGGTTTATGTTGTCGGGTCGTTACGTAATTCTGATTCGCTCGATAGGCAGTCGGTGTAAGGCAGAGACGTAGCTTGTGTCAAGGCTTGTGTGGCACGCGTCAGCTTATTGGTGGTCCCTGCGATAGCACGCCATCAAACCGCTACGTGTACGTCATACATACAGAAGCAGTGAGTGAGTCGATAACCGGATCATGCGCACAACTTACCTCTGAAGACGGTTGGTAGTACCATCGGAGAGTCAATTCCCTACGTCGAGCGGCTCGGACAGCTTTTCCAGGGCCCCGCTCCTTCTGCTACCAGATAGCTCATTAATATTTCTGCCTTGGAAATCAATGGATTCTGCACGCAAACACATCCTCTCGCTTCATCTTTTTCTCTCTCCCTCATATTAATTTTTTCTTTTCTCCCTTTTGTGTCGTGCTTTCTTCTCGATATTTCTTTCGCCTCTGTGTTTCCTTTTTTTTTTCTCTTTTAATCTATGCTACGTGAAGAAATGGGAATGGTGTCTTTTATCTTCATCCAGTCCACTTTGTTCATCCATTCGCGCAGAAGCACAAGCATGCGCACGAAAAACCGTTTCCTTCTCAAAAAGTTGTTAATTAAAAATTTTAACCTTCTTTTCGAGCCTCTAATATGAATTTCCAGAAAGGATTCAGAGCAGATAATGCGTGGAATGAACAACATGAGAGCTCCAATTCATAAGTTTATGGTATAAAATTTCTGGGCTGCCCGGTGCCAAGTGGTCTGAGCCAGAGTTGGAAACGGGTCAAAAATTTTGGTAACGAACCCGACCGGACGTCATATAATCAGACCAGGACAAATCGGCTTTGAACTCTAATATCTCTATATATACAGGGCGTTCAAAAAGTCTCTCCGCAGTGGGTATCTTAGGTTATACGGAATTCAAACAAATGCATTATGGGAAAGTATAATTTACTCACTTACTTAGAGGAAGAATTGAAACTGTTGTCCTTCATTTGCAAGACATAACTTAATTGGCTGACATGTTTTCAAACATATCTGCTAGTGTCAAAAAGTCCCTCCGCAGTAATATTAAGGCTGTTCCACCTAATTTTGATGGAGCTACAGCCAAAATATTTGAATTGATTAAATTGTATGTTTAGTTTCAGTTTTTGTTGCTTTCTTGAAAACATATTCAAGCTTCAGGATATGTTTCACAGTAACACAAATTTTCACAAGCTTATGATGGGTTGAAAGTTCCCAAAATGTGGATGTTGTTTTCATCATTGTCCTTGAGAAGGAAAGGACACTCTTCCTTTAATTTGCATAACAAATCATTTTTCAGTCAGCGGGCAGTATCGAGCACAATACTCCACAGTCGCATTTTTCTTTGAAAAAAAAATTGGTTTTTGCTTTTCAAAAATGTAACGGAAATAAAACTGGGTCGAAATCGGGTCAGGAACATCTTGACCCGCAAGAAATTGTCGACCCGTTTCCATCTTTGGTCTAAGAGCTGGCATATGACCATTTGTCCGAGATAGGTTTGGGTTCGAATCCCAGTGAGGCATGGATGTTGTGTTTGTCTGACGGCACTGGCTCTCTCCCTTTCCCGGAGCCAGTGCCCTAAATTATTGACGGGCGACTTCTTATGGCCCATCGGGTTGTTCACGGGGGTCGTTACCCCCCCCCCCAAAAAAAACAATTCT
Organism: Macrothele yani; assembly: GCA_039090855.1. NCBI lineage: Eukaryota > Metazoa > Arthropoda > Arachnida > Araneae > Macrothelidae > Macrothele > Macrothele yani. The sequence continues at coordinate 123,521,345 of CM077010.1, read as the reverse complement.
GTAGCTCTACTAATTGCTGTCTCCACTCAGACGAAACATCCGCACAGTAAAACATATTGGCGCATCCACTGCGGGGAGGGGGCTTTGGGGGCTTAAGCTCCCCAGGAGATTAAGAGCGACGTACATCACAAACAAAACATTCAAATATGTACGATTTTTCCTTCATTATCGGGCCAAGAACTTTTGGGACACCCAACGTACGCACGAGCGTATGTATGCATGTATGTATGTATGTATGTAATGTAATGTACACACTATATGCGTATACTCAGGGGTCCCGCTGTCTCTTTTAAAAGTTTTCTCCAATTTATTCGCCAAATTCAATTTTTAATCGCTAAAGTGTCATAACAGTACAAAAAGGTAATCAATCGCCAAAGCTCTTTATCCATTGCCAAAACGAGTTTTTTTTTTCGCAAATTGCGAAAATGGCGATTGACAATGCGACCCCTGTGTATACTATACCCCCCCCCGCACACACACTATGTACCTATACTATATATACTCAGTCGAGTCACATTATTGTAACCAACTCCTACTTTTGCCGTCAACAGCGCGTATAGCCAATGAAAGAAGGCACGTATCGTGAGCTAGCTTGGGGGGTATGAAAGGTGGCCTGCAGGCATTCTGAAAACACATCACTCGTTGCTGTCATGGATAAAAGGAATGATTTATCAGATTTGTAAAAAGGGATGATTATTGTCTTTCTGGCCAAGGGTGGCAGTATTTCTGAAAAAGCGCAGTTTGTGAGCTGTCTGCGTGCCGCTGTGCTTAAAGTATATCGTGATTGGAAAAATGGCACCATTGCGAATAAGCGACGTGGAAATTGCGGAACACCACGTGCCATTGATGTGAGAGGTGAACGTCGGCTTCGAAGACGCGTGAAGGCCGATCGACACGCTACAGTGGAGCAATTCACTGGCCGAATGAACCAGGGGTTACCTTCTGTGTCTAAAACGAAAATTCAGCAAATCCTGCTACGTATAGGGCTCTGATACAGATGGATGGTCACTGCAGCTATGCTAACGAAGGTGCATCGGCAGAAAAGGCTTACATTTGTACAGTAGTATCGGAATTGGACCTCCGCTGATTGGCAAAGGATTGCTTTCTCCGATGAGTCACGTTTTCTGTTTCATCGAACTGATGAACGTTGGCGTATAAAGAGAGAAACATCTGCGAACAAACACTCTTCAACCATTTCTGGAAGAACACAAGCTGGTGGGAGGCAGCGTTATGGTCTGGTGAATGTTTTCGTGGCATTCCCTGGGTCCACTCATACTTGTGGAAGATACTATGAACCGAATTCGTTATGAATCCATCCTTGCAGACCACGTACACCCATACATGCTGATTGTTTTCCTGTTTTCCCTGAGGCGGATGAGATCTTCCAGCACGACAATGTGACGTGTCACACAGCCAGAAATGTCTGAGAGTGGTTGGAAGAGCGCGATGAAGACTTCAAAGTACTTTCCTGGCCCCCTAATTCCCCAAGCTTAAACCCAATTGAGCATCTGTGGAACCACCTCGATCGTGTTGTTCACTTTATGGATTCTCCACCACGCACCCTCCAGCAGCTGTCAGCATGGTTCCACATACCTGTGAACACCTTTCAGCACCTTACTGAGTCCCTCCCAGCCCTTCTAGCTGCTTCCCGCGCTGCTGTCCACGCTGTACACGGCGGTTACTCTGGATATTAGCTGGTGGTCACAATAATGTGATTCCACCGTGTAGGTTTGCACTATATATAATATATGCGTATGCTATATATACATAATATACATACACACACACTATGTACGTATACTACATATACGAGTATAGACACAATAAGTATACGTATACCTGTATATATATATGCAACCCTATGTACGTACGCTGTATGTATAGCACTCCTCCCCCCCCCCCCCAACAGGAATTCCTGGGTGCTCCACTTTTAAAACATCGGAGCTCAAGTGTTAATGCGTGCACCAATTTATAGTGTATGTAAGTAGTTTTCCTGTCAATGAAATGTAAGTGCGTGTGTGTTTGGGTGTCTGGGGAAAGGAGGGAGATTGAAATATTAGTGTAACACTTTGAAGTTTGGTAATTTTTGAGGAAACTGAAATGTACATAAGGAACTACAGGTGTTGGACAGATTAATGTGAACACCCAGGAAAAGAAGGTTTTAAGTACCTAGTAGGGTGTGAGACCACCTTTGGCATTCAAAACCACTTGAATCCTCCTTGCAATGGACGCATACAAATCCTGGATGGTGGTTAGTGGGATGTTACACCATTCTTCATGCAGAAACTGCTCCAGGTTCTTGAGAGATGCAGGAAGAGGATAATGTGATCTTACTCTGTTTTCCAACACAGACCACAGTGGCTCGATGATGTATAAGTCTGGTGATTGGGGAGGCCAAGAAAGGTGTGAAAATTCGCCCTCATATTTCTCAAACCATGATTGGACATTCCGAGCTCTGTGAGTTGGGGCGTTATCATCTTGATAGATGGCATCCCCTACATGAAACAATGCTTGATCCATTGGATGAACTTGGTCGACCAAAATGGTTTCATACGCCCTGCCAGTCATCTGTCCTTTTAAGGTGATCAGGGTCCTGCTAAAAACCACGATATGACCGCCCAGAGCATTACAGAACCACCACCATGCTGCGCTGTTGGGAGCAGACAGTCTAGGTTGTACGCTTCGGACGGTGTTTTCCACATGTAAACACGTTCTGCGATGAGGAATGATGTGAATGTGGATTCATTCGAGCACGTTACACGCTTCCATATATCGGCAATCCACGTTGTATGCTCTTGGAACCACTGCCGTAGCCGTCGGGAATTTACCCTGGTCACCAGAGGTTTTGCAATAGCAACTCTGCCATAAATATCTTGTTTAGTCAGTTCGCTGTGCACTGTTCTTGTTGATACTGGGGTCTGGAGATGCAGATTGAGCTCCGCACTAATTTTCTGCGCCGTGGTCGTCTTATTATGGGTAACAATCCTCTTTAATGCTCTCCTGTCTCTATCAGTCAGGGTCATTTCCCGGCCGCTCTTGTGTTTCGCAGACGAGGTTTTGCCACGAACACTGTATGCTGTCACGAAGCTCGACACAGTAGCTCTCGATACCCCTACTACCCTGGCGACTGTTGTCACAGACGTACCAACTAGCCGGCCACCAACAATTTGCCTTCTTTCGAAGTCCGTTAGGTCGCTCATTTCGTCGTCACCTTGAAAGAAATTTTGCAACAAGACACATTAAATGCACTTAAACAGGACCTTGAGGTTCTAAACAGAGCTATTACAACCAAAAAGTGGTGGATACCTTTGCATATTGCGACGTACGCAGCTGCATTAAAAGTCACGTCTCTGAGCGTGATGTTCACATTATTCTGTCCAACCCCTGTATGTACATCAGGAACTGTGAACTAGCGCACATAAGGAACAATAAACTAGCATACGTAAGGGATGTGAAATAGTTTACGTGAAGAACTGTGAACTAGCGTACATAAGGAAATACATATGTACTACTACTGCACATGAGGAACTGAATCGCACATGCGGAGTTGTAAACTGGTATACGTAAGGGATGTGAACTACCATAGAAATGGACTGTGAACTAATGTGCGTAAGGATTGTAAACTACCATATGTAAGGAATTGTGAATTAGCATACATAATGGACTGTGAACTGGCGTACATAAGGAACTATGTGAACAAGTATACATCAGGGTTGTGCACTAGCTATAGCAAAAGGACTGCGAATTAGTGTATACGCAAGGAATTGTAAACTAGCGTTATTGGCGCACCCCACGGTGGGTGGGGATTCGGGGACTTAAGTCCCTCTCAAAGCCCCAAAGAGATTTTTTTCTTTTTTTGATTGGAGGTTTAACGACCACCGTGAGCAACTCAATGGGCTATAAGCAGTCGCCCGTCCCTAATTTAGGGTCACTGGTTCCAGGGAAGGGAGAGAGAGCCAGTGTCGTAAGACAAACACAACATCCATGCCTCACCGGGATTCGAACCCGGACCCCGTTCGGACGAATGATCATAGGCCAGCGCCTTAGACCACTGCGCCACCGGGGCGGCCCCAAAGAGATTAAGAGCGACGTACGTTACAAATAAAACATTCAAAAATATTAGTTTACGTTTTCAAAAAAAATAATTACAGATCATTTTTTTATTGTACATCGTAAGATGTTGAAATTACCCTGAAGTGCTAGATGTTGTGATCCATGCATTGAACATTATAAGGTTTTGCTAATTATCTTTTCGGTGCTAATGCAGGATTATTCTTTCATTGTCGGGTCCAGAACTTTTAACACACCCTACGTACGTATACTGTTGTGCGCATACTATATATATAATGCATATATACACTATGCGCGTATACTATATACAGTCAGACCTCCATATATATATCGAAGTCGATGGTTCGACAAAAAAAATCAATATACAGAAACGGTATTTTTTATGCATATGCATTATGTAATACATTGTATTTAGAAACACATTTCCTAATCAGTGCACTCTTTCTTATAAATAACTTAAGGAATATGAATCACATTATGTACAAGTTATGTTCATATAGATAATTAAAAACAGGAATTAACAAGAGAAAAATGTGTGTAACATACCTTGAAAAGCATGCATTTATGTGTAACATACCTTGAAAAAGCATGCATTTACATTTGTAAAAAAAAAAAAAACTTTCTAATGTCTTGTTGCACAACAAATTTCGATGATGATTCATCATAAAAGTGTTCTCACTTATTAAGTCCGTGAAACACATCGTCAGCGACTTTTTCGGCGTATTGAAGGCCACCACGTATTATATCAAACGCGGCCAACATTTCTTTTTTTAGAAAGCTTAGGGGTTTCTACGTCATTCACTTCAGCCTCTTTGAATTCAGTCTGTTCTTTCTGAAGGGGGTTTACTATGTCGTCGTCCGTCGGGTATTCTGAAACAATTACGTCTTCGTCAATGTCAAGGAACGCATCAAGGGGAATTCCTTCCCTGATAAGACCCTTGGTCTGCAAGTCCGTCCAACATTCCTCGACTTGTGGCAAAACATTTTCTTCTTCGATTTGAGGTGATTCCTCTTCGATTTGAGGTGATTCCATGAAGTCAGCTAAGCAAAACAATTCTTTACTGTCGATTCTAAAACATCGTTTTGCCACAGCTTAGCTAGATCAGCTATACAAATCCTCAGATCAAGCACTTTATCTGTAGATTGCTAATTTTCTAAGGCCTAGATAAGTCTTCTGAGAATGCGTTTCCGATAATGAATTTTCAGATTTTGTACAACTTCCTGGTCCATTGGTTGCAATGTTGAAGTTGTGTTTGGGGAGAGGAAAATCATACTCACTTTTTTTCTTTCTCACATTGTCTCTCTTTGCAGCTTGATATTACATGGGATAACGGAGTTGGTGATTTCATTGCTATTGAGCTTTTGTTAAAACAACACCGTTATCATATATATTATCAAGCTGTAAGGAGAGACAGTGTGAGAAAGAAAACTCGGTTGTGTTACGCTATATAATCGGTGCATCCTAATAATACGGAAAAAATATATATCGGAATCGCAAAGCGATCCTTGGATACTAGATGTAAAGAGCACGAAATCCTTGTTTCATTATCAACTGTAGCTGTATTGGTATGTGATTTTATACTTTCATCTTGCATTTTATTCTTCAAGTATGGAGTTCGCCGTTAAGATGTTTCGTCGTTTTTGGAGAAAACTTTTTATTGAGGAGACACATTTATCGTTTTTAGTGAACTGTAGAGACTTGCAGGTTATTCCCAACTTCCTGAAGTTGCGCTGTTTTCCAGTCTCTCCCCGAGATGCCTCAGTCCTTGGTTCTGCAGAATACAAAAGATTCACTTCAGAGATCCGAACGAAGCGTAGTTTCTAAGACTATTTGCACAGGAAATCATATTACGCTTTCCTGCATTTACCATTATACTTTCACCCTCACTACTGGATATGCTTCTTATTACATTTTTGGCCTCCTGCAATACAGAAGTACAACTTTTTCAAAACAGACAGATTAAGAAACTACGCAACTTAGTTGCTGACTCTTGTTCTGCAAGGCGTTGTTCTTCACAGCTGCAAAGGCAAAGTTCTACCGCTCAACCAGCATACATTAACTTCAGTTCTCATCCTCTTAATTCTTTACAAAAGTCTGCCTTAAATAGAGGTCCTAAATATGTTTATCCGGAGTTTAACCCTAATCCCTTTCAGCTTATTTCCCAGGCAGAAAAGATTATTCAATCTCTCCCCACTCCTGTACGAGAACCCACCAGGTATAAGGTAGCGAAAGCCATCAAATTCAGTAGAAGTTCAAATATCTCCCCTGCATCTGAAACACTCCGTAAAGAAAAAACTCAGCTGCAGGCTCTTCGCTCGAACCCTAATTTGGCAATTATCACAGCAGACAAATCCAACCAGGTTTTAATTCTCGATAAGCAGGACTACGTAATGAAAATGGAAAATACCATTGATAATACCCCCCATTCTATTATTCAAGGTGATTCTACCTCTGCCACTATTTCTGCTTTAAGCAGACTCCGTAATCATGGGGCCTTACAGCCTTGCATTTCCAACTTCATGCACCCACCTTTTGTGTCTAGGGTCCCAGAATTGTTTGGGAAACTGAAAACCCATAAGGAAAATCACCCCATTAGGCCTTTGGTTTCTGGGTATGATAATCCCACCAGGCCTTTGGAGAAAGCACTTGTCAAATATCTTACCCCTAATCTCTTCCTCACAATATTCCATTTCTTGCTCCGTAAAAGCCTTGCAAACGTATCAAGGCTTTCAACCATCCTGGTTCCAAGCCTTGCAACGTATCAAGGCTTTCAACCATCCTGGTTCCTCTTTCCTTATAACTCCTTTAGACGTAGTATAACGAAGTAAATTTCTCCGTCATTTTTAGTCTACGCCGGGATTCGAACCCGAGTACGCTTATTCCGGAACAAGCCGCTCTACCAACTGAGCTACGCAGACATTTGTTCTGAATCCTATCTGCCTTTATGTCATGTGCGTCCTGCTGGCAGGTACGTCACATCTCCCCCCCCCCCGAAAGAGGGCCGGGGGCATGGCCCACGGGTCAGCCGTGACCATGAATCGTTGCAGGCAGACAACCACTGAAGAACGTGCACTTGAGAACTCCCCGTCAATCTGGTGTGTGGAATGCAACGTCACACACATTTATTTTTCGAAGCACTGGAGAAGGGATTCTCTGATTTTTCCTATCTCGCGGTGTGGAAATAACATCACACCAATGCGAGATTTTGAACGGTCGGGTCATCCGGGTAGTTCGGGCGCCATTATAACGAAGTAAATTTCTCCGTCATTTTTAGTCTACGCAGGGATTCGAACCCGAGTACACTTATTCCGGAACAAGCCGCTCTACCAACTGAGCTACGCAGACATTTGTTCTGAATCCTATCTGGCTTTATGTCATGTGCGTCCTGCTGGCAGGTACGTCACAGTAGTGTCTCTGTTTCCCAACATCCCCATTTCTATTGTACACAATATCATTGAAGGCAAACTTTCCCAATTGGGGTCTGTACCCCCTGAGAAAATTCAAGCCCTTCTGCAGGCATTACGCCTCATTCAGAAACGTTCCTTTTTCAGGTTTAATGGCATTTTATATCGCCAACTTGAGGGAGCCCCTATGGGGTCCCCACTCTCCCCTCTGTTGGCTGAACTTCTTCTTCAAGACATAGAACACCGCATTTTGGACTTTTGTCAGATTGCACCTTTATTATATCTTCGGTATGTTGACGATGTCTTGGTCTTTTGGCCTTCGTCAGTTGAAAATTTTGTTCTCTTTTGCAACCACGCTGTCGTCTGTTTATACTTCTATATCCTTCACTGTGGAGGTTGAATGTGACAATTCACTACCGTTTTTAGACTTCCAACTTCGTAAGAACCCCACCTCTCAGTACCTGAGTTATTCGGTTTACAGAAAGCCTTCCTCTATACCTATCTTGATACCACACGTTTCTGCCCACCCGACCAGATATAAGATTTCACCCTTATATTTTCTTATTCGAAGAGCATTTACCCACTCCTCTTCTGTAGCCTTCCGTGAGGAGGAACTTCAAAAGATATATACCATTGCTTATCAGCACGGATTTTTTCATTCAGATGTCCATAGAATCTACCGAAAAATCCAAAATTCAACATGTTTTACCCTGACACGTGAACGAAGGGATATCAGATATGTTGGATCGATGACTTACGTCCCTCATGTGAATGGTAATTTATTGAACATCTGTCACAGTCACGGTGTCGGTTTTGGGTTAAAAACATCGAACATTTATTCCCTGATTAAAAATGATCGTGTTGAATTGTTGGACAAAAGTGGCATCTATTCCATTTCTATGAAATCTGTCGATCCTCAAGACAAGGACCTCATATATATCGGCTCAACCCTACGGAGACTGCAAACAAGAATTAAGGAACACCAATATAGTGTAAAAAATGGCTCTTCATTGACTGCTTTAGCCAGGCTTTCTTCAGCTGGTACACATTACCCATCTTGGACAGACGTCTCCATTCTTTCTACCTTTACTACGAAGGAAACAGTGCTCTTTACAGAGAGTCTGCACATTTTGCATCGAGTGGACACTTGTTGCAACGATGAAGTACCCAGCTATATTTCCCAGGCCTGGAAAACTTTACTGTCCTCGATTCCTGTTTCTACCTCTTACATAGCAGACTCTGCCCATCATTAATAGAACTCTATAGGCCTCTATTTGCTCACAATACGTTAGAGCAAGTGAACGTTCTTGTATTTCTTTCCTCATTGAGAACGTTTGGCCACGGCACCGATACATAAATGTGTTTTCTGGAGCTCCAACTTGTCTTTCATCTGATGATGTGCTCGTGGCGAGCACGAAAGTACTCATGTCTTTTTAAACCATGTAAATATATTTTAACTTGTGTGTGTTTTTTAGTTATTAAAGTTTGCATATAACTGGAACCATTCAGCAAGTTTGTACATCGTGCGTTAACAGCAAGTTTCTTACCCTGAGTAGTAAAGATCACCACCGAAGTGTCAACCAGGACATGCAGAATACAGTCATCACCATAGAAGTTATGCATTGCTCTGCCGCTCCAGTATGGAATAGTATTATAGAAGAATACCTACCCCCTTACACGAACTTTAAAGAAACTGCCATCAGGGAAACAGTCGAAATCCTTTCCAGCAAACTGGCATGCAATAAGATGGTCTCTATGGAACTACCAATGGTTTTTGTTTTTTTTTTTTTTTTGTTTGGAGGTTTAACGACCACCGTGAGCAACTCAATGGGCTATAAGCAGTCGCCCGTCCCTAATTTAGGGTCACTGGTTCCAGGGAAGGGAGAGAGCCAGTGCCGTAAGACAAACACAACAACCATGCCTGACCGGGATTCGAACCCGGACCCCTCACGGACGAATGATCAGAGGCCAGCGCCTTAGACCACTGCGCCACCGGGGCGGCCTACCAATGGTTTGGCATGCGTTGTTAAAAGATAGAAACACCTCTCGGCACATCGCATAATTGCGTGATAAAAACTCACGTAATACTGTTTGTGATGTCACCCACATTATTTTGAAAAACTATCTTTATTTCTTACGTGTTCTAATTCCCTGCATTTTATATCTACATTGCCTTGAGAAAAATTCCCAGTGGAGTGTGAAAGTTTGGCGAATCTTTATACAAATTTACACCACGATAATAAACGGATTTACTACGCTATAAGAGTTCCTTGCGTATTCACGACCTGGTGTATTTAAAATAAGTTAAACATCATGGAGCCTCACTAGTTAGGCTTCAAGAGTCACCAAACTACAAAAAAAAAAAAAATGATTATCAACAGGCACTCCACTACTAATGCAACAAGTTTCCTTAAAAAATGAAATTAAAAATAAAAACACAAACACAGCTTCGCGTGTTCTGTAGGCCTACGTCGAAGGATCGGTATGCTTCGGGACCACAAAAATGTGTGGGTCTATTCAGAACAAAAAGAACAAAAAGAAATGGAATATTCATTTCAGTTCTTTTTTTCTCTCAGGGCTGTAGCGCACCCAGGATTTCTTTATCGCGGCGACCCAAAATATTGGAGATGCAAATAAAAAGAGAAAAAATATATATATATTTAAATATTTCCGGAGAAAACATCTGAAACATTGGGAAGCGATAAAAGTATCTGCGCCATATTAAAATGCGTTTCCAATGATTCATAAAACATATATCTCAAATCATATATAAACATACACTCATTGTCATAAAAATCCAAAAATCCGGGCACCAAAAAAAAAAAAAACAAAAAAAAAACCCCCGTGCGATTAACGTGAAACTCGGATAATGGCCACGGGGAGGGCAGACATGCGAATGATTAAAGTTTCGTGCGATTCCGCATGCTCGCGCGTCCAAGACCGACGCTGCAATTGCAGTCCTTGGGGCTTATAAGACGCCGCGCAGGAGACGTCACATTCGTGCCGAAGTGCACGGTAAGAGTCAGGTGAGATCCCTGAGCGATAGGTATGCCGAGGAGTCGCCGTAGATGTGCGTACGGGCAACTGACGGAGTTTGAACGAGGCCGTATCGTCGGGATGAGACAGGCAGGGTGGCCGGCACGCCGAATCGGCCGCCAATTGAGCAGGTTGGGCAGTACGGTGCGATCGTGTTGAGAGCAATGGACACGGCAAGGCACCTAGACACAGCGGACTGGCTCTGGACGACACACACACACACCACCAGCATAGAGGACCGTGGGATCGTGAGAGCGGCATGCACAGATGCAACGACGTCCTTGTCCAATATCCAGAAACATGTGGCGGCTGTACAAGGGACTCCTGTGTCCTCTAGAACCATTTCCAGACGCCTGGCAGAGGCGAATGTGCACTCTAGACGGCCCTTACGTTTTCTGCTATTAACACCTGACCTTCATCGGCATCGATTGCAGTGGTGTCAGCAGTGAATAACGTGGAATGCTACGGAATGGCGCCTTATAGTGTCCAGCGACTGATCCCCCTTCTGTATGGGAACAGACGACCACCGTGTCAGAGTGTGGAGGACCGCAGGTGAGCTACCACCCCAACCTCATTGTACAGCGGCACACGTCCCGAACTGCAGGCGTGATAGTCTGGGGAGCCATCGCGTATGATAGCCGGCCTTCCCTCGTAGTGATCCGAGGGACGTTGAAAGCCCAGCGCTACGCACAGGATATCCTGTGGCCCCACGTGCTGCTTTTCTTGGCGGATTGGCCCGGAGCCATTTTCCAACAAGATAACGCCCGTCCGCACACGGCTCGAATTTTCCAGTACTCTACGTCATGCTTCGACGCTTCCGTGGCCTGACAGGTCACTCGATATCTCGCCCATCAAGCACGTGTAAGACTAGATGGGACACCAGCTTTCTCCATGTCCCAGTGTTCATGATTTAGAGCGTCAGTTACAAGAAGTGTAGGCCAATCTGTCCCAGGATAACATACGGCGTCTCTTTGGACCGTATCACCGCATGTATCCCAGCACGAGGCGGTCCGACGCGGCATTAACGCTGGCCGGAATGTGTACCGTATGTCCGCGGGAAATCGTCCTGCTGCTGTGATATTGTTATCACTTCTGTTCTTGGTATGTACTATCTCACTACTAAAATCTCATTTCGATCTGACGCCTTCTTCTTGTTGCGCGGATTTTTATGACAGTGAGTGTATTTAAAAATAAGTAGACAATAACAAAGAACGAAGGATCAAGTGATAACTCATGGAGAGGGCCTGGGCCCTTGGGCCGCTTCCACTGAGTACGCTACTGGCTCACAGCATCAAAAAACTGAAATTTGAAAAATTGGATGAAATATTTACTCAGGGTGTACTTTATAAACGTTTTACTTTGAAAAACAAGGCGCGGTTCTTCAGCACATGCTGTCGCAAAGTTGTTTCTGTTCCTGTACGTAATGAACAAACTGCAAATCACGAAAGTCGAAGGATTGGGTGTTTACGGGCTTTCTGTAAGATAACTTTCAATTGATTAACATACGAAAGCCCGATAACAATCTTTGCCCACGTACAACATTCGTTGATGTTACTTTCCCGAAAAATAAAGATAATTACTTTCTCTAACGCAATGACATTCCCTAATTAAAATTCCAGTCTCTAACCGTAATCCCATTCCAAATTCACATTACCTTTCTCTGACCTTAATGATGTTCTCTGATTGGAATATCAGTCCTTAAATATAATTCATTTTCTGAATACGATTCTATTCTCTAATTGCAATCCCATTCTCTAACCCTTATTCGGTTCTCCAGAGCCCATTTAAGGAGACAGGGGCCCCGGAGCTGGGCAGTATTTTGGGTCTCCAGTATTAGTGGCACATCTAGAATTTCACAATGGGTGGCTGAATAAAAATACCCAGGAGAAAACATTCCCAAAATATGATGAAGAATCCATAGAAATATGAACAAATCAGTGTTAGCAAGAAAGTGTAAAAATGCGTGCATGGTTGAAAAATGGACACCAATTTAGTTCTGCTTTAGCCTCCCCCCCCCCCCCTCGGTTCAGATTGTTGAAATATCAAAGTAGTGAACAAAATAAAATGGCCCAAATATAATGATTCAAACGAATTCTTAAAGTATGAATATTTCCCCCAATTACAAATTACAAATGTGTACAAAACATCTGTAATGCAATGAATGAAATACGGGATTACACCATTGTACAATCCAAATTTGGAAGATGCGAATCCGTTTACTGGTGGCATCCATGTCATTTTTACACCAATAAACGGATTCACATCTTCCAAATTTGTATCATCTGTAATGCTTTCGAAAGATTTGAGGATGTACTGTGGGTGACTATTTCTTGTGGACTCCCTCTAAAAAAGGGAAAAGATATATAAAATCTTTTCCACAAAGCATTTTCTTACAGTTTTTGGTGTGCTATCTGCAAAAAACAAAAGCAAAAAAACAACAACTGTGGGGTCCCCTTAAAGACGTGGGGCTCGGGGCCGCAGCCACACTAGCCCCCTTTAAATGGGTTCTGCAATTCTCTAATCGCAATCAATTTCTTTAACTGTAGATCTATTCTCCGGCGTTAATTCGAATCTCTAGTCATATTTCCTTCTGTAGATGTAATTCCGTTCTCTAAGGGAGTTAGCAAATACTAAATGCCTGTCTTGGCAGAAAGAAAAGGCACTTAATTTTTTCTGCTTAGTATTTCAGAAACACTGCTTAAAAAAAAATAAAATGATCCAAATATCATGACTTTAATGAACAGTTTATACACAGGCGGCGGAAGGTAGCAAACACAAAAATCTGGACCCACTCTAGAATTTCATGGTCCCCCTCACTGGGGGTCCTAGGAAACAGTTTTAATATTACCTGGTTCACGTATAATTTATCGTATTTTTTACGAAGATATCCTGGAAATATATATATTTTTTTCGCAGTTTTCTGGAAAAAGTTGCAAGTACAATTTTGAAAATTAATATTGCACAATTAAGTTGAAAAGTTACCATTGTGTTTTTCTCATTAAAAAAGAAAGTTAAAAAATTCTTTAAATTTCTTTAAAACAATGACCAGGGCGGTTTATGACGTAGGACAACGTCTAACTCCACGGATAGTATGGGACGACTTACTGCCGACAGCCTGTGACAAAAATAGGTCCCAATTGAAATTATTATAGCGTTAAAAATGCGTGCCGCACACTAATCGTGTTAGCATATTCGTAAACAGCATGGAATCCAATTCGCGTACTGCTCAATACATCGTGCGCGCGACGACTCCCTCGCTCCCTGTGCGCGGGGGAGGTGACGCACAATTTCTGGGCGTTACGCCGCGTTTGACTCAGTCCATTTCGGCAACCGTGAGCGCAACACGATTGTGTGTGATATCGTTTTAAAGCTCTCAACGAGATGTATTCAAATATATGAAGAACATTTCGCAGTGGTTTGAACTGAACATTTCAAAAATTGTTTTCTTGTGAACCGGGGAACATTTTTAAAAATATCGCTGTTTATCTAGACAACCGTGAGTGCAAAACGACTGTGCGTGGTATAGTTTTAAAGCTCTCGACGAGATCTATCCAAATATATAAAGAATCGCTGTGGTTTAAACTAAAATTTTTAAAAATTGCTTTCGTGTGAACGGGTTAACATTTTCGACAATTCCGCGGAATGAACGCAAGCAAAATGGAGAAAATCAAAACGAGAGGTAAGAGCAAATGATGAGGAATGTAAGAATCCCAAGAAGACAGAGAACCACGTTGGGTAATTCGTGTATCGATCTGCTTTGTGTTTGCAATGTATGCAGTATTATTTGTAAAAATTATTAAAGCTACTTTTCATATCATAGATCTGTGTTGGCTATAACAAATTAAATAAACGCTTTGAAACCATACTCGACTAGCTCATTTCAACTACCCGATCTTCAAGTCGTAGTCCTACGTTCCAAACTGACGGCTCAATCAGAACTGAGTCTCTCTATCTCTCGCCCTTCCTCTCTGTGTTTCTTTTTCTTTAATTTTTTATCCAAGTCCGAATGTGCCCCACTCGAGATCAGAAAACCCACAAATTTTGAGTTCTAATCAACAAAGAACTCAAACTCAAATGAGGCGGTAAGTACTCTACTGCTTGTTGTGCACCGGACTTTCGTGGAGTTTTGTCACATAGAAGGTAAACGAGCCTGAACGATTGTGTAGGATTTTGCTGTGAGCAGGAGAGTACTCATAGTCCACGCAACCTCCTCAGCGCGGGGAACCTCACGGCTAAGATGGCCTCTAGCCTCAGCAAAATATTTTACAAAATTTTTGACCGAAATTTCATATGAAGCTGGTAAAGGAAATAATTCGAAAGCATGCTGGAGTGATCCAGCATGCTATCTTGGAAGAGATAGGCTCAAGACAGTAAGATGTGGAAAAGATTTGGGGAGATCTTCATCCAGCTGTGAATTGATAATGGCTGATAATGATGATATTTTTTTTTTTTTTTGGTTGGAGGTTTAACGACCACCGTGAGCAACTCAATGGGCTATAAGCAGTCGCCCGTCCCTAATTTAGGGTCACTGGTTGCAGGGAAGGGAGAGAGCCAGTGCCGTAAGACAAACACAACATCCATGCCTCACCGGGATTCGAACCCGGACCCCTTTCGGACGAATGATCAGAGGCCATCGCTTAGACCACTGCGCCACCGGGGCGGCAATGATGATATGAACGAGTATGTATATGTTTATATCTTATGGTTCTCTTGCTATCTCCTTTTTTTACGCTTTCCAACCGTAGGTTGGAGAAGCGTATATGCTCCAGCTTTTCTCGTCCGTCTGTCTGTCGGCACGGTAACTCACGTAAAAATGGTTCGATTTCGATGAAATTTTAGTATGTGGTAGGGAACCACCAGGGGACGAACCCTATTGAAAATGGGTGAAGTGGGGTCAAAGGTCACGCCATAAGAGCACGATTCATTCAATTGCCCTTATGCATCATAACTTGCGTAAATATGGTTCGATTTCGATGAAATTTTAGTATGTGGTAAGGGACCACGAGGGGACGAACCCTATTGAAAATAGGTGAAGTAGGGTCAAAGGTCACGCCATAAGAGCGGGATCCATTTCATTGCCTTTATGCGTCATAACATGCGTAAATATGGTTCGATTTCGATGAAATTTCAGTATGTGGTAGGAAATTACCTGGGCACGAACCCTATTGAAAATTGACAAATTGGGGTCAAAGGTCAGGCAGGGCATTAGAGCGGGATTTATTCCATTGCACTTATGCGTCATAACTTGCGTAAAAATGGTTCGATTTCGATGAAATTTTAGCATTTGGTAAGGAACCACCTGGGGACCAACCCTATTAAAAATGGGAGAAATGGAGTCAAAGGTCAGGGCATAAAAGTGGAATCCATTCCATTGCCTTTATGCGTCATAACATGCGTAAATATGGTTCGATTTCAATGAAATTTTAGTATGTGGTAGGGAGCCACTGGGGACGAACTTTATTGAAAATGGGCGAAATGAGGTCAAAGGTCAGGACACTGGAATGGGATCCATTCCATTGCCCTTGTGCATCACAACTTGCCAAAAAATGTTTCGATTGCGACAAAACGTTATCATGTTGTTCCAGAGGTATAGTGAACCGGTTCTGTTGAATATCAACGAAATGGGGTCAAAGGTCATTGCACAAAAGCAAGATTTATTCCACAGCCATTATTCTCATAACTTGCGTAAAACTGCTTCTATTGCGACAAAACTTTAGTATGTTATTCTTGAGGTGTACTGAACCGGTTCTGTTGAATATCATCGAAATGGGGTCAAAGGTCAGGACACAGGAGCGAGATTTATTCCACAGCCATTATCCTCATAACTTGAGTAATAATTTCTGGTATGTTGGAAAGCGTATCATAATCAATGCATTGCATGATTTTACTAACTTGTTTATTTTTATTTTCTGTTGTTTCAGCTCTTGGAGCAACTGGACCCTGGACCCGCACTGAAATCATGAGGCTCCGCCACCCGTGGTTAAAGTGCCTATCTATCAAACAGGAGATCGTGAGTTCGAATCATCCCTGTGACGTAAAGGTTTTGACATTCAGTTTGTGAAATACCTTAAATAACAATTTGACGCCGCGGTTAACAAGTGGCGCCGTGGCTTAGCTGGTTAAAGCGCCTGTCTAGTAAACAGGAGATCGTGAGTTCGAATCTCGCCAGTGCCTCGAACATTTTGCTCAGAAAACTGAACTTTTTTATATAGATATACTATATGAACTGTCTGGAACTGATATTGCTAATTTTGCGTCACAAAGGACCTCAGCTAAATCATTTACTGTATTTAATGTGAAAATGATTCTGATTTTCATAGGGTGTTATTCCTGTGTTCTTTACTGCTGAATATCTCCTTGAGAGACAGCATATTGTATTCGCAAGTATCTTATCGTCACTCATTGTACACAGGAAGTTCAAAAAATAATGCCTCCATATTTTATATACAAGTCCAGGGGCAAAGTATCAAACTGAAACAAAATAAGAACAACGATCAGAATTTCTATTTTAATTATTCACATGCTTTGTTTTTCTACATAGTCCCTCTTACACACTGGATACAAATATGTCAACGTTTAACAAGTTTTTTTAAACCCGTCTCTGTAAAAATTTCCAGGTTATTCTCAGAACCATTTCGTCGTAGCGGCTTGAACATCTTCGCCACAAGTGAACTGAATTTCTTTCAGATGTTTCTTGAGAGCAGAAAACAACCACAAGTGGGACGGCGCCAAATCTGGGCCGTAGGTGAGGTATTCAAGAACTTCGAACACGATCTTCTCTATTGCGTCTGAAGTGAAAGGACTGGCATGGGGTCTGGCGTTGTCATGTTGCAGAATCATTCGCTATTTTCCCCTGCGCACGAGGTTTATTCTTGGCTTTAACTTTTTTAAGGCATGCACGTCACTCTTAGAGTTGATAGTCGTACCTTTGACCATGCACTCCTGAAAAATAACGCCTCTGTCGTCCCAAAACACAGTGAGCCTGCATTGTCTGGCAGAAACTTGAGTTTTGAATATTTTCGCTTGCGTAGAAGATGGATGTCGGTATTCCAGCGATTGATTTTTCACTTCTGGGTCACAATAGTGAACTCAACTCTCATTATCAGCCACAATGCTTTGGAGAAAAAACACTTTCATATGTTTCATAGCGAGAAAGCAATCTTTGGCATGTTTCAAATCTTGATTTCTACATTTCAGTCGTTAGGTGACGCGGTACCCAAGGAGTACACACTTTGTTGTATCCTAAAACTTTAACAATGTCATTGACACTATCTAAACTAATATTCAGCTTACCTGCTATGGTTCTTCGATTTTTCCTGATGGGCTCATCGGCTTTTTGCCTGTTCAAATCGCAGGTTGCGATTACGGGCCTCCCACTCCGCGACTGATACTTTACTTCCAACATTCTTTCATTGTACTTTGATTTTCATACCCAACCACGAACAGTGCTTATGTCCAAAATTCCAGAACCATAAACTGCCACTAATCTAGTGTGAATTTCTTCGGGAGGTACTTTTTTATTAGTTAAAAACTCCATAATTGATCGCTTTTTGACGCACTTCGACACAGTTGAAAAAGAATCACATATTTTAAAAACAGTGAAATACAAACAAATAGATATACTGAGTCTTATTGCACAGTAAAATGAAGCTAATGCCTCAAAGAATCGTCTGCTGTCTGACTGGTTGCTAGACAACAAGTCACACGCCAGCCATTTGCGCGTAAGCATTACTTATTGAACACGCCTTGTATTTTCATCGAAGAAATAAAGTTCATTTTGAAAGGAGGCGGGTGAAATTCGAAAACATGTTGGAGTGATTTTGGAAGAGATAGGCTCAAAACAGAAAGTTGTGGAAAAGACTTTGGGAGACCTTCATCCAGCAGTGGATTGATAATGGCTGCTGATGACAATTTGAAATATTATATATATCATCCAGTAGTGGGTTAATAAATGGCTGCTACTCATCATAATATGAAGGAGCATATACACTGAAGTGCCAGAAAAACTGGTACACCAGTCTAATACTTGGTAGGCCTCCCACGGGAGCTCAGGATTGCAGAAATCCGACGGGGCATGGACTCCACTAGCTTCTGGAAATATGCTGTAGGCAATGCATACCATACTTTCAGCAGAGCGTCTCGCAATTCGGGTGTATTCCGAGGTCTCGGATTCCTGTGTTCGATAGCGCGTTGCATGGCATCCCAAATGTGTTATATCACGTTCAGATCAGGGAACTTGGGTGGGAATGGAAACATCCCAAACTCAGATGAATACTCCTTTAACCATAATGTGGCGTCCCGACACTTGTGTGGAGGTGCATTGTCCTGTTGGAACAGACCCAACCCATCAGCATGAATGCAGGACATGAACGGGTGTACCACGTCAAAAAGGATGCGCACATAGCGTTGGCCGGTCACAGACGTTTTTAGACGTACCAGGGGTCCCAGTGAAATCCAGCTAATTACACCCCATACCATAACGGACCTCCCCCCCCAGCCGGTACAGTTCCCTGTTGACAGGCGGGATCCATGGATTCATGGGGTTTGCGCCACACACGAATCCTTCCATCTGCCCGATACAGTTGGAAACGCGACTCGTCAGACCCGACTACTTGTTTCCAGTCATCAAGTGAACAGTGGCGGTGTTGCCGTGCCCAAGCGAGGCGCATAGCTCTGTGTCGTGCACCCATTTAGGGGACTAGAGTTGGGCGTCGGCTCCCAAACCCCATATCGTGCAGGGTACGTTCAACAGTCCGGACGCTGATGCTTGTTGAGACTTCAGCATTGAATTCCGATTATACCTGCGAGAGTGCTGCACGCCTATCGCGTGAAACGATTCTTGACAGCCGACGATGGTCACGTTCCTCCAATGTCTTTTTACGGCCACAATGGTATCGTAGGTTGGAGGTTTTGCCGGAATTTTTGTAGTCACGGTACACCCTTGCAATGGTCGTCCGTGAAAATCCGAACTTCGTTTCTACCTCCGAAATACTATGGTCCATCTCACGAACACCAAGTATGACACCGCGTTGAAAATCGCCTAAATCGTTATTACTTGACATTCTCATGCCGAAAACAGCTCTGACAGCTGGCAAGGGTGTCTTTCGCTTTATATACGCACTGGCGGACGCAACCAAGTACGCGCGTAGGTGACGTTGCTATGTATTTTGCATCAGCTCGTCTGTACCAGTTTTTCTGGCACCTCAGTGTATATATACTGTATATATATATATATATATATATATATATATATATATATATATATATATATATATATATATATATATATATACTTAAGAGCAAAACTGAAGACTAAGGAAAAACTTTAGAATTTAAAACGAAGGTTGCAAAATAACCTGAAAATCAAAACGCGCAACGCAGCAGTTTTGAAAATTCAGAATTCACATTCTATAAAGAAGATACCTAAGCAAAAAAATACATATATAATTTTGACTCGCACCTAGTACAACATAGAAAAGGTTATGTATCTACCTGTGTGAGTAAAAGGAGAAAAGATAAAAAAATAAAATAAAACAACTGAATGTAGAAGGTGTCGAGAATACTGAGCCTTGGCTTTATCAAGGACCAGCAAAAACTCTGCATTTTCTCACTTCCACAAAGACCTAGTTGGAAATGGATTTCTGCAAGGCCATAGATGCAAGTAACATTCCCACCTAAAATAGTTTAAAATATATATATATATGTCATGTCCTCCGTAGAGTTGCATGACCTAGCACTGGTTAACAATTTCGCTTGCATCCATTAACCTTCCTGGCCCGACCCATGCTCTTCATCTGTTACTATTAAACAGAGAGAAGAAGATTAAAGAGAACTCAAGCTGTGAGAGTGACATAATAATTAGAAATGATTTTCAGCCATAACAAAATTCCAAGTTCGTTTGAGAGAGAATTTAAACCTGAAAATCAATGCAAAAGAAATCCAAATTTTTACATTGCAATTAAAAAAGGAAATATTAATTTTTAACGAACAGAATTTTGAAAGCAAACTTGAGTCTAAAACCCCCTACTCTACAACTTATGACAGCACGAAAACGAGAATAAGTTAAAGATAATAATTAACTAAAGAAAACTTTGTGAAAGTTATATACCTTAAACAGTTAGTTGCAATATGTACAGAGTATTTCAGCAGTGCTTTAAGTGCATAATTAATTAGTTATTAAGAACTTAACTACTTTGAAAAAACAGCGCATAGACAGCGCATAGAAAAGGAACAAGCTTAGCCATCTTCTGTTCCTAGGTACCCCAAAAGACGCTCAAAGTTACAAAGAAAAGAAAGAGTTAAAACCCGCAAAAATGTTAACAGACAAACCAATGCCTAAAAGCTGAAAAGCTAAAAAACGACAGAGAAAAAGTACATGAAGTACAAACATTGAACTTATAAAACCTAGAACCCAAAAACCAGGAAGAGAGCTTACCTCTTGTGTGACAAAAACTTTTCTCCTCACAAGAGAAGAACATGGCTGACCTTTTCCGCCACTCCCTAGACGCTGGGGGCAGTGAGGGTGGGGCTGATGGCCTCCTCATACAGCAAGAAACCAACGCGCGGAGATTTTAACCAGAGAAAAAAATATATAAACTTAAGACTGTGGATCTGTATGATCAGAAAGAGCAGAATTAACTCTCCAGAATACATGAGGAATATTATAAAATACACGAGCAGTGTATTTAATAATCTTTGCATGTATTAAATCACCTTAGAGTAATTTCTACTATACTCAAAGTTTGTCCCCTAGATATTAATAGTTATGATTTTGAAAACCTATATACTAATCTGCCTCTATCAGATATAATCACTACCTTTAAAGAGCTGTATGCAGAATGTAAACTTAACCAATTTGTTGATGTAGGAACTTGGAACTCTTATCTCAATTGCTGCATAAAAAATAACCATATCTTATATAATAATACTCTCTATAAGCAAGTGAACGGTATTCCCATGGGAACATCAACGTCCACGAATATCGCTAATCTATTCCTGTTCTTTAAGGAATATAAATTCATTAAAAATCACCCCACCTGCTCAGATAACTACCTTTACACTTTTAGATATATTGATGATCTGCTGTGTATCAATAATTCAGAAGTTATAGAGAGTGATTTTGATAATATCTATCCTAGCTCTCTTAACTTATGTAAAACCAACCACAGTAATCAGGAACTTGAGTTCCTAGACTTAAGCATTAAGCTCAACAGAGGTAACCCATCTATTAGCCTCTTTGATAAAAGAGTTAATTTTCCTTTCAAAGTAATTAAATATCTACACTGGAATAATAACATTTCAACCAAAGTAATTGAGAATGTACTAATTTCTCAGGTCCTAAGAATTTCAAGAATTTGCAGCAACAATTTGGACTTCAATTACCACATTAATATACTATTAGAAAGTTTTCTAGAGAACGAAATTCCTTCTTCTTTCATCAAAAGAACTTTAAGAAAAATTATTCTGAATAATAGAGTAAGGTTGGCAGATCTGCTTTAATTTTCTACACAGTTAATAATATGATTCTGACCAATCAAAGCCGTAAGGAAGTTGGCTAGAGGATGCCTATTAACTACCTAAAGGAACCTTAGTGCTATGGATATGACGGTCCCATTAAAACAAAAAATTAAATAATATAAACAAAATCACAAAAAAAGCTTAAAAATCTGTTTATAAAAGAAAATAAAAACAAATAAAAAAGAAAACTAGTTATTCATTACTAGGATAGCTATACTAAAAATAGTAAAACCAACATTAAAATTAATAAGATTCTGATTAATCTATAGAAGCTCACTAAGGTGATTTAATACATGCAAAGATTATTAAATACACTGCTCGTGTATTTTATAATATTCCTCATGTATTCTGGAGAGTTAATTCTGCTCTTTCTGATCATACAGATCCACAGTCTTAAGTTTATATATTTTTTTTCTCTGGTTAAAATCTCCGCGCGTTGGTTTCTTGCTGTATGAGGAGGCCATCAGCCCCACCCTCACTGCCCCCCAGCGTCTAGGGAGTGGCGGAAGAGGTCAGCCATGTTCTTCTCTTGTGAGGAGAAAACTTTTTGGCACACAAGAGGTAAGCTCTCTTCCTGGTTTTTGGGTTCTAGGTTTTATAAGTTCAATGTTTGTACTTCATGTACTTTTTCTCTGTCGTTTTTTAGCTTTTCAGCTTTTAGGCATTGGTTTGTCTGTTAACATTTTTGCGGGTTTTAACTCTTTCTTTTCTTTGTAACTTTGAGCGTCTTTTGGGGTACCTAGGAACAGAAGATGGCTAAGCTTGTTCCTTTTCTATGCGCTGTCTATGCGCTGTTTTTTCAAAGTAGTTAAGTTCTTAATAACTAATTAATTATGCACTTAAAGCACTGCTGAAATACTTTGTACATATTGCAACTAACTGTTTAAGGTATATAACTTTCACAAAGTTTTCTTTAGTTAATTATTATCTTTAACTTATTCTCGTTTTCGTGCTGTCATAAGTTGTAGAGTAGGGGGTTTTAGACTCAAGTTTGCTTTCAAAATTCTGTTCGTTAAAAATTAATATTTCCTTTTTTAATTGCAATGTAAAAATTTGGATTTCTTTTGCATTGATTTTCAGGTTTAAATTCTCTCTCAAACGAACTTGGAATTTTGTTATGGCTGAAAATCATTTCTAATTATTATGTCACTCTCACAGCTTGAGTTCTCTTTAATCTTCTTCTCTCTGTTTAATAGTAACAGATGAAGAGCATGGGTCGGGCCAGGAAGGTTAATGGATGCAAGCGAAATTGTTAACCAGTGCTAGGTCATGCAACTCTACGGAGGACATGACATATATATATATTTTAAACTATTTTAGGTGGGAATGTTACTTGCATCTATGGCCTTGCAGAAACCCATTTCCAACTAGGTCTTTGTGGAAGTGAGAAAATGCAGAGTTTTTGCTGGTCCTTGATAAAGCCAAGGCTCAGTATTCTCGACACCTTCTACATTCAGTTGTTTTATTTTATTTTTTTATCTTTTCTCCTTTTACTCACACAGGTAGATACATAACCTTTTCTATGTTGTACTAGGTGCGAGTCAAAATTATATTTGTATTTTTTTGCTTAGGTATCTTCTTTATAGAATATATATATATATATATATATATATATATATATATATATATATATATATCATAATCATTGTCAACCATTATCTATCCACTGCTGGACGAAAGTCTCTCCAAGCCTCTTCCACAACGGTCTGTCTTGTGCCAGTCTCCTCCAAGTTACTCCCGCATACTTTCGAATTTCATCCACCCATCTCCCATGTGTTCTTTTTCTGTGTCTTTTCCTGTCCCATGGAATCCAATCTAAAATTTCGACTGTCCATCGATGGTATGTTATTCTCGCAGTATGTCCAGCCCATTGCTCGTTCATGAAAGACGTAGTGTTGGTGGCTCCAATATTTTATACATTTTAGTGTGGAATACCTCGTCCCCTACTCACCTGTTGCGTGGCCAGGCTGTATAAAAGTACAGAGTACGTTTTGAGCTACTTTTCTAACGTTCTCGCCCTCGTATTAGTTCATATTCGTCCGTTTTCTTATCGTTTGCTCGGTTGATTACGTTTGGAAGCTGCCAACATGGCGGCTTCCAGTTTTTCCTTATCATCTCAGGGCGTGGCGGATGCACGTCACGTCCCACTTCCCAAGTCCATGGAATTTAACGTACTCTCGTCTTTCGATGTGTCTGCTACGATGCCTTCCCAGCTTTCTAGTATTCCTGCTCCGGTGCCTTCACTGGACTTGGCTGCGCTTTCTTCTTCAGTTCCTGCATCTGCCTAGGTGCTCTCCCTGGGTACCACTGATTCTACTGCCTTGCCTTCAGCCTGTGCTTCTCTTCCCTCACAGCCTTCCGTGCCTGCCGGATCCGAACAGACTTCTGCCGCCCCGGTGGCGCAGTGGTCTAAGCTATGGCCTCTGATCATTCGTCCGTAAGGGGCCCGGGTTCGAAACCCGGTGAGGCATGGATGTTGTGTTTGTCTTACGGCACTGGCTCTTTCCCTTCCCTGGAACCAGTGACCCTAAATTAGGGACGGGCGACTGCTTATAGCCCATTGAGTTGCTCACGGTGGTCGTTAAATCTCCAATCCAAAAAAAAAAAAAAAAAAAAAAAAACAGACTTCTCTTCCGAGGATGTCATTTGCCTCTACAGTGCAACGAGGCACTACTTCTACGTCCGATTCCGCTCAACCTGATGGTCTTTTGCAATAAACACCTATTATTCAGGTATCCAACCGCAAGGTGACGGTAACGATAGATGGCAATTCGCAGATTGGCCGTGAGTTCCATAACCTCCTGGATAGAGGTCTGCTCTATCATGCCTTACCAAATACTCCATTGGCACGCTATATGGAAGCCTTCTCTGGACATGTGTCGTCTGCGTCCATTGCGGGAATTTTCCGTGCTCCTCGGGGTATCTCGGTTCAGTTCAATCACAAGGAGGATGCTGACTTTTTTCTTGCACACGGACTTTCCATTGGGACAAAACATCTCATCCCTTCGCCACTTTCCAAGCGACTGGTGAACATCACGTTCTATCCTGTTCCACAGGAAGTGCCTGATACTGCACTTCCTCTCCTTGTCAGTCATGTATGTAAAATTGTTGGCAAGGTTCGTCGCCTCTCTGACGCTCTCCGCGGAACTAGATTTGCACCTGCTACGAGACCTCGCCGTCAGTTATTGGTCGTCTTTCCCACTGAGAAAGCCTTGGCGGATTGCCCTACAGATGCTACTGTTGAAATTGGCTCACAAACGTGCAGTTTCAAGGTTTTCACCACTTATTATTGTACACATTTTTTAATACAGGATCATACCACTGCCTCCTGTGAACGCTTTCGACGTGGACGTTCATCAAGTTCGCATCCCACTGCTGACCACATTGGCCTTTCTATTATCCCCACTACCGGTAGTTTGCCTGACGTGACCTCTTCGTTTCTCCGTCAGACGGACATTTCAGTCACGGACAATGCTGCTTTTCCTCCTCTTCCGACCCGTACGATTGTGCATTCACCTTCAAGATTGGCAGAGATGTCATCTACTACAGATGTGTCTACAGCGGAGTGTTCCGATCCGGATGTGTTGAGTGGTGGTTTGGCAGATCGGCCGTCTGGCTCTTCTCCTAGCCTCTCGGATATTGGATCTCCAATTACAACCTTGTCTACAATACCATTGTTGCCACGTCTTCCAGCAGCCTCGGCTGTTGTACCAGTCTTCACTAAGGCTGATCTACTACGTATTGCTTCTTCGGCGACGTTGGTTTCCTCGTCTCCTGATATGGGAGGTGAGCCTGATCCACTAATGGATACTTCCGCCTCAGCTTCGTCTTCGAAGCGTATTGGAACTTCCAAAGGCGCTGTAAAACAGAAAAAGTTAAAACAACTTTCTGTGCCTCTTTCTGAGGATTCATCTAGTGTTCCCGGTGTTTCTGGTTCCGGTGTTTCTCCACCTGATGATTCTTTAAACAATATGCTTCTCCTCTCAGGTCCTGTTAATCCTCTCTCTGATGCTGAGGTTCTACAGGCCATTGATACGTTTCCTCCAGTTCCTGAACCACTGTCCAGACAGCAGCTTTTATGTTTTTTTCAACCTGCACGTACGATTGTTTGTTCTGAAGAATTCCTCCACTCACCTGATCTGGACCTGTTTGCAGCGGTAACGCAATTCGAAGCTTATGTGTCATTTTTTAAATCTCTGTATGCCACCGATCCTCGGTATCAGGCGTTTTTGAGACGTTACACGCGGCGTATCGCCTCCTTGAAGGAGCTCGCTGAGAAGCATATATGTGATACCTCATTTCCTCTTGCCGATGACCTTTAGCTCACTTCCCCAAACCGATCACTTTTTGTTCTCTTAATGCAAGGGGATTTGCGAACCGGTTCGCAAATTCTCTGGTTTTTGTAGACTTAGTGCCTGTTGATTCTGATGTTTTCCATGTATTTTAAATTTGCTATATTTGTGTGGTTGTACTGTGTTTCACAAGTAATGTATTTTCAATTTGCTATAATTGTGTGTTTTTGCTGTGTTTTCACGAATAATCGGTCTCGTTACTTGTGTGAGCTCCCCAGTATCTCTTTATCATTATCTTATCTGTTATTTCCTGAATTTGTGCCTTGTTTTTTAAATTTCCTATACTTGTGAGTTTTAGCTGTGTTAGTGCTTTCCTCGATCGCGGATTACTATAGTGGTACATTTGTTACCTTTGTTATTTTGATAAAGTTGATGAATTACTCACTAATGTTTTGCGCTCTAACCACATTTAAGTTCCGTTCGGATGATTTATGATGGCATAGTGCATTTTATATACTTGTGCACATGTGTTATTTCATATCGTTTGACATGCCGTTATGCCATTCATTGTTCGTGTGCATATTCATTTTTTTTCTGTGTAACTTAGTACTGCATCGTGGATATACATACATGTATATTGCTGCACTTTTGTTTTCTGTACTGCAACTTTCAATGAATCTCCTATGTTTGTATTTCGTTATAGCAGTAAACTGGGTACCACTTTGGTACCCATAGTTACCAATACCAATACCATTGCCATTTCAGGGATTTTACTCTGATCATAATGTCTTCCACTGTTATCATTTTTCTGATCCACGAGTTCCTCTTCTTATCTCTCCTGGTTACACCAAGCATGCATCTCTTCATGCCTCTTTGAGTTGTCTGCAGCCTTTTTATGTCTCTTTAGTTAAGGTCCACGCCTCTGCACCATACGTAAGCACTGGAAGGATGCATTGATCAAACATTTTTCTTTTAAGACATAATGGCATATTGCTCTTGAAAATTATGCTGTTTCTTCCAAAAGCCCTCCAGGAAAGTTTTATACGCCGATTAATTTCTTCATCAATGTGACCCTCACTTGATATCTGCTGTCCAAGATAAACGTATGCATCTGTGAACTCTAGCTTTTCTCCATCAATCGATATACAATCCAGCAGTGGATTAATAATGGCTGTTGTTGATGATGATATGAACGAGTATATATATCTTAGGGTTCTCTCGCTCTGTCCTTTTTTTTTTTTTAGCCGTCGGAGAAGTTGGACATTGGAGCCCTCCCTCGTAATCAGGTTTTGACGCCTGTGGTCTTATACTTATCAACAAATTATTTGTGCTTGTTCCATTTAGAACTTATATTCGTTTCACTCGTTCATGTTTAAATTCGAAGGTTTCTCAAGAGAAATGAAAAATTTTACCACTCTTTATTATCAATGATGTTGGTGTCTGAAGCAGCAAATGAAGCGGTCAAAGCTGTGAATGAACATATGTAGCAAGACTACCCTAAAACAACTAGAGGAACATTTAGACTACAAAGATTCTTTGAAATAGTTGAACTACAGGCATTGCATAATTATATTTCATTTAATTCAGGAAACAATGTTTATGAATGCAATATTTATAACTTAAAGTCTACCATAGTTTTGCTGGAAACTGTGGTCCAGCTTTATCAGGACTAAGCGTTTTCATTTCTTGCTTGTAACGATAATACCAGTTTCATGTGTTAAATGTCTCGTGGCGCCCATTGGTTTTGATTAGTGCTTTTCATGCGCTCGATAGGTATGGAAATGAAGATAAATCATTTACCAGGTTATTACGGTTTAGAAAAATGTGAAATGCTTCTAAAAAGTTTAGGTCAAATATTGATTTAGGTCTATCGGACAGTTTTGCGTCATCAAGCAGAAATTAGTGGTTATTTTCCCAACAGTGCTAGGCAATGGACGATTTTTCAAGCTCACACTTTTTAATATATAATTGGTGTTCTCACAATCTGAATTTAAGTGATCTCTGTGTCTGACCTATGTATGGCAGGCCCTACTGACACTGGATGCGATATATTCCCCAAAAGTTTTTGTCAGAAATTGGTCCTCTTTCGTAGAGCAAAACATCTTAGACACAAGAGTGAAAATCACTTTGAAATTTGATGATATTTAGGATTTTTGATATTTTGAAAAAACGTCAGGGCTGAATGGAAGAACTGCCAAGTTTTGTTGAGTATTTGGAGAGATCGGATTTATGTTGAGGTTTAACAAATTTTTTGATTGCCGAGTCCACCAATGAGTATTTGAAGCCTCTGTTGATAGCAAAATGTC
This sequence comes from Macrothele yani, assembly GCA_039090855.1. NCBI lineage: Eukaryota > Metazoa > Arthropoda > Arachnida > Araneae > Macrothelidae > Macrothele > Macrothele yani. The sequence continues at coordinate 123,492,718 of CM077010.1, read as the reverse complement.
TGATGTAATCTAGTTCCTTCTGGAGACCCTCCTTTGTAGAATACACGTTTAAGGCTCGGTAGACATTTGTATGTATAAAATGCACTGGTTTTATGTTGGACGGAAAGATTTGATTTTGCGTGAGGCGGTAAACTAACAGCAAATGGTTTCCGATAAACGGTGCTGGTGAATGAATCTTCGCACCGTGTAACTAGTACGTCTAGAAAACGAAGAGAACCATCTTGCTCCAATTCATAAGTAAACTGAATATTTAGGTCCAATGAGTTGATCGTTGGTAACAGTTCAAGAAATTTCTAAATTTTCTCTTCCCAGAGAATGAAAATGTCGTCTGCTTAGCGTACCCAAAGGATGAAGGAAGTCATGTTGAAAAGTTTGTCTTCAAAGTTTTCCATATAAATTTCTCAAAGAATTGGAGATCGCGGGCTTCCCAATGTTAGACCACAAATTCGTCTGTAAAATTGGCCTTAGTAAACAAAAATGTTTTGCGAAAGGCATGTAGCGATCAAAATTAAGATTTCTTGTACATCGGGTTGGGCGAAATGGCGAGTTAACGTCTTAGACAATTCATTGCTCCTTTTACTGGAATATTGGAGAACATAGAAACGATATCTAGTGATAAATAATAATGTTTTATTTTTCGGAGAGTGCAGCTTTAGGCTCTTTCCAACTTGCATACAACTTTTGATAGAAATAAGATGGTTAACTTCCGGGATAGGAATTTCGCTGGTTGTAAGATGCAGTAACAATATTATCAACAATAGGTCGAAATGGAATGCCTTTTATGTGAATTTGTGGAAGAGTGTATAGGCGAGCTAGTTAAGCATACAATGGTATAAGTTTTTTCTTTATATTGGAGTGTTTCAGAAGACTTAATAACTTACGGAATTTCTTTCATGTGTTTATCCGTAGAGTCACTTTTCATTTTTTCATAAAGACCTTCAGATCATACCGTTTTTGTCCAAAACAACGATTATTCCATCATTGTCAGACGTAGTGATTAAGAGGTCTTTGTTTGACTTAATCTCAAAGAGCCTGTTGTTCTTTGTTCAAGTTCGGCGTGAGGTTATAATGGTTTTACTGATACAATGTCTATTTTCTTTTTCATGTGAATTTAGGTTACTGTGATGATTGATTTTTCAACTGGTGCGATGATCCATGATAAAATAATTGTTTTAGAGACCGAGAAATGTATATTATATGACATAACTAGCTTTTGAGTTGCTCTGAGATTAGTGCTTGAGATTTTGCAGATAACGTTGTCTTGAGACGAGATAGAAGAATTTGAAGTAGGAGAAGAAATGCGTATTTTTTTCAGAAGGTTTTCAGATTTTTTATTAAGGTCCAATTTGTGGCTTGAAGATAAGTTATAACTGTGTGAACAAGACTTTTAATCTGAATTAGAGAAATCGGCAATTTCTTTAACTAAAGAAAGAATGGTTCCTAGGAGAGGGAGGGCAGCTGGCAGAGAAGGCGCTCAATTTCAATGAAAGTAGAAAACCAAATAATCATACTAACAATAATAACAATAATTTTAATAATAACACATTATTAATATTATTATGGTCATCATCATTTGCAATAGTTAGGGAAGTATTTATTCCTAAAACTGCAAGCGAAAATTAAAAATCTTAAAGATCTTGAAACATTTTGTATTTCATTTTAGAGGTGCTAAACCATGTAATTTTACATTTATCTTTACCGTCTTACTCTTCATACGTGCTTGCATCTGAAACTCACAGAAGACATGAGTCAAATACAGAAGACACGTGCAATAAAATAGTTTTCTTGTGAAAACATGATGAAATTTTATTGGAGATTATCTTTTTTATTGTTCATGAGGATGCGCAACAAACGAACAAAGATATACGTAAAACTGAAAGAGAAGTAGTTCCTTTTCGAAAGGCACACTGGAATCAAAAGAAGAGTTGTTCACATCATACTGCTTCTCCGTGTGCTCCTAGTGTGATTACACATCTGAGAGAAATAACACAAACTTGCAAAGTTATCATAAGCTTTTTAGCTTGTAGGCGCACATGATTGTAAAATAACACAATGCCGAACACAGTTGTTCATCCACTGAAGCAGCCCACAAACGACAACTCAGACCTAACTGAAAGCTGCATGTATCAACTTCTTATTCTGCAAATAGAGAAGAATTCACTTTCCTCTCTTATAGAACAGCAGCTATTTTATTTTTTTTTATCCTTACCTTGCTTGCGTAAAACAACTTCCCGAAGGCAACAACGCTAGGGAAGAAAAGAGATAAATGCCAAAAAAAAAAAAAAAAAAAAGCCCCACCGCTCGGGAAGGGGGGGGTGACAAAAAGGCTGTTTGAAAGCGCACATACCGTATACTATAGGTGTAAACACATACCTTTATTATTCTTATTATTATTTTGGGTCATTCTACTGGGCTTTCAGTTTAATGCTAGGACCGAAGATGGGCGCAAAATCGTGCTCCAAGGAGGAGCTTAAGCCAATGAGCACCCCCCTCCCCTTCATGCACCGTTGCTTGACTTTTTTCTTTTATTTAAAAAACGTACACCTACCAAATCCTAATCTAGGCGGTGCAGGATCTGTTTTTTTTCTCTCTTCCCTTCTCTCAAAAGACTTGTTCACTATATCAGGATTTTTGACATCATCAGAATTTGTGTTTGATTTGTACTTCCAAAAAAGACGTGGTCTCAACACGCTAATCTTAGGTGACATCACCATCTCAGGTTTTTTTGTTGTTGTTGTTTTTCATTTTTTATTCTAGTTTTAATTCTTTATTCCCCCCTCAAAGAACCTGATTACAATATCTGAGTCTAATAGCTACATTTTCATTTGAGCCCTCTCTGTGGCCGAATGGTCAGAGCCCCTAGTTTCTGCATATCGGCCGAAGCCCAGATAAGACCCACCTTACGGCACCGTCTTCCCCTCCTCGGAAAAAAAGGTCGCAAATTAGGGATGGGTGACTATTTATAGCCTTAAGAATTGCTCAGGATTGTCTTTAAAATTCGACAAAAAAAAAAAAAAAAAAAAAAAAAAAATCATTTGAGGCTTTTCTTCTTTTTCTTTTCCTTAAAAGAAGTGCTCACCATACATTAATCTTAGAAGAAATCACATGATTTCCGTTTCTTTCTTTTTTCCCCACAAAAGTGCTCGCCACATTCAAATATTCCATGGCATCAGAAACGAATTTTCCCCCTTTAAGACGTGCTAACTATTACATAATGCAACTTTTTTTTTTTTTTGATTGGAGGTTTAACTACCACCGTGAGCAACTCAATGGGCTATAAGCAGTCGGTTGTCCCTTATTTAGGGCCACTGGTTTCAGGGAAGGGAGAAAGCCAGTGCCGTAAGACAAACACAACATCCATGCCTCACCGGGATTCGTACCCGGACCCACAGCGGACGAATGATCAGAAGCCATCACTTAGACCATTGCGCCACCGGGGGCAGCCAATGCATCTTCGGTGGTACTTTCACTCGTGATGTAGCGAAGGTGACTGATGCCCGGGAGGGGAAAGACATTTAATTTGTGCCCCTTGATAAGCTTCTCTTGTTGGTGTCGTTCAGTTTAAGAGCTTCATTTTTGTTGGTCAACTCTCGAAAAGGCAGCACCGATTTTTTTGTTGGGTAACTCTGGAAAAGGCATCCATGATCGAATATAGTAGCCGGTATGCATAACCCAACCTTGTTGAGATTTTCTGATGTTCATAAAACAGCTAATTTCAAAGCGGATTTTTTTTCGCGTCAGTACGAAAGGAATGCATAAGTTAAAACAGCTTTTTTTTTTTTTTTTTTGATTGGAGGTTTAACGACCACCGTGAGCAACTCAATGGGCTATAAGCAGTCGCCCGTCCCTAATTTAGGGTCACTGGTTCCAGGGAAGGGAGAGAGCCAGTGCCGTAAGACAAACACAACATCCATGCCTCACCGCGATTTGAACCCGGACCCCGTTCGGACGAATGATCAGAGGCCATCGCTTAGACCACTGCGCCACCGGGGCGGCGTTAAAACAGCTTCATTCTCATTCACACGTCAGACTTTTCACAGCGTTGTTCCGGCGATAGAGAAGCACTAAAAGTCCATCTCTGCCATTTAAAAAATGGACTTATGTTCATGTATGTAAACCGTTTTTAAAATTATTATAACTCCTTTTGATTGTTATATACAAGAATTCCTTGTAAATACAAATCGGAGCTTTGTACGTATAATTTATCAACCGTATGGCCGCCCTGGTGTCACAGTGGTCTAACCTCTGGCATATGATCATTTGTCCGAGATGGGTGCGGGTTCGAATCCCGATGAGGCATGGATATTATGCTTGTCTTACGGCTCTGGCTCTCTCTCTCTCTCTCTCTCTCTCTCTCTCTTCGCTGGAACCAGCGTTTCCAAATTAGAGAGGAGCGACCACGTATAGCTCATCAAATTGCTCGCGGTTGTCGTTAAACCTTTAAGCGGCCAACACCAAATGGTTCCCAAAATTTTCTGTGCTCTTCAAATACTGGTATTAATAAATCTACGGGCCACCCGGGTGACTTAGTGGTCTAAGCAGTGGTTTCTGATCTTTCGTCCGAGATGAGTCAGAGTTTGAATCCCGATGAGGCATGGATGTTGTGTTTGTCTTACGACTGTGGCTCTCTTTATCTTCCCTGGAACCAGTGGCCCTAAATTAGGGACGAGTGATTGCTTGTAGCCCACTGAGTTGCTCACGGTGGTCGTTAAACCCCCAATCCAATCAGATATAAATAAATACAAAATGTAAACAAAAAATAAAGCTACGTCAAAAGAGCTCCATTCCCCTTCTCACCTGGGCAGTATCGACCATAAATCGCTCACGTGTGATAAGCGCTCGCTTCTAGTTCTTTATTCTCTGCTCCATGACCCAAGGAATGATGGGAAGGGATATGTATTCCCCCAATAAGGACTTTAGTTTCTTCGCTGTCATACCACTGGATAGAAAGAAGTGATTCAAGCATCTTCTCTTAGGTCTGTTGCCATTATTATAGTCCTTTTAGCAGGTTATTAGTCAGAAAGAAATACACGGGTTGTCCAAAATAATGGAAACACCTCGCTGAAAACAATGACTTTGGTATGTGCTGCTTTTTGAGTAAAACGAACATTTAGCTACAATTTTTTTTTTTTTGTAAAAACGTGTTGCTTATAGTCTCAAGGGTCTATGTGACTGCATTGTAAATCGGTGTTTGCATAATTTCGTTCCAGGTGAAGGCACAATGAGTGACCTGTCGGAGTTCCAAAGAGGGCAGATTGTAGGAGCCAGTCTGGTTGATGCGTCGGTAACCACAGTGGTACAGGTATTAAGGGTATCGAGAGGTACCGTGTCGAAGGTCATGACAGCATACAATGTTCACGGAACAACATCATCTGCGAGACACAACTGTCGAAGGAAAACCAAACTCACTGCGAGAGACAGGAGGACATTAAAGAGGATTGTGACTGCAAGGAGGAAGACCACGGCGACGAAAGTGATTGCTGAGCTCAATGCACATCTCCAAAACCCAGTGTCGACCCATACCGTGCGAAGGGAATTGCATAAGCACAATATTTACGGCAGAGCTGCGATTGCAAAACAACCCCTGGTGTCACAGGTGAATATGAAACGGAGACTACAGTGGTGCCAGAAACATAAAACGTTGACTGCGGATCACTGGAAACATGTCTTGTTTTCCGATGAATCAAGTTTCTCACTATTCCCCACCACGCGATGGGTTTACGAGTGGAGAACCCCCGCAGAAGCCTAAAACCCAAACTGTCTCCTTTCAACAGGGAAGCATGTGGGCGGTTCCGTAATGGTTTAGGCCATGATTTCGTGGTTTGCAGCAGGTCCCATTATCACCTTACACGGAAGCAGACATTGTTTTCGTCAGGGGATTGCACCTTTAAAGATGATAATTCACAGAAGTCGAATTGTTCAATCGTGGTTTGAGGAACATGAGGATGAATTTGCACACCGTCTCTGGCCTGCACAATCACCGGACGTAAACATCATTGAGCCCCTGTGGTCTGTGTTGGAAAACAGAGTGCCATCCCGTTATCCTCCTCCGGCGTCTCTCAAATAATTGGAGCAGTTTCTGCAGGAAAAATGGTACAACATACCACTTACCATCATCCAGGACTTGTGTGCATCCATTCCAAGGAGGATTCAAGCAGTTTTAAATGCCAAGTGTGCTCCCACATCATATTAGGTGCGTAAAATCTATTGTTTCAAGCTGTTTCCGTTATTTTGGACAACCCCTGTAGTGTCAACCATTCTCCTAAATGACCACTTTGCACAAAAAAGCTAACGATTTCTGATGGAAAGGTTCACTCGCTTAATTCGCGTTCTGCCCACTTCTCAGAAGCGAATACATGTATATTCATTCCAGCTAATATAAGTCCATTTTGCCATTTTGTTAACCTCGAGTTAACTCATTCTAGCCTGTTAAAGGGTTAAACCCCCAAACTAAAAAACAACAACAACGAAAAGTTTGTTCAATTTTTTTATTGAATATGTTCTGAATGTTTATTAAAGGCAAATTTAATTTCATAAAACAATACCCTTAAAAGTATTAACTTTATCACAGATTACAGCCAAAAAAATAGAAAATGCTGTAAATTAGTGCCGGGCCGAATATAACAGCGCAGTGGTCTACGTGCTGGTTTCTAATCATTCGTCCGAGATGGGTTGAAGTTCGAATCCCGGTGAGGCATGGATGTTATATTTGCCTTACGACACTGGCTCTCTCCTTTCCCTTAACCGGAGATCCTAAATTAGAGAAGTTCGACTGCTTATAGCCCACTGAGTTGCTCACGGTGGTCGTTAAATACCCAAACAAACGAAAAAGGAAATAAGGAGAAACGAAAACGCATAGCACCTAACAAATTAGACGCCTCTCCGGCGGTCGAGTGGTCTCAGACCGTAATGTCTGCCTTTTCGTCCGAGACAGGCTTGTGTCAGAGCCCCTGGTGAGGATTGGGTGGTATTAGCTCTTTCCCTTCCCTGGAACCAGTGGCTTGAAATTAGGGAGACTGCTTTTTGTCTTTAGAGTTCGTGAAAACACAAACATGTCCGTGATGGGGGTCGAACCGCGCCCCTCACTCAGGAGTAAGTTGTTCTCCCAACTAAGCTACACGGACGGAATGTATCGCTGCAGATTTGTCGTCTTGACACGTGCTTTACCTCTGCAGTACGTCACAAGTTGATCATTGCAATCGTTAAACCCACGAACAAACAACAGCAACCAAAATGTGACGTTCAATTGCAAGGAAGTTTTCTGCATGTGAAAAGTGCAAATTTCTAAATTTCTTACCGCAGCACGTTTCAACGTTCTCGGCGCGAGGTGGGAACTAGTCCTCCCTGCCCCCACCCGTCTATTTGTTTTTTATTGCGAGGAAGACGCCAAGAGAGTTTCAGACGAAACTAAAACGAATTAAAACTGTAAGGCCTTTGAAGATCTGAGCGTTTTTGTCAAATGACTTTGTCAGTTCTCTCGAAGCTTTGGTGGCATTACAGTTTGAAATTCGTTTCTCACATACCCACGCAGCCTGATATTAGACGGCGTTGTCATTTGATTTCTCCCCTTTTCTCCAGTAGAAGTGCTCAACACACCCGAAACTTATATGACATCATTTTGGTTTCGAAAGCCCCTAATTTCCACATCGCATTTTTTGCCCTCTAAGAAAGTTTTCAAGATAAACAACTCCTGAGAATTACAAAATTTCAGCTCCCAGAGCTGGCATATCCTGCAGTAATTTCTTGACAAATTGATTGCTTATTTCGAAACTAATAAATTTTCTTCTCTCCAATTAAAAGCTCCCTTTATACGACGTAGTATTTAGTTTTCATGATGTCGCAATAGCATTATTTAGGCCCATCTGAGTTTTTTTTTAGATTGTTTATCTAGAAAAGAAGAACATAAAAACTTTGTCGTCAAATAAATTACCCTTAGAACTCTTGAGCTGTTCGCCAATACTTGAGTGCTTGCGCCAAGCTTGCATGAGGTTCAACACGCACGCAGTAATTCACAAACAAACATATTCGTCGTGAATTCCTCCTTTCATTTGTTAAAAGTCATTTTTACACAAAGCGTTCCCTTCATTACCGTTTCGCGTGCAGCAACACTTCGAGTTTTCCTCTCTCGGCCTAAATTCTGTGTAACTCCGTGAGAGAAGATAATCGCTCTTTCGTCCCAGGAAAAACATCCGCATATTTAAAATCTGACAAAGCCCAGGCGTTAATGGAACCACATATTTAAGATGCGTGTGATCAGTTTTGTTATCCCAGTCGCTATTTCGAAGGAGAAAATGGGGAGGGAAGTGTTCAAATATTGCTAGAGCACTTTAAAGTTTTGTAATTTTCTACAATTTTGAAATTCAACAGCTTGTGGATCGTTGGATGAATATTTAGTGGATTCCACGCACGGAAAGCTGACATGTTTTACAGTTCTCCTAAACCAGTTCGTGCTGTATATTACAGTCAAAGAACACTATTTATTTTTCAAAAGTTAATGAGTTCCGGTGAAAACTACATTAAAAGAAAGTTCAATGAGAATTTTTCGGTTTTATAGAAGACGATCAAGAAATGCGAACCTCCACTGCCAATAATTGTTTAAGAAAAAACGCCACGGAAAATCACTTTCTTTGGTTTGTTGGCGTTTGATTTCGACACAGCAGAGAGGGAGAAAGGTCTGATACAAAATAATGTTGTGCAGATACTCTACGATTCATTTGACTGTTTGTTTCTGATACATACACTTCAGTAACTAATTATACTAATTATTAGAAACACCCAACTGCAATTAAACACGTGCCATACTCACATACGTATACCCAGCTATGCCGATGAGATGGCTTTATAAACAGCTCACTACAAAGGATTCAGACATGTACGAAGCTGAGTTAGCGAAAATATGGGAAAAGTGGTGATTTAAGCGCCTTTGAAAGAGGCATGATAGTGAGAGTTAGGCTATCCTCACTTACGTATACAGCTATGACGTTGAGATGGCTTTGTAAAAACTCACTACAAAAGATTCAGACATGTACGAAGCTTAGTTAGCGAAAATATGGGAAAAGTGGTGATTTAAGCGACTTTGAAAGAGGCATGAGGGAAGATTCCGGAGTATTGGAACAATGCCACAATGATCCTGTTACATAAGAAGGTGACATTGAGGATCTCAGCAACTACAGACCTATCAGCCTCCTATCAGTGGTTTATAAAATCTTCACTAAAGTTATTTCACACAGCTTGAAGATAACACTGGACATGGCTCAACCGAGAGAACAAGCTGGATTCAGGAGTGGCTTCAGCACTATAGATCATATCCACGTACTGAGGGAACTAATTGAAAGAGCGAAGGAATATGAACTTCCATTATGCATGGCTTTTATTGATTATGAAAGGCCTTTGATTCGGTGAAACCATCAGCAGTTACAATGGCTTTTAAATCCTGCGGTATTGAAGATGCATACATTAATATTATTAATAACATCTATGAAAATGCAAGTGCAAAGATTCGGCTATTTGAGAATGCAGCACCCATAAAATTTGGAAAGGGAGGGAGACAAGGTGACACTATATCTCCCAAACTCTTTAATGCCACATTGGAAAATGTCTTTCAACCACTGAACTGGGAAAACAAAGGGATAAAGATTAATGGATATTATCTAACACACCTTCGTTTTGCTGACGACGTAGTAATTTTTGCAACTACCCTATCAGAGCTGCAGAGTATTATCCAGGAACTTGGTGGCAAGAGTAAAGAAGTGGGATTAAAAATGAACTTTCAGAAGACAAAAGTGATGTACAATGCTTTTACAAGAAATAAAGATTTGTCGATTGATGGGGAAAAGCTGGAGACAACCAATACCTACATTTATCTTGGACAGCAGATATCAAGTGAAGGTCACATTGATGAAGAAATTAATCGGCATATAAAACTTGCTTGGATAGCTTTTGGAAGAAACAGTAAAATTTTCAAGAACATTATGTCATTATGTCTTAAAAGAAAAGTGTTTGATGAATGCATCCTTCCAGTGCTTACGTATGGGGCAGAGACGTGGACCTTAACTAAAGGAGACATACAAAGGCTGCAGACAACTCAAAGCAGCATGGAGAGGTGCATGCTTGGTGTAACCAGGAGAGATAAGAAGATGAACTCATGGATCAGAAAAATGACAAGAGTGGAAGACATCATGAACAGAGTAAAATCCCTGAAATGGCAATGGGCTGGACATATTGCCAGAAGGACAGACCATCGATGGACAGCTGAAATTTTAGACTGGATTCCAAGGGACAAGAAAAGACCCAGGAGGAGATTACATGTGAGATGGGTGGATGATATTCGAAAGTATGCGGGAGTAACATGGAGGAGACTGGCACAAGACAGACCATTGTGGAAGAAACTTGGGGAGACCTTAGTCCAGCAGTGGATTGATAATGGTTGACAATGATGAAAGAGGCATGATAGTGAGAGTTAGGCTATCCTCACTTACGTATACAGCTATGACGTTGAGATGGCCTTGTAAATAGCTCACTACAAAGAATTCAGACATGTACGAAGCTGAGTTAGCGAAAATATGGAAAAAGTGGTGATTTAAGCGCCTATGAAAGAGCCATGATAGTGGGCGTTAGGCTGGAAGATGCTAAGCAACTCAGAAACGGCGAACCTCAGCTATGCAAGACCAACTCTATCGATAGTGTAGAATAAATGGTGCACAAACTACACAAGCAGTCAGCGGTCTTCCCGTGGGCGGAAATAATTGGTCGATGTATGAGGGCAACAGCAGAGGGTTATACGAGGAAACAGAAGAGCTCCATTGCGCCAAATTTCTCCGTAGTACAACAATGGTATTGACAGGAGAATTTCAGCAAACACTTTCTGCCGCACTCTGGCGCGAATGGGCTGTAACGGCAAACGTTCCCTTGATGTACTCACTAGTTTCTGCTAAAAACCGACATATTTGTCTGCAGTGGGAACAGAAGCACCAACATTGGACCTTACGGACTGGAAAAGGTTGCGTGGTCCGATGAATCACGTTTTAAGTTAATGTACTTGACTAACGGGCCAGAATATGACGTCAACGGCTCGAATCTATGGAATCCAGCTGCTTAATGTTAATTGTACACGCTGATGGAGGCAGTGTAATGGTCTGTAATGTGTTTTCGTGGTATACATTGGGTTCTTTAATATCTCTGCAACAGTATTTGGATCACACGAGATATCATAATATCACTGTGGACCAGGCACACCCGTACGTATGTACAGTGCTTCCTGATTAAGAGGGCTGCTTCCAGAAGGATAATGCACTACACGGCTCGGATAGTCACACAGTGGTTTCAGTAGCACAACAATGACTTCGAAGTGCCCAACAGTCTTAACTCACATAAACACCTGTAGGATGTGATTAAGAGAGCCATTCGTAAGAGTGATCCTCCTCCAGCGAACATTCGGTAACACGGTTCTTGAAGGAAAAAGTTTCTTTGTTTAACTGATGTGTTCCTAAAGTATTTTGCTGTGGAAAATTCAAATCTGATATTAGAATTGGCCTATTATAGGCTAGTTTTAGAGTTATGGAGATATTACATATCAATTTCATATATATTACTTTGGCAATAAAAAATCAGGAAATTTTACATTAAAAAGTTGGCAACACTGGCCTGTTTACAATAGTTTACACCCACATGTTGGCTGCAAAGCTATTATAGTAATTGTTTAGATAACTAACTACTCTATACATGAAATTGATATGAAACATCTCCATAACTTTAAAGCTTGTTTTAAAAACGTATAAGTGACATGATCTTTGTGTTCTCCAGAAATATTCCACATCGGATTAGGTTTGGCAAAAGATAGTTGAGAACGAGATTAGTTATGTATTGAAACATGCGCAGAAAATATATGCATATTAGGAAACTTATAAGTTAGATGGCAGTCAGACCATCTAACCTATAAGTTTTCTAATTTTATCTTGGTAATTCGGCTAGCTAACTGGTGAGAGTAGAAAAAGGTCAAACTTGGAAAGGCCTCTGGGCGGGCTGTAGATTGTTTTGTGGTTGACATGAAATGTTTGTGAATGCTTTATTTCTTCCTTCCTTTTATTTCTACTCTAGAAAATGCCCCGCCGTAAATGTCGAAATAAAGCAGACAACTTATATTATATTTATGGAGAGTTCATCTTTGCAAGACATAAGAACAAAAATGTCACCTGTTATAAAGAGAGCCTACAAACATTACTTTGGATGTGAAATAGGAGATCAGGATGAGCAGTGGGACCTTCACATCTGTTGTGCAACTTACTATGTGAAATTAATAAACTGGTAGGAGGGTAATGGTAGCTCCGTGTTATTTGTCGCACCCATTGTATGAAGAGAATCCAAAGATCATTCCATAGATTGTAACTTCTGTATGGCTAATGTCAGGGGCGGATCAAGAACCAAGATATAGCTTCGATATCAAACGAAGATTTTTGCTCTTTCCACATTTATAAGTGAGTCACGGAAAAATTCTCATTGGCCGCCAACGGGAGTCGAACCCAGGGTCTTCCAGTTACGCGCCGGATATGCTTCCACCTACACCACAGCGGCCTCGAATTCCTCCAGACTCACACACGCTAACTGCCAAGCCAATTTGGCAGGTTGCTTCTTGGAGACCCGCACAATGCTGGGAATTCACTAAAGATGGTAAGCAGCAACTGAAGAAATAATTAGAAGGCGAATGAATAATTAATACAGACGTTTAACGTGGACCAGGAACACCAAACAAAGATTTTCGCTCTTTCCACGTTTATAAGTGAGTCAATAAGTGAGTCACGGAAAAATTCTCATTGGCCGCCACCGGGAGTCGAACCCAGGGTCTTCCAGTTACGCGCCGTTGGCTTGGCAGTTAGCGTGTGTGAGTCTGGAGGAACTCGAGGCCGCTGTGGTGTAGTGGAAGCATATCCGGCGCGTAACTGGAAGACCCTGGGTTCGACTCCCGGTGGCTGCCAATGAGAATTTTTCCGTGACTCACTTATAAACGTAGAAAGAGCGAAAATCTTTGTTTGGTGTTCCTGGTCCACGTTAAACGTCTGCATTAATTAGCTTCGATATGTTAGGTTTTAATAACAAATTGAATGTTTTTTCGTGAAAGAAAGAATTACTTAAAAGTATATTACTTTCGTTAATTAATTGGAATATATCAACGATCGATTTCATCATTTCAAACTAATGGGGATTTGTATTTTCCATTTCCATACGGTAATTTCACGCTGGGTATACTCATTATTTTGGCAACACTACCACTGACTAGAGGGAGGCCCCGACGCATTAGAACAGGGTTCCAGTTTCCAAATGCACAACGACTAGTGTTATTGTTTGCTGATTGGCTATCGGCGTGGGATTTGACTTTGCGAGTGCCTTACAAAAGTGTTTTATTTATTAATATAAAGAAAGTTGTTGTTTTGATTTTAGATGGATCGTTTTGTGATCAAGAAGAGGAAAACAGAAAGTGACAACTCTTCGGAAACACATCAGGTGAAGTGCCTAATGCTGTTTCGCAGCATGTAGAACCGAAGCTACTGTGTCAACAACCTCGACATCATCGCAGGTCAGTGTTGCCACCACCCTCACTCTTCAACCTCAATCTCGTGATGTTGGTGCCCACATTGGAAATTTATCTATACTCTAAATGAACTCCTTAAATACGAACTTTTAGAAAATCCATGGAATCCTGGAAAAAGACCTTTCCAACATCCTCCCATCTTAAACGCGGACGTGAAGAACAAAGGTGGGTAAGCGTTACTCACTTCGAGAAATTTCCCTGGCTTGTGTTTTCCGAGTTCCGAAATGGACTTTTGAGCAAGATTGCGCTATTTTTTTGCCACCAAATATTAGCTGTCGGTCAACAAACAATCCCTTTAAAGAAGTTGGTAACTGAGTCTTTACACAAACACGCAAAGCTTGTAGATAAAGACGGAGATTTAGAAATACATGCTACAACTAGCTATCACCAAAAAAAGCTGAAATAGATGGTAAATCGTTTATGACTATTTTTTAAAATCCTCAACAGGAGGTTAAAAATTGCTTGAGTGAAATTAGAAAAGACTAGGTGTTGGAAAATAGGTCTTAACTTGTTCCCATAATAAAAACTGCCCTCTTACATGGTCGCCGAAATATCCCCTTCAGAGGCCATAGAGATGATGGCAGCATAATTGAAGCAAGCAAAGACCGTGTAGACAATGACAATATCTGAAATGTTCCCGGCTATTCCCGACACTTACCCCCCCCCCCCCAACACGAAAATCCTGTATCCACCCCTGGCTAATATCCAGGGCTTTACCAACAGAAAATCGAAGAGACATACCGATTATCCCAACTTATCATCTGCAACACTACGACCAATTCTACATTTTGAAACTCTTCTAGTTCCACCAACTCCAAGTCAGAAAAGACAAGATGAAGAAAGTACTGGTAAAGAGAATGAAGCACATGAATCACCTCCAGAAAGAAGTGTGATATTTCTACAGCTGAAAAGCGATATGAAGGGATATTGATGCCCAACGTTAGCTGATTTTCGCTGGAATCTCAAAAGAGATAAAACATATACATAAAAGAAAAAAAAGTTATTTACGTTTGTATGTCATTTTCTACGTTTTGTATTTTACACTGGTGTGCAAAAATTAAGGACGAAGAGGAGAAATTAGCATAACAGCGGAACGAGCAGGCAGAACGGACCGAAAGACCACTCAGGAGATAGCCTAAGGTCCGGTACGGTAGGGCATGCGCATATATGCAGCATGACGTAGGAAGGAAGGGGGTGGGTTGTCGGAAGGGTATAAACCACACGGGCGGTGTACGCTCAGCAATTGATAGACTCTGCTCGCGGGTGGCCTAGTGGGCAACGTTCGTGACTGCCACGGAAAAGGGCCTCAGGTTCGATCCCAGGCAGGTACGAACGCTCGATCCGCTAAATATCCGCCGTGTGTCGGATGGGCACGTTAAGCCGTCGGACTTCGGGTACTGGTCCCCCCCCCCGGGAATAAATAAGGGCGTCTTCCTCCCCTTTCTACTTCGCTTCCGTGTCACTTTCCTATCGGGCGCTCTAGCCCAAATCTCCTCGTTTCCTATTTCTAACCACTGTTTAAGACCTGGGGTCAGACACTCCCTTCCTAAAATCCTCTACATATGATCAGATATGATCAGCTCAGCAAGTCGGTGAAAGCTGTTGCACGGTGTACATCGGTTTGAACGACGTCGAGTTGCTGCCACCGTGTGATATGGCCAACAGGCAATCCAGTGGACGAAATCTGGATGATTTTACCCGAGGTCGCGTCATTGGGAAGTTGGAAGAAGGTCGAAGTGTAACTAGTTGGCCGAGGAGTTCGGGATCGCTCACAGCATCGTTTCACGAGATTGGAGAGCATTTCACACGGCAGGAACAGCTGTCCGAGAGTTTAGCAACAGGCGAGAAGAGACAGACGGCAGACAGCGGGAGAAATCGCAAGGCACATGCAACAGACAACTGGACGTCCGTTGTCGCGTTTTACCGTGGCCAGGAAGCTGCACAAAGGTGTTCTATTTGCACGACGACCAGTACGGTGTGTGCCATTAACGCCTGCTCATCGGAGACGGCGGTTTCTGTGGTGCCAGGAACACAAGAACTGGACACATCAGCAATGGGGTCGAGTTCTCTTTACGGATGAGAGCCTATTTAACGAGCGATTCTGGACGTATACACATCTAGAGAGAGCAGGGAACACGCAATCACACCTCTAACATCATCGAAAGGGACCAGTTTGGAGGTGGCGGAGCTCTCGTTTGGAGCGGTACCATGCTTGGTAGCCGTATTGACCTCTACATCTTCCAAGGAGGTTCAGTCACTGGTGTCCGCTATTGTATCGAGGTTCTCCTGACTCACGTGTGTACGTTTAGAGGTGCTGTAGGTCCTGAGTTCCTCTTCATGGATGACAACGCTACACCTCATCGTACAGTGGCTGTCGCAGAGCTGTTGGAGAGTGAAGATATTCAACGCATGGATTGGCCCGCTAGGTTCCCGGACCTAAATCCAATCGAACTCGTGTGGGACCTTCACGGGAGATGCTTGGCAGCACGTCACCAGCCGCCAGCAACGATTCCGCAGCTGCGATTGGCGCTACAAGAGGAATGGGCCGCGATGCCTCAACAGCTCCTTGTTAACCTCGTCCTCAGCATGGACAGACGTTGTTAATCCTGCAGCGTAGTTAGGGCTGATCATATCCCCTACTAAAGACTGGATTTTTCTTGGCAGCCGCCTGTCACATGGACGTTTCTGTCTTCTGTCCAGTTGTGCTCGAAACTACCTTTTCAAAAAGTGCCTTTGTATCCTTTGGATTCCTTGTTTGGACGGTTTTGCTCACTTGTCCCATATTCTTACATCTTGGGGATGTTATAGTATGATTTGAGTCGATGTGGATCACTTCTGCACGACGTTACATTCGAAAAACCGTCTCGTCCTTAATTTTTGCACGCCAGTGTAGTTATGCAATTATTGTGCGTTCTCTTTCTTTCTGTATAATATTCTGTAAAATGTTTTGTATCAATACGTAATTATTTTAATATTGAGGAAGCTAAGAATACTCACTTTTCCCCCTATTATTCATTGCACTGTACATCTAGGAACGAACACAACGAGAAATTACAGACAAATAAAATATCGAATTACTCAAAAACCAATAATAATAGAAAAATTCTAAGCACAGATCTGAATTCTGCACACAAAAAAATCTTTAAGAAACACACAACTCTTACTTAGGAAAAAGAAAAAAGTCTTCTTTTTTTTTTTTTTTTTTGTTGAACGGTATAATTGACGGTCACCATTCCATCCGCTTTACTGAACATACCTGTAGAACGATATTAGCACGTCATTGAATCCATATTACATCGAACTGAGGCTTTTTAGAAAGACGGGGGGTGGGAGGGGGGCTAACACCTTACTAGGTAGGTGTTTCTAACAATTTGCTACATCAGTGTACGTATGCTCATTCACAGCTTACATAAATTAAACATGATCCCTGCATAAGAATCAAAGTTCAGCTCCTAATTTTCTGTAAATGCTGATGAACATGTTGGTTTTATTTTTGAATTTTACTACCGCAAAAGCCTCCTTGGACTAAAAAGCTGAAAGAGTCAATACTCCCGCCGCAGCGTATTTTTGAAAATATCAAAAAGCTAGTTTTGTACCTCGTTTAAAAAATCTTTCCAAGGAAAAAACCTTTCTTCTTCCAAAGCAAACTCTTTTCTACCTGTAGTTTTTAATTCTTAAAGACATAAGTGTCATAGGCCACGCATTAGGAAATTTCTGGGAGAAGAACTATAAATACTAGATAATACCGTAGATCGCACGCCGACGGAATTTTGTCCCCTTCCTCCACGCAACAGGTTATTCTATTGCTTATTCCTGCTTATTCAAATGAGCAAAGTACGCAGACTACAGCCCTTCCCGATCTTTCCGGCCTTCCGGAACATTTCAGGGAGATTTGAAAGGTAAAAAAAAAATTTGTGCAACTGTACTGTAGAAACAGATAGAGGTACCTTCCCAAGTTGAGAAAGAAAGTGATTAATTGCAAGGGAAGGAGAGACTGGTAGTCTGGAAGAGGGGTTTCTTTTAATTAATGCCTGAATGGGTTAGTCTTAGTCAGAGACGTAACTAGGCACTTCTGCGCCAGAGACAAGCCATAGATAGTTTCGTCCCCCATCTGTATTTCCCTCCTATGTAAAATGTTACTAATTTAATTCACATTTACACTATATTATCAAAAGTATTCGGATACTACCAAATATTTGCATAAGTGCAAAGAGCGGATGCGCAGGAAGGTGCGCTTTGAGGGGGTCGGTACGCATATAAAGCTGAGATGTTCTGTTGTGTTATCAGTAACTTTGAAGCGGATATACCGCGTGGACGTGAACTTTTCGAGTTCCAACCTTGGGCTGGACATACGATGTCATTATACGGAGCATTGCAGCTAAACTGAACATAACAAAATCTACTCTAAGTGATGTCGTCAAGAGATGGAAGCAAGACGGTGCAACAACAACACTAACAAAAACTGTTCAGGAAGGCCGCACAAAATGACGGGGTCTGGTTCACTTCGTCGACAGGTATATTTCGTCGACACTATCTATATATGCAAACAGTCGATTCCTAAAAAACCAAAAAAAGTTCAGAACCACGAAATTTGGTATACTATCTCATGGTACTCTCTTAGACCGTACACAGTTTTTGGAAGGGGTCGGAGCCCGGGTTCAAGGGGGCCTCATACAACATTTTCGTAAAATCTACAGTTTTCAATTTAGAACCACCAAATTTGGTATACTATCTCACTGTACTCTAACTTACCCCGTACACGGTTTTTGGAAGGGGTCGGGGCCCGGGATAAAGGGAGCTCTACATAAAATTTTCTCAAAAATTTCCGTTTTTTACTTAAGAACTGCAACACAATTCCCTATCAGTGGTCTAAGTTAGAGTACCATGAGATAGTATACTAAATTTGGTGGTTCTAAATTAAGAACTATAGATTTTACGAAAATGATGTATGGGAGCCCCCTTGACTCCGGGCCCCGAACACTTCCAAAAACCGTGTACGGTCTAAGATAGAGAACCATGAGATAGCATACCAAATTTGGTGGTTCTAAACTGAAAACTGTAGATTTTACGAAAATGTTGTATAGGGGGGGGGGACTCTGAATCCGTGCGCCCCAAAACCTTCCAAAAACCGTGTACGGTCTGAGAGAGTACCATGAGATAGTATACCAAATTTGGTGGTTCTGAACTTTTTTCCGGTTTTTTAGGAATCGTCTGTTTGCATATACTGTATAGTGTCGACGAAGTGAACGAGGCCGACTGACGGAACGTGACAGAAGAGCCATGGCAAGAAATGTTAAGAAATCCCGTTCTTCCTCTGCCGTTTCCATCGCTCGTGAAGTAGGTAATGCTTGTAATGGCTCGGTTAGTACTTTAACTATTGGCAGAGAGTTGCACGGTGTGGGTTATTGTGGAAGAGCAGCGGCATACGAGCCTCACATCACTACTGTGAATGCGAAGCGCCGTTTGGAGTGGCGTGTCTCCAGTCGTTCCTGGACTGTTGGCAACTGGAAAGCAGTTCTTTGGAGTGACGAGTCAGCCTTTCACCCTTCCAACCTGATGGGCATGCTTGGATTTGGCTACAGCCCGGCGAGCGATTTTCGTCGGACTGTGTTCATCCAACTGTTAAGTTCGTTAGATGCTCCATCATGGTATGGAGTTGCTTTTCGTGGATAGACTCTGCCCGTTGGTTATTGTACCACAAATCGCGAACTCTGAATTGTAGCTCATCTCTACGTTCTGGAAAATTCTGCGCTACCAACAATGTGACAGAATTACGGAAATGACCGTTGTCTCTTTCAACACGATCAAGTTCCATGGCACAATCTACGGCATGTGCAGGACAGGTTTCTTGAAAATGAGGTGGAGTCGTTAGACTGATTTGCTCAGGGTTCTGATCTTAATCATATAGACCACCTCTGGGATGAACTGGAGCGATGGATAAGAGATCGATCATATCAAACGTCTTTGCTCTTCACTCTAGCAGCAGCTTTGCAGGACGAATGGCGAGCCATTCCTATCGAGACCTACCGGAAATTGGTTATTAGTATACCTCGACGTGTTGTCTTTGTCATACAAGAAAAAAGTGGACTGACTAACTACAAATTGGGATAATAAAGCCATTTGTCCCACAATATTGTAGTGTACGAATAATTTTGATAATATAGTGCATATCATCATCATTGTCAACCATTATCAATCCACTGCTGGACGAAGGTCACCCCAAGTTTCCTCCACAACGGTCTGTCTTGTGCCAGTTTCCTCCATGCCACTCCCGCATACTTTCTAATTTCATCCACCCATCTTCCATGTCGTCTTCTTCTGGGTCTTTTCCTGTCCCTTGGAATCCAATCTAAAATTTCGGCTGTCCATCGATGGTCTGTCCTTCTGGCAGTATGTCCATCCCATTGCCATTTCAGGGATTTAACTCTGATCATGATGTCTTCAACTCTTGTCATTTTTTGGATCCACGAGTTGCTCTTCTTATCTCTCCTGGTTACACCAAGCATGCACCTCTCCATGCTACTTTGAGTTGTCTGCAGCCATTCTATGGCTGCAGACAACTCAAAGTAGCATGGAGTCAACGTCTCTGCACCATACGTAAGCACTGGAAGGATGCATTGAGGTCAACGTCTCTGCACCATACGTAAGCACTGGAAGGATGCATTGATCAAACACTTTTCTTTTAAGACATAATGGCATATTGCTCTTGAAAATTATGCTGTTTCTTCCAAAAGCTCTCCAGGCAAGTTTTATACGCCGATTAATTTCTTCATCAATGTGACCCTCACTTCATATCTGCTGTCCAAGATAAACGTACGTGTCTGTTATCTCCAGCTTTTCTCCATCAATCGATAAATCTTCATTTCTTGTAAAAGCATTGAACATCACTTTTGTCTTCTGAAAGTTCATTTTTAATCCCACTTCTTTACTCTTGTCAGCAAGTTCCTGGATCATACTCTGCAGCTCTGATGGGGTAGTTGCAAAAATGACTACGTCATCAGCAAAACGAAGGTGGGTTAGATAATTTCCATTAATCTTTATCCCTTTGTTTTCCCAGTTCAGTGATTGAAAGGCATTTTCCAATGTGGCATTAATGAGCTTCGGATATATGGTGTCACCTTGTCTCACTCCCTTTCCAATTTTTATGTGTGTTGTATTTTCAAACAGCCGAATCTTTGCACTTGCATTTTCATAGATGTTATTAATAATATTAATGTACGTATCTTCAATACCGCAGGATTTTAGAGCCAATGTAACTGCTGATGGTTTCACTGAATCAAAGGCTTTTTCATAATCGATAAAAGCCATGCACAATGGAAGTTCATATTCCCTCGCTCTTTCAATTAGTTCTCTCAATACGTGGATATCATCAATTGTGCTGTAGCCACTCCTGAATCCAGCTTGTTCTCTCGGTTGAGCCATGTCCAGTGTCACCTTCAAGCGGTGTGAAAGAACTTTAGTGAAGATTTTATAAACCACTGATAGGAGGCTGATAGGTCTGTAGTTCCCGAGATCCTCAATGTCATCTTTTTTATGTAGCAGGATCATTGTAGCGTTGTTCCAATCCTCAGGAATCTTCCCTTCATTAAGGCATCGAGTGAAAATTTGGGCGAGTACTGTTTCGATTTCTCCACTTGCTTCTTGTATGATGTCTACAGTAATTCCATCTTCTCCTGGAGCTTTTCCCCGCTTCATGTTCTTGATTGCATGTGCAACTTCTGCTGGGAGGACTGGAAGAACTCTGGTACTGGTACCTTCCATGATGTCTGGAGTACACGCATCATCCCTTTCATATAACTTGGGGTAGAAATCTTTCACTTGTATGTCTCTTTTAGTTAAGGTCCACGTCCCTGCACCATACGTAAGCACTGGGAGGATGCATTGATCAAACACTTATTTTTTAAGACATAATGGCATGTTGCTCTTGAAAATTATGCTGTTTCTTCCAAAAGCTCTCCAGGCAAGTTTTGTACGCCGATTAATTTTTTCATCAATGTGACCCTCACTTGATATTTGCTGTCCAAGATAAACGTACGTGTCTGTTATCTCCAGCTTTTCTCCATCAATCGATAAATCTTCACTTCTTGTAAAATCACTTTTGTATTCTGAAAGTTCATTTTTAATCCCATTTCCTTCTTTACTCTTGTCAGCAGGTTTTTGGTCATACTGTGCAGCTCTGATGGGGGTAGTTGCGAAAATGACTACGTCATCAGCAAAACGAAGGTGGGTTAGGTAATCTCTATTAATCTTTATCCCTTTGTTTTCCCAGTTCAGTGATTGAAAGACATTTTCCAATGTGGCATTAAAGAGCTTGGGAGATATGGTGTCACCTTGTCTCACTCCCTTTCCAATTTTTATGTGTGTTGTATTTTCAAACAGCCGAATCTTTGCACTTGCATTTTCATAGATGTTATTAATAATATTAATATATGCATCTTCAATCCCGCTGGATTTCAGGGCCATTGCAACTGCTGATAGTTTCACCGAATCAAAGGCTTTTTCATAATCGATAGAAGCCATGCACAATGGAAGTTGATATTCCCTCGCTCTTTTAATTAGTTCTCTCAGTACGTGGATATGATCTATTGTGCTGTAGCCGTCAGCAAAATGAAGGCAAGTAAAATAATTCTTATCCTCTTGTCTTCCGGATCAACGATTGAATGAGCCAGATCAAATGATTGTACAAGATTCTGTCCAAGATAAACATTGAGCCAGATCAATGATTGTACAAGATTCTGTCCAAGATAAACATTGAGCCAGATCAATGATTGTACGAGATTCAGCACCGTGGCATTGAAAGCCTTGGGACATATGGTGTCACCATGTCTCACTCCCTTTCCAATATTTATGTGTGCTGTTTCCTGGAACAATCGAACCTTTTGGGGGGGGGGGGGGGGGAGGGGGAGGGGAGGAGACAACCATCATGAGGAGCTCGATGGGCTATAAGCAGTCGCCCGTCCTTAATTTAAGGCCAATGGTTCCAGGGAAGGGAGAGAGTCAGTGCCGTAAGACAAACACAACGTTTATCCCTCACCGGGATTTGAACCCTAACCCATCTCAAAATAATGACTAACCAGAAGCCATTACAAAGGGGAGGGCTAGAAACATGCACAGACCTAATAGAACTGTAAACTGAGTGAATTGTAATTGTAGTAATAATATTCAAAAGGAGAATGAATGAGTGGTCAAATTTTGTCTTCAAAGTATGTGAGCGCAGATAATAAACGCATCAAAACACGTATAGTATAAAAAAAACTGCACTTCGTTTCGAAGTCACAATAACAATGGGATCAGAAAGGTCATTGAAAAATGCCGCAGTTTGTTTAGAATATTTTGATCATTCAAAAACTATTTCAATAATAGGGTTACCACTGGACTTTCATCGGGTATTTTCATATAAATTTCAAATATGCACTGCTTGGCCATTTCATTTAAATCATTTAGTTACTCCGGGTTGTGTCGCACTTTAAACGACTGCTTCATGATTATTCACTAAAGATGAACTAATCAATTTGAAGTGCCGAAAAATGGCATCAATTGTTTTGTTTCTTCATTTTCAAGAAAATAAGAGTTCAAACTTGGGACTCAATTTCTGACAGCCAGTGCCGTAAGACAAACACAACAGAGATTTCCCTTAACAGAGATTTTCCTGGATTTTGAATAACCCCTTTAAAAAATTATAACCCCTTTAACACAACAGAGATTTTTCTGGATTTTGGATAACCCCTTTAAAAAATATTTAC
Source organism: Macrothele yani (assembly GCA_039090855.1). Classification (NCBI taxonomy): domain Eukaryota; kingdom Metazoa; phylum Arthropoda; class Arachnida; order Araneae; family Macrothelidae; genus Macrothele; species Macrothele yani. The sequence continues at coordinate 123,469,390 of CM077010.1, read as the reverse complement.
AGATCCACTTATGGATATACATTGATATCACGAAAACAATGACTTTGCTACCTTTCACGCGTTTTAAATAAATTTAGTAACAGAATTGGTTAAGAACTTTTTCTGAAAAGGGGATGATCCACTGAGTAGGTTTAGTTCCAGAATTCTTTGTCTTATGAAGATCTATCTTTTGGAAAAATACGAATATTGGGATATAAGACAGGGAGCTTTGTCTGGAAATCAAAGTAACGAAATCCATTAGACTTTCAAGGAGCATAAGTACGTTTATTATGATAAGTATGCACTGCAGTATCAACGGTTTGGGGTAATTTCTGAGCCACGGCGAGTATTTGGTGGCTGCACTTGCAAACAACAGTATTTAAGTTTCCAAACTCTTGAAATAAGTTTTAACAAACATATCAGTGAGAGGTGAATTTCTATATATTATGAAGATATGCTGCAGTTCAACATGATAAATCTTTATTCAAATCACACACGTGAGAAAAATATGCTTACAGTGGTCAATTTTATCTCCTATTAGAGTTCCTTTTCACAAGCATAATGTAACGGCCGTCCTCATGAACTTGTTAGGTAGTGTAAAGCTGGCTGAAGCAATCTGTTGATTGGTTTTGGGGCTTTACCAAGATAAGAGACGAGAGTTACTGAATATTAATCATTGCATTAAGCAGAATTGAAGCTAGTTTCACGAGGTAATCACTTGATTAGTAAGGTATGCTTAGTTTTTCCTTTTTCCTACCTTCTTTTTCTATTGTACAATGGTTGTACATGAGCACATTTCCAACATGTAGAGTAATTATCTATGAAACATCAGAGCTCAAACCGGCAACATAAAGTCATTGTTAGGAGAAATTGCAACAATTATTTCCAGATAGTCCATAGGCCAAGGGGTAGTAAGTCTTCACAAGCGGTTGAGGCTCATTTCATTGAAACTAGTTTTGAAAGTGCTTGTACGCCATCGGGAAGATGAATAGCCGCCCCGGTGGCGCGGTGGTCTAAGCGATGGCCTCTGATCATTCGTCCGAACGGGGTCCGGGTTCGAATCCCGGTGAGGCATAGATGTTGTGTTTGTCTTACGGCACTGACTCTCTCCCTTCCCGGAGCCAGTGACCCTAAATCAGGGACGGGCGACTGCTTATAGCCCATTGAGTTTCTCACGGTGGTCGTTAAACCTCCAACCAAAAAAAAGAAAGAAGATGAATAAGAACCAGTCGAAGACGCAAAGGGTTGTTCATGGCAGAAACAAAGCTCAGGTGTACTGAAGGCATTATGCAAATTCCTACAAATTATTTCCTGTGAAGTTGTACTGTTGTCTTCGGGTGTGAGATATAGTTACAGATCTCATACAGATGCGTGCCATAATCACGGTACCATCGACCAATCATTTCACGACTACCGAAGAAGAGAAAAGTCAGTATGCTTTACTTAGAGTGTTAAATTGAATGTGTTTCATTGCTGACTGGCGGAAAGACACGTCTTAGTTACTGTGAGTGCACGCGTTGTGATGATGAAAGGTTACTCACCAACTGGATTACTATCGAAGGACTTGGCCGTAAGTACACCGTTGAACCATTACATTATGAACACACCCAGCCTAGAGAAATGAGCGCTCCTGGAGCGTGGCGGAGGTGAAGTTCACAGAACAGTATATATACAACCCGAGAACCGGCTTTCGGTTAGTAGAGTGTTCGGAGTCAGAATGGGAAAAACTGCTGACTAATCGGAGTTTGATAAAAGGACAAATTGTGATCTCACGGCGCCTCGGAACTGAGACCTCGGAAACAGCGCGGCTTGTGGGTTGTTCGCGTGCCGCTGTAGTGAGTACGTATCAAAAGTGGTACACGGATGGCCAAACGACGAACCGTCGTTCAGCCGGGTGTAGTCCGCTGCTCATTCATGGCAGAGCCAAGCGGAGACTGTCGCGCATTTTTCACAACGACCACAGGGCCACAGTGCGACAAATCACCCGCAGCTACAACAGTGGTAATCAGGGAAATGTGTAACACCACACAGATCATCGCAGCCTTTTGCGAATGCGACTGCGTAGCCGAAGACCCAGCCGGGTCCCCATACTCACTTCACATCATCGCCAACAAAGGTATGAAATGGGTTCAAGATCACCGAGGTTGGACCGTGGATGATTTAAAGAAAGTGGCCTGGTCAGACGAATCAACATTCCTGGTGCATCACGTAGATGGGCGAGTGTGGATACGCCGATTACCAACGAAGGCTATTGCACCTGGATGTACTGTGGGGCGGAAACAGGCCGGCGGCAGCGGTGTTACGCTGTGGGCGATGTTTTCTTACGACACTTTATGACACATTATCCCAATAGCACAATCCCTGACAGCTGTCAGGTATCTGAACATCATTGTGGACCAAGTTCACCCATTCATGGCAACTGTGTTCCCTGCTGTTGATGGCCATTATGAACACGATAATGCGCCATGCCACACTGCCAGAATCGTCAAGGAGTGGTTCGAGGAACATACTGGTGATTTTCTGTTAATGCCCTGGCCTCCAAATTTACCTGGCATGAACCCAATCGAAGATTTGTGGTTGGACTTGGAAAAGCGTGTTGGCGCTGAATCACCACCACCCCGAAATGTACTGGAACTAAAGGACCTGCTGTTGACATTATGGTACCAGATACCCCAGGATTTCTATCGACACCTCATCGAATCGATGTCTTGCCGAGTGGCCGCTGTTTTTCAGGCTAAGGGGAGTCCTACATCTTATTAGGTAGGTGGTCATAATGTAATAGCTCATCGGTGTATACGTTTTATTTAATTATTGAATGCCGATCTTCTCCTTTAAGGAACTTCTGCCAATAAGGCGAGGAACTGCACTGCTGTCTGTTGAAAAAGCAACTCCAAGAAAGGCCTGAGATATCGAAGTAACATTTATGGGGTATAATATTTATGATACATGACGTAAATGATCAGAAGTACAGACCTATGAGTGATGTGGAACATATCATTTACAGGTCTATACTTCTGGTCTATTAGGCCTACTACTAGAACTTCTTCTAATTTATACTAATAACACGAAAATGCTACGAAGCTTACTAAAATAATACGAAACTTATAGTACTAATACAGAAATACTACTCGTCTGATCTTATAGGCCTATGCTACTCATTACCGTGTGTACCTTCTACGAGCGATGATAACGGTTCGTACACGGAACGGTAGGGACTGGAAGAAGTTCTGGATGTCGAACTGCGGAAGATCATTCCATGATATCTCGATTCATCTTGAGTAACTGGTGGTGGAGCCTGACGGACCAGGCGTCGAACTATCATACCGTACACTTGTTCAATGGACGCTAAATCAGGTAAACGCACTGGCCAAGGAAGACGTGGCACATGTCACAAATCCCGGAGCTGTAAGGAATTTCATGTGGTTGCGCATTGTCCTGTTGAAAAAGGGCACCTGCAGATATGGCAGCCCTTCGGCGTCCACAATTTGCGCGATGTATCGGTCGGGCCCATATGACGCTGCATAGTGCATGCCTCCAGCAGACCTTCACCACGATGTCGCCGTGCAAAGATACGTCCATCATGGGTCATTAGAATGATCCAAGACTCGCCGGAAAACACTATGCGCTGCCACTTATCATACCAGTGTCTGAGTTCTTGGTCGCATTACAGCAGCTGACGTCTGCGGTATAAAGTCAAAAGAAGTCGAAACAACGAACGGCGAGTGACGAGGAGTTGGAAGCAAACGGAGTGGGACAGCGTTTGCAGACAACCCTTAATGGGATACAGAGCTTCACTGTTGTGCTAACACTCGGGATGTAGCTGTTCGGTACGCCCACATCATACGGTCGATATGAAGATCTTCCCGTGAGTTTTTCCATTGCTGAGCTCTACATCCTTACGTCGGTATACCAGACCTTCCTCTTCCCACTAACGCCGTATTCGGATCACTGTGCTCGCGTTTCGTCCAGCACGAGCGGCGATGTCGCGGGAGGAAAGTCTGCCTTCCCTCAGTCCAATACATCGGCTTCTTTCAAAGTCCGTCAGCTATACATACGGATCTCGTGTGCTGCGGCAGCGCATACTCAGTTACTAACTACCTTACTCCACAATTCCCGCAAATCGACCAGCTTTCTATGGCAACGTGTCCTGTGCGTCCTGCTGTTATGCTACCTGCGGCATGGCTGGTCCAAATGCGCGCATAACAAGATGAAACTTAACTTTTAAATCAATAAAATTGTTGACATAAATGTCTCCAGATAACAAAAAGTGGGTTTCAAGTGTTTTACCGCTCTCATGTGTGTTTTGAAGAAAGCAACAGTACTTCCTGTCACAAATTACGGCAAATTTTTCAGTGAACATTCGGAAGTATTAAAGAAACATGTCCTAAATACTTACATTCAGTTTCTCACAACACAGCAGTAGCATTTTCTGGAACACTACATTAAGCAGACTTTTTTCAACCCACAGAGCTTCCCCTACCCACCAGATCTCCGATGTTTGAGGACCACCTATTGAGATCACTGATCTTGGAAACGCTGGCGGAACAGCGAAATCAAAATTTGCTCTCGATTGATCTAGATTTATATACATTATATTGTCATGACGGAGAGGTGAGAAGTACCGGACCACGAGGGCAGCAGCTAGCTGCGGGTTTACGGGCCGATCCTGTCCGGGTGAAGGACTGTTGGATCCTGGCAGGATTACTCGCAACGCCGTCACTTTTAATATCGAGAGAGTTTGTTTAACCCTGTGGAGTCCACAATTGGACGGTACAGGTTAATGGTCATCAGCTAGTCCTTACACTATATTGACAAAAGTCACCTGACACCTATAGAAGAGAAACACAATATAGGATTCATTTAACACCTTTGGCCTTAATGCATGCATTGACCATAGAGACATGCTTTCGACAAGGTTTTGGAACACAGCGATAGGTATGCGCTTCTTTTCCGTACATAATGCTGCTGCTAACTGTTACTAAGTAGTAGGCCTTGGTTCCAAACTTCTTATGCGGCGTTCTAATTCTTTTTTTTTTTTTGATTGGAGATTTAACGACCACCGTGAGCAACTCAATGGGCTATAAGCAGTCGCCCGTCCCTAATTTAGGGTCACTGGTTCCAGGGAAGGGAGAGAGCCAGTGCCGTAAGACAAACACAACATCCATGCCCGACCGGGATTCGAACCCGGACCTCTTACGGACGAATGATCAGAGGCCAGCGCCTTAGACCACTGTGCCACCGGGGCGGCGCGGCGTTCTCATTCATCCCATAAGTGCTCTATGGGGTTAAGATCATGGCTCTGTGCTGGCCATTCTCCACACGATACAAAATTATTGTCAAACCACGCCGTAACAGTCCTTGCTTTATGGCTCGGTGCATTATCCTCCTGGTACCAACAAGGCTCGGTTCCATCGTATTGCCACAGAGTTGGTAGGGAATAATTGTTCAGAATATCGAGGTAGACGTGCTGGATAACAGGTTTGTCCACCATAACCAATGGGCCGGGACCATACCACGAGAAACACCTCCACACGAGTTAGCTGACAGATCCAAACTTGACCGTAGGAACAGTACACTGTGGTAAATAACGTCCCCCAGGCTGCCGCCCTACCCACACACGGCCATCGGACTGATGGATCGTGTGCCTGGATTCATCAGTCCATAGAACTCGTTTCCAGTGATCTACGGTTCACGATAAATGTTCTTTACACCATCCTAAACGAGGAGTAGCATTCCGATTGGAGATGAAAGGCTTATGAGCACCCGCACGACCACGGTAACCCATGGAAAGAAGTTCTCTGCGAATGGTACGGGTACATACCGAGGTTCCATCATTGTTACTCACATGTACACTGAGGTCTTGTACAGTACTCTGTCGATTAGCTGTAATGACTCTCCTGAGGCTTCGATGTCCTGTATCGGTGATTTTTTGTCGTCTGCCGGTACGTTTTGCTGCTTCATGCACGCCATGTATCTTCGACTTCTTCAGTACATCCAAAACAGTTGACTTGGGTATGTTTAAACGCCTCTCGGTTTATCTTATGGACAACCCACTAATATAACACCCAACAATCTTTCCTTTCTCAAAGTCAGTTCTCTCCCGCCGCGATATTTTCACTCAACCTCACAGTGCGATGAGATCGCGGTCAGCTGTAGGCTTGTTTACGCAGCGGATCCGTTTACTTGCTTTTGAAGGAGTGTCCGGTGACTTTTATCAGTATAGTGCATATATAGTTGTGTGTGTATACTGTATATATATATACAGGGTGATCAGAATCGACCTCACAATAAACCTACCGGGCGATTCCTCGTGGAGAAAGAAGCCGAAAACCGTTGTCCGGTGTCCGATCGGACGTCCAATTCCGAATATATACGCGCCGAAAGTTTCGTGACGCCACATCTAGTAACGCACATGCTCGTTGAAGAGCTACGTGGATAGTTATTCAGACGCACGTATCACAAGGCAGTCAAGTCTCCCTGATGGCGCAGTGGTCTAAGGCGATGGCTTCTGATCATTTGTCCGAAAGGGGTCCGGATTCGAATCCCGATGAAGCGTGGATGTTGTGTTTGTCCTACGGCACTGACTCTCTCCCTTCCCTGGAACCAGTGGTCCTAAATTCAGGACGGGGAACTACTTATAGCCTACTGAGTTGCTCACGGTAGTTGTTAAACCTCCAATAAAAAAAATAAGATATAAAAGGCAAACAACATTTAAAAATGTGACACTGGGTGGGTATGCAAATTTGAAGGACGTGGTGGCGTAAAACCATCAGTTGTACGCCTGCGCAATACGACAGATAGGGATAAAAAGGGTTAGCGACGGTAGCAGGTAAGCTCATACTGCGTTGGTACATTTGACAGTAGTGTGGGTAGCGATATGTCGTGCAGTTTGAGAGAGTATTGTGACATGTATTTCCTATTGGGGGAATGCCATGGTTCAGCACTGCGTGCAGCACGGGCGTACAGCGAGCGATACCCAGCACGACGGCGCCCGGATGCCCAGGTCATACGGCGGCTTGACGCTTGAATGCGCGACACAGGCAATGTCGCACCACGGCCAAGTGTGGGCAGTGGCGCCTGGAGCATCTGTGAGAACACCATCCCTCGAGGACGCCATACCAGAGTTCATAGGAGGAGCCAACGACCAGCAGCCGTGCGATCGTGCGACAGTTCGGTGTGCACCAAAGTACCGAACTTGCCGTTCTACACGACGCATCCATATCACATCACACGGGTGCAAGGTCTATTACAACAGGATTATCCTCGAAGACAGGCATACTGTGAGTGGCTGCTACAGCAACATGCTGCCAATAATAGTTTCATCCGCCGGATCTTGTGGACTGATGAAGCAAGGTTTACACGGCAGGGTATCTGCAACATCCATAATAATCATGTTTGGACATTGGACAATCCGCACGCAACACGTGAACACGCTCACCAGGTCCGGTGGGGTGTTAATATCTGATGTGGTATTGTGGGCGATATTCTAGTGGGACCATATCTTCTTCCCGAACGTGTCACAGATGCCAACTACATGGTGTTCCTACGTGATGTTCTGCCGGACTTACTTGAAAACGTACCATTGGCTGTTCTCAGCAATCTATGGTTCCATCATGATGGAGCACCGGCATATTACGCTGCAAATGTTCGCCAGTGGCTGGATACGGAATATCCCGGTCGATGACTTGGCCGTGGTGGTCCTGTCGCATGGCCCGCTAGATCGCCGGATCTTAACCCATTGGATTTCTTCCTCTGGGGTCAGCTAAAGGAACTGGTATATCGACGGCCTGTCAACAGCCTGCACGATCTAGTGTCCACTTTACACGCGGCCCTCACAACTGCAACCCCTGATATGCTGCAACGCTTGCAGATGTCTATTCCTTGGCGGGCTGCCGCCTGTTACGCACTAAAAGGTGGTTATTTTGAACACATGTTGTAATCTGACACGAATACACGTGTTTTATCATTTGTGTTGTAGTGGTACACATCAATAAATTACATGTTTTCTGTCAAAGTGATTGGGTAAGTCCGATCGAACAACGGACAAGGGTTTTCGGCTTCTTTCTCCACAAGGAATCGTCCCGGGAGGTTTATTGTGCGGTCATTTCTGATCACCCTGTGTATATAACCTGCTAATTCTTTCATTAGCTTTATAACACCGCTCTACTGTAGATGAATATTTCGCATCATGGAACTTGTCCAATTCAAGTTTTTGAATTCCCGGGTGAAAATCATCTAAATACGTGGTGTCAGTTGAATAAATAAATCCATCGCTCTTTCCACGTTAAGTAACGCACAGCCGCCGAAAAATTGTTATTCGGCCGCCGCCAGGGAATTGAATCCCGAATCTCTCGATATCTAGCCGAGCGCGTTAGCGTTACACCACAGCGGCCAGCAATTCACAGCGCTATGTGTGTTTTTCTTTTTCGGTCAGCTTCTGACACCTTAAATCCGTAAGATGGGCTAAGCTACTGAGGTCTCCATCTGGTGGGCATTAACGGCACTGGCTATATATAATTATAGCAATAATCCAAAGGTCGAGACCCAAGGTGAAAATCATCTAAATACGTGGTGTCAGTTGAATAATTTTTTTGCTTAGTGTAAAGCTAACGCGCTCGGCTAGATATCAAGAAATTCGGGATTCAATTCCCCGGCGGTGGCCAAATAATAATTTGTCGGTTGCTGTGCGTTGCTTAACGTGGAAAGAGCGATGGATTTATTGACTTTGAATTCCTTTTGACTACCAACTGTTGTGTTTCATTTAATTCTGAGACTGATGCTCTACCGTATAAGAAGCTCAGCATCTTGTGATATCATCATGGGATTAATACAACGTAACCCTACATGTTCTCATTCATTTCTTAAACAGACAGTCGTATCAGAATAATGTCAACACCCCCGGAATCACATTGTACCAGCCCAGGCGCGTTACAGAGTGCACGTGACAAGATCGACTACAGGGGGATATAAGCGGCCGGCCAGGACAGATGAGCCATAGTGCGTTACGTGAGCACAATGGGCAGAGGTAGTGATTTGACAGACGCTAAAAAAGAACGATCATCAGCTACCAGGCCAAAGGTGGAAGTATCTCAGAAACAGCAGACTTTGTAGGCTGTTCGCGAGGTGCTGTGTAAGAGTATACCAAGTACCTCCCGACGTCATGACCTTTGAGCCCCAAAAGCCATCGGCCCCAGAGGAGAACGTTGCTCCATCGACTGGTAAAGGGCAATCGGCTCGCAAACAGTGCCGCAATTAACCACGCAAATGAATGCTGGGACACCCAGGTACGTGTCCCCGATAACAGTCGAGCAAACACTGTTACGCATGGGTCTTAGGAGTCGACGCTGCGTCGAGGCGCCCATGTCAATCCAGGTCCATCGGCAATGCCGCCTGCAGTTTGCATGGAACTACCGTCATTGGAGAGTGGAAGAGTAGGAAAAGGTTGCCTTCTCCAACGCACCGATGTTTCTACTGCACGCAAATGACGGGCCGTGACAGATACGGCGTCAGACACACAAGAACCAGCAGCCGGACACGCTTGTCGGTCAATTACAAGCCGGCGGTGGCAGTGTGCATGTCTGCGGGATGTTTTTCTGGTATGACCTTGGACCACTGGTATCACTGGATGGGTCCCTGAACGCCAATGGCTACCTGTCCATCCTCGCTGAACCCATTCATTCCTTCATGTCGGACGTTAACCCTGGAGGTGATGCTGTACCAACAGGACAGTGCGCCGAGCCACGTCACTAAGGGGATGCGTGAATGGTTCCAGGAACGGGACAGCGATGTCTCCGTTCTTTCTTGAACGGCGAAATCGCCCGACCTCAATCCCAATGAGCACTTGTGGGACTATTTGGATCGACAGGCTGGACGTGCCGACTCACAACCACGTCCTCTGCGGGACCGCCGTGCCCTACTGCAGTCGGAATGGGCACGTGTACCTTGGCCAACCTTCTAGGACCTAATTGCGTCCATGCCACGCAGTCTCACCTATCTCACCCCGGCCAAGGGTGGTTATTCCAATTATTAGTTAGGTGGTCATATTCTTCTGATACGACCATGTGCACAATATAAACTGAAAGTGCCAGAAAAACTGGTACAGACGAGCTTATGCAAAATACATGGCAACGTCACCTATGCGCGTACTCGGTTGCGTCCGCCACTGCTTATATAAAGCGATAGACATCCTTGCCAGCTGTCAGAGCTATTTTCGGCATGAGAATGACAAGTAATAACGATTTAAGCGATTTTCAATGAGGTATCATAGTTGACGCTCGTGAGATGGGCCATAGTATTTCGGAGGTAGAAACGTAGTTCGGATTTTCGCGGACGACCATTGCAAGGGTGTAACGTGACTACAAGACTTTCGGAAAAACCTCCAACCTACGATACCAGTGTGGCCGTAAAAAGACATTGGGTGAACGTAACCATCGTCGGCTGTCAAGAATCGTTTCGGGCGACACTCTCGCAGGTAGCATCGGAATTCAGTGCTGGAGCCTCAACAAGCATCAGCGCCCGGACTGTGCAACGTACCCTGCACGATATGGGCTTTCGGAGCCGACGCCCAACTCGAGTCCCCTTGATGGGTGCACGACATAAAGCTATGCGCCTCGCTTGGGCACGGCAACACCGCCAGTGGACACTTGATGACTGGAAACAAGTACAATGGTCTGACAAGTCGCGTTTCCAACTGTATCGGGCAGATGGAAGGATTCGTGTGTGGCGCAAACCCCATGAAGCCATGGATGCCGCCTGTCAACAGGGAACTGTACCGGCTGGTGGTGGGTCCGTAATGGTATGGGGTGTGTTACACCAGTCTAATACTTGGTAGGTTCCGCACGGGAGCGCATAACTGCAGAAATACGACGGGATATGGACTCCACTAGCTTCTGGAAATATTCTGTAGACAATACACACCATACTTCCTGCAGAGCGTTCCACAATTCGGGTGTATTCAGAGGCTTCGGATTTATGTGTTCGATAGCGCGTTGCATGGCATCCCAAATGTGTTGTATCACGTTCAGATCTGGGGACTTGGGTGGAAATGGTAACACCCCAAACTCAGATGAATGCTCCTCTAACCATAATGTGGCTTCCCGACACTTGTGTGGAGAGGCATTGTTCTGCTGGAACATGCCCAACCCATCAGCATGAATGCAGGACATGAACGGCGTACCTTGTCAGAAAGGATGCACACATAGCATTTGCCGGTCACAGACGTTTGTAAACGTACCAGGGGTCCCAGTGAAGTCCAGCTAAACACACCCCATACCATTTCCACCAATGGTATGGGGTGCCATTTCCACCAATGGTATGGGGTGCCATTTCCACCCAGATCCGAAAGTGATAGAACACATTTGGGATGCCGTGCAACGCGCTATCGAACACATAAATCCGAAGCCTCTGAATACACCCGAAATGTGGAACGCTCTGCAGGAAGTATGGTGTGTATTGTCTACAGCATATTTCCAGAAGCTAGTAAAGTCCCTGTTCCGTGGTATTTCTGCAGTTATGCGCTCCCGTGGGGGACCTACCAAGTATTAGACTGGTGTAACACACCTCATACCATTACGGACCCACCACCAGCCGGTACAGTTCCCTGTTGACAGGCGGCATCCATGGCTTCATGGGGTTTGCGCCACACACGAATCCTTCCATCTGCCCGATACAGTTGGAAACGCGACTTGTCAGACCATTGTACTTGTTTCCAGTCATCAAGTGTCCACTGGCGGTGTTGCCGTGCCCAAGCGAGGCGCATAGCTTTATGTCGTGCACCCATCAAGGGGACTCGAGTTGGGCGTCAGAACGCTCTGCAGGAAGTATGGTGTGTATTGTCTACAGCATATTTCCAGAAGCTAGTAAAGTCCAGCATGTTCCGTCGTATTTCTGCAGTTATGCGCTCCCGTTGGGGACCTACCAAGTATTAGACCGGTGTACCAGTTCTCCTGGAACTTCAGTGTGTTCCTGTTTTGCTCGAAGTCGACAGACGCTTCTGAATTTTCGAATTTTTTGGTTTGCTAATGAACCATTTTTCGAAGTAACGAATGTAAATGCTATTTGATCAGTTTCTTTTTCAATGAAAACGAAGCAACCAATTTTACTTATTAGCAATCGAGTCCCTATTATAAAATGCATGAAAAGAACAAAACAGTTAATGGGATTTTTTGTTATTATGCCGACGAAAATCGGATTTTTTTCGAAGAAAAAGCAACCCCATTCCGGAAAAAAAGAGAGAGAGAACTGTGTCACTCTCTCATTATTGTGCGGTCGATTGTGGGTGGCAAGTTAAGTTAAAAACCAGGGGAATATCTCGAGAACTATGATAGTCAGCTTCTATTTTTTGTGCAGGTGTATAGGAGATCTTTATGACGCCACATGATGAAACAACGTTGGAGCTCTCGCCTCTAATGGGTGTGAGATAAGGGAGATGTCTTTCACCCCTTCGGAGATAGAGCAGCAATGTCAATTTCAAAGTTGTAGAGCATGGCAAAGATACACAATGCGTTTGTAACGAACCAAAGAATGGAAAGAATACCTGCAAAACCCCACAGTATAATCTAAGCACCAAACAGCAACATCCGGTAATTCAGACAATGTTACAACATGTAAATGAATTAAACGGACTATATAGCATAAGAAACTAAAGTGATATGTTCACATCAGGTTTGGAAACGGGTCAAAAATTTTGGACCCGGACCCAACCCGGATCTGTAACTGACCGGGACTTGACCCGAAAAAATCTGCTTTGAATTCTAATATCTATATCTATATTCACTGTCTGACAGAGAAAATGCCACACCACGAAGACGTGAACGCAGCGCCATGCAAATTACAGGGCGGGTGCACACGTACAAGTTAAGCAAATGATTGCATTTGCAGGCCAATCGCTCGAACGGCGTGCGGTATATAAGCTTACAGCCAGCCCGTGAGGCCATCAATCGAGATGTCGTCACGACCGCGAGAAGTGAGTGGTTCTCCTGTCACCGTGTCTGGAGAACGAACAAGGGGTGTCAGTGCCGTTAAGACGCCGTCGTACGCCATTTCGTCAAGCTGATGAGTTCACGAGAGGTGTGATCGTATGCCTTCGTGCAGACGAATGGTCCTTGCGTCGTACTGCGGAAGAAACGCGACGTGATGCCACAGCCGTCGGTCGCATTTGGAGACAGTGGCCCCAGGAAGGATCTGTGCAGCGTCGTAGGGGGACCGGAGCACGGAGGCGGACATCCTAGGGCACCGATCGTCGCATCCGACCTCATGCCTCAGAGGATCCACAGGCCACAACGGGCGACATTTCGTGGAGTGCATGGGAAGGCTTGGATGCTCCGATATCGACAAGGATAGTGTTGCGCCGATTGGCTGCGCCTGGTTTGCTGTCCAGCCGTCCGTTGCGAAGATTACGCTTAACAGTGAGCCATCGTCGTTACCGCTTGGCGTGGTGTTGCTCCAGAGTTGCGTGGGGTTGCCGAATGGAACAGTGTGATGTTCAGCGACGAATCGCGGTTCTGTCTCATCACGGATGATCGCCGTGTGAGAGTCTGGAAGCGACGTGGCCGACGGGCTGATTCCTCCGCCATTGTGGAGCACCACACTGCCCGGTAACCTGGAATCATGGGGCGGGGTGCTATCAGCGCCAACAACCGCTCACCGCTAGTACGCATTACGGGCACATTGACAACACGCCGCTATGTTGAAGAGGTGCTGTGGCCCGTGACACTACCGTATTTGCAGGGCATCCGAAACGCCGTTTTTCAACAGGAAAACGTCCGGTCGCATATCGCTCGGATCAACCTGAATGCTTTACACGGTGTGCGGATGATTCCGTGGAGAGCACGATCCCCCGAACTCTCGCTCATCGAGAATCTGTGGGACACGATTGGATGGCTCACTGTTAAGCGTAACCTTCGCAACGGACTGCTGGACAGCAAAAATCCTCGCAAACTGAAGATGAACGGTGGATTCGGATCAGCAACACCACATGGTCCACGTTACCCCAGAACTTTATTCGGACTCTCATTGCCTCGATGCCACGTCGGATTCAACGCTTTACCGCCCAAAATGGAGGCCACACTCCTTATTGATCATCCTGTATATTCGGCCACTGGAGCCTAGTCTGTATGTGACAATTAAATCATTTGTTCAGGACATGCTTGGCTATCTGTGTGTGCAGTTTGGTCTGTTTTCGAGCATTGCTTCATGGTGTGGCATTTTCTATGTCAGGCAGTGTGTATACATAGAGTTCAAAAAGTCTCTCCGCAGGCGGTATCTTAAGTAGCTTATACGGAAATCAAACAAACGTATTATGGGAACCTATAATTTATTCAGTAACTTACAGGAAGTATTGAAACTGTCGTCCTTCATTTGCAAGATGTAACTTAATTGTTTTACGCATGTTTTCAAATACATCAGCGGGCTTCAAACAGTCCCTCCGTATAGTAATGTTTAGGTTGCCCCACCTAATTTTGATGGCACTACAGTCAACATATTTGAATTACGTAACTTGTTGTATGTTTAATTTCAGTTTTTGTTGTTTTCTTGATAACATATCAAGCTTCAGAATATGTTTTACAGCAACACTAATTTTCACGAGCTTATGATGAGTTGAAAGTTTCCAAAATGAAGATGTTGTTTTTATCACTGCCTCTTTCCTTCTGATGACAGTCTTCCTTTAGTTTACATGACAAATCATTTTTTCAGTCCGCGGGCACCAGTATCGAACACAAAATTCCACAGTGAGCGCTTTTCATTGAAAAAAAAAATTTTTTTTTGCTTTTCAAAAATACAGGGTGATTCATAAAGAAGTATACAGTTTCAACGCACTATAAAACAAGAACAATGTAAGATATTTTGTTACCTGTAACAGAATTGTAGGGGAATGTTTCAAGTTTTTTAGAGACAGTCACAGATGTTCTATGTGTGGGCATTTTAGTCACACGACACACATCGAGCCAGTAATCCATTTCCGCCCAAACGCGAGGTAAGTTATCTGAATCAAGTGCAGTGATAGTGGCTATGATACGCTGTTTCAGTTCCGCTAGATCAACAGGAAGGGGAGGGGCGAATACCTTGCCCTTTATGTGTCCCCACAGGAAAAAGTCACAAGGTGTTAAGTCAGGACTTCTGGGTGGCCATTGGGTCAGTGGCATGCTGCAGTCCGCGACTCTTCCAATCCATCGGTGAGGAAGATGTTCATCGAAATAATCTCGCACGTCGCCTAACTAGTGCGGTGGTGCACCATCCAATTGGAGAATAAAGTTGCCACTGTCGTTCTGCAACTGTGGCATCAACCAAAGACTTAACATATCCAGAAAAGAGCCTCCGCGTTGGTTTTCCCGGGCTTCATTGAATGACGGTGCAAACACTATCGACGATTTCTTCCGACACACGCGGTCGTCCAGGACTTTTAAGTTTGCACAAACAGCCCGTAGTTTCAAATTTTTTATGCCAATTGCAGATAGATTTTCTGGTTGGAGGATCTTTTCCGAATCGTGATCGAAAATACCGTTGCACAACAGTTACAGATTCCGTTTTGCTCAATTCAAGAACTCAAAACGCCTTCTACACTGCAGACGCTGCCATTTTGACTGACTAGTCACGTGACACGCGAGCTGTCGCCTACGTCCCTTCCCACAGTAGCGGGACACACATTTTTGAGTACGTTTACCTAACAGTTCGCAGTTGTGGTCCGTGTCTTCAACTGTTACTGTTTTACAGCATCTGGGAACTGTATGTCTAAAAAACTATTCGTGCCATTCAATCAAAACTACTAATGATTACCGTCTGTGCACGATTAAAATAAGAGTAAAAACCTATAAAACCTTTAATGGATATAGATAAAACCTTACGTAAGACCTTTCGGATCGTAAAATACGATTCATCATCAGATGTTACAAGTGCTGGCAATACACAAAATATATATATATATATACGCAACGGGAACAGCCCTCAACGTAATTGGCGTGATCGCTGGGAGGAGTCAACATAATCCAAAATTTGATTGGATGTTGTAGTTGTTGGAGTCATAGAAATGTTTGTACAGGAATTCCTCCGGGAACAATGGTGGGTATTATCAGGAAGTGCCGATTTCAAAGGAAGCGGTATCAGTTCCGGTGTGTTATCGTTGCACACCCTATCCCCGAAAGAATGAATGAAAATGCTTTCTGTAAACCTGAGGTGTGTTCTGGACATTGGAACGTTCAGTACAGAAACATGATCCCAAACTGGAACGTGGGAACCCTGGTTGACTAAACGTGACATCGCGGTCGAATTTGCTTTCATTCTTATGTCAAATGTATGTTCAGCCAACCTAGTCCTGAGAGTCCGAAAAGTAGATCCTATGTATATTTTTTCTGTTTCCGTGGGCAGCACAGGCTCCAACGGTATCAGGTATACTCCATGCTTATGTGTTAAGTCCACTGAATCACGATCGCTCTTGATGGAAGAGAGCAAGTTAATAGTTCTTTCCCCAAAATTAATGAGATGTCTTTTATAGATTCTTTTTAGGGCAAACGTTATCCTAGGATCATACATGACTGATCCTACAAATGTCTTCGGTTTACGATCCGAAAGATCTTATGTAAGGTTCTATCTATATCCATTAAAGGTATTTACTCTTATTTTAGTCGTGCACAGACGGTAGTCATTTGAATAGTTTTGAAAACTGTATACTTCTTTATGAATCAGGGTGTATAACGGAAATTAACCGGGTCGAAATCGGGTCAGGAACACCATGACCCGACCCGTTTGACCCGCCAGATATTCTTAACCCGTTGACCCACGACCCGTTTTCATCTCAGGTTCACATACCTATGGCGTCCACTATTGGTAACTACGCACTCTTACGGCGTTCAATCAGCTATCTCCGTATGCTTCTCAACGTATCACCACCAACAGTGGCACATGAGGCTGAGATACGTTGTTGAAGATCACGTGCCATACATTCAACTGTGGTGTTGCATAGAAATATGACTTCTGGTTAGGTTCCCTGAAAGATAAAAGTCCAAAGGAATAAGGTGTGGTGGGCAATGCAACTGGACCTCCGTGTCATAAAACGACCATCTAACCATAATACTATGCTACCTGCACACTAGTCCTGGTGTCCTATCATACTGGTATCACATATTGTTAAACACCTGTAATGACAAATTCTCAAGAAAACCTGCTACATTTGTGCTTTGCAGATACAAATATCCTCCAGCTTGGTAAAAAAAGGGTCGCGCGAAGTGGTTACTACACAAGCCACACCAAACGTTGGTAGACAACCTGACTTAACGATGTATGTTCATGGTCTAATTAGGATTGTCTGGTGACCAGTAGTGTTCATTATATCTGTACACTACATCACCTTCTGTGAACTGCCACTCATCTGTCCGTAAGAGTTTCGTAAAGAAATCTGGTTCCTCTTTTAAGTTACAAAATTCTAGCTATTTCTCTGGAAGTCCAGGGTGCAGTGCCTGCTGAAAATGACACAAATGAGGACGCATGTGGTGCCATTGGAAAATTTATAGCACTCTCTGGCGAATCAATCCACTCTCCGCGCCAACTTGCCCTGAGCTGCAGTTGAGATAAGCAAACACGCATGCCAGAACTTTCCATATCATACCACCTTGGCTGGTCTGTACATGAGCAGCAATGTATACTGCAAGTGTCACACAATCGACGAATTGCTCTTTTGATGAACCGGTGATGAGGAAGTCTAGCATTAGAAAACGGTTTTACGTACACCTGTTCCGCTGCACGCCCTCTCACCATAAATCCAAAGCATTTCGCAAACTCCCTCATTCGTAAATGCAAAGAAATATGAGCGTAAAAAATATGATAGAACACCATTTTTTCTTCACGGCATTTGCTAAACCTACGCGAAAAAACACAACTATAAAGAAACTGCTGCTTTCGAGCATCAGACATTGAATGACAACATAGGGAACATTTCATACATGTCTTCAAATATCGTGTTGAAGAAGCAAGTCTTGCGAAAGTGGATGTGTATGCAAACTTGCTGCGAACGGAGGGAATCACAGGGCTGCCTGGTTGTGTCGACATCTCAGAAGTTTCTATCCATCCTTTGTTTTGGGACAAAACATAATGTACTATTTTTGTTACGCTCCAAAACTTTGGATTTGCCTTTGTCCCTGTGTCTCGAAAGGGGGAAAGATAGCCTCTTATGTCTCCTATTGGAGGTGAGGAGTTACACTTTGATTCATCAAGCTGGGCCATACGGGTTTCCTATACACCTTCACGAAACGTAGAACGCCTGCTATCATAGTTCTCGAGATATTGGCCTGGTCCATGACTTTCCTTGCTACCTTGTAAAAGAGCATTTAATGCAGTTTTGTCATTTTTTCACTCCCCGGAAGTGGGCATAAGCTCTTGTGGGGCTATTTCACTGACTCAACGATGGTTTCTGTAAGGCTTCCTCCCACAGAGAAGGTTTAGGCTAAATTAGCTACTCATTAAACAGGCTTTTAAGCCGAAGATGGGAACAGAAGGACATTAGATGGAACCTAGTGGTTCACAATGGGGAAGTTGGTAGTCAGAGAGAAGTCAGTAGATATAGCCATTAGTGTGCGTGGCAAGAGCGACTGACGTCACACGACGTCAAAGTACACACTAGTAATAGGAGACAGATCCTGGGTTGGGGGAAGGAACAGACGCCCTTATTTTTAACCGGGGGGGGGGGGGGCATTATCCGGGGTCTGACGGCTTAATGAACCCATCCGACAAAAGACGGACATTTGTTTCGAATGTTTCTAATCTAATGGGATCGAACAGAGGTCCAACCCCACTGCAGGTAGAAACGCACCACTAGGCAGTCCACATCCCACTTGGAGCTTTCTGAGTCGTAGAAATCAAATAAAGAGATTTTCGAACCACAAGGAAAACGCATTAATAGTGTGAGAAATTTATGACACAGAAAAGTAGTTATTAATTTCTCACTCAAGGGACCATTCCTCAGAAAACCTGGAAACTCCAACGTCCTGCAGTGGAATCAAATTCAAACCACTCGATTTACAGTATATCCTGCTATGGAGCAGTATATCCTGCTATTTCCAGTATATCCTGTTATGGAGCAGCCGGGTTTTGGGTGGCATAATAGCATCATGCTGGAACGGAAATAAGAAGATGCGAGTTCAATTTCCGCTACAGAATGATGCAATCTTAAAGTTCTTTGGAGTATGGTCACCTGAGCGATTGAATTCAATATCTTTGTAACATGAAACAGTCCATAGTATTTTTCCGTAACCGAATCTTTTGCGTGAAGAAAAATGATAACAATAATAACAAGACGCTCTATTAAGAACACAATCAAAATTTAATGTATTACACATTCTTTAAAACTCAGTCATCTTTCGGAACTTTGTATTTCTTTATTTCAGGATAAAATACTTAATTACCGCCCCGGTGTCCCAGTGGTCTCTGATCATTCGTCCGAAAGGAGTCCGGGTTCGAATCCCGGTGAGGCTTGGATGTTGTGTTTGTCTTACAGCACTGGCTCTCTGCCTTCCCTGGAACCAGTGACCCTAAATTAGGGACGTTTATAGCCCATTGAGTTGCTCACGGTGGTCGTTTAAACCTCCAATAAAAAAAAATACTTAATTTGCGACATTTTAAGTTCCCACCAATTGCTACCTATTCTACGGTGTCTTTTTCTTCAGAAAAATCTTCTGGTGCGAGATTTTAGATTTTTATGCAGCATGGCAGTTTATACGATCCGATTATTTTTCTTTTCTTTGCTGGTGCTGGAATTATCGCTGCTTGACAATCCATTGATTTTGACATTCTATCCCAATTCTGAGATAATAAATGAACACTTGCGTCCTATTTTTTTTTATCCTCATTCTTAGGCATTTAGGAAAGCTGAGTTCTGTGCGTGTGATGCGTGTGATTTTAGATTTTCTTTCTTCTCCCTTAATGGAGGTTTCCGCTTGGCACTTTCCTTTTCTGTTTTTCTGTTTCTTCTTTTTTTCTGTGTGTGTTTTTGCGATATCAATTTGCAGACTTTTCATTTCATCACAAGATTTTTCAGCTGTTCTTTGCTTTCATGGAATTCTTTGTCGTCTTTGCTAAAATTCAGGTTTCGTGAAGCAAGTCCTTTTCATTGCATGGATCTTTCGCAACGGCTGTTTTACAGTGCGTTGTGTTTTATTCAGCTACTACTCATGCCGCCTCGGGAAGATATGTCGTCAGCGAGATGGAATTATTAAACTGTGTGACAGTGTCGGATTGACGACCCACGAAATGCCCTGGAAGCGGAGTTTTTGCTACCCCCCCCCCTTTGGAAAAAGTTATCAGGGAACTCAACCCTAAAAGGGCCTTGTTTGGAAAAGATTATCAGGAAACCTAACTCTAAGAGGGTCCTGAATGCGGAGTTCTTGCGGCCCAATGGTTGAAATACAGGGTGTCCGAGAATTATTGGACACATTACAAAATTATGTACAAAAAAAAAAAAAAAAAACTATGAGCATTGTCTGTTTTTCTATGTCACGTATTACTAACACGGTTTCTATATTTTTGTTTTGCAGAATTGTTATTCCCAGAATCCGATAGATGGCGCTAGGTGTGGCCTGATGAGGAATGTATGAGAAATGCGCAATCAGTTGTCATGTCATCCGTACAGCAAAAGGCGATGGGTGTGTTATGGCTTGCGTAATTAAAGTCTGTCATTAAAGTTAAAAGAAGGTACCGTTTAGAGTATGATTGTAATCCTCCGTCAACGAATTCAGTTAAGCGGTGGATGAAACAGTTTAAAGAAACTGGCAATGTGGAACATCGTGGAGGAGCTCGTAGGCCTAGCGTCAGCGGTGAGACGGTTGACCAAGTTAATGAAAGTTTCCGACGAAGCCCCAGGAAATCCGTTCGTAAAACAAGCAGAGAACTGTGCATTCCGAAATCGACAGTTCACGATATTTTGCACAAGAAATTAAAGTTTCATGCTTATAAAATTCAAATAGTGCAAAAGATGCATGTAAATTATCACACTCTGCGATACGATTTCGCTATGGATATGCTGAATCGAGTTGAAAATGACGAAAACTTTCTCAGTATTGTAACGTTTAGTGATGAATTCACATTTCATGTATCAGGTATAGTGAATCGTCACAACTGTAGGATATGCGGCAGTGAACCGCCTCATGCTGCTATTGAACTGGAACGTGATTCTCCGAAAGTTAATGTGTGATATCAAAAAGAGAAGTGATTGGCCATTTCTTCCTCTGCGAAAAAAACATAAATGGTGACATTTACTTGGATATGCTAGAAAATTTCGCTATACCCCAGGTCAAAAGATATGACGTCGTTTTCCAACAAGACGGCGAGCCTCCACATTGGTCAATATGTGTACGTAAGTGCCTAAATGAGCATTTCTCCAACAGATGGATAGAGCGTGGTGGTCCCATTCCGTGGCCTCCACGCTCTCCAGATCTAACTCCATTGGATTATTTCGTGTGGGGTTATGTGAAGGACCGTGTCTATCAGACGCCTTGTACTGATTTGTAGGAACTGAAGCAGCGTATCACAGCTGCTATTAATTCTATAACTCCTCAGATGCTTGCCAATACATGGCATGGAATCGAGTATTGCTTGGACGTACTACGAACGACCAAGGGATCTCACATCGAAATTTATTAACTTGTGTAGTTACATTGTAAGTTAGTACAGCCAGTTTCTTTCTATCTGTTTAATGTTTTGTTTTATATAATTTTGTAATGTGTATAATAATTCTCGGACACCCTGTATATTATTAGGAAACGAAACTTTAAAAGGCCCCTGGATGCTGAGTTTTTGTGACTCACTGTTTGGAAAAGATTATCAGAGAATCCAACCCTAAGAGGGTCCTGGATGCGGAGTTTTTATGGCCACTGTTTGGAAAAGATAATCAGGGAACCTTTCCCTAAAAGTAATATGGATTCTGAGTTCTTGCGGCTCACTGTTTGGAAAATATTATCAAGAAACCCAACCCTAAAAGGATCGTTGGTGCGAAGTTTTTGCGGCCCACTGTTTGGAAAGTTTATCCGAGAACCGAACCCTAAGAGGGCCATGAATGCGGAGTTCTTGCGGCCTACTGTTTGAAAAGTTTATCCGAGAACCGAACCCTAAGAGGGCCATGGATGTGGAGTATTTGCGGCCCACTGTTTGGAAAGTTTATCCGAGAACAAAACCCTAAGAGGGCCATGGATGCGGAGTATTTGCGGCCCACTGTTTGGAAAGTTTATCCGAGAACCGAACCCTAAGAGAGCCATGAATGCGGAGTTCTTGCGGCCTACTGTTTGGAAAGTTTATCCGAGAACCGAACCCTAAGAGGGCCATGGATGTGGAGTATTTGCGGCCCACTGTTTGAAAAGTTTTTCCGAAAACCGAACCTTAGGTGGACAATGGATGCGGAGTTTTTGCGACCTACTGTTTGGAAAGTTTATCCGAGAACCGAACCCTAAGAGGGCCATGGATGCGGAGTATTTGCGGCCCACTGTTTGGAAAGTTTATCCGAGAACCGAACCCTAAGAGAGCCATGGATGCGGAGTATTTGCGGCCCACTGTTTGGAAAGTTTATTCGAGAACCGAACCCTAAGAGGGCCATGGATGCGGAGTTCTTGCTGTCCACTGTTTGGAAAGTTTATCCGAGAACCGAACCCTAAGAGGGCCATGGATGCGGAGTTTTTTTTTGCGGCCCACTGTTTGGAAAGTTTATCCGAGAACCAAACCCTAAGAGGGCCATGGATGCGGAGTATTTGCGGCCCACTGTTTGAAAAGTTTTTCCGAAAACCGAACCCTAGGTGGACAATGGATGCGGAGTTTTTGCGACCTACTGTTTGGAAAGTTTATCCGAGAACCGAACCCTAAGAGGGCCATGGATGCGGAGTATTTGCGGCCCACTGTTTGGAAAGTTTATCCGAGAACCGAACCCTAAGAGAGCCATGGATGCGGAGTATTTGCGGCCCACTGTTTGGAAAGTTTATTCGAGAACCGAACCCTAAGAGGGCCATGGATGCGGAGTTTTTGCTGTCCACTGTTTGGAAAGTTTATCCGAGAACCGAACCCTAAGAGGGCCATGGATGCGGAGTTTTTTCTGCGGCCCACTGTTTGGAAAGTTTATCCGAGAACCGAACCCTAAGAGGGCCATGGATTCGGAGTTTTTGCTGTCCACTGTTTGGAAAGTTTATTCGAGAACCGAACCCTAAGAGGGCCCGAGAAGCGGAGTTTTTGCGGCCCCTGTTTGGAAAAGTTTATCAGGGAACCCAACCCGAAAAATAACGGCATGTCAGCATCCCTTTTTTTTTGTTTAAACGTCTTTACAACGCAAGTCTACGATTTACCGCAGTATCTTTATTGAGGCGAAAATTAATTAATAACATTTTACCCGTTTTGTTGGACTGCAGCACAAGATATCCCCCCCCCTCCTCTAAAAAAATCATGTGAAAAGAAGCATGGATTCTGCTGTTGAAGTAACTGACATGGTATATTCTCTGAAATAGACTTTCGAAGATTTTTTTTTAATTCACTCTTATGAATTTTATTGCGATAATTGAAACCAGAATTGCAATAATTTCCTCGCTTTTAGAGGAAGGGAAATCCAAACATGCAATTTTTTTCTCAAGATTTACCTGTTTCACACAAAATAATTACTACTAAAATTTACTTTAAGAAATTGAATATCTTGAAAATTGCAAGAATTTTAGTGCAGATTTATAAAGTGAAAGAAATTACAGAGTGTGGCAAATGACGTTTATTTAACAGCTTTAAAATGGGAAAAACATTCTTGCTTTAGTTGAAATAGATTTTTCGAAACAGCAATTCAAGAGTTTGAGACGTACTACAGAGATGAAACACATGTCAAGACGACAAATCTGCAGCGATACATTCTGTCGGTGTGGTTTAGTCGGTTAGAATAATTGGCTCCGGAGCGAGGAGGCGCGGTTTCTATTACCGACAAATTTTTATTTTCGTATTGGCACCCGATTGTGGAAAATGGATTTACTGGTCGCTGGGTTCTTCGAAAAATATATCATGTTTGTTACACACATCGTCTGGAATTAAGGAAAATTTCTACTTCGCTTTAAAAAAAAAAAAAAAATTAAGAGGGAGATGATGTTACCTACTACAGAGGTAAAACACGTGTCAAGACGATAAACCTACAACGATATATTCCGTCGGTTTAGTTTAGTCGGTTAGAACAACTGGCTGCGGAGCGAAGAGGCGCGACTTCGTCACTGATAAATTTGTGTTTTCGCAAGTAAGGTCCAAAAAGGAGTAATTGAAATGCAGATCTCGTTAAAAAAATCCTATACCTATACTTACTTGGCATACATAAAGCAACCACAGAACTTTACCGTAAGTGAAAGTCAATGCATGAACATTTACGACGAATTTCTAGTTTCTATCCCAGATCTAAATAATACATTCATGAGATTACAAAAGGAAAATTTAGTGCTGTTATCGATTTCATACTGTTATATTGATAATATCAGGGTTGTACCGAAAGTAATGCAAAAGTGGGCATAACTGTTTTATTAACTGACAGAGGTCGTTCAAATTGCACATGTTGGTAGAGTAACTCTTCCTCTATAGTAACTGTTCTTCTTCATTGCAGGTAAATAATGGATTCTAATCAGAAGCAACGTGCCGTCATTGAGTTCTTGACGAAGGAAGGGTGCAAAATGTCCTACATCAACAGAAATCTACATAATGTTTACGGAGATGACACCATTGACAAGTGCAATGTGAACAGATCGATGAAGAAGTTTAAAGAAGGGGAAACCAGCATTGAAGACAAACCACGCAGTGGGAGACCATCATCTGCGACCACTGACACGAATCATCAGCGAGTGGATGAATTGATTGCGCGGAGAGATGAGTCACAATCCTTGAGCTTGTTGCAGACCTAGACTGTGGTCACAATGTCATACAGAAGATGGTGGAAGACTTAGGGTATCGGAAAGTGTGTGCAAAGTTGGTACCTCAGCAGCTAACACCCGATTTGGAGGAGAGAAGGTTGGTAGTCTTCTCTGATCTGCTAAAAGCGTTTGAAGCCAATGAAGACACGTTTGTTTTGTTTTCGATCTGGTGACAAGGGACGAAACGTGGGCGTATCTTTACTAACTGGAAAAGAAGAATGAATCCATGGAATGGCGTCACACCTCTTTACCTAAGAGGTTCAAGAGCCAGCGATCAGCACCAAAAGTCATGGAGACTGTTTTTTCGGGATGACAGGGGTGTCATTCTCCTTGATTTTCTGGAACGTGGTCGTACCGTGACCAGCAAACGGTACATTGAGACACTCAAGAATCTTAGAGAAACCATAAGGAGGAAGAGACAGAACAAAAATCTGAAAAGGATTCACATTCACCATGAAAATGCGAGACCAAAAACATCTTTGGCAACAAATCAGGTGATCAGCAAATTACGCTGGTCGATCGTCCACCATCCACCGTGCAGCTGAAATTCTGAAATCATCACAGCTTATGGCTCTTTCAACTTAATAGCTGCTCAAACAGACTGCCGTTACTAAAATTTAGTATTTCATATATTTTAGTTGTCTCTCGAGCTTTTATGAAGCTTCAGATAGAACATGCATTAATCACAATAAATCACATATAAATCAATAAGCATATAATCATACAATCAAATATTTCAGTGACAGCCTTTGCTCTCAACCTTGAAGACTACTAGCTCTTAAGATTTCTGCTTGCGTATTTTTTTCTTTAAAACACAAGAATACAGTATAATACAATGATTTTCTCTCTTAGCTAGTGACCTCAAACTTTTACACATAAATACACTTTAGAATTTCAATAAATGAGAATATTTTTAACCTTTTGGTCTCTAACTACTGGCACCCTAACGCGAATTCTGATTAACTATTAATCCCTAACTACTTCAGGTAGTGACTCAGGAAAAAAAATTGTGTTTCTAAAGTGGTACTTAGCCGATGGAGCTACTCCCCCCCCCCCCATCTGCTACATTCTGTTTCCTAGAGAGTTCGATCCTTCGTCATCTGATGGTATATCACTTTGTCACGAGGAAGAAAAGCTCTGGAGTACTTGAGGCTTCCTGGTTGCGAAAACTCCTCACGGTCTTTCCGTCCTGTTGTCTATTCTGGCTTACACGAGGCGTCTTGGTTGCTAACACTCTGCGTCCAGGAGTACGTGAGGCTTTCTGGTTGCGAACACTCTTCACGGTCTTTCCATCCTGTTGTCGATTCTGGCGTACACGAGGCGTCTTGGTTACAGACCCCCTGCGTTCTGGAGTAAGTGAAGTGTTCTGGCTACGACCTTTCCTCACGGAGTTTCTGTCCTGTCGTCATCGAAGTTCCGCAAACAGTTTTTGCTACTTCTCACCTGTTTCGTTCTTCTCCCTGGAGCATTTATATTTTTTCACCTCTCTACTAATGAATTTTTCTACTTTCCTTCCTCCTTTCGTTTTTTTTCTTTGACATAACAGCTAGTCTCGCTCCTCACGTTCGTCTGTTCGGATCCTGTCGATTGAGCCATTTCTTTCCCCCATTGCTGTGAGAGCCAACGTTCTTATCTCCTATGCGGACCGGCCCAAAACATATATACTTCTGCGGCTTCCACGATATAGGCTCATCTCACAGTCAATGGGAATATTTCAAAAGTTCGTTCATCAGAACTTAACCAAACTCTGATTGGGGGAACAGACGAAACCTCCCCTGCTTTTCTATAATTGATTATCTGCGAATCAAGGGGGTGGATTGAGATCGCTGAAACTCCAAGCATAAATTACTCATGTTATAAAATGACACAGGAGGATTTGATTCAAACTTAAAACAGATTTATTATGAATCAAAACTGAAGTTGGAAAGTCAGTTTGTCCGTAGGAATACCGCTTTCTGGATGTCGATCAGACGTCCCTCAGCTAATGCAGATCTGGTAAATAGTCAAAGTAAACTTCAAGTCTCTATCACGATAATACGTTCCTACGCTTGGGAATAAGCCCTTCTCGTCCGAGAACCTATATGTATCTCCCGGTAAACATTCTTATCTCCGAATCCTATCTATCTCCGCTCTGCACTTGCTTCTCGCGGTTTCGGTAGAATTATCCCTTGCTGGATAATTGAAATAAAGCACGTGAGATTCCCCAAGTCAGGCACCTATATCACGGCTGCGAAACTTATCTTCGCAAAGATACTCCGATTCCGTTCCGTACATTGACTGAACCCTCGGACCCATAACGCTCTAGGTGTCCGAGAACCCGAAAACCTTCGAGCTCTATCTACCGGCGAACTTGCTCCTGCAATTCCCGAAAACAGACTAACGCACTCAATCTCCTCATGCACTTTCCTCTCCCGACTTTTGTTGGCTCTGCACATCCGTCTCGCGCGCTCCTGCCCTGAGGCGTCTCACTCGCTCCATGTTCCCTCTCTGTTAGCGTCGACGTCACGATGCCAGCTCTTTCCTTCCTCCGTTAACCGGCATCGCCCTTCCTGTTTACGAATTCCTCGCTTTCTGCAATAGGTTACCGGTACTTCTGATGTTTCCATTAGCGGTATTCCCTTTGACAGACTTAACTTTACCCAAAATACAACAACCATCGAATATAATGCATTCTGGCTACATGGATACCATGAATAACGTCTAGTTTCCCAGAAATTCAGGCGTCTGCTCTCTGTTTGACAATGCCAGCGGATGTCGCTTGCTTAATTGCTGATGCCTATCTGCTTGGGAACGGCATCCCATTCCCAGAGCATGAGAATCTCAGAATCTCTTTGTCATGTACCAATACTTTGAAAAAATGTTCTGTAACAATCCATTGCTCTGTTATACATTTGCACTATTTTTAGTTCATTAAATTTATACATACACTGAATAGCAATTGAATTAGAGACAGCTGGCGTTATGCAAATGAGGCGCTGCGGGCGGCCCTGTAAACGGAAACGACATGACGCATGCAGCGCTCCGACAATATAAGGAGTGATGCGACGGGAATCAGTAAGAGTCGGACGCAGTATGGGTAAGACTTGGGATCTAAGCGCAATTGATCGTGGGCAAATTGTCGGGGCCCGACGAATGGGTCACTCCATCTCAGAAGTCGTGCAGGCACGGGGATTTTCACGAGCCACTGTGCCACAGGTGCACCGGGAGTACATCGAATCCGGTAAAACCATCCCTGCAAATGCCAACTGAAGTGGACAACAGCGTGTGGATGAGCGGGGTCATCGTCGGCTAGCTCGCATTGTAACAGCGGATAGACTGGCCACAGTGCAAGAAATCACTCTGCAATTTAACGCTGGTGCACAAAAAAGTGAAAGCAGCCACACCATCCAGAACCGTCTCCTCGCTATGGGGTACAGAAGCAATTATCCCACGAGAGTACCGCTGCTGACCGCACATCACAGGGTGCAAAGATTAGCATGTGCACGGAAACATCGTCACTGGCCCCTAGACATGCGGAAAAATGTTGCCTGGACTGATGAGTCGAGATTCACGTTGGTACATGCTGATGGCAGGATAAGAGTACGGCGCAAACCACATGAAGCGATGGGTCCTTCTTGCCAGCAGGGTACTCTTCAAGCTCGTGAGGGTGGTATTCTCATCTGGGGACTGTTCTCGTGGACTGAAATGAGACCCCTGGTACGTGTGACATTATCCCTCACAGGTCAACGCTACCGAGATATCCTGGACGGCCATTTGCTCCCGTTTGTGCGTCTTCAACATCTCACTGGGAACCTCATTCTGCAACAAGACAAGCACCGTGCCATTGCTCCCGAATCGTATCCGAATGGTTGGATGAACACCCCACCGACGTGACCTCGCTTCCTAGGCCAGCTAGGTCACTTTACCTCAATCCCATCGAGCACATCTGGCATTCCATCGAGAGAGATGTTCGAGGCTCTGACCCCCTCCATCAAACCTTCGTGAACTTTTGGAGCTTGTTCAGGGGTCGTGGATCCATATGGCTTCCTAAATCTTCCGGTGTCTTGTCGAGTCCATGCCGAGACGAATAGCCGCCGTCATCATGGCAAAAGGTGGTGCTACACGTTACTAGACAGTTATCTCTAATTCAATTGCTCTTCAGTGTATATGTATATGGATACTTCATCCTAAGTCCGCCTGAACACACATTAGCATGAAATTGAATAAACATAATATTCTTCACATTAGACTATTAACGTATGTTTTCCTAATATAATATGCATAATGTACGGTTCATTATTTTCTTGGGCATAAATTATACGCCCGCTCTCACACATGTAGTTAAAGTTACGACGTCTGAAATACATCTTGCCATCCCTCCCCTCCGTAGTCGGAATTGTTTGGCCCATGGAAAATGATTTCAATGCGCACCAGAGGTTTGCTGCTGTGGGAGTCGTCTGTCTTCTGCGGTGTGAGAAACATGGCTTTTGATGAGCAAAGTTGCAACATTTGATTTTGTCAGTGTTTGGGTAAAACAGCTGCAGAGACCTTAGAAATACCTTCGAGTCACTCTACGATGGCGAAATGGAAGGTGTACGAGCGGTATCGGCGTTTGAAAGATGGCCGAGAATCCATAGCAGATAATGAGCGCTGTGATTGACCTGTGACTGCACTGGAGTGAGGAAAACTTTGCATTGTATGCAGTGTTTTCGTCAGGGTCGTCGCCGAACCATTGAGGAAATCGCGAGAACAACTAACTCATCGGAGGCCACATGGAAGCTCATTTTGACGGCGGATCTTAACATGCACTGCTGGTTAAGATTGTCCTCCGCCTTTTGACCTCTGAATAAAAGGATGAACGGATGAGGATATCGGACGAATCAATCGACAAAGCCGATAGCGATTTTACGTTTTTGGGGTAACATCATCACTGGTGATGGAACGTCGTGCTGCTTGTTTGATATTCAGCTAAATCGTGCTTCTTCAACATGGAAATCACCGTCTTCACCGCTATCAAAAAATTGAGGCAGGGTCGCAGCAAAGAGAAAGTCATGCTGGAGGTGTTTTTTGATTCTCACGGCATTGTCCATTCCGAATTTATTCACGAGGGCAGAACAGTTAACAAGGAACATTATCTGTACATTTTGTGTCGCTTACCGGAATCAATCCGTCGTAAACGGCCGGAGGTGTGGCAAAGCGGACTGAAGAATGTTCACTCACTAAAAACACTCAGTTAAAGAGGACTGTATCAAATATTAGCTCTATGAGCTCTTTTAATGTCACCATAATTATTGATCACTCACTCTATACATTTCCGCAAGCACCTCTCACTCGAACAACAACGAACAAAAAGAAGCTCACAACCGTTAACAACCGCTGATACCATAATAATAATAAACAAACTCTCTCCACAGCACGAGAAAAAAACGAGACGCAGCTCTGTGTTGCCATCTATTGGCTACAAATAACAATAAAAAACTAAATATCTTACATTACTCCCACCTTGAAAGCTCAAGCTTTCAACACATAAAGCAATACAAGCACCATCAACATTATAAATTAAACACAATAAGCTGAAAATTACAATTATAAATATATATCTATACATATTGTGAACATGTGGCTACAGCAAATGCAACCCACTACTAATATTGTGAAAAGTTTACAGTTGACTCAAGAAAAAGATCTGGGTACTTGAAACAAGGTTCTCTGTCTTCATTATTAACATACTTCTTGAACATGTCCATCACTTCATTCTGAATTCTGATGGAATTTCCTGAATAACATACAGTCAATCTAACGGTAATGAACTATGGGCCTCTTGAAAATTCCGGAATCAGTTCGAATAGTCACCACTCGCACCTCGCCATCACTGCCGGGATGTGTTTCTTTAACTCTGGCAAGTTTCCAGCGCAAAGTAGGCATCAGTTCGTTTTTGATCAGCACAAGATCTCCCACTGTAAGGTCCGGTCTAGAATTGCACCATTTGGGCCTAAGTTGAAGTTGTGTAAGGTTTTCTAACCTCCATCGTCTCAAAAACTGCTGAACTAAGCGTTGTATCAATCCCCACCTCTTAAGGCGAGAAATCGGAACTGCAGTGAGATCTAACTCAGGGAGAGCCGTCAAGAGAGCTCCCACCAAGAAGTGTCCAGGCGTCAAGGCATCCAGATCATTTGGGTCTTCAGAAATGGGACACAGAGGCCTAGATTTAAAGCAAGCCTCAACTTGTGCTGAAAGTGTGAGGAACTCCTCTAGAGAACAACAAGCATTGCCCACTGTCCGTTTAAGGTGGAACTTCATTGCCTTTACTCCAGCCTCCCAAAGACTCCCAAAATGAGGCGCTGAAGGAGGGTTAAAATTCCACTTGATGCCTTCGGAAGAGGACAAGGTAGCAATACTGTTGCCGTCGGTTGCATTGAGCACTTGCTTAAGAACACGACGCAAATCACGATCTGCACCAACGAAATTCGTGGCGCAGTCACTGAATATCTCACTAGGCTTACCTCGACGTGCAATAAATCTCTTAAGCGCTGCAATGAATGCGTCAGTAGTAAGGTCTCCAACAATTTCCAGATGAATTGCTCTCGTTGAGAAACACACGAAGACTGCAATGTAAATCTTGAAAAGCTATTTTCCTCCTCCCACTCTGCATTGGAAGGGACCAGCAAAGTCTAGACCTGTCACATGAATTACTCTAGAAGGAGTTATTCTCTTTGAGGGCAAGTTACCCATAAGCTGAGTGGCTGGAGTAGCAGAATGACGAAAGCATGTCACACAACGACGCACAAATCTTCGCGCGACATCTCTGCGGCAGATAATCCAAAACAAATTGTCGGATGACAGCAAGTAGAAGTGGAATGCTTGCGTGGAGGTGAGTGTGATGATAATACTTCACAACTAATTCTGTTATGTGATGCCTTCTAGGTAGAAGTATTGGGTGTTTCACATTATCTGCAACTGAGGCATTTCTAAGTCTTCCACCAACTCGCAAAAGACCCTCAGAGTTCACAAAGGGGTTCAACGGTAGAATTTTACTTGATGACTTGATGGCCCTTCCAGAATGATGGCATGCCAACTCATCAGCGAACTCAGGGGGTTGGACGAGCTTCACTATTACATAAGTGGCCTTAAGAAGCTCATCTTTACTCAAATGGCCAAAGTTTCTTTTAGGTAACGAATTAGCACAGTTTTGTGTGAACCGCAAACACCAGGTTGTTACGCGGCACATCTGGTCCACGACGAAAACTTGAAAACAAACGTCAGATCTGTACTTTGGCTGGCTGCTGTCACATAACTCTTCCTTTCTTCTCTCAAATGTAGTTCCGAAAAGGAGAACTCCTGAAGCGCATCTCCATTTAAACGTTGAACACTAGGCTGCTGTAGCCAATCTGGACTTCTTAACCACCTGTAACACTGAACTAACTCCAAAGCTGAAATGCCGCCCCGGTGGCGCAGTGGTCTAAGCGATGGCCTCTGATCATTCGTCCGAACGGGGTCCGGGTTCGAATCCCGGTCAGGCATGGATGTTGTGTTTGTCTTACGGCACTGGCTCTCTCCCTTCCCTGGAACCAGTGACCCTAAATTAGGGACGGGCGACTGCTTATAGCCCATTGATTTGCTCACGGTGGTCGTTAAACCTCCAATCAAAAAAAAAAAAAGCTGAAATACCTCTGGTGGCACAGTCAGCAGGGTTCTGCGTACCGGCAATGTGATTCAACTCCACAAAGGGAATCATCCTGAATTCTTGCCACTCGATTAGCTACAAAGGGGAGCCAGCGTTGTGTTTGCGACAAAACCCAAGCGAGCGTGACTCTTGAATCTGCCCATGCAAAAACCTTCTTGATTGGAATGTTGAGACATGGAAGAACAACTTCCAGCAGATCTCTGCTCTGCTCTTTTGCTAAAAAAAGAGCAGAGCAAAGCTCCTGCATAGGAACCGATTGCTTCTTTAAAGGAGCAACTGTGGGCTTGGCAGCTAGTAAAGATACGTGCACCGAGGAGTCCAAACCCACTTAACGAATGTAAATCACTGCACAGTAAGCTTTCTCAGAAGCATCACAGAAGGCATGAATTTCAAAGTAATCAGAAGTTGGAGTCATCACACATCTTGGAATCTTTAGATCTCTGAGACAGGAGAGTTGTGACTGGAACTTGATCCAACGGTTCCTGTACTGTTGTGGTAGCTCATCATCCCAATTCAGATTAGAACTCCAGAGCTCTTGAAGAAGAATCTTAGCCTTAATCACTAATGACGACAGCCAACCTAAGGGATCGAAAATCTTGGCAATTTCTGAAAGTATGACTCATTTGCTATACTCCAACTTCTCGTTGGTAGCAACAGAAAATTGGAAGGTATCCCTAGTTGGACACCACTCATTGCAAATCACCTTGATTGTTTTGTCACAATCAATTCTCAGGGAGTCACTGCAATCTTTGAACTCATCAGGAATAGCGTCTAAAGCAGATGCAGCACTCGATGTCCACTTACGCAATGTAAACCACCCTTTTTCAACAGTGCTTGCAACTCATGCGCAAGCTCAGAGGCTTCCTCCGGTGAATTGGCTCCTGAAAGGAGATCATCAACATAGAAATCTCGCAAAACCACCTTGGATGCTCGTGGAAAAGCAGCCTCTCCATCCAAAGCCAATTGCTTCAAAGATCTACTTACCAAGAATGGGGCACACGCTGTGCCATAAGTGACTGTTTTTAATCTAAAGATCTGTATTGGCTCTTCAGGTTTTTCTCTCCATAGGATTCTCTGACAGTCAGTGTTCTCTGGGTGAGCAACTATTTGTCTAAACATCTTTTCTACGTCTGCACACAAAGCCACCTGGAAAGTTCTAAATCTCAAGAGAATATGGAACAATTATTTATGAACTCTCGTACCCACCATAAGGAGGTCATTTAACGACAGTCCCGAGGTGCTCCTAGCCGAAGCATCAAACACCACACGGACTCTTGTGGTACTGCTCGAAGGCTTCACTACACAACGATGTGGAAGATAATAGCTCATTTGTTTACAAATATCAGTTTCTGTCACTCTTTGCATATGGCCCAAGTCTTCGTACTCTTTCATAAAGGAGCAATACTATATAAACAACACTTGCCGTTTTTACACGATATTATGAAAGTCGATGATAGTAACTATGAAACTTTAATTAAAAGGTTGAAATACATTAGCACTTTCGGGTCTACTATAGACCCATCTTCAGATTTGAAATAATCGAACTATGAGATTACATATGGTTATACATCAAGAACAATGCCAGATTACAACATAAAACTTGAGAAGCAAAACACATATGTGACGTAGTCAATCATAAAACCTGTGCACGAGAGTCAACGTCTTATGGGAGGGGTACTGTTTGTTCAAAATAAGATTCTTCCAAACCCCGGAACGTGATTAGGTAAATCATCATTGCAACAAGAGTCAAAGTTCTTAAGTATAAATAAACCTTCTGTAAATAACAAATTTGATTTACATGATAAAGATGCCATTATTGACATATTGTCCCAATCTGGAAAAAACTTACCACTGTTAACTGCTCTTGCCAAGGCAGTCGTTTGTGATCCGTTCTGAACATTGTATTTGTGTTCGGTAAGTCTAGTATGAAACTTCCTAGAAGTTGAGCCGATATAAACAGAATCGTTAGTTCGGAGCAATACTGTCTGCATAATTCAGGGTTCCTTGAGAGTGAGTTCTCCAAAGACCTTAAGCGCTTCATGGCAAGTTGCTTGGAATCGCCTAGATCTGAAGGAGGTAAGTGAAAAGGAAGCATCACAATGTATCTGCCATTCTCGTTTCTTGAATGCGTATCTTGAAAATGATCTTCACATGCTTGTTCAGCCTTCGTAAAAGGACTAGCCACAGGAACGGAATCCAGTTTCCAGAAATTAGATACACAATCGTTAAAGTCTACTTGAATGTGGTTCACATGAACTGTAGATAACTTCTCACGAGAAATAGTCACTTCCCCTGAAACGAGCAAGCCCAGTTCCGAACGTACCGCAAAGTGTTTGCCGTCTTTTGCCTTAATGGCATCTCCCTTCAACAAGGGCAGAGAGATATTTACTCCTAGCAATATATCAATCGCTGAAGGTTTGTAAAAGTTGGGATCAGCCAAAGTCACACCAGAAAACAGTTCTGCTAAAAAGGAATCAAGTAGAGAGTGTGGCAGTTCTCCAATAATTTTGCTGAGTACAAAGGCTGAAGTTGAAAACGTAGGTGCAGTCTTGTAATGCGGCCTAAACTTAATCTGTGTTACTCCATTGGCATGCGAGCTTGACGAAACTGAACATGAAATAGCCGCTCGTGTTTTCTCTCTTCGCAGGCCAAGTCTGTTTGCACAAGATTCTGAAATAAAATTTGCTTTGGAACCGGAATTTAGAAGCGCCCGACATAACTGATAATTCCCTGAGGCATCCTCAACACGAATGACAGCTGTGCATAGCAGAACTTGTTGCGGCATACTAAAATCTGAAACAC
Source organism: Macrothele yani (assembly GCA_039090855.1). Lineage (NCBI taxonomy): Eukaryota > Metazoa > Arthropoda > Arachnida > Araneae > Macrothelidae > Macrothele > Macrothele yani. Next base: position 123,434,062 of record CM077010.1, on the reverse strand, counting down.
ACGACGCAGTCGTCGATGATGTTGACTCGAGTCCCTTCCCCAAAGTGGAGGGCTTGGGCTCTTTACTCTCAACAGTAGTAGTAGTTGGAGATATAAATTGTGCCATAAACTCTGTTTCTTCATTACATTGCTTATTACGAAAGCTCAGTAAAGTATTATGATTCCGAGCACAAATTCTGCAAGAATGTTTACTCTGGCAACGGTTCACTAGATGATTCGGCAATAAACAGTTGAAGCATATTTTTTGGTGTTTCACAAATTCTACTCTTTTCTAAACAGTCAGCTTTAAGAAATTATTACACTTGTTCAAATGGTGATTCAATTTACAAAATAAACACCTACACTTTACTTCCGAAACAAACGATGAAACCTTAGGTTGAACAGGCCTTTTATAAGAGATTTTTTTTTTTTTTGGTTGGAGGTTTAACGACCACCGTGAGCAACTCAATGGGCTATAAGCAGTCGCCCGTCCCTAATTTAGGGTCACTGGTTCCAGGGAAGGGAGAGAGCCAGTGCCGTAAGACAAACACAACATCCATGCCTCACCGGGATTCGAACCCGGACCCCATTCGGACGAATGAACAGAGGCCATCGCTTAGACCACTGCGCCACCGGGGCGGCATTATAAGAGATCACCTTGTCACCTCTTAACGTACGCACATGCCTCTGCATAAACTCCAACAACTGATTTAGTTGAGGAATATTGTCTGCTTCTAAGGTTCTCTCCCACCATCCACGAGTTGTCATATCCAACTTATTCTGCACAATAAACAGCAGCAGAGTGTCTGCAACTCCGTCACTCTTCAACTCAAGGTATTCTAAAGCACGAACACATTTAATAGTGCTGTCAACAATATTTAAAAGCTGAGCTGTAGACTCACTTTTGACCGCTGGCAGCGAAACTAATTTCCTTATAATATTGAAGACCAACTCACGTTTATTAGAATATCTCTTTTTCGACAAATCCCACGCAACCTCGAAACTGGCATCACACAATGACAATGATTGGACGATACGAAGAGCATCTCCTCTCAGACACCCCTTCAAATACTGAAGTTTCTGTGAACCAGACAAATTATCATTCGATGACACAGACGCTGTAAACAAATCTTGGAAAGAGAGCCACTGAGTGGCATCTCCACCACTAAAAATTGGAATTGACAATTCCGGTAGGCGTAGCGGCACTGATTTTTCCCTCACCGTGTTATTATTTATCAGAAGCACATGTACAGACACTTTCCTCAGCATTATCAAAGACACATTATCAATAATTCCCCGTAGCTCCTCTGCTACAGCTATAAATCCATCCACTTCTTCCAGAGCGCAGGACTCAATTTTTTTTTTCAAAAACCTCTGATTTCTTTGACTCAATAGCTTCTAATTTCGATCTACATAATAACACTTCCGGACTAGCACTGTTCAATTGCTCAAAATCACTCGATTCTCGAAGTTTTGTTAACTACGCTTTAAATACACGTTTTTTTATCTTTAATGCCTCTATAATTAGAATGTCAGCAAAAGCGCTCTAAAACTGTAAGGTAAAATCAGTCTCGAACACTCACTTGTTTTTATCACGCACCTTCCAATCTCATCAGCGACTTGCCGATGATCAACACCGAAAATAAATTCGAATAGCAGCCGTTATTTAAAACGTTCGAAAGTGATTCCAGCTTCCGTAATTAAAATGTAAACAAAACATTCAAACAAATCATTCACGAATATTCACAGTTTTTATCACGAACCTTCCAATCTCAGAACCACCTGCCAATTAGCAACACTGAACCTAAATTCGAAGTAGCAGCCATCATGTAAAATGATCGAAAGTTTTTCCGGCTCGACGGACCAAAAATGAAGAATGTTCACTCACTAAAAACACTCAGTTAAAGAGGACTGTATCAAATATTAGCTCTATGAGCTATTTTAATGTCACCATAATTACTGACCACTCACTCTATACATTTCCGTAAGCACATCTCAGTCGAACAACAACGAACAAAAAGAAGCTGACAACCGTTAACAACCGCTGATACCATAATACACTGCGGGCCACCCAAAATGCAACACCAAGAAGGACACGAGATAGCAAAGCCAGATTTACTGGACACATAACAACAGATACAAAGATGAAACGATTGAGCTTACAGGCCCGTGCGACTTGCGGAACACGCAGTCATCAATAGTTCGTGTGGCCCCCATGGCTGGCAATAACTGCCGCTACACGCCGCGGCATCGAACGAAAGAGGCTTTGGATATGGGCTTGGGGTATGTCAGTCCAGGGTGCTTCCACACGGTGCCACAGTTCATCAGGCGTAGCCGCGGGTGGTGCTTGCCCGGGAACTCGGTTGTCGATCAGCGACCAGACGTTTTCGATGAGCGACAAATCGGGAGAATAGGCAGGCTACGGCAGCAGTGACACCTGGTGGCACGTGAAGAATTGTTGCACGATGCGTGCCACGTACGGGCGCACATTGTCCTGTTGAAACGTGGCTGCTGGAAGGTCCTGCAGGTAAGGGAGGACTACAGGCTCCAAAACGTCGGAGATGTAGCGGTGGCTGTTGAGTGTACCGGCGATGTGTACCAGAGGAATGCGAGTGTCATATCCAATTATGCCCCAAACCATAACGCCAGGCGACGGACCGGTATGGCGATGCATAATGCAGGCGTCATACAGTCTCTCGCCGCGGTGCCGCCACACGCGGATCCGACCATCGTGGTGTTACAGGAAGAAGCGGGATTCGTCGGAGAAGACAATGTCGTGCCATTCCGTAGTCCAGGTGCGGCGTTCAACGGCCCACTGCCGCCGCACTCGCCGGTGGTGTAACGTTAATGGTAATCGGAGCAATGGGTGCCGTGCGACAAGTTTCCGCTCCTGTAGACGACGTCGAACGGTACGTGCTGACACAGGTTGTTGCGCAACACACCCTAATTCCTGCGCTTACGTTCGTGATGCGGCGGTGCGAGCCGTCAATACCCGCCGCACAACGTGCCGGTCCTCTCGTTTGGTGGTGTGCCGCGGCTGCGGCAATCACTCACGTCGGTCCGTCCGTCCCTCCTGCACCCACCGAATCCATACTCGACTCACTGTACCTGGATGTCGTCCCATACGACCGCCGATGTCTAGGTACGATAAACCGCTGTCGCGATAAGCCACTATTCGTCCTCTGTCGAACTCCGAAACGTGCTGGAATGACTGCCGCATTCTGCGATAAGGCATCAGGAAGCTACCCACGCACAGGTCCGGCAGCACAACACACTTCCACTACTTACACCCCGCCTTCTGTGCAACCTTCTTATAGTGCTTTTCGGTGGTGTGCCGGGCGCACATGATTTGCATATGCCCTGCTATGCTAATCGCTTGCATGTCTTCTCGCGTGCTACGCATGCTGCGAATTTCAGGCCAATCGGATGCTTCCTTCTTGGTGTTGCATTTTGGGTGGCTAGCAGTGTAATAATAATAAACAAACTTTCTCCACAGTACGAGAAAACGAGACGCAGCTCTGTGTTGCCATCTATTGGCTACAAATAACACTAAAAAACTAAATATCTTACACGGACAATGGCACCTTCTCCGTTACAACGTGTCTGCACGTCGTGTCGGTCCTTACTGGTCACAGAGCTTCTCGCCAGAAATCGTACAAATGTGCTTCCACATCCCGCTTATTCACCCGATTATTCACGTTCGAAAGTGATTCCAGCTTCCGTAATTAAAATGTAAACAAAACATTCAAACAAATCATTCACGAATATTCACAGTTTTTATCACGAACCTTCCAATCTCAGAACCACCTGCCAATTAGCAACACTGAACCTAAATTCGAAGTAGCAGCCATCATGTAAAATGATCGAAAGTTTTTCCGGCTCGACGGACCAAAAATGAAGAATGTTCACTCACTAAAAACACTCAGTTAAAGAGGACTGTATCAAATATTAGCTCTATGAGCTATTTTAATGTCACCATAATTACTGACCACTCACTCTATACATTTCCGTAAGCACATCTCAGTCGAACAACAACGAACAAAAAGAAGCTGACAACCGTTAACAACCGCTGATACCATAATACACTGCGGGCCACCCAAAATGCAACACCAAGAAGGACACGAGATAGCAAAGCCAGATTTACTGGACACATAACAACAGATACAAAGATGAAACGATTGAGCTTACAGGCCCGTGCGACTTGCGGAACACGCAGTCATCAATAGTTCGTGTGGCCCCCATGGCTGGCAATAACTGCCGCTACACGCCGCGGCATCGAACGAAAGAGGCTTTGGATATGGGCTTGGGGTATGTCAGTCCAGGGTGCTTCCACACGGTGCCACAGTTCATCAGGCGTAGCCGCGGGTGGTGCTTGCCCGGGAACTCGGTTGTCGATCAGCGACCAGACGTTTTCGATGAGCGACAAATCGGGAGAATAGGCAGGCTACGGCAGCAGTGACACCTGGTGGCACGTGAAGAATTGTTGCACGATGCGTGCCACGTACGGGCGCACATTGTCCTGTTGAAACGTGGCTGCTGGAAGGTCCTGCAGGTAAGGGAGGACTACAGGCTCCAAAACGTCGGAGATGTAGCGGTGGCTGTTGAGTGTACCGGCGATGTGTACCAGAGGAATGCGAGTGTCATATCCAATTATGCCCCAAACCATAACGCCAGGCGACGGACCGGTATGGCGATGCATAATGCAGGCGTCATACAGTCTCTCGCCGCGGTGCCGCCACACGCGGATCCGACCATCGTGGTGTTACAGGAAGAAGCGGGATTCGTCGGAGAAGACAATGTCGTGCCATTCCGTAGTCCAGGTGCGGCGTTCAACGGCCCACTGCCGCCGCACTCGCCGGTGGTGTAACGTTAATGGTAATCGGAGCAATGGGTGCCGTGCGACAAGTTTCCGCTCCTGTAGACGACGTCGAACGGTACGTGCTGACACAGGTTGTTGCGCAACACACCCTAATTCCTGCGCTTACGTTCGTGATGCGGCGGTGCGAGCCGTCAATACCCGCCGCACAACGTGCCGGTCCTCTCGTTTGGTGGTGTGCCGCGGCTGCGGCAATCACTCACGTCGGTCCGTCCGTCCCTCCTGCACCCACCGAATCCATACTCGACTCACTGTACCTGGATGTCGTCCCATACGACCGCCGATGTCTAGGTACGATAAACCGCTGTCGCGATAAGCCACTATTCGTCCTCTGTCGAACTCCGAAACGTGCTGGAATGACTGCCGTATTCTGCGATAAGGCATCAGGAAGCTACCCACGCACAGGTCCGGCAGCACAACACACTTCCACTACTTACACCCCGCCTTCTGTGCAACCTTCTTATAGTGCTTTTCGGTGGTGTGCCGGGCGCACATGATTTGCATATGCCCTGCTATGCTAATCGCTTGCATGTCTTCTCGCGTGCTACGCATGCTGCGAATTTCAGGCCAATCGGATGCTTCCTTCTTGGTGTTGCATTTTGGGTGGCTAGCAGTGTAATAATAATAAACAAACTTTCTCCACAGTACGAGAAAAAAACGAGACGCAGCTCTGTGTTGCCATCTATTGGCTACAAATAACACTAAAAAACTAAATATCTTACACGGACAATGGCACCTTCTCCGTTACAACGTGTCTGCACGTCGTGTCGGTCCTTACTGGTCACAGAGCTTCTCGCCAGAAATCGTACAAATGTGCTTCCACATCCCGCTTATTCACCCGATTCAGACCCCTGCGATTTTTAGCTTTTTCCACTGATGAAACAAAATCTGCAGGGTAGGGACGTTGTTTTGTGTCGACAAATGAGGTAAAAACAGCAACACAAAAGGCATTACGAGGAGTTGCAAAACATGGGTTTCAGCAATGCTTTCAGAAGCTTTACGAGCACTGGCAAAAAGTGCATCGTCTCGCAAGGGGATTATTTTGAAGGTGGTTCTGCATCGGTGTTTTAAAGTTTTGAAGGTAAGGAACCATACGCCAAATCGCCGAATTTTTGGATCCTACCTGGTACATTAATTAGTTTGAATATGGCTGGACTTCTGAAGTTATATATGAATCATTTGGCGCCAGTTGTCGGAAGGTTTGTTTATGTTTTAAATAGCGGCTCTCCGTGTGTCACACCGAGATAGTTTTCTTAATTTCTGTCAGTTATGTCCTCAGCTGTGTAACTCCCGAATTGTGCGGCTATGATTGTGTTCATTGGAATATATGTAATTCTTAAAACAAACAGAACCGGTTTTGCACCTCATTGTGGAACTACGAGTATGTATATCGCGTAGTGGCACGCGAAGAGCAAGATTTCAAATATAAACAAACTCGGCAACCGCTGAAAGATTCGCGTAACACTTCGGTAGTACTTCATTAACACAAACGTTCATCCCCAAAATAAGATTGAAATTCGCTTTGATATAAATCGCTTTACAAATCTTTCTTCTCGGAAATTATTTTCGCGTTTTTCATTGCAATGCGATTCACGTTTTCCGCTGACCCTGAAATATCGGGAAGGAGGGGACGGTGAAAAATTGTTTTGGGGCGATTTCACAATTTCAATAAATTTTGTCGTGAAATGTAGCTTTTTTCACAGAAATGAACGTATGCGTGAGAAACATTTCGAATAACTCTTGTTCTATTCAGCCAATAATTAGAAATAGAAACACATTGTTTCAAACTCTACTTGCATTTCCCCCAAAAAGTTAAGTACTTTCAGGAACACAATTTTCATTGCAAAATTGCAAAATAACATCTGGAATATCTCAAAATTTGAGTTACACGCAATGTAAAGTATATATGAATAAAAAAATTGAAGTTTGGTCACAATGAATTTTATTTTCTAGTCGACCGCAGTTTCGCTGTGTTATGACTTCTACTGCGGTTGACCAGAAAATAAAATATATTGTGACTAAATGTGGAATTCTTTCTTCCTATAAACCTCTGAAATATTATAAAAGGATATTTGGGTCAAGGAAACCGGTTCCATTATTTTCTTATTCTGAAAAGAGATATTAAGAAATCTATGGAAGAATCCTGACAAAGTTTGGGAAAAGGATTGACAAGCACTCACTGCTGTTGAACGATATCCGCAAACAAAAATAGTTGATACATTTTTATTCTATTTCGGATTAAGAACAAGTACCCTTTCCCCGATTCTCCATTATTCATACTAGAATGTTAATGAAAAATTTGTGAAGGGGAAACCATAGTTACTGATAAGAAATCACCCAGATTTTACGATAACGCACATCTATTCGACCTTTAAGATAATCGGTCAGTAAAACAAACGAAGAAAAAAACAGACTGAAGGAAAATGTCACCTTCATCTCCAGGCTTTGCACGAATCTAATACTTAGAACTCCTAAGAGATTGCAGCTTGTTTCCGAAGGCTCCTCCTTGCTGCTGGACGGAAGGGCGAAAGATCTGTCTCCTTGCTGCTGGGTGGAAGGGCGGAAGGTTTGTTTCTGAATCAACAGAAGTCCTCTATACTGATTCCAACAGTGAACAAGCCCGATTGTTACACATATAAAGGACGCTCGAACAATGTTGAAATTGGCATCGTTTTTGTGGATTGTTAAATCCAACCAATAAAGAAATTCGAAGTGACTCTCTTAATATGATAACGATATGTTAAATATATACACCGATGATCCATTCCATTATGACCACCCCTAGCCTAGTGAAATGAACGCGCCTGCAAACCGAACGGTGGCACAGGTGAAGTTCACAGAGCATTAGACATACAACCCTCGGACCGGCTTTCGGTTAGTAGAGTGTTCGGAGTCAGAATGGGAAAAGCTGCTGATTTATCGAAGTTTGATAAAGGACAAATTGTGATGGCACGGCACCTCGGAACTACGATCTCGAAAACGTCGCGGCTTGTTCACGTGACGTTGTAGTGAGTACGTATCAAAAGTGGTGCACAAATGTCCAAACGACGAACCGTTGTCCAGCAGTGCGTCGTACGCAGCTCGTTGATGCCAGAGGTGAGCGGAGACTGTCGTCCATTGTTCACAGCGACTGCAGGGCCACAGTGCGACAAATCATCCGAAGCTACAACAGTGGTGATCAGGGCAACGCGTCATAGCACACAGTTGATCGCAGCCTTCGGCACATGGGTCTGCGTAGCCGAAGAACCTGCCGGGTATACATGCTCACTGCACGTCTTCGTAAACAACGCATGAAATGGGCCCGAGATCATCGAGATTGGACCGTGGATGATTGGAAGAAAGTGGCCTGGTCTGACGAATCAAGATTTCTGGTGCATCACGTAGACGGGCGAGCGTGGATACGACGATTATCAACGAAAGCTATGGCACCTGGATGTACTGTTGGCTCGGAAACAGGCCGGCGGCTCCGGTGTTATGCTCTGGGCGAGGTTTTCTTGGGACACTTTAGGCCACATTATCCCAATAGCACAATCTCTGACAGCTGTCAGGTATCTGAACATCGTTGCGGACCAAGTTCACTCATTCATGGCAACTGTGTTCCCTGCTGGTGACAGCCATTACCAACAGGATAACGCGCCATGCCACACTGCCAGAATCGTCAAGGAGTGGTTCGAGGAACATGCTGGTGATTTTCTGTTAATGCCTTTGCCTCGAAATTCACCTGACATGAACCCAATCGAACATTTGTGGTTCGACTTGGAAAAGCGGATTCGCCCTAAATCACCACCACCCCTTAACGTACGGAAACTGGAGGACCAGCTGTTAAAATTATGGTACCAGATATCCCAGAATACCTATCGCCACCTCATGGAATCGATGCCTTGCTGAGTGGCCACTGCTTTGCAGGCTAAAGGGGAGGGGGTCCTATAGCTTATTAGGTAGGTGGTCATATTGTAACGGCTCATCAGTGTACTTCTTTTCTTTCATTTCATCTCATACGAATTTATTTCAAGTGTTTTTGTTCGCTAATTGACACATTTCATAAATGAGAAGCGCACATATTTCGTCTGTTTTACTCTTATGATACTGCTTTAAAAAGTTTAAATCCGTACTGAATTTTCAATTATGAAGGGCATTCTTTGATTTTGATGTCTTGAAAATACGCGTGGAAAAATGAATGAAAGTTATTTAGAGTGTCACAGTATTTTTTGTTCAGTTTTAAGTCACAATTGGGTGTTCTCTTTAAAAGTGATACTTGCAATACGTAATTTCCTCCATCCTTCCATACATATTTCAAAGGTGAGAAAAGAGGTGGCCTTCTGATTATACGGACGCTTTCAAGTAGTTTCTGACTTTGCATGTATCGTTCCGCTTGTTTACATAGAGCCTGCTCACACCCAGCATGCAGCAGCCAAGTAACTAGTTCACGATAATTTTGTGAGTATAATTTTTACAAAAATGAGAATTTGACTTCTGTAATAATCTGCGGCGACGCGTGTGTATATGGACAGTGGTTGGGTTGTTCATAGAAACAAAACTCAGAATAGTCTACAACACAGAATATAACAAATAAATAAATAAAGTAAATTTACAACAAAAGAAAAAAAACTGTACCCACGATCTAATTATAAGAGAAATCCATTCTCCTCTTCTTGTGACGAACAGATATCTCAATCAATCACCCTGTTATTAAAGTTACGCTACGTGGATGTAGTATTTTAAAGCCTTTATGTATCAATTCATTTCTCCAACCAGGGAATTTTCTAGTGGTAAGCTCGAAAGAGACTGTCTACAGCGGCAATTGGTAATTGGACTTGTAAAGGCGAGTTCCAAAGGGGATCGTTTCTTTTGTACGGAAGGTCGTTTTAGAAAGATTAAAGTGCCTATTGGTTTCATTGGCATACGCCGAAGTCAGGGATATTGTCATCAGCGAACTGTTCCAGACTACTTAATTAGTTTATTGCATCAGAGACGCCACAGACCGTCAAGCTAAGGACAGGAAGCACAGGTACAGCTAAGGAGTCGGGGGGGGTCAGAATTTAAGGGAATGATGCTTGGGAACGAAGAAGGAAGTTAGTTTCGGGAATGGTGAAGCAAGAATAATGAGTAAATGAATTAAAAGAAAAGTTAGGTAGAACGTAGATATGAAAAGCAGAAAGTAAAGCAATCGTAATTAATTCAGTAATAAATATAACTTCAGGACATACCCAACAAGCGAATGAAATATTAATAAAGGAGTAATTCAACATTGCAAATAATCTTGATACTTTCCATTGAAGTACAATTCCTTCGTAACTTCCGCGAACAGTTGCAACTCATGATACGTGCCAAACCCAAACGGGAAGGAGAAGTCCCGTCAACAAGTAAATAAACAGGCGCGTAACAGTTATTTGACGACTCGATCAAGTTCTTTCCCGAAAAAAAACTTGATCGAGTCGTTAAATAAATTTAATCACATTGTTTTTCTTTTATTTTCAGAATAAGGGGGTAAGGGGGAGTTACTGGCATCTACGTTTGTCTGAGAACAGGACACTGACCCAGAGAGAACCAGTACCATAAGACAAGCGCACTATCAACGCCCCTCCTAGACTAGAGCCATTATGCCAGCGGAGCGAAGGAGTACTGGGTGGCCACTTTAGTACAGTATGTTACACTAGTGTGCAAAAATTAAGGACGAAGAGGAGAAATTAGCATATCAGCGGAACGGACAGGCAGAACGGACCGAAAGACCACTCAGGAGATAAAATAGGGTCCGGTACGGTAGAGCATGCGCATATATGCAGCATGACGTAGGGGGGAGAAGTGTCTGAAGGGTATAAAGCACACGGGTGGTGTACGCTCAGCAATTCGGTGAAAGCTATTGCTCGGTGTACATTGGGTTTGACCGACGTCGAGTTGCTGCCACCGTGTGATATGGCCAACAGGCGATCCAGTAGACGACATCTGGATGACTTTACCGGAGGTCACATCATTGGGAAGTTGGAAGAAGGTCGAAGTGTGACTAGTGTGGCCGAGGAATTCGGGATCGCTCACAGCATCGTTTCACGAGCTTGGAGAGCATTTCAAACGACAGGAACAGCTGTCCGAGAGTTTAGCAGTGGTCGTCCACGAGCAACCACGGCGGCGGACGACCGGTATATTGTCCTACAGGCGAGAAGAGACAGACGGCAGACAGCGGGAGAAATCGCAAGGCATATGCAACAGACAACTGGACGTGCGTTATCGCGTTTTACCGTGGCCAGGAGGCTGCACAAATGTGGTCTATTTGCACGACGACCAGTACGGTGTGTGCCATTAACGTCTGCTCATCGGAGACGGCGGTTTCTGTGGTGCCAGGAACACAAGAACTGGACACATCAGCAATGGGGTCGAGTTCTCTTTACGGATGAGGTACGATTCAGTCTGAAGAGCGATTCTGGACGTATACACATCTGGAGAGAGCAGGGAACACGCAATCACACCTCCAACATCATCGAGAGGGACCGGTTTGGAGGTGGCGGAGTTCTCGTTTGGGGCGGTATCATGCTTGGTAGACGCACTGACCTCCACATCTTCCAAGGAGGTTCAGTCACTGGTGTCCGCTATTGAACCGAGGTTCTCCTGCTTCACGTGTGTCTGTTTAGAGGTGCTGTGGATCCTGAGTTCCTCTTCATGGACGACAACGCTACACCTCATCGTACAGTGGCTGTCGCATAGCTGTTGGAGAGTGAAGATATGCAACGCATGGATTGGCTCGCAAGGTCCCCGGACATAAATCCAATCGAACACGTGTGGGACCTTCTCGGGAGATGCTTGGCAGCACGTCACCAGCCTTCAGCAACGATTCCGCAGCTGCGATTGGCGCTACAAAAAGAATGGGCCGCGATGCCTCAACAGCTCCTTGACAACCTCGTCCTCAGCATGGACAGACGTTGTAAATCCTGCAACGTAGTCAAGGGTGATCATATCCTTTACTAAAGACTGGATTTTTCTTGGCAGCCGCCTGTCACATGGACGTTTCTGTCTTCTGTCCAGTTGTGATCGAAACTACCTTTTCAATAAAGTGCCTTTGTATCCTTCGGATTCCTTTCTTGGACGGTTTTGCTCACTTGTCCCATATTCTTACATCTTGGGGATCTTATGGTATTATTTGAGCCGATGTGGAGCACTTCTGCGCGACGTTAACTGTCTTATCTTTAATTTTTGCACGCCAGCGTTATTTTCCTTAAACCAAGTCGTAATGGATTTTGATGTATGGTAAGAGATGCCGTGTTTTTGTAGCAAATATGGCTTTTCACTGGATAATTCCGTAAATGCAGAGTTATCCAAGCCACCCTTCTTCCATGATGCTATTAAGGAAGTACAGCTGGCATCCCCCATGGCGCAGAGGTCCGAGCACTAGCTTCTGGCCGTTCGTTCGAGCGCCGGTGGGGCATGGGTGGTGCACCTGTCATACGGCTCTGCCTCTCTCCCTTCCCTGGAATCAATGGCTCCAAATTCAGGAAGGGCGATTACCTATACCCCTTAGAGCTTTTCACGGTGGTCTTTAACGCCCTACCCTCTCCTCAAATATCGCTGTTGAGGTCTATATCATGATAATCTCTCTCATATTACCATACCTTTTTTTTTTTTTTTTTGATTGGGCGTTTAACGACCGCCGTGAGCAACTCAGTGGGCTATAAGTAGTCAGCCATACCTAATTTGGGGCCGCTGACTCCAGGGAAGGGAGAGAGAGCCAGTGCCGTAAGACAAACACAACATCCATGCCTCACCAGGATTCGAATCCGGACCCATCTCTGACGAATGATCAGAAGCCATTGTTTAGACCACTGTGCCACCGGGGCTGCTCACCACACACGAGAAGCTGTGTGTCACTGACTGGTCAGGGGAGTGGGCTTCTGATTTCTCGTAATGTTGGTTCGCGTTCAGATTTTGAGACAAGATATAGGAGTTGTGCTTGTCTTTCCGGCACTGTTTTTCCTGACTTCCTTGCAATCGATGGCGCTAAATTAGGGATGGGCGATTCCTTAGTAGCCTTATACATTCGTGGAAGTCGCTAAAAAAGCAGGGGGAAAAAGGACTGTTTTACAACTGGAACAATACCGTTGCAAAACGCCGTAACGGTGCAAGACTGTTACTAGATCGAGGACGGTGCGGACCTCTGTCGTTAGATGCACTATGTTTGTTATACCATTCGACGGTACCGAAGGGGTATTGGATAATGACAAACTTTTAGGTGCTGTGGAATAGAAATCATGAAGTTATAGGACATAAGAAAACACTGGCAGAAACAATATTCATGGAATCTACATTACTCTTGCGGCCCGTTTTGGAATGGTTTTTGTTGTTTTAAGCAATTGGTGTACATTACAAAGTATTCATGAATGGATATACAGTATAGCGTGTTCAGTAATGGGTATACATTAGGGTGGAGCGAAAAACACTTTTTTTTTAAATTTGAAACGTCACCATGTGCAATAGTTGCGATTTTATTACTGAAATGACCCCCTAAATATGGATGACCTTATTTGATATCTTAGGCTGCCCCAAGAACCTCGAAGTTTGAAAGTTATAGGAAAAAATGGTTTAAAAACACCCGCTTTCTCCATTTTGTAAATATAAAAAATACTGTGTCACCATGTTATTTAATATCACCTTTGAGTGTATATACACGGGTGAAAATTCAGCAGACGTGAGTTAATTTCTTAGGCTTCCCCAAAGAGCTCAAGTTTTGTCATATTTCTCCAAAATGGCATAAGTTATGTAAATATGATAGACATCAGCCTTACATAGTAGCATAACTTGAGGAGTGAGTTTATTTCACTTGGAAATCAGACTTTTTTTCAAAACTTGGCATCAGCTTCCTATCCAAAATGTTTGCTCTGATGAATCCATCTCTTGCAAGAACGCCGCACACATGAGCAGAAGAATCTGTTGCAATCTTAACCATCTTCTCTACTGCCTGAGAATGGCAGGGTATTTTTGTAAATTCGTGGCAAGAACTTGGATATTTATCCGACTGTAGTAATTCCAGAAGCTCATCGTCTTTCCATTTCCGTGTGATGGGAGGCTCAGTCACATTACACTCTTGCCAGTCGATTAGGTCGATGTAATCATTGCTCTGGAAATTCAGCTTAGGAATCCGAAACTTCCTAACGGTAGTTGTTTGTTCGGAAGATTTCCTGGCCTTCATGATACGTCGAACAACAAGCTCACGGAAATACCTTCTGTCGTCAAACAACATTGCAGCGAGCAAGTTTTCTGCATGGGCAAAATACGCGTTGTCTTGGACGACTCTTTTTACAATATCATTTAATTTATCTGGAAGAAACTGAAACCGAGATATAAAAAGCTGCAAATTTCTTGGACCATCTTTACAGGTACCGTTACATATGATCGTGAACCACGATGGTGCATATGCTTTCACTATGAAGGTGGCTAATGAGACAAGTTGTGGTGTTGGATCACTAGTTCCAACATACAAACGAAGAATGCGATTTGCGAGGGTCAGCCAACGGGAATGTGCAAGTGCTCCAGGATTCCGATTTGCCAGATCTTGTGGGCAATCACCTGCAGAGACTGCCTTACAAGTTTTCCACAAATAAAGTTCATCTGAGCTAAGATCTCCATAGTTAATCTTGGACTGAAGCGAAAATTCAATTTTCTGGAAATTAAAGATAGGAAGGTTTGGGCACGTCTTCAGACGCTTTCCAATCAATCCACTAAATCCTCTTGGACCTGACGTTTTCCCATCAAGTGCTTCAGTGAGGTGGCGTAAAGGCAGTTCATTAAAACGAAGTTGTCATATAATCCAGTGTACGGGAGAATTGAGCTTCTCTTCAAGGCGCCTAATTACACCTGCATTTGTGCCGGTATTAGTCACTTCCCCGTCACTTCCAATAAAGACCAACTCCGACAAGTCAAATGCCTTCTGGTTCAATAAGCTGAAGATACCGTCGGAAATGTCCCTTACAGTCTTGCTCTTCGTTACAAAATGTCCCAAATAGACTGAATCCGGTTCTTCAACAAGTGTAATATGCTCCTCCCATTATTTTCGCTTGTGCCACTTGCCATCATCTGTCTGTGTATTCGTAAGAGTATCATCCCTTCTTCCGTCCAAAAATAAAGCTACAATCTTGCGACCAATCAAGTTTACCTCATCTTGAATTGTTTGACGAGCCTTTTTCCTTTCTCGTCGTACTTTATGCCGGTCAATAACAGATACATTACATTCTTTCGAATGAACCGGTTCACTGAAGCAACGCCGACGCAAGATCAGCTGCCGCTCGGTCGCTGATGCCTCGCCTATCGCACTTTCTAGAAAATGCAGACAGTGTCATCTGACGCCTAGGTTTCGAAAAACGACGTAGAGTGAAATCCTAAATTTTCTCCAATGCCAACAAATGACTAGGACCCGGCTCGTCTGGTTTTCCTGCAGAATTAGTATTTGTATCCTCTTCTGAAGGATCATCCTCGACTCTCAGGGCCGATTTCAGTGATGCAGTTTTCTGTAATTTTCTACGGACATGCTCTTCCCTATCACTCTTTCGAGCTGATCTTTTCTTCAGTACACTGGTGGTTTTTGCATCAAGCTATCATTCATCTGTTTGTTCTCTGGTACATCAGAAAGTCTCGCTCTTTCACCGGTACCTTTTTTGTAGAGCTGGATTTGCAGGTTCTAAAACATTTGCACTTGCATGAGCATATGTCAAAGATACGTTGCGAATCTGCACAAAATTGTTCAATCTTCTTTCGGTAGGTTTCATCCATTCTTTCAGCGTGTTTTTTCAGCTTTCGGATTTCAGTGCTGTATGCGGTAATACGCTTTGCAACAGATTTGTGGAGAGATGTCGGAAGAGATGCTTTCTTCCATATACTTAGCACTTTGTCCGCGACAATACTTGCTATTTCTGCTGCAGCAGGCTCATAATTTGCACCTTCCTGCCTAAGAGTATTCCTCACAAGGTAGTAATGGCGCATTACATCTTCGTACGTAGGCAACACATTTTCATGCATCTTCTTATAACTCCCGTGAAAAGGGCAATCAGCTTTATTTCTTGTTTCAGCCATCTTAAGTAGGTGGACGACAAAACGAAAATGCCGGTACGATCCAATCAACGTCACTAGGAGTGAAAGAAACTGTTGCATCATTACGACGCAAACCCGCCAACACTCTCTCCCAAACGGACCTGTGTGACTGTGATGAGATGACTCAGCGAGGTCGCAAACAGAGCTCCGCTGTGAGAGAGTGGGTGGGCTGAGATGAAAAAGGTAACAAAAACAAAGCAGAGCGCAAAACAGCAAGCTATGTTTCTGAAAATCAACAAGAAGTTTCCAGAAAGTATGAGAGAGGGGGTAGGGGGGATTGTTAATGTTAAGCCCAAATTCGTAACAAAGAGGCTGCTGTCGAACTTAATACTTACGCAACTTATCATGCCATTTTTGGCAAAAATTACATGCTTTAAGGGATCTGGGGAAACCTAAGAAATTAACTCATGTCTGCTGAACTTTTGCCCGTGTTTATACACTCAAAGGTGATAATTAAATAACATGGTGACACAGTTTTTTTTTTATTTACAAAATGGAGAAGGCGAGTGTTTTTAAACCATTTTTCCCTATAACTTTCAAACTTCGAGGTTTTTGTGGCAGCCTAAGATATCAAATAATGTCATCCATATTTCGGGGGTCATTTCAGTAATAAAATCGCTACTATTGCACATGGTGACGTTTCAAACAAAAAAAAATAGTGTTTTTCGCTCCACCCTAGTATACATTGCACTCACCTTTCATCTACTACAAAAAATATGATGATCTTTAATTACGGAATGATCCAAACAAATTAGTTATCACAGTGAGCACATTTCATGAATGCTGTTTCATCGCAATCTTCTCTACCACATTCCTCAAATAGGCCAAATTCAAAACAGTGCTGGAGAGGTGTTTGGAAGTATCCAGGATGAGTAGGGACACAACCATTCTTATAACATGTAAAGCGGATTAGGTTTTTAAATAGAGGCACTGATAACTGATAGTGATCAAATGACCGAGGAAGGAGTACCAAAAGTTCATATCTGATGTTACCAACACAGTGTCCGTTATGAATTTAACCATATTTTTATAGGGACGATAGAAGTACTCATCCGCAGGCTTCACTAGTCCGGTACATTTTTCTGGAATCAAAATCTTCCAGAATTATACTCCGTCAGGAACAGTTGAGTTATAAAGTGCATCATCCCTGTTTGATGTCCAGAAATCTACTAACAGCAACACGCACTCCCTTCCTGTGAGGTCTGGGTGTAGAACTTTTTCCAAAAGGACCTTCAGGTTTTGTTTGGACTTGTTTGCTGACTTAGAAGGATATGCATTGATGCTTGGAAGATTAATAGTCATGTTTGCAGGAAATTTCCCACTTCCTTCCGACAGTAAAACATATATGTAAGGTAAAAGAGTTCCACTCATGGTGATGACCGGCGTAATAATGTACGAATGTGTAGTTGCTGAAATGGAACATGTTGCCCCAAAGATTCGCTTCTGTCCTTGAACAGAAAGAGTTCTTCCAGATCGAAGTTCCTTCTCGAAGCGCGACTGATCAGCGTTCAGCACATCTTCGTCATTTATCTTGTACGTTTCTATCAACGTTTGCACATTTCCAACAAATTTTTTCGCCTTCGACTCCAAATCCCTGGATTCCTGGAAACACGATTTGCTCACTTTGTATGTTACTTTCCGGGAAACAATCTTGTTACGTTTCTTGAATCTTGTGCCCTATCGTTCGGATGCCTCAAAGTTCAGCTGATTGTGAACGTTAATACGCTTCTTTATTACATTGTCCATAGCCTAACTGTCCTGTGGTGAATAATTGCATTCCTTGCACGCATTTGAAGAAAGTATTCAAATACTTTCCTGTTCAGCTGTTATTGCAGATATTTTGTATTGCAAGCACTGGACTTCTTCAATCGTTCTTCAAACTTTTAAAGAACGGCCTCGTTCTTGATTCTCCTTTTTGGACCATAACAGTGTTGAACTTCACTCTAGGAGTAGAGTCAATGGCCAAGCCTGGAGAACACAGTTTCTCTCTCCATCTTTCTCTCTCGGTTGCTTGATCCAGATTTTGTACGCATCCGCCAAGTATCTGGAAATTTGGATTGCGACTTCTTTGGTGATGGTTCGTATTAAGACTAGCTGGTTTCTGGAATTGGCGATTGTGCCTCGTCGTATGTTGGAGTATCTGTTACATCACGAAAGTCGCTTCCCGTTTCCTTCTCGTCTCCGTCAGATAATACGTCATCAAAAAGTAGTGTATTGACCTCTTCAATAATGACGTCCTCCTCAAGCAACTCCTTTTTGATGAGTTCAAATGTGATGAGATCCACTTCACATGGTGTGACCTCCGATGAACCGAAGAAATCAGACAACAACTTCACTACTACCGCTGGATTCATAGTTCACACTGATTGCAGTACACGTGACAATGAGACACTTTGAGACGGTCAATCAACGTTTAATCACTTGTTCACCAGTTCTGGGAATAGAAAATGATTGTAAGAAGTTCTAATATAACATTCATAATATACATACATTACTTACTATAATGCTCACGAATAAAGATCTAGTGGCTCCCCCTGTTGTCCATAGCAACTCAAAGTTCGGATATAAACATATCTTATGATTCTCTATCTAAACAACATACTTTGGTTTTGCAATCAGCGACAACCACATGTCCGTTTCCTTGTAAGTAGTACCAGTTTTTGTTTTGTTTTTCAAAATTGGAGGTTTAACGACATCCGTGAGCAACTCAATGGGCTATAAGCAGTCTCCTGTTCCTAATTTATGGCCACTGCTTCCAGGGAAGGGAGAGAGCCAGTGCCGTAAGACAAACACAACACCCATGCGTCACAGGGATTCGAAACCGGCTCCTTTCGGACGAATGATCAGAAGCCATTGCTTAGATCACTGCACCACCGGGCCGGCTAAGTAGTATAAGTGGCAAGCACCTCTTCATTTGCAGTGTATAAATATTAATTTCGGATGTTTAAAAGATTTCTTAAAGTCTGTACTTTAGGCATTAAGCCACTGCAGAATTTCGTTTGAAAATAGATCAAAAAACAAAAAAGTGTTTTGATAAAAATCGGTTTCCGTGTTCTTCAACACCGCCACTGTTCGACTTTGTTTTCATGTCCTTCAACAATGTCACTAGGCTATTTCGCTTTTATGTTCTTCAGCAAATCCGCTTTTACACTTTGCTTTTATGTGCTACGGCAAAGCAAAAATGTCGAACAGATCTTCAAGTTGTTGTTATTTTTGTTCGTTTGTTGTTTTGGTTTTTAACGACAACCACTTGCAAACTCCTATGTCTATTATCAGTTTTCGCGCCCCTAATATATCGCCACTTGTCCTAGGGAAGGGAGAGAGTCAGCGGCGTAAGATAAATGCACCCCCATGCGGGACTCGAACCCGAGCGAATGGTCAGAAGCCAGTACCTCAGACTACTCGTCCACCTGGAGCAGCTTTCAAAGTCTGCGTAGATTTTCTGGTAGTTTTTCAAAGCACACTTTTGCTGAATCCTTAATGACCTTAAAACAGACGAGAATGTCAGTTACGTGTTCATCCTCGCAAAAGATTTTCTAGCCGCCCCGGTGGCGCAGTGGTTTAAGCGATGGCCTCTGATCATTCGTCCGTAAGGGGTCCGGGTTCGAATCCCGGTGAGGCATGGATGTTGTGTTTGTCTTACGGCACTGGCTCTCTCCCTTCCCTGGAACTAGTGACCCTAAATTAGGGACGGGCGACTGCTTATAGCCCATTGAGTTGCTCACGGTGGTCGTTAAACCTTCAATCAAAAAAAAAAAAAAAAAGATTTTCTTCAAACGTTTTTAAGAAATATGGTTGATGAACGTGGGCCTTCTTTTGTCGTGGTACACAGTTAAAACTTTTGCGGTATGTTGCACCAAAATGTGGTGCTACATCAGCTGCATCAGTTTCTGAGAAAAGATACACCATTCTGTGGTGCAAACAAAACCCAGCAACATGGTATTGAATGAAGTTAAAATTGCCGCCCCTGCACCATTAAAACCAAAAATGCTAACAATCAAATTCAGATAAGATATTTAATACTTTAAAAGAAATAAAAACGAGAACATGGACAACGCATGGACAACTTTGTTCACCGGTGGGAGGGGGGAGGACAGCGGGGAGAGTTGTTGTATCTAATACTCATGCACACAATTGAACTATTAGCTTCTAAATTGACGTCATACTTACTTATGCGCTGTACCTTACCATGTACGTCATGAATGTTCTGTATGCTTTTAGATAAAACCTACTACAGTAAAGTATCTTTCTTTGTCACTAAACCTGAGAATGAACGGAGTGTCGAATCGAAAGTTCTCGTTTTTATGTCTTTTAAAGTATTAAATATCTTATCTGAATTTGATTGTTGTCATTTTTGGTTTAAATCGTGCAGTGACGGCAATTTTAACTTTATTCAGTGATTTTAAGCACTATTATTCTCCGTTACTTACCAATAACATGGTGCAACTTTCCATCACGTTATGTGGCAATGTGGCACCATGTTAGTTTTGTTGCACCATACAGTGGTGTATATTTTCTCACAAAGTGGTGCAGCTAGAATAGCACTACTTTTTGGTGCAACCTACCACAAAATTTTTAACAGTATAGTGTGGGCGCACTGTCACTTAATCTTTGCTTAAACGGAATCAATCAATGGGACAGTGTCCGAGCTTTGGCGATGACTAAGCTGTGCTAACTCTATAATAGAGTTCGTTTTTCCTGAACATTTTGACCGCACCTTTGTAATAAAAGAAGGACGATTTGCCTAGTATCTTTTATTTCACTTTTTTTTTAAGTTGGAGGTGTAACGACCATCATGAGCAAGTCAAAGCAGTCGCCCGTCCCTTTTTTTAGGGCCCTTGTTCCCAGGAAAGGGAAAAGCAAGTGACATAAAAAAAGAAAGACAACATCCATACCTCACCAGGATTCGAACCCGAACTCATCATGGACGAATGGTCAGAAGCTAGTGCTTAGACCACCGGGGATGTGGCGCATTTTCACTTCACGGATATCAAAATATACAAATCAACTCTAATATTTAATGCGTCTTTGATCCTTTTTCAGAAGGTGTAAAATGCATGCCACTTTTTTGTTACAACATCATTTTAACCCTCAGGTGTGAGCACTGGGAGAGATACCCTCGTGTCCATGCCACTAGAACATTTTTTGCTTATCTGGCATAGAGACAAGGGCGCTTCTCATCATGATCGTGCCTGAAAGCAATGAAATATCTTGTTTCCATGGCCTCACCAAACGATATTTATTGGCAAATGGTAGTTGGATACGATTTCCTAACACTCATGTCAGTTAATCTGCACCTGTGTTGTACAATTCTTGCACAAGCAATTTGTGCATCCCAAGTTGCCGCAGTTAACCCTGCGGAATATACCTGTAGTCCATTTCTACCCGGGTATGTGGTCGACATAGGCGCAACGGAATTAAAATTTTGGGGAGGCACAAATAAATCTAAATTATTTTTTTTCCTGGAGAGGGGGATTCTTGGAAATAGTTTCGCCAAAAAATGATCCTGTTCAATTGCAATTAGTGTCATAACTTCGATTTTTTACGCTTTAACCGTAGGTTGAAGAAGCGTATATGCTCCAGCTTTGTCCGTCTGTCTGTATGTCCATCCGCACGATAACTCGCGTAAAAATGGTTTGATTTCGATGAAAATTTAGTATGTGGTAGGGGACCACCTGGAAACGAACCCTATTGAAAATAGGCGAAATGGGGTCAAAGGTCGAGACATAGGAGCAAGATACATTCCTTATGCATGATAACTTACGTAAAAATGCTTCTATTGCGACAAAACTTTAGTATGCTGTTCCGGAGGTATACTGAACCAATTCTGTTTAACATCATCGAAATGGGGTCAAAGGTCAGGGCACAAGAGCAAGATTTATTTCACAGCCATTATCCTCATAACTTGAGTAATATCTAGATTGCCGCCCCGGTGGCGCAGTGGTCTAAGGCGCTGGCCTCTGATCATTCGTCCGTAAGGGGTCCGGGTTCGAATCCCGGTCAGACATGGATGTTGTGTTTGTCTTACGGCACTGGCTCTTTCCCTTCCCTGGAACCAGTGACCCAAAATTAGGGACGGGCGACTGCTTATAGCCCATTTGAGTTGCTCACGGTAGTCGTTAAACCTCCAATAAAAAAAAAAAAAAAAAAATATCTTGAGTAATGATTTCTGGTATGTTGGAAAGCGTATCATAATCAATGCATTGCAGGATTTTACTAACTTGTTTAGGCTTTCCAACCGTAGGTTGAAGAAGCGTATATGTTGCAACTTTGTCCGTCTGTCTGTCCGTCCGTCCGCACGATAACTCGTGTAAAAATGGTTCGATTTCGAAGAAATTCTAGTGTGTGGTAGGGGACAACCTGGGGACGAACCCTATTGAAAATATGCGAAATGGGGTCAAAGGTCAGGACATAGGAGCGGGATCCATTCCATACCCTTATGCGTCATAACTCACGTAAAAATGCTTCGATTGCGATAAAACTTTATCATGTTGTTCCGCAGGTATACTGAACCGGTTCTGTTGAACATCATCAAAATGGGGTCAAAGGTCAGGGCACAGGAGAGAGATTTATTCCACTGCCACTATCCTTATAACGTGACTAAAAATGCTTCTATTGCGACAAAACTTTATCGTGTTTTTCCGGAGGTATACTGAACTAATTCTGTTTAATATAATCGAAATGGTGTCAAAGGTCAGGGCACAAGAGCGAGATTTATTTTTCAGCCATTATCCACATAAGTTGAGTAATGATTCCTGGTATGTTGGAAAGCGTATCATAAATCAATGCATTGCATGATTTTACTAACTTGTTTCTGCATGCCTAATACAGACAAAACTGCGAGGTGTGCCAGGCTTGCATTGATTCACCCTAATGAGGATGAAAAAAATATACCTCTCATAGCACCTCATTGAGTTATCTGATGATGAAACCATCATCTGCATGCTATTGTGCAAGGAATGACTGCTGGAAAGCAGTCATAACAATACTCGCTATTGCTAAGTGTTGTTCCCCTTGGCCGTATGTCACACTTTATAATATTTAAACGTTGAACGACTAGTTATTACTTTTTCGACTTTTTAAGTTGGGGGAGAACACGCGCCTCCCTGTGCCCTCCGACGCTACGTCCATGGTGGTCGATCTGTTATTGTACATGATTTCTCTCCGTATAAAGGTGGAGATGTCCCTAAAAGCAAGTCATTACAATTGAGTGTTCTGTGAGTGTATACACACGCATGTACTTACGCTTGTGTGCATTGCATATTAAAAAAAAAAAAACACCTTCGGCTAAATAACTGGGCGGTATCATTTCATATGATAGGAAACTTTTTAGTTTTCAACTTATTTCACTATTCACGTTGTATGCTCACATTTGCTACTTATCACACACGAACTCTCCACCTACTAAGTAATCACAAAAAAAAAAAAAATAAATAAAAAAAAATAAAAAAAAACTAATTTCAGATATTCAACAAAAATACAAAGGACGTCAATATTTCATCATCACATCTCTCATATGTTGTAAACTATGGAGAAGTAAAAAGATAATGAGCATTAAAAATATGCACATTATTTGCTAAAAAAAGACTCCTCCTAAGTGCAATGATGCAGGCAAATTTAATTATTGATTAAAATAACGATTTATTTTTGTTATTTAATGGATGACGTTACTCTGTGGCTCATTTTAAAAATAATTTCACAAAAAAACTACTTCGTTCTACGGATATCGATCATAGCAGTTCTCACCAGTTGATCCAGCCATATACAGGGTGTTCGTAAACTGTTTTGACAAAAGAAGAGGGGTGATAGTACCCATCAAGACGAACAATATTTACAATGGAACCTAAAGTCGCATTCCACTCTGAGTGTCAGAAAAGAGTAAAGTTAGATGTCTAAGTTGAACTTTCAACAGTGCAAAGAAAGAGAATTAACGACATCATAAGTTGCACGATCCCATTTATGGAGATCAGGGACAAACTCAAAGTAGATGCTTAAGTGGCTGCCACAAGTGCCGTTGCACAATTCACACCTGCGAATGAAAGACTGGCGCACCCTCTCGAAGACTCCTGGTATCGTGTTTATCCTGTCCGCTACAACAACGATTCTTGCGACGAGATCTTCCACGGAGTCCACGGGCGTCTCGTACACCAATGATTTCATATGCCCCCAGAAGAAGAAGTCCAGTGGGTTTAAGTCCGGTGAGCGTGGAGGCCATGCCACAGGTCCGCCACGTCCAATCCATCGTGCGGGATATGTGGCATTCAGGAAGTGTCTACTGCACCTTGACAAGCCAATCAGCTGCAACTGTCGATGCTGCGTCTTATCGCTGGCAATTTGCTTACGGTAAATGCTTGACGGTGATGTTCTGGCGATGTGGTATTTATCCGGCACGAAAGAAATGACGTCTGAGGTGATGACTTGTGCTTTTTGGACGTATATCGAAGTTACTCTTTTCTGACATTCAGAGTGGAATGCGACCCTAGGTTCCATTGTAAATATTGTTCGTCTTGATGGGCACTATCAACCCCTTCTTTTGTCAAAACAGTTTACGAATACCCTGTATTCTGTAGTACCATTCAATTTCAAATTTCACACAGAGTAGATCCAAAGGCTCAGAATGAGATAGGATAGAAAAACCTGAATAGCAAGTTTCAGTAAAAGAATCCCTTTTTTTTTCGCCGTATGAGGTCTGAAGACAAATCGATCATGATATTTATAAAAGCGCTTTAGTACAATGTTGGTGTGAGATGTGCAAGGTGAGGGGGAAATGCTTGTGCACCTAAGAGATATGCAATGAACTTGCAGTGTGAACATTCATAAGTAGGGCATGTATAAACATTCAGAAGACATCAAAAGGCACGGATTTTCTTTCATTCGGCTACAGCACTTTCACGGAAAAAAAGAAAACTATTCAGTTACTCCCTTCGTACGTGGCTGTAATAACATCACTATAATCTGTCTCTCAAGCGAGGGTGTGAAGTATTGTGAAATACCCTTACACACTGAACTACCACTAACCTACATGTCTAAAAACAACAATTTATATTTACAGAAAATTTAATATTATGACCCTTATAGTGTCCTCTAATCTTTGAAGAATATTTATCGCCTTTTTTTATGCTTTTCAACCGTAGGTTGAAGAAGAGTATATGCTCCAGCTTTGTCCATCTGTCTGTCCGCACGATAACTCACGTAAAAAAATGGTTCGATTTCGATTAAATTTTAGTATGTTGTAGGGGACCACCTGGCGACCAACCCTATTGAAAATGGGCGAAATAGGGTCAAAGGTCAGGACATAGGAGCGGGATCCATTCCATTGCCCTTATGCGTCATAACTTACGTAAAAATGATTCGATTAAGACAAAACTTTATCAAGTTATTCAGGAAGTATACTTAACCGGTTCAGTTGAATATCATCGAAATGGCTTCAAACGTCAGGGCACAGGAGGAAGATTTATTCTACAGCCATTATCCTCATAACTTGAGTACTAACTTTACTAACTTGAGTAATGATTTGTGGTATGTTGGAAAGCGTATCATAATCAATGCATTACATGATTTTAATAACTTGTTTCTTTTCTTTTCTTTTGTAAATATGTGTAGGTATGTTCCGCCATTCGACTTCCGAATTAGACCTGTTCAACCCTGTTTGTGAGGAGATTTCTTTTCTTACGCCCTCGGTAATCCAATTCGTTCCACAAAATCTCTATAGTGTTCAATTCAAGTTAAGACTCGGGACTGGCCAGTTCAACTTTTGAATACCCATGTCCTTGAACAATCTGTAACAACACGAGCAGTATGACACGGTTCATTGTCCTGCAGCAGCGTTGCATTCAGAAAGTTTTTTCTGGGGCGGGGGGCAATTCCAAATTTTGAGGGGACTGTAACTTGTTGACTGGTTATATACATATATTATCAAAATTTTGTTATTTATATATACATTTATATCATCATCATCATCATTGTCAACCATTATCAATCCACTGCTGGACGAAGGTCTCCCCAAGTTTCCTCCACAACGGTCTGTCTTGTGCCAGTCTCCTCCATGTCACCCCTGCATACTTTCGAATTTCATCCACCCATCTCCCATGTGGTCTTCTTCTGGGTCTTTTCCTGTCCCTTGGAATCCAATCTAAAATTTCGGCTGTCCATCGATGATCTGTCCTTCTGGCAGTATGTCCAGCCCATTGCCATTTCAGGGATTTAACTCTGATCATGATGTCTTCCACTCTTGTCATTTTTCGGATCCACGAGTTCCTCTTCTTATCTCTCCTGGTTACACCAAGTATTCACCTCTCCATGCTGCTTTGAGTTGTCTGCAGCCTTTGTATGTCTCTTTTAGTTAAGGTCCACGTCTCTGCACCATACGTAAGCACTGGAAGGATGCATTGATCAAACACTTTTCTTTTAAGACATAATGGCATATTGCTCTTGAAAATTATGCTGTTTCTTCCAAAAGCTCTCCAGGCAAGTTTTGTACGCCGATTAATTTCTTCATCAATGTGACCCTCACTTGATATCTGCTGTCCAAGATAAACGTACGTGTCTGTTATCTCCAGCTTTTCTCCATCAATCGATAAATCTTCATTTCTTGTAAAAGCATTGAACATCACTTTTGTCTTCTGAAAGTTCATTTTTAATCCCACTTCTTTACTCTTGTCAGCAAGTTCCTGGATCATACTCTGTAGCTCTGATGGGCTAGTTGCAAAAATGACTACGTCATCAGCAAAACGAAGGTGGGTTAGATAATCTCCATTAATCTTTATCCCCTTGTTTTCCCAGCTCAGTGACTGAAAAACACCCTCCAATGTGGCATTAAAGAGCTTCGGAGATATGGTGTCACCTTGTCTTACTCCCTTTCCAATTTTTATGTGTGTTGTATTTTCAAACAGCCTAATCTTTGCACTTGCATTTTCATAGATGTTATTAATAATATTAATGTATGCATCTTCAATACCGCGGGTTTTCAGAGCCATTGTAACTGCTGATGGTTTCACCGAATCAAAGGCTTTTTCATAATCGATAAAAGCCATGCACAATGGAAGTTCATATTCCCTCGCTCTTTCAATTAGTTCTCTCAGCACGTGGATATGATCTATTGTGCTGTAGCCACTCCTGAATCCAACTTGTTCTCTCGGTTGAGCCATGTCCAGTGTTACCTTCAAGCGGTGTGAAAGAACTTTAGTGAAGATTTTATAAACTACTGATAGGAGGCTGATAGGTCTGTAGTTTCCGAGATCCTCAATGTCACCTTTCTTATGGAGCAGGATCATTGTAGCGGTGTTCCAATCCTCAGGAATCTTTCCTTCATTAAGGCATCGAGTGAAAATTTGGGCGAGTACTGTTTCGATTTCTCCACTTGCTTCTTGTATGATGTCTACAGTAATTCCATTTTCTCCTGGAGCTTTTGCCCGCTTCATGTTCTTGATTGCATGTGCAACTTCTGCTGGAAGGACTGGAGGAACTCTGGTATTGGTATCTTTCATGATGTCTGGAGTGCATGTATCATCCCTTTCATATAATTTGGAGTTGAAATCTTTCACTCTTGTCAAAATTTCGCCTCTATTTCTTGTTACAGAACCATCTTCTTTTCTCAGTGCCATAATCTGTTTTCTTCCCTTACTGAGATGTCCCTTTGCTATCTTTAGGTTTCGGTTGTTTTCAATTGCTTTCCTCACTAGTTCACAGTTGAATTTTCTTACGTCTTCAGTGATACTTTTTCGTACTGTCTTGCATAGCTCTATATATTCCACTTTGGAAGTCACATCTTCTTTAGTTGTCCTCATCTCTCTTCTTTTTTGCATCAACATTTTCGTTTTTCCTGATAATTTATTTACATGCAACTTGTTCTTAGACCCAGCTAATTTTGTTGCTGTTTCCATAAGAGCTTTGGTTACTTTTCTGTTAACTTCAGAGATGTCCACTTCTTCCGATGTTAGGCCTTCTAAAGCAGAGAACCTGTTCTTCAGTTCCAACTTGAAGGTATTATGGTGTTTTTTAAGGTTGGTTATGTCAATACATTTTGTTTGTCTTATGAGCCTGCCACGTTCAAGTTTAGTGTTGAGGTGCATCTTACATCTCACCAATCTATGGTCACTACCTGTGTTGAACTTGTTTAGCACACTGCAGTCTTCTATGACGAATTTTTTGTTACACATAATAAAATCAATTTACTTGTCGTCCCATTTGGATGTCTCCATGTCCATTTCCTGTGTGGCTTTTTTTGAAGAAGGAGTTCAAGATGAAAAACCCTTCTGCCTCTGCAAACTCAACGAGAGTATTTCCACGCTGGTTTCTGTTGCCGTGACCGAATTTACCTACTGAAGTTTCATTCTGTTGCCGTTGCCCTATTTTTGCATTGAAATCTCCCATAATTATTTTCAAGTGCTGCTTACCTTTATTATTTAGATGACAAATTTCCTCATAAAATTCTTCAATTTCTTCTTCAGGATGACTTGTGGTGGGTGCATAAGTTTGAATAATCTGAGCCTGGTATCTTCTCGATAGTTGGATAACGAGTCGTGCAGCTCTGTCAGAGGAACTTTCAACTTCTACCACTTTATCCTTCAGTTTCTTGTTTATTATAAATCCAACACCACTAGTTCTGCCAGTATCTGTCTCACGATAGTAGAAGAGATGTCCACTTTTCAGTTCGATGAGATCTTCTCCTTTTCTCCTTACCTCACTTAGCCCGACGATGTCCCACTTGATCCTTTGTAGTTCCTCTTCCACTTCAAGAAGCCTTGAATCAGAAGATAGGGAGCGTCCATTGTACGTTGCCAAGGTCAGCATCAGATGGCAGCCTAGTCCGGTCCTCCGGGGATTCTTAGCACCCTCTGCCTTCATGTCGCACTGGCCGCTGCCTTGGCCAGGTACATTCCAGCTGCCGGAGACTGAGGGCCAAGATTTAAGTTGTGGAATCATTTTGGAGGGTTTGGCCATAACTCACCATGCTGGCCAAGCGGGTTGGTGAGTGTGGGATAGAATTTCCTCTGATCCCGATGGTACAGTTATACCGCTATTGGCGGTCGTCAGAGCCCCTTTAGTGGGAACAGGATGCACCACGAGAAGGCGGGGTTGACATTTGTCAAGGAGAGGCTGTGATGTTACGCATCACCTGACCTTACATCCCATACATTTATATATAAATATATATCATCATCATCATTGTCAACCATTATCAATCCACTGCTGGACGAAGGTCTCCCCAAGTTTCCTCCACAACGGTCTGTCTTGTGCCAGTCTCCTCCATGTCACTCCCGCATACTTTCGAATTTCATCCACCCATCTTCCATGTGGTCTTCTTCTGGGTCTTTTCCTGTCCCTTGGAATCCAATCTAAAATTTCGGCTGTCCATCGATGGTCTGTTCTTCTGGCAGTATGTCCAGCCCATTGCCATTTCAGGGATTTAACTCTGATCATGATGTCTTCCACTCTTGTCATTTTTCGGATCCACATGTTCCTCTTCTTATCTCTCCTGGTTACACCAAGCATGCACCTCTCCGTGCTGCTTTGAGTTGTCTGCAGCCTTTGTATGTCTCTTTTAGCTAAGGTCCACGTCTCTGCACCATACGTAAGCACTGGAAGGATGCATTGATCAAACACTTTTCTGTTAAGACATAATGGCATATTGCTCTTGAAAATTATGCTGTTTCTTCCAAAAGCTCTCCAGGAAAGTTTTGTGCGCCGATTAATTTCTTCACCAATGTGACCCTCACTTGATATCTGCTGTCCAAGATAAACGTACGTATCTGTTATCTCCAGCTTTTCTCCATCAATCGATAAATCTTCATTTCTTGTAAAAGCATTGTACATCACTTTTGTCTTCTGAAAGTTCATTTTTAATCCCACTTCTTTACTCTTGTCAGCAAGTTCCTGAATCATACTCTGTAGCTCTGATGGGGTAGTTGCAAAAATGACTAGGTCATCAGCAAAACGAAGGTGGGATAGATAATCTCCATTAATCTTTATCCCTTTGTTTTCCCAGTTCAGTGATTGAAAGACATTTTCCAATGTGGCATTAAAGAGCTTCGGAGATATGGTGTCACCTTGTCTCACTCCTTTTCCAATTTGTATGTGTGTTGTATTTTCAAACGGCCGAATCTTTGCACTTGCATTTTCATAGATGTTATTAATAATATTAATGTATGCATCTTCAATACCGCAGGATTTCAGAGCCATTGCAACTGCAGATGATTTCACCGAATCAAAGGCTTTTTCATAATCGATAAAAGCCATGCACAATGGAAGCTCATATTCCCTCGCTCTTTCAATTAGTTCTCTCAGTACGTGGATATGATCTATTGTGCTGTAGCCACTCCTGAATCCAGCTTGTTCTCTCGGTTGAGATATGTCCAGTGTCACCTTCAAGCGGTGTGAAAGAACTTTAGTGAAGATTTTATAAACCACTGATAGGAGGCTGATAGGTCTGTAGTTCCTGAGATCTTCAATGTCACCTTTTTTATGTAGCAAGATCATTGTAGCGTTGTTCCAATCCTCAGGAATTTTCCCTTCATTAAGGCATCGAGTAAAAATTTGGGCGAGTACTGTTTCGATTTCTCCACTTGCTTCTTGTATGATGTCTACAGTAATTCCATCTTCTCCTGGAGCTTTTCCCCGCTTCATGTTCTTGATTGCATGTGTAACTTCTGCTGGAAGGACTGGAAGAACTCTGGTACTGGTACCTTTCCTCATGTCTGGAGTACATGTATCATCCCTTTCATATAATTTGGAGTAGAAATCTTTCACTCTTGTCAAAATTTCGCCTCTATTTCTTGTTACAGAACCATCTTCTTTTCTCAGTGCCATAATCTGTTTTTTCCCCTTACTGAGATGTCCCTTTGCTATCTTTAGGCTTTGGTTGTTTTCAATTGCTTTCCTTACTAGTTCACAGTTGAATTTCCTTACGTCTTCAGTGTTACTTTTTCGTACTGTCTTGCATAGCTCTATATATTCCACTTTGGAAGTCACATCTTCTTTAGTTGTCCTCATCACTCTTCTTTTTTGCATCAACATTTTGGTTTTTCCTGATAATTTGTTCACATGCAATTTGTTCTTAGACCCAGCTAATTTTGTTGCTGTTTCCATAAGAGCTTTGGTTACTTTTCTGTTAACTTCAGAAATATCCACTTCTTCCGATGTTAGGCCTTCTAAAGCAGAGAATCTGTTCTTCAGTTCCAACTTGAAGGTAGTATGGTGTTTTTTAAGGTTGGTTATGTCAATATATTTTGTTTGTCTTATGAGCTTGCCACGTTCAAGTTTAGTGTCGATGTGCATCTTACATCTCACCAATCTATGGTCACTGCCTGTGTTGAACTTGTTTAGCACACTTCAGTCTTCTATGACAAATTTTTTGTTACACATAATAAAATCCATTTCACTTGTCGTCCCATTTGGATGTCTCCATGTCCATTTCCTGTGTGGCTTTTTCTTGAAAAAGGAGTTCAAGATGAAAAACCCTTCTGCCTCTGCAAACTCTACGAGAGTATTTCCACGCTGGTTTCTGTTGCCGTGACCGAATTTACTTACTGAAGTTTCATTCTGTTGCCGTTGCCCTATTTTTGCATTGAAATCTCCCATAATTATCCTCAAGTGCTGCTTACCTTTATTATTTAGATCACGAATTTCCTCATAAAATTCTTCAATTTCTTCTTCAGCATGACTTGTGGTGGGTGCATAAGTTTGAATAATCTGAGCCTGGTATCTTCTCGAGAGTTGGATAACGAGTCGTGCAGCTCTGTCAGAGGAACTTTCAACTTCTACAACTTTATCCTTCAGTTTCTTGTTTATTATAAATCCAACACCACTAGTTCTGCCAGTATCTGTCCCACGATAGTAGAAGAGATGTCCACTTTTCAGTTCAATGAGATCTTCTCCTTTTCTCCTTACCTCACTTAGCCCTACGATGTCCCACTTGATCCTTTGTAGTTCCTCTTCCAATTCAAGAAGCCTTGAATCAGAAGATAGGGAGCGTCCGTTGTACGTAGCCAAGGTCAGCATCAGATGGCAGCCTAGTCTGGTCCTCCGGGGATTCTTAGCACCCTCTGCCTTCATGTCGCACTGGCCGCTGCCTTGGCCATGTACATTCCAGCTGCCGGAGACTGAGGGCCAAGATTTAAGTTGTGGAGTCATTTTGGGGGTTTGGCCATAACTCACCACGCTGGCCAAGCGGGTTGGTGAGTGTGGGATAGCATTTCCTCTAATCCCGATGGTATAGTTATACCGCTATTGGCGGTCGTCAGAGCCCCTTTAGTGGGAACAGGATGTTCCACGAGAAGGCGGGGTTGACATTTGTCAAGGAGAGGCTGTAGTGTTACGCATCACCTGACCTTACATCCCTATATATATATATATATAAATTTTATATAGAGTATAAAAATGTTCTTACACTTGTGTATCGGAAATGCAAATTCCAAGAAATTTACACATACAAGAGATTAAAAATGTAAAAATGTTACACCTTTGCTTTAATTCAGTAATGCACTATGGATTTCACCATGGGGTGGTGTAAAATATTGAGGATACTAATAAGGTAATACTGTGCTGGGGAAAATCTCTCACCCCCAACATTGAGAGTAGTAAAAACCTCTTCGCCTTACTACAAGCGTGTTTCTGATTATTAAGGAATCATTACAGTATTACATGAAAACGTATGGTTTAAGCCATTCCCCTGCCATTTGTTTCATCCCCTTTAGATTATTCAGGTTAGCAAATAGTAGTAAAAAGCAAAACAAAAACTAACAAACCGTTTGGATGCCAGTTTGAGGTGATTCGATTTTTTTTGTCACAGAGTGTAAAACATTCACCACCAGAAAAAAAAATACTTTTTATGGGAACAATTTCTAATAATTTGCTATTGTTAAAAATTAGGTAGCAAATATTATGTTTTATTGAAAGACTAAAATAAAGCTGAATGCCAGCTTCCAAAATATGATGTATTGCAGTGAAAACATCTCTACTATGTGAAATTAGGTTTTTATTGAGGATGTAGTCCGAGTTGTCAGTGCTTGAAAAATTGCCCCTTCAGCGAAGAGCAACGCTTTATAGAAGGATTATATAAATTTCAGATTGAAGTCCATGTGGATGTCGTTGTTTTTTATTAGTATAATATGTTCCCTCATTTCTTAAGTTTTTTTAATAAATTTCTCCAAATATTCAGCTATAAATGAACACAGTTAGACTAAATGTAAGGGGAGATCGCTCCAAAACCTACGGAGGGAGTGGGTGGACTTTCGTGGATTTTCGGGGAGCAGCAGATGCCTGAATGCATCTCTGGTTCCACTGATGGAGGTATGGGCCTTCTTCAATGCATTGCCACAATGTTGGCAGTGCATAATTATCCAGGACGTCTAGGTAGCACTCAGCATTCATTTTTGCCCAAAACGACTAATGGTCCCAATCCAAACCATGAAAAACAGATCCTTACCATCACACTGCCTTCATCAAATTTCATAGTTGGGAGAATACTATCCGGAAAGTACCTTCCTTCCGACACGGGCCACATCGAGGAAAGACGATCAGTTTGGTAGCTGTGTATCGTGACTCTTCAGTCCACACCAGCTTTCTATTGGTCTACAGCCCAAAATCGAAGATTCTTAACGTGTCTTCATTGGTTTCAAACGCTTCCAGCAGATCAGAGCAGACTTCTACCTTTCTTTCCTTCAAATCCGCAATGAACCACGCTAATTGCGTGTGGCATTAGTTGCTGTGATTAACGGCTTGTGAGAGACTACTCGATCGCTTTAACCCATGTCATACAGCGTCCTGCGCACTATACTGGTACTAACGTTAGTCATAATAGTATCACATAGCGTTTGTGTGATTTAAGACAGCGTTGATTTCCGTTTTGAGGGGATAGTCCTTTGCAGAGCATCCCCGGTAGCACAGTAAGGCCGAATCGACGTTAATTTTTGGTTACCAGGTCGATATTACCCTGAGGCATAGTTTTCGACCTAAAATCGATGAGACTCAGCATTATGGCAACAGTTCGATTAGGGTTTTTTCCTTTACCAACGGAACAATGCTTCCGTCCAAAAGTGAGATCCGTGCAGAAATCGTTTGATGAGATGGGTGTGGCAAAACTTGACTGGTCTACACAGAGCCCCGATCTCAACCCCATTGAACTCCTTTAGAATGAATTGGAGCCGAACCACACCGCACTGCATCGGTGACTCACTTGACTATGCTCTTGTGACAGAATGGAAGGCAATTCCCACAGCAACGTACCAAAGTCTAGTGGAAAGACTTCCCAGCAGAGCGGAGTCTGCGATATCACCAACCAGAGAATGAACACCATATTAATTCCTTTCCTATGACAGGGAGTATGTGGATTGGTAAGTGTCCGGATACTGTTGATCAGATAGTATATTACTTATCTAGAAGTATGACAACTGAAACAAATTTTCAGTTTCTGAATTTAGTCTTGGGAGAAATTCTTAATGGGTCATTTTCGACAAAACTTCGAGAATGTTAAGCGAAATCATTTGTACAGTAAAGCCGTTGAGTCTGGTCAGCTAATGAACTGTGCTTCAAATAGAATTCATACATTATTGGCCATTTCGATCTACCACGAAAGGATTATTACGGAACTATCTTTGCAAAAAGCATTACTTGCCGGTAGCATCCAATTCAATAAAAAAATCTTAAAATTGTAACTCATCCATCATATTCTGTATTCTATAGTGGAAATTTTTGAGTTAGGTGCCCTATTTTTTTTTCTTAACCACCCACCGCCTTCCTTCGGCCCTAGTTGAATTCGAAGGGACACATTATTTTTCGGCGAGTATTCTTCTTTTCATCATATGTACTCTGGTGCAGATTTTATGGAGGCGTTATTAATGGAACACAATCGACTCTGGAGAACTCGAATTTCGACAATATGAAATTCTTGATAGCCACAATCCTATTTCTCCTGATCTAGAATCGTGTGATAATTCTGAAGATCGACGTGAGTGTTCCTATCACGTGAATGCTAGTGCAGCGTACTTCTTCCCTAATTGATCACTAAACAGTTTTTTGCTTTCCTCTCTGCGACCTCCACATTGAAGTCTCTTTCTGCTCCTTCTCCCGATGTATACCCATGTTTACGCTTCGAGTAACCAAGAAAGATATGAAAAGGAACTCATAGATCAAGAAACTGATACGAGTTGATGACATCATCATCAGGAAAAAATCTTAAAATGGCAATGGGCTAGAGATATTGCTGAAAGACTTGACCACCGTTGGGCAACTGAAATAGTGGACTCCAAGGGATAAGAAAAACTCCAGAAGAAGGCCATAAAATTCGAAAGCATGCCAGAATGACTGAGAAGAGAATTGCTGAGAGTTGGGGAGACCTTCATCCAGCACTGGACAGAGAATGGTTGATGATGACTATAATACCCACGTGATTTTTTTCTTTCCCTGGAACACAGTGCAGAATGATTAAAACTTCCTTCTGTTTGTACTTTGGTGCGCATTTTGTGAATATTTTGACACGAAGCCTTAGATAAATACATTGTCTTGAAAAATGAGTTCTAACCGAGGGGCTGGCATTCGTTTTCCCCTCATTTGGATCAGCGTGGTTTACATCTTCTCAATCGATTAAAAAAAATTCGCAGTAGATATCAATTAAAGTCAACACCACAGGTACTACTATTGTTAACAAGGAAGTTAAGGAAGATTACTCACAGGTTTTGAATTTTACGAAGGCAGTTCAGTTTTTATGAGCTTCACGACCTTTCTCCAGAATGGAAAAGAACACTCTCTTTGTTCAAAATATGTGTACCATCCTCCACTGAGCTGACGAAACGTTTTTTTTTTTTTTTATGGTGTTCATTGAGTGTGTGCGAAGCGTGTGTGATTACTTCGTGAGCTGCAATAGCAAGAGACGAATTTTTGTTGAATGCTTTATTTGGTTGTATATAAATATTCGATCATCTATTTCGCGACGAACAATGCAAAATTCTGTTTTTAAATTAATGGACTTTGTTTTTTTTTTTTCTATTCTGCATCACAGATCTGAAAAATGATCGTGTGCTATCGATGACATTGCAGCTGGTAAATATGATAGCCCTTTTTGAATTTAATGCACATGGCTCCCAGAAACGAAGTTAAGTATTCATTCTAATCATAAGCAAAATAAAATGCATACGCAGAATAAAAGAAAAGTACTTATGTGTTGGATGAAATGGCGAAGCACTAATGCACTGTGGCATTAACTTGGCATATTCATGTATATTTGTTATATTTCCATATTGGAAATGAAATCAGAAAATGTATAGTAGTAATGAGAATAAAACATATCTTCCAGTAGACCTCGATGGCTCAAATAACACTGGACAAAACATTTTTACAAAAGTCTTGCCTCTAAAACTAAATTAATAATTTCTTATACTGTAGATTCTAAGGTGCTGAATACGAATATGACTAGGACAAGCTGCCAACAATAACCGACAACTCGGGTGGTACATTTGGCAAATTTTGAGCGAAGCTATTGCAAAATCTAAGCTCATTAAGGCATCTACTATAAAAAATTCTAAAACACGAACGCGTAAAATTTATGACTTCCAGAACAAAAGTCCGAAGCATTCTGAAGAAGAAATTCCTAAAATTTATCATTAACTACTTTCCTTCACGCCTTTACGTTGGTTGTGATCAGGTTGCATGTAAACAAAGCGGAAAGACACACTCAGATCGGGAACCACGTTTTTCATTTTGTATGGCGAAAGACACACACACACTTCCTTTTATTATTATAAGTTTAACAAGTGTTAAGCTAACAGACGGAGTCTTTCCATTTCTTCGTTTTTCAATTCAAACGACTTTTTTAAATTAATGCCAGTGAGCCGATTTTCGTGAAACGGTTCAAGTAAAAAGCCATCTAGTTTTAATTGAAATTCATCAATAACACGGAATTTCGGGAAACGGAAGGCGTCAAAACTTGACCATGGACGATGTCCAATCGCATGCCAAAAATCACGGTGGTCGGATGTGTCATGTCGTAGCTATGCCCGAACAACTAATTGTCCTGAGTCTCGTACAGAGAGCGAATTTTTTCAATTATTATTAAAATTGGTCAGTTTGTTAATGGTCATTATTTTTATACGACACGACCAATCACCATGATACCAACCCCATGTCACTCACAGTGTCCTTCCCTTTCTCTGTGGCAAGTGTCATCGCGATCGGCTGAAGATCTTTGGAGAAGATAGGTAACAAACTACCCCTTCTCAAAACCCGGAAGAACCCCTAAAAATGAAAGTTTTTGGACGATTATTCCTCAATGCCACGGAATTTCGGGAATCGAAAAGCGTCAAAAGCTTACCGTGGACGATGTCCAATCGCATGCAAAAAATCACTGTGATCGGATATGTCATCTCGTACCTATGCCCGAACAACTGATTGTCTCCAGTCTCGTAAAGAGAGTTCCGCTCGGCCTCGCTTCGCTCAACAATGAAAATGCAAAATTGGCTACGGTCTGTGAGAGATCTGTAATAGTTTCTTATACGTACTTACCATATGTACCGGTAAATGTCCGTTTGTACGTGCGACGTCGTTTTGCCTGTCGCATGTGAACTGGCTCGTAAAATAATTTAACGTTACTGCTGCCTATCGCTTCCATTGTGACAACAACAGTTCATTTTATTTTTTTCGCGGTTTAGTGACCTAATGACCACCATGATCAAATAACGCCCCAACCGTTGGTTGGGGCGTCCATGCTTCGTCCGGGGCATGTGTCCCGTGGTCAGATCGGACGGCGAGCCAGAAACCTGGGCCTTCAACATTTCGGTCTCCAAGATTTACCACACTTACTTGACATCCAGCAGGGACAGACGCTTAGAACCTTCAATTCATGTCTTTTCACTGAAAGGTCTAAAATTAACATCGGTCCAATCATTTTTACTTTTCTTCTTGTATCTGTGTTGGCTTCAGCTCTTGCGAACAGCAACTTGGGTCGAACTTGTACGGCAAACGAGGTCTAATAAGGGAAAATCACACTTGGAACGCCTTTTGCATTTGTGTCCATTTTTTGATATGTATATCACTGAAAAACAGTGTTATTCTTGTAATATCACCCTGCCTGACCATTTGCTAGTCTGTGAGCCTGATATCTATATGTAAATGGGATTAAAAACATTTTCTTTCATATCAGATTGCTAAAAAAGCCGTCTGAGTGGCCGAGATGTCAGAGGCGCATGCTTCATACTAATCATTCGAGTTGAACCTAGGTTTTAATCTACGATGGGATATGGGGATTGTTTGTTCCATGGCACTGGTTCCAACCCTTCCCAGGAGGAAGTGGCCCTAACGTAGGAATCGTTGATTCTCTTTAGCCATAGGGGTTCATGCACGCCGTTAAACTCTCTCTCTCCTTCCTAAAAGAAAGCTGGGAAACAATAATAGGGTAGGAACCATAACTGGCCCGGTTAACCAGATATGAATTCTACAATATTGAAAACTCAGTAAGCAAACAAATCATCAGAAAACTGCTTCAATTTTTCCACTTAGTTGTGTGCATATACACTGAGTGCTCACTGAATTACGACCACTTGCCATCACCAGGAGAACGGCTGCCTTCTGCGTGGCCTCGACTTCGCTCAATAATGAAAACGAGATGTCTGTATAGCTGTGTGGGGACCTGCACGAGATGTCTGTATAGCTGGGTGGGGACCTGCAACTCAGCTGATTGTATTGCGGTCCACAGTTTTTGTGTGGAGCGAGGTGGAGTATCCAACCGCCTCACTTGGCGTACTAAAACATTCCACAGATGTTCATTTGAGTTGATATCAGGGGAGTCGGGGGGGGGGAGCATTCGACATGTTTCACATCAGCCCTGCACACGTCAAATCATTCATACACGAGGCGAGCTCGATGACGCGGGGTATATTATCGTTTTGGAAAAACTCATTCCTGTCTGGGTGTAGATAAAACATTGTAGGTGCAGATGGTACGAAAGCGCTCCGTGGTGCTAGCCAACAACCGTACATTGGTCCACTCACAACAGGGATTCCAGTTCATAACAGTTAAGCATGCCCTATAACATACAACCGCCTCCACTAGACCAAATAGTGGATGCCATACATGAGGAATCCATAGCCTCAAGCTGATGACGCCAAATACAGACTTGAACATAGGCAGAGTGGAATACATATCGTGATTCATCGGGCTAGCACAGCTGCTTCCAATCTTCCATCATCCAATCCGCATGCAGTTGGCACAAGGAGAGTCGTTTACGTTGGTGGACTGTTGCTGTTAAGAGAGGGTTGCTTATAGAGATTCTATTCTTGTAACCCATCATGCCAGCGCGTGGCAATATTGTTTCTGGTTGACCTATATTGTATCGGGCCGTCAACCCCGACACTGAGCTCAGCCAACTGCCTTGTAGAAGGAGACGCACCCGTCTTTCACCTCTGGAATACACCTTTCGCCTTCATTTACAGTTGTGTCGCTTATTGGTTCCAACTTTTGCCGCCCTTTACATTTGTGTCGCCGAATGGTTCCACCTTTCGCCGCCTTTTACAGTTGTGTCGTCGATTGGCCCCAGATTTCGTCGCCTTTTACAGTTGTGTCGCCGATTGGCCCCAGCTTTCGTCGCCTTTTACAGTTGTGTCGCCGATTGGTTCCACTTTTCGCCGCTTTTCACAGTTGTGTCGTCGATTGCTTCCACTTTTCACCGACCTTTACAGTTGTGTTGCCGATTAGTTCCACCTTTCTCCGCATTTTAGAGTTGTGTCGACGGATTGGTTGTTTCCCATTATTTGCATCATTTCTGCTACACTTTAGCCACGGAGGCGCTCGAACAACCAAGTGCTGCCGTTTCCTAAATGAACGCACCAACCCTTCATGCGTCGACCATTTGGTCTTTCGTAAACTCTAATAAATCTTCAGTTTTACCCATCGCGCCCGTATCTTGATTCACTTTAAGCCAGTATTATTTGTAATTCACTTTGTATAGGGAAGGTCGCAATTCAGGAGGCTCTCTATGTATATTGTATGCCCGGTTCTAGAAGTCGGATTTTGATTTTTACTACAGTAAACTGTCAGATTTCTGTAAGCTGGACTAAGACCATCCATTTATTTTTGTAAGGCACAAATGTTGCACAAAGGAGAATTGACAACAAAACAACTTTACTATGTAAAATATATGAAAGTTTTTTATCCAAAAAGCACTCAGTATACCATAGAATTTAGTAGCATTATGTCTGTTGACAAGGTGGTACAAATTCGACCTGGCACTTCCAAAGAACCAAATAAAAACAGACGACTACCCAATCGAGAGATATAATGTTGTGAAAAAGCATCACTGTACGTTCAGATTACTCTCTTGAAATTACTAAATAGAACTGTGGTTTCCTCTGGGCATGTTTAAAACATCCTTGCAATGGATCAGATCACTTGAAAACTATAATAAAAACCTGAGAAAAATCAACACGTAGTTGTCCATAATTTGTGTAATTTATGTAATGGAGTAATACTTTTCAACAAAGACTTTTCTTTTGCTACTGAGCGAAAAAACAATACAACAAGAAAGATGACACCGAATTTTCTAAGCACGTCTTTTGAATCCGTTCTGACACAAATTAAATTTATCAAAGCTATTCAAAGTCAATGGAACCGGTACGGAAAACAATAGTATCTGACGGAAGAAAGAAGTTTTTCAATCGGGTTTTTAATCCCTCAGATATTGCTGTAAACGAAATCGTGAGCTTACGCCCTTTGGTTGCAGACGTGTGCGTTAAAAAAAACATGAATTTATATGAGAAACATTTCGCACCGGAAACGCTCTGCAACACAGAAATAATTTTTCAAATCGGACTCTTAGAAACAATATCGACAAAAATAAGATGTGACTTTACGTCCTCTGGTGGGAAAACCATGCATTATTTTAGGAAGAAAGTATTCTCAAAAGGTTTTTCCATATGAGCGGTATCGGTCCAAGAAAAAAAAATTGAATCGTGTTTTCAGGAGTCCAAATTTTGCTACAAATACATCAGAAGCAGAAATTAACACTTATGCCCCCTGATGGCCAAGCTATTCTTTATCAAACATTAGAAATTATGTGAAAAATATTTTCCATCAGGTCTTGTATGCGATACAGGAAGAATTTTCAAATCGCAGTTTTAGAAGCAGAAATAACGCAGAAAACAGAAGCGGAAATTAAGACTTACGTCATCTGGTGGCCAAACCACTTTTTACAAAAATTAGAAATAATGTGCAAAGGATTTTTCACCAGGAGCTGTATCCGGTGCCAAAGAATTTTTCAAATCGGATATTTAGAAGCAGAGAAATAGAGAGAAAAGCAATTTACCTTTACGCCCCCTAGCGGAAAGTCTATGAATTACTTGAACATTTTGAAATTATATGAAAAACATGTCACAGTGAAAACGCTATCCAACAAAGATGAAATTTTCAAATCGGACTTCTAGAAGTAGAGATATTGACGAAAATAAGATATACATCTACGTCCCCTGGCAGAGAAACTGTGCAATATTTTAAGAACAAAATATTCCGAAAAGGTCTATCGATGTGAGTGGCATCAGTCCACGAAAAAATTTTTTCAGTCGAGAATTTAAAAGCTCAGATTTTATGGCAAATACAACAGAAGCAAAAATTAACACTTACGTCCCTGGTGGCCAAAGTATTCTTTACCAAAAATTTGAAATTATATGCAAAAGATTTTTCATCAGGAGGTGTAACCGCTGAAGAATTTTTTTTTAAATCGAAGTTTTAGAAGAAGAATTATGGGGGAAAATGTAATTTACTTTTACGCCCGCTAGCGGAAAATCTATGCGTAATTTGAAAATGTAACTATATCTAAATTACTCTTCGACATAAATGGAATCGAAAAATAAACTTATTTTTTTCAATCGGATGTTTAGAAGCAAATATGTGGAAGAAAACATATTTTTGAATTCGACATCATCTGCATTTACGCCCTCTAGCG
Source organism: Macrothele yani (assembly GCA_039090855.1). Taxonomy (NCBI): domain Eukaryota; kingdom Metazoa; phylum Arthropoda; class Arachnida; order Araneae; family Macrothelidae; genus Macrothele; species Macrothele yani. The sequence continues at coordinate 123,392,216 of CM077010.1, read as the reverse complement.
GGGAAATTTTACATCGTAAAAAAAAAACATATAAAGGAGCATCATTCTCATATGTCAAGTTTCCCAATGCAAAAAGAATTTTTCAAATCGGACTAATAGTTGCAGAGACATCGTGGGTACAGACGGACGGACGGACGGATAAACCGGTAACATAAGCACGATCTCTTTTTACAAAAGACGTGCTAAAAAAACAGTTATTCACTCAGCAATTTATCCTTAAAATTCTAAATAATAAATGCCGGCAGGAAGAATGCTTGCAACTCCATGAAACGGATAATATCCTTCTTAGGTACGCTTTGAAACAGAAATGTCGAATCCCGGGAGGAATTTACTTTCACTTCTTGTAATGAATCGGAAACTTAGTTGTTGAAGAGCAACATTTATTCGTTTTACTTTATTGGAGGTCGCACGCCATATTCAAATCAGTTCAATGAACAGCAACTTCTGCATGGCCTTGACAAAGGGCTTTTCTTTTGGATTTTAATAGGAAAAGTTCAACTTCGATTGCTTTTCGTCTGCGTCTGAATTTGCTTTGTTTTCTGTCATACGCACGCTTTTATTTTTTCTTAGACCTTTTCGAAAACTATTTTAAACGCACGCAAGCTCAGTTCTGTTCTCTTCCAGTAAATATCATCAGAGTTAATGGCTTCCAGTTTTAACAGCTGGAAATAATAGAATGGCAATCTTACGTGGTGTGTGTGTGTGTGTGTGTGTGTGTGTGTGTGAGAGAGAGAGAGAGAGAGAGAGAGAGAGAGAGAGAGAGAGAGAGAGAGAGAGAGAGAGAGATTGGTAGCAGAGCCCATTTAAGAAAACAGGGGGCCCGGGAGCTGGACAGTATTTCGGGGCCCCAGTATTAGTGGTACATCTAAGATTTCACTATATATGGGTGGCCGAATAAAAATACCACGGAAAAAACACTCCCAAAATATGATGAGGAACCGATAAAAATATCACCTCCATATTGAAATGAGGCACCCATGATTCATGATTCATGGACGAATGAGTATAGCAAGAAAATATAAAAATGCGTGGTTGAAAACTGGACACCAGTTCAGTTCTACTTTAATCCTCCTCCTCCTGTTTCAGCTTCCTGAAACTATATCGAAGTAGTGGATAAAATAATATGGTCCAAATATCATGATTCAAACGTATTCCTAATGTATGAAAATTTCCCCAATTACAGATGTGTACAAAAAAAACAAAAAAACATCTGTTATGCTTTCGAAAGATTTGAGGATGGACTGGGGGCAACTATGTTCCTTGTGGATTCCTAAAAAATGGGAAAGAAATATAAATTTTTTTTTCACAAGGCAGTTTCTTATTGTTTTCGCTGTGCTATCGGCAAAAAAACAAAAACTGTAGAACTGCCAATTCTTCAAACATCCAACATAATTCTTGGCCCCTTGAAAATCCGGGGCTGCAGCCTCCCTAGCCACCCTCTTAAATGGGCTCTGATTGGTAGAATTGTGTACTAGAAACCTTTAGTATGTTAAGGATAGGTGACGGAAAGTTTACCACCTAACTTTAACATGCCAAAGATTTCTCGTAAAATTAATTTGGAGTTCAGAAACTCTGCAAGTGGTCTAAGTGATGGCTTCTGATCATTCATCCGAAAGGGGTTCGGGTTCGAATCCCGGTGAGGCATGGATGTTGTGTTTGTCTTACGGCACTAGCTCTCTCCCTTCCCTGGAACTAGTGACCCTAAATTAAGGACGGGCGACGGCTTATAGCCCATTGAGTTGCTCGCGGTGGTCGTTAAACCTCCAATCAAAAGAAACAAGTTAGTAAAATCATGCAATGCATTGATTATGATACGCTTTCCAACATACCAGAAATCATTACTCAAGTTATGAGGATAATGGCTGTGGAATAAATCTCGGTCCTGTGCCCTGACCTTTGATCCCATTTCGATGATATTCAACAAAACCGGTTCAGTATACCTCCGAAATAACATGATAAAGTTTTGTCGCAATCGAGCATTTTTACGTAAGTTATGATGCATAAGGGTTATGGAATAGATCCCGCTCCTGTGTCCTAAGCTTTGACCCCATTTCGCCCATTTTCAATAGGATTCGTCCCCAAGCAGGCCCCTACAACTTCCTAACATTTCATCCAAATCGAAGCATTTTTACGTAAGTTATGAAGCATAATGGCGATGGAAGTGATTTCGATCCTATGTCCTGACCTTTGACACCATTTTGCCCATTTTCAATAGAGTTTGTCCCCAGGTGGTCCCCTACCACATACTAAAATTTCATCGAAATCGAACCATTTTTACGCAAGTTATCGTGCGGACAGACGGACAGACGGACAGAAAAAGCTGGAACATGTACGCTTCTTCAACCTACGGTTGGAAAGCGTAAAAAAGAAACTCTTCGAAGAGCGTATTCTGATTACAAAAAAAAATTTAGCTTTTTTTTTTTTTTCGTCTAAAAGCCATATCATTTGTTTACAGCATTCCTCCACTTTGGAATCACGCGCTTACAGCTCTAAGTAAATATATAAAGTGGTGTTGATCCTTCTAAATTAGACAAAATATCAATAATGTGTCATAAAAAACAAAAAGAAAAGAAAAAAAAGTGTCTGAGACATTCAAATGAAGTTATTTCGCAAATGTTATCCCCCCTATCCCTCTTTTTCTTAATTTCAATCAGGCGAAGTTTCCCCGTGGCATGACATTTAAGTTTGTTCTTTCAGGATTTTTCAAGCATAATATTTTTGTTTTCGAATTAAAATTTCAAAAGGGTTATTCAAACAAGAAAGAGGACACCAAATTTTCGATTGTAATGAGCATACCTTTTGAACCCTTTCCGACGCGAACAAAATGAGAATGTCAATGGAACTGGCTGTAAAAAAAAATTAGCCTGGTTTTACAATCAATAAAACATTCAGAAATAGAAACAGCTACTTACTTCCACCAGCAGCTAAAAAGTATGTTACGAAAATTTACAAAAGGTACACAAAAAGTTTGTCTCAGCAGAAATATCAGAGACAAAGAAATTTTCAAATCGAACAGTTAAAAGAAGAAATATAGGAGGAAACGTGATATATAATAATTCTACGCCTTCTAGTGGAGGAATTTTGCATAACGGAAAAGCTGAAAATAGGCGAAAAGTATTCTTAATGGGAAAAGCTATGCTAAGGAAAAAAAGATTCAAATACATATCCTCAAAGCAGAGATAGCTCCAAAACGTTTTTTACGTCCCTTAGAGGGAAAGCTGTGAATTATTTAAAGAGTTATGACCCGTTTCGCATCTTTATTGCAACAAGTGGCATACAGCAAAAAAATAAATTTCTTAATTGGGTTTTTAGAAGCGGGGATACAGTTGCAAACAGAAGTACCCAAACACCACCCAGCGGCAGAACTGTGGGCCATAAAAAATTCCTAAAGTACTCTAAAGTGTTTTCCACTAGATGAACGGTATTCGGTGTCAAAAGAATTTTTTAAATTGGACATTTAAAAACAGAGATATCGAGAAAAACAGATTACGCATTTGCGTCAGCGGCAAAAGTGGGCATTGTTTTGGGGAAAATATACACACAATATATTTTTATAGTTAGTCCTATGTGGCCGAAAAAGAATTTTTTAATCGGGTTTTTAGTCCCGGAAATATTGCTGCAAACATGCTGTAAACGGGAACGTGAGCTTACGCCCTCTAGTGGCACAAAGAACATTTTTAAATCACATGAGAAACATTACACTGCGGAAACGCTCTCCGATAAAGAAATATATTTTTACGTCGGACTCTTAGAAGCACAGATATCGACAAAAATAAGATATATGTACACGCCCATGGCGGAAAAACTGTGCACAATTTTAATTAAAAGATATACAGAAAAGGTTTTCCAAAGTGAGCGGAATCGATCCACGAAAGAATTTCTTCAATCGAGTTTTCAGAACCACAAACTTTGCTTCAAATACATCAGAAGCAAAAATAAGCGCTTACGTCCCCGTGGTATCCAAACCATTCTTTATCAAAATGTAGAAATTATATAGAAAACATTTCCCATCAGGAACTGTATCTGATGCAGGAAGAATTTTTCAAAGCAGACTTTTAGAAGCATAGATATTTAGGAAATCGATATTTACCTTTACGCTCCTTAGCGGCAAATCTTTTCATTGCTTGAAAAACAAAACTGTACCCGAAATTGCCTTCATTATAAATGACATCGAAAGGAAGAAAGAATTTTTTCAATCGAATATTTAGAAGCAAATATATATAAATAAGGGAGGTAAGATCAGGTGATGTGTAACATCACAGCCTCTCCTTGACAAATGTCAACCCCGCCTTCTCGTGGGGCATCCTGTTCTCACTAAAGGGGCTCTGACGACCGCAAATGGCGGTATAACTATACCATCGGCATTAGAGGAAATGCTATCCCACACTCACCAACCCGCTGGGCCAGCGCGGTGAGTTATGGCCAAACCCCTCCAAAATGACTCCACAACTTTAATCTTGGCCCTCAGTCTCCGGCAGCTGGAATGTACCTGGCCAAGGCAGCGGCCAGTGCGACATGAAGGCAGAGGGTGCTAAGAATCCCCGGAGGACCGGTCTAGGCTGCCATCTGATGCTGACCTTGGCTACGTATAATGGACTCTCTCTATTTTCTGATTCAAGGCTTCTTGAATTGGAAGAGGAACTACAAAGGATCAAGTGGGACATCATCGGGCTAAGTGAGGTAAGGAGAAAAGGAGAAGATCTCATTGAACTGAAAAGTGGACATCTCTTCTACTATCGTGGGACAGATACTGGCAGAACTAGTAGTGTTGGATTTATAATAAACAAGAAACTGAAGGATAAAGTTGTAGAAGTTGAAAGTTCCTCTGACAGAGCTGCGCGACTCGTTATCCAACTCTCGAGTAGATACCAGGCTCAGATTATTCAAACTTATGCACCCACCACAATTCATCCTGAAGAAGAAATTGAAGAATTTTATGAGGAAATTCGTCATCTAAATAATAAAGGTAAGCAGCACTTGTAGATAATTATGGGAGATTTCAATGCAAAAATAGGGCAACGGCAACAGAATGAAATTTAGTAAGTAAATTCGGTCACGGCAATAGAAACCAGCGTGGAAATACGCTAGTAGAGTTTGCAGAGGCAGAAGGGTTTCTCATCATGAACGCCTTTTTCAAGAAAAAGCCACACAGGAAATGGACATGGAGACATCCAAATGGGACGACAAGTGAAATTGATTTTATTATGTGTAACAAAAAATTCGTCATAGAAGGCTGCAGTGTGCTAAACAAGTTCAACACAGGTAGTGACCATTGATTGGTGAGATGTAAGATGCACCTCAACACTAAACTCGAATGTGGCAAGCTCATAAGACAAACAAAATATATTGACATAACCAACCTTAAAAACACCATAATATCTTCAAGTTGGAACTGAAGAACAGAATCTCTGCTTTAGAAGGCCTAACTTCGGAAGAAGTGGATATTTCGGAAGTTAACAGAAAAGCAACCAAAGCTCTTATGGAAACAGCAACAAAATTAGCTGAGTCTAAGAACAAGTTGCATGTGAACAAATTATCAGGAAAAACCAAAATGTTAATGAAAAAAAGAAGAGAGATGAGGACAACTAAAGAAGATGTGACTTCCAAAGTAGAATATATAGAGCTATGAAAGACAGTACAAAAAAGTATCACTGAAGATCTAAGGAAATTCAACTGTGAATTAGTGAGGAAAGCAATTGAAACAACCAAAGCCTAAAGATAGCAAAGGGACATCTCAGTAAGGGAAGAAAACAGATTATGGCACTGAGAAAAGAAGATGGTTCTGTAACCAGAAATAGAGGCGAAATTTTGACCAGAGTGAAAGATTTCTACTCCAAGTTATATGAAAGGGATGATACATGTACTCCAGACATCATGAAAGGTACCAGTACCAGAGTTCTTCCAGTCCTCCCAGCAGAAGTTGCACATGCAATCAAGAACATGAAGCGGGGAAAAGCTCCAGGAGAAGATGGAATTACTGTAAACATCATACAAGAAGCAAGTGGAGAAATCGAAACAGTACTCGCCCAAATGTTCTCTCGATGCCTTAATGAAGGGAAGATTCCTGAGGGTCGGAACAACGCTACAATGATCTTGCTACATAAAAAAGATGACATTGAGGATCTCAGGAACTACAGACCTATCAGCCTCCTATCAGTGGTTTATAAAATCTTCACTAAAGTTCTTTCACACCGTTTGAAGGTAACACTGGACATGGCTCAACCGAGAGAACAAGCTGGATTCAGGAGTGGCTACAGCATAATAGATCATATCCACGTACTGAGAGAACTAATTGAAAGAGCGAGAGAATATGAACTTCCATTGTGCATGGCTTTTATCGATTATGAGAAAGCCTTTGATTCGGTGAAACCATCAGCAGTTACAATGGCTCTGAAATCCTGCGGTATTGAAGATGCATACATTAATATTATTAATAACATCTATGAAAATGCAAGTGCAAAGATTCGGCTGTTTGAAAATACAACACACAAAAAAATTGGAAAGGGAGTGAGACAAGGTGACACCATATCTCCGAAGCTCTTTAATGCCACGTTGGAAAATGTCTTTCAATCACTGAACTGGGGAAACAAAGGGATAAAGATTAATGGAGATTATCTAACCCACCTTCGTTTTGCTGATGACGTAGTCATTTTTGCAACTACCTCATCAGAGCTGCAGAGTATGATCCAGGAACTTGCTGACAAGAGTAAAGAAGTGGGATTAAAAATGAACTTTCAGAAGACAAAAGTGATGTTCAATGCTTTTACAAGAAATGAAGATTTATCGATTGATGGAGAAAAGCTGGAGATAACAGACACGTACGTTTATCTTGGACAGCAGATATCAAGTGAGGGTCACATTGATGAAGAAATTAATCGGCGTACAAAACTTGCCAGGAGAGCTTTTGGAAGAAACAGCATAATTTTCAAGAGCAATATGCCATTATGTCTTAAAAGAAAAGTGTTTGATCAATGCATCCTTCCAGTGCTTACGTATGGGGCAGAGACGTGGACCTTAACTAAAAGAAACATACAAAGGCTGCAGACAACTCAAAGCAGCATGCAGAGGTGCATGATTGGTGTAACCAGGAGAGATAAGAAGAACTCGTTGATCCGAAAAATGACAAGAGTGGAAGACATCATGATCAGAGTTAAATCCCCGAAATGGCAATGGGCTAGGCATACTGCCAGAAGGACAGACCATCAATGGACAGCCGAAATTTTAGATTGGAATCCGAGGGACAGGAAAAGACCCAGAAGAAGACCACATGGGAGATGGGTGGATAAAATTCGAAAGTATGCGGGAGTGACATGGAGGAGACTGGCACAAGATAGACCGTTGTGGAGGAAACTTGGGGAGGCCTTCGTCCAGCAGTGGATTGATAATGGTTGACAATGATGATGATGATGATGATATGGAATAAGATGTATTTTGAATTTTGGTCACATATTTTTAGAATGTTTTTGATAAGAAAATAAAGAAAATAAAAGAATTGCAAAGAATTGAAACTGGCAACAGTGTGTCAGATAAACACGAAAGAATCATCTGCTGCAGTTAAATCAGTAGCATAACTAACACAACGCCCCCCCCCTCCGCAAGAATTACTTCACCGCTCCAAAGCACAAAATTTTCCCCAGGATTTGGAATACGAGGGAGGATTTGTTTTTCGCGGTGTGTGTGTGTGTTTGTGTGTGTGGTTCGGGAAGGGGGTGGGGGTGCAGGAAGAGGGGGAGAGTGTTTGAAGAAGTAAGGAGGTATCTAGAGCCCTGTAGTTTTAATTTTTTGAATGATTTTTGTTGGAACAGGTATACTGTGTAAAGTTATTAATCAGCCAATCAGGATTAACGCGATGCGCGGACCAATGCATGAACATTAATATACATTTTATTCCAAGGAACAAATTACGAATCCAGCAAAATACACTATATTGACAAAAGTAACCGGACACCCCTTCAAAAGCAAATAAACGGTCCCGCTGCGTTGTTAAGATGCGCAGTACAGCTGCAAACTCTATAAAAACAAGCCTGCAGCTGACCGCGATCATATCGCACTATGAGGTTGGGTGAAAATGTAGCGGCGGGAGAGAACTGACTTTGAAAAAGGAACGATTGTTGGGTGTTATATTAGCGGGCTGTCCATAAGAGAAACCGAGAGGCGTTTAAGCATACCCAAGTCAACTGTTTTGGATGTACTGAATAAGCGGAAGATACATGGCGTGCCTAAAGCAACAAAACGTACCGGCAGACCAAAGAAAATCAGTGATAGAGGACGTCGATACCTCAGGAGAGTCGTTACAGCTAATCGACGGAGTACTGCATAAGAACTCAGTGTACAGGTGAGTAAAAATGCTGGAACATCGGTATGTACACGCGTACCATTCGCAGAAAACTTCATTCAATGGGTTACCGTGACCGTGCGGCTGCTAATAAGCCTTTCATCTCCACTCGGAATGCTACTCGTCGTTTAGCACGGTATAAAGAACATTTATCGTGGACCGTAGATCAATAGAAACGAGTCCTGTGGACTGATGAATCCAGATACATGATGCATCAGTCTGATGGCAGTCTGCGGATATGGCGCCAGCCGGGGTAACGCTATTTACCATAGTGTACTGTTCCTATGGTCTAGTTTGGAGCTGGCAGTGTACTCATGTGGGGATATTTCTCGTGGTATTTTCCCGGACCATTATTTATCGTGGATAAACCTGTTTACCAGCACGTGTACTTCGATATTCTGGACAATTATGCCCTACCAACACTGTGTCAATACTATGGAACCGAGCCTTGTTGGTACCAGCAGGATAATGCACCGAGCCATAAAACAAGGACTGTTACGGCGTGGTTTGACAATAATTCCGTATCGTGTGTGGACTAGCCAGCACAGGGCCCTGATCGTAATCTTATAGAGCACTTATGGGATGAATTAGAGTGCCGCATAAAAAGTTTGGAACCTAGGCCTACTACTAAGCAACATTTAGCAGAAGCATTATGTACTCAATGGAAGCGCATACCTATCGCTGTGTTCCAAAACCTCATCGAAATCATGTCTCGAAGGGTCAGTGTATGCCTTAAGGCCAAAGGTGGACCTACACGGAACTAATGTATTTCAATAAATGCTATGTTGTGTTTCTCTTCTAGCTGTCCGGTGAGTTTTGTCAATATAGTGTATATTTAAATGGTTAAGGTTAACAATTATGACTTGATAATCATCCGTTTTACTTTCACTTGTTTCTGAAGAGCTCAGTTTTTTTCCAATGACAGCTTCTAGACTTTGAACAATTGACGAGCTAAACAAACCACCACTCTTTTCATGAGAAACCTCACTTGAGCTTAACAGGCTCAGCTTAAAAAAAGCTTGGGTTAGGGAAGTTTCTTCGCGTGCTCTCCTTCTTTTCTTTTTCTCCGATACTGTGCTCCACTATGACATTTTTTATGATATTTTGTAAATGGATGTCGTTCGCTTGTATATTGAAGTCTTTACACAGTGAATGTGATAGACATGCTTACTTTAAGGAAGCACTAAAAGCAATAGCAACGTTTAACTGTTTTGTTCAAAATAAAACAAATCGTTTGAAGAAATCACCCTCTTATACAAAGCAGATCTGCGGCTGCTGTGAATAAATGCGCCTGTCGTGTTCGTAATCCTAAGGGACTGACTGTTTTCGCACATCCTTCGCGGGTGATTCCCATATGGCTTCGCACTTTTCCTCAGCAGCTCAGAGGGAGGGCAATTGGAGACCAATCGTAATATTTACAACCCATTGCAGAGCGATCGTATTACATGCGGGAGCCAAAGGGCGGAATAACTTTAGTCTGTAGGGTGTCCAGTGTTTTAAAAGTGAAAATTGACATTTATTTACGAATGACATTTATTTACCCGCAAAGCTAAATACGTATATCTTAAAGGAAAACATTAATCTTTGGGTAAATTATTTGTTTGTTTGTTTTTGTGCGTGTTCGGATTTTTTCTTAAAACTATAACTGTTAGCTGTAGTACGCCCCTTCTTTACCTGCGCCCTCCCCCCCCCCACACACACCGCAGCTGCGGGGGTTATAGTAACGCCACTGAGTTAAATGTCTTCTAAGAAAATGGCGCACGTAAACAAGTTTTGGACAGAAGGTTACGTTTTTGCTCTTTACTAACAGAAATATTCGTATCCTGTAATTAAGAAACATTGTGAAAATCATGGAATTAGCTTTTCTAAATGTAAAACAAGCAATATTACTTTATAATAGAGGGGAAAATCGTCAAGCATTACTTTTAACAGGAAAAAGAACACCAAACGAATATCCAAAGAATGTACATACTTTGACGACTATTGCAAAACTAAAGTCTCTGGACTTAAAAGAAATTCCGCCGACCGAAAGAGTAATCGCTAAGTCGTTAAAAATCTCTCTATCAATTGTAAACAAGGTAATAAACAAAGATCTGAATCAGAAAAAAATCCAAAAGAACGTAATGTTCACCGCCTTTTGCCTAGGCACGTGGCTGAGCGCAGAACACGGTGTAGACTTCTTTATGAAAATCACTTAGCCGGAGACAGATGGAAATTTATTGTCACTTTTGATTAAGCATAAATCCATCCAAACCACTGTAATAATAATAATTAAAAAAAGAAGATCGATTTACTACCGCAAAAGAGCAGAGAAAGACTTACAAACTTGATTCCAAGAATCCAAAGAAAGTTTCGGTAAAGGATTCCTGATTATCGCTGGTCTCTCGTACAATGGGAAATTGAAGTTAAGAAAAGTTGAAAAAAATGTTAAAATCAATTCTATATATTACCAAAAATAATGTTTCAACTCCTATATTTAAAGAGGAAACACCATTCCTTTATCCACAGAACCTTCAAAGAGTAGAACTTCATCAGGAAAAGGTTACCAATGATATATCCAAATCTACCACTCTATTTCTCGAAAAATGAAAAAAGAAACGGGTATCAAGTCTATACCTTTTGCTCATATTCCTTCAAAGTCCCCTGAAATGTCACTAATGTACTACTGTGTCTTCTGACTGCTAAAAAGTGAGCTTTCTAAACGCAGACCTAAAATAATGTTTGCTCTATAGAAAACAGTGGAAGAGAAGTGGAATAAAATGCCACTACCAATTTTAAGAAATACCCTGTTGTCTTTAAAATCTGGATGCAGGTTTATAGTCCAAAGAAAGGGCTCAGATAGAACATTTCAGAAAGAATTAATTTTATTTGAAACATTAATTATATTGACAGAAAATCGTTCTAAAAATGTGTGAACATCCTCTGTAGATATAGCATCAGCATTTACGTCCTCTAGTGGCAAAGTACACTTAAAAAAACAAAAACAAAACGGGAAGATAGGATCATTGTTCCCACATTTCAAGCTTTCCAAGGCAAAAATATTTTTTCAAATCGGACTAATAGTTGCAGAGATATTGTTACAAGGATTTCATATATGAGGTTTAGATAGTGATATTAAAATCCATCCTCGTAACACATTTTCCATATCGCCATTTATTTATTTTTTTGTTTCATCGTGCTTGGGAGCAACATTTTAATTTCCCTTATCAGGATAAGCAGTCTTTGGGTGGGCACCTCTTTGTCCCATTTGCAGACACCTTTCTCAGAGAGTTAACAATGAGTCAAGCTTTCAGCAGAACTCACCCTTTGTTTTGGATTGACACCTTTGGTGATAGAAAACCACTTGCAGACTTTCGGATTCTTTGATCGCACTTCCGAAAAGGACGTCGCATTTTTTTGTAACGCTTCCGAGCACTTAGCTTTGTTTTAGGGGACATCGCTTTTCCCAGGCCCAGGAGTCAAGTGAAGGATTGCTTGCAGTGGGTACGAGTGCCTTTACTTTCGCTCGAGGGCAGAGCGGATTTTGAGAGAGGCGAAGTTTTTGTCGGGGAACAGAATTATCGGCGAGAAGGAAGGAGGGAACTTTGCAAAGAGCACGAAGCTAGGGAAGCCGAGTTCCAAAGGCGGCAGCTCAGCATATGTGGAGGAATATGCATTCGAGCTAGCCGAAAACCGTTTATTTTGATCACCGGGGACTGAAAAATTCTAAGTAAGCACACGTAAGAGATTTAGGAAGAAATAAGGTTGAAAATCACGAGATTAGGATTTAGAGTCAACGGAGCAAGACCGTAGGATAGCCTCTGTCAGTATAGTAGATAAAATAAATGTTATTAGAAGTATTTTGTCCTCCATTCAATATTCTCAAGTTTGTTCTTCCCTAGTTTACCAACCAAGGAGTTATATTCTGCGTATTTCTGTAACAAGTTCATTTCGTGTTATCTCGACAATAACAAGTAACAATTATTATTCTAGTATAAGATAATAGACATATCACCGAACATCGCTACAAATAACACCGAGCTTTGTTAAAATACGGTGTCCACAGACGGACGGACAAAGTGATACTATAAGCACGTACTTTCTTTGCAAAAGTTGTGCTGAAAATAACGAATTAATTGAACAAGGCTCCAAAACGCTCTCTTCTGAAAAGCAAAGCACAAAACAGAAATGTGTAGACGACTCAGTTCAAATTTACCGAAATGAGAAGATGACTTCCGAGTTTCGAAAAATTACGTCACTCAAGCCATCCACTGTGAATTTAGAACTTCACTTTTGAGAGATGCAATAATATCCCAATTTAGAAGCTGGTTTCGATGGACATAACACTCAAGTTAAGCTTGAAAAAAGAAAAAGAAAATTGGAAAGTGCCACGAAGCCTATCTTTCTTTCTTTTTCTTTTTTTTCGGGGTAGGGAGAGAGGTTAACGATTAACGTGAGTAACTTTAAGGGCTATAAAGAGTCTCTCGGCCGCCCCGGTGGCGTAGTGGTCTAAGCGATGGCTTCTGATCAATCGTCAGGAAAGGGGGTCCGGGTTCGAATCCCGGTGAGGCATGGATGTTGTGTTTGTCTTACGGCACTGGCTCTCTCCCTTCCCTGGAACCAGTGACCCTAAATTAGGGACGGGTGACTGCTGATAGCCCATTGAGTTGCTCACGGTGGTCGCTAAACTTCCAATCAAAAAAAAAAAAAAAAAGAGTTTCTCGTCTCTTAATTAGAATAAGTGGCTTCGGGGAACGGGAAGAGCCAGCGCAGTAGAACAAACCCTCTACTCAGACTCTGCTAGGACGATTAACCAGAAATCTACACCTCTGAATACTCGCCCACCGGACGGGCTATCTTTCTTTCAAGTATTCAATTTAAACAACTTTTTGCAACTGACGAAAAATTTCCAACTCAGTAATAGACTCCCTCCTTTAAAATACAGGGCCGAAACAGTTCGTGCACCAGAATTTCTGAATAGCTGGCACCAAAACCCACTCTGAAATAAAGGCATACGATGCACTGCATCAGAAAGCTCATTTAATTTTAGAAAAACCTCAATGCTGGTAAAAGTCACAAAAATAGTTTCATCATTGACTGTTTTTGAAGGCAAGAGTACTCAGACGCAAAAATAATTCTTAATCGACATTTTATATCAAACCGTGATGTACGTTATTTTAATAAGTTTATTTCCTCTAGATATCATTCTTTAGGAGTGCAATATTTAGTATCTGGAAGAACCATTCTTTCCTTAAATGAGCGGGTGACATTCTATGTTCAAATGAAAACGTTACGTATTCAGATTTTTCAGCAGCTTATTATATGAGGTACGACCTAGCACAGTGGCGTATCCATAACCATGTTTCAAAATCTGGGGGTGGGGGGTCTGATCACACATACACACATTATATATATATTAGTTACGTTATATGTATCCGCCGACGATGTTGGTAGCCATGCTTAATCGATATCGCTGTTTTATTAAGTATACATTATACACGTGTTTGCATTCTACGAAAAATTACAATCTTATATTATTAAATTTAGTTGGTTCACAGCATAAAAAAAAGTGTGCATTATATCATTATATTGCTGAAACATTTGAGGGGTCCTGTACATTGGGGATCCCCAACTCTGAAAATCTGGGGGTCTTGACCCCCCTCCCCGACTCCCCAGTGGTTACGCCTATGACCTTGCACAATCTGACTTCAGTGCCAGGTAAAATCCCGCATTTGCCGGCGGCGATCTCGGCGATCTCATCCTTCTACTACGGAGCCAAATGCTTTCTCAATTAAGCTACACCCACAAGGGCTTATCACTGCTACTTGCCATCTTGACATGCACGTCACAATATAATTCCTTCCTTGAGAAAGAAGGGGACACTAAATCGCCGGTTTTAGTGTTCCCTGCAAACCATGCTGAAGTAGCTAGCTGTAGAAGGAATTCTCATTAGTTCCAGACGATGTGTGGAAGGAACGTTACACATTTTTCGAAGAACCTACCAGTTGATCCATTTTTACGTTCGGGTGCCAAGATAAAAATTTAAATTTGACGGTGGCCAGGCTCGAGCTCATACCTTTCCGCTCCTGAACCGAATGCTTTGCCAATTAAGATACACCGACAAGGGCTTATCACTATTACTTGCCGACTTGACTTGTACGTCACCTCTGAAGTACGTCAAAACTATCAGTACAGCTTGCAACAGAAGTGCAATTCGTGCCCATATCTTCGGAGCAGAGTTGGGCAGGAATGCATTACAAAATAATGGAAGTACAGATTACAATTAACGTGTAATGCATTACAAAAGTAACAAGTAATGGATTACAAGGTAATCCCAAGTATGGTTTGCAGAAGGTAATGGAAGTAATCTGTAATGCATTACAATGAAGAGGATATAATTCAATTATTTAATAATGCCATTCAAACGCAATGGAATTATTTGGTAATGAAATTACACAATTTGCACATAATAATTACATAATAATAGTTTACAGAAACGTACGTGTGCCAAAAGCTATATCTAGAAAAGTCGGCTATGTAACATAGAAGACAGAGACCGAAGTGTCGTGCAGAATATTCTAGAAGAGGCAATGGGTTAGACGTTTGTTGAATGTTCCAGAAGGATCGCGCAGAGGGAAGTTGGAGAGTTTTTTGCAAATCAAGAATATTCCAGAAGGTTCAGGTCCTGTCGTGAAGTATATGTAAAGGAATCAGTCGCTCGCTAGTCCACTGTTTATATCGGACAAGTAATGGACAAAAACACTACGACTAAAATGTCAAGAGTTCGCAAATTTCTGTAATGTTCGGCAGTGCACCCTGAGTTGCCGAACTGTGAATGTAGTGCTAATATGTGCTTGTGGCTATAGTGGGGTAATTATTTTGGACAGTGAAACGTATGTAATGGAGGAGAATACTGTACTGAAGATGCGCGAAATGAGTATCTCTAACCGAAATAAACATCCCATTCCTACTTACTTCATATGTATTATTTCGCCCAAATCACTTTACTTGCGGCGAAGACGGGACAACTAGTCATGTCATACACATACAATCTCCAATACGTACATGCACGCATTTGCGGCCCGAGGGGTGGAACAATTGTCAAATACCCTACACAACATGTAAGGGTGTACTGGTTAAGCTAACTATTAACCATTACGATTAAAATGGGTAACTGCTACATGTCATTATAATTACCATGTAATTCTAATGACCAGTTCACCATTACCATGTAATGGTAACGCTAAGTTTTTGTTCTAATTTACCATTACGCTGTAATGCATTACCGATTAATTCAATTACGATTTTGCCCAACTCTGCTTCGGAGTATCTTATGACTAAAGCTGAATAGGGGACTTACCTTGTCTGCCCTTACATGGGCTAGCGTAATCTTGCCTTTTTTTCTTCGCATGGCCTTAAGCTGAATTTTTTGCCTAGGTATGACTTTTGCCTTTTCTTCCCTATCTTGTTTTTTTTCTTTTGTATCGGGGTTTAACAACTACCACGAGCAACTTGTCGAGGTATAAGCAGTCGCACGTCCCTAGTTTGGGCCACTGGTTCCAGGGAAGGGACAGAGCCAGCAACATCAGACACGCATACCACTCATGCCACATCTGTAATAGTGGTAATTGTAAATAACATTTAATAATAACGTAATGGAACGGGAATATTTACTTTATGACATGTAATGTCATAAAGTAAATATTTTTTAATTGTTGAACTTTAATCATATGTAAATAGTTAAGAACCCTTGCAGTTTTAGAATGTTTGAAAAGTAACCGTGGGAAACTTCTTAAGAATATATTTTTTGAGTTCTATTTGGTAGAGCCAGTAAGTCACCGGAAACGATTAGTTTATCGGCTGACTTCCTGGAGATGGACAACACGTAGGACGTTGGTGTGTAGATAGCTGCAATAGAAGAAGGCTTTTTTTAGAGTTTTAAAGCTATTCATTAAGCAGGACTTTCGTTCTTTGGGGTGATGGCATTAGTAGTGGACATTATTGAGACGCATCGAAAGAGGTTTTTCGGACGGCGGCTTGAGGCGCGTGTTTTGGAGAGAGTGCCGTAAACAATAGGAGAACGGGTCTTCTGAAAGAAGGATGATGACGTGTCTTTCGGGCAGAATGCGACTGAGAGAAGGAGAGAGAGGTGGTTGAGATTTCGGAGGAAGGAGTAGAATTTGAGAAGAGGTGCGTGGTTTCCGCGCTCGGGTGAAAAAGAATGAATGTAGCGATGTGTTAAGGTAAGACACGGGTTTGATGTCTAATCACACTGTGACCCGGAATAACCATTAATTAAGCAGTTCTTTGATAATAAAGTATTTTATCAGACACCAAATCGCTGCTGTTGAATGACCTAGTATTTCTCTATTGATGTTTTCAGTGCTCAAGGAACTGTTTACTTTAATTGATTTTAGATCCATGATTAGTGTAATAAGGGGTCAACGGATGTCGGGCACTCCAGCTTCAAGGGAAAAAACGGTCACTCTCTTTCTCTCTTGACGCTCGTTGAGCTGACCACGATGTAAAGAAAAAAAAATTTACGTTGGCGGGCAAGCCGCTCGTCGGACTTTGGCCTGGCTGGCCGTAAAAATGGCGGTGCCGCCACTCGAAAATATATAATGCTGGCGTGGGTACGTGCCGTTTTTTTTTTTTTTTTTTTTTTTTTTGTACCTCCAATTAGGCCAGTAAGTTAATACATTCAGTGATCTGAATGCCTGAGCTGCAAGGTTTCTTCCTATGGGGCATTCAAGTCCAAGAGGGAATTCACCATTAACCCCTGAGACCAGGAGCCATTGATGAACACCCAGTCGCTGTGATGACCCATACGGGAAGAGACCACCCCAGCTGCCCACCATCAGTGTGAACCAACGCCATCCCTGGCACTAAAATCTTAGATTGCTCAGCCTATGAAAAGAAGTTTTATTCCTCTTCAGGATGCCCGTCTAGGCTATGAGAAAGTACCCTCGAGAACTGTTTGTTGAAGTCACTAGTTCGTCGGGTATGCAGTCTGAAGATCAACACAAGAATGTGAAGGCCTAATGAGGTAGCGTGAAAGTTATACACACATATATACACTGGCGGAAAGTGAAAAAAGAACACCAAGAAGGAATTGACGGACGATCATGAAATTTACATATGTTAATGGGGTCGAGTTTACGTAGGTGTGATGTTAATTTCGGGACCAACCGGTGAGCGCTTACGCTACAGCACAGCATAATATGCAAATTATCGTCAGTAGTATTTAAGGAGTACGGCAAAGTGAATGTAATCAGGTCGTCGGCGTACAGACACGTGCGAAGACCCTGAAGAAGCTGCAATGCCTGGACATGGAAGACGTGTAGGATTTCAGCAGTTATCGGACTTTCAGCGAGGTCATCTAGTCAGACTCCGCGACGCCGGGTGGTCGTAACGTCGTATTGCGGAGCGAATTGGACGGGAAGTATCGTTGGTGGTACGATGATGGCGTAGATGGTACGAGGAACATTCCCACACGAGAAGACGTGGAACCGGGAGTCACAGACGGACTGATGAGCGAACCGATCGATGCATAAGAAGAGCGGCGTTGTCAAGCAGAATATCCACTGCGACGCAAATCCTAGCTGCCGTTGCACCTGAGGTGACTGTGCAAACAATCCGAAACCATCTACTGGCTGCAGGACTACGTGCACGTGTGCCTCTGGCATGTGTACCTCTGACTCCAGCCCACCGTCAGGAACGGCTGCAGTGGTGTCGCCAACGTCTACATTGGAGAACGCAATGGCGATCTGTCGTGTTCAGCGATGAAAGCAGATTCTGCTTGGGAGCCACCGATGGCCGTATGCCTGTTCGCAGACGCACAAGGGAGCGTCTCCACCCTTCTTGCATCCGCCAGCGACACACAGGGACTACACCTGATCTCCTGGTGTGGGGAGCGATCAGCTATCGCTCCCGTACACAACTAGTGTTTGTATCGGGTACGTTAAACAGCACCTCCTACATCAACATCATTCAGCCCGTTGTTGTGCCATTTGTAAGGTCGGTCCATTGTTGTGTTTTCCAGCAAGATAACGCACGCCCACACACGGCACGTGCAACGCAGCATGCACTTCAGGGTGTGAGACAACTTCCGTGGCCTGCACGTTCACCGGATTTGTCCCCCATTGAGCATGTGTGGGACTTAATGGGACAACGACTTATCCGGTCTCCATGGCAGCCACGACCATCCCCGATTTACGCGTCTAGGTTGAGGATGCTTGGAACTCAATACCCCAAACTTACATCCAACATCTGTACGACAGACTCCATGCCAGAATTGCACAGTGTGACGCAGTTCATGGCGGTTCAACCTCGTACTAACCATGTTACATGGAAATGTTAATTTTCAGTTTACCAGCAAATACAGCTGTATTTTGCCATAATGTTTTGATCATGTTATACTCTGTATTCCGTTATTATGCTGTATAACTTTTGTTGGTATCAGACGTCTCTTTCTTGGTGTTCTTTTTTCACTTTCCGCCAGTGTATATATATCCTGTTATGTACTAAGACGATAGGAGCTCTTGCTTTGAACTATGCATAAAAAAATTATTCGTCACTGGGCGTGGCGAATAATAATGAGTTAAAAAAAAAAAGTGAATTGTTTTTATTCTCGGGAATTAAACTCAGGAAGAGCCCTATTTTTTGGATGTAACAGTAGTATTTTGTGAACGCTTAATTTTGTACATTCTGTGCTAAAGTAAATGGTTTTGTTTGGTATTAATTTTTTTATTGAATATTGTTGAGGTTAAGTTAAAATTATTTTTGCAGTGGAGCAGTACATGTTAAATGTATAAGAATATATATATATATATATATATATATATATGTTTCTATGATTTTTTTTTTAGGCTAGCTGGGTGTGGAAGAGTTGTCAATATCCTTTTGTCAGGTCTTGTATGTGTGGTCAAGTAATGGCTGGCCTGGAAACTTCCTGTCAGTATTTTCTTTTGAGTTAAATTAGAAAGAAGAGTAATTTTACATAGGTTAAGCCAGCGGTACTTTATCTCTTGTAGTTTTTTGGAGCTTTTGTGTGGAATGTTATGAAGTTCAGTGATTAAGTATCATTCTTTGTGAAAAAAAAAAAGCTTCATACTAAATTTTATACTCAGAGGGGACAGATTGAGAAAAGGGAGATGTTATAAATGTAGTAGCAGTAGGGGTTATAGGATTTCATAATTGTGTTATAAGCTATTTTGATGAACAACCTCTCGGACCAGTATTTCTATTAAGTAAAATTTAACTCTTTTTGCGTTCAGTGATTTTTGTATTTGTGAAATAGAATTTGTATTTATGAGCTTAGTGTAGATGCCATGTAGTTGGGAATTTTTCTTGTAGGCTGGTTATTAGTATGGTTTGGTGTTTCAGTAAATTTAAGTGCAAAATTACTCTTTATAAATTTGTGTAGTAGTGAGGGCTATTTCTAGTTTCAGCCTACAAGAAAAATTCCCAACTACATGGCATCTACACTAAGCTCATAAATACAAATTCTATGATTGGAAAAACCGATTTTTATGGTGAAAGAATATAGAAATGGGCATACAGGCAGAATAAGGGGCAGGTGTAAAGTGTGACTGAGAGAACCCGAATAGCTGTTGTGTTTCTTCAAGAAGTGATGATTTTTCTAGAAATAGGTGATTTTGAGATATGGTGATTTATAGAGTTTTCTAGAAATAAAGTAAGGTTTCGTATTGTGTGTCTAATATGGTGTTATTGAGCTTTCTGGGAAATGAGTAGTACAGTGTGTTCCTGGGAAATAAAGATGTGGAGTGATATGGAGTGATTATTTGGGAAATAAAGATATGGAGTGATTTTCTGGTAAATAAGGATATGGAGTGATTTTCTGGGAAAAAAGGTGATTTATTGAATTTTCTGGAAATAATGATGTTGAGATATTTTGGGGGCAAGAGAACTCTTGTGGGATACTTTTCCCTATGTGGACATGCCTCGGGTCTGAAAGGGTGCATGAAACAAATTGGGGGATTTGTTTTCTGCCCGAGTAAGCTCGTTGGCCCATAGGAGGTGGTTCCTACCAAGGAGTGATGTGAGTTGTCCCAAAATCTGAGTGAACAAACAGTACAGGGTGGCCACGCTTTGCTCCACTACACTGTATAGGCTGGGAATGGATTCACGACCCATTCTCGCCTTCACACCCAAACTTTGTTGTTCCTGCAGTGAAATCGTGTTTTTCTAGGCAAGTGGGACTCGTTGAGTGAGATGTTTGTTTGGCTTTCCTGCCCGAGTTGATTACTACATGGGTGCTTGTAGATTGGAAAACTTATAGTGTAGAATTTTGAAAAGTTGGATTAATCTGTTTATAAATTGTCTGTCAGGACAAGTTATGTAATTGAAAAATTTGATGAACGGTAGGAGTGCACATAAATAAGGCCAAGAGTGTTGGAAATTGGTGTATGCTTTCGCCTACATTATAACATTTTGAGTACTCAGCACGAGCTTGTGTTGGTAAGGATTTTTGGATTTTCATGATGATAGTGTGAATTGAGATTCTTTTGCCAGTGTAGCAATTTAATGATAACTTTTGAGTGAATTGATTAAGGCATTTGATGTATTAGGTTTTGTATGGTGTCTAGAATTGGTTCAGTATCAGTTAATGCTAGATTGTTAGGTTATGTTGATTTTAAGGCATATTTTCCTGGAAGTGTAGAACCTTGTATTAAAATAACTTTTTCATTATGCGTAAAATTTTGGCTCAGTTGTTGTATCATTTAAAAATTAAAATGGATTCAGAAGACTGGTCTGGGAAGGTTTGTTCGAAGGAGTTAGTTAGAGCAACATAGTGTCACATATTCTTATAATTATTATAAAGAGAGAGAGAGAGAGAAATTTCATTTCAGTAACAAAACTTATCCACCATGTTAAATCAAGTGTTTGTGTTGTGCAATTCATTAAAATTATGGTATTTATTTTTATAAGTACTGTGACTGGTGCTATAGTTTCATTGAAATCAACTAAGCTGTCAGCTGTTTATGTTTATTGGGCCCAGTGGCCAGGTATAAAATTTGTGACCAAAAATTAGCTTGTTGAGTTTTACAAAATAAATATAGGCCAAGTGACCTTTCAAAAACCCAAACCTTAGTGCAGTAAAGTATTAAGTATCTCAGTTTGAATTTTCATCACATGGTTCAAATGTATCCCCCTCAGCAGTGACTGAGGTGAGAAACGAAATCAGGGGTAATTGTGCTTTAAAATCAATGTTTTTGTCCTAACTATTATATTTGACTTTACCGCCTCCAAAAGTTATTTACACGTGTACATAACTACTAATAAACTACTAGTTATACAAATTTGGTAAACATGTAAACAATAATTACTTTTCTTCCACTTTCAGGTGTATCTACTCATCTAACGCAAACAACACTAACAATACAATAGTAACTTTTGGGAGTTTCCAAATTCAGTGTTGCATTTTATTTTCCTATTTATTTTTCATGGCCTTAATCAAAATTTCAGTTTTGTTCCATCCACCCATCTCCCAAATGGAATTTTTCTGTAATTTCCATAGAAAGTGCAATATTAGCATAAGCTCTTCTTTTTTTTAATACCCATAATCCTCAACGTTTCAGAACCTTACAATATTCTGATTATAGCCTGTTTCGGTAATTAAAGAACGAGGTGAAACAGCACTGTGATATATCCGTGACTCGAACCCCGACCTATCTTGGACAAACGGTCAGAAGCAAGAGAGTCAAACAACTCGGGTACAGGGCTGACAGCCTTGGCCTATCGTTGCACACCCTGGAGAAGCCTTTCCTTCGAACCTTAGCACAACCTCGACGCACTTCGTCGGGCCTCCTTGGCCGGTGATTATACAAAGAGCATGACACAACATGCATTTGAGATCATTTAAGTTGGAAATTTGTAAATCCAAGTCACTTTATAATTATATTTCAAGTATTTCTATATAACAAGGGTAGTCGTTAATCGCCCGCAAATATTATTTTAAGGGAGGGGTGTCCGGATCCTTAGGACCCCAATGTTGCGTGCGTCTGCATTCAAGTGATATACGGAAGGAGACCTTGAAAAAAAGATTTGGGCACGGCAGCAGTCTAAATCGCTTTCTTGTTCTTGCTATTCGGAGGTTTAACGACCACCGTGCGATGCAGTCACTGTCCCTAATTTATGGTCACTGGTTTCAGGGGAGGGAGGGAGCCAGTGCCATAAGACAAACATAACATCCACACCTCACCGGGATTCGAACCCGGACCCATCTTGAACAAATGGTCAGACCACTGCGCCATTGGGTAGGCACTTTCTTTCACCGAATAGAAAGACCTCGAGCTGGTAGCGGACTGGTAAGCGTTACGCCGTTACGATGTGTTAGAACTGTGTTGTCCCAGTTGTACGTTATAGTTTTTTTTTCTGTTTTGTTTGTGGTTTAATGCCTTCCAAGAATATATAAAGCTACAATGAATCGTTCATCCCTTAATTTAGCGCCATCGATTTCAGGGAAGCCGGAAAAGCAGCGCCGGAAAGACAAGCACAGCTCTTGTACCTTATCTCAGAATCTGAACTCGGACAAACAATACGAGAAATCAGAAGCCCACTACCTAGACCATGCCCAAATTAGGGTCACTGGTTTCAGGGAAGGGAGAGAGCCAGTGCCGTAAGATAAATATAACATCCATGATTCATCGGGATTTGAACCCGGACCCATCTCAGAGAAATGACATAAGCAAACTCTTAGACCACTGCGCCACCCGGTGGCTGTCTCTTTCCTGACGATCACTGGAGTATTACGGTAAGAATATAAGGACCTCAACATTCGTAAGAGAAATGCAGAGTTGTTATCTGACATCTTAAATCAGATAAAGGTATTAAAGTTCTTGAGAGGGCAGCCCCGCACCGGTGGCGCAGTGGTCTAAGCGATGGCTTCTGATCATTCGTCCGAAAGGGGTCCAGGTTCGAATCCCGTGAGGCATGGATGTTGTGTGTTGTCTTACGTCACTGGCTTTCTCCCTTCCCTGTAACCAGAGACCCTAAATTAGGAACGGGCGACTGCTTATAACCCACTGAGTTGCTCACGGTGGTCGTTAAATCTCCAATAAAAAAAATAAAAAAGTTCTTGAGATGGGGTGGAAGGAGGGAAAAATCTAGAAAAAGCGGAGTTACATTTCGATTGAATCGTTTTGCGTCAGGCAAGTCCGTAATTGTTCCCTGTGGCCTCTCCTTGCTGAACAAAGCATTGAAAATGGTAGAGTGACTGGGAATGGATTCACCATATATTTCCTGACATCTACATTTTTAATAAGGTAAACTAAAATAATAATAATAACGAGGGGGGGGGGCAGGATCGGGGAGGGTTGAGTTCCTCAGAATGGATGATTTGTGTTGCACGAAATCATAGCTTCCTAATGTTCGACAGGCATGCGTTCTCTGAAACAAGGGGCGTGCGTGACGCAGCCCTTGCGACACATTTTTTGCCGTAAAGGAAGAAATAAATAAATGAAAAGTAAAGAAAGCACGGCAGAGAGGATGGACAGTTAACGGCTTCTGCTGCCGAGGGCTTTATGTGTAGTTATCTGTGGACCTCCATAATCGTCGGACGAGAGAACGCTTTTAGCTGATAGGGTCAACATGGAATCGAGTAAATAATCACGTGATGCTGCCGGCAGTGCTTGGTTGCGTGCGTTCCTACTGGTGGCGTTCGTGTGTCTGTATGCGAGCGTGGATGCCACCTTCTGTTACTGAAATAAGAGAGCTTGATGAAATATACGGGATAAAAGAAATGAGAGGGAGAAAAAAATAGAATGCCAGAGTGCTAAGTTGTGGTGAAAGGAAAGGGGGCTGGAGAACTTAACATAAGTGATCATGTATTAATTTAGTTGACGATTGCATTACATACTTTGTTTCTGCATCTATACGTCGAGAAACATGTATGGGTTTATTATACTCTCTGTACCTGGAACATGTCAGTGTCATGATGATATCATAGAATGACGATGCAAATAATTCGTGGATGTGAGTCATCAAGAACGCCTTGCTTACCACGTATCCATTAAATGTGCCCCAACATATAATTAGGAAGAAAGAACAATGAAGCAAAAAGAAAGTAGCTTTCTCTTACTGTGGCCATGTAAACTGAAGGCCGATACCTCTATTTTAACTTTTCCCTCTGAGAACCGCAACCCGGAAAACACTGGGACCCAGTTCTTCGAAGAAAGAGATGCGTAAGGTATAAAAAAAAATTAAGAATCATTTTTAGTGCGACATTTTTAAACAAACAAACAAACAAGTACGTGCTTCACTTCATAGATGCAATATCTCTACATCTATGAGATACATTTAAAAAAATCTGTTTTTATTGAATGAAGTTAATCATCAGCAGGGTTTGCAATCGCTTTATTGGGTCTCGGGGACCATTGCATAGAAAAAACGGGAAAATATAGGGTAAAGGAAAAACTGCAAAATAAGGCAGAGCACATAATACAGCAAATGGCAGAGCAGATAGGAAGACAATAAGTAGGAGCGTAGGATAAAAGTGCTAAATGTGAAAGGTAAAAGTCTTCGTGAGCAATAACGTAGGCGTTCGAAGCATCTTCAAGACAAGGCAGAACACAGGAAGCATCAGAAGGCTGCAGGACGAACTCTTCGCAGAAATATAGCACAATACAAGGACGAACATGGAAGCAAAGTCAGGGCGACATCCAGGAAAAGCAGAGTGTAGTTCATACGTCAGGCGAGAGAAGACTAGGCAAAGTCAAAAGGCATCACGGTGGGAATCCCGAGAGAAATAGTAAATCCCCCTGATGGGACGTCGAAGGAGCAGAGAAGTCGGCAGGACGGTAGTAGAGACGCACCCAGACTTCCATCTCATCGTCATAGGCATCATCATCATTGTCAACCATTATCAATCCACTGCTGGACGAAGGTCTCCCCAAGTTTCTTCCACAACGGTCTGTCTTGTGCCAGTCTCCTCCATGTTACTCCCGCATACCTTCGAATTTCATCCACCCATCTCACATGTGGTCTTCTTCTGGGTCTTTTCCTGTCCCTCGGAATCCAGTCTAAAATTTCGGTTGCCCATCGATGGTCTGTCCTTCTGGCAATATGTCCAGCCCATTGCCATTTCAGGGATTTTACTCTGATCATGATGTCTTCCACTCTTGTCATTTTTCTGATCCACGAGTTCCTCTTCTTATCTCTCCAGGTTACACCAAGCATGATTCTCTCCATTCCTCTTTGAGTTGTCTGTAGTCTTTGTATGTCTCTTTTAGTTAAGGTCCACGTCTCTGCACCATACGTAAGCACTGGAAGGATACATTGACCAAACACTTTTCTTTTAAGACATAATGGCATATTGCTCTTAAAAATTATACTTTAAACTCTCCAGGCAAGTTTTATACGCCGATTAATCTCTTCATCAATGTGACCCTCACTTGATATCTGCTGTCCAAGATAAATGTAGATATTGGTACATCTCCAGCTTTACCCCATCAATCGATAAATCTTCCTATTTTGTAAAAGCATTGTACATCACTTTTGTCTTCTGAAAGTTCATTTTTAATCCCACTTCTTTACTCTTGTCAGCAAGTTCTTGGATCATACTCTGCAGCTCTGATGGTATAGTTACAAAAATGAGTATGTCATCAGCAAAACGAAGGTGGGTTAGATAATCTTCATTAATCTTTATCCCTTTGTTTTCCCAGTTCAGTGATTGAAAGACATTTTCCAATGTGGCATTAAAGAGCTTGGGAGGTATGGTGTCACCTTGTCTCACCCCCTTTCTAATTTTTCTGTGTGTTGCATTTTCAAGCAGCCGAATCTTTGCACTTGCATTTGCATAGATGTTATTAATAATATTAATGTATGCATCTTCAATACCGCAGGATTTCAGAGCCATTGTATCTGCTGATGGTTTCACCGAATCAAAGGCTTTTTCATAAACGATAAAAGCCATGCACAATGGAAGTTCATATTCCCTCGCTCTTTCAATTAGTTCTCTCAGTACGTGGATATGATCTATTGTGCTGTAGGCACTCCTGAATCCAGCTTGTTCTCTCGGTTGAGCCATGTCCAGTGTTACCTTCAAACGGTGTGAAAGAACTTTAGTGAAGATTTTATAAACCACTGATAGGAGGCTGATAGGTCTGTAGTTCCTGAGATCCTCAATGTCACCTTTTTTAAGTAGCAGGATCATTATAGCATTGTTCCAATCCTCAGGAATCTTCCCTTCATTAAGGCATCGAGTGAAAATTTGGGTGAGTACTGTTTCGATTTCTCCACTTGCTTCTTGTATGATGTCTACAGTAATTCCGTCTTCTCCTGGAGCTTTTCCCCGCTTCATGTTCTTGATTGCATGTGCAACTTCTGCTGGGAGGACTGGAAGAACTCTGGTACCTTCCATGATGTCTGGAGTACATGCATCATCCCTTTCATATAACTTGGAGTAGAAATCTTTCACTCTTGTCAAAATTTCGCCTCTATTTCTTGTTACAGAACCATCTTCTTTTCTCAGTGCCATAATCTGTTTTCTTCCCTTACTGAGATGTCCCTTTGCTATCTTTAGGCTTTGGTTGTTTTCAATTGCTTTCCTCACTAGTTCACAGTTGAATTTCCTTACATTTTCAGTGATACTTTTTCGTACTGTCTTGCATAGCTCTATGTATTCCACTTTGGAAGTCACATCTTCTTTTGTTTTCATATCTCTCTTTTTTTTTTTTGCATCAACATTTTGGTTTTTCCTGATAATTTGTTCACATGCAACTTGTTCTTAGACCCAGCTAATTTTGTTGCTGTTTCCATAAGAGCTTTGGTTACTTTTCCGTTAACTTCAGAAATATCCACTTCTTCCGATGTTAGGCCTTCTAAAGCAGAGAATCTGTTCTTCAGTTCCAACTTGAAGGTATTATAGTGTTTTTTAAGGTTGGTTATGTCAATAAATTTTGTTTGTCTTATGAGCTTGCCACGTTCCAGTTTAGTGTTGAGGTGCATCTTACATCTCACCAATCTATGGTCACTACCTGTGTTAAACCTATTTAGCACACTGCAGTCTTCTATGACGAATTTTTTGTTACACATAATAAAATCAATTTCACTTGTCGTCCCATTTGGATGTCTCCATGTCCATTTCCTGTGCGGCTTTTTCTTGAAAAAGGAGTTCAAGATGAAAAACCCTTCTGACTCTGCAAACTCAACGATAGTATTTCCACGCTGGTTTCTGTTGCCGTAACCGAATTTACCTACTGAAGTTTCATTCTGTTGCCGTTGCCCTATTTTTGCATTGAAATCTCCCATAATTATCTTAAACTGCTGTTTACCTTTATTATTTAGATGACGAATTTCCTCAAAAAATTCTTCAATTTCTTCTTCAGGATGACTGGTGGTGGGTGCATAAGTTTGAATAATCTGTGCCTGGTATCTTCTCGAGAGTTGGATAACGCGTCGTGCAGCTCTGTCAGAGGAAACTTCAACTTCTACAACTTTATCCTTCAGTTTCTTGTTTACTATAAATCCAACACCACTAGTTCTGCCAGTATCTGTCCCACGATAGTAGAAGACATGTCCACTTTTCAGTTCAATGAGATCTTCTCCTTTTCTCCTTACCTCACTTAGCCTGACGATGTCCCACTTGATCCTTTGTAGTTCCTCTTCCAATTGAAGAAGCCTTGAATCAGAAGATAGGGAGCGTCCATTATACGTAGCCAAGGTCAGCATCAGATGGCAGCCTAGTCCGGTCCTCCGGGGATTCTTAGCACCCTCTGCCTTCATGTCGCACTGGCCGCTGCCTTGGCCAGGTACATTCCAGCTGCCAGAGACTGAGGGCCAAGATTTAAGTTTTGGAGTCATTTTGGAAGGGTTTGGCCATAACTCACCACGCTGGCCAAGCGGGTTGGTGAGTGTGGGATAGCTCTTCCTCTAATCCCGATGGTATAGTTATACCGCTATTGGCGTTCGTCAGAGCTTCTTTAGTGGGAACAGGATGCACCACGAGAAGGCGGGGTTGACATTTGTCAAGGAGAGGCTGTGATGTTACGTATCACCTGACCTTACATCCCATATATATATATATATATATATATATATATATATATATATATATATATATATATATATATATATATATATATATATATATATATACACTGAGTGGCCACTTTATTATGACCACCTGACAGTTTTAAACAAATGAGCTACGGCTGCACGCTGTTGCCGCCAGGGGGCGAGGCTATTATTAAAAGGCAAAGCTTAGTGCTTGCAACAGTAGTAGCAGTGATTTTTGGGTGACGAGATGGGGAAAAATGCGATTTGACGGACTTTCAACGTGGGATGATTGTAGGAGATCGGAACCATGGAGCCAGTATCACCGAAACCGCCGCATTCGTGAAATGTTCCAGAGCAGCTGTTGTTAACGTGTTTAAAAACTGGACTGTCAGCCAAAAAACTGGGTGTCTACGTGCAACGTGTGGTCGTCACTGACTAGTGACTGCTCGGGCGGAACGGAGAGTGTCCAGATTGGTAACATACAACAGAAGGGCAACAGTGCAGCAAATTACTGACCATTTTAATCAAGGATTCCCTCAAATGATCTCTGCACGCACTGTTCGCCGTACACTGCATCGGATGGGATATGGCAGCCGAAGGCCTGTTCGAACACCTTTGCTGTCTGCAGTTAACAAGAGAAAACGTCTCCAGTTCGCCCAGGAGCACAAGGATTGGACAGTCGGTAATTAAAAACAAATTATGCGATCCGATGAATCACGTTTTCAGTTGCACCATGCCGATGGCCGAGTGAGAATTTGGCGGAAACAGCACGAAAGCATGGACCCCAAATGCATTGCTACAACCCTTCAAGCTGGTGGAGGCAACGTTATGGTTTGGGGAATGTTTTCCTGGCATGCTTTGGGCCCTTTAATTTGTGTTGATCAACATCTGACTGGCACATCATATCTAAACATCGTTGCGGACCAAGTGTATCCTGTCATGTGGATGGTTTATCCCAATGGCGATGGTTACTTTCAACAAGATAATGCGGCCTGCCATAGTGCTCGTATTGTACAGGATTGGTTTCAGGAACATGCCGGTGAGTTTACTTTGCTTAAGTGGCCGCCACAATCTCCAGATCTCAACCCCATTGAGAATTTGTGGAATGAAGTTGAACAAGCCATCAGACAGCTGGATCCACAACCCTGCAATCTCACACTCCTGGAAAGTGTTATTCATCAAGCATGGTCTAAGATTCCACAAACCACCTATCAACATTTCGTGGAGTCCATGCCACGAAGAATCGACGCAGTATTAAAGGCAAAAGGTGGCCCAACGAAGTATTGAGGGGGTGGCTATAATAAAGTGGCCACTCAGGGTATATATGCTGCCAATAGCGCCGGATCCGTGCACACTACGAGCAGTTGAGCGAGTTTGAGACAGGACGTATAATTGGGCTGAGAGAGACTGGTTGGCCATTTCGCCGTATTACCAGGTATTTGGATCGGAGCGACGCGACATTCTGACAATGGGCGTGCCAGTGGGTCGAGTAGGGTACAACCCAGCATCAGGCGTGCAATGGACGGCCGAGGACAACGACAGAACGCAAGGATTGAGCGATTGTGACAGCCGCACGAACATAACTGAATTTGTTGCTCTCCGCCGTTCGTAGCCATGTTGCGTCGTCTACAGATGCGAAAGTGGCCGTCCGGTCCGTTGCTAGGCAACTTGTTGTACGGGGACAACATTCAAAG
Source organism: Macrothele yani (assembly GCA_039090855.1). Classification (NCBI taxonomy): domain Eukaryota; kingdom Metazoa; phylum Arthropoda; class Arachnida; order Araneae; family Macrothelidae; genus Macrothele; species Macrothele yani. Next base: position 123,362,189 of record CM077010.1, on the reverse strand, counting down.
ATGTATTTCCGCTGCCTACCACTGATCAGCGAGCATCGCTGGCACCAGTATAGCAGTGGTGTCGTGATGTCTTCAGTTATGAGTCGCGGTTTACACTTGGTGCCGATGACCAGTGCATAAATGTCTGGAGACAAGCCGGTCAGCGTACGGATCCTGGAACAGCACACGACTCACACACCAGGAGTGACTGTCTGGAGAGCCGTTTCCTATCATAGCCGGACACCCTTGGTAGACCTCCGTACCACTCTCCCGGCTCAACAGTACGTCGAAGACATTCTACGACCTGTTGTGCTGCCATTCCTGTAGCATCAGGACCGAGAAAATATTTCTACAGGATAATGCCTGGCAGCACACGGCACTGCTTTTCCATGCCTGCCTCTTGAATGTTGACCTTTTCCATGGCTAGCCCAATCGCCCGACCGCTCACCGATCGAACATGTTTGTGACATGATGGAACGCCACCTATGCCCGTCCCGGAATTTCGGTGAACTGGCCCGCAATTTGGACACCATCTGGCATGCTGTACCTCAGTTCAGTATCCGTGAACTGCATGCGATTATGCCACGCCGAGTAACCGCATGTATCTGAGCCAGAGGTGGCACTACAAGGTACTGACTTGTTCCATTCGTGTAGCTGTTTTATCCGAATAAATGGCCCAACTGCTCTGGAATTGCAATAATTTCCTTCCCTATACATGCACATTGTACATACTAATTTTCATCTCGATTGGGTGAATTACTGCCGTCTCAACACGATATTACAAGGTAAAAACACTTTAATGTAAAAGCATCATAGTTAAAAACTTTAAATATACGTTAAAAGTACACCATAACTTTCGAGTCAGCATCAGACTCTTCATGTGTGGGTCATATTATGTGAGCAGTGGGTTAAATACATCTAAAGGAGGGATATGACGTATATTGTCATAAAGGGCATGCGCACTATTGGTGAATCACCGTAACGCAATTCATAGCAATGCTATCACATAGTATTCTTTGACCTCAGATTTATACAACAGTGAAATAGCAAAAATAAAGGATTCTGCTGCTGCTGCCTTCGGCTACTCCCGATTCTTAGTGCACAAAGTACTCCAACAAATGCAGGAGCGAACGTCTTGTGCCTTAGCCAGAAATTACAGATCAGCCAAAAATGTTGTGGGATCTGTACCCTTCGTCCCGCCAATAACTAATATCTTGAAAAACATATGTAGACCTTATGGTCTGAACTTTGGGATAAAGACCCACAACATATGGTCTTCTGTTAAAAATGACAAGGATCCTATTCAGATGAAGGACGGACATGGAATTTATATAATCCCACTGAAAGCGATCGAACCCGAGAAGAAAGACCAAATATATATATAGGTTCGATGACCCGTAATCTCAAGACTCGCCTGATAGAGCATAAATATGACATAAAAAACAGATTCACAACCACAGCAATGTTGCGCCTACTTCGTGAAGAAGCGTATCAACCTTTGTGGGACGAAACAACCATATTAACTACTCCAAAGTCAAAAAACTTAACTCTCTTCACTGAAAGCCTGAAAATCTTTGCCCATCAGCAACAGTGTTGCAATGATGATTTCCCGTGTGTCGTGCCAAACCCTTGGAAATATTTAATTCAGAGTGACGTGCCAAATATTAACATTAATTGATAACAAATGCTATCACATTGCTATGAATTGTGTTACGGTGATTCACCAATATAGTGCGCATGCCCTTTATGACAATATACGTCCTATCCCTCCTTTAGATGTATTTTACCCACTGCACGCATAATATGACCCACACCGGATGAAAAGTCCGATGCTGACGCGAAAGTTTTAACCATGATGTTTTTACATTAAAGTGTTTTTACTTTGTAATATCGTGTTGAGACGGCAGTAATTCACCCAATCTACAACCCAAGCACCAAACACTTATGGAGTTCAATTTTCATTTCGATTGGATGATTCCTTCTTAGTGCTTCGTGTTTTTATTTTTATTTTGTGTGTGTGTGTGTGTGTGTATTAAAAAATCAAAAATCACATATTCCTCGTAACGGTTCCATAAAAATCCTTGGCAAAAAGTATCATATAAATCAAGTAAAAAGAGGCAATCCCGACTATCAAAAAAGAGCTGCAATAAATTAAATATGGCTCAATATTGTTGGTCACATCAAGGATATGTTGGTTAACATTTACGGCAGATTCGCCAAGGATTTTTATGTTGCCGAAGATTTTTATGAAATCGTCACGAGGAATAGTTGATTTTTGATTTTCCAGTTTTACGGGAAGTTTTTGATTTGCAGCTTCTAGGCGCGATTAGACTTTTTTCCTGTTACGTGTTATTGGGATTTGAATTTGGTTGATGCTCTGAAAATAATATTCACACACACACACATCTAGAAATGGAAAACAACTTAAGCAAAATGTAACTGAGGAGACTCAGGAACAGAGAAATTTCTTTGGAAAACCATGATGAGCTAATTGCTGGTGTAAAGGACTAAATTAAACCAACCTAATGAAAAAACGAAATTAGAATTTTATTGCTTTGGGTCGGGCAACGCTGTGCTTTTTACCTATTTCATTCCCCAGTTTTCAAGCTAATTTCCGTTTTTCAGGCATCATAGATATTAATAGTAACTTTAGTTATCCCTAATCCAAACCCAGGTTTTTAATCCTATCACCTCATGTCAGGTGACTACCAGTTACCATTTTTTTTAATGCTAGTTTTTTTTTAATCCCTTGGGTAAAAAACACAGGCAGAAACTCAAACTCTCGATTTTAGTAGAAATAGGAGGAACATTTTGAATGCCTTGCCCTTAAAAACGCCATGTTGAATGACTTCTCTAGTAGTGATAATACTGTACTTGAATAATTTCTTTACAGAAAAATGTTCTATTTAACGTCGTGACACGCAGACACAGCACCTGTCACCTCCTTAGCTCCGTTCCTTCAAGCCAGCGACATTGCCTTGCACTCCTTTCCTCGAAAGCAATCCCTAGCCACGTGATCAACCCTCACTACCACTGGGCCTATAGTTAAGAGTGCTTTAGACTCCACTTTTCGCATTGGAATCCCCTACTTAGTAAAATAAACAGCAGAACAATTAGTAATGACCTTCCTCAGTGAATTCGTATTCAATCTTCTCATTCGCCCTTGGCCATACTGATATGAAAGTAGGCTGAAACTACAGGTTTGGAACAGTGGAGACAATTGGTTTTCATGACTCTGCGGATGGATTAGTAACCTTTTTACGGAGAATAAACAATGCATTTTCTAGGTAAAAATATGTAGGGCTACTCGACGGACACGAGAATCATTATTTGGCATAGTCCAAATTATGCACTGCTGGCCATTAAAAGTGCAACACCACGAAAGACAAGAGATATCAAAGCCATATTTATTTACGGAAAGCAGATGATACAAGTGTGGATCGATTACAAATACAGCACGGTGAGCCGAGGGGAACACATAACAATCAGTATCTGGTGTAGACACCATGGGCGGCAATTACAGCTGCAACACGGCCCAGGATCGAGAGGAATAGACGTTGGACGTGTGTTTGGGGAATGTCCGTCCACGCAGCTTCGATACGATGCCACAGTTCCTCCGTTGTAGCCAGGGATGGTCGCTGGCGTGCCAGTCGTCCGGCGATCATGAAATACGCGTGTTCAATAGGCGACATATCTGGGGACCGCGCGGGCCAAGGAAGACGTGGCACATGGTAGCGATCCAGGAAGTCTTGGGTGTTGCGTGCCACAAGCGGTCGCGCATTATCCTTTTGGTAAATGGCACCAGACGGTCCCTGAAGATATGGCACCATACAGTCCCTGAAGATATGGGATCAGACAGTCCCTGAAGATATGGCACTAGACAGTCCCTGAAGACATGGGCACCAGACAGTCTCTGAAGATATGGCACCAGACAGTCCCTGAAGATATGGCACCAGACAGTCCTTGAAGATATGGCACCAGACAGTCCTTGAAGATATGGCACCAGACAGTCCCTGTAGATATGGCACCAAACAGTCCTTGAAGATATGGCACCAAACAGTCCCTGAAGATATGGCACCAGAGAGTCCCTGAAGATACGGTGCAACAACAAGCTCCAACACCTCACTGGTGTAACAATGGCTGTTCAACGTACCGGTAATGCGGACGAGGCGCGTTCGGGAGTGGAATCCAATGGCACCCCATACCATAACGCAGGGGGCCGGGCCGGTATAGCGTAGCATAATGCATGACTCACTCAGCCGGTCGCCGCGGTACCGCCAGACATGGATTCGTCCAGCCTGGTGCTGCAAACTGAATCGGGATTCGTCGGAAAACAATATGTTTTGCCATTTTCTCCTCTATGCGCGACGTTCTTGGCACCATTACAGTCACAGACGCCGGTGCTCTGCTGTCGTGTAAAAATGCCCCGCTGCTGCAGACGACGTCGAACCGTCCGCGCGGAGACTGGGTGTTGTACCACACATCTGAACTGTTAAGCTTACGGTGGTCGATATGGCTGTGCGATCTGTCAGAGCCATGCGCACCAGATGTCGATCCTCTCGTTCGGTGGTATGACGGGGCCATTGGGATCCCGCACATGGTGTGTTCGTTCCTCCGCTACCCACTGACGCCATATTCTCTACACGTGGCCGCATGTCGTCCCACACGAACACCGATGCATCAGAATGACAATCCACAATCCCGATATGCCACAATTCTCCCGCGATCGAACTCGAAAACCTGTTGGTAGGGCTGCCGTTGTCTTCGACGGGGGCATGCTGCAGCTTTCCGTGGCCAGGAACGGCCAACAAACACACTTCGAGTGCTTAAAACCGGCTCCTTCTTCACCCCTCTTATACGACTTTCTGGAGGAGTTACTGTCCCACATGATTTCCATATGTGTTGCCCGGTAAATCTCTTAAATGTACGCCCGTGTTTTGCCCTTTTGCCAACTTCCAAGCACCTGGAATGCGATCTTCCTGGTGTTGCACGTTTAATAGCCAGTAGTGTATTTTAAAGTTTAAAAAATTGAAAAATGCAGCATCTTGAACTGGGTGGGCAAGAAAATTTTCAGGTTGGTCGTACTCCTTTGGCGACGTTCCTGGGTAAGAAATGCGTAACTACTGTGCACTGACTTGAACAACCGAAATCTGTTATCTAAATGAGCAAGTAGTGCATTTATAGAAGACTAGAATGAAAAAAGAATGTCCTGATAATATGTCCCCCTTAAGTTAAGTTTTTCTTTAGATACTTACTTGCATTAACTTAATTGTTATAGTTTTGGTCAATTCAGCTGTGTTTTCCCTCTCTTTTTCTCTTAAACAATTTTTCCATAGATAGTTTAGTAATACTTTAGAATAATTTTGAGTCCCTCCCTCAGCAGCGAGGGCCCCAATCAATGCATTGCACACACTGCAACTTCCCCTTTTCCCGCCCCTCATCATGAGAAGGATGATTCATGAACTTTCGAATAACTGATGCACCTAGGTGATCTGAAATTATTGTATGTTTTACACAGTGCCTACATTTTTAAAAGTCAGATTAGGAAAATTCTGTTCGCATCCGCTACAGCTGTGTAAAACTCTTTGCATTTTGAGACGCATGATACAGTGCTTTATCACTAGAAAGAGCAAATGCATATTTCTGTGAGGTCAGGTAATAGTATATTTACTTTTGAAAGTTTAAATTGGTGTCGTATGTCATATTTTAAGAAGTTTTCTTTTTGCATCCGATTGCTGTAGCGATTAGAACATTATTTCCTACATTTCCGAAGCCTTTTTAAATGCAGAATGTTTTCACTAGCTGGGGCATAAATTAAGTTTCTTAGTCCACTAATGTAACAGTTGGATTGGGAGAACACTTTCCCCATCTGCTAGGTCAGTATAACACTTACACTCTCAGATTTTTAGGTGGCCTATATTCCCCACTGGGGAGCGTTGTCGAAAAAAATTCAATGTCTACTTTATATTGCAAACGCGCTTAGTTTTGATTTTGAAATGGTATGTAAAAAACAATAATATAATCAAGAACATTTTTTTTGTTTTCTGTCTTCAAAATGCACAGCGCTACCTCAAGCAATACAGAAATGTGTTAAGGCAGGGATAGGCGATTTGCAAGGCTCCCCAAATCCTCATCAAGTTCCCACCCTAAGGAACTTCATAGAAGATCTCGTAAGAGATCTTATTCAAATTTTGAAGATGACAATCCGTTTTTTTTTTTTGTGGAAATATGACAAGAATGATAAGTCAGATAATATCTGAAAACTTGAAAATTTCGTCGTCCTGGAGCGGGAATCGAACCCGCGTCTCCCAGATAGCGTGCGGGTATGCTAACCACTACACCACCCAGAACGACGAAGTATCAAGTTTCCGATCATATTTATACCAAAAAACGGATTATCATCTTCAAAATTTGTATTATATGGTGTAATCCCGTATTTCATTCACGAGATCTTATTCTTCAAATGTAGAAGAACGATTCGCAAACTCAAAAACATTTTAGGTTCTTCAAGTATAGACATTAGTCTCCTCTTAAGCCTACAACTTCTGCATCCTTCGGAGGGGGCACCCAGTCAAAATTAATTTCTTAAAAAAGTTAAAAATACTTTTTTTCTTTTTTGTACTCTTGTTTGGTAATACTCTTGTTCAAAACTGGTTAGGCGGGCTTTTTTACGTTTATTTAAGCTTTCCCACTTATTCATTTGAGATGGGCTCACCCCTTAATTTTTTAACACCTATGCATAGCGTCCTGAGCTAGCGCAACTCGGCCCGCTTTAATAAAATTTATTCATTTATACAGGATTACAAGGAAAGTCCGCGATCACGACAATATGTCACGAACTATGGCAGTTAGAGATTTACTTCTTCTGCAGTTATATAAGAAACCCCCTATAGCGCTCACAAGAACACCACGAAGGATCCCCTCGCCCTCTTTTGGGGGGTTGAGGGGGCTACCCCTCTGCAGATAGGGCAAAAAATTCAATTACAAACTTGTTCAGCGAGGCGAAAATAGTACATAAATGTTTTTGTCCCGTAACAAAAGATGGAAGGGGACTCTCCAAATGCAAGAAAAGCGGAAAGCTACCTGAGTCGCTGTGTCCGAAGCATATTTGCATGGATTTCAAATGTGCTTTCTGCTCTGTCGTCAGTATGCCAACACTTCGTGAACCAGTGACGGGAAGTCGAAAGCTTTAACACGTACGCAAGTCAATTAGATGTGCATACAGTTTTCCTATTGGATGAGTGTTTCGCCACTTTATGCTATTTCTCCTTGTCTCTGTGTATTTTTTACTGTATTGCACATCAAAGTCTGATGTCAAGGTGCTGACTTTTTTTTTCAGAACAAGAACTGTTAAGGTTTGTAGGAAAACTTTTCCTTTGTGCTTTCATTTACTTAGAACTTACCAGTTTAGAAAAGTTCTAAGTGATAGGTTCTTGTCTAAATACTCTGTCGTTGCTTCCGGATCTTGTGAATTTCTTGGGACCACATTTACGGTCTCCTTTCACCTTTTGTTATGGGACAAAAACACTTTTATGTACTATTTTTGCCTCCCTGAACAAGTTTGTATAGTTGACTTTTTGTCCTATCTGCAAAGGGAGGCGAGATATCCCCCTCAACCGCCCCCTATAAAAAGGGGGCGAGGGGATCCCTCGTGGTGTTATTGTGTATGCCATAGGGAGTTTCCTATACAACTGCACAAGAAGTAAATCGCTAACTGCCTTAGTTCGTGAGATATTGGCCTGATCAAGGACTTTCCTTGTAACCCTGTATAGGGTGGGATATGACGCGATATATTTAGTTTCATCAGCCTTTTATTTTTATTTTTTAAATTATTTTCTTAAAATCCATTATCAGGTATCGGTGTGCTTTGTTTAATGGGCCTTGCTAAAAGGATTTCACGGGGTATTGGAATAATTATTAATGTTCTTCCTTTCTTAACCCCAAATTTGATGATTCAGATTTATTTTACACTGGTACAGTCTCATTTAAATTATTGTATATTATCTTGGGGATTTACTACTTAATATAATATTGATAAACTGCAAAGGCTTCAAAACAAATGCTCTTTTACGAGCATTGTAAGTCTCAGAGCTGGTAAATCTTAGGATTGCTTCATAAAGCGGACTGAATGAGGAAAAAGAAATTTTAAGGTAAAGTCGGCGGACTTGTAGATGCCATACTTTGAGTTTGATGCTTCCAAAACCCAGAACAGTGAATTTACCTCCTTGTCTATAACTTTTTTTTTTTTCATTATTGAACTGGAAAAGAAATAATTGTTTTGGAGGCCCCACACCTGGGTCTCATTGGCGTACCTGTAAATCTGCCCCTCATTGTGCATGTGTGGTTGAGAATCATTGGATAAACTATTTCTACAGATTTATCCCGAAGTATTTTTTTTTTTTTTTTAGCGATTCATCGTTCGTACAATTTCAATTTCGCTTTTTTAAAAACAGTTCAGTACAATAATACATAAGGCATTTAAATGCTTATAATGAAACACAAAAATAATTTTTATAAACCACCGAAAATAAAAATTCTGAGAATTTACAACAACGTCGGTCTTTCAGAAAGGGCTTGCTTGTCTTTCGGGGGGTGAGCCCCTCCAGCCCCCTTCTAGCTACGGCCCTGGTAGGACGTCAGCTCACGCAGCACAGGGTATGCAGCGCAGGGTTTGTTTCAAACATTGATATCTTATCACAGAAAAGGAAGAAAACTTTTTATTATAGTTTTGTCTTTTAAGATCATAGTCCTTCAGCAGTTGTTTTTTTTCACATCGTGATAAAGAAAAGCGAATTGGATGTACACATCCATGACTAAAAACTGATTAAGATAAGTTTTTCGGTTTTTCTTTAGGGTTAAGAAATAAATAAAATAAAGGAAAGACAAAGGACATTAATCTAGAGTGACCCTTACTGATTTTCTCAGAAAACTACACTGGGAAGGTAGCTGACCGTGAGATTTAAGTTGAATAAATTAGAAAATTTCTAGCTGATTGTTCCCTTGCAAGGAACAGCGGCATTAGAAAAATTCCCACTGGAGAAGAAATAATCTCCGGTTCTGCACGGAATTTTGTAAGATTGTAAAAGGTTCATCAAGACCACACACACACACACAGCTTAAGATTTTGTTTCGGTGCATTAGTAATAACACAATCGCACCGGGCCGAATGGTACAGTAGCATTCGTTCGAGATGGGTCCGCGTTAGAGTTCATGATGTGGCATGGGTAGTGCACCGGTATATAACGGCGAAAACCCGGCCCCCTCTTCTTGGTATCGACCTAAAACCAGAGACGGACGACAGCCCATCCTGATCTAACGGCGAGCCACTATGAGCAGCCCTACGAGCTGCTCATAGTGGCAGTTAGACCAGAAAAAAAAAAAAAAAAAAAAAAGGAAAACACAATAGGAAAAGTTAACTTCGTAGATTTTTCGGTGTAGAAAAATTATTTGTTTTACAACTTTGGGAGTATCTTACCTTCTAAAATTAAATATTTATAAGTCGCAGCAAACAATGTGCTTTTTTGGGGGTTTTTTCGGGAGAGGAGGGAGGTTAATGTTCACAGTAAGCATCAATGGCTATGAGCGCCGCTCCCTGTGAACGAGTGGGCTGAGGCGCTGGCTTCTGACCCTTCGAATGAAATAAGCCCAGTCGACCCAGTGGCGTGATGGGTCCGGATTCGAATCCCGGAGAGGCATGAATGTTGTGCTTGTCTTACGGCACATGCTCTGTACCCTTCCTGGCATCAGTGGTCCTAATTTTTGGGACGGGCTGCTTATAGCCCATCGAGTTGCTCACGGTGATCGTTAAACACCCGAACAAAAAAAAAACTGCCCGAGGTTCATGTCTGGATGAGATTTGATGGTGTCATGTTTGATTAGCCCAGGTTCATGTCTGGGTGATAGTTTGATGGTGTTCATGTCTGGGTGATGGTTTGATGGTGTTCATGTCTCTGTTTGATAGTGTCCCATCCCTGGACAGTGTCCCTAAATTGGGGACGAGAGACTGCTTATATACCGTTTGTTAGGGACTATTACTTCCACCTACTACTAATACTCATACTACATTACTACGTATTACTCATTAGTCTAGAGACCATTAATCATGGTACGTAGTAAACACACACACAAAGGACATAAGCAGTCGCTCGTCTTTAATTTGGCCCCTCTGATTCCGAGAATGCGGAAAGGTCAGCGCCGTGGGTCGTGCATCACCCACACCTTCAGATCAGATCATATGTAGAGGATTTTAAGGGAGTGACTGACGCCAGGTCTAAACAACCCTCGGAAATAGGAAGCTAGGAGATTGGGGCTAGAGTGCCTGATAGGAAAGTGATACGGAAGCAAGGTAGAAAGGGGGAGGAAGACGCCCTTATTTATTACCGGGGGTCCGACACGACTTAAAGTGCCCATCCGACGCACGGCGGATATGTAGTGGTTTGAGTGCTTGTACCAGCTGGGATCGAACCCGAGGTTTCTCCGTGGCAGTTACGAACGTTGACCACTAGGTCATCGGCGGCCCTCATCCGCACCTTCAAGCTAGGCCTCGGATTAAGTGCGAGTAAACATATACATAGGCCACTCTACCTCCGGGTATCGAACAAACGAATTTACGAAGACAGTGGTTATTCACGAATCACTTTCGGCTAAATCCGTGCATTACATCTGAGAAATTCCTTTCGTAGAGCCTTTGGCGTACGATGTTTTATGGAGAAGTATCTTACGCGCCTCTATAAAATTTTGGAGTTTTTGACTTTAGTCAAATTTAACAGGTACTAGGCGGAGGACGATAAAAGTCGTTTTGAAAAAACATGTCATTATGGGTTTTCTGGATATTTCAACCTTGTTATGTATTCATAAGTAGTGTCTTACATTTATTTATTTTTTTTAATTTCATGAGGACTCTTATAATGCGGAAATAAATAAATAAATGAAGAATGATTGTAGGAAGAACCAGCCGTAACGGACAAATCAGCTCAAGAGCGACTGTCCAGTACTACCCCTCCCAGTTTTCGTTCTGCCCCGTCGCTTTACGAATGAATCATGAAACAGCCAGATCCCCTCCACCCCCTTCGACAAATCTGGATGATTACCCTTCTGAATCACACGCGCATGCAAAAGCAGACCTACTTGCTGAGGAAACACTGACGCGTTAAATGGCACTTATTATTATAGTGCGTTGTTAGCGCCGGACCGCGACTTCTGCTGGGGGAGCTCGCATCTGTCTCGCGGCACATGCTATTCTCCCCACCTGCACCCCCTCCCCCCAAACAGCAACCACCGAAAAAGTGAACTTGGGCAAAACTGACACCGCCGTGGGGTTAGGTATTCGATTATTGCGTCAACGCAGAAAGCGCAACAACCGATCCCTCAAAACAAGTCAGCGTTTATTTCTCATGAGGGTTTATTGGTAAATTTGAGCGCTGCGTTGTGTGGGATTTGGGTACCACGCCTCATCGGAGGCAGTGTGTCATGTTCACACTTCCCCCGTTGAACTTCATCCTTGATTAACTCTTACCTACAACAGTCGAGAATGCAGTTATTAACGATCCAGAGAATTAGTAGAAGGTACTTGTGTGATCGTGCTATAATACACACTGGAACAAGAGGAAGATTTTTTCTTCAGGTTGCATTGAAATACCCTTATCAACATCGATCAAGATGAATTTGAACACACAATGCAGCCCCGGTGGCAAAGTGGTCTGAGACGCTGGCTTCTGATCATTTGACCCAGCTAGGCATGGGAGAGCTGTTTGTCCAATGGCGCTGACTCTGTCTCCTCCCTGGAACCACTGACCCGCAAATAGGGATTGACGACTGTTTACAGCCTTATGAACTGTTCCTGATGGTTTTTAAGCACCACGAAACATAAAACAGAATTGGGAATGTGACGCAGCTTTCTGTCTTCGAGGTGGTATACAAGAGGTATGCAGCCTCAAAGACAAAGAAATAAAGAATGATCCTTCAGATAAACAATTGAAAGAACTACAGAAATTGATCAAAAATTCAAACTGTGAACCAAAACATAAAAAACAAACTTAAACCTTCATTACGCCCGTTGTGCGAGATTCTATGCTTTCCCTAAAATAAATAAATCTGGCATTCCTTTCCGGCCTGTAGTAAGTAATATCGGCTCATTACTTACTACAGGCCGGAAAAGTTCTTATCTTTTTATGCAAGTTCTTATCTTCAAAATTATCTACATTGGTCACTCCAAATGAAACATCTGTGAAAAATTCCATTGAGTTTACCAATCGACTCAAACTACACCCCTACGTAGATCAACTAATGCTAACCTTTGATGTGGTATCTATGTTCACCAATGTTCCATAAAAGGATCTGTGGAATCCTTAAAATCAAGTCTTGTAGAGCATCATTACAGCCAACCTGAAGTAGATGAAATAACAGGACTAGTGGACATCTGCATAAAACAGAACAGTTTTACTTTCCGTAGAACGTTTTATGAACAGACTGAAGGTCTAGCCATGGACAGCCCACTGTCACCTATATTATGTGAAATCTACATGCTTCGATTTGAAGAAAAACTTTTCAAACTTGTGAAATTTGACTTATGGATACGATATGTAGACGATACTTTTGTTCTATGGAAGGGAAAGCATTCTGAAATTCCGGAATTAGTCAAACTTATAAATTTCGTTGATCCTCCCATTCAATTCAGCTACGAAACTGAAAATAACGGATGCCTACCATTCCTTGACGCCCTGATAACTCGCTTAAATGGATCTCCCGCAAGTCCGCAACCACAATTTATGGGAAGCCTTTCGCTATTTTTTCACCTCCACATGCAAAGTCCAATCACCCTTATCAACAAAAACTCAGCTCCTTTTACACTTGCGTATACCGCGCGATACATATATGTTCAGATAAAGACAGTTTGGAAAAAGAACTTTATTTCTTTAAAAGTGTTGCAGTAGAGCGAGGATACAACCCTTCCATTATAGACAAGGCTCTAACAAAATTCCGGAAACCGAAGCCTATCTCCACATTAACTCCTGTGATGCGCCCATTGCGAGAGAATTTTGATATTCTTCCATTTTCCCGTGACATTGCCTTCAAAATTACAAAAATTCTCAAAACCTTAAATTTTAAGGTGATTTTTAAACCCATAAAAAATGAGATTTTTAAGATCAAAGGACTATGTTGAAGGCGGAAACATGTGGGGAATTTATCAAATTCCGTGTGAATGTGGCGCTTCGTATATAGAACAGACCCGTAGAAACTTGCATTTTCAATTGAAGGTGCACAAGACCTACATTCGGCATTGTGACCTAAAGAAGTCATCGATGGCTAAACACTGTTACGAAAAGGGCCGCAAATTTCTCTTTGAAGAAGCAAACCAAATTGACAGCCAGATTCAACCACCAAACTTGATATTTTGGAAACTTTCCATATGTATCGGAAGTCTTCGCAACTTGTTAATGACATTTCTATCAAGCGCGTGGAAGCATCTAACCAAAACACGTGACTGTAAACACCATTATGATGCCATATACAATTTGAATATTTGACGAGAATTTACCTTACCTTTTCACATTGTCAGAAAGCTAAGTTCCGATAAACATTGAAACTACCCCCCCCTCTCTCCCTTTTTTTCTTCTTCGTTTGGAGTTTAACGATCACCGTTAGCAACTCGATGGGCTGTAAGCAGTCGCCCATCCCTGATTTGGGATCACTGGTTTCAGGAAAAGGAGAAGCCAGTACTGTAAAACAAGCACAACATCTATGCTTTATATGATTCAAACTACGACCCATGTCGGACGAATGGTGTGAAGCCAGCGCTCAGACCACTGCGCCACAGGAGCGGCGAATCTAACATTTTGATGATATCCTCCTGAAGTGAGTGATCAAAAATTACAAAAAAAAAAAAAAAAAAAAAAAAAAAATGTTTTGCCTGAAGAACGAGCTAATTCGTAGCTCCTTAATCCTCATTTTCTGTTGGCATTGTATGATTTTTTTGTTTCTGTTCACAATAGCTAAAGATGAGAATTCTTCAGTTTTGTATGCAAAATAATTTTTTCTATAATATTTGGCAAAATCGTGTTAATAATTCGTGAGAAATTGAATAAAGTTTTGAGTGGGGCTGTTACTCAATTTTTTTTTCTGGGATAATTTAAAACGACAGCAGCTGGATGCTGTTGTTTTAAATGATCCTTAAGATTTGACGCCGCATTACCCGACGTTTTGTAGTTCTCCCGCAAAGGCTACATTTTGCATAGACCTTATCCTTACCAAAAGAAAAATAATGCTGCACAAAAGATGTTTTACGTTTACCCATTATTACTGATGACTTACTTTTAAATAAATAACTTTTTCAGCACCTGAAGCCCGTTTAAACTTCCAGTACAAGCAACGAGAACAACGCTTTTGACTTTGTCTTTATCTGACTGAAACGTATACTTTCCCTTTTACTTGACTCAAAATGAAGAACAACAGATTGCAAAAACCTCATACACTCACCGTTTACTCTTTTTGTTTAACTTTGGTTTCGCATTTTCATCATGTATCAATATGGCTGAGCTCAAATCTTTTCGGCAACAGTATAAATGAAGTGAAAGTGAGCGTTCCAATCATCAGTGACATCGGTGGAAGCTGAATGGTTAACACTGACAGTATTGGAAAACGCAAAACTATTGATAGTTAACAAAAACTATCCATACTATCAATAGTGCCACCAATAGTACCTCCACCTCTACTTGGGACAAACACTTCACCCATTTCTTACTTGAGAATCAAGTCCTGCTTGCATGGCCGTCTTAAGGGGTGGGCCAACGGGGCTGGTGCCCAGGCCCCCCACATGAACTGGGGAGCCAAGTGTCCTAGGGGTTTACAAAAAATCAAACTCTTTCACCACTCACCAGAACGTTATTTTTTTTATTTAAAGAAAGGAAGAAACACTAATGCAGAAAGTTGGAAGTCCTGCCGCATTTTTTTTTTTTTCCAAACCTTGCTTGTAACCGATTTTTCGAGGAGGCAGGATGGAAGTTAGGTGTTAAGGTGGATCTTTTGTGACAAAATAAGAAACAAAAAAGCCGACCTCTCTCCCGATACAGAGTGTGAGTGTGAGTGAGGCTTGAGGGTCATGAAGGCCACGCAGGAATCGCAATTCTTTTCGAATCACTTTTTCCTTCTAAACAGTCACTTGTGTTGTGTGTGTCTATATCCATACGAAGAAGTGCATATATATCACGGAAGTTTTCCCACCTGGATATATATATATCCAGGTGGGAAAACTGAAGCCATACGGATCCACGACCCCTGAACAAGCTCCCACAGTTCACGAAGATTTGATGGAGGGGGTCAGAGCCTCGAACATCTCTCTCGATGGCATCCCAGATGAGCTCGATGGGACTGAGGTCAGGTGATCTAGCTGGCCAAGGAAGCGAGGTCACGTCGGTGGAGTGTTCATCCACACACGTTTCAGTCAGATAAAGACAAAGACAAAAGCGTTGTTCTCGTTGCTTGTACTGGAAGTTTAAACGGGCTTCAGGTGCTGAAAAAGTTATTTAGTAAGTCATCAGTAATAATGGGTAAACGTAAAACATCTTTTGTGCAGCATTATTTTTATTTTGGTAAGGATAAGGTCTATGCAAAATGTAGCATGAGTTCTGAGACATACTGGCATACTGCTCTTAAAAATTGTACTGTTTCTTCCAAAAGCTCTCCATCCAAGTTTTTTATACGCCGATTAATTTCTTCATCAATGTGACCCTCACTCGATATCTGCTGCCCAAGATAAATGTAGGAAATAATGATTTTGAAGCCGTGCTAAATCTACTCAATTAGACAAAAAGACCGTCTTATGCACGATAAAATCTTTACTAGTTAAAAACACGTAAGTTAAAAACACACAATGAACATTAGATCTTTCGAATTGGCCACCAATTCGTCTTCAGATGTAGTTACATATGACGCAAGGGCGAGAAACCCACAAGTATATATACAAAACAAAACACAGCGTGACGTAAGCGGTGTGTGGAATAGACTATGACCAATGAATTTTCAAAGATCCACAAACGGTGATACAAAATTAAAAGAAGTTGACTCTAATAATAATCAATGTTCGGATTGTCACTCCCTTTCTTTCACCAAACCCTTCCAGGGGAGGGGGATTACCGAAGGGTAATCATTATTACAGCATATGGGTTTGAATTTATGTATCATAAGGCCCTCCGCACTATATTGCACTGTATTGTACCATATTTGCACTATCCTTTAGGTCCTAGAGTGCCCTAGCTTTTCGGGCAAGTCAAATTACACAAAGAAGGCTTCCCTGTACTCCCTTTGGTGTCTTCCCGCTCCAGCTCCACCAGGCCTCTCGAGGGCGCTTTGGCTAAATTGCTCGCCCCTTTGACCACCTCATCTCTGTTTTCAATTTCCAGCTCTGTTCAAGCGTTAACCCATATAAAGTCTTTACTCCCAATCACTTTTCCCTTTGTTATGATATCTTTTGACGTGACTTCACTATTTTCCAGCGATCCCGTTTTGGAGGTCCACAAGTTTATTCAATCAAAGCTCACCACCCTCGGTTCATACGCTCCCACAGAAATCCAGGGCATTCTGTTTGCGCTTCGGCTCGTACAGTCCAGGTCATATTTTAGGTTTAACAACCTCATATATCTTCAACTAGAGGGTACCCCGATGGGGTCCCCATTGTCCCCAGCCCTCGCCGAAATTTTGTTGCAGACCCTGGAAGAGGATGTCCTAAATTCAGCTCCAGTAAAGCCCTTATTGTATCTCCGATACGTTGACGATATCTTGCTTTTTTGGACTGTCTCCTTTTCACGACTCAATAGTTTTGTTGATTGCCTTTCAGCCAAATATCCGTCCATTTCCTTCACTGTTGAACATGAAAAAGATTTCTCTTTACCCTTTTTGGAATTCCTGCTTCGACGGGACGCCGATACCAACGCACTAACGTACTCAGTATTCACAAAACCGTCCTCTGAAACTACTTTGATCCAATTCAGTTCATCTCACCCTAATAGCCAGAAATTTTCGTCTTTGCATTTTCTGATCCGAGGAGCCTTTACCCATTCTTCGTCACCACAACTTCATCATGCTGAATTCTGCAGGATCAGACAACTAACTGCCCTGTATGGTTATCCCTCTTTGGAGGTTGACAGGCTATTTAACCGTTTATTGAATTCTCGTGGTTTAACCTTAGTTAGGGAACGCAGTTCTACAAGGTATGTCACTTCTTTACAGTACATCCCATGTGTTAACAATGTTTTGAAGAATATCTGTAAAAAACACGGAGTTGGTTTTGGTGTTAAGGCCAACAATATTTTGTCTATTATCAAAACCGACAGGGATACAACACCTTTGGGATCCTGTTATGGGGTGTATTCCATTCCTCTAAAGGCCCTTGAACCAGGCAAAAGCTATTTGATTTATGTGGGTTCTACATTCCTCAATCTTGGTTGCAGGATTACTGAACATAAGTATAACGTGAAAGTCGTGTTCTGCTACTACAGCTTTGTCAAGATTATGCCTAAGCGGCACTCATTTTCCGCTTTGGAATGAGGCCAAGATCCTTTGTGCACCTAAACTTAAATTGTGTTTGTTGTTTGCGGAGAGCCTTATGATACATAAATTCAAACCCATATGCTATAATGATGATTACCCTTCGGCAATCCCCCTCCCCTGGAAGGGTTTGGTGGAAGAAAGGGAGTGACAATCTGAACATTGATTATCATTAGGGTCAACTTCTCTTAATTTTGTGTCACTGTTTGTGGATCTTTGAAAATTCATTGGCCAGTCTATTCCACACACCGCTTACGTCACGCTGTGTTTTATTTTGTATATATAATTGCGATTTTCTCGCCCTTGCTTCATATGTAATTACATCTGAAGACGAATTGGTGGCCAATTCGAAAGATCTAATGTTAATTGTGTGTTTTTAACTTACGTGCTTTTAACTAGTAAAGATTTTATCGTGCATAAGACGGCCTTTTTGTCTAATTGAATAAATGTAAGGATCGGTTGTCTCAAGCTTTTCTCCATCAATCGCTAAATCTTTGTTTCTTGTAAAAAAAGCATTGTACATCACTTTGCTCTTCTGAAAGTTCATTTTTAATCCCACTTCTTTACTGTTGTCAGCAAGTTCTTGGATCACACTCTGCAGCTCTGAAGGAGTAGTTGCAAAGATGACAACGTCATGAGCAAAAGAAACTTTCGAAATAAAAAAATGTTACTAGTACTTAGTATGCATGCCTTTTTGTTTCAATTACAGCTTGTAACCGCCTGGACACTGACTACTAATTTTCTAGTTGTTCCTACACTGATTTTCAGCCATTCGTCACTGAGTGCTTTACTAAGTTCTGTTTTGTTGAAAATTTTCCTTTTCCTCACTTGCAGATCCAACGAATTCGCAATAGAGTTGAAGTCTAGTGATTGTGGGGGTGTTTTTAGTTGATTTTCTACTTTATAAAGCAACCATGACCTTGTTACGTTGGCTGTATTTTTAGGATCTTTGTCCTGTTGAGAATAGAGTGTGTCTGCAATTCCCAATTTCGAAGCACTGGCCAATAAATTACTTTGTAACATATAAATATATTGTCTAGCATTCATATTGCCTTCAACAAAGCCCGTATTGCCAACTCCATTAAAAGCCATGCATCTCCAAATTATTACATGACCACCGCCATGTTTTACAGTTGGTCTTAAATTTTTTGGTCTCAAGTATTGCATTTGGCTTTCGCCACGCATATTCCTTTCCATCCGAACAGAAAATATTAAACTTGCTTGTGTCGGAAATATCACATTTTGCGAAAAGTCTGTTAACGTAAGCTTTGGGAAATTCGTCTTTTCTGCCTATTTGTTTCACTAGCATAATGTTTTTTTTTTTTTTTTGGGGGGGGGGGAGCCTCTAGTACGTGTATCGTGAAGAATATTACGAATAGTTTGAGAACTTACTATGGTCTACTGATGTTGAAGCAACATCAGTAGCCAATTCTATAGTACTTACGGATGGCTTTTTCGATACTTTTTTAATGATGCCTCTCCGCTGCCTTGCATTTAGCTTCTTCGGAAACCAGATCGCAATTTCTTCTCTGCGCTACCACTCTGTTTTTACGCTTTCCAACCGTAGGTTGAAGAAGCGTGTATGCTCCAACTTTTCCGTCTGTCTGTCTGTCCACACGATAACTCGCATAAAAAATGGTTCGATTTCGATGAAATTTTAATATGTGGTAGGAGACAACCTGGGGACAAACCCTATTGAAAATGGGCAAAATGGGGTCAAAGGTCAAGGCATAGGAGCGTGATCCAATCCTTCTCCTTTATGTGTCATAGCTTACGTAAAAGTGCTTCGATTGTGACAAAATTTATTATGTTGTTTCGGAGGTATACTGAACCGGTTCTGTTGAATATAATCGAAATGAGGTCAAAGGTCAGGACACAGGAGGGAGATTTATTCGACAGCCATTATCCTCATAACTTGACTAAACATGCTTTTATTGCGACAAAACTTTAGTATATTATTCCGGAGGTATACTGAACTGGTTCTGTTGAATATCATCGAAATGGGATCAAAGGTCAGGGCACAGGAGCGAGATTTATTCCACAGCCATTATCCTCATACCTTGAGTAATAACTTGAGTAAGGATTTCTGGTATGTTGGAAAGCGTATCGTAATCAATGCATTGCATGATTTTACTAACTTGTCTTTTTTATTACGTACGGAACACTAGAGAAGTTCATCTTTAACTTTTTACCAATTTTGCGATAACTTTAACCACAGTCATAAAGAGCTATAATCCTCTCCCGCATTCCAATGGAGAACTCGCACTTTTTCGGAGCCATGACAGCTGAAACTAATTGAATTGCCCCGCGAAATATTTTCAAACTTGTATTTTAAACACTGCGAGGCTTTCATTTGTTGTCAATTAGCATAATATAATGTTTAACTGCTTTAAAACAGAATGTTGTTATGTGTGCAAATACTTTTTTGTCATGAAAAATTAAGATCTTCGTTGGTTATAATGTATTTCTTCTGATTAATAAAAAAAGAAACACGCGTGACGCGAGTGTGTTTTTTTTTTTTTTTTTTTTTGATTGGAGGTTTAACGACCACCGTGAGCAACTCAATGGGTTATAAGCAGTCGCCCGTCCCTAATTTAGGGTCACTGGTTCCAGGGAAGGGAGAGAGCCAGTGCCGTAAGACAAACACAACATCCATGCCTGACCGGGATTCGAACCCGGACTCCTTACGGACGAATGATCAGAGGCCAACGCCTTAGACCACTGCGCCACCGGGGCGGCCGAGTGTGTGTTTATTGAGTGAAAGCAATCCGATCGTTAAACATATTTGGTCACAGTAACTTCTCACGTTTATTCAACGCCCCCGCCCCCCCCCCCCACTGTTGTTATACTGTATATTGGGGTGTTAAAAAATGTTTTTGATACAACAGTTGCACTTACCGAGAACCTCAGAAGAATCCAAGCTAAATAGCGAAAGTACTTGCCATCATGTTCAATTCTTGCATGGTACCAAGCTTTCGGTTTAGAGACAAAGAACTCTTGGCAATCGCGTTCGACATCGTCCAAAGTAACCAACTGCCTTACACGGAGAAAATGCACCATCGTCCGAAACAGGTAGTAGTAAGGGCTAGGTCGAGTTACGTGCTGGATGAAGCAGCAGCTTGATTCCATGCAGTTCTTGAAGTTTAACTTGGGTCCAAATAGCGGTATGAGGTTCTGCATTGTCTTGTTGCAGCAGTGATTGTTTCTGTTGATTAAGGAGGACACTACCGCTGAAGTTTGTCATACATCCTGTCGAGTTTGCTGAGAATACAGCCGACCATTCAGAGTGAGCTAAAAGTGGATTACATCTTCTTAATTCCACCAGACACACAACATGAACTTTTTCTCAAAACGTCCACATTTGGAGGGGGTAGGCAAAGCTGGTTCACCTCTATTCAACCACTGTTATGAAGAATCTGGATTACGCAGATATATCCATTTTTTTTTTGTTTCCGGTAACTATTCGTTTGATAAATCGAGTATCGCGGGGATTTCTGAGCAGTTCCTTGCAAACCTCGACACGTCGCTCAGCTTCAGCGAGTTCATGAGGCACCTCACGATATCGTTTGTAAGCAAACCTTTCTGATCTTGAATAAGTGCTGCTCATCAACGGTAGACTTAGAAACCCCCAATTCTTTCGACAATGCGAATGTTTGTTCGTCAATTGTCTTTCACAGCCGTCCAAATGAACAGTAGAGGGCCTACCAGAACCTTTCTTTCTTTTCAAGCTCAAGTCACCAGCTGCAAATCTCTTGAACCATGTGTTTTTTTTTTTTTTTAATTGGAGGTTTAGCGACCACCGTGAGCAACTTAATGGGCTATAAGCAGTCGCCCGTCCCTAATGTAAGGTAACTGGTTCCAGAAAAGGGAGAGAGCCAGTGCCGTAAGACAAACACAACATCCATGCCTCACCGGGATTCGAACCCGGACCCCTTTCGGACGAATGATCAGAGGCCATCGCTTAGACCACTGCGCTACTGAGGCGGCGAACCATGTTTACACGGTTCGAGCAAACGTCAGGCCCTTCACCTTCAACTTTGTTAATTTTTCTGACTGCTTCAGCAGCTTTAAATTCCTATTTCCAGTAATGTTGCGATAGAACCAATATTTCAAACTTTGTAGCCATTGCAACTGACCGCGGTGCAAGTTCAACGCATGGGTTGGGACATGTGCTTCAAGCCTCATTTTATTCCCCACAGCACATGCTTTTAGTCGCCTGCAGCACAGGAATACTGCCCAGCACAAAATATGCCTATTTATGTGGTGCAACTGCCCTATGTAAAAACCCCGTTTTTTTTCGGGACACCCCAATAAAATTATTTTTTTGCTAAATTTAGTGTTATACTATTCAGTGAAGTCCTGTGAGCGAATGTCTAAAAGAGCAGTTAGAAATACACTACTTTTGTAATTATAGTTTAAAATGATGAGAGAGATTCCTTGTCAGATCACCAACTAAAATTCAAATTCTTGAATCTTAATGACAGTAAGTATTAAAAAAGATGAAAAAATGACGTAAGTAAGCTAAAATTGCGAAGAAACGGTACCTTGTTAAAGGCCATAGAGGTTCGTATCCATGTACGTATTTTCCGGTCCAACATGCATTGAATAAACACTACGTGCAGTATACACCTGAAAACTCTTTTATACGCTTTCCAACCGTAAGTTGAGAAGCGTATATGCTCCAGCTTTGTCCGTCTGTCTGTCCGTCGGCTCGATAACTCACGTAAAAATGGTTCGATTTCGATGAAATTTTTGTATGTGGTAGGGGACCACTTGAAACGAACCCTATTGAAAATGGATGAAATTGGGGTCAAAGATCAGGACATAGGAGCGAGATGCATTCCATTGCCCTTATGCGGCATAACTTGCGTAGAAATGGTTCGATTTCGATGAAATTTTAGTATGTGGTAGGGGACCACCCGGGAAAGAACCCTATTGAAAATGGATGAAATGGGGTCAAAGGTCAAGACATAAGAGTGGTATCCATTCCATCGCCCTTATGCGTTTAACTTGCGTAAAAATGCTTTGTTTGAGACAACATTTTATCATGTTGTTCCGGAAGTATACTTAACCGATTCTGTTGAATATCATCGAAATGGGGTCAAAGGTCAGGGCACAGGAGCGAGATTTATTCTACAACCATTATTGTCATAACTTGAGTAATGATTTCTGGCATGTTGGAAAGCGTATCATAATCAATGCATTGCATGATTTTACTAACTTGTTTTTCCTGCGGATAACATCCATCGGTTAAAATCTATGTGAACGGAAATTTTTTTGCAAAGCACTTCAGCCGCCCCGGAGACACAGTGGTCTGAGCGATAGCTTCTGATCATTTGTCCGAGATGGGTCCGGGTGCGAATCCCGGTGAGGCATGGATGTTGTGTTTGTCTTACGGCACTGGCTCTCTCCCTTCCTTGGAAGCAGTAACGCTAAATTAGGGACGGGCGACTTCTTATAGCCCCTTGATTGCTCACGGTGGTCATTAAACCTCCAATCAAAAAAAAAAAAAAAAAAACGCACTTCAATTTTTGTGCCTTCCCCTGAAGATACTTCCCTTTTACCCCCAAAAAACGAGCCTCTTCAGTTCTAAACTGCTGGCGTCGCCACTGTTTTGTGATAAAAATGTTCATCATGATATAGAAACCACCCCACTTACCGGAATTCTTCATTATCCACCGTTTCAGCGATAAGGAAGAGCTCGCCTTCCCGGTGGCCGAATGAGCAGTGGCTCGGGCTTATGGCCAATCGTCCGTGTTAGGTTCGGGTTCGAGTCCTGTATGGCGAATGGATGATACACTTGTCGTACGGCTTTGGCTTAGCCACCCCGCACAGAAACAGTGGCCTCAGATTAGGGATGGACAACTGCTTGTAGCCCTAAGAGGTATTCATGGCGGTTGTTACTCCCCCCCTCAAATACGTAAAAATAAAGAAAGAAGGAAAAGCTTCAGGATGATACAGAATATGCAGAACTCCCACAGCAGTGTTCGAATTCTTTGACGGTACGCTGGTCCGCGACCACTAAATATCGAGAGGAACCACCAAAATTCAAAATGACAGTGATCTCATTATTACTCTTTAGCACGTCTTTTGTAAAAATGATACGTGCTTATGTTATCACTTTGTCAGTCTGTCCACCTGTTGACACCATACCTCTGCAGCTATTAGTCCGATTTGGATATTATTGTTGCATTGGAAAGACTGAAATATGAGAAAGATTATCCTTACTTTCCGATTGTTCTACGACGCACTACTTTGCCTCTAGAGGGCGCAAATACAGATGCTATCGAATTCAAAATATATTTTATTCCATATAATTGCTTCTATAATTGCTTCTAAAATTATGGTGGGAGCTCAAGTAATTTCATACCCAAACACCAAAAGTAATTGCTAATCTAGGATAGTCAATTAATAATTAGGCGTTAATTATCAATAATTCATTATTTAGAATAATTATATAAATTCACTAATAAATTAACAATTTTATTGGTAATTAAAATACTGATTTACAAAATTTTGATACAAAGCCTTATGTAATGTGGAGGGCTAAATATTTATTAAATATGGTTAATGCAAAAAAGAATAGTTCTTTCTCAGTATTCAATTTCTCGGAGTAATTTATAAATGCGCAATTTTAAAATTAATTATTTTGTGAAGTAAATAACAGTGCAGAATAGTGAAAATGTAAAGTTTTGCTAGTACTTTAATAAAACTGTACTTATATCTTAGCAACATTATACAATGTAACTGCGTTTCGCCGCCATTATAGAGGTCTGCACGGGCCTAATTTGGTGAGCCCGGCCCGGCCCAAGCACGAGAGTTTAAGGCCCATCCCAGCCCGGCCCATGATGTGGCATTTGGTATTATATTTTGTCTTCCTATTGCATTTTATTAAAATGTGAAAATAAAATAATGAAATGAGATATTATTGAAAATATTTAGTTGAATGTAAGCCTAGAAATATTAACTAAACTTTGACAATTGTCGAAAAATATAACCTTTAAAAAGAGAGAAAAAGGAAGACTAAGCGCGTTCAGAATCTCCCTTTCTCTGAACTAGTAAGCGGTAACACTACA
The DNA here is from genome assembly GCA_039090855.1 of Macrothele yani. Taxonomy (NCBI): domain Eukaryota; kingdom Metazoa; phylum Arthropoda; class Arachnida; order Araneae; family Macrothelidae; genus Macrothele; species Macrothele yani. The sequence goes on along the minus strand of CM077010.1, from coordinate 123,337,593 downwards.
AAAGTCAATCTTTTTACAGATTAGGGATAGGGGAAAAATCCATGTCGTCCCACTATCTCATACAACCCCCCCCTTCCAACAAACACGCGCGCGCACACACACACCCTCACCCTACTGCAGACATTCTCCGTCCCCCACTCTACACAACACACACACTCGCTCGAGGTCGAATCTTTTTTGTTGTCAACAAGCCCCAAAATGGTTTTACCATCTTAATACCTACAGAATGGTAAAAACACTGTGCGTGCCTCTCCTTGCTTTTGTGATTACGGCCTGGGCTATGTCATGGAAGTAAGTAAAGCCAGCGAAACAGTTAAACACACCAGGAAATCGGGGGACACGACTTTTTTCTTTCTTTACTATTGCGATAAAAAGAATGGTAGACTTGGCCCGGCCCGTTGCTTTGTTCTCTAAACTAAAAAAAGGCCCGACACAGCCCGCGAGCCGGGCTCGGCCTTGGCGGGCCAGCCCGGCTCGTGTAGACCTTTACGCCATTGCTTTCAAAATGTGAATCCTGTATTTACTTCTACATCCCGATGAATGTTCAGCAATGCAAGTCCAGAAAATCGAGAATAAGATCTTGTGTATCGAAGATACATTTTCTGGCGCCTGAGAGTAGAAAATGTACTTTCCTGAGTGGCTGTTGGGACAGGAAGCGTCGATAGGATTTTTAGTAATTTCTTGATATTGGGAGAAAAAAACAACAACAAAACAAAACAGACACACACACAAAAAAAAAAAAAAAAAAAACACCCAGCGGTTTCACAATTTGATAAGGATTCTATCGGAGTGGTTGGTCTTTCTTCTTGCTTTATTGTCCATAAAGGCATCTTCCAGGGGTGTGAAGGACACCGAGTGAGCCCTGCGGGTGTGTTTCTTGCACGTGGAAAAATGCGCCAATGAAACGAAATCATAGGGATTCAAAAAAATCCGCGACTTCGTTGGAATAAAATGTGATTTGAGTCATTTTTTTTATCGGTTTTTCAGATTCATCTCGATAATTTTAATGAACAAATTTAAAATTCGGCTTTAAAAGAGAAAAAGAAGTCATGTGATTCAGTGTTCAAGAGAAAAATTTGCCTTGATATCCAATGGTGGGGGGGGCTTAAGCCGGCTGAGCCCTTCCCTTTCCTACGCCAATGTAAACATCCTATTGTAAACATCCTTCCTTCCAATCGATATCATTTACAATGAAGACTATTTTGGCTATAGTTTCTTTTTCAAGTTATATACAGTTTTCCTCTAGGGGGTAAAGTTAAATTGCTATTTCCCCGATATCTCTGCTTTTAAAAATCCATTCAGTTTGCATCCGACAGAGCTCTTGGTGAAAAATGTTCTACATATAATTTCTGATTTTTGGTAAAGAATGGTTTCACCACTGGGGTCCTAAGTGTATATATTTGTTTCTGATGTATTCGCAGCAATATCTGCGACTCTGAAAACTCGATTTAAAAAATTCTTTCATGGTCAGATGTTACTCACCACGACAAACCTTTTCAGAATATCTTCTGCTTAAAATAATGCATAGTTTTTCCGCGAGGGGCGTATATGTATATCTTGTTTTTGTCAATATCTCCACTTGTAACAGTCCGATTTGAAAAATTATTTATCAGACAGCGTTTCTGGAGTAAAATGTTTTGCATATAGCTTCAAAGTTTTCTTAAAGCACAAGTGTGCCACGTTTCCGTTTGCAGTATATTAGCAGCAATATCTGCGCATCAAAATACCGTTTAAAAAATCCTTTTTCGGTCAGATACCATAATCTTCCAAACCATTTTGTGCACATATTATGTCCAAAAATAGTGCATATTTTTCCCGCTAGGGGCGCAAATATCTTTTCGGTTTTTGTCAAAATCTCTGCTTCTAAAAGTCTGATTTCAAAAATTCTTTGAACGCCTCATACCATTTACTTTGTGGGACACTTTTCCTGTGCTAGTGGGATTTTGTATTTCACCGTTCTGGCGTTAATTGGTGTTAGCGTGTATTTCTGTTTGGTGCTGTATCTCCGCTACTGAAAAACCTATTGAAAAAATTTAATTTCTTACTGTATGCCATTCGTTACACTGAAGATGGAGAATATTATCTTTTTTAAAAATGCACAGTTTACTCGCTAGGGAGCAAAAATGTCAAAACTCTTTTCTCACTATCTCTGCTTGCAAAAGACGTATTTGAAAAATTATTATTCCTTATAGCATAGCTTTTGCTATGAAGAATACTTATCGCATTTATTTATTTTTACTTTTCCATTGTTCAAAATTCTTCCGCTAGGAGGCGTAAAGTTATGTCATGTTTCCCTCTGCATCTATTCTTCTAACTGCTCGATTTGAAAATCGCGTTGTCTCTGATATCTTCCTGCAACTAAGAGAAATTGGTGCCCAATTTCTTAAATTTCGTGAGATTTTTCGACCGCAAGTAGGAGAAAGTAACTGTTTCTATTTCTAGACGTTTTATCAATTGTATAAATCCGTTTTTTAAGGGATTCCATTGACCATGAATAACTTTGCAATATTTTATTCATGTCAGAAAGGATTAAAAAGACGTGCTCATTATAACCGAAAATTGGATGTCATCTTTCTTGTTTCAGATCGTTACCTGAAACAAGAAAGATGACACAGCGTATTTCAGATGAAAGCTGCGGCATTTTTTTTCCTTAAAAAGGGAAGTTGCAAAACATTTTTCGTTCATGGTACACATACCGACCACTGAATTAGAAACTTATTCAGTAATGGGCTGGACATCCTTTAGCCAGAATTACAGCACGTACGCTGTTTGGCATGCATTCCACAAGGTTTTGGAGAGCATCTACGTCTACAGCACACAAGGTGTTTACCGGCTCATGTTTGACGGAAGAGAACTTTGCTATCGGACCTGTGTTTTTAACATGTCCCACACACTCTAAATGGGGTTCAGATGCGGGCCTTATGGTGGTCAGGGAAAATGGTGGAAGTCGCTGTCATGCTCGCCAAACCAGTGACAAATACATCTTGCGCGATAGACAATAGCTTTTTCGTCTATGAACAGCTGTCACCTGCTGGATAAAAAGTCAGAGAGGACTTGATTGGCAAAAGAGTTCAGATAATCCTTGGAGGACACCAGACCTTCCAGCAATATCAGGAGATCTCTTCTCTACCAACAGAACGTGCCCCATACCTTGACACCACTCCAGAATTTTGAGTTGGGTTTGCAAGGCAAGCTGGATCCATTGCTTTACGGGACTCCCGCCAGACTCTTCCCTACTACCGTTGGCATGGAGACAAGGTGTACCGCGACTCGTCGGACCACGTGACTTTTTTCCTGTTTTCCAGTGTCCAATCACGGCGTTACTGACAGGACTGTAAATGAACTGAGCGGCCAGCCAGATGGGCATCCACAAAGTCCTTTATCGAACTCCGAAAAGTTCTTTGTTGGCACGTCTTTTGTAAAAAAAAGATGGTGCTTATGCTATCAGTTTGTCCACCCGTCTGTAGACAACATATCTTTGCAACAATTAGTCCGCTTTGAAAATTCTTTTTGCTTTGGAAAAATTGAGACATGCGAATGATGATCCTTCATTTCTTTTTTTTTTTTTTACGATGTTCAATTTTGCCGCTAGAGAGCGTAAAACGCAGATGATATCGAATTCAAAATACATTATATTCCATATAATTGCTTCTGAACATCCGATTGAAAAAATCCTTTCACCCTTCGATTCCATTTATGTCGAAGAGTATTTAAGGTATAGTCACTTTTTCAAGTTACGGATAGATTTTCCGCTAGGGGGTGTAAAAGTAAATCACGTTTTCCCCGATATCTCTACTCCTTAAAACTCCGACTTGAATTTTTTTTTTTCAGAGGAGACATCTCCTGATGGAAAATATTTTGCATATAATTTCTAATTTTTGGTAAAGAATGGTTTGGCCACCAGGGGATATAAGCGTTAATTTCTCTTTCTGATGTATTGGCCACAAAATCTGAGCATCTAAAGTTTCGATTGAAAAAATTTGTTCGTGAATCGATGCCATACACGTCGATAAAGCTTTTCGGAATATTATCTTCTTAAAATAATTCTTGGTTTCTCCGCCAGGGGCAGTAGACGAATATCTTACTTCTGTCAATATCTCTGCTTCTAACGGTCCGATTCGAAAAATTCCTTCTTTATTGGATAGAGTTTCCGGTGCGACATGTTTTTTCATGTAATTTCAAAATTTTCAAGTAATTTATAGACATTCCGCTAGGGGACGTAATAATAAATTGTGTTTACCCCCGATACCTCTGCTTCTAAAACTCCGATGTGAGAAATTCTTTCTGCACCGGATACAGCTCCTAATGGAAAATCTTTTGCATATATTTCTAATTTTTGGTAAAGAATGGTTTGGTCACCAGGGGGCGTAAGCCTTAATTTCCGCTTCTGATGAATTTGTAGCAAAATCTGAGCTTCTAAAATCTAGACTGAAAAAAAAATTCTGTCGTGAACCGATACTACTTACGTCGAGAAATATTTTCGGAACATTTTCTTCTTAAAATAATTCTTGGTTTCCCCGCCAGCGGCCGTAGACGAATATCTTATTTCTGTCAATATCTCTACTTCTAAGAGTCTGATTTGAATATTTTCTTCTTTGTTGGATAGCGTTTCTGATGCGAAATGTTTTTTATATAATTTCAAAAATTTCAAGTAACTCATAGACTTTCCGCTTGGGGGTGTTAAGGTGAATTGAGTTTCCCCCTATATTTCTGCTTCTAAAACTCCGATTGGAAAAATTCTTCCTGTATCGCATACAACTCCTGATGGAAAATGTTTTTCATGTAATATCTCATATTTTGTAAAGAATAGTTTGGCCACCAGGGAGCATAAGTGTTAATTTCTGCTTCTGATGTATTTGCAGCAAAATTTGAGCTCCTGAAAACTCGACTGAAAAAAATTCTTTCCTGGACCAATACCGCTTACATCGAAAAACCTTTTAAAAATACTCTCTTCTTAAAATAATGCATGTTTTTTCGTCCGGAGGCGTAAAGGCAATTCTTATTTTTGTTGATATCTCTGCTTCTAAGAGTCCGATTTGAAAAATTCCTTCTTTGTTGGAGAGTGTTTCCGCTGAGAAATGTTTCTCATATAATTTCAAATTTTTCTTAATACACAAGTCTGCAACCAGAGGGCGTAAATTCACGATTCCGTTCACAGCAGTACTTTCGGGATTAAAATCCCGATTGAAAAACTTCTTTCTTTGGTCAGATACTATTGTTTTCCATACCGGTTCCATTGACTTTGAATAGCTTTGATGAATTTAATTCGCGTCAGAACGGATTCAAGAGACGTACTCATTACACCCGAAAAATCGGTGTCATCTTTCTTGTTTTTCCCATTGTAATCAACATTATGGACTATTACTGAAGAGCAGGAGTCCTAAATAATTGCGCCGCCCCTGTGGCGCAGTGGTCTAAGCGATGGCCTCTGATCATTCGTCCGAACGGGGTCCGGGTTCGAATCCCGGTGAGGCATGGATGTTGCGTTTGACTTACGGCACTGGCTTTCTCCCTTCCCTGGAACTAGTGACCCTAAATTAGGGACGGGCGACTGCTTATAGCCCATTGAGTTGCTCACGGTGGTCGTTAAACCTCCAATCAAAAAATATAAAATAATAATAATTGCCTAAATCACGTGGTGACTCACGTGACCGCGTATTTTGGATATACATTGCGTAAGGGACATTTACGTACATCTGCGTCATGATTTCTAATTCAGTGGCTGGTGTGTATACATAGCGAATAACTGAGTAGCTATTGCTATCCTCTCTGAAGTCCAGTGGACAAAAATTGAAGGCGAGGAGCCCCAAGCAAGTTCGAAGAGCTTCGGATTTGGCAATCAAAACACGTTGCTGATCAGAATCTCCTCTGCACCACAGGAATATGGCAAAGAGCATTTCAGTGCAAACAAATCCAGAAAACTTAAGGAAGGAAGAAATCAGGGAACCGATTGATGGATATGAAAATTGCTGCATAAATTCAAAATTCAAACTGCAAGCATAGCAGTAGAGTGGATTCCTTTAAGAAAGTCGCTGTATTCTTGCAATGTAGAACCCAGTAAATTGTCATGGAAGAGATAAATTCCATTTCTCTATTTATGGAAATGTTTTGGCGTAGTAGGTGTTTTCCTTGCACATCGGTCGAAAGTAATTGGGGATTCAGAAATTCGGCGGAAATCAAAATAGGTCAGCGAAACAAACTGAACACTGAAACTGTTTCAGACTTAATAAGGGTACCACTAAACATCTTAATTATTGCACAATTTGATACACTTCTGGCTGTGTAACTTAATCCAAATCAGATGAATTGAAAAAAAAATGTTTCTAAATTTTACACCCGTCCAAATGCTAACTAAAGTTAAATGCAACTTACATGTTCACATTAGTTCGCATTCAAACAGTAATCGGCGTGAACATTTTCGTGATATTTGTAATATCTCATATTTTGTAAAGAATAGTTTATGCTTCATAAAGTTTGCTTCATAAGAAGCATAAAGTTTATGCTTCACTGTACTCGGCCTTATAGAATGACAATAAGACTCACAGAGTGTGAATATTAATTGCTTTAATATTTGTGCCATTTGCTAATCAGTAAAATAGGTGCGGACCACCAACTTCTGTTATACATTGGTCTACATGACCAGTGAGTTTTTTTCTTTTTTTTTAATTCTACCATTGGCTCAAAAAACCTATGCTAATACTGGCAGGATCACTTCTGTTGCTTCGGGTTCGCAGCTTTTATGTATATTACTGACTCGCGTGTCAGATCAATTTCCAGAACTCTAAATAATGATATCCATTGGCTACTTTGTCGTTTTCGTACTGCAGAGAAGGATCATACAGTTCTGCAAAGCACAGCTGACTTCTATGTGTCATTGCGTCGCACTGAAATCTGAACTTATTCACTGACTTTTGTGCGGATTTGCGCCAAATAAATAAATGGGAATGTGGAAATAACTTGCCCGTCTATCCGACTCTGATCGCATCTTCGAATCTAATTAGCGTATTCAATGTTCTTACTTTACTTTATATCTTATTTCTCTCACTCCTTTCTCGCCTCTCTTTTTCCACTTATATAGAGTCTTCCCCTGTGTCAAGTTTTTTTACAACCAAGAAATATTTCCATTTGTTTGCTACGCTAATGGAATTTGAAGCACTTTAGATATTGTTGGCCGGAAAAACGGGTCAAAAAGCTATCTGATATACACTATATTGACAAAAGTCACTGCACACTTAGAAGAGAAACACAACATAGCATTTATTGACATACATTAATTAGTACGGTGTCGGTCCCTTCGAGACATGTTTTCGATAAGGTTTTGGAACACAGCGATAAGTATGCGCTTTTATTCAGTGCATAATGCTGCCGCTAAGTTTTGCTTAGTAGTAAGCCTTGGTTCCAAACTTTTTATGCATTGCTATAATTCATCTCATAGGTGCTTTATGAGATTAAGATCAGGGCTCTGTGCTGACCAGTCCACACACGATATGGAATTATCGTCAAACCACGCCGTAACAGTCCTTGCTTCATGGCTCTGTGCATTATCCTCCTCGTACCAACAAGGCTCGGTTCCATAGTATTGCCACAGAGTTGGTAGGGCATAATTGTCCAGAATATCAAGGTAGACGTGCTAGTTAACAGGTTTGTCTCCAATAACCAATGGGCCGGGATCATACAACGAAAAACACACCCACACGAGTACACTGCTAGCTCCAAACTTAAACGTAGGAACAGTACACTGTGGTAAATAGCGTTCCCCGGCTTCCGCCCACACACGGCCATCAGACTGATGGATCGTGTATCTGGATTCATCAGTCCATAGGACCCGTTTCCATTGATCTACGGTTCACGATAAATGTTCTTTACACCATGCTAAACGACGAGTAACATTCCGAGTGGAAATGAAAGGCTTATGAGCAGCTGCATGACCACGGTAACCCATGGAATGAAGTTCTCTGCGAATGGTACGTGTACATACCGAGATGCCAGCATTTTTAGTCACCTGTGCACTGAGGTCTTATGCAGTAGTACTCTGTCGATTAGCTGTAACGACTCCCCCGAGGCTTCGACGTCATCTATCACTGATTTTCTTTGGTCTGTCGGTACGTTTTGCAGCTTCAGGCGCGACATGTGTCTTCCACTTATTCAGTACATCCAAAACAGTTGTCTTGGGTATGTTTAAACGCCTCTCGGTTTCTCTTATGGACAACCTACTAACATAACACTCAACAATCTTTCCTTTCTCAAAGTCAGTTCTCTCCCGCCGCGACTTTTTCACTCAATCTCACAGTGCGATATGATCGCGGTCAGCTGCAAGCTTGTTTCTCTACCGTTTGCAGCTGTACCGCGCATCTTAACAACGCAGCGGATCCGTTGATTTGTTTTTTGAGGAGGTGTCCGGTGACTTTTGTCAATGTAGTGTATATTTTTCTTATACGGGGGTCCAAACAAAAATCTGCATACAGTCTATTTTTCAGAAAAGTATGAAGCAACACAGGAAACTTACCTTATTTCCGTTCAATCTACTCTCCTCCGATGCTAATGACAGCTTGCCAGAGGTGAGGCAAGTACTGCAGGCCCCGTAGTACGCCATCTTTGTCGGGTCACGTCCAATGACAGTTCGTCCAGCGATTAGTAGCGGATGCCACGGAGCCGATTTTTTAACTTTGGGAAAAGATCCAAGTCGAGCGGACTGAGATCAGGACTTTATGTTGGGTGGGATAAAGTTTCCCATCCATATGTCGTTAAAAGTCCCAGTACCGACACTGCATCATGACACGATGCGTTGTCATGCAGCAAGATCGCTCCCGCTTCTAACAGGTTGGGGCGATTTTAACGAATTTTCGGTCTTAAATTTGTCTACCCGCACTCGATCAGATACCACAACACCCTGGGCATCATATGGAAAAATCATAATTTGTTTCACTTTGGATTGTTGCCGACGACACTTTGAGGGGCGTGGGGAACTTGGATGTCTCCATTCTGCTGATTGTGACTTCAGTTCCGGCTCAAAATCACGGGTCCAAGTCTCATCAATTGCGACAATTCTGTTCAGGAAGGTGCCTCCCTCCCTTTCGAACTTGTGGAGGTGATCGATCCTGTGTGATGCTCACCATGTCTTCCTTCTGCTCGGGGATGAGTTGATGAGGTACCCAGCGCGGCGATTTTTCTTTTTCCCAGTGAGTCGATCAAAATCCGGGGAACAGACATGGTGGACAAATTTGCCTGATAAGCAATTTGCTCCACTATCAAAAGGCGATTCTCTTTGAGAAGCGTTGCAACAATGGTGACAAATGGTTTGTCTGTCGCCTTTTGAGCTCGGCCTGAGCGGTGATCATCTTCGATGCTGCTTCGGCCCTCCCGAAAGCGCGATGCCCAGCGAGAAATTTTGCTTCAATCAAGAGTTCCTTCCCCACAAATTTCCTGCAAGGCAGTGTTGATCTGTGTCGGGGTTTTTCCCAGCAGAATTTTTATTTTCACATACGAGCGCATGTCAAACACTGTGACTCGACCTGAGGAGCTGCACGCTTCCATTTCTAAACCCTGCTACGTCTACACAAGCAAATGATAGCGTGTCGTTCTGACACCACTGCATTGCTGAGAGTCTGACTTTGATATGACGCAATCATTTTCCCAATTGCATCATCCGCTTCCGTTTTAGATTAACGTGTGCAGAACTTTTGTTATGACCTTCGTAAATGAATAACATTTGAATTCCAGTGACATCGCATTGTCGCTTCTTAACTTAAAAAGGAACTGTATCAAAAAGTAGGAACTGCACACCAAATTATACTCAAAATAGTATAAGTATATACTAAAAATCCGAAAATTTCCAGGCGTAGAATAAAAATAAAAATTTCCAAGCTTTCGCACATCAACTAGATGGCTTTCTCAAGGAAGATAGACAGCTATAACTGCAGACTGGATAATAGAACGTTTCAACACTTTAAACGCGGTGACATGACTAGACAATAAATGATTAGGAGAAAACGTGATATTTCGAAGAAACGAGGTCACGTTGGTTGGGCACGCGGTACTATGGTAAGAAACTCAGCATTATTTGAATAATTGATTCCAAATATGTGGCAACTCCAGAGAGCTGCTATCGTTGAAAGCCTCGCAGCTGGCCAAGATTTCCAAGGTTTCGCGAATGGCGGCAGATTTGGGTGCCGAGTATGAAGCTAATTTCTTTACACCACTCCATATAGGATCGGCGGACTTGAACTTGACTTCTCTTGATAGGGCAGTACTTATTTCCCCGTCTCTTGTATCCCTTTTATGTTCGCTGATTCTAATTCCAACGAACGTTTGGTCATTCCGATGTAGTATCGCCTGGAGCCGTCCTGATATTTTAGTGGGATGGCATAAACACCTGCCTCATTCAGAAGAGGGGGCTTGTCAATATTTCTCTTAAGTATCGTGTATAAAGATGCCGGAGACCTTATGACGACACCGAAGTTCATCCTCCTGAACGCGTTTTTGAGTTGATAGGAAATATTTGGTATGTAGGGAATAGAGCCCAGGTAGCGAAGTTGCGGCATAGAAATATTATTAGCACTGCTGGTTCTGGCTTTCTCGATAAAGTTATGCATCTGGTTCGAAGTATATTCTGCCTCAGTGGCCAATTCGACTATGTTTCTTAGTTCGGATTGTCTAGAACGGACATCAGATAAGACACGAAGGCTCTTCTTATTCGAGAACGGAATAAGGCGGTCTTGTAGTCATCAGGGCAGATGAACTGCGGAGCATCAGGTTGGTAATGGAGGTGGGTTTATAATAGACTTCCGTATGAAGGCGGTTGTCATAAGATTTGCTCACTGAGACGTCGAGATAAGGAAAGGTACCATTGTGTTCAAGCTCCATGGTGAAATTGATTGTAGGGTGTATATAATTTATATCATCATCATCATCATCATTGTCAACCATTATCAATCCACTGCTGGACGAAGGTCTCCCCAGGTTTCCTCCACAACGGTCTGTCTTGTGCCAGTCTCCTCCATGTCACCCCTGCATACTTTCGAATTTCATCCACCCATCTCTCATGTGGTCTTCTTCTGGGTCTTTTCCTGTCCCTTGGAATCCAATCTAAAATTTCGGCTGTCCATCGATGATCTGTCCTTCTGACAGTATGTCCAGCCCATTGCCATTTCAGGGATTTAACTCTGATCATGATGTCTTCCACTCTTGTCATTTTTCGGATCCACGAGTTCCTCTTCTTATCTCTCCTGGTTTCACCAAGTATGCACCTCTCCATGCTACTTTGAGTTGTCTGCAGCCTTTGTATGTCTCTTTTAGTTAAGGTCCACGTCTCTGCACCATACGTAAGCACTGGAAGGATGCATTGATCAAACACTTTTCCTTTAAGACATAATGGCATATTGCTCTTGAAAATTATGCTGTTTCTTCCAAAAGCTCTCCAGGCAAGTTTTGTACGGCGATTAATTTCTTCATCAATGTGACCCTCACTTGATATCTGCTGTCCAAGATAAACGTACGTGTCTGTTATCTCCAGCTTTTCTCCATCAATCGATAAATCTTCATTTCTTGTAAAAACATTGAACATCACTTTTGTCTTCTGAAAGTTCATTTTTAATCCCACTTCTTTACTCTTGTCAGCAAGTTCCTGGATCATACTCTGCAGCTCTAATGGGGTAGTTGCAAAAATGACTACGTCATCAGCAAAGCGAAGGTGGGTTAGATAATCTCCATTAATCTTTATCCCCTTGTTTTCCCAGCTCAGCGACTGAAAAACATCCTCCAATGTGGCATTAAAGAGCTTCGGAGATATGGTGTCACCTTGTCTCACTCCCTTTCCAATTTTTACGTGTGTTGTATTTTCAAACAGCCGAATCTTTGCACTTGCATTTTCATAGATGTTATTAATAATATCAATGTATGCATCTTCAATACCGCAGGTTTTCAGAGTCATTGTAACTGCTGATGGTTTCACCGAATCAAAGGCTTTTTCATAATCGATAAAAGCCATGCACAATGGAAGTTCATATTCCCTCGCTCTTTCAATTAGTTCTCTCAGTACGTGGATATGATCTATTGTGCTGTAGCCACTCCTGAATCCAGCTTGTTCTCTCGGTTGAGCCATGTCCAGTGTTACCTTCAAGCGGTGTGAAAGAACTTTAGTGAAGATTTTATAAACTACTGATAGGAGGCTGATAGGTCTGTAGTTTCCGAGATCCTCAATGTCACCTTTCTTATGTAGCAGGATCATTGTAGCGGTGTTCCAATCCTCAGGAATTTTCCCTTCATTAAGGCATCGAGTGAAAATTTGGGCGAGTACTGTTTCGATTTCTCCACTTGCTTCTTGTATGATGTCTACAGTAATTCCATCTTCTCCTGGAGCTTTTCCCCGCTTCATGTTCTTGATTGCATGTGCAACTTCTGCTGGAAGGACTGGAGGAACTCTGGTACTGGTATCTTTCATGATGTCTGGAGTGCATGTATCATCCCTTTCATATAATTTGGAGTAGAAATCTTTCACTCTTGTCAAAATTTCGCTTCTATTTCTTGTTACAGAACCATCTTCTTTTCTCAGTGCCATAATCTGTTTTCTTCCCTTACTGAGATGTCCCTTTGCTATCTTTAGGCTTTGGTTGTTTTCAATTGCTTTCCTCACTAGTTCACAGTTGAATTTTCTTACGTCTTCAGTGATAGTTTTTCTTACTGTCTTGCATAGCTCTATGTATTCCACTTTGGAAGTCACATCTTCTTTAGTTGTCCTCATCTCTCTTCTTTTGCATCAACATTTTCGTTTTTCCTGATAATTTGTTTACATGCAACTTGTTCTTAGACACAGCTAATTTTGCTGCTGTTTCCATAAGAGCTTTGGTTACTTTTCTGTTAACTTCAGAGATGTCCACTTCTTCCGATCTTAGGCCTTTTAAAGCAGAGAACCTGTTCTTCAGTTCCAACTTGAAGGTATTATGGTGTTTTTTAAGGTTGGTTATGTCAATAGATTTTGTTTGTCTTATGAGCTTGCCACGTTCAAGTTTAGTGTTGAGGTGCATCTTACATCTCACCAATCTATGGTCACTACCTGTGTTGAACTTGTTTAGCACACTGCAGTCTTCTATGACGAATTTTTTGTTACACATAATAAAATCAATTTCACTTGTCGTCCCATTTGGATGTCTCCATGTCCATTTCCTGTGTGGCTTTTTCTTGAAGAAGGAGTTCAAGATGAAAAACCCTTCTGCCTCTGCAAACTCAACGAGAGTATTTCCACGCTGGTTTCTGTTGCCGTGACCGAATTTACCTACTGAAGTTTCATTCTGTTGCCGTTGCCCTATTTTTGCATTGAAATCTCCCATAATTATTTTCAAGTGCTGCTTACCTGTATTATTTAGATGACAAATTTTCTCATAAAATTCTTCAATTTCTTCTTCAGGATGACTTGTGGTGGGTGCATAAGTTTGAATAATCTGAGCCTGGTATCTTTTCGAGAGTTGGATAACAAGTCGTGCAGCTCTGTCAGAGGAACTTTCAACTTCTACAACTTTATCCTTCAGTTTCTTGTTTATTATAAATCCAACACTACTAGTTCTACCAGTATCTGTCCCACGATAGTAGAAGAGATGTCCACTTTTCAGTTCGATGAGATCTTCTCCTTTTCTCCTTACCTCACTTAGCCCCACGATGTCCCACTTGATCCTTTGTAGTTCCTCTTCCAATTCAAGAAGCCTTGAATCAGAAGATAGGGAGCGTCCATTATACGTAGCCAAGGTCAGCATCAGATGGCAGCCTAGTCCGGTCCTCCGGGGATTCTTAGCACCCTCTGCCTTCATGTCGCACTGGCCGCTGCCTTGGCCAGGTACATTCCAGCTGCCGGAGACTGAGGGCCAAGATTTAAGTTGTGGAATCATTTTGGAGGGGTTTGGCCATAACTCACCACGCTGGCCAAGCGGGTTGGTGAGTGTGGGATAGAATTTCCTCTAATCCCGATGGTATAGTTATACCGCTATTGGCGGTCGTCAGAACCCCTTTAGTGGGAACAGGATGCACCACGAGAAGGCGGGGTTGACATTTGTCAAGGAGATATATATATATATAACTACCTGGCTACGATATTGTTGGATCTTACCTTTACAGGCTGATGTGGCCGCGGCACCAGGTGAAGTATCGCCTGCAGTGAAGCACCCGATATCTCCACCGAAAAAAAAAATAAATAAAAATAAAAGTAAAAAAAAAACTAAAGAAAATTTTGTCAAAAATTTTTCCCTCCTCCTCTGCTGCTAGAGGCTAGCAAGGAGTTCTCCTACTTGCGTTGACAACTGAAAATTATGCAACAACAAATTAATTATTTGATTCCAATAATTAATAATGACCTCCCATAATTACTTATAACAAATTAATTATTAACCTCGCGCAAAACCCGTACCGCGATTGGGCGTGGATGCCTGGATTTAACTCCAGCACGTCCCAATCTACCGAAAAGTCACAGCAACGCACACACACAATCGAAAAAAATACCCAACGCTCATTTCACGTACGCTTGACATTTAATATCCGACATTATATTATATACACTGCCACCTTTATCCATGAAGTGGCACAAAAATCTGCTGAGATGAATGTGCGGTGGGCTGCTCTACCGGCAGCATAATTATGCACAATGATTTAAACACTCTATCACAGATTAAAAAACACTGATTCAACTAACTCTGATTTAACAATTAACACTGATTCAAACACTGTTCACTGATGAAATTCTAGCATGCACAATAAACAAATAGAGCGAAGGAAACATATGTGAGAGATTACCCAAAACATTTAAATACACACTTTAGAAAACGATAATTGAGTACGAGCGTGAGTACCAGTGATTAAAATGATACAGAAAGTATCATGACTGCCGCAGTTTAATTATACGCTATATATATCTCTATACCATTACACACACCTGCATAGGCTTGATGCCAAATTAGCAGGGAAGAGCTCTTAAGACTTATGGCCATAACACAAATAAAAAAAAAACACGAATAAAATGTGTTGGAGGCCTCCGCTTTCGTGCGTACTCCCTTTCACAGGGGACAGAGTTCTATACGCTGTTCACTGTCCGACGGCACTTGTAAGTCGTGAGCAAATGTTCATATAAAGTCCACATACCTTGGCAATCTTTTTCTGAGGTCCTTAGCGCAGAGAAGTGGCAAGAAATATCCTGCCTGTTTTCGTGTGTAGACAGCCTAGGCAAAAGTGCACTAATGTCGACCTAGTATCGGTCGAGAAGCCCCATGTCCGAGAGATTCCAATGTCGCTCATTTTTCCGAGGGGATCATTCCTATCCCTCCTTACTTGCTTCGCTCCGGGGACTTTCTTTTAGGCTCTCCCAGCGGTCAGCTCTCAGGCCTTGGTTCCATGCACCTCGGTGGTTCTTTTCTCGTGCGTGTTTTTGCCTTCGAATCCGTCCTCAGAATGCCTCGCCGCTTGTTTTTCTCTTCTCCTCGGTTCTCTCCTCTTTGTCCTGTCACAGGGCTCCTCTTCGCCACTTGAACAGGGATTTATTACCTTGTTTTCAACTGTGGGTGGTAGTCGGTTCTCCGCTTATCCCGTTCAGTTCGGAGAAAAATGCAACCACCAGAATGTCTCTTGGCTTCCAGAGGGAGTTTTGGGGGTGAGTTTTGCAGACTTTCGTTAGAGTTGAAAATGCACAAGACTGTTGCTATGAGTCCGAAATAGAGATGGTCTGTCGCTATGTGGCCTTTCACAATTCTCGTTTGCCAGAAGGCTACGAATTATGCACTTATCAAATAATGAACAAATTTTAACAATGGCAGTGATGAACAAATTAGAGGATCAATTACCGTAATTAATTATAGCTATGAGTGCCGCCTTGCAGTTACATCGGAACAAAAATTTACCGCATAAATGAAATATAAAAATTTTCCACAAGTTAGGCTGCACCCTATAACAATATGCAGACGACGTATTTTTCATATGGCCACACGGAAAGGAGACTTTCCCGTTTTTCCTCCATAAAATAAATTATATACACCCTACAATCAATTTCACCATGGAGCTTGAACATAGTGGTACCTCACCTTATCTCGACGTCACAGTGAGCAAATCGCATGACAACCGCCTTCATACGGAAGTCTATTATAAACCAACCTCCGTTCCCAACCATATCCGTTCCGCAGTTCATTCTGTCCTGAAGATTACAAGACCGCCTTATTCCGTTCTCGAATTAGAAGAGCCTTCGCTGTCCAATCCGATGTCCGTTCTAGACAATTCGAACTAAGAAACATCGTCGAATTGGCCACTGAGGTAGGATATACTTCGAACCAGATGCATAACTTTATCGAGAAAGCCAGAACCAGCAGTGCTAATAATATTTCTATGCCGCAACTTCGCTACCTGAGCTCTATTCCTTACATACCAAATATTTCCTATCAACTCAAAAACGCGCTCACGAGGATGAACTTCGGCGTCAGCATAAGGTCTCCGGCATCTTTATACACGATGCTTAAAAGAAATATTGACAAGCCCCCTCTTCTCAATGAGGCAGATGTTTATGTCATCCCACTAAAATATCCGGACGGCTCCAGGCGATACTACATCGGAATGACCAAACGTTCGTTTGGAATTAGAATCAGCGAACATAAAAGGGATACAAGAGATGGGAAAATAAGCACTGCCCTGTCAAGAGAAGTCAAGTTCAAGACCGCCGATCCTATATGGAGTGTCATTTATTGTCTAGTCAAGTCACCGCGTTTAAAGTGTTGAAACGTTCTATTATCCAGTCTGCAGTTATAGCTGTCTACCTTCCTTGAGAAAGTCATTTAGGTGATGTGCGAAAGCTTGGAAATTTTGATTTTTATTCTACGCCAAGAAATTTTCGGATTTTTAGTATATAGTTATACTATTTTAATCAACTGTATATTGTTTCAAGTAAAATATTTTTTATCTATTCTCTTGCTCTAATAAATTAGTCGTGAGTCAACAATACAGCAAGCAAATTAGAGATCTGTACGGGCTGTGACGTACATGACCTAATATAACTTTCAGTTTTAGTTATCTGCCTTTATTTAAATTATGTTAATTCTCGTTAACTATTCTTACTTAAAGTCCTCTCCTAAGAAAACTGATTTTTTCTGAAACTCCTGGCAAGCAGTCAAGTCAAGAAGGCCTAGATAAAAAGCTCGTGTAGTGAGCAATGAACGTGGCATGTGTAATCCAGTTACTGAGCTTGTGATTTGCTGCTGGTTTTTACTTTAATTTCTTCAAAGTAGAGATACTGGTGTTAGCAATATTTTTTTTTTTTTTTTTTTTACTTGACTTAACTGTTTATAGTTCTTCAAGTATTAATCAACGAGTTTACATGTCTGTTTGTTCAATTTCAAGATTGCCTTGTATTCGGCAAGGGCAACAAGGTAAAGTGGTAATTATGGTATTCATTCTTTAAGCTTCCTAATGGTTTCATCAATTACATATTGAATGATGCAGCACTGCATTTAAAATGTTTTTCTAGATTCTGTATGTAGGAATTTATTTTCGAAATTCCGCAGAAGTTCTGAAAGTATTATACCAGCAGAAACTTAAAACCTGTGTCATGATAAAAACCTGAAAGAAAATTCACTGTTTAAGACATTCAAAGTGAAATATCATAAAACCCAGTGTCGTTATTTTAGAGTATCTTGAAAAAATTTCTTTGCTAGTCCGCAAGCTGCTGCTTTCTTTCTGAGGTTGATTCCCAGTAATCGGGCGGCGGCAGACAACGCAAGATTAAAGGGCCGATTACAAATGATTGTGGACATATCCACACGCGCTCGTATAGAGTACCAGCTCTGTATCTCCCTCTCTAGTACATTTCAAGAGCACACACACTGTTTCGATGAATGTTCGAGATCCATTGCTCCTCGGGGGGAACACGAAAGGAGGAGATACCGTAATAAGTGATCTCTTGTTCGTGACTGTCATCTGAAATTAACTGATTTCCCCATGGAACGGTAGTTGATGGCCCGGAACGAAAGGAAACGTACATTAACCATTTTATTTTTTCGCTTCTAGAACTGTTTAAAACAATGAGTCTCTCTCTATCTCGTTTCGAGATTTCTATAATAATATTTCACAGCGAAAGGTATGTATGCAAATCTATATAGAAGAGTTAAACTGCAAACAAAATTCGAGGGATACGATGAATCTCACAATATCAACGCCCCTCTACATAAAATTTGGAATTTCATACAGACATTTAACGTGGACCAGGAACATCAAACAAAGATCTTCGTTCTTTCCACGTTTATAAGTGAGTCACGGGAAAATTCTCATTGACCGCCACGGGGAGTCGAACTCAGGGCCTTCCAGTTACGCGCCGGATATGCTTACGCTGCACCACAGCGGCCTCGAATTCCTCCAGACGCACACACGCTAACTGCCAAGCCAATTTGGCAGGTTGCTTCTTGGAGCCCCGCACAATGCTGGGGATTCACCAAAGATGGTAAGCAGCAACTGAAGAAATTATTAGAAGGCGAATAAACAATTAATACAGACATTTAACGTGGACCAGGAACATCAAACAAAGATCTTCGCTCTTTCCACGTTTTATAAGTGAGTCACGGAAAAATTCTCATTGGTCGCCACCGGGATTCGAACCCTGGGTCTTCCAGTTACGCGCCGGATATGCTTCCGCTACACCACAGCGGCCTCGAATTCCTCCAGACTCACACACGCTAACTGCCAAGCCAATTTGGCAGGTTGCTTCTTGGAGCCCCGCACAATGCTGGGGATTCACCAAAGATGGTAAGCAGCAACTGAAGAAATAATTAGAAGGTAATTATAATACTCCCGGTGGCGGCCAATGCGAATTTTTCCGTGACTCACTTATAAACGTGGAAAGAGCGAAGATCTTTGTTTGATGTTCCTGGTCCACGTTAAATGTCTGTATTAATTGTTCATTCGCCTTCTAATTATTTCTTCAGTTGCTGCTTACCATCTTTGGTGAATCCCCAGCATTGTGCGGGGCTCCAAGAAGCAACCTGCCAAATTGGCTTGGCAGTTAGCGTGTGTGAGTCTGGAGGAATTCGAGGCCGCTGTGATGTAGCGGAAGCATATCCGGCACGTAACTGGAAGACCATGGGTTCGACTCCCGGTGGCGACCAATGAGAATTTTTCCGTGACACTTATAAACGTGAAAAGAGCGAAGATCTTTGTTTGATATTTGGAATTTTGGTGATAACTAAATTTCTAGAGTCAGTAACAGTTGTTAAGGTAATATAAGAAATTATTCACTACAATCATTACAGCGCATGATGTCAAAAATACACAAAATTGCAGATATCTACGGAATGAAGATAAATAAAAATAAAACAAAACTAACGGTAATAGAAAAGGATTCAAAACAGACTTTCCTTAAAATTGAAGGACAAAACATCGAACAAGTTAAATCATTTCGCTATTTGGGTCAAATTATTACTGAAGATGCGAGATGTGAAAAGGAAATTAGAATGAGACTGGGGATGGCAAAAATGGCTTTCAGAGAGAATCAAAGGCTACTGACAGCCAAAGATATAGATCTAAAACTGAGGAAGAGAATTTTAAAGGTATATGCTTGGCCATTAGTTCTCTATAGATCTGAGACATGGACATTGACCAAGAGGGAAGGGAAAAGGCTGGAGGCATTTGAGATGTGGAGCTATAGAAGAATGGAGATAATAAGTTGGCTGAATAGAATGTCTAATGAGAAAGTTCTGGAGAGAATGGGAGAACCCAGGAATCTGATCAACATGTTAAAGAGAAGAATAATGTTATGGATAGGACACATATTGTACCATGGAGGCCCGATTCTGAAAGTTTTGGAAAGGAAAATTCAAGGCAATAGAGGAAGAGGACGACCAAGGAATAGTTTTGTGGAACAGTTACTCCAAGACACTAATACTAGGACATACTATTACTTGAAGAGAATGGCGGAGAACAGAGAGGAAGGAGAGACAGAGTACATCTATACTGAACAACTAGTCCTTGGACTGAGTGAGTAACCAAGAAGAAGAATTCACTTGCTGAATGTAACCGTGGTTCATTTTCGTTAACGAACCTTCAGCCAACAATCTGCGAACAACTATTTGTCTCAGATTAGATTTGTTGTTGTACGTATATGGTTGGTAAATAAGTTGTTATAAAACTACTTATGGGCTATTGAAGAAGAGAGTTTTGAAGGAGGTGAATCAATCAGAAATATTTAAAACCTCTAAGGGCTTTTTCACCTCTAATTTAGGTCCACTGGTTCCAGGGAAGGGAGAAAACAGAATCGTAAGATAAGCACACCTAGTAGGGCCCGGAAAGTCAATACCGGGCACGGCCCAAAGCCCCTGAAGAGTAAGAAAGCCTCCGAACTGGTCTGTGACGTCAGAGCTAGCGGGCCGACTCGCTGACTGGAGACTAGCCGCTCCTGAGAACGCCGATGGAGTACGGCGGTGTTTACGCTGAGAAATATCTTCACGAGTGCGATACTAAATAATTCCCGCACACCACTATAAATCGACCGGGTTTTTTTTTTTTTTTCTATATTTTTCTTCCTTAGACAATGTTAAAATATTACATCCTTAGTTTTTATTTTTTCTCAGTTACCTACAATGATATCTACAAATCGGGGAATTCCAAAGCTTTGCTCTTGTGCTGCGAAAGGATTTCATGTACCGGTCTCAAAAATTTATGTTTCAGGAAATGTTCCCTTTAGCCTTCACTTTGGCTAAAGTAACACAAACATAATAGTTTTTTACGCATAACATCAAAAGCCCAACATTTTACGTTAAGCATTTTTGCAATTATGGTGTTGTTGTTTTTTTATGTGTGTGAATGGCAAATTGGCAGGACTCTAAAAACATAATCATTTCGCTCAAAACTTTTACAAATTCCCTTTGTGTTCGATTTATTAAAAACAAAACAAAGCAAAAGCTCTGTAATTACGCAACGAACGCGAAAGCAAAATTTCTAATTTGGTGAGTATATTTCCTGAAATTGCCGTAAGGTATGTGCTAAAATCTTGCAACTACTTCTAGAAGGTAAAAAAAAAAAACAACTATAAATTAAAATCACTTAGGAAAAAGTTTTTTGTCGAATGTACATGGAAAGTATTAATTTGGGTATCTTTGAATTTATGCACATAACGTCTCAAATATTATGTTGCAAACCTAAATGTCATATCTTTTTTTTTCTTTCTAACTTTGTAAAAAAAAAACATATTACACAAAAGGTATTAATTTCCTCCAGAAGTATATCGTAAAGCAAACTTTTTTTTTTGTCATTTTTCAGCTGAAACAGATATTTAAAATATCAATTAACACATTAACAGTCCCCCCCCCCCCCCCACACACACACACAAAAACGGTAAACCGAAGAGAGAGAAGCATCAACAAATGTGTTCATTCATTATATACAGTATAAGTACGTCCTCCGCCCATGTGCTTCTTGCAGAAAGAAACGAAAACTTCTAAAGAACATTCACACATTAGTTGGAAACTGCTTTTGAAATCTCCCCATTGCACTTTTTTTACAATCAGGCTGATGCTTAAGATAGTAACGAAGCAAAGTGACACTGAAAGTAAACCTACACAAGACCCTCAGATCTTTCTGCTTCTGCAGAGAGGGATTCCGATGGCCCGATGGCCGTGACGTCACACCCTTCGCAGTTCGCGCGCTGTGGCTTCCTCTCCAGGGAGTTTTGGCCCGGCTCGGACAACTAGCAGTAACGACACCAGTCGCTCAGAACTGGGTGGGCTGTTACGGGCGTAATGAGCATGATGGGAAAGGGCACAAATTTTGAACTGTTTGGTAGAAATTTTGGCAAAAATATCCGTTCATGTGCATTTTACACCACACTACACTGATAATGCTATCCCTATTAAAAAAAAAAAGCTTTCAAGTGAAGTACAAATACTGTACGTAATATTTATTCAACGTATGTAGTACGGGAACCATGGATACGAATCTCTATGGCAAGTTACTACTTCTTCGCAATTTTAGCTTACTTTGGTCTTTTTTTTCTTTCATAAGTCTGTTTATGAATTTAAGTGTGAAAATAAACTGACAAGGAATATCTCTGGATTTTTCTCTCTCATTGTTTAAAACTACGACGTATAGTTACAAATATAGTGTGTTTTTACTACTTTCTCAGAAATTCGTTCAAAGGACTCCGTCCATTACCCATAAGTACGAAACCTTTACATAACAAAATTTTTGTCAATTCGAAAAACTCAGGTACGTTTATCCAAGTTCTTTAAAATTTTTGACGGTTGCCCCAGCCATATATTCAAATAGCTTAAATATTTTGGAGGGGCTAAAGAGTGGGCTGAAAGAAAAGTTGGTTCGGCTGAAGCCCACTCCATCCCACCCGTAGCGTCGTGCCCGACAACTAGCCAGACCACACGACCAGCTACTGGTTTGATCTCCGTAACCATCTGCTGGGAAGAAGTACACCTCGTCGTTGGACGGACGTGATTTGCACCAATACACATATGCTACACTTGCCAGTTATTTTATTTTGATATATTGTATTTTAACGAATATTTCTGCATATACAAATGAAAGCTGAATCTTCATTTTGTTTTGAGATCATTTTTTCTGGTAGATGGAAATACTGTAGTTACTGCAGTTGGGAATACGTACCTTAAAAAATTACGAAGAACTCAAATTTCGTTATGTCGCCGCACGACACTAAATGATGACACTGAATCCTCGATAGCCCTGATTAGTTCATGCAATGAAGTAACTTGGCGCGATGCTGCTTCTTTCCTTATTATTATTATTTTGGAGTTTAGCTACCACGGGAGCAACACATTAGGCTATAAGTAATCCCCTCCCTAATTTAAAGCCATTGGCTCCAGGGAAAGGGGAGAGCCAGAGCCGTAAGACAAACACACCTATGCGTCACCGGCATTCGAACCCCGACCCATACCAGGCGAATGGTTAGAAGCCAAAGCTCGGACCACAGCGTCACCGGGAAGGCATAATGAGTTTGATTGTTGATACTAAAAATTATGGGTGTATATTCACAGCAAGAATCGAAGCAAGCTGTGGCACTTCTAACGTGTCTGTGCTGTCAATGTCCACGCCAGAGGAAGAACTGTTAAATTTTTGTAGGCCCAGAATGTCACACCACGAAATATTTATCGACAGGCTGGTGCTGCCTGTCGATAAATATGCTATTTCTTCCCGTCTGAAAGAAACACATCTTTCACAAATAAATGCCATTTTAGGTGATAATTTGGAACAAGAAACGCAACCTTACCCTCGAGTGGAGACAAGAAGACACCGTGTTTAGAATAGTACAGTAGCAAGTGTAGTTTTAACATATAACCTTTCTCCGGTGGTGGATTCAAAGTCATGTCTTTCTACTCCATGTTGTTGAGAGACATCGTTCGAACCGAAGACTTCAAGAAACGAAATGTCACAATGAAAGTGGAAGAGTAGAGAACTCCCAGAAAATCTTCGGTTTTATCCCAATCTGTGGTTTATGCATTCTGACATCACAGACGCTAATTTGCATAAGGATACGTATGATTCGGCTGTCTACGTCACACTCGACTTGCGTTTTCCACGTTTTGGAAAGACATCACACAATTGGCGGGCATTTATTATTGTTATTTTTATTATTGTTATTTTGTCGCCAAAGACACATGCTCCCCTAATTATTATGAGCAATATACATTATGCAGTGGAAGTACACACTTAATATCTTCCACTCCATATTCAGGTTAACCTCTCCGCTAGAATTGTTCAAAACTGTCGTTTTCTCATAAATCAGTTTCAAAACTTAATGGGAAAATTCTGACTTTGTTGTGCGTGAAGTGATAACCAATATGTATTTGTCATTCCAAAATGATTTAGAAATTAAATTAAGGAAGTTCTCAGAACTTTTTCTTCTTTTTTGTTGTCATTGACAATAGTAAAGAACATCCACCTCAGGAAATTGCTCAATCTTTTCAGATTCAGAAAAAAACTAGGTTATTTTTTGCATGTCTTTTGATATAGAAACTACCCTAAAATATTTTGTTGTTCGCATGAAAATGTCTGTCAGTTCGTCTATTGTGGGTACTGAATCTCTGCACCTATTAGTCGGATTTGATTTTTTCTCCTTACAAAACACTTAAAGTTACATCTGATCTCAAGAAACACAAAGATAATGAGGTAAAAAGTACTTGTAAGAGCAGTGTTAATTTATGCCTCTGAAAACTGAGTATTATCAATGGCAGATGAAAGATTCCTGGGTCTGTTTGAAAGAAGAGTTCTTAGATATATTTTTAGAGCAGTACAAGAGAATGGTGTGTGGACAAAAAGATACAACCATGAATTATACATATTATTTAATAAGCCAGACATTGTTAAGTGCTTAAAAATAAATAGATTAAGTTGGGATGGACATATTATACGCATAGATAGTAATAGAATAGTTACGAAGATGTTTAATGCTAAGCCGGAGGAGTAAAAAAATCGAGGAGTTTGGCATTGAATAAGGAAGGCTGGCAGAAGTTCCTGAAGAAGGCCAGGGCCCAAACGGGACTCTTGAGCCATTGATGATGATCAGGGAAGCTCCAAGCGGGTGTTCAACGGGTGCAATGCACCCGGGGGTTAGATTCAATGGGCGGCCTCAAATTCTTTTTCAAATTTTATTTTTAAAAAAATGGACGCCTCATCAAATTTTGCAGTTGATAAATTAATATCAGTGAAGTGGAAGAAGTTAATAAAACGTTTTACTGTGAGAAATAGTCTTGCTTATTTTTTTAGTAAAAAAAAATCACATATAATTCAATAGAAAACATCCTAAAATCAAAGAATAATTTTTATTGTTTTGTTCAGTAACGGATACCGCGGGCAAAGGATTAAAAATTATTTTTCTAAATTTTCTTTAAATCTGAAGATTTCAACATTTATGATATGCGTGGCCAGTGCTATAACACTGGGGCAAATATGAAGGAAAAGCACAATGGATTTCAAAAAACATAATTTTTCGACTTAAAACCCCTAATGCATTTTACTTTATATCTGGTCGTAAATAACGAATAACAACGAAAACATATCTCTTCAGATTTTGAACATTTCATGCATATAACATTTTTTACCGGTAAAGCGAATTTTTGTGTAAATTCACACAGAGAGAGAGGGGGGGGGGCGGGGGAGAGCTGACTTCATGGATTATTCGCAGGGTCATCTGAAGCAGGGTTTTGCACATTTTCTTTCCCCTTCAGTTTTACATGAGACAATTGTGTTTTATGAAAACTCTTAATTTACGGGGAATAGAAATAATGTTGCTAAAGATATTTATTTCATGTAAAAATGAATAAAAATTGAAAAATATTCTTGTATAAGGGGTTGGCATATCTGGGCTTGCACCCGGGCTGCATATGCTTTTGGCGCGCTCCTGATGATGATGCTGACAAAACTATGCATACGATGATCCATATACCTTTTACTCTTTCTCCTGTGAATACAACTGTAAGTGCACATGGTTATTTCTAATATATATATTCCCACGAGGGAATATGAACTTCCATTACGCATGGCTTTTATCGATTATGAAAAGGCCTTTGATTCGGTGAAACCATCAGCAGTTACAATGGCTTTGAAATCCTGCGGTATTGAAGATGCATACATTAATATTATTAATAACATCTATGAAAATGCAAATGCAAAGATTCGGCTATTTGAGAATAGAGCACCCATAAAAATTGGAAAGGGAGTGAGACAAGGTGACACTATATCTCCCAACCTCTTTAATTCCACATTGGAAAATGTCTTTCAATCACTGAACTGGGAAAACAAAGGGATAAAGATTAATGGAGATTATCTAACCCACCTTCGTTTTGCTGATGACGTAGTAATTTTTGCAACTACCCCATCAGAGCTGCAGAGTATGATCCAGGAACTTGCTGACAAGAGTAAAGAAGTGGGATTAAAAATGAACTTTCAGAAGACAAAAGTGATGTACAATGCTTTTACAAGAAATGAAGATTTATCGATTGCTGGGGAAAAGCTGGAGATAACCAATACCTACATTTATCTTGGACAGCAGTTATCAAGTGAGGGTTAAAATGATCACACTGAGTAAATGAGCCAGGAGACGGCCTCGAGAGTGTGACGTCACAAGTTTTGTCCCCAGAAGTTCCGAGGCTTTTTTATTAGAGACGATTTTAGTAGAGCGCTCTTTAAGCCTCCAATTTTTAGAACACCTGGCATAATAAATTTGCCAATTACACGACTCAACTGAGTAGTTTCCTGGTGGCCGAGAGGTCTGAGGCGCTGACTTCTAGCAATTCGACTGTGTGAGATGATCCTTCCATAAAACCAGTGACCTTAAATTAGGGACGGGCGAGTATCTGCAGCCTTACGAGTTGCCCACTGTGATCATTAAACCCTGAAACAAAAAAATATATATATATGCAGTCTATTAGGTGACATATGCATTTGGCGGCCCCAGTGATCGAGTGGTACGAAGTATTTAATCATTCGTCATATGTGGGTCTTACGACACTGGCTGTTTCCCTTCTCTGGAACCAGTGCCCTTAAATTAAAAACACAGGCGGCTCACTGTCGTCGTTGAACTCCCAAACGTAAAAAACGACACATCCATTTTTTTGTTTTTGTTTTGTTTTGTTTGGAGGTTTAACGACCACCGTGAGCAACTCAATGGGCTATAAGCAGTCGTCCGTCCCTAATTTAGGGTCACTGGTTCCAGGGAAGGGAAAGAGCCAGTGCCGTAAGACAAACACAACATCCATGCCTGACCGGGATTCGAACCCGGACCCCTTACGGACGAATGATCAGAGGCCAGCGCCTTAGACCACTGCGCCACTGGGGCGGCACACATGCATTTGATCTTAATTTGTTTAACTTTAACTACAAGAGAATTCACCGTTCCGGCATTTTTCCAGAAGCTGATCTAAGAAAATTTGACGGAAAACAAGCTTTTATGTCTCAAGTCACGAAAGCATTTCTCTGGCCTGAACCATTTTTTTTTTTTTTAGTGCTCATCTTCTGCAAATGTTTGTATGTCATCTGCAAAAAAAAAAAAAAAATGAAAAAATACTGCAATTATTAGGGGATGAAAAAAATCAACAAAAAAAAAAAAAAAAACGAGCGATCGTGGGAAGGATGCACGAGTTGTTTACACCGATCACCTCATCACAATTTTCTCTTGTGGAAATTAATTGGTTTTCCTCATATTGTTTATTTACGTGTTTTGGGGGCAGTTTTTCCGCCAATATGCTATGATATAATAACTGCAAAAGTTATTAAGCCCCGCAGATGCAGAGACGGCTCACTGCATCTGATGCGTGAATTCGCTAACGCGCGATGCTTCCCCATTATTGCCTGCAAACACGCAAAATTAAATTTGCTGCCAGATGCTGTGCTATAAAATTAAAAGCGGCGTTTTTATGGTGACATTAATGGTGTCAAGAACAGAAACGGTGTGCAGCTTTATTTTGGCTTCTCCATCAAGTTTATATTAACATAAATGTCGAACACAAGTGCTGTGTTTCATAAAAACAGTTCTGTATTTTGCAGTTCTAAACTGCAAGAGAATGTACTGATGCTTAAAGCAAATCACACAAACGTTTGCCATAATCTACAAAACTTAAAACAAGAGGCACATTGAATTATTTTATTGATAAGGATGGTTTTTTTTTCTTTCTTTTTTTTTTTTTTTTTTTTTTGAAGTATTCTTCGAGCATTTTTTCTGTAATCTTATTTTAACATTCTAAACATAACACTGTGGAACAAAAATTTTTTTTCGTGGTGTCTGCAATTTTCGACTTGATTCCGGGTATCTTTGAGCTGCTGATTCCGGAAATGGTATCCTTTTTGCTCTAGCAGCTCGAGTTTCCAGATATTGTTGGCGTTATTACCTAGTATTACTTTATTTTCCCGCCAGCATTTGTTACCTCTTCGTATACATACCTTTGAATTTTCTGTTGCTGTCCGTGTTTGCGTGTGTACGTTGCATGTTCAGACGTGTTTTATTTCTGTTTCAGGCGTTGACATGGATTCATCCCGATGAAAATGTGTCAATCATCCGGATATTTTTCGTTACATTTGCGGAGAGTACAACGTTCGCTCATCAAAGACAAACTATAACCGACTTTGTGAAAAGAGCTTATTTTTTCTACTTCACAGTAAAACTAGGGGACCAAGATAAGTCTTGGGCAGCGCATGTCGTGTGTAAAACGTGTACATAGAGCACCTGCGACAGTGGACGAATGGGAAAAGGAAGTGCATGAAATTTAGTATACCAATGATATGGCGCGAAAAGAGCAACCACAGTGATGACTGTTTCTTTTGTCTGGTGAATATAAAGGGCATCAATGGGAAGAACCGGAGTAAGTAGATGTATCCTGATTGAGCCTCCGCCAGACGCCCTATTCCACATTCATAAGAGATACCTGTTCCAACATGTAGCAGGCTTCCAGAGCTTTCCGAAGAGTCGGATGAATCGGCTGGTAAGAAAGAAAGCTATACTTAACAACATGATAGTGATTTCCAAGGATCTTCATCAGCTGTAACAGGTTTCAGTCAAACGGAATTGAACAACCTTATAAAAGGGACCTAAGTCTTCCAAAGAAGGCAGCTGTTAGCTTCCAGGCTGGAAGAAAAAATGTACTGTTACCTGTAATAAAAATCACAGTGCATCGCAACAGAGAAGAGTTTTTGTTATTCTTCACAAAAGAAAATGAATTCGTTTTCTGCAGCAATGTGCCAGAATTACTGATGAAATTGGGCGTACAGGAATACACACCCAGTGAATGGTGGTTATTAGCACGTCTTTTGTAAAAAAAGATCGTGCTTATGTTATCGGTTTGTCCGTCCGTCCGTTCGTCCGCCTGTACCCACGATATCTCTGGAACTATTAGTCCGATTTGAAAACTTCTTTTTGCATTGGTAAGCTTGAAATATGAGAATGATGATCCTACATTTCATTTTTTTTTTCTTACCATGTACAATTTCGCCCCTAGAGGGCGTAAATGCAGATGATATCAAATTCAAAAATATGTTTTATTCCACATATTTGCTTCTAAACATCCGATTGAAAAACCTCTTTTATCTTTCGATTCCATTTATGTGGAAGAGTATTTTAGATATAGTTACTTTTTCAAATTACGCATAGATTTTCCGCTAGGGGGCGAAAAAATAAACTACATTTCCCCCAATAACTCTTCTTCTAAAGCTCCGATTTGAACATTTTTTTCTTCAGCGGATACACCTCCTGAAGGAAAATCTTTTGCATATAATTTCTAAGTTTTGGTAATAAATACTTCGGCCGCCAGGGGCGTAAGTGTTAATTTTTGCTTCTGATGTATTTGCCATTAAATCTGAGCTTCTAAAATATCAACTGAAGAACTTATTCCGCGGGCTGATGCCACACACATCGATAAACTTTTTCGGAATATTATGTTCTTAAAATATTCCACAGTTTCTCCGCCAGGGGGCGTAGAAGTATATCTTATTTTTGTCAATATCTCTGCTTCTAGGAGTCTGATCTGAAAAATTCCTGCTTTGTTGGATAGTGTTTTCAGTGTGACATGTTTTTCATATAATTTCAAAATTTTCAAGTAATTCATAGACTTTCCGCTATGGGGCGTACGGGTAAATTGCGTTTCCCCCTATATCTCTGCTTCTAAATCTCCGATTTGAAAACTTCTTTCTGTACCGGATACAGCTCTTGATGAGAAATCTTTTGCACATAACTTCTAATTTTTGTAAAAAATGGGTTGGCCACCAGGTGGCGTAAGTCTCAATTTCCACTTCTGATGTATTTGCAGCAAAATATGAGCTTCTAAAATCTCGATTGAAAAACAAGTCGTTTGTTGACCGATACTACTCATGTCGACAAACCTTTTAGGAATATTTTCTTCTTTAAATAATGCATGGTTTCTACGCTAGGGGGCGTCGATGTATATTTTATTTTTTTCAATATCTTTACTTCTAAGAGTCCGATTTGAAAAATTCCTTCTTTGTTGGATAGTGTTTCCGATGCGAAATGTTTTCCTATAAGTTCAAAATTTTCAAGTAAATCATAGACTTTCCGCTAGGGGGCACAAAGGTAAATTACGTTTTCTGCGTTATTTTTGCTCCTAAAACTTCGATTTGAAAACTTCTTCCTGTATCGGAAACAAGACCTGATGGAAAATATTGTTCACATAATTTCTAATGTTTGGTAAAGAATAGTTTTCCCACCAGGGGCCATAAGTGTTAATATCTGCTTCTGATGTATTTGCAGCAAAATCTGGGATCCTGAAAACTCGACTAATTGTTTTTTTCTTGAACCGATACCGCTCATATGGATAAACCTTTTGAGAATACTTTCTTCCTAAAATAACGCATGGTTTTCCCACCAGGGGACGTAAAGTCATATCTTATTTTTGTCGATATCTCTGTTTCTAAGAGTTCGATTTGAAAAATTGTTTCTGTGTTGGAGAGCGTTTCCGGTGGGAAATGTTTATCATATAAATTCATGTTTTTACTTAACGCACAAGTCTGCAACCAGAGGGCGTAAGCTCAAGATTCCGTTTACAGCAATATCTAGGGATTAAAAACCCAATTGAAAAACTTCTTTCTTCCGTCAGATACTATTGTTTTCCATACCGGTTCCATTGCCTTTGAATAGCTATGATAAATTTAATTTGCGTCAGAACGGATTCAAAAGACGTGCTTATTACCCCCGAAAATTCAGTGTCATCCTTTTTGTTCATAGATAGCTTCAAACGCAACCTCAAATGTGTGCTTTTACATAATGGGAACAGATACAGATCAATGTCAATCGGTCACTCAGCTGGTAGGCGGGAAGATTGGGCGACAATAGCCATAGTCTTAGAGAAGATAGCATACCGCAATCATCAATGAGTCATCTGTGTGGATTTGAAGATGGTGAATTTTCTTCTAGGGCAGCAGGTTGGGTGCACCAAGTACCCATGCTTTGTATGTCTGTGGGACAGTAGAGCTAAAGATCAACACTGGGTGAGAAGACAGTGGCCTGTGAGAGAAAACATAATAGCTGGAGAGAAAAATATCATCACAGAACCTTTGGTGGACAGAGAAAAGATCATATTGCCACCATTGCACATCAAACTTGGTTTGATGAAACAATTTGTAAAGGCACTTAAGTGAGATGGAATGTGTTTCGGCTACATATGTAGAAATTTTCCAGCGATGAACATAGAGAAAATAAAAGCAGGTATATTCGATGGACCACAAATCCGGGAACTCATGAAAGACCAGCGTTTCCAAGACTCAATGGACAATATTGAGGCATGTGCGTGGTCGTCAGTTTGTATGGTTGTACAGAATTTTCTTGGGAACTATAAGGCCACTAACTACCGTGAACTCGTGGAGAATATGAGTAGTATAAAAGGCCGGGATCTGCGTCAAGGAGCAGCTCCTTCTACAGAAGGAGCAAGGGGCGTGGCCTGACGCAGAAGGATGGCGGCGTGGCGTGTGACCGAAGGATGTGGGGGCGTGGCAGATGACGCTAGTGCGTTGGGTCGATGTGCTGCCACCTAGCGGTGCTTCTTGGAACTTTTAATGGACCTTTGAGAGATGGCAACGACCGAGTGGGAGAAATGGGGTGGATATAGGGGATGTCAACTCGATGTGCTGCCCCCTAGCGGTGCTTCATGGAAATTTCGATGGATCTTTGAGAGATGGCAACGACCGAGTCGGGGAAAGGAGATGTGCTGCCCCCTAGCGGTGCTTTTTGGAACTTTCGTTGGATCTTTGAAAGATGGCAACGACCGAGTCGGGGAAAGGAAATGTGCTGCCCCTAGCGGTGCTTCTTGGAACTTTTAATGGACCTTTGTTTTTGAGGGATGGCAACGACCGAGTGGGGGAAAGGGGTGTGTACGTTGCCCCCACTAGCGGTGCTTCTTGGAACTTTATTATTATGTTAGATCTTTGTTTTTGAGAGATGGCAACGACCGAGGGGGGAAAGGAGATGTGCTGCCCCTAGCGGTGCTTCTTGGAACTTTCGATGGATTTTAGAGGGATGGCAACGCCCGAGTAGGAGAAAGGGGGTGGATATAGGGGGATGTCAACTCGATGTGCTGCCCCCTAGCGGTGCTTCTTGGAACTTTTAATGGACCTTTGAGGGATGGCAACGACCGAGAGGGAAAGGGGGTGGATATAGGGGGATGTCAACTCGATGTGCTTCCCCCTAGCGGTGCTTCTTGGAACTTTATTATTATGTTAGATCTTTGTTTTTGAGTGATGGCAACGACCGAGTGGGAGAAAGGAGTGGATATAGGGGGATGTCAACTCGATGTGCTGTAGGGTGCTTTTTGGAACTTTTAATGGATCTTTGAGAGATGGCAACGACCGAGTGGGGGAAAGGGGATGTGTACGTTGCCCCCTAGCGGTGCTTTTTCGAACTTTTCTCGGGAGATTTATTGGACGTTGACAAATTTTTAAGAAGTCTTTCCAATATTTATTTTTTTAATTTTCTCGGGAGATTTACTGGACTTTGTCAAATTTTTGAAGGAAGTTTTTTTGTCGTTTCCAATTTTTTTTTACTCGTATTTTTTTTTTGGTCCTATTTTTTTCTCTCTAATTTATTTTATTAAATTTATATTTTCAGGAATTCCCTGAGGTGTTATAATTTTTATAGACGTTGCATTATTTTTTTAATTCTTATATTTGTCCTCCCTCCAATTTTTATTTAGGCGAGGAAAGGTTTTGTTTGAAAAGATTTCGTTCCCGTTGATTCATGTTCCGCCATTTTAGTTTCACCACGTTGTCATTTTGTGAGCCATGTGTTTTGGGATGAGTCACAATTTTCTCTTTGACTAAGAAAATTTTGTATGACACGTGTTTTGGGATGAGTCATTATGATTTGTGACGCATTCGTGATAGCAGACTTGACATCAGCCAACGTCGTTTTCTCCTCAGCGGGGTCGGCTTAATTTATTTTTTTTATTTTCTCGGAAGATTTACTGGACTTTGTCAAATTTTTGAAGGAAGTTTTTTCAATCGAAGCA
Source organism: Macrothele yani (assembly GCA_039090855.1). Classification (NCBI taxonomy): domain Eukaryota; kingdom Metazoa; phylum Arthropoda; class Arachnida; order Araneae; family Macrothelidae; genus Macrothele; species Macrothele yani. Next base: position 123,304,624 of record CM077010.1, on the reverse strand, counting down.
TTTCCTCAAATTTGTTTTATTAAATTTATATTTTTAGAACTCCGTGAGGTGTTATAATTTTTATAGACGTTGCGTTATTTTTTTAATTCTTATATTTTTTCTTCCCTACAATTTTAATTTAGACGAGAAAAGGCTTTGTTTGAAAAGATTTCGTTCCTGTTGATTCATGTTCCGCTATCTTTTGTGAGCCATGTGTTTTGGGATGACTCACCATTTTCTCTTTGACTCAGAAAACTTTGTATGACACGTGTTTTGGGACGAGTGACTATGATACTATGATGTGTGACGCATGTCGTGATAGCAGATATGACATCAGCCAACGCCATTTCCACCGCGGGGTCGGCGGTTGTCGTCATTTGAGATTCTGTAGACACATTAAGTTCCAAGACTGACTTTTTTCAGTAACTTGATCATTTTGCAACGAATTTATTCCTTATTTTCCCCCCTAATTTCCCATTTTATATTCATAATTCTTCAACGTAACGATTTTTTTATTTTCTTTGAGGAGACTTCACGCATTTTCAACGGACGTTCCATCATAAAGACGTTTTCCAAAGTTTTGTGCTGCAGACATAATCTTAAAACACGATTGTTTATTAACGTATTCACGTGTTCATGACATTTTCTGTTACATTTTTTTAACGTTGTACCTTTTTCCGCCATACAAAGCCGCAATGTTTTATACATAGTTAAAGTATTTTCTTTTTTTTATCTTTCCGTATTTTCTTTTATGATTAATCAGTGAAATGTACCTTTTAATCCATTATCTTAATCTACTTTTTTTTCTAAATGCTTGCATACTCGTTAAACTTCTCGATATACCATCATTATTTTATTTTCTTACTTTTCAATCTAACAACTACTTTTATCGAGGCTTTATTTTTTCTGATTTAAACAAGCCAACGTTTCTTCATTATTATTTCTTTTTCCTACGCAAAGAACTTTTCTTACTTGTTTTTAATGTATGACTTAATCTGGTTTTTTATATAGATGTTTCATGTTTGCGCAAGAAATATACAGATCTATAGCAGATATACATAAAATTCGTTCCTAACAGTATTTTTTTTTTTAGATTTAACCCAACATACGTTTCTTAACGACTTGATATCTGTTCCACAAGGTGTTACAAAACTTCAGATTTTTAATTTTTTCCCTCTGAAACTGTTTTTTTTTCTTACTTGCTTTTAATGTATGGTTTAATCTATTTTTCTATCTTATTACTTTTCTATATGTGTACAAGAAATATACGAACCTATAGTAGTTAAAATTCGATTGAAACAATATTTCTTCATTCTTACTATATTATTCCATTTCTTTCATCTATAGTAGTTAAAATTCGACTGAAACAATATTTTCTCCATTCTTACTGTATTTTTACATTTCTTTCCAACAGACGTTTTTTCTTCTCAATTCCCGCTATCTAACTTAATCTATGTTTTGAATATCATTCTATGTTCGCGTATTCGTCCATTATTTTATTTCAAACTTTGCTAACTACCTCATACTTATATTCTGACTTTATATTTTTCATTTCAACCAACGTTTCTTAACGACTTGAATTTCCGGATGTGACAAAAATTCAGATTTATTTTTTCTCCTCTTAAACTATTTTTTTCTTACTTGCTTTAAATGTGACTTAATTTATTTTTTGCATCGCTGTTTCGTGTATGTACGAGAAATATACAGATCTATAGCAGTTAAAAATTCGACTGAAACAGTATTTTCTTTATTTTTACTTTATTTTTACATTTCTTTCTGACAACCATTTTTTTTCACATTTTCCACATATTTAACTTAATTTTGTGTTTTTGAATATCATTCTATGTTCACGTATTCGTCCATTGTCTTTTTTTCTAACTTTACACTTCATTCTTACTGTATTTTTCCATTTCATTTCAACCAACGTTTCTTAACGACTTGATATCTGTTCTACAAGATGTGACGAAACTTCAGATTTTTAATTTTTTTCCCTCTGAAACCGATTGTTTTCTTACTTGCTTTTAATGTATGGTTTAATCTATTTTTCTATCTCACTTTTCTATGTGTGTACAAGAAATACACGGATCTATAGTAGTTAAAATTCAATTGATTTCTTCATTCGTACTGTATTTTTCCATTTCTTTCATTTACAGTAGTTAAAATTCGATTGAAACAATATTTTCTGCATTTTTACTGTATTTATACATTTCTTTCTAACATACGTTTTTTCTTCTCAATTCCCGCAATCTAACTTAATCTATGTTTTGAATATCATTCTATGTTCGCGCATTCGTCCATTATTTTATTTCAAACTTTGCAAACTGCCTCATATTTATATTCTGACTTTATTTTTTTCATTTCAACCAACGTTTCTTAACGACTTGAATTTCCGGATGTGACAAAACTTCAGATTTATTTTTCTCCTCTTAAACTATTTTTTTCTTACTTGCTTTAAATGTGACTTAATTTATTTTTTACATCGCTGTTTCATGTATGTACAAGAAATATACAGATCTATAGCAGTTAAAAATTCGATTGAAACAGTATTTTCTTTATTTTTACATTTCCTTCTGACAAACATTTTTTTTTCGCATTTTCCCCTATTTAACTTAATTTTGTGTTTTGAATATCATTCTATGTTCACGATTCAGACTTTATTTTTTCATTTCATTTCAACCAACGTTTCTTAACGACTTGATATCACAAGATGTAGCAAAACTTCAGATATTTTGTTTTGTTTCTTCATGTAACGTAATATTTTTTCAAAATTCACTTTTAAGTATTCCTAAAAGCTTACATTTATGAGAAATATACAGATCTGTAGTGGTAAAAATTGGACTGCAACAGTATTTTCTTTATTCCAACTTTACTTTTCTATTTCTTTTCAACAGGCGTTTCTTCATTATTATTTCTTTTTCATATGTAAGCAACTTTTCTTTCTTTCTTTTAATGTATAACTTAATAAATTTTTCTATCTTACCTTTTCGTGGGTATACGAGAAATATACAGATCTATGACAGTTAAAATTCGATTGTATTAGTATTTTCTTTACTATGACTTTATTTTTTCATTTCATTTGAGTAAACGTTTCTTAACAAATTGATATCACAAGATGTACCAAACACTTCAGAATTTTTGTTTCCCTCACTTTCCAACTCACTTAAGTATTCCTAAAAACCTGCATGTATGTGAAATATTCATATTTTTTCATTCTATCCTAATTTGCTATACTTTTCTTTAACTGACCCAACAGGAAAAGCATTCATTGTCAAGACATTCATTCTAAAGCATTATTTCTTACGATAAAATTTATATCCTTTGCAATATAGTTTCAGTATATTTTTTCTAAATCAACAGAAAAAACATTCATTCTGGAGACATAGCGACCAAGTCCGTACTTCCATTAAATATCGTATTCTTAGCAAACATTTTTTCCCCTACATAGCAATTTCCTAACTCACCAGAAAAGCAGCTATTCTCAGCATGTATCTAAAATATCGAATTTCTCCAAACAAATGTAATAATTTTTTAAAGAAAGACTTAGTTCTTTTCTCTGTATAACGACTTAATCTATTTTTCGAAAAACTGTTCTACGTTTACGTATTTTGTTTAACTTTGCTTTATACTGTACTTCGATTTTTTTTTCTTTGTAGTACTTTTTTCCTGTTTCATTCCAACAAACTTGTTTCTTTTCGACTCGATCACTCTCACATTTCCATACAAACTTTCCTAATATCAGAAATGTAACAAAAACTTCACTACGTGTGTGAGAAAAAAATGGCGGTGATCGTGAAATGTCGAGCCCCTCCCCCACAAATGGCAGCATATTCTTTATTAATAGGTCACGTACATTAAATTTGGTGAACTACTGCCTGGAAAGGCAACGCGATTGGTCTTTAAGATGTGATTTGTGCGCCACGTGTGTGGGTGAGTCACCATGTTGCCATCCTGCTAGCGGCCGCCGCCATTTTATTTTTTGTGGGGGAGGGGCTCGACATTTCACGATCACCGCCATTTTTTCTCACACATGTAGTCAATTTCATTTTCTCCCCTTCGGGAAATTGTACTTTTTGAATGCTTATTTGACACTGGTTTTAAAGCGACGTGCTTAATTCTTGATCATTTGCACCTGTCCGTAATGTGCTCCTGCTTGCATCATCGATGACTCACGCATTCGTTAGTCGTACGTCTTATCTCAAGTCTGTCTGTTTCATTCTCGCTTCGTTGCTGGGTGTGAAGATACTGCTTTTTTCAATTACTGCTACATTTTCTTTCGTCTGAAGAAATGCATTCTTCTAAGATATGTCATAAGGATGGCCTCCATTTTTCATATGAGAAATTATTTTCTGATTCTGAAGCTACAGATTATCTTAACCGCCTTGAAAATGAAGTTGAATATTTTGGTGATGATCTCAGCAAAATTAAGATTTATGGAAAAACATATAAAATTCCTAGACAACATGTGGCCTACGGTGATAATCATGTCCGTTACTCATTTAGTGGATCACCACACTGCAAGAATGCTCCCAATATTCGTCTAAACCTAACCTTTAGATATTCCGTGACGTCACCCCAAGCGTTTTGCGAGAGCTGATATATGTTGGAGCACGTGGCGATCCAAGATGGTGTCGGTCAGGGAGACGTTGGGTGTATCTGACGTCATGAATTTTCCACGTGGAGGACTGACGTCATCAAGCAGACACACATGCTCAAGTCTCTTATCGCCTATGGACAAATCAGCTTTTCCCCGTCATTCTGCTGTGCTGGAGCACGTGGTGATTCAAGATGGCGTCGGTAGGGAGACGTTGGGTGTATCTGACGTCATGATTTTTCCACGTGGAGGACTGACGTCATCAAGCAGACGCACATGCGCAAATCTCTTATTAGTTTTGCCTGAGGACAAATCAGCTCACTATTCTGTTCTCAATCATCGAACTGCGCACACGTTGTGTTATCGTACGGATTATCATCGCTACAACCTACCGTGAACTGTGTTACTCATCGAACTACCTTGAACATGAAGCGATCTGCCGAAGTTTCCTCTGCTACTGCTACAAAGAAGGTGTGTGTTCCTACAAAGCCTGAGTCTCATGCTGAATCAGGCATCTCATTAGAAAGCCTTCCTCCACATCATGTTTCGTTGGGTGGAAATAAGTTAGCAAAAGTGTCTGATTTCACAGGCACTGTGAGAGTACACATTCGAAGTTATGTTGTGAAAAAGGAAAAACTGTTTCCTTCCAAGTACGGAGTCACCATGTCAGCTAAAACATTTAAGGAATTTATGGAAAACTGCTATATGTATGATGGAAGTAATGAAATCGTGGTTTTCAACAAGGAATTGATGATGAACTGTTTCCCTTCCCCTCGTGAAATTGCTTACCGTTTTCAACAACTTCACATTCTGACTGATGATTCGTTTATGTTGAATCGAGCATCAGTGTCATTAACATGCGACCAATTTGAAACTCTGAAAGATGCATGCAAAAAGCTTTGGATCAGTGTAAAAAAATTGCAGTTTGGATCCACCTTCCAAAATGCCGTGTTACAACAACAAGGAACTTTCACTACTTTTTCCGTAGACATTCAAAAACTGAAAGACGTTCTCGTGGAAGTGGTAAGAGCTACCATTAAGGAAAATGTAGAAAAAGTTTTCTACTGTAGGGAGTGTCATCTTCCAGTGCTTCTTATGCCAAATAATCAGCTAGGTCATGACTGTATGAATTCCACAGCAAGCGATCGGTGGCATAGATGCTTTGATAAGGCATTTGCACTTATCGAACCCAAAGTACTTGGGATTGCTTACGCCAATGCCTGCTCAGTTGCAAAAGTTTCAGTTCCCAGATTTATTCTTGAAGATCTTGATGTTTGCGAAATTCTCAAGACTGTTCAAAATATGGAGTGTGATGATGATTTCGAGGTTTAAAGAAAACCAAGTCCTTTTTAGGACTACAAAACAGTCCTTTTCAGGACTACTTTTATTTCATTATTTTTTGTCATTCATTTATATTTTTTTCTGTTTGAATGTGAGTGTATGTGAACGAAGAAGGTCACTGGCGTGGGCTTAATTGCTCCGTACACCTTAATGTGTTTCTCCAATATTATGGAACCATGTTTGGTGAAGTTCACCACCTCTTTTGCTACAAGAAGGCAACAACGAGGGATTTGGTCATCCTGATACCTCCATCTTTGAATGGGTAATACGAGCATTGGTTGAATAACTCACCCGGGGGACCTTCAGCCGTAGCAAATTCTTTGCATATGTATAATTTCAGTTTCTTTCCTTGATGTATATTTCTTCTGTTCGATTAACACTAGATGAAATTTAACTTTCTCGAAACTAACCTTATATAAAAAAAAAAAAAATAGTCTTTGCCAATTATGAAAAAAGTGTAAAACAACTCATTAAGAAAACTATTTTTTGGAAAAGTATGAAATTTTAGTTTATGTCATGATAATAAATGTCGGTGAGACTTATTCTAAAGTTAAAAAATATATCTGAAGTTTTTGTTACATTTCTGATATTAGGAAAGTTTGTATGGAAATGTGAGAGTGATCGAGTCGAAAAGAAACAAGTTTGTTGGAATGAAACAGGAAAAAAGTACTACAAAGAAAAAAAAATCGAAGTACAGTATAAAGCAAAGTTAAACAAAATACGTAAACGTAGAACAGTTTTTCGAAAAATAGATTAAGTCGTTATACAGAGAAAAGAACTAAGTCTTTCTTAAAAAAAATATTGCATTTGTTTGGAGAAATTCGATATTTTAGATACATGCTGAGAATAGCTGCTTTTCTGGTGAGTTAGGAAATTGCTATGTAGGGGGGAAAATGTTTGCTAAGAATACGATGTTTAATGGAAGTACGGACTTGGTCGCTATGTCTCCAGAATGAATGTTTTTTCTGTTGATTTAGAAAAAATATACTGAAAATATATTGCAAAGGATATAAATTTTATCGTAAGAAATAATGCTTTAGAATGAATGTCTTGACAATGAATGCTTTTCCTGTTGGGTCAGTTAAAGAAAAGTATAGCAAATTAGGATAGAATGAAAAAATATGAATATTTCACATACATGCAGGTTTTTAGGAATACTTAAGTGAGCTGGAAAGTGAGGGAAACAAAAATTCTGAAGTGTTTGGTACATCTTGTGATATCAATTTGTTAAGAAACGTTTACTCAAATGAAATGAAAAAATAAAGTCATAGTAAAGAAAATACTAATACAATCGAATTTTAACTGTCATAGATCTGTATATTTCTCGTATACCCACGAAAAAGGTAAGATAGAAAAATTTATTAAGTTATACATTAAAAGAAAGAAAGAAAAAGTTGCTTACATATGAAAAAGAAATAATAATGAAGAAACGCCTGTTGAAAAGAAATAGAAAAGTAAAGTTGGAATAAAGAAAATATTGTTGCAGTCCAATTTTTACCACTACAGATCTGTATATTTCTCATAAATGTAAGCTTTTAGGAATACTTAAAAGTGAATTTTGAAAAAATATTACGTTACATGAAGAAACAAAACAAGATATCTGAAGTTTTGCTACATCTTGTGATATCAAGTCGTTAAGAAACGTTGGTTGAAATGAAATGAAAAAATAAAGTCTGAATCGTGAACATAGAATGATATTCAAAACACACAATTAAGTTAAATAGGGGAAAATGCGAAAAAAAATGTTTGTCAGAAGGAAATGTAAAAATAAAGAAAATACTGTTTCAATCGAATTTTTAACTGCTATAGATCTGTATATTTCTTGTACATACATGAAACAGCGATATAAAAAGTAAATTAAGTCACATTTAAAGCAAGTAAGAAAAAATAGTTTAAGAGGAGAAAAAATAAATCTGAAGTTTTGTCACATCCGGAAATTCAAGTCGTTAAGAAACGTTGGTTGAAATGAAAAAAAAATAAAGTCAGAATATAAATATGAGGCAGTTTGCAAAGTTTGAAATAAAATAATGGACGAATGCGCGAACATAGAATGATATTCAAAACATAGATTAAGTTAGATTGCGGGAATTGAGAAGAAAAAACGTATGTTAGAAAGAAATGAATAAATACAGTAAAAATGCAGAAAATATTGTTTCAATCGAATTTTAACTACTGTAAATGAAAGAAATGGAAAAATACAGTACGAATGAAGAAATCAATTGAATTTTAACTACTATAGATCCGTGTATTTCTTGTACACACATAGAAAAGTGAGATAGAAAAATAGATTAAACCATACATTAAAAGCAAGTAAGAAAACAATCGGTTTCAGAGGGAAAAAATTAAAAATCTGAAGTTTCGTCACATCTTGTAGAACAGATATCAAGTCGTTAAGAAACGTTGGTTGAAATGAAATGGAAAAATACAGTAAGAATGAAGTGTAAAGTTAGAAAAAAAGACAATGGACGAATACGTGAACATAGAATGATATTCAAAAACACAAAATTAAGTTAAATATGTGGAAAATGTGAAAAAAAAATGGTTGTCAGAAAGAAATGTAAAAATAAAGTAAAAATAAAGAAAATACTGTTTCAGTCGAATTTTTAACTGCTATAGATCTGTATATTTCTCGTACATACACGAAACAGCGATGCAAAAAATAAATTAAGTCACATTTAAAGCAAGTAAGAAAAAAATAGTTTAAGAGGAGAAAAAATAAATCTGAATTTTTGTCACTTCCGGAAATTCAAGTCGTTTAAGAAACGTTGGTTGAAATGAAAAATATAAAGTCAGAATATAAGTATGAGGTAGTTAGCAAAGTTTGAAATAAAATAATGGACGAATACGCGAACATAGAATGATATTCAAAACATAGATTAAGTTAGATAGCGGGAATTGAGAAGAAAAAACGTCTGTTGGAAAGAAATGTAAAAATACAGTAAGAATGGAGAAAATATTGTTTCAGTCGAATTTTAACTACTATAGATGAAAGAAATGGAATAATATAGTAAGAATGAAGAAATATTGTTTCAATCGAATTTTAACTACTATAGGTTCGTATATTTCTTGTACACATATAGAAAAGTAATAAGATAGAAAAATAGATTAAACCATACATTAAAAGCAAGTAAGAAAAAAAAACAGTTTCAGAGGGAAAAAATTAAAAATCTGAAGTTTTGTAACACCTTGTGGAACAGATATCAAGTCGTTAAGAAACGTATGTTGGGTTAAATCTAAAAAAAAAAAAGATACTGTTAGGAACGAATTTTATGTATATCTGCTATAGATCTGTATATTTCTTGCGCAAACATGAAACATCTATATAAAAAACCAGATTAAATCATACATTAAAAACAAGTAAGAAAAGTTCTTTGCGTAGGAAAAAGAAATAATAATGAAGAAACGTTGGCTTGTTTAAATCAGAAAAAATAAAGCCTCGATAAAAGTAGTTGTTAGATTGAAAAGTAAGAAAATAAAATAATGATGGTACATCGAGAAGTTTAACGAGTATGCAAGCATTTAGAAAAAAAGTAGATTAAGATAATGGATTAAAAGGTACATTTCACTGATTAATCATAAAAGAAAATACGGAAAGATAAAAAAAATACTTTAACTATGTATGAAACATTGCGGCTTTGTATGGCGGAAAAAGGTACAACGTTAAAAAAATGTAACAGAAAATGTCATGAACACGTAAATACGTTAATAAACAATCGTGTTTTAAGATTATGTCTGCAGCACAAAACTTTGGAAAACGTCTTTATGATGGAACGTCCGTTGAAAATGCGTGAAGTCTCCTCAAAGAAAATAAAAAAATCATTACGTTGAAGAATTATGAATATAAAATGGGAAATTAGGGGGGAAAATAAGGAATAAATTCGTTGCAAAATGATCAAGTTATTGAAAAAAGTCAGTCTTGGAACTTAATGTGTCTACAGAATCTCAAATGACGACAACCGCCGACCCCGCGGTGGAAATGGCGTTGGCTGATGTCATATCTGCTATCACGACATGCGTCACACATCATAGTATCATAGTCACTCGTCCCAAAACACGTGTCATACAAAATTTTCTTAGTCAAAGAGAAAATTGTGACTCATCCCAAAACACATGGCTCACAAAATGACAACGTGGTGAAACTAAAATGGCGGAACATGAATCAACGGGAACGAAATCTTTTCAAACAAAGCCTTTCCTCGCCTAAATAAAAATTGGAGGGAGGACAAATATAAGAATTAAAAAAATAATGCAACGTCTATAAAAATTATAACACCTCAGGGAATTCCTGAAAATATAAATTTAATAAAAAAAACATATTGGAAAGACTTCCTTCGAAAATTTGGCAAAGTCTAATAAATCTCCCGAGAAAATTAAAAAAATAGTGCAACGTCTATAAAAATTATAATACCTCAGGGAATTCCTGAAAATATAAATTTAATAAAATAAATTAGAGAGAAAAAAATAGGACCAAAAAAAATACGAGTAAAAAAAATTGGAAACGACAAAAAAACTTCCTTCAAAAATTTGACAAAGTCCAGTAAATCTCCCGAGAAAATTAAAAAATAAATATTGGAAAGACTTCTTAAAAATTTGTCAACGTCCAATAAATCTCCCGAGAAAAGTTCGAAAAAGCACCGCTAGGGGGCAACGTACACATCCCCTTTCCCCCACTCGGTCGTTGCCATCTCTCAAAGATCCATTAAAAGTTCCAAAAGCACCCTACAGCACATCGAGTTGACATCCCCCTATATCCACTCCTTTCTCCCACTCGGTCGTTGCCATCACTCAAAAACAAAGATCTAACATAATAATAAAGTTCCAAGAAGCACCGCTAGGGAAGCACATCGAGTTGACATCCCCCTATATCCACCCCCTTTCCCTCTCGGTCGTTGCCATCCCTCAAAGGTCCATTAAAAGTTCCAAGAAGCACCGCTAGGGGCAGCACATCGAGTTGACATCCCCCTATATCCACCCCCTTTCTCCTACTCGGGCGTTGCCATCCCTCTAAAATCCATCGAAAGTTCCAAGAAGCACCGCTAGGGGCAGCACATCTCCTTTCCCCCACTCGGTCGTTGCCATCCCTCAAAAACAAAGGTCCATTAAAAGTTCCAAGAAGCACCGCTAGGGGCAGCACATTTCCTTTCCCCGACTCGGTCGTTGCCATCTTTCAAAGATCCAACGAGAGTTCCGAAAAGCACCGCTAGGGGCAGCACATCTCCTTTCCCCGACTCGGTCGTTGCCATCTCTCAAAGATCCATCGAAAGTTCCAAGAAGCACCGCTAGGGGCAGCACATCGAGTTGACATCCCCTTATATCCACCCCCTTTCTCCCACTCGGTCGTTGCCATCTCTCAAAGGTCCATTAAAAGTTCCAAGAAGCACCGCTAGGGGGCAGCACATCTCCTTTCCTCGACTCGGTCGTTGCCATCACTCAAAAACAAAGATCTAACATAATAATAAAGTTCCAAGAAGCACCGCTAGGGGGCAGCACATCAACCCAACGCACTAGCGTCATCTGCCACGCCCCCACATCCTTCGGCCACACGCCACGCCCCTTGCTCCTTCTGTAGAAGGAGCTGCTCCTTGACGCAGAACCCGGCCTTTTATACTACTAATATGCTCACTGCTTTTTGTACACTTGGTTGTAACATGGACATCAAATTGCATTACCTCCACAGTCATTTGGATCGATTTCCACATTGTCTTGGTGATATCAGCGATGAACAAGGGGAGCGATTTCACCAGGAAATACGGGCCATGAAAGAACGGTACCGTGGACGATGGGATACGCATATGATGGCGGCCTATTGTTGGAGCATCCACAGTGAATGTCCAAGAACATTGCACCGCAAGAAATCATAGAAACGCGGGTTCAGAAGCATGTCTCAATGGCGAAACTTGTGTGTGGTTGTTCGTGTTCTAGGCTTCTTGGGATTTCTCTGAATATGTCATATCGTGAGAAGCAGATCTGATAGATAAAAACTAATGCTATTTTTGGAATCTGTGACTCCAAAAAGGGTCTAACATCTTAGGAACCAAAAGTTATGTTCCCGAGTGATAATTATTTCCAGAATTTTGCTGACAAGATAAAATATAATTCCACACTTTTTCTTCTCTTTCTCCCGTTTCTTTACTTCCATTTTTTGTGCGTTTTGACACACGAATTATGCAAACATTTGTGATCACAATCTGCGCCAGTCCGTTTGTCTCTGAGTTTCATATGTCTAAAAAGCCTCGATGCCCCGGAAGAGGCATGGATGGTGTGTCTGTCTCCCCTCCATAGAGCCAGCAACCCCAAATTAGGGACGAGCAACTGCTATAGCCGTTAGAGTTGCTCACGGTGCCCCCCCTCCCCAATATCTACATCTAGTGGTTGGATCGCATACCCCTCCCCTACTGGGTAGCCTAAACTATCAAAATAGTCTATCCGCCGGTCTTTTTTCCGGTCTAATTAGTCGTCCAAGGAGCGACAGTGCGTCATCCGGAACATTAGAATCCTGGATGAGACACTGTACTCTCCCTGAAACCAGTGGCTCCTAGTAAGAGACGGGAGACTATTACTATAACCCCAAGAGTTGCTCATGATGGTAATTAAATGACGAAATTAAAAAAAAAAAACCCCAAGAAAGATGACACCGAATTTTCGGTTGTAATGGGCATGTCTTTTGAGTCTTCTCCGACGCGAATAAAATTTATCAAAGTTATTCATACGCAGTGGAACAGGTTAGAAAAAATCAACGGGAATTCTATCGATGAAGTCATGAATTTCTATCAATAAATCGGAATTTCTATCGATAAATAATTTATATCATGATTACGGGATACAATCGATAAAACACCCAGTAATCGAAGCAGCTATACTTATTTCCACCAGCGCCAAAAAAGTATGTTACCAAAATGGCGCACAAAAAGTTTCTCACACAGAACAAAAATCTCAGACACAAAGAGATCTTAAAATCGAACAGTTAAAAGAAGAAATATAGAAGGAAACATAACATAATTCTACACCATCTAGCGGGAGAATTTTGCATAATGTGAAAGTGGAAAATAGGCTCAAAGTATTCTTCATGGCAAAAGCAATGCTAAGGAAAAAGAACTTATCTATCCCGGAAGCAGAGATAGTGGAAAAAAGGGTTTGACCTGTACGCCCCGCCAGCGGGAAAGCTGTGCATTATTTAAAGAGAATAATGCTCCCCATTTTTATTGCAGCGAATGGCATACAGTGAAAAAAAAATAATAACAGAGAAAAAAAGGGAAAAAAAGAAACGAATTTCTCAACAGGGTTTTTAGAAGCGGAGATACAGCTACACATAGAAGTACAAAAAAAGCCACCTAAACTGAAAACTAGAGCAAAGAACTATGAATTACAAAACTCCTCAAATACAAACCTAAAGTGTTCTACAAGGTAAATACTATCCGGTGTTAATATAATTGTTTTAATCGCACATTTAGAAGCAGAGATATTGAGACAAAACAGATCAAACATTTGCGCCACCTAGCGGCGAAAGTGTGCATTATTTTGGAAAGAAAATACGCACAAAGGGTTTTATACACTGCTGGCCACCCAAATGCAACACCAAGAATGACCCGAGATAGCAAAGCCAGATTTATTGGACACATAGCAACAGATACAAAGATGAAACCATTGAGCTTACAGGCCCGTGCGACTTGCGGAACACGCAGACATCAATAGCTCGTGTGGCCCCCATGGCTGGCAATAACGGCCGCTACACGCCGCGGCATCGAACGAAAGAGGCTTTGGATGTGGGCTTGGGGTATGTCGGCCCAGGATGCTTCCACACGTTGCCACAGTTCATCAGGCGTAGCCGCGGGTGGTGCTTGCTAGGCCACTCGGTTGCCGATCAGCGACCAGACGTGTTCGATGGGCGACATGTCGGGAGAACAGGCGAGCCACGGCAGCAGTGGCACCTAGTAGGCAGTGAAGAATTGTTGCACGATGCGTGCGCGCATTGTCCTGTTGAAAGGTCGCCACTGGCAGATCCTGCAGGTAAGGGAGGAATACAGGCTCAAAAACGTCGGAGATGTAGCGGTGGCTGTTGAGTGTACCGGCGATGCGTACCAGAGGGGTGCGGGTGTTATATCCAATTGCGCCCCAAACCATAACGCCAGGCGACGGACCGGTATGGCGATGCATAATGAAGGCGTCATACAGTCTCTCGCCGCGGTGCCGCCACACGCGGATCCGACCATCGTGGTGTTGCCGGCAGAAGCGGGATTCGTCAGAGAAGGCAATGTCGTGCCATTCCGTAGTCCAGGTGCGGCGCTCAACGGCCCACTGCCGCCGCACTCGCCGGTGGTGTAACATCTATTGTAATCGGAGCAATGGCCGCCGTGCGACAAGTCCCCGCTCCTGCAGACGACGTCGAACTGTACGTGCTGACACAGGTTGTTGCGCAACACACCCTAATTCCTGCGCTAACGTTCGTGATGTGGCGGTGCGAGCCGTCAATGCCCGCCGCACAGCATGCCGGTCCTCTCGTTCGGTGGTGTGCAGTGGCTGCGGCAATCGCTCACGTCGGTCCGTCCGTCCCTCCTGCACCCACCGAATCCATACTCGCCTCACTGTGGCTGCATGTCGTCCCACACGGGCGCCGATGCCTCTGTACGATAAACCGCTGTCGCGATAAGCCACTATTCGTCCTCTGTCGAACTCCGAAACGTGCTGGAATGACTGCCGTATTCTGCGACGAGGCATCAGGAAGCTTCCCACGAAAGGTCCGGCAGCATAACACACTTCCAATACTTACACCCCGCCTCCTGTGCATTCTTATAGTGTTTCTCGGTGGCGTGCCGGGTGCACATGATTTGCATATGCCCTGCAACGCTAATCATTTGCATGTCCTCTCGCGGGCGACGCATGCTGCGAATTTTAGGCCAATCGGATGATTCCTTCTTGGTGTTGCATTTTGGGTGGCCAGCAGTGTAGTTAGTAGTATCTAATCGAAAGACAACCGAATCATGCATATTCTTAAGCAAATCAGCATCTGTGACCCCAGAATGCATAAATCATAAATTGGGATAAAAACGAAAGATTTACCGGAATCAACAGCGTGGAGAGCTACATGAACACTGGAAGGTGGTCAGATACAGCGGGTGGTGGGAGAAGCCATTGGAGTGTCACGAAGTGTCATTTCCCGATTGTGGACACGATTCTAAGATACGGGAAGTGTTTGAAGAAGGCAAGGTCAAGGCCGTCCACGAGCAACTACAGCAAGGATCAACCGTTATGAATTGTTAACAGCTCTTTGGAAAAGGCGGCAAAATGCTACTCAGCTCCAGCTCCAGCTTCTCGTCTCAACAGGACGCAGGTTGTCGACTCAAATCATACTCAATCGCCTTCACCAAGGCAACCTTTATGCACGTAGACATATGATGTGTGTCTGTTTAATCGCACGACATCGTACAGTCCGCAGAAACTCGGCAGAGGAACATCGTGGTTTGGATCACGACGAGTGGAGTCAAGTTCTCTTCTCTGACGAATCGAGATTCAGTCTGCAGTCTCACAATCGACGAGTTATTATCTGGAGGGAACCTGGCACACGAAATAACCCAGCTTTCGTGCAGAAAACCTCATATTACAGCGGACATGGGTTGATGGTCTGGGCAGGCATAAGTATCAGCGGACGTATGGACCTGTACGTCATCCAAAATGGCAGTCTGGCGGTCCAGAAATATAGAGACGAGGTTCTGGGGACTTATTGTCATGCCGTAAGCTGCAGCCGTAGGTGATGCCTTCCTTTTAAAGGACAATAACGCTCGACCTTACAGAGCTCAGCTAGTAGACAACATTCTTCAATAGGTGGAAATCGATCGTATGAAGTGGTCAGCATGATCTCCTGATTTAAATCCAATTCAACCTGCCTGGGACGCACTTTGCAGGCGCATTACAGCCCGGCCGGCACCGCTGTTGACTCTTCTTCAATTGGAGACTGCCCTCATTGAGGAGTGGCGAAGATACCTCCAAAACCTCCTCGATAACCTCCTCAATTCCGTACTACGCGGTTGTGCAGCGGTCTTAGCTGTTCGAGGGGAATACACACCCTTCTAGAGATGAGTTGTCACCTTCAAAAAATCATTTTTTCTTGTCGCACAGATATGCAAATTTTTGGATAGTATATCGCATCATGTGCATTAAATGATAATATTGGATATGGTTTTTCTGACTCATATAACCGCACTAAATATTCTACTGTATCTTACATAAAAATACTGAAGACGTGAAGGTCATTATGAATGCATTAAAGGTCATCAAGAACCGTACCTTCTTCAAGTACAATGGCATTATATACAAACAGGAGAATGGAGCGCCCATTGGCTCTGGCTCTCCACTGTCACATGGGCTCTCCACTGTTTCCTGTTATTGATGAAATCTTACTTCAACATTTAGAAGACACGGTTTTCATCACATGTGTCCGCAGGCCTTTGATATACGTTCATGGGCGGCAGACTATAATATTTTCAGGGGGAAGAGGTCCAACTTCTCCGAGAGCGGAAAGAATTCATAAAAAAGTTAGGAGAGAAAGAGAGAAATAAAACAAAGTAGGGTAGATGAGTACATACTCGTATATAACATCATCATCATCAGCCATTGTCATTCCACTACTGGATGAAGGTCTCCCCAAGTACCTTCCACAACTTTCTGCCTTGAACCTGTCTTTTCCAAGTCACTCCCGCAGGCTTCCGTATTTTATCCACCCATCTTCCACGTGGTCTTGTTCTGAGTCTTTTTCCTGCCCCTTGGTATTATATTTAACATTTCAGTAGCTCAAGCGCGGCCAATTTTTCTAGCAATATGTCCACCGATTGTCACTTGATCGTCTTCACTTTGATCTTTACCTTTCCTTAATCCACGCGTTCCTCTTTCTATCTTTTTTTATTACACCAAGCATGCATTTTTCATGTTTTTCGGAGTTGTCTTCATCCTCTTTATGTCTTTTTTCTGTTAAGGTTAATGTCTCTGCTCCATATGCAAGGACTGGAAGGATGCATTGATAAAACACTTTTCCTTTAAAACATAATGATAAACTGCTCTTGAAAAATTTACTGTTTCTTCCAAATGCTCTCCAACTAAGTTCAGTACACCTATTTACCTAGGCAAGTCAAAAGTTTGTCCCATTTTGAGCTCCACATAATGTTGGGCCTTCATTCCTTTGCGTAACGCGCTACACCGTCGGCTGCGTACAGAAACGCTGTGCGTTTAGCACTGAGCCACATTTCGTTATCAGGTGAGCATAGGATGGAGGTCGATAAACGCACTGTTAGAGTGCACCTACGCCATTATTGGAAAACTGGGTTAAACGCAGCAACAGCGAGACAAATTTCTACACACGAAGGCGAGATAACAATGGACAGCAGCACTGCATGAAAATCGTTCCTGCGTTTCAATGCTGCGGACATCAGTCTCATACACAAGTCGAGGTCAGGAATTCATGCGATCATCGACACCATGGCGGAAGCTGTGGCAGCGAACCCTCGTACCAATACATGACAAATGGCAGCTGAGGTGGTGTCTTTCTAGTCTATTTTTGTACGTCACCTGCACAAGCTTGTTTTCTCCTCCAGGTGCTGTCGGATGTTTCCCCATGTATTTACACCCCAAAAGGCGAACCAAGGTGTAGCTCTCTGTTGAAGATTGCTGTCAAATCCACTGAACGGTAGGTTTTGGCATCCTATCCCCACAGACTATGAAAAGTGCATAATCCTACCAGTGGCTGAGGACACCTGAGAACTTGTGCCAGATATTCAGGCTCCGGACGGAATCTCTATGCGAAACAACCGGAACAACCCAGCACTCATCAATTGAAAGCGACCGGGGATAATACCCCCAAGGCACGCCTACAGAATGGTCCGCCTGAAACTAGAGGAATTGGAAGGGGTTGCAATTCTACCCCATCTTCCATACGGCTCTTACTTGGCCCCATCCAAATGCCAACTGTTTCGCCCCGTAAACTATTTCCAACGAGAAAGGCACTTCGCTTCATTGGTGGATGTGAAATCTGACATCAGATAATTTCTGTCCTCGAAACATGCCGAGTGATACCGCCGCCGTAGGAATGTGGCTCTGGTGGAACGTTGGCAAAGAACTGTAGGAAAGAATGGCCTGTACTTTCCAGAATGAGGTGAACGTGTATGGCTATCTTGCATCATTCAGCTTATAAGCTGCAAACGGGACGAACTTTTGACTCACCTTCGCATTTATTTTCTATGTAGAACTTGCTTGATATCTGTTGTTCAAGGTAAATGTAGGTATCGGCCACATCCAGATTTGCCCCATCAACTTCCCGATCTTCAGTTTTTGTAAAAGCATTGTACATGAATTTGTCAAATGTAAGTTCATTTGTAAATCCACTTCTTTGCTCTTGTCAGCAAGTTCCTGGATCATACACTCTAGCTCTGAAGGGGTACTCCCAAAAATGACTATGTCATCAGCAAAGCGAGGGTGGGTTAAATAATTTGCATTAATCTTTTCCCCTTGTCTTCCGAGTTCAGTGATTTAAACACGTTCTGCAAATATGACATTGAAGAGTTTCTGAGATATGTTGTCATCTCGCCTCACTCACTTTCAAATTTTTATAAGTGTTGTGTTCTCAGACAGACGAACCTTTGTGCTTGCATTTTCATAGATGTTATTAACGATGCTTATGTATTCATCTACAATACCGTGGATTTCAAAGACATCAAAACTGCTGATGATTTCACAGAATCAAAAACCTTTTTATAATCAGTAAAAGCCAGGATTTCATATTCATTCTTCCTTTCAATTAGTTCTCTCAGTACGTGTATATGATTAATAGTGCAATGGCTGCTCCTGAATACAGCTTGTTCTTTTAGTTACGCAAAGTCCAATTTTTCCTTCAAGCGGTGCGACAGTGCCTTCCTAAAAATGTAGTAAACAACTGATAGGAGGCTGATGGGTCTGCCGTTCCTGAGGTCATCGAGGTCCAATATTTTATATGACAGGATCAAAGAAACATTGTTACAGTCATCAGGAATCTTTCCTTCTTTGAAGCATTTACAAGGGAAACTATCGGACTTCCCGACGACAATCGTCACGGAACGTTCTGTGGTGGTCAAGCATGACACCAAAGTAACAGGTGTGAAGTACGGCATTTCGCAATCGCCCGCAACCCCTAGAACATGACTTATAAAAGGGGGACGCCCGCCTGTAATATATATGCAGCTATAAAGTGTCAAACAACATTTATCTGTTAGATATGAGGCACCTAAATGTCTTGAGAGACCACGTACAACACCATTAAGTTGCAGTTGTCATCATCATCATCATCATCATCATTGTCAACCATTATCAATCCACTGCTGGACGAAGGTCTCCCCAAGTTTCCTCCACAACGGTCTGTCTTGTGCCAGTCTCTTCCATGTCACTCCCGCATATTTACGAATTTCATCCACCCATCTCCCATGTGGTCTTTTTCTGGGTCTTTTCCTGTCCCTTGGAATCCAATCTAAAATTTCGGCTGTCCATCTATGGTCTGTCCTTCTGGCAGTATGTCCAGCCCATTGCCATTTCAGGGATTTAACTCTGATCATGATGTCTTCCACTCTCGTCATTTTTCGGATCCACGAGTTCCTCTTCTTATCTCTCCTGGTTATACCAAGCATGCACCTCTCCATGCTACTTTGAGTTGTCTGCAGCCTTTGTATGTCTCTTTTAGTTAAGGTCCACGTCTCTGCACCATACGTAAGCACTGGAAGGATGCATTGATCAAACACTTTTCTTTTAAGACATAATGGCATATTGCTCTTGAAAATTATGCTGTTTCTTCCAAAAGCTCTCCAGGCAAGTTTTGTACGCCGATTAATTTCTTCATCAATGTGACCCTCACTTGATATCTGCTGTCCAAGATAAACATACGTATCTGTTATCTCCAGTTTTTCTCCATCAATCGATAAATCTTCATTTCTTGTAAAAGCATTGAACATCACTTTTGTCTTCTGAAAGTTCATTTTTAATCCCACTTCTTTACTCTTGTCAGCAAGTTCCTGGATCATACTCTGCAGCTCTGATGGGGTAGTTGCAAAAATGACTACGTCATCAGCAAAACGAAGGTGGGTTAGATAATCTCCATTAATCTTTATCCCTTTGTTTTCCCAGTTCAGTGATTGAAAGACATTTTCCAATGTGGCATTAAAGAGCTTGGGAGATATGGTGTCACCTTGTCTCACTCCCTTTCCAATTTTTATGTGTGTTGTATTTTCAAACAGCCAAATCTTTGCACTTGCATTTTCATAGATGTTATTAATAATATTAATGTATGCATCTTCAATACCGCAGGATTTCAGAGCCGTGGTAACTGCTGATGGTTTCACCGAATCAAAGGCTTTTTCATAATCGATAAAAGCCATGCACAATGGAAGTTCATATTCCCTCGCTCTTTCAATTAGTTCTCTCAGTACGTGGATATGATCTATTGTGCTGTAGCCACTCCTGAATCCAGCTTGTTCTCTCGGTTGAGCCATGTCCAGTGTTACCTTCAAGCGGTGTGAAAGAACTTTAGTGAAGATTTTATAAACCACTGATAGGAGGCTGATAGGTCTGTAGTTCCTGAGATCCTCAATGTCACCTTTTTTATGTAGCAGGATCATTGTAGCATTGTTCCAATCCTCAGGAATCTTCCCTTCATTAAGGCATCGAGTGAAAATTTGGGCGAGTACTGTTTCAATTTCTCCACTTGCTTCTTGTATGATGTCTATAGTAATTCCATCTTCTCCTGGAGCTTTCCCCCGCTTCATGCTCTTGATTGCATGAGCAACTTCTGCTGGGAGGACTGGAAGAACTCTGGTACCTTTCATGATGTCTGGAGTACATGTATCATCCCTTTCATATAATTTGAAGTAGAAATCTTTCACTGTTGTCAAAATTTCGCCTCTATTTCTTGTTATAGAACCATCTTCTTTTCTCAGAGCCATAATCTGTTTTCTTCCCTTACTGAGATGTCCCTTTGCTATCTTTAGGCTTTGGTTGTTTTCAATTGCTTTCCTCACTAGCTCACAGTTGAATTTCTTTACGTCTTCAGTGATACTTTTTCGTGCTGTCTTGCATAGCTCTATATATTCCACTTTGGAAGTCACATCTTCTTTAGTTGTCCTCATCTCTCTTCTTTTTTGCATCAACATTTTGGTTTTTCCTGATAATTTGTTCACATGCAACTTGTTCTTAGACCCAGCTAATTTTGTTGCTGTTTCCATAAGAGCTTTGGTTACTTTTCTGTTAACTTCCGAAATATCCACTTCTTCCGATGTTAGGCCTTCTAAAGCAGAGAATCTGTTCTTCAGTTCCAACTTGAAAGCATTATGGTGTTTTTTAAGGTTGGTTATGTCAATACATTTTGTTTGTCTTATGAGCTTGCCACGTTCCAGTTTAGTGTTGAGGTGCATCTTACATCTCACCAATCTATGGTCACTACCTGTGTTGAACTTGTTTAGCACACTGCAGTCTTCGATGACGAATTTTTTGTTACACATAATAAAATCAATTTCACTTGTCGTCCCAATTGGATGTCTCCATGTCCATTTCCTGTGTGGCTTTTTCTTGAAAAAGGAATTCAAGATGAAAAATCCTTCTGCCTCTGCAAACTCAACGAGAGTATTTCCACGCTGGTTTCTGTTACCGTGACCGAAACCAGCGTGGAAATACTCTCGTTGAGTTTGCAGAGGCAGAAGGATTTTTCATCTTGAATTCCTTTTTCAAGAAAAAGCCACACAGGAAATGGACATGGAGACATCCAATTGGGATGTCTCCATGTCCATTTCCAGTTGTCGTATACATACCTAACTCCATGTCATGGTAATCTGTTGAGAGAAGGCAGTGCTGCAAGCAAAGGTGAATCTCGCACCACGAGCAGATAATGACGGCACTGGAATCACAGTCAGAAGCGTTGCACATGTCACGCACAGCAAAATTGATGTCCAACACATTACGGAACGGAAGAGGCGTTTCGTGTGGCAAGTATCCAGACTCCTTCCACGCATAGCGAAGCATAAGTTGGTACTGTGGTACACACAACTGGTTGTATATAAATGAATGCAACTTGAAAATGAAGATTCTGTCATGCAGGTTGACGCCATACACCTCATCAGAACGTATGTACTTTTCCATGCGTCGTGCAAACAGTTTGCATTGTCGAAAGAAATACACATCAAGGGGCTGGCAGTATTTGGTGGCTTTCGGTGGTATGATTTTTGTGTGCAAATTGATGTCCCTGTCCTCGAAGGCTTTGGCTGGCAAATTAGTGTCGGTTTGATCAGACCACGAATCCAGTAAGAGAAGGGAAGGTCCTGTTAGCTCTGATTCCAGTACCTTACGCATCCAGGACAGAACGATAGCTGTGGATATCGT
Source organism: Macrothele yani (assembly GCA_039090855.1). Lineage (NCBI taxonomy): Eukaryota > Metazoa > Arthropoda > Arachnida > Araneae > Macrothelidae > Macrothele > Macrothele yani. Next base: position 123,282,336 of record CM077010.1, on the reverse strand, counting down.
ACCACTGGTGATGCAGTCATATTCTATATTTAGATGTTGGTTACGTCGTACTGTTTCGGAAACACGTTTGCCAAACTTACGACCCACTTCCTGAAAGCAGATGTACAGTTTCTTTGCAAGGCGTCCTGACATGGACATAAGCACCTGCATGGTATAGGAGTTGGTAGCCGATGCAACGGATTGCACAATAGATTCACAACAGTTTCTCCCCAGTCAGTGATAGCACCCTATTTGAAGTGAGTTTGTATTCAAATCGAGTTAGGTCTGTATTTTGTTTATTGGAGGTTTAACGACCACCGTGAGCAACTCAATGCGCTATAAGCAGTCGCCCGTCCCTAATTTAGGGTCACTGGTTCCAGGGAAGGGAGAGAGCCAGTGTCGAAAAACAAACACAACATCCATGCCTCACCGGAATTCGAACCCGGACCCCGTTCGGACGAATGATCAGAGGCCATCGCTTAGACCACTGCGCCACCGGGGCGGCTTGGTCTGTATTGAACATCATGTCGGCATCAATTGCATTGGCGGTAATGTAGTCCGTAACGTCTCGTACAAACTTCAATGCGCTGTTCCTTACGGCCGTGTCAAGGGTAACATCCCGCCTGGCAACGAACATCGTGATCTTGCGTGATAAGATTTTATAGCGGCGTTTGAATTTGTGCAGGAAATATGTGCTGGCTTTAAAATTGGGGATACCCATTGCGTTAGCTGCTTCCTTCGCCCACGTCTTTAAATGCCAGTAGTGAATTGAGAGTCCCATGCTCCTCGCATCTTGGAATTTGGTGTACATATGCTTGCGAATGCGTGCAGTTTTCATGTTCCATCGTACCACCACTCTCAACAGCTGTTACTATTTGCTGCACTTTTTCTGGTGATATCTGGTATTTACGGGCAGTTACTGCAACGGGTTTCTTTGCGACCTTCACACTTTCATAGACACTCTGCATGGTTTGTCCGAAAAACTGTTCGTGAATGCTTTTCCGTTTCACTTTGGGGGGGGGGGTGTACTGTTTGGCACGTTGTGTGCTGGAGTACCCAGTGTATCACTATGTTCAGATAACGTGTCCGACGTTTCATCACTATCACGCCACAATGTCTGTACTTCAAACATGTCAGCGCTTCCGATGACATGTTGCTCCAAAACGCTGTACAACTGCCTTGCAATTCGCCTGTCGATGTACGTTGGAGCCGTATCGTCCGCTTGTTATTTCTGCGTCACCTCGTTCACCAGTATCTATACTACAGCATGAGGGTTACAAGCCATTTTCTTAAAACACACAACACAATATTTGTATGCGTACGAACAGGCCCGTGCGCTGTCTCACACTACTCACGTTTAACAGTCACTGATGTACACAACGCAGGGCACCTTCCAGGCATGCATAGTATCGCCTAATCACATCACACCCACATTTACATGTTGTTTGACACTTTATGACTGCATACATTACAGGCTGGCGTCCCACTTTTAAAAGCCATGTTTTAAGGGTTGCGGGCGATTGCGAAATGCCGTACTTCACACCTGTTACTTTGGCGTCATGCTTGTCCATCACAGAACGTTCCATAACGATTGTCGTTGGGAGGTCCTTCTTAGTGAAAATTTGAGCGAGGGTAGTTTGTTCCTCCATTGTCTTCACGTGTAATGCTACTGGAAGAAGTTCCGCATGCAGTTAAGAACACGAAACACGGAAGTGCTCATATACATGTACAAGGGTTTGTCAAAATAACTGAAACACTGTTTGCGGAGAACTTTGTATTTATAAGCTATAGGCTCAGATTGGGATTTTAAAACAGAAGCAGTTTGGTTTGAAATCGACTTACACACATGCAGTTCGATTTACATACGATAATGGAATTTGGGGTCATTCTTCCTGTAAAATATATCCCAACTGTGCCAGAGAAGTTGGAGGTGGAAAGTGGGATGGACTGACCTTTCGCTCCAGATATTCCCACAAATGTTCAATAATAATATTAAGGTCTGGAATAGCTGTTGTACCTCATCTTTATGCTCTGCAAACCACAACTTGACACGTTTCGCACAATGCATGAATGTATTATCTGCTTGAAACAACCGATGGCCATAAGGAACCATGCCTGCAACATCGGGTGCAGGTGCTCCCCAAGAATGGATTAGTACATTATATATGTTACATGACCCTGCAGAACTACCAATGAAATGCCATGATAGAGCATCGAACATAATAACCGCTAAGAAATGAACAGGACAACCTCTAAGAAATGTCATGATATGGAATCAAACAAAATAACCTCTAAGAAATTAATAGAACAACAGAACAACCTCTAAGAAATGAACAGAATAACAGAACAACCTCTAAGAAATGAACAGAACAACAGAACAACCTCTAAGAAATGCCATCATATTGCACCTACGTGCTTCACAGTGGAAATCAAACAGCCGGGTTGGTACGCTTCTGCAGGTTTATGCCTGACATACCATCTACCAGTGGCGTCACGTGCCAATTTAGGTTGGGTGTGCGCTGTTTTGAAAAAAAAACACGCAAAAATTTTATTATGTAACCCGAGCTACAAAATTTGCGGCTTGATTTTGAACATACGAAAAGCATTTCTTTTATTTAGCTGTCGTCTAATAACTCACGGTACTAAAGATCTTTACGTACACTCCACTGTAAGAAAAATCTGAATTTCCTGTGCAAATACTAGAGTGATGAACGAATTTTCGGTATCTTTTTCTTTATATATAAGTTTTAAATACAGCACGAGGCTCACTTTCTTTAACCCGCTTTACACAATCTGCAAAATCTTTGGCAAAAATGGGACACTTAGTACATCGTCAACCTAAATAGATGTCAAAATTCAAATTGTGTATGGATGTCAAAATTCAATTGTATCTGTACTCATAAACACACCGATTCACACAGCGACGAAAAGATAAAAAACTCATAGCAGAACGTTGAAGTGTGTTTATGACTCCATTCCAAACGCAAACAAGTATGACCAGTGGTGCTTTTTTAGGTGCGTACACCCTGGAAATTTAAACCTCTGCGTTGGATCCACGAGGAAATAAAAACATGACCTGTAGCGCCACCTGGAAAGCTTTGAATTACAGTTGCTTAAATGACCTAGGGTGTCCGCTATTAAAATAGCATTCCTGCAGCTGCAAATATTATTTAGTATGTTTTGTTTACTGCACGAAGCAACGAACCTTCTCCTCTTCACGAAAATATTTCACAAGGGAAATTAAGTTTAGCGGACAAACTTCAGCGAGTCTTGCTGGAAATACATACAAAGAAAGAAAAAACAATATAACAGTAACTGACTGCTCCATGAGACTCAAGCGGTGCTGATTTTGGGTAGCACACCTTGATCATATCATATCATATCATATCATATCATATCATATCATATCATATCATATGTAGAGGATTTTAGGAAGGGAGTGCCTGACCCCAGGTCTTGAACAACCCTTAGAAATAGGAAGTTAGGAGATTTGGGCTAGAGTGCGTGATAGGAAAGTAACACGGAACCGAGGTAGAAAGGGGGAGGAAGACGCCCTTATTTATTACCGGGGGGCAGTACCCGGGGTCCGATGGCTTAACGTGCCCATCCGACGCACGGCGGGTATTTAGTGGTTAGAAACCAAAGCAAACCCTACCAACGCTCTTGTTGGTAAAGTGAAAGGCCAAACCAAATGGAAGCACTTACCTGAGAACATCAAAAGAGCGGCCATTATTCCACCGGGACCATCCATTCCTGCCCTGTATGGCAGACTGAAGCACCATAAACCTAGCCTTAAACTCAGACCCATTGTTAGCAAAATAAGAGCGCCAACGTATTACGTAGAGAAAGAGCTGGCTAGCTTCCTAAAAACCTACTTACCTACCTCCCAACATTCCCTACGCTCGACTGCGGACTTTATAAGCAGAATAAAAGACATACGTTTAGATAAAAAAGAGATTATGGTTAGTTTCGATGTGACATCATTGTATCCGTCAATCCCGGTCAAAGAAGCGTGTGACAAATTACAGAACTTTCTAACCAGAGATGGTGAACAAACCCCGGATGCAGTGCAAGGCATACGAAGGGTGTTGGACCTGGTTGTAAACAATAACTACTTCCAGTTCCTAGGAACACACTACAAGCAGACAAAAGGTGCCCCCATGGGGTCTCCAATATCAGGAGTGCTCGCGGAAGCTGTCCTACGCCACCTAGAGGAAAATATCTTCTCAAGCAGTGGCAGGAAACCGAAATTATGCCTTAGATATGTGGACGATGTGTTCTTAATTTGGCAACATGACGATAGAGACCTCGAAGAATTTCGACAGCGAATCAACACCATCCACCCCTCCATTAAATTCACTTATGAAAAGGAAAAAGACGGGAAGCTTCCGTTTCTTGACGCTGAGTTAAGCAGATCCCAAGATGCCCGCTTATGCTCCACCGTATATTACAAACCAACAACAGTGACGAATTTCATCCCTCCTAAGTCCGTATCCCCTAGCTCATATAAAATGGCGGCATTCCGTACCCACTTCAATTATGCAATCACGATTTGCTCCACCAAAGAAACGAGGGACAGAGAAATAACAAATATCATCAACAAAGGGGTCACTGCAGGATTCTCGGAATGAACTCTGCAATCCATATCACACAAGATGATAACCAGGAGCCACAAGACACCACGCCCAGGAGTCGACACCTTGCAGTTTGCTGGATCTATTTCATACATCCCGAAATTTTCGTTTGTGTTTAAGAACCTTATGAAACGCCATGGATTACACATTGGAATTAAATCAAAAATGTCCATCGCCACAACAACAAGAAATACACATAAGAAGCCTGACGTGAATTCTGGAGCTGGGGTGTATGAGATACTATTAGAATATCCAGATGGCTTGTCTCGATCATACATCGGAATGACCAAAAGATCCCTGACAAATAGGGGAAAAGAACACATAAGGGACATTAAAGCAGGAAAAACACAAACAGCGCTTTGCAAAGAAGTAGCCCAATATGACGCCGAACCGAAGTGGAAAAACATGAAGAGGATCGCTCGGTACACTGACTACAGAGGAACACTGACTACAGAGGAACACTGACTAGAGAAAGCGTCGAAATATTCATGCACCCCAACCCTTGCAACGAGAGCCCTTCCCTCGAACTCTCGGCTGCGTGGAAGATTCTACTGAAATAGAACATTAAATGGAAAAGGAGAGAGAATGTCTGAAAGGAAGGTCACGAGACACCACCTTCCGCGTGACGCAATATCACCTAGACACGTAATAGATACGCGCTCCAAAATTTCAAATTATCGTTGTTCTTTAAATATTCTTGTGTTCACTGGCCTTGAGAAAGCCTCCCGTTCGGAGTGTGAAAGCTCGGCACTTAGTCGTTGTATATTTAATAAATTTTTACACCAATTAAATCCGGATTCAATATTTCCAGTTGTAGAACCTTCTCTTGTTAATGAAAATATTTTCTGGGGAAATTAATTGTAACCACCACTAATAGCCTTAGGACGAATTCTGGCGAGTTTTAATAGAAACAAATAAAAAAAAAAATAATATCGATAATATAGTTTGAATTGAGACTCTGTGTGGGTGTGTGCCGCACACCTAGCACACCCCGAATATTCGCCCCTGCCCTCTACCAATCATAGGAAACAATGTGAAGAACGATTCACCAGACCAGATGTCACGTTGCCAGTCTTTAGCATTCCAGTGTATATATACTTTGCGCCACCTTACATGTTTTGTTGCATTGATGTTGGTAATCAGAGTTTGTGGACTACAAAAAGGTTGTAGACTGACTTATTTTTCACGTTTTATGAGAAGAATATTTCTTTAACACTATACACTCCCCAACAGCTGTTTCATCTGCAACTATGGCACCGTTACGTGATAGCCGACATCGTACTGCGCCTCTTTTTATACCTAACATCAACCTCGTGATTTTAATACAGCGCATAGCATGTATTCCAGTCGCAGTCGGCATTTCCATTTTTTTATAAACCATTGTGCATTTGCACTCATTGTTTAAAAATATTAGTTGCACCCAGAAGGCGCAACCGACAGGAATGAAACTTGGTGGGTAGGTTTCACATCGTCAGACATGCAAATGATTCCTGTATCACGCTTGGCCGCGCATGTGACGCAAGCAAGGAGGGGTCGTGGCGCTGTGCCTGACCGTTTATATAGGGTCGTCCCGTTGTGCGTACTTGCCATTCTGACTCGTGTTGTTGTGTTGGTTGCATCCTTTGCAAGTGAAGTAGGCCTCAGAGAAAAGTTCAAAAGCCATTCGAGCAGTTGGAGGAGTTCGAGAGGGGCCGCAACGTCAAGATCAGGAAAGCGGGGTGATCTTATCGCTGTACTGCACTCGATACCAATCGTGCGGATATCACCATAGCACGCTTTTGTTGGCAGTGGATATATCATAACAAGACACGCAGCCGCGACAGGAAGGGTCTGGGAGACGTAGACGAAACACGGAGAGAGGGAGAGGACCGACGGGTTGTCTGACATGCGCGGAGTGACCCAACAGCCACGATTGCGAATATATAGCGAGCAGTGCTGCCTTCCATGCATCGTCCGATTAGTGACAGCACCATTGGCAGACGGTTGAACGACGTAGGACTACACGCACGCACACCGTTACGACAACTGCCCTTAACAACAGTGCATAGTCTCCAAAGACTGCAGTGGTGTGCTTGATTGTAATGCAGCCACTCAAAACTGTAGCTGGTGATCTTCAGTGACGAGTCCCACTTTTGTCTTGGAGGATACGACCACCGAATCCGTGTATGGAGGTACCGTAGTCAGCGCCAAGGTGAACGGTATGTTGTCGAGCCTCGCGCGTCCAGAAGGCCTGGTGTCATGGTGTGGGATGCAATTGCCTACGATGCCAGATCATCTTTGGTGTTCATTACAGGCACTTTGACAGCCCAGTGTTACGCTAATGAGATTATGTAAGCAGTGACCCTACCTTTCCTGAACGCCCACCCCGGTGCGATTTTCCAACAGAACTAAGCTCGTTCGCATACTGCTGCTGTCTCGAGAGCATGGCTTCAAGGCACTGACACTCTGCCATCGCCAGCCGCATCGCCAGACCTATCGCCGATTGAAAATGTGTCGGATGCTATTGGACACGCATTCCACATTCCACCCCTAGCGCGCAATCTGCAGGAACATGAGTGAGAAGATTCAAGCTACATGAGTTGGCTTATCGCAGGACACCATTAGGAACCTGTACAACTCCATGCTCAGACGTCTGGAATGCTGTGTGAGCAAACATGGCGGCCCGACGCCATACTGAGAGACACTACTTATTGGCGTGTAGCTAAATAAATATTGACCATATGTCTCAATGCTTAATCATTTACAGTTCCTGGTAACCTTTACCTTTTTCCCGAATAGCATTGCAATCTGATACGTCCTTCTGGGTGCAACTATTTTTTTGACGATGAGTGTATGTGTATCTAAACATATGTATACGTGTGTTTTGACAGAATATACATATTGCAACCAAGCTCAGAGAAGAAAAAAATAAAAATATGTCATTTTCCTCAGAAAATATGAATTTTTAGGGAAAAGCAGTTTGACAATTTTTTTAGTGCAAAGTTGAGTGACAGACTAAAGAACTTCTAAAATTGTAATAAGTTGAGAACATTAAGTTGTACCGTAAATTTAATTTTTAATGAAATTTGATATATGTTAGCAAATTATATGTTGATTTCTTTTACACCGTTTAAACGATTTCTGTGTTTATTTAAGAAGAGTTCACCAAGAGAACAAAACTTCGTCAGTGGCAAAAGGTTTCATTACTTGCAATTTAAATTCAGAACTAGCAATTAAATGAAAGTGAAAACAGCTACAGAGCTCTCGAAAATGTTTTGATATTAAAAATCTACATGGCACTGCTAGATAAGACAAAATGAAGACACATACTGCTCCATTTACGTGTAAATTAAAGGTTAAAATTTTTATCTGAGGCGCATAGGTTAGTATCGGTGTAGATAGCACAATGCTGTTTATTACCGACAAATACAGAAGCTTGTGAAAATAAGCCCTTTTTGCCGCTAGTGGAATTCAAATCCCCAAGCTCCGGAGCCAGTTATTCTCCTAACTGAATTACACCGACCTTGGCTGATCGCTGTAGCCTGTAACTAGCCGTTCTGACTCTCGCGTCACCTCAGTGGTATGTCATCTCTCCCCACCCCTTCCCTCCGCGAAAAAGGCGGGGAACGAAATCGTAAGTTTAGAATCCACCCCTAATCTGAAGTAGCTCTCTGTAGAAAAAGGAAATCTACCTGGAGTGTTTTTACCTAATCCCTTCAGCGTTCATGTACTTTTTATATTAGACCTGCATCACTGATTACAGACTTCAGTAATTTTTCCCGACATTTAACGAAATTACACAGAAAGGATTTCTCAAGTAATGAATCTCAATATCACTTCATATAATTTATTTCATAAAACTTTCAGTACTTTTTTCCGTTTATTTGTGTGTTAATTTTTGTAGCACAGTCTTTAGGCACTTGTAGCATGAGAGTAGACTATGAGAGTAGACTACGTAAATAGAAAATAAGTTAACATCGGCAAACCTTACCTATTTTGCAGTGTCAGCATCCGTTTCATCAGTTCCAGGTTTAGGGACCTTTCTCGAAAAAAAAGTTCAAAATACTAGCAGACAAAGTGATGCACTCAATGTGTGAGAGGAGAGCCTCCCTATAAGGTGTCGCTTGGTCCTTCGTGCTCAATTGTTTGTTATTCGCTACTTATTTTCAAAAATATTTGTATATATTTTTAAATACGTATTTTACGAATAATTGGAAACTCATTTTAAAGTAGCGGAGAATTTTTGTTTATCGTTCCCCAATGCTTTAGGCGACGTTTTCCCTGAGTTATTTAATTTGCATTTTCAATTTTTATTTTGGACCACCCTCATAAAGAAATTCCGGTTGCACCACTGAGTTGGTCTTTCATTTTCTAACAAAAATTCGTACCAAACATGAACACCTAAACTGAAAACAAATATTAGAAAATGTTGGGCGCAGCTTAAAATGTGTTATCACCTGTCAACTGATATCCAGAAGGGAATGCATTCCAAAGCCAGTTTGTTGCCTTGTAGAATCTGCCTATTAAATTACAGGCGCCGGACTCAATAGGAGGCTAAAGGCTTAAAGAGGTGTGGAGACTGGACCCCCCCCGTTCAATCGTGTGGAATACGAAATGTGTAAAAATGTACAGCACACCGAAATCCTTTCGTCACCCGATTGTCAGGAAATGTCATAAATGAATTAAAAATGTCATAAATCAACAACCATTTAGTATTCCAATTACATATCTCTTGGGTTAAACGGGTAGGTCTGTTGAAATGGCAGAAGCCAGTGCTTACTTGGGCGCTTTGAAATTCACGTCAAGTCGAGAGCCTAAACACATCTCTTGAGTTTGTCTCCACCACACATAGGCATCGTGCAAAAAGAAGGCGGGTGAAAACACAAACGTTCTAACCTTGCAAACGTTGAGGAAACGCCGATAGATTGTTTCTATCCTCTGCAAAAATACCAACCAGAACGCCCCTAAGTGTGAGAGGCAAGGGATTTTGATACCCTTATTCCGACAATAGTTGTTCTCGCAGCAAAAGCATGGGCTTTCGTCCAGGATCGTTTATCTTCTATATGACAAAACACCAAGAAAGACCAGCGCTCTGTGCACAAGTAGTATACTCACCGCCTAATTTGAGTTCGAGTTCTTCTATTCAGTTATTCATTTCTCAGATGTATTTAATGCATTTTTTGATTTCCAGTAAGACATATTCGGACTTGGAATAAAAGAGAGAGAAAAAGAGAATACACAGAGGGAAAGAGAGAAACCCCGTCTCCGCCCTGGTTACTGCTTTAAAGAAATTTAAAGAATTCTTTGACGATCTTTTTTAAGTAGAAAAACAGAGCGTTGAATTAACTTTTCAGTGTATTCGTGCGAAATCAATTTTCCAAATTGTACTTGAAGAGCTTTCCAGAAAACAGCAAGGCATGGCGCGGTATCCAGGAAATCGTAAAAAAAAAAAAAAAAAAAAAAAACCTATGTGAACCACACAGTTTAGGACGTTTCCTAAGTGGACCCCCACAGTGAGGGGGACCATGAAATTCCAGAGGGTGTCCGGAACCCCGCGTCCCCTATACCTTCCGCCGCCATGCATGCGTTAGATATGTAGATGGAATTTTGGTGTTCTGGCAGCACACTATGGAACACCTTCCCGCCTTTACTGAACTTTTGTCTGATCACATCCTACAATAACATTCACGTCAGAAACTGAGATTGATTATTCCCTCCCTTTTCTTGATCTACTCTTGCTCAGAAATTCAGTCACTTAAATATTCAGTGTAGAGAAAACACACAATGAATCCATCTATCATTCCTTTTATGTCTTCCCATCCCATGGATTACAAACTCTCTGCCATCAGGTTCCTAGTTAAACGTGCCGTGTCTCACTCTTCTACTGCTAAACTACGCAGAGCAGAAATTAACAAAATCAAGAACATTGTTGGTTCTCATGGATACGACGTCGGAAATCGAGTATTGGGAAAGCTAATGGGCCGTTTATCCATTACTTTGCAAAAAAGTGATTCCAACCTCAGATACATCGGTTCCATTGGCTATCGCCCAACACCTGTCACAGTTCTTTAAAACATCTGCAGTCGTCATGGTCTGGGTTTCGGCCTCAGGACCTCGAACATTTTAACACTGATCAGGAAAGACCTAGATTCTATTGTGTAGCATGAACGTCATGGGGTTTATGCTATCCCTATGTAAGCTGTGGACACCGACGTACCTGCCAAACTTTATATCGGTTCCACGAGGCGTTCTCTCCAAATCCGTTTGTCTAAACACAAGTACAGCGTGAAAATGGGGTCTATGAAGACAGCATAAGCGATGGCCTCTGATCATTCGTCCGTAAGGGGTCCGGGTTCGAATCCCGGTGAGGCATGGATGTTGTGTTTGTCTTACAGCACTGGTTCACTCCCTTCCCTGGAACCAGTGACTCTAAATTAGGGACGGGCGACTGCTTATAGCCCATTGAGTTGTTCATGGTGGTCGTTAAACTTCAACACCAAAAAAAAAAAAAAAAAAACCCACAGCATTGGTAAGATTGACCTTCAGTAGAACCCACACTTGATTTTTTTTTATTGGAGGTTTTAACGACCACCGTGAGCAACTCAATGGGCTATAAGCAGTCGCCCGTCCCTAATTTAGGGTCACTGGTTCCAGGGAAGGGAGAGAGCCAGTGCCGTAAGACAAACACAACATCCATGCCTCACCTGCCGCAGTGGTCTAAGGCGCTGGCCTTTGATCATTCGTCGGTAAGGAGTCCGGGTTCGAATCCCGTCAGGCATGGATGTTGTGTTTGTCTTACGGCACTGGCTCTCTCCCTTCCCTGGAACCAGTGACCCTAAATTAGGGACGGGCGACTGCTTATAGCCCATTGAGTTGCTCACGGTGGTCGTTAAACCTCCAATCAAAAAAAAAAAAATATCCCACCAGATGCACAGCAGAACTTTCTTGGAGTGAATATTGCGTTTCGGTGTCGAAGTCGTTGCTTCACCGGGGTCTACAGAGTGTTTTTTGTTTGGAATAGTCGTACTATATTCACTTTTCATCACCCATAACGATTTTCCACAGGAAAGACTTTCTGTGTTGTTTATTCAACAGATTCAAACACTTCATAACACGCTCATCCTTGTTCCCCTGGCTGAGGTCATGTGGCACCCATTTTCCTACCTTCTGAATCTTTCCCATTACGCGTAAGCGATTGGAAATGGTTTGTACAGTTATCCCCAGTTGTTCAGCTAGCTCTTTTTGCGTTTGAGACGAATCTTCATTCAGCAATGCTTGCAGTTCCTCATGTGCAACCTTCTGCTGGGCGCCGCTACGTTCTCGAACGCTTGCATCAAAATCACCTGCTTTAACAACCATAACGCCCATACGTGCAATTTGCCATAGCCATCCGAAACGCCTGTCTAGAGCGAGTCAGATTTCCTACCCTTACTTGTTCTTCAAATTTTCTTTTTTTTGGATTGGAGGTTTTTTTTTTTGATTGGAGGTTTAACGACCACCGTGAGCAACTCAATGGGCTATAAGCAGTCGCCCGTCCCTAATTTAGGGTCACTGGTTCCAGGGAAGGGAGAGAGCCAGTGCCGTAAGACAAACACAACATCCATGCCTCATCGGGATTCGAACCCGGACCCCTTACGGACGAATGATTAGAGGCCAGCGCCTTAGACCACTGCGCCACCGGGGCGGCTCAAATTTTCTGGACCTATGAGGGATCTGCAGGAATCATCCTGAGTCACTATTGTCATTAAACAAAGAAGTGAAACATCAGGCAGTTTCGGGCGTTATGGTATTTAGAGTGATACGAGATTCTTGGGTCATGGTCGTTAAACCGTCTAAACGAAAACTCACATGTGCTTTTCGATATAATATTCTACCCCAGAATAGAACAGATCGACGCACATGCTTATGCAGCACTTTTTCTTTGTTGAAATTCCTAACGAATGCAGTATCGCTTGCTTCTTTCACCTACCTATGTGCAAGCGCGTTTGACTGTTGGCCAAACTTTTGTTTCACATTTTATACTCTGGATCAGTCAAGGTCACATGACAACGCGGGGGAATTTCGGATGTGTAAATTAGCGGTAAGCGTCACACAAAAAACCCTTTAAAACTTATTTGTACACCTAATATTTTAAGTTATTGTTTTTGAAATGTCATTAATGTAAAGTTCTTGAATGTTTGAAATTAAGTTTTATTTTTATGCAGCTATTGTTTGGTTTAACATTCTTTAAGAAGTTTTCTTACTGCAGCTGTTCCTTTTACAGAATACTTAAGTGTGGAAAATGTACATCGTCAGTCAACTATTGGCAGATCTTATTTCATAGACATGACAAAAAGTCTGGAAAACCCCATTTCACATACACTCTGTATATAAACAGACGATTGGAATTTAATAGTTAATCAAACCTCAAGCACTCCTGCGAATCGCTCTTATTACCAGAATTTTTTTTTTTTGATTGGAGGTTTAACGACCACCGTGAGCAACTCAATGGGCTATAAGCAGTCGCCCGTAACTAATTTAGGGTCACTGGTTCCAGGGAAGGGAGAGAGCCAGTGCCGTAAGACAAACACAACATCCATGCCTCACCGGGATTCGAACCCGGAACACGACCCCTTCGGACAAGTGATCAGAGGCCAACGCCTTAGACCACTGCGCCACCCGGGCGGCCCAGAAATTTTACGTCGTATGGATATGGAAAAATGAAAACGATTTTTCGGTTATTATACGGAAGGAATTGCGTAAAGATTTCTAAAAATTCAGAATTTTCCTGGTGGTCGAAATATCTGAGAGAATCAGGTTTTTTTTTTTTTTTTATTATCATTTCGCGGAAAAGGTTGTGTCAGATATAAGCTACGTTAATTCACGAAAAGGATCACGGAAAATGACTCGTGAATTTCAGAACATTTTTTACTGTGTTTGCTTTAGGGTGTTCATGGGCACAGCAATATAAAACATGGAGATGCAAATGCCCGTGAAGAAAAATCATACAATAACTTTAATCCAAAATGCTTTTATTAAAGGCACTCTGCAGGCACAAGAGTTGCTCCTTCATAAATTGTGATATAAATTACAACAAACTGCAGTTTCATTTATGGCACTACAGATTTTTGCCAATAAACGATGAATATGTCATTTCCAGATCTTTTGAAAAATTAAGTTATACAGCACATCACACACAGAAAGGAGGAGCAAATGTACTGCTATAACGAAAATTTTAACTTTCTAGCTAATCAGTAAGTACAGCTAAAAAGTAAATGTAAGCTGCATTTTATGAAACTCTAAGCTGTTAAAAGAAATTATAACGTACACAAGAAAATAATTGCAAGTTTTATAATGCTATTTTAGCAGTATACTTTTAACTTGCAGGTGATGAATTGAAAGATAGGCTGAATAAATTTGATTAATCTTCAGAGATTTTGAATAAACTGGCTAATTAACACTAAATAATCAAACAATTAAGAGAAACAGAAATACACAACACACTTAATCTCTCACGTGCTATGTTAAATTAAAAATGTACTGAGAAAAACAATATTAGTGAATGTGGTGATGAAAAATCATATATATATATATACACTATATTGACAAAAATCACCGGACACTCCTTCAAAAGCAAATGAACGGATCCGCTGCGTTAAGATACGCGGTGCAGCTGCAAACGGTATAAAAACAAGCCTGCAGCTGACCGCGATCATATCGCACTGTGAGGTCGAGTGAAAATGTCGCGGAGGAGAGAACTGACTTTGAGAAAGGAAAGATTGTTGGGTGTTATATTAGTGGGTTGTCTATAAGAGAAACCGAGAGGCGTTTAAACATACCGAAGTCGACTGTTTTGGATGTACTGAATAAGTTGAAGACACATGGCATGCCTGAAGCGGCAAAACTACCGGCAGACCAAAGAAAATCAGTGACAGAGGGCGTCGAAGCCTCAGGAGTCGTTACAGCTAATTGACGTAGTACTGGCCAAGACCTCAGTGTACAGGTGAGTACACGTACCATTTGCAGAGAACTTCATTCCATGGGTTATCATGGTTGTGCGGCTGCTCATAAGTCTTTCATCTCCACTCGGAATGCTACTCGTCGTTTAGCATGATGTAAAGAACATTTATCGTGGACCGTAGATCAATGGAAACGGGTCCTATGGACTGGTGAATCCAGATACACGATCCACCAGTCTGATGACCTTGTGTGTGGGTATGACGGCATCCGGAAGAACGCTATTTAACACAGTTTACTGTTCGTACGGTCAAGTTTGGAGCTGACAGTGTACTCGTGTGGGGGTGTTTTTCGTGGTATGGTCCCGGCCCATTGTCTATCGCGGACAAACCTGTTAACCTGCACGTCTACCTCGATATTATGGACAGTTATGCCTTACCAACTCTGTGGCAATACTATGGAACCAAGCTTTGTTGGTACCAGCAGGAAAATGCACCGAGCCATAAAGCAAGGATTGTTACGGCGTGGTTTGACTATAGTTCCGTATCGTGTGTGGACTGGTCAGCACGGAGCCCTGATTTTTTTGATTGGAGGTTTAACGACCACCGTGAGCAACTCAATGGGCTATAAGCAGTCACCCGTCCCTAATTTAGGGTCACTAGTTCTAGGGAAGGGAGAGAACCAGTGCCGTAAGACAAACACAACATCCATGCCTCACCGGGATTCGAACCCGGACCCTGTTCGGACGAATGATCAGAGGCCATCGGTTAGACCACTGCGCCACCGGGGCGGCCAAGAGCCCTGATCTTAATCCCATAGAGCACCGATGGGATGAATTAGAGTGCCGCATAAGAAGTTTGGAACCAAGGCCTACTACTAAGCAACAGTATTATGTACTGAATGGAAGCGCATACCTATCGCTGTGTTTCAAAACCTTGTCGAAAGTATGTCTCGTAGGGTCAGTGCATGCATTAAGGCCAAAGGTGGACCGACACCTTACAATGTCAATAAATGATATGTTGTTTTTCTCTTCTAGGTGTCCGGTGACTTTTGTCAATATAGTGTATATATATATATATGAAGATTTACATTGAACTGTTTGAAACTTAAATGTAAAAAATAATACAAGAGCATTCTGCGTTACGAACGAGCTCTGAAAGCAAAGAAGCACTCTAGCTACAAATGACTGCCGTTATGTGAATTCGGTAATGCAATAACAGCAATAGAAATTTTTTCAGAAGTTTCATATGAAGCTACATAATGTTTTAATCAAGTACTATGGATAAATACTCAGTAGGCAAAACATTAGACAGGGGTGATGGGCAACCCCGCGCAGTGTTTGAACAGACGCAAACAAAATGCAGGCGTTAAATAACGAACAACAGCAGGGGCTTCCAAACAGTTTATCGCAATCAGCGAACATGGGTAAACTTGGTGAGCCGAGCAACTTTGATCGTGGACGTATTGTCGGCGCAAGTTATATGGGTCATTTTATCGCCCGAGTGGTAAGAACCCTAGGGTTCCCGAGGGCAACCGAATGAAGAGTGTCCCGCAAGTATGCCACCGACGGACGTACCGGCGCCCAGAGAGCAAGCGTTAGCCGATCACACGCCATTGATTACCGGGGTCGACGTGGACTATCCAGGCTCGTACAGACCGACCGTTTTGCAACGGTGGCGCAAATCACATCCAGGTTGAATGTCGGAGGCCCAAGCAGCTTCAGCGAGAGAACAGTATGGAACACGCCCCATACATACACTGTGCTGTAGGAGCTGACGCCTTACTCATGTGCCATTGTTGACTGTTCATCATCGGACTTCACGCCTCAAAACTAAAATGGACCTCTGCAGAGTGGTCAGATGAATCCCCGTTTTCAGCTGTGCAAAGCTGACGTGTGCGTGCGGGTGTGGGTGAGGCAATGGCTCCGTTCAAGGCGGTGGTGGCTCTGTGAGAGGATCGGTTAGTAGTTGGTTAGTAGATTTTAATGGCGCAAGGGCCATGGGTGGCCAAAGAGCGCCTGAGAGGATCGGAAGCCTTCTAATGGGACGCATTAGGAAAAACCGGTAACCGCTGCGTGCTACCGGTATATGCTGGCTGATCCCCTACACGCTTTTACGGCCTTCACGCATCCTGTGGCCGATGGTTCCAGAAGGACAATGCGCCGCCCCACCCGACCGCACTATCCAGGCATGAGTCGAGGAACACTCATCTGAGTTTGGAACCACTCAGAGGCCCCCTCAAGGTCCCCGGATTTAAACCACGTGGAGAGGACATCAGATCCATGGATTCTGTACCAACTTCTTGGGCTGAGTTGTGGACAATGTTACACAGGCACAACTGGCATTACCTCCGGAAACCCTCAGGCATCTGGTGGAGTTGGCGTGTACAGGCTGTTATTCACGCTAGAGGAGAACCGACACGCTATTAGGTAGGTATCTCTAATGTTTTGTCCATTGAGTGTAGTTATATGTACACTAATAAAAAGGAAGTTTGAAGCTGTATTCATACGCGATGACTGGTGAAACTAATACGAGCATGGCACAGGTAACTGATACATATTCCAGTAATGTACAAACCCTGCATAACTGGCCAGTCAGTGACAAAATTATTAAAGATCATTCGTCATGAGGAAAAGTTTCAAAGGTGAAGACATGTATAGTCTGCCCAATTAAAGAAGAACTACAGGTCTTGCTAATATCTATGATATTTGTGTTTCTTCAGTTGGGCAGACTATTTACATATTGCATCTACTATGGAACTTAGAAATGTGGTATGAAAGGAAATTTAACTCAGCTCGTCAAACACAGAGAGGAAGGAACCTCATTTCCCACGTGGGTAGTAAGGTTGTTTGGCTACTACACTGTACTAAAATTTAAATAAATAACAATGTTTCAAGAACAGTACATTTATGTGTATTGAAGTATCATTGAATAAATGGCCAAACTTCTTTGGGACACGTGATAATTTGCCTTGTAGTTTGAAACACAGCTTGTCTTAAAAAGCTGGGACATTTGCTCAGTGAAACTGAAGTGCCCAAAATATTGTCATTTATTTTAATGCAACCATGTATTTTAGAATGCTGACAGGGATTTTGGAATGCAATGATGCAGATATTAAAACATATTCTCCATAACAATGTGACCAATACAAAATGAGCTTCATCTCCTTTTCTCAAATACTACTTGGTATACATGTAATCATTTTGTCATAATATCCAATAAAAATTATAATTATCTGTGGGAAATACATTGCACATTTTAAAATGAGCAAAATAAATATTTTAGGAGGAGTTCAATCCCCAAATCAGACCTGCTGCATTGTATGATGGTAATGCAAGTAAGATTCCAACAAAATAAATAAGCTAAATTCTAATCAATACACTGGTACAAATGTTTGCTACATAAATTAGTACCAGTTCTTGAAAATAAATAAAGGTGAATATCTAATTCTCACACAAAACACAAAGAAAAAAATGACTAGAAAAATGCAAAATCAAGTTTACCACTCCATAGTAAAAAATACTGAGCTAGAAAAATGTGGGTAAAATTATACAAACATAAAATGAATGAATAGTAAAAATACATATCTATGTTAGGTGACCATGCAGTTCTCGGTCATTCCTAATGTTGTACTTACACACGTATACACACACCACACCAAAGATGAAAGCACTACATGTATATCCTGCTCAAGTGAAAGAAACTATGAACAGACCAAGGGTGCAAGATCAATGCTAGGTTTCTTGAAAAAGTACACTTAGTTTAGTTATTTCACTGTTTAAGAAAGATTGTCATGATAGCATTAAGATTGTTTTCTATTGAAAATATAGGCCAGCAAATGGCACATTTACTTAATCCTTCAAAAATGCACCTGATAATCTGGAGTAACGGACAGGAAAACAGATGGACCAAGAAGCTGAAGCATGCCAGTAGAAAATCTTATACCTACAAGCAAAGTTAATACAGCTACTATGCAATAGTATGATCTTCCACTTCAAGAAATAAGAAGTATAACAACTTAAAATGGAAGAGAGTGAATAAGATCATATAGACATGACTGAAGACAAAAAATTACTACTTTGAGACCTTGAGCAGTCTGTAATAGTAGTATGAATCAACTTGGACAATAAAGCACTGTAGAAAGCCGATGATCTCACTTACCTGCACAGATTTTGATCATAGAAAAGATAGTTGCAAACTTGCACACTAAGAGAAGTCAGGTCTGCTTCTCAACATTAGATGGAACCACAAATAGCAGAAATGGCTTTCAGGTACATTCTTGCAGTCATGTCCTTCTAGCACAATGAGTGTGCACTATTGAAAACACTTAGACAACCCTCCCCCCCCCCCATACATGGATTCATACAAATGATCTGAAATGGCTACGGATGTTTCGCATTGTAAAGATTATGTAAGCTGCTCAATATCTGATACGCAAAAAAAAAAAACAAAAAAAAACCAAGCGATTCCAATTCTACTGTAATCCTCACTTTAATGAGCTGTATAGAATTTTTAAGGGGTCAGCAAATACAGGTAGTAGATTTTACTACTTTGCTGATGTGTTTTGTCTTACAGCACTGGTTCTGTCCCTTTTCTAGAACCAGTGGCCCTAAATTAGGGATGGCTGACTGCATGCAGCCCATTGAGCTTCTGATAGTGGTTATTAAATCCTGGAAGGAAAAAAAAATTTAACTGCCTCTACATGAGCGCCACACAGAAATAGGTATTGAAGAGTGAAAAGACGTGATTGGGGGAAAACACCAATTTTTAATGTGAAAACAACTATCATGTTATAATCAGTTAATTTTAACAGCAGAATGATTTTTCTTGCTATTTAAAATTTTAAATATTGCACTAATTTTTAAACATTTCATTTTGCAGTATGATTATTATTATCATGTGCGGGAGGTTAAATCTAAAAAAACTTTCCCTATAATTTTGACCTATGTTTTATTAACAATTTAGAACACAAAAGTGATAAAACTCAACTGTGTACATTACAACTTTTTCTTGCAGGTAGTAACATGCTATCATGATCTTCCAAACATGGCATCCATCCATCTGGGGAGAAATAAACAGTGGTTGCCTGCTCAGAATAATACATGGTATAACTTGCCACCACAAAAGTCTCAGAACAGTTCTATTGTGCCATTGGCATGAACAAGAGATTTTATATTTGGAATACCATAACAGTGACTATAGTGTTTCCATTACTCACAATAATTATTACAAAGATATTAAGGATTGTCTTTTATTTTTATAGTCTGACATGTTCATATGTCAAAGCTAAACATCAAATATAAAAATGTTGGCATAAGCTTCTTGATTTAATCATATTTATTAACAAAACCCAAGATACGTAAATGAGGACCCACACAGATGGCCATTTCCTTCACTCAAATGAGATTCACATGAATTTCACTGAATATCCTGAGAAAAAATAAAAAAATGAGCATAACAAACACTAGACACTGTCAAGGTACCAGTTTATCTGAAAAAGCAGTGGATGCATTGTAGGAGCTTCTAACTATAAACTTCAAAGAAAAGCTGAATGAAGTGATCTTGAAAGCATACACAGGAAAACCCTATTAGTTTGTACAGTGAAGGTATTTTCAGTTTGTTCAATAACATAAAATGCACTGGATGATTACTGCAGGAGATTTCACTTTTTAGTACTTATCTACTACATCATGGCATTGGAAAACACAACCTGGAGATGTGAGGAAACATAAATTAAAGAGATAGAGGGGGGATATAGTTGGCATTCAATTATTTAAATAATGTGCAATATTTCTTTGCCCATTTTGCCTTAACAGTTTAATATTCGTGTAGCCAGCTATTTTAATTTGATGAAATTTAAAATTTGTGTTTTTTTTTTGTAGAAAAAACAAAAAGATATATAAGCCTTTTCAATGCAAAATTCTTTTTCTATCAATATGTCAGTGATAATTATCTGTATCAATTTTGCTTCACAAGACAGTGTGATGACCATTCAGCAGATATGATTTACTACAGATTTTTTAAACACAGCTGATTCCAGGTATTTCCTCTTCATGATATGGATATGCTTTTCTGGTCTACTAGACTTATTATCCACAGACTATGCCTAGACCATACAGTGTTACTGCTTCCCTGTATCTTATGTAACTCAGACTACTGTTAATATGAAAAAGTGTTTATACACATTCTTCAAAATTCAACACATGCCTGATGAAACATAAGAAACCTCAGGCTTTCTATCATTACACATCTTCACCTAAAATGTAACTTTGTATCACTTGGAAGTGCCATCAAGCCATCCCTAAATAGGCAGTTGAGTTTAACAAACACATTATGTCACAAAAGCAGTCACATATACCAAGTATTTACATAGTACCCTGCAAAAAAAAAAAAAAAAACTATTTTTCATTCTTTTTTATATAGTCATGCAAAGTTCCAAAAAATGGAAGGAAAATTATTTATGATAATTTTTATTCTTGTAACACCCAAATATTTCAGTGGTTTTAATTCTTATCCATAATTGTTACTCTTCCACGAAAAATAAACACACGCATTTTTTGCTTAGCATACACACTAGCAAAATAACCATGAAAATAATCTAAATTTGCAAACACTGTGATACTAGTGAAATACCCAGATTTTTAGCATGATGATTTAAGTGCATTTATCCATTCCTGTCATGAATTTTACACATTTCTCACTTCTCGTAGTCATTAGAAGACAGTTTTTAACACTTTCATTTGTTTGCAAATTTGCACAAGCATTTTGATTTTTAACACCTTTCCAATTATTACAAATCTAACAAGATAAATTAATACAGGAAACTAAATATGGATGTTCAATTTAAATTAGTTGTTTGGTTCATAGTAATAATAGCACATGTTTAAAGCAGAATATATATATATATATATATTCTGCTAATAAAAATGGGGATGCTACAAATCAAATGTAAGAACCTACAAGAAGCAACTTTAGGGTGTTTCTTTTCTTCCAGAATGTAAAGAAAAATTATGTGCATGTATACATATGTAATAAGTTAAAGAAATCAGCATACATTCAGAATAGCAAGAACTTACAGTTGGTATGTCAAATGCTACAATTCTGGCTACAGCTGTGCCCACAAACTTACTGCAATCACAAAAATAATTATGCACACATTCAGGGTGTCAAGGGACTTACATTAGTCATATTACTTACAGCTGCCATGCTAAGAACTGCAATTTTTGTGTACAGTTGTGGCCACAAGTACAACTACAATCATACTTGTATAACATTATGTACAAGGAAATAAATTCTGAACAACATACAAGATGAGAGTAATTATGATCTTAGAAATTACATGTCATTTAAAATGACAAAACTTCCAACAATGTAAAACTAATTCCTTTAAATGTATATTAAACACATCACACAAAACAGCTTATTAGCTGACTTTCTTTAAAATCACATGGATATATTTCATTTTGCCACTTATTTATTTGTTCATATACTGCATTTTGATCAGTAGGATTTCCAAACTATGCTATTAAATGTGGCATAGATCATATTTAGTCTATTTACAAAGAATTTATTTAGTTCAAATACTGTAGAATTTTATAGGAAGTTTCTAAGCAGTAATGCTCAGTTTTAGATATTTAACAGCTAAAGTGAATGTTGCTGAATGCTATTTTTTTTATATGGGAAACAGCATACCAGCACATTTTCACACACACACACAGTAGAACCACAGTTATAAGTTTTTCACTTTTATATAAAATTCTGCACTAGTCCAGATATTTTACTATAGTTTCTATCACTTTTTAAATTTATTCATGCATAATTCATTTATACATCTTTTGCAATTATATGATACATTTTAATTTTAAATTTCTGATAATAAAAAATACACGATTCTTTGATTCTTTTATACATAACACAGTATGTTACAAATTTGCTCAAGACAGCTTTTTTTTTTTTTTTTTTTGCTACCCATGAACGAGATGATGCAACTAAAAATTTAGTAAATAATGTTCTTGGTTCCTTTTTCTCTGAATTCAAGAAATTTGAAACAGACAAAGATTAGTGAATATTTTACTTGGCACTAATGCTAAATCAACAGTGGACAAACTACTTTGAAAAGAGTGTTACTGAAAAGTAAAGGCTATGTAATAAATAGGGGTATTTAATATGAAGCAAAATCATATTCAGATTTACTACCTAGTATTTTAAAGGTATGTTTTCACATATTGAAAATATGAAATCAGAATATAAAATTAGTGCAAAAGTAAAATAGACATAAGCTTCTGGTAGCAAACAGAGTATTCATGTATGTATGTATGCATAAATGATTTACATTACAAATTAACATAATTTAAAATTACATGGATTAAGTTTTTCCTTTTTGGAAACATTCAAAATTTCATAACATTTAACACTGTGGAGTTTCTTTTACATGCTTTTTAAGGCTATCGCCAGAAAAACATATAACCGCGGTTCCACTAGGTATAATGTATGTATGTATATGTGAGTGTTTGTGTGTGTGAAAAAAATATTTTTTACACACATTTAGTGGTTTAAATTCCAATGAACTAAGATTATGAATAAAGTTAAATGAAACTACACACAGAATTTTAGCATCAAAATTAGTCATACTATTGGTTTTCCTAAATTCCATTTAATACTGTTATCATATTATTCAGTGCAAAAGCACAAGCCATAAAGTGTGCAATTCATTTAACCAAAAACATGAAAAACAAACTCCCAGTTATCAAAATCAATAAGTTTTGAGACACAAAACCTAACAGTGTCCATTTTACACAGTTATATTTTATAAATATATTTATAAAAGTTGGAAAATTCATTGCACTAAAATTTGACAAATACAGCTTGAAATCAGGAACATGATGAAATTGATAACAAATGATAAAAGTTACATAAAATGAGTCACACTGTTCACTGTCTTGGCTGAACTTCAATTGCATTTTGAACACAATAAAAAAAGGCTATGCTTTAAAGTCTGAGAGATATTACTGACATAAAATTTAAAACCATTCTGCAAAATTGCTTTACTTAAACTCACAAACACATAAAAAGCCCATATTTTGTAGATAAGTTGACAGCAGAAACTTTTGATGGTCTGGTTGCTGTGGGTGTTGTGGGTTGCTGGCTACAGGTGAGAGATGGAACATGAACAACTGGGACTCATCTGCAAATCAAATGCCACTGCTCAATATGAGAAGTTCTAACATCCTAAATCTTCCATATTGAAAAAGGAGCAAACCAGACACAATGCCATGAACAGAAGGGAAGACTTAGTGCAAGTTAACAAATAGATTAGCTGAACAGCGGCACTATGACAAGAAACTGAAAATACAATGGTGGTAAAAACATTTCTTCAACTGTATGGGACAATAAGTTAATCCAAATTAATCAAGGATATATTTACTAATTAATGTATGAAACCTGTCCCTCTCCGATAACATAAAAATGAACAGACAGTTGGAGGAAGTAATGTGCTACAATGTGGGAAAATGAATAGATCAAGAAGGTTGTGAGTTATGCTCATATTCTTACGAGATTATTTGTTTAATCTTCAATGAAGTGGCAGAATTTCCCGGAGTAAAAACTGCTCTGTATAAAACTTTTATGACACACTCTGGAACTTATTTTGCACATTGATAATGTAATACAAAGCAATTTTGCTATAGCACTGAGCATTGATAGCAAAGAGAGATAGACATCAATCTCCTTCAGTGAGGAAAGTAGGTGCTATAAGGAACAGAAATCTTCAACTTGTGGAAAGGTTTCCACACGCTGTTGTGACTCCAACTCAAAGGGGAGAGGCCTGGGCCCTCCTTGTGATATATCACTTGGCTCTTCATTATTGGCTGCTTACTTTTAAATACATTTGCATATTTTTAAACATATATTTAAAAAATAATTGCAAACACACTTTAATGTGGTAAGAATATTTTTATTGCTTCCCTATGTTTTCTCCGAAGTATCTTTATTTGCATCATCAATATTTTGGGCCATCCCATAAAATATCTTGAGTGTGCTACTGCTCCAAAAAGCTGTACTACAAACCAAGGTCACTGGAAATATGGCATTCAAACATCTTGCACTGCAATGTCACATGAGATGAAAGAGACGACATGTCTCCACACTCCATGAAAGGAAGTGATGTCATCGCAACCGGACACTGTAGAGAGCTAGAATAAAGTGACGCAATTTACCTAAACATCTAAAAAAAAAAAAAAAAAAAATAGTTTTTTTTTTAATTGCAAGAAAAATTCTAGGACCTTTCACAAAAACTCTAAAAATCAATGACTTTTCAGGCCTGGGAAAAAACAGAAATCAAATTCCAGGACTTTTACAGGATTTCAGGGGCTAGGCAAATCCAGGCAAACATGTCTGAACTTGCATTTGAAGTAATCTCCACCTTTCTAAAAGACAAGAAGCTGTAAGTTGGAGTTATGTCCCTGCACTATACAGTTTCTACCATTTTGTATTTGGTTTTAATGCAGTAAATAGTAGTTTTGTGACAATAGCTACACTAGGGATAACTTTCCAAACAGTTTCTGTAATCTTTATGTGGATTTTGTCATTAAAAAACAAGAGGAACATTACAGCCTTGGTAAAAAAAAAAAAAAAAAAAAACTTAGTAGGACCCGGACAACTCGTGGGCTCCGCATATAGTTCCTTGACACTGTCAGTGTTAAAGAACTAAGGCAGTGGACAACAGTTAAGAAAACATCCTATTGTTTTGTAAAAAATCAACCCTTGAAGATACTCTTGTGAGCTCTGAATGAAAGAACATTGATAAATATGATTGTGAAGAGCAAGTGAAATGTTTCACCAGGAAATAAAGATGTAGAGAAGGTAACAAAGCAAATGGAGTGTCAACCTGATGGGTGACTACTATTGGATGTTGCAAAGAGAAGCTCCAAATAAATAAATTGAACTGTACGAAGCACAGTTTTGAAGGGAAAGTCAATATAATTTACAAGAAGGAGTCTGAAAATTATTAAATGTTGGAACAGAAGATATGATATAAGTGTTTTAGATGTGCTAGGAATATTTTCAATTATCGAAAGTATTTTTTTTTTTACATTTTTTCTATTTTTTGATAGCTATTTTATGCATACTCTGCTCAAATCATTTTGTAAAAAAACAAAACAAAAAAAACTTGCGTGCTAGAGTAAAACTAAATCTGCTTATGCCACATAAGCACTAAAAGTACTTATTTACAATAAGCACTGCAAATATGTACAATATCTGGCAAAACAACCTTTTAATATGCAGCATTTTGTACACTTGCATAATAACTCTTATTAAGGTACAGGGAAATAGACAGTTTTACTCATTACTAGGAAACCCATCGGTATTTCATGGAGGATTTAGCAAGTTCTTTGAAGAAATGTAAAAAAAATTACTCTAATTATCCTGAAAAAAAAACTTTTGCAAAAGGACATTACGTTTTTATTAAAACAACTGCAGTGTTCTTACATGTATATACATTCTGTTTTTCCCTATGTTTGCAATATCACATTAAATTTTTTGAATAAACTTTTTTGCAGTACTATTTTGTTCTCTCCACCACATGTCTTCATCATCACATTAAATTCCTTGAACAAAACTACAGTTTTTCATAGAAAGCACGCAACTAGGTTTTTAAGCTTTTCAAGTGATAACCTTGGATTTTCTTTGTGACTCATATCCAGATTTCTTAAACATTAAAATCAACATCATAATAAACATTAAAATGCCCTTGAGACAGATAACTGATGCACATTAATTCAGATAGAACTTGAAACTTGGCATCTACACATTAACAATTATAACAAGAAAGATGACACCGAATTTTCGGGTGTAATAAGTACGTCTTTTGAATCCGTTATGACACAAATTGAATTTATCAAAGCTATTCAAAGTAAACGGAACTGGTATGGAAAACAATAGTATCTGACGGAAGAAAGAAGTTTTTCAATCAGGTTTTTAATCCCTCAGATATTGCTGTAAACGGAATCGTGAGCTTACGCCCCAAGGTTGCAGATTTGTGCGTTAAGAAAAACATGAATTTATATGAGAAACATTTCGCATCAGAAACGCTCTACAACACAGAAATAATTTTTCAAATAGGACTCTAAGAAACAGAGATATCGACAAAAACAAAATGTGACTTTACGTCCCCTGGTGGGAAAACCATGCATTATTTTAGGAAGAAAGTATTCTCAAAAGGTTTTTCCATATGAGCAGTATCGGTCCAAAAAAAAAAAAAAAAAAAAAAAAAAAACCCAAAAAAAAAAAAAAAAAAAAAACTGTGGAATTATTTTTTACGGGTCTTATAGAGTTTATTTACAACTAGGAAAAAAATTTAGTCTAGTTTTCAGGAGCCCAGATTGCTGCAAATACATCAGAAGCAGAAATTAACATTTATGCCCTCTGGTGGCCAAACCATTCTTTACCAAACATTAGAAATTATGTGAAAAATATTTTCCATCAGGTCTTGTATGCTATACAGGAAGAATTTTTAAAATCACAGTTTTAGAAGCAGAAATAACACAGAAAACACAATTTACCTTTGTGCCCCCTAGCGGAAAGTCTATGATTTACTTGAAAATTTTGAATTTATTGGAGTAACATTTCGCATTGGAAACACTATCCAACAAAGAAGGAATTTTTCAAATCAGACTACTAGAAGTAGAGATATTGACAAAAAAAAGATATACATCTATGCCCCCTAGCGTAGAAACCATGCATTATTTTGAGAAGAAAATGTTCCTAAAAGGCTTGTTGACATGAGTAGTATCGGTACAGAGCCATTTGGCTTTCTGTAAGAAATTGGTTACAAAACTAATAAAGAATGTAAGGAACAAAAACCGGTGCAAGCAAGGAAGACCATCTTCTACTGACAATGAGGAAAGACTGAATGGGAAACCACACTTCATTATGTAGAAAAAAAAAATCTACAGAAGATTGTACTGTATGCAGCAACAGAAAATTGAAGGAACAGAGATAGGAAACCACTTTTTTACTGTGAAACATGCATAAGGAAACTTGGCCTGCATCTGGGAATGTGTTTCAAAAATACCATACAGTGAAAAATTATAAATAAAAATGTACCTATTGTATAATAAAATTTTTTCATTCCTTGACAATGATTTTTCCCCCATCATTGTTGGCAAGGTGATTGTCAGTGTTCTACGCGTCCGCGTAACGTAGTGAACTGTCGGGAGAAATAAATTGGATCTGAGGAGTCTACAAGGGACAAAATATTAGGATTGGAAAGGGTTAATTTCCTAAAAAACTTCCATGGACTTGCACATCAATCATGAAGCATTTTCATATCCTGTTGAAAAATGTTTCAGGTTGTGTGGAAATCCAACTTTAACAAACTTTCAAAAACTTTTTGACACTTCTCTTTTTGACAAATCTCCTTCTTTCTAAAATTTCTTTCCATGAACTTCAAATAAGGATGAAATTATAGTCCAGTGTTGAGGCGTGCACCAGTGCTCAACTTCTACTAGTGATACATAATGTTTTTCTTGAACAATAAAAGTTTTTTAACATCCTCAATTGTAATACAAAAGCTTAAAATGCTGTGCATTACTTCTAGATATATTTATGGTCTGGCCTCACTCTTTCCTTGACTTACTTGAGCTAGCCACAATTGTCACTGAATTTTTCCTTTCCATCAAATTTGCTTTTCTGTAAACCTACTACTACCACCAATGTAATAATACCCTTCATTTTGAACAACTTCAGTGTCTACAAACTTTCAACGCTCACTTCTTTTATTTTTTGAACTGATATCATTTGCAATAGCCCAGTATATCTTGGCCTTGAATACAATAATTTTAAAACTATTGCTGCTCACTACCAATTCACTAGTGATCTGATGGATAAACTCATAAAAATGAAGAACAGAGTAAGTAAAAAATTCCACTACTCTGTTCTTCAGATGTCATAAGCTATTTACAATTTGCTGGATGTATTCCATTTCTTGACCAGTGTACCTCTACCAGTTGTATCAAATTTTCAAATCCTATGGTTATCTGATTGGCATCAAATCTAATCCTACTATCATGAAACAAACCCTCCTTGACAAAGATAAATTCAAAGGTCTTAATGTTTCTGGAGTGTACAAAAGTCTCATTTCAAACTTCTGTTGATACCACAGTTTACATTGCCAGCATATTTGGTGGCATTATTAAACATTTGGCTGAGAATAAAAAGATGTTACAAATGGAAGACCTAATTCTTCATTGGCATTATTAACTCTGCCAGATACTTTAGCAGTGTCCCCTGGAAGAATACTGACAAAATTGCTCCCTTCATAAACAAAAGGATCTTATGTTTTCATGAGAGCATTGAAACAACTACAATTTCAAACTATAATGCAGGGAGTCCTTATTTTATCCCCATCATTTGGAAATCCATTCTATCATTTGGCAATGTCAAACATAATGAAGCCACTTAAAAATCAAAATCTGGCAACTAGTTTTGCTCCATCTGTTTACAGGCGATCAAGACTCAAACTGGGTTTAGAAAAGGGAATTTCTGTTAGAGAATGTTTTTTGATAGATCTAAGGATTATTTATTAAATACAACACCCTGAGTTTTCCAAATAATTAATCAATATATTTCTCTCTATAATATAATGTCAGAAAAAAATTACAAAATGATAGCCCCCCCCCAAAAAAAAATGTTTGGAGAAGAATTATAAAACACATTGATAAGACTTGTTCACTAAACACTTATGTTAAAAACATTTCACAGCCTTGATAGAGATAAAATAATCATTTTTTTCACACGCTTACTTAAAAACCTTCATTGATAGGACCAGGATATTTTTATACATGATAGAAGTAAATCATACTTTAGATATGCAAACTGAAAAACACACACAGAAGGTTTCAGTTATTTTTAGACTTTTACCAATGAGACTAGAAATGGGTTACAATTGACTGCCACATTCATTACATCATGTTTAGTTGATGTAATATTTTAAGATGATTTCTACACCATGTTATTGCTGCATATTTTAAGAAAAAGTAAAATTTCAGAACCATTTCTAATGTAAAATGCCAATAAATGAAGAAACATGTTTGTTTAGTATCTTTCCAACCACAGATTTGCAGAAATGTTAAAGAAAGCTTTGGATTTCCATTCTTTGTGCCATTTTTGTGTTCAGCTAACCAATCTGCCCTCAATGTCATGATAGATTATGTTAATGCAGATTATGCACATAGACACATGGCTCATACACTTTTTCAAAGAATTCCAGGACTTTTACAGGCATTTCCAGGACATACGATCCAAATGCTGCTACTTAAAATATAGTGAACCCATAGGTTTGTTCAAGCTGTAACCTACAGTAAACAACTCCCTACAGGCTTGAACAAACTTAATACAGAATGTTGAAAATTATGTCTTTTGCAGCTAATAAAAAATTTAGAATCACAGATAAATACTGAAATACCAAAACTGCCACTGAAAATGCAACCAGGGGTTTAATTTCTACAAAACTTTTATGTACATTATGCTACATTAAATTTGAGAAAAATGTATTTCTATTTTTGCTTTTAGTTCAATTATTGAACAAATTATAGAATAAAAAAACAACATAAAACTCAAAAATATATAAATATAAAATATATAATTAGAACTTAAATGTGACATTACTCTTGAAATGCTTTCATATACCATGTAATCAATATATAAACTAAATACTAATTATATTTAATTATTTTGAAATAATGCTTACATTGGAAATTTAAGGATAAGGAAGAAGAAATATTGAAGAAAGATGACACTGAATTTTTGGTTGTAATGAACATTTCATTGGAATCCTTTTTGACACAAATGAAATTTATCAAAGTTACTCCAAGTCAATGGAACTGGTTTTCAAACAAACAACAACTGGATTTTTACAATCAATAAAACATCCACAAATAGAAACAACTACTCACTTCCACCAGGGGTTAATAAAAAGTATGTTACAAAAATTAATAAATGGTGCACAAAAAGTTCCTGATAGCAGAAGGAAGGTACTAGTGACAAAGAGATTTCCAAATCAAAAATTTTTAGTAAGAAATATAGAAGGAAACATGATAACTCTACACCTTCTAGTGAAAGAATTTTGCATAATGGAAAAATTGAAAATAGGCAAAAAGTATTCTTCATGGAAAAAGCTACGCTAAGGAAAAAGGACTTTTCAAACACACCACCCGGAACCAGAGACAGCAAGAAAGCGATTTTGACCTTTATACTCCCTAGCAGGAAAGCTGTGCATTATTTAAAGAGGATGGATGGTGCTCCCTGTCTTTACTGTAGCAAATGGCATACACTGAAAAACAAAAATTTTCAAAGGAGTTTTTAGAAGCGGAGATACAGCTGCAAATGGAAGTAATAAACACCACCTAGTGACAGAACTGTGAACTCAAAACTCCCCAAATACAAACCTAAAGTGTTCCACAAGGTAAATGCTATCTGGTGCTGAAATAATATTTTAAATTGCACATTTAGAAGTAGAAATATTGAGAAAAACAGATTAAACATTTGTGCCTCTAGTGGAGAAATCATTAATTATTTTGGGAAGAAAATATACAGGGTGTTTTCGTAGTTTGTAGTACCTGACCCTGAAAAAAAAATCCAATCAGGTTTTTAGTTGCGCAGGTAATGAATGCTCTAAATGGAAACATTTACGCCCTCTAGTGGCACACTTGTGCATTCAGAAAAATTTGAAATTATATGAGAAACATTTTGCATCGAAAATGCTTTCCAACAAAGAAATAATTTTCAAAATTTGACTCTTAGAAACAGAGATATTGACAAAAAGAGGATATACATCTATGAACCCCTGGTAGAAAAATTATGCGCTATTTTAAGAAGGATACATTGTCATAAGGTTTTCTGAGGTGAGCGGTATTAGTCCATGAAATAAGTTTTTTAATTAAGTTTTCAGAAGCTTGGATTTTGCTGCAAGTACATCACATGCAGAAACAAACACTAATGCCCCTGGATGGCCAAAACCATACTTTACCAAAAAATTAGAAATGATATGCAAAACATTTCTTATCAGGAGCTGTGTGTGATTGCGATGCAAGAAATTTTTTTCAAATTGGACAGAGATATCGGGAAAAACACAATTTACCTTTACGCCCCTAGCAGAAAATCTATGCATTACTTGAAAAACAGGTTGCATTGAAAGGAAAAAGATTTTTTTCAATAGGAAATTTAGAAGCGAAGATATGAAATAAAATGTATTTTGAATTAGATAGGATCTGCATTTATGCCTTCTAGCAGCAATGTTGTGAATCGGTGGTGGTGGGTGGGTGGGGGGTTAGGGAGATGAAAGGATAGTCATTCTTACATTTCAAGCTTCCCTGACACAAAAATAATTTTTTGAATCGGACAAATAGTTACAGAGACATGGCGCACATGGAAGAACAGATGGACAAAGTAATAAAATAAGCAAGATCTTTTACAAAAGACATGCTAATAAAACAACTTCAGTACTGCTAACAGACAAGAAAACCAACAGCGCCCACATTTTGCTTGGGGTAGGAAGGGATATTTGTCAGACGTAAATTATATCAGTAGAAAAACCCTCAACTACAAAACATTGCACAGGATCAAAAAGGCAGAAATGGATAAAATTCCAGGATAAGTAACAGAATTTTAGTACATTTCAAGAACAACCTGGAATTCCAGGACTTTCTCAGGATGCATACGAACCATGCAAGCAGTTCCTTTTGTCCTGGAAATTCCACATCAATTTGCTAACAGATGTTTCAT
Organism: Macrothele yani; assembly: GCA_039090855.1. Classification (NCBI taxonomy): domain Eukaryota; kingdom Metazoa; phylum Arthropoda; class Arachnida; order Araneae; family Macrothelidae; genus Macrothele; species Macrothele yani. The sequence goes on along the minus strand of CM077010.1, from coordinate 123,250,028 downwards.
TACACGATTATTAATTTTTACGGGATGGAAGCAAAGGATGAGGCTACTTGCATAATAACATGGGATAATTTCCTTTCGGAGGGAAATGAAGTTTAGTCACTTTTCTGGATATTTTTCTCTAAAGAAATCTTTCACTCTCAAGATCAATTTACTTCAAACCTGTAACTGTAGTGTGATTATCATTTCCTTTCAAAATTCTTCAGTGCTGTTACATTGTCAATGAAGTGGCAAAATTTTCCTATATAAAAACTGCTCTGTATCCAACTTATATGAAGCAATCTGGGATTAGCCCAATGGTAATAATAGAAAACAAGTTTATCATGGCACTGCAGATTCACTATTCCATAGCCATCTATTCCTATGAACATTTGTGGCAGGGAGGCGAGATGTCCTTTAGCAAGAATAGTGTGTGTTAGAAAGAAAGGCCATCTTGGACTTGACAGAAGGTTTCGACAAGCTGTTGTGACTCCAACTACACATAACTAGTATAGCATAAACCAAGATCGCTAGAAATATCGCACTCAAAACTTCTTGCACAGTAGCATCATATGAAATGAAAGAGATGACATCATGTCCCCACACTCCAGGAAAGGAAGTGATGTCACTGCAAGCAGATGCCATACTGAGCTAGAACAAAGTGATGCAATCAATTCAAATATTTAGACCAATTATTTTCTTTTTCATTGTAAGAAAAAAATTCCACGTCTATCCCAGGATCTTTAATAAAAATACAAAAAGTCAAGGACCTTTCAGGCCTGGAAAAAAGGAAAATCAAATTCTGTGATTCCAGGGGCTATGCAAACCCTATTATACATAGGCTGCTTCAAAATCTTTCATCCATAGGACCAAAATACCTTTCAGTGGAAAGTTTCTACTAAATGGAATATGCAGTATTCTAAGGTTCATCAATGCTAGCTTTTTGCTTGTTCTAACCTAATAAAATGTAAGTTTGTTTCACCTCTACCCATGGAATGTCCCTCTGATTTGCAAAACATTATGTAAAATGAAAAAATAAAAATAAAATAAAAATACAAAATTTTAATTGGTATTCTTAACAGCAAGGTGTACCATCAAACCAAGGGAAAGTTAATAATGGTACTTGGCTGAAGGTTCAATATCCCAGGAGGTGGTAGGACCTCTTAATTTTTTTTGCTCCAGTTTTACATGAAATACTAAAGGTAAAAACATCATGATTTTGAAAAGATATTGAAGCTGTAATATTTCTATAAATAAGTACTTAAAATATTCTCTTGAGACAAGTTTATTCATCTCCAAATCAGTAATACACACACCTGTTGTTGGAGATGAATAACACACCAGCTACAAAAGCTTCCTGATGACAAACAGGTTTAGCATATAAAATGTTAATCATTAACCAACTTGAACCTTTAAACTCCTTGAAAATAATTCAGTTTATCATTTATTTATTATGATCTGTTTGTGACAGTCATGAATCTTACTAAACATCAGCACTGTCATTTTTTCTCATTAAGAAGAAATATATTTCTTTTGAGCAAATTCATATTCTGAAAACATGGTGTTGGCAATTCCAGGAGAAACAAAGTGTACATGAAATAGATGATTTAAAAAAAGGAGGGCAAAAATTCCGGAACAGACTCAGTTACTTAGAAATACAGCATCCTGGGTCTTGGAAGAAGGAAATCAGTGACACTGCTATGATTTTATTTGGAAGGAGTCTGAGATCCTGCTACTTTCACTATTTTCCCTTCACTGTAACATAAACAGCCAGTTTTGGTGAAAATATTACACAAAACAAATATAAAGCAAATTTTTTCCCTTTTCTTTTTGTGTTAATGACCACCACAAGAATCTGGCTTTCTCTAATTGGGGCTACTAGTTTCAGGGAAGGAATACAACCAGCACCTTAGAATAAACCGAGCCTCATTCATGAATCAAACATGTGCCCACTTCAGTTAATTAGCCAGAAGCCTGTGCCTGATTATTCAGCCACCAGGAAGTTGTATAATGAGAATGTACAGAAAATCACCACAAATTTTGTGCCCATTTATGAATTTCAAAACAAATGTACAAACCTACTTGTTAGTGAATTTCTGTTGATGCATTGCATTAGCATTGCAAAAGTAAACTTCTTGTTCACACCAGTGATCCTCTGCAGAGTGAGAAATAATTTGTTGTTTTTGGTGACCAATTATGTTAATTTGGAATAAAAATTGTATCTGAAGAAGGGGGAGCATAACAGTTGACTGAACTAATTTTCATCTACTTCCTTATTTTAGCTTGGCATACACTTTTTGATAGTAATTGGAATGGGGACATCTACAAGTTTGTCCTCCCTGCTTTTGTACTAAATATCAATATTAAACAATACTGCTGGGTAAACAGAACTTGGTTAATAGCTGACTTTTGAGTACAATGCACTGTACCTATCAACAATTCAAAGGAAAAATTGTGCAATCCCATTATGATCAGCTTGAAAGCTCCAATTTGGAATGTTATATTTCTCCAAAAAGAAATTATGATTATCATAGACAGATTGATTAAGGAAAGTCATATTCTATTGCTCTCAGAAGTGGAAATTTCCTTCTTATGCCTTGGGAATATTTATTACATATTTTATGTTTTGCAAACCAGGTTATGTCAAATCACCAAATTATGTCCACTGCCTTCACAGAGACCACAGTGTTCTCACACAAATGAGAGAGAGAAGATGGAGAGATTTAGCATTCATAACAGATACACGGGAGAGGAGGTTCATCTATCTTGACACCATTTAAATTGTGTTTAATTTAAAAGTACACATACCAACACTATAATTTGCATTTCAGGCAATTTCTGAATATCTGGAAATCTGTCCTGATGAAGACCTGGAGTAACACAGATCCAAAATTGTAAAGCTCTATTTCAGGACTGGCTCTATAGTGCTAGTACAGAGAGCATTCATAAAATAATTATGATGAATGGATGCTCCTAGCAAAAGCACAATCCTCTAATTGGTTGAGAAATTTTGTGCAGAAGGAATACTTGCCCTAGAACAGCATAGCTGGACAGCAAGAATGAGGACAGTTGCCACTACTGCAGCAATTGGTGCTGAAATCCAAAAACTCTGTTTGCCATTAGTCCAGAGAAACTGCAGTAAGCCCTTCATTCATTCACAGTGCTCAAAAGGGATTTGCATTTGGTTTTGCATAAAATTCCAATTTCATTGCAACTCAAGGAACAAGAGGACAGAGACTTCCAGTTCTGTCATGAATATATCAATATGTGTGAAAATGATATATGATAAATCAAAACTTGTTTATGAGTGATGACGCTCACTTTCATTTGAGCACGGTTAGGTGCACAATGTAATCAGAATGTGCTATCAGTCAATTCTACTCTGAAGAGGGGGATGCAGCACACTGGTGTCTCCATATGTTGCAAATGTTCTACATCCCAGAATTGCAGAGACTGGATGAGACTTAATGGTGTATAGCTCCTACATAATGGCATCACAAGCCACACTGCTTACATATGCATTAACTTTCCAAAACAGAACTTTCCAACAAAGTCATATCACACAGAGAGCATGTTCTACGGATGCCACATTTTCTTGACTTTTTTTTTGAAAGTACCTGAAAAGTGAAGTTTACATGAATAGACCTGCAAATTTTGCAGAACTGAAAGTCAACATTAGGATTTGCATTAATAAGCTAACAGAACACACGAACAACATACAACGTATGTTTTTTAAGTTCCATTTTGTAATAATGGTTTAACAGTTAAAACTTTTTCCATGTTATTTTGTTTGGTGACCAATGCACTTCTCATCTTTTAAATATCAAAAATATTTACAAAAACTTAAACAAATTGCAACGTACTTTTAGGCTGTAATGAAAATCTAAGTTGTCCACTGAAGGATAATAATTTCACTTTGTTCCACAAAGTCAAAAGTATCAGCAATAATGGAATTATAAGTATCACACTATGAATTATTATAAAAAGGATTACAGGAAAGGAGTGATTCCTGTAATCCTTTTAGTATACACAGTGTGGCAAAGAATTTTTAAGACTGGGTCTGTAAAATGAAATAGAAACAAGAAATTATAATTTGTTTTGGTTTGTTATTCAAAATAAGTCCCTCCAGCTTCAATACACTTGTTACAGCGATTTAATAATGATTCGAATGCCTGTTCCAGTTCACTTTGCGGAATTACCTCCAAAGCACGCATCGAAGCTGTTTGTATGGTCGAAATATCATTAAAATAACACCCTTTTAACGTTATTTTAAATTTTGGGAATAAAGAAAAGTCGCAGGGTGCTAAATCAGGCGAATACGGTGGATGATTCAACACACAGACGTTATTTTTCACCAAAAATCTACGAACAAGAAGTGAGGTGTGACTGGGTGCATTATCGTGCAACAAACACCAACTGTTTTCATCCCGATATTCTGGACGAATGCGATGAATTCTGCCCATCAAACGCCCCAAAACATTTAAATAAAACTCACCAGTAATTGTTTGTCCACTTGGAACAAATTCTTCGTGGATAATACCCTTACTATCGAAGAATGTAATGAGCATTGTTTTGATTTCCAATGGAACTTTTCTTGTTTTTTTGGCTTTTGGCGAGTTTTTTTTACTTCCATTCCGCACTTTGTCACTTTGTTTTAGCATCATATTGAAAACACCATGTTTCATCACCTGTAACAATCGATTTTAAGAAATTTGGATCATTTTCAGCGGCTGAAATGATGTCTCTGCAGTGTGCATTTCTCTTTGATTTTTGTTCATTGGTTAACGTGTGTGGAACAAATTTAGCACAGACTTTTGTTTTGCCCAAATCTTCATGCAGGATGGTTCGAATAATTTCTTTGTTGATGTTTAAAGACTCTTCCATCATTCTTAGTGATGCACATCGATTGTCTGCCACGAAATCACGCAATTTTTCAATAATCTCAGGTGTCCTCTATGAACTTGGTCTTCCGGTATGCCTATAATCTTTTAGGGTATTTCTTCCGTCCAAAAACATTTGTGCCACAGGAAAACATTTGATCTACTTAAACAAAACTCACCGTAAACTTGTTTTATCATTTGGAACGTTTCCGAGGCACTTTTACCAAGTTTTGTGTTAAATTTAATAACAGCCCTTTGTTCCATCTTAATAATTCAACATGAAAAAAATTTTACTTCTCTAATGAACGGCTGTTTCATTTGAGTTACTTTAACAACTGCGCAGTACTTTGGCAGAAAGCAAGCAGATGGTCATGGTTTATAACGCATTCACGATTACACTGGTGGCGCCACCGTAGGCTGAAATCTAGCGCCAGTCTTTAAAATTCTTTGACGCACTGTGTAATAATTCATAGTATGACATTTATAATTACGTTATTGTTGATACTTTTGACTTTGTGGAACAAAGTGAAATTATCCTGTCAGTGACCAAATTCGATTTTCGTTACAGCCTTAAGGTATGTTGCAATTTCATGTTTAAGTTTTTGTAAAAAGTTTAGATACTTAGAAGTTGAGAAGTGCATTGATTGCCAAAGAAAATAACATGGAAAAAGTTTTAACTATTAAGCCATTATTACAAAATGGAACTTAACAAACATCTCAATACGTTTAAACATGTTTTTTGTCTCGTCATATTAAGAATAGCATATGTATTTATTACGGGTAGCAAATGCTATGATCATGGTGGATATAAATTTCTTCCACATAATTTCAGTACTTTATACATTAACATAAATGTTTCTGCATGGAACAATAAATATCCAGTTAAAATTATTTATATTTTCAATGTCTCTATTATTATATCCTATTTACACAGTGTCAAGATACATGTCTTTACATTGATCTGTGCAAAAAATGTTAAAGGGTGTGTGATATGTGCACTTCAATTCATTTGCAGAAATTTCAAATTACAGCAGTCTGAAACTACAGGTGAAAAAAGTTTTAGAGGGTCTGGACCTTCTGCATTCCTCCTCTTATACACCTTCCTGACAGAAATCTCAAATTGAAATCAGGTGGTGATGGTCCAATTTCTGGTCCACGTTGTAAACAATTGAACGAAGTGTCATCACAAGTGATGCCACAATCTTTCCATCTTCAGAATCAATGAAATGTGCATGTCTGTACAAGTTACTGCCATAGAGTATAATGCTTAACATCTTACCTAACCATGTTATCAGAACTTAAAGTCTGACATCCCGATCCGTCACCTCAAATTAAAAAAAAAAAAAAGTAAAAGCAAATCTATTATTCATTATGGGGTATTGAACAATGATCTAAATGCTGTAGTATCTGCTATATTGTTATATTCAATACACAGCTGCAATTAAATAAACACAAAAAAAAGTTTAACATAATGAAAAAAAAAAAAAAAAAAATGAAGTTTCGAATATTTTTTTTGTAATAACACAATTTTCTTAGTCGAAACATAAGGGGACAACTACACAACTAGAATTCTCTGAACCAAAGTAACATATCTCTGTATTAATGCTCACCAATAAAAATAATTATCTGTTGGTACAGAAATGTTTTTAACTGTTACTCATGTGCCCAGGGCTAGATGGAGCTTTTGCAGGGTGCAGGGAAAAATTTCATCCTCAGGCCAGGAACAAAATTTCAGTGTAGTCTCCATGAAATAAATCTCATATATTAATAAAGTAATGAAAAATGTTGTCAGTAAACTACGCATGAAAACTGTCATAAAAACAAAATGCCTATCTCAAAGAAGTATGAGGGTGATATAAGTTCTGCACATGTTAATCTAAAACGGAAGCAGATCATGCAATTGGGAAAATGATTGCGTCATGTCGAGGTCAGACTCTCCGCAATGCAGTGGTGTCAGAACGACCCACTATCATTTGCTGTGTGTACATGGGATGGTTTGAAATGGAAGCGTGCAGCTCGTCAGGTTGAGTCATGGCGTTAGACCAGCGCTTGTACGAGAAAATCGAAACTCCGCAGAGAAAAACTCTCACACGGATCCACGCTGCCTTGCAAGAAGTTTGTGGGGAAGGAACTCTTGATCAAAACACAATTTCTCGCTGGACATCACGCTTTCAGGAGGGCCAAAGCAGCATCGAAAATTATCACCGCTCAGGCCAACCTCAAACAGTGACATGCAAAACATCTGACACCATTGTTGCAAGGCTTCTCGAAGAGAATCGCCGTTCGACAGAAAAGGAGATTGCTCATCAGGCAAATTTGTCCACCATGTCTGTTCACCGGATTTTGACTGACTCACTGGGAAAAAAAAAAGAAATCGTTGCGCACTGGGCGCCCGATCAACTCACCCCGAGCAGAAAGCAGCCAGAGTGAGCATCACACAGGATCACCTCCACAGGTTCGAAAGGGAGGGCACAACACCTACCTGAACAGAATTGTCGCAATTGATGAGACTTGGACCCGTGATTTTGAGCCAGAACTGAAGTCACAATCAGCAGAATGGAGGCATCCAAGTTCCCCATGCCCCTCAAAGTGTCATCAGCAACAATCCAAAGTTAAGCAAATTATGATTTTTGCATATGATGCATAGGGTGTTGTGGTCTCTGATCGAGTGCCGGTAGGGCAAAATGTCAACACACAATATTGTCATGAATTTCTAAGGACAAAGTTGAGACCGAAAATGTGTCAAAAAACCCCCAACTTGTTGGAAGTGGGAGTGATCTTGCTGCATGACAATGCATCGTGTCATGGTGCAGCATCGGTATGGAGACTTTTGTCAAAATATGGCTGGGAATCTTTATCCCACCCACCATACAGCCCTAATTTCAATCCACCTAACTTTGATCTTTCCCTAAGTTAAAAAATCGGCTCTGTGACATCCGCCACACATCTCTGGATGTACTTTCATTGGATGTGATCCAAGTAATACTACAGCTGAACAAAGACGGCAAACTATGGGGCATCCAGGACCTACCTCACCGCTGGCAAGCTGTCATTAGCAGCGAAGGGGAGTACATTGAACGTCAATAAGTTTTCTATGTTACTTCACACTTTTCTCAAAATTGTACAGTGTTCAGAACTTTTGTTATGACCCTTGTATTTGCTTTATTAAGCTTAAGAAACAGACCATATTATTCATTTAGAATTTTGTGTGTGTGTGTGTGTGTGTGTGAGAGAGAGAGAGAGAGAGAGAGAGAGAGAGAGAGAGAGAGAGAGAGAGAGAGAGAGAGAGAGAGACAGAGAGAGAGAGAGAGAGAGAGAGAGAGAGAGAGAGAGAGAGAGAGAGAGAGAGAGAGAGAGAGAGAGAGAGAGAGAGAGAGAGAGAGAGAGAGAGAGCAAAGTATTAAAATCTATGATTTCTTTTTCAATGAGAAGATGAAGTTGTGTTCTGATTCTTATAAAAACTTTTTCACAAAATGATAAAAAGTTAACTAACTACTCTGCATAGTGGTTAGTTAGTTATCTTTTTATCTAACTAATATGCATAGTGATTAGTTAGTTATCTTTCAAACTGCAAATATTTTATGTAAAAAATAACAAGGATCTCTCTAAAATAAATTTGTATAATTAGCCCCCCCCTCATATGCATTTTAGTGGTTATGCATAGCAGAGTAACTGACAAATTAATGACTTTTTAAACTTTCATATGCACTCATATAGGAAAAAGTTTTTTTTTTTTTTTTTTTTTTTAATTTCTAGTGATCCAGCCCCAAAACAACTTTGATATTGTTCTTTTTATTTACTTATTCATTTTTTTGATTTAAGTACTTGATTCATACACAAATTGTTGAATATATACAAGCACAGACCACAAAATGATGAACTTTAATTTGTTATTTCATGAATGTGGAAAATATTAAGGTTGCAACATTAATCATTTGAAATCTGCAAATCTCAGCACCTGTACAGTGAAGGGCAATAACATTCAAAAGTGGGTGGAGTTTATAGAAACTAAAAAAAAAAATGTTTTCAAGGGCCTCATGCCCCAAAACTTACAATGAATAAATAAATAAATAAATAATAATAATAATAATGAATATAAAGTTTTTTACCAAAAACAATTTTGTTCTTATTTCCTAAAGTGTGGGGTCCCATGAAGGAGCATGGCCCTAGCTAGGTGATAGCCTTGGTTATAATTATGGTTCAGCCAGCACTGCATGTGACCCACTCCTCAGAAAACTTGAAAATTTACACTGTCCTGAATGGGAGCCAAACCCGAATGTTCCTAATTTCTATCTGAGAAATTGAAAAATGTGGCTTGATCCCCATCACAAAACAAAGAATTTTGAGGTAGCTAGCCACCTGGATGATGGTTAACAATACCTTATATTTGCATCATGTGCTTTGGAAGGCCATTTCTTCATTAATCTGTAAGTTGAAACTAATAAAAGTTCCATTACTCTTTTGCACAGAATTTTTCTAGGGATATGTTTGCATGCTATGCAAAGTTTCAAATCAAAGTCAAAGCACTTTGGTTTAAAAAAGAATTTAAAAAAAATTCTTACTAAAAATTGGATAAGAATTTTTTTGGTATGAAACTTTTCATTTTTACAGTATTCTATTATTCCCTTTTCCACAACACTATCACTACTCAGATCACAGAACAGTTTGAAGCAAGTCATTAGCCAAGTGTACCATCATGGGTAAAAAACAAAATGAAATAAAATAAATAAAAAAATAAATAATGGAAAATCAGGTAAACACTAATTGTTTTAATTAATAAGGTACACTTGACAATGAGAATGCTTTTGAATGTAAAAGCAACAAAACCCTTTAAACATCAACAGTTTATTTGATACTTTAATAAAATATAAATTAAAACCTACAATTCATCTTTACCTACTGCTAGCTTTGAACTTAGTATGACAGTTTCTGACTTGTCATTTGGCACTTTGGAGCTAGTTTCTACATTGTACCACTCATGTTGGCTAATAGCATTATCTACATTTAAAAATGAGTCTTTGTTATTCTTTACAAACAAGTCTCTTTTTTTCCTGAGAACATTTTGAAGCTCAAGTGCTCGTTTAATACTTCTTCGTTTTTCCCGCACACGAGACAGAAGATGCTTCATGTACATAAAGACACCTTCTCTTTGTATACTAAAGCTGTCTTCACAGAAAAGAGTCTTGCATGCAGCATGTGACGGGGACTCCTTCCTCTTGTACTCCTTTGGAGAACCAAGCAAACGTCTCACAAATAGCAGCTGGTTACGTAAAATGTGAGACTCCCGGAAAAGCTGGCGTATTTCGGCTGATGAGCGAATGAGATTATGAGCAACACAGTTCTTATTACACAGTTGCATTGAAACTACCCAGCGCACTTTAAGTTGAGCATGGACAAGAATAAAGTGCAGCAGGTTAGTTGCAGTTATTGGAAGGTGAGGAGGAAATTCAACACTTTCTGATTTCCTGAAATTGAAAGAGAGATATATTTATTATTTCCTGTGAAAAAGAATGTGGGATGAAGACAAACATATTTACTGTTTTTTGGGTCGACTTCCACAGATCCCAACATTCATTTCCAGTAATAGATGGATCAGTGATTCCATCTTTCACCCCACTTCCCATATGCATTCTTACCAAGCGACAATTTAATGAAGCATATTTCTCAAGTCACATCTCACTTGAGACATAAGGAGCCACAAAAAGAAATAATAAAAAAAGGGTAAAAATAATTAAAATGCTGTGAAACAAATATATTAATTGTTTAATGAGAGCCAACAAGATGGTTGGTTACCAATCTAGAGTGGCTCCTGTAATAGCTGATATGAAGCACAAGTAGAAAAATGTGTGAAAGATGGAACAGCCATGTTGGACTTTGTGGAAGTGCAGCCTATATTTCTAGAAGGAAAGGAAAAACACATTTGCTGTCCAGTAGAGTGCTGATTATCTGTATTTCAATTATCTGGAAAATTTTATCACTCATATCACTGATCTCAATGATGCTCATTTACATGAATGCTACAATTGGCCACATATTACCACCGCTTCTTACAGGAAAATTTAAAAATTCATGAGCATTTCAAAATGTTAGAAGGCTTTCAGGCATTTATGGCCACCAGGAAAATAAAGACTCAATGAATATTCAAATGTCTGTTCTGGTATATTACGGAAAAAACCTTCATCATCAATGCAAAACACAAAAAAACTCTACGGAACTATTGAAAAGTTTTGTTACTCTCAGATAACACATCCGCACACCACACTTCCAAATTTGCAGAACGCAATAACAGAATGGTCAAAGTATCTTTGTACCTCCAAATGTTATATCTATCATACATACAGCCAATGGCCAAGACTGTCAGAGAGTGTTAAAGAGTTAAACAATCATACACAGAGGAAGCACTAAATAAAAAAAGTCACAAAGAAAGGTTGCAACAATATATATACAAAGACATAAGGCAACTTAACTACTTTAAAACAAAACTACAAATACATTAAAGCAACACTAGAATTTGTAGATATAAAATGCTTTTGTCATTATTAAATGGAAAATCAAATCAGATTAGCAAAAGCTGAACTAAAAAATAAGGATTTCAACAACAGCAATGCCAGCTAAATTTTTTTTTCCCTCAACGACAATAGAAGGCACCACAAAAACAACAATCAGAACAAACCAAGAAAACTGAAAGATCAAGGGAAAACATGAGAGTTACTTCACTCAAATGACTAACAATGTAATAAGGAGACAACAACAACAAAAAAAAAGTTGCCTGGAAATGCTTAAAAAGCTTGGGGAGACATGTCACAAAAAAAAAAAAAAAAAAAAAACTAAATTCTGAATGCTTATTATGCCTACAGAGACAATAACTATTTTCAATTTGGATACCTGTGGACAATTCAAGGGCATTATGCACAATGATCAAACTGAAAACTGTGTTGCAACGTAACCAATCCAAGAGGACAACAGAGGCAATGATTTTTTCTTATTTTAATTACATGAGAAATGTTATTTCTTTTAAAAAAAAAAAAACTAATTTTCTTGAGCTGTTTTTTTTTCGCATTTGGCATTTTGAAAAAATTCAAAAGTACTTAACAGAATTTTTTAAAAATAATTATCAATTACATTTGATGTGATTACCAAATTACACAAGGTTAAAGAAGAAGTTCCTGGGTGCTGTGCTGAAGTAAAACAATGCTAACACTGCAATGTGAAATATAAGATTTTAGACAACAAAGAAATCAAGAGCATGACCAAAGGTGAAAAAATTACAGAGTTCGTGAACAAAATTGACAGTGGATTCAAACGATCATGAAGTTGGCTCTCAGGTACAAATATATTCAGTTTTCATACACAGCAACGAAATAGGTAAAAAGAAACTGATCCCACTAAAATGTCACATCTTAAAAGATTATGTGACATGGCTTCAAGAAAATGAAAGCCTGCATTAAAGCAGAAACATCTTGCACATTTTTAGTACAGCAAAAATTGGGAAAAAGAAGTTCATTAAAAAAACTGATCAAGGACATATGCTTATTATGAGTATAAGCTAAAAAGAGTGTTATTATGCACAGTAAATACTTGAGCTTGAAAGTTAATTTAAACGCTACTAAATGTTAACTGGACAGGAATTTTGTGTCTACTTCACAAGATTTTTTATTATCTGAATCACACTCAGTCCCAACTAGTACAAACAATCAGCACTCTAGGGTATTTTGAAATTTGCAAATGTAAAAGAATGAAAATAATGTATTCAGCAAATTCCACATATTATATAAGAAATTTTATTTGTATTAAACAAAAAATGTTTTAAAGTGAAATTTCATTTCATTTGAAGTACGTTTTTATAATAGCCACGGCACCAAGCTACATTAATAAAATGCATACACTTACATGTGTTGAGACTGAAATTACTTCTTTTCAGTTACCACAAAATCATCCAAAAAATTTCAACAGATATCAAATGGAATTTATGCACATTTGAATACTGATTTGGTCTGCACTAAACAATCGCCTTCTGAACACTTACAATACGCCAAAAGCAACTAGCCAAATATTTTCATTTGAACGAAAAAATGCAGCAAAGAACCTCAGATATACAACAAAACATGCCCACATTTATTTGTGAAACAGGCTTTGGATTTTAAAAAAAAAAAAAAAAAACAGCAAGGAATAAAGAGAGAATCTCTAAATACAATTCATCTTCACTTGCACTTTTCACATGCTGAAAAATTTACATGAACTGGAAATAGAAACAAAAGACATAACCATAATCAAGGATCACATGGTGTTCAAGACATCCAACCTGAATTAATCCATCCAACCTTTACCTGTGGGCTAAGCAACAGATTCTAGAATGGAATGCAGTTAAGTAAAAAACATACTGTTCCTGTTTAACTGCTCAGTAATTTAACAGAAGTGATACAAATAATTACTGATCACCGACCAATATTTTTTTTGCATGTGGTTTAGAAGTAAAGCTAGTCTGCTGCCTGTATATTTGATGGCCTTTTAATCAGCGAGGGCATTTTATTTAGAGCTGTCACTCATGTAACTTAGGTTTAAAGAAAATAATGCATATGTGTTTTGATTCGCATCATGAGACTGCTTGCTCAGAAACCAATGCAAAATTGATTGGCATCTGAACAATTTCACACCTTAGTTTTCCTTACGGGAAAAGTAAAATGGTAAAAGGCTCCGGATAACTCATATTCATGAAAAGCTTAAGAGCAATTAAAATCTTGAACACCTAATTCTAAATTTGATAAAAAAAAATTATAACTTTGTAATTTTTGTAAAACCATCTCTGAAGTAGACATGCCTCAGAAAACTTTGAAAATTACATTGTCCTGGAACGGGATAACTACATTAGTCATGCTACTTGCATGACTAATTTGGCAGTAGTCTGCCATTAACATATATTTCAGTACTATATCTGAATTTTAATTTAGTAATTGTTTTTTGTATAACACAAAGAATTATTGCTTTTGTAATTCCTAATTAGAACAAGCTTTTTTCTTATATATGACAAATGCAATGCATTAATGTAATCAATTAAATATTGGAACATTTTTCTCAAAGCATAAAAAAAAATCCAGAGATGGTTTTAGCCTTCTTATACAAGGGTTTTATCATGGAACAATATCATGATAAATGCTTTGCAATAATTGATTTTATAAAAATAAAGACATGAGTAAAAAAAAAAAAAAAAGAAAGACTGGCAGAAACTAAAATGTAGATATTTTTTTCTCACAAGTATAAACTGTTTTAAGAAAATGATTAAAAATAATAAGGGAGTGATTAACAATAGAAGATGCCAGAGCACATAATTTAATACAATATTTTTGTCATTGTTATATATCTTTTGTGATATCTGGATGATACATACAATTAAATTGAACTCAAACCTGTGGTTAAAAAAAGAAATGAAAAATAATTTAGTGTTAACAATTTAGAATTTTTTGTCATAATATTGAAGTTCCCATGGGTTTGGCTTAGAATTTAATTTCACACTCATAAGTAAAAGATTAGAAAAACAACAACAGACATAGATATGAGAAAATATGTTCTTTACAGCATTCCTTTAGATTGTAATTAGTCACATACTAGACAGGACTTCAAGAGTTTTGAAATAAAGACAGTGAACATCTTGCAGCAAATGAAAGGAGGAATCAAGACACTGCATTGTCCCCATATATCCAAACATATGGGTGTAGACCGAAATGGGATAATGTACAAAGCTGGATTTGATGGTGGTGGGGAAGGGAGGGGGGGGGGGGCAGAATAAAGCAGTTATCAAAGAAACCATTCACATTCTAAAAAAGGAATCCCAACAAATTCTATCAGCTTACATGTTCAACAAATGGAACAACCCCTAATAGGAAGGTTCTACGGTTGGTCGCAAGGTGGCGCTGCGATGGAAATTCTCTTTTATTCTTACAAGTTTGCTAGGTGAAGCAAGATGTGTTGTTCCTCACACTGCCTCGGTTTGGTAAGTTTGTACTTTTCATTTTGTATCATTTTTAAAATTTTTCTTTATTTTGGGTTCTTTATCTACCTCTTTTGAGGTTTGATTTTTGTTTTGTTGGTTCTTCCAGTTTTTCTGCGGGTTCTTTGGTCCGCATTTGGGTTCCTTTGTTGCTGTAACCACGTTTTGGTTACAAGTTGCACTACCTTTTTAGGCTTAGGTCCTTCTTTCTGTTTTATTGACTGATTAGAACAATATTTTGTAAATAGTCAATCTTTTTCTAGCAATACTCTATGTTTTATTTTTTTTATGGTTGTTCCATCTATTTTAGAGGTGAAATGCATATTTGTCATTTCTGGTAATGTCCTTTTTGCCTGACTTCTTATGTATTTTTTGTGTGTCTTGGGCTTTTCTCTTGCTTCTTTGAGGTTTGCACCTCGGTTCTTGGGGGTTTTTTTTTTTTTTGGTCGCTGCTTGTCCTTAGATCAGCTGAAGGGCTTCCATCACTCCTATTATCACAGTGCTTTAATTCTCATGCTCTTTTGGTATGCGAGTTTTTTTTTTAAGTTTTTTTTTCTAATTTCAAAGTTGTTTGAACAAATGCTTTTAAATAAGTAAACCTTTTCTTTAGGCAATGCTCTTTACTTTTTCATCAGTTAATGATTTTGTCTCTCTTGTTTTGTGTTGTAGTGGGTGTTCGTCTCCATTTGAAATGTAGTTTGCAGGAATTCTCTTGAACTGGTTATTGGTTAGGTGTGCGTCGGGCAATGATTATTTAGTTTGCTAGTAGAGGGTTCTTTGTCCCTTTTAAATTTGTTGAATTTACAACTTTAATTCAGTCCTTTGTAGCAAACTGAATAAGCAGAAACCCAAACTTTTCTGGTCTTTGTAGATATACAAGAGATTTTCTTCATGCTTGGCCATGGCGAAGCGATGAGAGACTCTGCCATATGATCTGCAATCCCTGTGTGCTTCTAGTTTATTAAAAAAAAATCTTTTTTTGTTTTTTGTTTTTCATTTGCTCCAGTGCTCGTTTGGTTTGGAAGTTTTGGCATTTTTTATTTTTTTCTCTATTTTTAATATTATTTTATTTTTTTTGTTTAATTTATTTTTGTTTTTAGCATTATATCTGTATATCAGGGGCGCCAACTGTATGGGTGCTTCGGGGCTAGCGCACCCATTGAAAATTAAGTTTTCTCTCCTTTTTATTTTTTATTTTTTTTTTCGTTAATGGAAAACATTGGTGGGGCTGACTGTGAACAAAGAAAGAGTATCAAAATGTCTTGTTTGGGATGCCAATAGGGAAAAAATATTGCTTTATTTCTTTTACCCCGCAGATGATCGGAAACTAGAAATGATGGGAAAACGATTTTAGGTGGCTAAGTCTCTCACTGTCGCCTCAAGAAACCATTAGTGAGGGTGGCCGAGAGTAAGTCTGTATGACCACCCATTTCATCACATGCAGACTTATACAGCACATCTTTCTTCGAAGGTGGTGGGGGAAGAGGAGGAGAGGTGCTTAGGGAGAGGGTCAACTGTTACTGAGGCAGCATTTCATTGGGGGAGTGTGTGTGTGTGTGTGTGTGTGTGTGTGTGCGTGTGTGTGTGTGTGTGTGTGTGTGCGTGCGATGGGAGGATCTGAAGGGGTAAAGTCGTTTTGATGACCATTTGTTCATTGGTTTCCGCTGTTAGTTTCTTGACTAGCAGCTCTAGACATTCAACTGATGCTTTGTGATTTCCCTTTCCCATTTTTAGAAGTATTAAAAATGGAGAAATTTGTTATAAAGTTGCACAAATGTAATATGACTGTTTCCGCCGAAAGTAATGGAGGCAGGAATAATATTACAACCACAATTTGCCCAAGCATGAGTACGTTGCCCAATTCTTTGCTTATTGAAAAACAAGTGGAAAAACAGAAGGGAAGATGTTTTCAACAAAAGGGGAATGTGGCATATCCATGGTTGGCTTATAATTCAGATGTAGACAGAGTGTTTTGCTCTGTTTGCACGCTTGCTGTTGAACAAAGGACGAGTCTTCCAGTGTCTTCAGCAAAAGATCAAAATGCATTTCGCGCCTTCGTTACTGATGGATTTTCAGCTTAGCAAAAAGCAATTGAATGGTTCAAGATTCATGAGAAAAGTTCACTACATAGAACAGCAGCTTTATTGTGCTCTTCAGTGAAAAAAGGAGTAAACATTATGGCATCCCTGTCAAACAGTAAGCTAAACGAAATGAAAGAGGCAAGACAGGCACTCATGAAAATTATTTCACCTCTAAAATTTCTGGCTCAGCAAGGTTTATTAGCCATTTGTTGTCATGATATCAGACGCAAGTTCAAATCTTGTGCAGTTACTCAACCTTTGAGCAGATGATGTCCCAGAGCTGAAATTTTGGCTCCTCCGCACTAAACTTAAAAAACAAGTGATAAATCATCTCGCCAAGATGGAGGCATTTGCTACAGATAAAAATAGCACTAAGGGCATTATAGCCTTTAATGGATCTTATTTGGATGAAGAAAACTAATTCTGCACCATAATATGATTTTAGACGTACATAGTCCTCCTCTCAGTCTTTTGTTTTCTGAATACGTGAAGTTTGTAAAACTGATTCTAACTGTTCCTGTATCCACATGTTCCGCAGAATGATCTTTTTCGGTTCTTCGGCGCTTGAAAACATTTCTGAGGTCAACAATAGGGCAACGAAGACTAAATGACTTGGCTACTTTACATGTAAACAAGGAGCTAACTTGTGATTTAGATGTCAACAATGCTGCAAATGAATTTATTCAGAGAGCTATTGTGAGACAAAACACATTTTACGTCAATAAGTGAACGGATTTATCCTGGCAAGGTAATATTTTTGTTTTCACACTACTTAGCAACCTTATTTTATTGTTCCATTTTTAAAATCTAACAGAAAATTTGTCTTCATTTGTCACTTATTCCTAATTAAACTAAAATTTGATCAATTGTTATTTTTAAGCTCTCCAGTGATAGTTTGAAATTTGTCCGGGAGGAATTTATTAAGCTGTCATAAAAATGATTAAATACCTTGATTGTCATTTTTTTTATTTAGTTACTTAAACAATAATAGAAAATATAATTTTAAAAAGCGCATAAACCTGGGTAAAGTCATATGGGAGCTATGTCACTAGAAGCTCTGTAGTTGGAGGAAAGAAACTATTTGATGAAAATGCCTCACAGGAGTAAAAGTGTACAGTTCATCAAATTTGTAAAGCACACAATTTTTTTTTTGTAACTCATTACCTGTATTGGGAAGCTCAACCGTACAAAAGGTGTTTAAATAAGTCAATATTTCCCTATAAATGATACTTCACTGTTCAGTTTCAGTGTTTACAAACCAGCCAACATAGCGTTAAATTTATGCAGTGAAACATTTTTATAGTAATTTATGTTTGATCGAGTCTGGTAACTTTGATATTCCATATTCTGTGAAAACACAAGTTTGTCCGCAATGGTTGGTTGGTTGGTTGGTAAGTAGATTTTAATGGCGCAAGGGCCAGGGTTGGCCAAAGAGCGCCAAACATAAGACATCAAAAGAGAACAAAATCAATAAAACACGTACACAAGGTTAAAAACAGGATGAAGCGGTAAAAATGAAAGATGGAAATGAATACGGTAAAAACTAGATTAGGTTAAAAAAGTCAATGTCCTTAAAAAAGGAGAACGCTGCGGACAGATCGCAGTCCTCACCGATGAGAGTCTGCAGCGTAGCTGCTCCTGCGTCCAACAAATGAGAATGAAAACAACGAAAACGATGATCACAAAAACAAACACAAGTTGGTTGGTTGGTCGGTTAGTAGATTTTAATGGCGCAAGGGCCATGGGTGGCCAAAGAGCGCCAAACAAAAGACATCAAAATAGAACAAAATCAGTAAAACACGTACACAAGGGTAAAAACAGGATGAAACGGTAAAAGTGAAAGATGGAAATGAAAGCGGTAAAACTAGATAAGATTAAAAAAGTCAATTTCTGTAAAAAATGTGAACACTGCGGTCAGATCGCAGTTCTCACCAAGGAGAGTCTGCAGCGTAGCTGCTCCTTCGTCCAACAAATGGGAATGAAAATAACGAAAACGATGATCACAAAAACGAACACAAGTACACAGAACATGAAGGACGGTGAGACGACATTGGCACGCCTCACACATCGGGGCACTGTCGCCACACAGCAAAAAGCGGTGAGTAAAACGACAGTGCCCAATGCGGAGACACGCAAGAACAACCTCCTCACGACGGTTCTTCCACAAACTAGACTTCCATAGTCCGATCTGTGGTTTGATGGCATAGAGTTTATTGCTGCCCTGCTGAGACCACAAGGGCTGCCACTCATCCATAACAAATTTTTGTATCAATGGCGGATAATTACGGAAAGACAGTGGCAGCCGAGCTGGCGACATGGAGGAAACAGACCTGGCAGAGAGATCTGCCAGCTCGTTACCCCGGATCCCAACATGGCCAGGAACCCAATAGAATCGGACCAGGAAGCCATCGCCTTCCAAAGTTCCAAGAAGACGACGGACATCACGGATGACAGGTGAGTCCGTGTCCTCTGGAGAAGATAAAACTTGGATGACGGACTGGGAATCGGAGCAAATCAAAGCGCGACGATGAGATCTAGACTGTATGTGACACAAAGCGAGGTGTACCGCACGCATCTCTGCCGAAAAGACGGTGGATTCAGGCGGAAGCCTCTCAGCATGGGAGGCATCGCCACACACGAATGCGGATCCAACAACCTCACCGGATTTCGACCCGTCAGTAAATACAGGCACGAAATCCGGGAAGAGAGACTGTATCTCGGCAAAGAGCTGCTGGTACACCAGAGCAGGAGTGGAAGACTTTGGCCACACACAAAGGGAAAGGTCAGCCATTGCTTGAACCGGCTGCCAAGGAGGTTCATTGTAGAACCGGGTCAAACCAATCCTTGACAAGTCTAGACCAGCATCGCGCACCAAGTTCGACAACCGAATCCCAAACGTCGGAACACAGGAAGGCCGGTGTGAGAATAGGCGGACACATTGTGGTTGGAAAATGGAACCATGCAGTGGATGATCAGGAAGAGACCTCAACTTAGTGAAGAAATGAAGAGACAGCTGCTTACGACGGATGCACAACGGCGGTTCATGGGCCTCGACATACAGGCTATGCACGGGAGAGGTACGGAAAGCACCAGTGCATAGCCGCAGAGCCTGGTGATGGACAGGATCCAGAGGCCGCAACACGGAAGGACATGCCAAACCGTACGTTATGCAACCAAAGTCTAACTTTGACCGAATCAGAGAATGGTAAATGCGAAGTATTGAGCACCTGTCAGCCCCCCAAGATGTTCGAGAGAGGACCTTCAGGATACTCAATGACTTCGTGCACTTCACCTTCAAAGACTGGATGTGAGGTCGGAAGGTGAGTGCCCGGTCAAAAGTTAGCCCAAGTAACTTGACTTCTGACACCACAGGGATGGTAGAACACCCCAGACGGAGGTTAGGGTCTGGGTGAAGACCCCGTTTGCGGCAAAAATGCACGCAAACGGTCTTCTGGGTCGAGAAGCCAAATCCATTGTGGGAGGCCCAGGTAGAGATCTTATTAATGGCCGACTGCAGCTGCCGCTCAATAGTGCGCATGTTAACAGATGCGCAAGAGATCTGAAGATCATCCACGTACATGGAGCCACGAACCGACGGAGGAAGTAGAGTGAAAATATGATTTACACGAAGGATGAACAATGTCACAGAAAGAATGGAGCCTTGAGGGACACCCTGCTCTTGTGGGTATAACGCAGAGAGGGTCGATCTGACGCGCACACGGAACATCCGGTTCTGGAGAAATCCGGCAATGAAGGTTGGCAAATTTCCCCGCAATCCGCAGTCACGGAGAATGCCGTATCTCCAGGTTCGATCGTAAGCTTTTTCCATGTCGAAGAACACAGAGACCATGTGCTGACGCCGGACAAACATCTCCCGGACAGATGTCTCAAGGCGAAGATGATGATCGGAGGTGGAACGGAATTTCCGAAATCCACTCTGATGAGGTGAAAGAAGGTGACGTGATTCCAAATAAAAACCAAACGAAAATTGATGATGCGCTCTAGTACTTTGCAAAGGCAGCTCGTCATAGCAATTGGTCAGTAGTTCAACGGGTTAGCGGGATCTTTACCAGGTTTGAGAACAGGAACGACAATGGCAGTGCGCCAAGATTCGGGAAAGTCACGCTCGTGCCAGATCCTGTTAAACAGGACCAGCAGACATTCAAAAGAGGACGGAGAAAGGTGCTGCAGCATTTCATAATGGATGTTATCCGGTACGATTCAGGGCAATCTTCAGTTCGACGGCAGTCAGCGGGCTGTTATAATTGGCAGCGGAAAACGGTCCAAAGGAAACCTTGGACCGTTCAAGCCGTGGCTGTACCTGCCGGAACGAAGCAGCGTAATTGCGGCTGCTGGACACCGAAGAAAACGCGGCGCCCAGACAGTCAGCAATACCCTGAGCGTCAGCAACCGTTCCTCCACCACTCTCAAGAATGGAGATTTCCCCAGAAGGGTACTTACCCCGAATCTTGCGGATCCTGTCCCAAACGATCTTAGAACTGGTAGTGGTGTTAATCCCGGATACGTAACATAACCAAGATTCCCGTTGGCTACGACGACGTACCAAACACGCGTAAGATTTGGCTCTCTTGAAAGCAAGTAGGTTCGCGTCGGTGGGGTACTGACGAAACCTACCCCAAGCCCGATGTTGGGCCTGACGAGCCGCCTTGCAAGTGGAATTCCACCAAGGTCGCGGGCAACGTGGAAGTTTAGTCGACGTCTTGGGGATGGTAGGTTTTGCCGCTTGCACAATACAATCCGTAACCGCCGCAACAGCTTCATCGATCGTACCTGAGGTCACCATGTCTGGAGTAATGGTCGCTGAAGCCGTGAAGGAGTCCCACTTGGCTCGATCGATAGCCCATCAAGCAGGGCGAGTAGGATGACGGTACCCGTCACCTGCTAGACGGAGAAAGATGGGAAAGTGATCACTGCCAAGGGGATCATCAGACATGCTCCAGGACCAGTCAGGATAGAAGGATAGCGAACTCAAGGGGACAGATCAATGGCTGAGTACGAGCGGGTGGGTTCATGAAAATAAGTGACTGCCCCGGTGTTGTGGAGACAGAGGGACATGTTGGAGAGAAGGGACTCAACAACACGGCCCCTGGAGTCACGAGCGGTAGAACCCCACAACGGATTGTGTGCATTGAAATCTCCGAAGATGAAGAAAGGAGGCGGCAGCTGGTCAACTAAATCTTCCAGATCCGAGAGGCTTACAGCTTCATTTGGCGGTATGTAGATGGAACACACCGTGCACAGAGTGTTCACAGATAGCCTCACTGCCATTGCCTGCAAAGTCGTCCGAAGGGCAACTGCAGTGACAGGAATACCATGAGGAACAACAACGGCCACTCCTCCGCAGGCGATAACACCGTCCTCGTGATCCTTGCAGAAAATTGAATATCTCCGCAGGGGAAAAGTGTCCGTTGTTCGAAGCTTTGTCTCCTGGAGGCAAACGCACACAGGTGTGTGCAAAGACAGTAAACCTTTCAGATCATCAATTCGTGGTCGCAGACCTCGGCAATTCCACTGAATGAGCGTAGCTATTATGAAAAAGAAAAGGATGAAAAACGAAAATGACAGACGACTAGAATGTCGCCGAGTCGTCCATCAGCTCCTGACCATCTGCAATGTCCGGAGGCAACACAGGGCTGTGCTTACTCACACAGGGCTGCGCTACCGGGGGTTTTTGTGGTTTTACCCTGCTCTGTTTCGAGGGGGAGGATCCTGGTTTCACCTTTTCTGGCTTCTTCTTAGTTGCGCCCTGGGACTGGGTCCCAGTGCTGGCAGAGGATGTTTTCTGCACAGAGGATGTTTTAGGCGTCGATGTTGATGGCGCCTTGGATTCAATGCGGCGAGACTTCAGTGCCTCCAATCCGGCAGCAACGATGTCCTCAAAATCATAAGGACACCGCGCTGGGATGGTCACTTCAGTCTGCACCGCAACAGTAGCCTTCTGGACCACAACCGATGCATAGGAGCGCCGGCCTGTTGGTAGAGAAGCTATCCACCTTCTGGCTTCAGGATAAGACAGATGTTCTGTCGTCTTCAGGCGTTGGATAGCCTGCTCCTCGATCCACTTTGGGCACTGCTTAGAAGAAGCCGGGTGAGATCCCTCGCAGTTGACACAGTGATCCGCCTCAGCGGAGCAGTCCGCCAAAGAGTGTTCTGGCGACCCACAGCGTCCACACTTCGCTACATTACGGCAAGACTGCTGGGAGTGACTGTAATGCTGGCACTTGAAACATCTCAAGGGGTTCGGAATGTATGGTCGAACATCGAGCCGCAAGTACCCCGCCTTGATAGAAGTTGGCAGGGTAGGGGAGTCAAATGTCAACACGATGTTCCGGGAGGGAATAGACTTCCCATCCCGCCGGAAAAGAATGCGGCGAACTCCAGTGACATGTTGTTACCCAAGTTCTTCCAGCAATTCCTCATCGCTGCATTCCAGCAGGTCGCGGGAGTTGATAACACCGCGAGAGGAATTGAGGTAACCATGGGGAGATATTTGGACTGGAACTTCCAGCAGAACGGTCGTCTCCAGCAAGGTGGCACTGTGGCGAGGATTTGAAGTCTCCACAAGAAGATCCCCTGACGGGAGCTTCTTAACACTCTTTGGTGAGCCCGCAACGGCCTGAAGAGCCTTATTAATCCAGAAAGGACTCTTTGAACTGAGGGATTGTGCTGGATCAACAGAATGAATCGGAAGAAACAGAGCATTGCAGTTGGAACTGAGTAGTTTCTTAGTGGAGGAGGGCGACCCATCCTCCACGCGGCGCTTCAGATTAACAGCATGGGAAACACTTTGTGTTGCCATGAGGGAGAAGAAAAGATTCGTCCGCCGATCTCCCCACCCACTACCGAGCCCAACGAGGGAGAGCCGGAGGTCCGCAAGCCCAAGAGGACGCAGGACACGGCTCTAGGGATAGTCAGCGGATATAGCAAGTTGGTAGGGCAGACACACGCTCAGCGTGAACCCAGACTTTCCCGTGCCCAGAGAACACCCCTTTGGCATGCCCACCCTACCCCCAAACTCACCCAGCCGAACAGAACGACAAGCCGCTAGAAGTCTGGACGCAACTCGGCCACAGACTTCCTGACCAGGAGTGGGTTAGCTCCTAGCCTCCCGTTTAGGGTGAAGCAGAGGGCAAAGAGGAGTGTTGGTATCTGGAGACACTACAACCCGGCCCCCAAATACCTCAGCCTCCAGCATCCTCATTTCCACCTGTACGGGTCACCGCACACGGCAAACATGCAGGTAGGTCTAAGCTAACCAGCTCCGGAAAAACAGAAAATGTAACAGAAAAGACAGGGAAGGGAACGAGGAACAAAACCCGGAGCTGGCGCTTCATCACAACCTCAGCTGCCTACAACTGAGGCGGGTACATGTCAATATATGAACTAAAGACGAAAAAAGCAAAACAATAAGAGAAAATCGGCTCGGGCCGTGGGGACGCCATATCCCATCAGCTGGATGAACAGCTGTCCCTTCGGTTATGTAATCGTTAAAGCCGCAGAGGCAAGAGAAACCGTCACAAGGTTAGCTCGGGCCATGGGGGCGCTGCTCCCCAAATAACTGGAAAACCAGTTATCCCCGTGCGGGGTGTCCGCAATGGACATCACATCCATGTCCCCTTACTTCGGAGTAAGTCGCTCTCCCAACTAAGCCGTGGGGACAGAATGTCTCGCAGCAGATTTGTCGCCTTGACACATGTTTTCACCTCTGTAGTACATTATATCATCTCCCTCTTAATTTTTTTCTTTGAAGCGAAGTAGGATTTTTTCATTAATTTAAAACAACGAGTGGAACAAACATCACACATTTTTTGTAGAACCCAATGGCCAGTGGATCCATTTCCCACCATCGGGCGCCAATGTGAAAACACAAGTTTGTTTTTCTGCAACAGAATTTGAAGCCGTGTCCCCTCACTCCGGAGTACGTTGCTCTCCCAACTGAGCGAAGTGGACAGAATGTCTCGCTGCAGATTTGTCGTCTTGACACATGTTTTCACCTCTGTAGTACGTCACAATTCCTGTAAGCTTTTTAGTTATTTGCTGTACCAAAAAATTCCTCAAACACTTAGTACAGTTACGTTTAATTCAACTTAGTACAGTGTTTTACGTCTTTGAGAGAAAAGCACTTTTTTTTTCAGTTCTTTCACTTTTTTATTAATGTGTTTTACATTAAATGCACTGTATGTTTAACACAAATACACGAATTTACGGAAAATTAAATGTTAGGGAGCCCTGAATGTTAGACAGTGACATTTACTGCAGATGTTCTCTTTTAATTCATCCAGCATTCAAGTCCCATTTCGGTACAAACTGAAAATGAGAATTGCTGTGGTCCCACAGAAAAATCCAGGGGAGTAAAATTATAGTCATTTTACTGTTGACCATACCATGCATACAAACATAGACACTATAAGAGTAACTAAACGTTTTTTAAAAAATTCATATCGGTTCGGGGTGGAAAACTCAAAAGTACCAAGACGTGCATCGGTGCAAATTTTTAAGCCTAAAGTGCCCTAAAGGTGTAGAAATTCGATAAAAAAAGTTCTGCGTCTTTTACAATATTTTTTATTCACATTATTTTTACAAATTTGAACTGCCGTGGGATTGAAAAATGCAAACAATAACTCAGAAAAAAAAAAATTGATCTTCATGTTCAGGTGTTTTGAATAAAAACCCCTAGTTTTCCAATAGGGCAAAAAAAAAAAAAAAAAAGAAAAAAAGAAAAGAAACAAAATAACTGCCGAAAATGTTATGGTCATCTGGTCTTCAACAACAGGTTGACGCATTTTGGACAGGTATCTATCTCTATCTAACAGTCTCAAAATCTAGGTTAAATACACTGAAGAGCAACTGAATTTGAGACAGCTGGCGTTATGCAAATGTACTGTGGGCGGGCCTGTAAACGGAAATGACATGACGTATGCAGTGATCTGACAATATAAGGAGTGATGCGATGGGAATCAGTAAGAGTCGGACGCAGTATAGGTAAGACGAAGGATCTAAGCGCATTTGATTGTGGGCAAATTGTAGGGGCCCGACGAATGGGTCACTCCATCTCGGAAGTCGTGCAGGCACTGGGATTTTCGCGAGCCACTGTGTCACAGGTGCACCTTGAGTACATCGAATCCGGTAAAACCATTCCTGCAAGTGCCAACTGCAGTGGACAACAGCGTGTGGATGAGCGGGATCATCGTCGACTAGCTCGCATTGTAACAGCAGATAGACGGGCAACAGTGCAAGAAATCACTCGGCAATTTTTTAACGCTGGTGCACAAAAACGTGTAAGCAGCCACACCATCCAGAACCACCTCCTCGCTATGGGGTACAGAAGCCAGTGTCCCATGAGGGTACCGCTGCTGACCGCACATCACAGGGTACAAAGATTAGCATGAGCGCGAGAACATCACACTGGACCCTAGACATGTGGAAAAATGTTGCCTGCACTGATGAGTCAAGATTCATGTTGGCACACGTGGATGGCAGGTATGAGTACAGCGTAAACCACATGAAGCGATGGATCCTTCTTGCCAGCAAGGTACTCTTCAAGCTGGTGGGGGTGGCATTATCGTGTGGGGACTATTTACGTGGACTGAAATGGGACCCCTGGTACGTGTGATATCGTCCCTCACAGGTCAACGTTAACGTGATATTTTGGACGACCATTTGCTCCCATTTGTGCGTCTTCAACATCCCACTGGGGACCTCATTCTGCAACAGACAATGCACCGTGCCATCGTTCTTGAATTGTATCCAAATGGTTGGATGAACACTCCACCAACGTGACCTCGCTTCCTTGGCCAGCTAGGTCACCTGACCTCAATCAAATCGAGCACATCTGGGATGCCATCGAGAGAGATGTTCGAGGCTCTGACTCCTCTCCATCAAATCTTTCTGAACTGTGGGAGCATGTACAGGGGTTATGGATCTGTATGGCTTCCCAACGCTTCCGGTTTCTTGTCGAGTCCATGCCGAGATGAATCACAGCTGTCATCAGGGCGAAAGGTGGTGCTACACGTTACTAGACAGGTATCTCTAATTCAATTGCTCTTCAGTGTAGAAACTTTTTGAAAAAAATTAGTCTGCATTATATTTCCATACCTTTACCCCCTTCCCCACCCTTCCCCGTAGTTTCTCTGCTCATACTCCATGCCATTGTTATGGGCTTGAGCACCCATTGGATTTCTGGAAATTTGGTGCCTATGCCGTATGTGTTTTGATGTTTCTTTAGGCCTTGGGCGCTTTAGAATTTCAAAGTTGGTTTTTATTTTGTGCTTTTATTTGTTGGTTTTTTTTTTTTTTGCTATATATATATTTTACACCTTTAACTTTTTGTGATATTGAGAATGGCAACAGACAAGTTTTAGTACGAATCCGGAAACTAAAAACAGACATAGTTCAGAAGCCACCTGGGACAGTTCAGCATTGATAATGTGCCTCATAGTCATCGAGGGACACGAAACGTCTGGATAGATAGCAACAGCACAGAGCTATGGCATAATTCTGGTGTTATTTCTTGTGAATTACTTATTGTCTGCTATGAGTAAGCTAACCTTTTACTTTTAGTTATTGTAAAAAATATGAATGGTTTTCTGCTACAAGTTGTAACAAATTTGAGAACAACTGAGAAAAAGCAAAGACACTTGGTTACTTCTGCATACCTTGAAAAGTAAATTCCTTAATGGTCATTTTCTTTGCTATGAGAAGGCACATAGGGAAAAAATGAAAAATGCAAGCCCAGGCTTATCTCATGAGAGAAAGAACGGGTAGCAACAAATTATGAATCTCAATCTTTGTAGGTAATGTGTAACTTGAGCAGAATCACACGAACACACTTGCTCATAGTAAGAACAAAGTGATACAAAAATACAAAAAAAAAAAATTAAATGCAATTTAAGAATTTAACAACACAAAATTCTCTTTACACTTAATTCCATCAATGCCACTTAATTCATTATAAAATACTGGTTTCAACCAAATTTTACCACCTATTATTACAACAGGAAAATGCAATATATCAACTCATATGGCACACATGACTATTCCAATTTAATGTGTTTATTATAACTCCAAAATTCTACCTTGTCACTCAAACGATTTTTTTTCCCATCAGATGTTCTCAATGTCCTCACACGAGTTAATATACCGTAATTTTGGGTAAATAAGCCCCACTGGCGCCTACACCACAGAGATAAAAAAAAACCAAAAAAAAACCAGAAACGCTGCACCACCGTATATGCCGGACCTTCGCAGCAAGGTGGGGTAGTACCACGGCAGAGTCTTGAAAACATTATGTAGATAAAAATATAGTACCTGATCTTTCAAATAATAAATAAAAATATCAATTAAACAAGATTCAATCTTAAGGATAACACTTACCCTACTACCTATTTTATAAAAATTTACTCAAAGAATTCATAAGGTGCTTAAACCAATTATAAAACATTTATAAATCAAGAATTTAAAAAATACATGCACAACATTCTGAAAATATCTGGTACACATAGTTTTTCAATCAAATCCATCGAAATCGGAAACTTTACTGTCTGAATTAAAAAGTTCTAAAAGCTCATCATCTAAAAAAACTTCGGGGTATTCCACATCCCTTTCGCTGTCTTCTGGCGTTTCACCGCAGTTTTTAGAAATAATGTTTGCTTAAGTGAAGTCCGAAATAATCGTCGAAGTTTTGATGTTTTTCCAGGATTCGGAAAAACATATTTATTTACCATTAGCTTAAAACTAGAAGTATAACTTCCGCGTTTCGTCATTTTACTTTTCATGATAACATAGAACTACGCGTAGCGTACTCGAGAAAATGTGATTTGGCGAACTGAATGCAACAAACGCACACGTCACTGTTTCAAGAGGGGAGAGAGAGCATTAGCCCGGATCCTCGGAGCGAAGCTGATGACCTCATGAGTTCAAAGAGAGTTAGCTGCTAAGAGCATGAAACAAGGGCAATCCTTGCTAAAAAGATCAATTCCCTGCGAAGTTTCCCCAGCCCCGGATTTTCCCCGAGTTTTATTATTCACCTCTCTCCTGCCTGTCCCACCTCAATCCTATAACCTATTATTTTTATGAATTGTTTTAAGAGGGGGTAGGTGGAATTTATTGCACGTGGCTGTAACATCATTATTCCATTCCCTCTCTATCGAGATATCTTCCCGCGGAAAAAAGAATGGAACAAGCCGAAACGTTTTTCGTTACATAATTTCGTTCCGCCCAAAAAAAAAAAAAAAAAAAAAATCAGTGTACGCCGCCATGCTGCTGTATAAGCTGCGCAGGCCGAAAATTTAATTTTGAACTCGTATACGCCATGTCTTATCTACCCGAAATTACGGTACATTTATTAATGCAATCTATAATTCCCTCTTAAATTTCACACCATGAAAGAGAACAAGGCTGACTCCATTTTAAACATCAAACACTGCTCTCAGTTTCCTTACGGACAACAGCTGCAAAGTACCAGTTTCACTGAAGCAGGATTAAACTATCCTGAATAGAGGATGAACAGCTAGCAGCAAGTGTGCTGTAAAAGAACATTATCCAATGCATTTACTAAAGTACATTACTAATTATACCGTATTTCTACACTCCAATTTATGTTTATTTGATGCATACAAATATTAATAAATCATTACTAAATGCAAATGGAGCACATTTTCATAAATGAAGGCAAAGTCTATGCAACTACGTAGACTAAAAATGTATATATTTTAAACAAATATCTTTTCCTAACAAATCAAAAACAGAAGCAGCAGATTCATACCTCTTTGCAGGAAAGAAAATAATTGTAGGATACTTTTCTACAGTGTACTCCCAAGGTAAATCATTATCCTCTCCACTAATCCTACAAAATGATAAAACATAATGTTTTAGGCATTAAGTAAAATGAAACACAGACAAAAGGATAACCAACATTTTCTTCTGAAATGGAACCACCCTTTCCAAATAAAGGGGAGGGGGCACAAACTTAAAAATGGAGTTGTTGATGGATTGTAACATTCATATGTTTTTATTAAAATGTGCATTACATAATTTTTGTGGTTCATGTGCAGAAGTTACTAGTGTGCACACATCACTGAAGTGGGGTAAAAATCTCATCCTTTTATAATTCTTAAAATCAGTGAGCTAATGGCAACCCATGATGATAATTATGTACAAGCGCAAATCAAAAAGCCTCAGCAAACTTTTTTCTTTATTTGGTTCACTGTGGTGTTAAAAGCATTTCAGAATATTTACATGAAAGATAACTCTTTAACATGCTCAAGATAATCTCCAGAACAGTTGAGATATATGCCCCATGGTTGCAGAAAATACAGCCAACCATTCCATAATTGTAAAAACACTAATGAATGGCTGCTATTGTCTTGTCTTCTGTTGTAGAATTTGACAAGCCATTCAATTCTAGCCAACAAGCTCCTTCTTCAATAAGTTACACAGATGAACATTTTGGTCAGAAACAAAGATGTTTAAGATTTTCCGCTCAAGCAGTTGAGGAATTGTTTGATCATACTGAATGTGCTCGGACATGTATTATTACGGAGCATGAGCACTTTGAAATACAGAAAATTGGATATTTATTTCACATGGCAGCAAATAGAAGATGCGGTGTGTCATGAAACGATTGTTTTAAGAATTATTTTTGGTCAAAATAACTATTTGCTGTCACAGAGGCACGTTAACATCATTTCTGGTGTTAATTGATTATTTTGTAAAACTCAGCAGCAAAAAGTTTCCATGCCATATTCTGCATCTTTCACTGGGCAGTGGTAGTTCTAACATTAATCTTCAGTTGTAACACAACCACAAAATCCATCATTATCAAGTTGTTATGGGCAGCATCTTAAATATAAAATGTTTTTCTGGCCTTCATAATTTATAAAGTATTTCTGGGGCCCTTGGGGTACACAAACAAGGACATTCACCACTGTGTACTGTGAGTGAGTGAGTGAGAGAGAGAGAGAGAGAGAGAGAGAGAGAGAGAGAGAGAGAGAGAGAGAGAGAGAGAGAGAGAGAGAGATGTGTGTGTGTGTGTGTGTGTGTGTGTGTGTGTGTGTGTGTGTAATTTACAAACCATTACAGTTTGAATGGTTTTCAGACTGAAAACAATACACATTTTAAACTTTAATATTTTAAAGCAGCTTTTAATACAAAGAAAACTGACTAATGACCTGGATTTAGTACTGGGCCAGTTGGACAACAGACTGAAGAATTATGATGGGTGTCTGAAATACAACAGATAAGTGAAAAACACAAAAATGATTTCAAACAGCTTTAAAAAAAATATTCATTGGTTAAAAATATCAATACTGAGTGGAGGATGTTCATATACCTCAGTGCTGAAATACACAGCAAATAAGCTGAGTGCTGGAAATTTTTCAAGCTGAATGAATCTGTGCAAGACCATCTGGTCCTCAATGAGGCTTTTCTGCATTTGCTGTGCTTCCAATTTATTGCCACCTTAGTAGCTGTGGATAACAAATTATTCGTCACAAAAGCTGAAGACCAACAGCAATGCTCTTTTTACATACCTGTTGCTTTCAGTGATGCAATACATGGAAGCAACATTGTTTGGAGTGGCTGAAGTTTTCAGCTGACCAAAGTTTAAAGTATCACTGACTCTGGTGTTGGCTGTAAAACTAATTTATTGTTCTGCAAGAAAACATTTTGGAATTTTGCTGTACCTTTGGCATGGCTGTAGGGAAAATGTGTTATGTTTTGAATACTGTAAAATCACGGGTAGTGTTGTCAGCTGTTGAAAAAAATAATAAAAAAATGTATTAAAGATTTATCCTTTATCACAATATTCTGAAATGCTCACAGTGATGCCATATGTTAAAAACAATGATGTAGGCAACAGATTCTTGATTTATGAATGTAAAGGAAGAAAAATTATTGTATTATGAGAGAATTGTGTGGAACTCACTAGAATCATTTTCGTCAACAATCATTTCAAAAAATTATGAGTTTTACTACCAAGCACTTTTTTGCTTAGAAACTTAACTTTCATGTGCAACTGCAGGTATTCAGGATTTCAATACAATGCATTAGGTATACCATAGTGACACACACACACACACACACACAGAGTCGGATGGAGTCAGCCAATTACACCCACAAAGGTGGCACAGTTATAACATTAGTGGAAGTGCTTGTGGAGGCATGGGGGAAGTATCTTGCATTTCAGATGTTATTTTCATATGCTACATCTGTTATAAAACAAAGAAATTTTATGCATACACATAGTCCTTCAAAGGTTATTAATTTGTTCTATTGGCATGCCAGTGCTTGGCACATCTACTAACTTAATGCAACAGCTAATCGGGCATGCGGGACAATATGCTTAGTTTCCCAAAAGATAGTACAGCTTCTTCACATTATCTTACATGCATAGGCCTATACATGACCAAGCCCAGTGAAAATACATAACAAAAAAATCAATAGATAGTGTACTGTTCAGCATATGTTCTCCACAGTTCAAAAAATTCAGGATTTAAACCATTGATGTAGTTTTATTTAATAGGATTGAAATACAGGATTTACAACAAAAAAGCTTTTAGCCATTGATTGCCTGAGATGAGATGCTTTCCAATATTTGTGAATATTATCACACATAAAAACACCAATAGTGGAAACATAGTCAGACAGATACATATATATATAAGGCATCATCCTCACGATACTGCTGATGCATTATAGCTCATATATTATCTTTGTTATTTCCAAACAAACTGGGAAGTAGAGTTTTTAGAATTCTTCTTCGAATGTTACATTAGTTAAAATAACTGTTTGTAAAATTATTTTTTTCCTGGCTGAAAGTTGTGTATTTCATGCACTTTCTTTGCTCATGTATATACAGCAAAACCTCGAAAATCTGGCATCAATGGGACCAGACGAGTGCCGGATTTATGAAAATTCCGGATTACTGAAGCTATCCAAAAATTGCGTAATGGCATTACGTAAAGCACGTACTTACATGTAACAGGTCACTTTAACAAAAATTTGCACGTCTTCGCCTTATAAATATGCAGGGGTCATACTGCCGATCTCATTCTTCACAATTTTCCGAGGAAAACATAATTTTGGCGATGCAAAAAAGGTTTTGACAAAAATATTGGCAATAACCTTTTTGTACTATTTGTTATAAAACTCTCTCGAAAAAAAATTTAATTTGGCGAATGGTTAGGCAAAAACTTGAAAAAAGCCAGTGCAACCGCTAAGGCTGGGTGATGTATTGATACATTGCGAAAACTAGATGTGAATTTTACATTGATGTTACGGTTTTTCGACTGACGAAACTGCAATACATCATGAAGGCGATTACCGCAACGCATCATGAAGGCCAATGTAGATATCATTACACGATCAAATCCACATACTGCCATGACCAAGCACAGATAATCATCAAACGCTTAACATGCATTTCAAATATACATGCTGATTCATTGCCTCATTGGTTCACGTCACTTCAGCGTGGCTCAATGAGACGATGAATTTGAGAAACATCCCGATGTTACATGTAGGCGGCTATCAGCAATTCGCACGCTGAGATCGGATGATCTCGCGCTGTGTTGTTGAGACAGTACATCGGAAGATTTCCATGGTTATTGGTAAAACATTGGATGTTCTCACGAAAACAAAATCAGAAAAGTGCCGGATTTCTGAAGTTGCCGGTTTTCTGGATGCAGGATTTTTAAAGTTTTACTGTAGTTGTATGTTGAGTTCTTCCCCGTTGAGTTGCAGTGTTCCTTTTCTGTATGCTATTTCATTCAAATGAGCTTTATTTGGTTGGATGGTATGACTCTGTTACCATTCTGACCCTGTTACAGAACTCTCTTGGCAGGTCACTACTGACTGGCCGTTCTTTTACGGGTTGGTGTTGTAAAGGAGATGACAGAGAAGAAAGCTATTCTTCCTGCACAAGCTGGCAGAGTGGATGAAAGAAGAAATAAATGTGTCCAAGTAGAATTAAAAATGTAGCTACGTATAATAGTAATAATGAATGTGTTGTGACAAATGATCATGTGATGAAAGGAGAGGAGCAATAATGGCATCAAATTATGTTCTTTCTAGTGAGTAAACAATCACTGTTCTTTTGCTGTACGAGGAATTGTTGTTCTTGGTTTGTGAATGTGACTGTGACAAAGCTGCTTGAAAACTTAATGGATGGCCTAAATGCTAAATAAACCCCAAAGTACAATTAGACAAACATCACTAGAAATAGAAAACTCATGTGAGTTACTGTTGAGATGAAGAACTTGGTGAACAACTAATTCATCTGCCTACCCATGAATATCTTCTACAGATATGTTCTACCTTCCTGTTCAGAGTGGCCCCATCATTGACCATTTGAAGAAAAATGGCACCTCTTTTTTTCGTGTAGCTGACTGAGAAACTGTTACTCTACACATGATGCAACAATGGTATTGTGCTCTAAAAAAAACCTCTGTTAGAGTTGGAGTACACCTTCAAGTTTATGGGCCATAAAGAAAAAATGTCAAAAGAAATTATTAAACATAATACATATGGGTACATTCTCAAACTCTGATCACATGAACATAATATACATGCATGAAGAATGATTTGTATGTATTTGATGCATACCTTTTTATGAGTTTTCTTTTTATGAATTCTGAGAGGTTTACATTACTTATGATGAATGCAAAGTATTTTGTATATATTATTTTATTTTACTTCAAGCTATTATTTACTGTAAATAAATATCCTTAAGAGTTGCATTTGGGGTCTTGTTGCCTGCCTATTTTTTAGGTGATCACCCTGAAAAATTTGTAAGTTATTGAAAATTATGCAATTCCACTTTTGTCTGTTTGTTGGCCATTTTGTTTTGTTTAACTTATAGGGATTCTTAGAGGTGCCATAGAACACCAAACTCAGCAGGAGTTTTAGTACTCAAACTCACACACACTATGTAGAAGATGTGATGTCGGCTTTTTGACCACCTACCCACCCTTTAAAAGTGGAATACAGAAAATACAAACTATGTTCTCAACAAAACATTTCTCAGCTCCACTTGTAGAAATATTTCAGAAATTGAAAATAATGGAATAGATAAATTACAGTGTAAGGATGATGAAGATGAAGGGAGAATATGAAGATATCTTTAATCAGTAGCACTACTAGGAGAAATGGAATTTTTCTATTTCCACTTTACCAAAGTATATTCAAAGAGTTTCAATGATAATTTAATCTATGAATATCCTAAAGGTAAGTGAGGGGTTTACATGTCTCCATATCAGAGATTGATGGCAGGCAGAATGATGGCTTGTAAGTAAAAACCATTCACCTAATTGAAGTTGTTTCTAGTTCAAGTGATAAGGAAAATACAAGGAGTAAATAGTTGCAAATCTGTAAATGCATTAATAGTACATTCTCACATTAAAGCCTCCTGTCTACTCCCCACCCCACCCCTTGACAGTGTAGTGAGAATAAGGAGCATACACAACAGTATTTCATTACATTCAGTAAAATATGGTAGTTACAAGAACAAACACTAAAAATATTAATTCACTAAACATACGGGTACAACAAGCAAATGTTAGAAAAAAAAAACTGATCTTGCAAAAGTTATTTCTTTTGTAATTAATTCACTGAACATGCACACAATACAAGCAAAAGTTAAATGGGTAAACAGGAAAAATTATTTCCAGTGTTATTTTTTTTATAACTGATTAACACTAAACATGTGCATAAGACAAGCAAAAGTTACATGGGGGAAAACTGACCTTGCAAATGTTATTTCTTTTATATCTGCAAAATAATTCGCAACATTCAAGAAAACATGGGATATGGCTGAGCAGGAACCACACCAAGTAGCATAATACAGAAGGACTACATCCTACAAAGAGTTTGACAATTAACCACCATAAAAATGTCAGTAATAAGATTATGAACTAACTTAAGTTTCTGTGTCTAGTAAGTCTAAAACATTAAAAAAATTCACACAATTAAGTCATTGTTTTACTAGAGTTAAATAAAACAAACAAATGTGCTTCAATAGTCTAATAATGCACTTTATTTGATTTGTGAATTGGAGATGATGCAATGCAACTGGAATTTTAACATTAATATGTTAAAAAATTATATAAAACATAAAGCAAAAAAAAAAAAAAGTACCATTTATGAAGGAATGGAAACATCTACAAGCAATGTCCAAAATGTGTGAAACCACAAAACAAACAAAGAAAAAGCCAGACATGGTAACGGGAGAAAAGAGTTGTCATATATTCATTTTGTTTTGGAGTTCAATACCCGCCCCCCTCCCCCTCCTGTGTGCGTCTAAGGCTATAAAGAGTTGTTGTGTCCCTAACTTGGGACTGCTGGCTCCAGGGAAGGAGCAGAACTAGTGCCATAGGAAAAACACACAACTCATACATCATCTAAGACTTGAAAGTAGGCATAAGAATAATGTCAGACATCTACACCTCTGATTACTTTATCACTAGGGCAACACACATAATAGCGTTACTTCACTAATCTGAAGAAAGTGGCATTATCTATTTGCTATTTTTTAAACAGAAACAAATCATTTATGGATTTGAAACAAATCGTATATGGCTGTTTCAATCACCTTTGAACTTTCAGCACGTTATTTCCTGGAGAACAATGCAATCAGAAAAGAATGAGGTGTTACACACACACACACACACACACACACACACACACACACACACACACAAATGAAGCAGGGCAGAAAATATTTAGTACTTACTTGTACCAAGCAAAAAGGCCAGGTGACACAGGCTTGAATCAAGTGTCTATGTAACACCCCATTCTTGTCTGACTGCATTGTTTTCCATGAAATACCATGCTTAAAGTTCAAAGGTGATCGAAACAGTCATATACGATTTGTTTCAAATCTATAAATGATTTGTAGTCAGTTTGCATGTTTTTAACCATCACTTTATTTAGTGAAAAACTTGAGTATTAAACAGACATATTGACAACTGAACTCCTAACCACCTCTTGCAATATAAACAAAAATAAATGAGTTCAAAATGATGTTCATGCATATGTTTAAAGCAGTTCATTCCTACTATAGTGGGCACTGTATCAATTGTAACACATATACATTATATATTAAAACATAAGAAGGACATCCAACTGGCATTCATCAGTGATTCCATTAATACATATATCTTCAATGATGGTTGGTCTTATATGCAATAAGTTCCTCCAGCACCTGTACAGATGTTTTCAATAATCCAGTGTTTGACCCCCTACCCCCAAAAAAAAACCCTCATTAAAAATGCAGCAATTACATAGCTTTGCTGAAGTAATGCCTAACATGAAAGACCAACAATTACTGGCAAAATATGTACTGAATGAAACATGGACATATGGGGTTGATTTTCAGAAGCTGCCCTTCCTCTTGTTTATACATGAGGTCTCCAACTGAAGAGAAAGACAATAACTGCTTTGCTGCTAGAGCAAAACTCTTTATTAAATGAAAACTTGGATGTATTATTTTTCATATCTTCTACTATTATGACATTACTGTACTTTAACTTCATTATTTGATCTGAATCATTTCAGTGGCTTTATATGACTAAGAAAATGAAGGGTCATTTCAGCAATAAAAGGAAAACAGATTTCAGCACTTAGAAAAGAAGATGGTGCTTTAATGAAAACAAAAACAATACCATGGGCATTGTACAGGGAATCAATGCAGAAGAAAAAAAAAAAGAATATGAGAGAGAGAGAGACATGTACCTGCGTACACAACCATTGAAGCAGAAATTTGCTGCAAACTCGCAAATCACAATAACATAATAAGATAATTTAAAGAAAGATTAATAAAACAATAAATAATATTAGAACATTACAGATTCCAGTGAGGACAGAATAAGTACATTACAACTGAACGTGTAGCAATATGTGTGAAATGGACCTTTAGGGCAAAATATTAAAATAATGGGCTATGATCCTCATAAAAAACAAGAGACTAATAAAAGAAAGTCTTTATATCTAGAAAAACATTTCCATTAATGAACCTTCAAAAATCAGAAATATCATTAAAAAGATACTCTTGATTTAACCATAATTAGGAATACCATTCTCAACAACTTAATTCAAAAATAGTGGACTTACAAAATACATGAGCAAAAGATTTTAATTTAATAATTGACAACTGCAAGAGGAACCTGGCAATAAAATTTAAATTCTTTCTGAGTGAACAAATCTTTTGATAGAGTTCCTATACATTGAGAACAGACCTTGATAAAATCTAGAGGCCAGAAACATCTGTAAAAGCAAAACAACTCAGAAGATGTGAAAAATAATCGAAAGTTCAAGTTAAAATAGAAATAAATATATAAATCTGAGTAAAGCCTTGTATAAGTGTTTCAATTGTTGTAAATAACATTTTATTTTATTTTTAATCGACAGAGACAACCCATAAGTAGAGACAACCTTGATTTTCGAACATTGACCTTTACTTCACAGTATACACTTGATACAAACGTCAAACATGCATATTAAAACTTAGTTGCCACACCCTTTGCTGTCTTCAAAGCCTTAATCCAGTTGGGCATAGAATCAACGAGTTCTGCTACCTTCACCTGTGGAATGTTGGCCCACTAAGCATGCAAACATTCTAACAGCTCTCCGCGGGAAGCAGGTTTTCGTGAACGGCGTCTCACTGCAAGATCAAGCATATGCCAGACATGTTCTATGAGATTCATGTCAGGTGACTGACTGGCCCACGGAAGCTTCTGGATGCCATTTTGTGCTTGCCAAGCTTGGGTCCTATTAGCAGCGTGGCAAGGAGCTACATCTTCCATGAACAGAGTGGAAGGTTTGTTCAGCAGCCCACCAGAGAATATTGGTAGAAGACCCGTCTGCAATATGGCGATGTATTGTTTGGCATTAATATTGCCCACACATTCCACAAGCTCTGATCGTCCTGTGCTCCAAATGGCACCCTACACCATAATGGAAAATCCCCCATGCTTGACGGTTGGTTGCAGGCGGTTCATGTGGAATTCTTGACTGGGCTTTCTCCAGATCCATATGCGTCCACAACATGAAAATTGGGCAAAGGAGGACTCATCTGAGAAGATGACACAATGCCAAAAGCCCAATGGGCGTCACACCATAGTGGTTGCCCACTGTTTTCTTTTCGCAATATTGGCTGCGGTGAGAAGTGGTTTCTGCCTGGCAGCTTTGCCATTATAGCCTGGTTGATGCTGATACCTGACAGCTGTGTTATGACTCACTTTCAGGTGTTCTACCACATCTGCAGCCGTGCAACAGGGATTTCTTTCCACCACCCGTTTTGCAGACCTCAGTTGTCGTGCTGTTGGTCCCGGTCAACCTGAACGTGATCTAACAGTTTATTTATTCTCCATGTTGAACTGCACAATCACCTGATTGACGGTGGACAGCGGAATACTCAGCTTTCGGGCAATTTGTCTCTGGCTTCGACCACCCTCGTATTGTCTGACAATATGCCCTCTTTGGAAATCACTCAATTCTTTGGTGCCAGGGGTTCAGGGCATCCTTCTTGTCTTCGAGAATATGTAACTGCACACCAATCTGTAAAAGGAAAGATAAATTGGCACATTCATTACCATGCAACACAGGATTTTACATACCATTAAGGGTGTCTATTTACTTATGGGTTGTCTCTGTACAAGCAAAAAACTATCTGCAAAATCTGCTGATAATTTGGAAACTATCCGTGTACGTCTATATTGTGCTACTCTGAAGGTCGTTATTAAAAAAGTACGGGGTCTTACCTCAGAGAAAGTGTGGGATGTTCAGAGTTGTTTTATGCCTGGTAAAGGTTGCACTAACCAAATTTTTGCATTATGCACAATGATTGAAAAGTACCTGGCTATTGGTAAGAAATTTTTTTCTGCCTTCATAGATTTAGAGAAAGCTTATGAACGAGTAAATAGGACACTTTTGTGGAAGGTATTGAATGAATATGGTGTTACTGGGAATCTACTTAATAGTATAAAAGCCATGTATGCTGGCAGTAGAGCTTGTGTACGAGTGAATGGCGTTTATCAAAATGGTCCTCTATTGGTGCAGGAGTCAGACAAGGTTGTGTAATGTCCCCATGGCGGTTTAATATATTTATGGATGCATGCATGTGTGATGCCAAAACAGATAATACTGGTTTATGTCTGAGTGATATCTATGTGTGCAGATTGCTATATGCTGATGACACTATCCTGTTGGCAGAGAGCAAAAGTGAGTTGTAGAGTATGTTGTCCTGGATGTACGAAGTCTGCATGAAATTCAAACTGAGTATAAATAAAAGAAAAACCAAAGTTACGGTTTTTGAGAGAGGAACTGGTAGCACTGAATGCAATGTAAGTCTAAATGGCACAGTGATTGACCAAGTGGGTGAGTTTGTGTATTTAGGAAGCATGTTTGACAGAGAGAACAAATTGGATGGCAAAATTAGTGGGCGAATGAATTCTTCATTGAAAGTCATGGCTGCTTTGGGAGGTTTTCATAGGAATAAGTGATGAGGTGCTTACTAAGAAAACCTTTTTAGCCCAAGTGGCAGGAAGGAAAGGCAGAGGGAGGCCAAGGAAGTCATGGGAGGGTCAGATTCAGGAGTGTCTGCATGAGAAAAAGATTATGAGTATGAAGTATAGAAGATCTTGTGTACAGCGCGTGATGGACGTCAGTGAAGTCCGAGTTGCATGTCAAGATCACTGTAAGTGGAGAAGTTTGATACAGCAACAGTAAGTAAAAATTATCTGGTAGTTTGTATTTCTTTTTGGAGCTAACCTCTGAATCTCAGAGAACAGCTTAGTGATGTATTCTCATTGTTAAGATGATTCACATAACAGAGGGTCCTCTTGCACTTCAATCTGTTCACTTATGTTGCTATGGAT
Source organism: Macrothele yani (assembly GCA_039090855.1). NCBI lineage: Eukaryota > Metazoa > Arthropoda > Arachnida > Araneae > Macrothelidae > Macrothele > Macrothele yani. The sequence goes on along the minus strand of CM077010.1, from coordinate 123,209,215 downwards.
GTCACACTAGCACTTCTGGTCACTGTCCGACAGTGCATGAAGTACCTAAAGTTTAGTGACTTCAAGCTCTGTTGTTTGTGTGGCATACACCACACAGTTGTTCTTAGTACCTGAAGTTCCATGCTCACTTACCCAGTTGATTAACACAGATTCTTAGGTTTGCTTCCTGCACATCAACTGTAGCTTCAGAAAGAGCTGGCCAACCTTGAGCTAATTCATGGTATAATCTGTACAATAAGCATATCAATCAATATTCTCATAGTTAAAACATACTTGTAATAAGTTTAATATTTCAAGGTGGTTATATAAACACACCTATTCTGCACACTTTCAATACGTTCTACTGCTTGAGTCAACCACCCCATCAGTCACCAACTCGATATTTGCATCCTACCAGAGATGTAACTAAAATCCCATAATCCATAGCACACCCTAACATTTTTGGAAGTATTGTACACTCAGAATAAGCTCACTTCTAGATGTGGTAGTCACCTGGTATGTAAGTCTGCCTGAAGAAGAAGGTTAGGACTTCTGAAAGTGCTTGCAGCAGCGTGGCATTCCAGGTTTGAGTTTGACCATTCCCTTAGTTAAAAAATGCTTTTTAAGTGAATTATTTAGCATGTTCTTAAATTTAATGTGTTTTAACTAAGCGTTTGTTCTTTTAACGTACATATGGATTATGGGATTTAGTTACATCTCTGTTAGGATGCAAACATCGAGTTGGTGACTGAGGGCACGGTCGACTCGAAGAGCAGAACGTACTGAAAGTGTGCAGAATAGGTGTGATTCATGGTGTGCTATACATCTTGTCGATATGAAGTGTGAATGCCATTCCATTATGGAAGATCATGCAAGAGACTTCTTTTGATATATTTTTTATAAAGCTGTTGTATAGCAGTCACAGAATGACTTTCATTATACCACAAAACACATACTGCATGATCTCTGCAAGTGAAGTCTGTAATTTTGGATTTCCAACTGCATTAGCACTATTTGTTTGAGATTGCAAAAACAAACTGGGTTGGCAAAAATATTTTGGTTTCTATCAATACAATATCATTTGTTTTATGTTAACTGCTGCATTCATTCCTAAGTTATGGTCTTTTTAAATTGGCCACCCTATATAAAAGTTGGTTGGAGTACGTTTGGAAGAAACTAAGATTTTCAAGAGCAATTTACTATTATGTCTTAAAAGTGTATTCAGTGCATTCTTCCAGTTCTTATTAATGAAACGCACATACAGAGACTGTGGACAACTCACAGAAACATGGACAGATGCATCCTTGGTATGACCAAGAAAGATGGGAAAAGAAACATGGATCAGGAAAATGACAAAAGTGGATGACATCATGATCACAGTAGAGACCTGCAATTTGCAATGAGTTAGACAATTGCTACAAGAACTGATTACCATTTAATAACTGAAATACTAAATTGGATACCAAGGCATGGAGAAAGACTCAGATGGCCATGTGGGAGATGGCTGGATGAAATTCCAAAGCATGTTGGAATGACATGGAAGAGAACTAAAGATAGGGAGTTGTGGAAGAGACTTTAGGAGATCTTCACTCAGCAATGTATTGAGGAGACTGATGGTGAACTTAAACATATACACATATACATATCACTAAGCTGATCTCCAAATTTCACAGCTAAGCACCTCGAGGTAGGATCATTCTTGTAATCAAAGAGACAGATGGCATTAGATTTTACTAACTTGATATATCAAACATCAACACTTCCAGTGATCTTTGCACACAACTTGAGCTTCACTAACATCCATCAAAAGACTCACACTAGACCTTTTTTACTTCACACACATTATCTTTATTTCTTGCAGGCATTCTTGAATCTAGTCCTTTCATAGTTTTCTTGGCCTTCTTCTACCTTTCTTTCCTGCCACTTGGGTTAAATACATTGTTTTAGTTAGCATCTCATCACATGTTCTTTCAACATGCCAAACAAGCCGAAAATATTTGCCTCCACCATAATAACAATATTTTACTTCACATTATGCATTTGCAACACATCTTCATTTCACTCATGATCAGAATAAATCTTGTCACACACTGCTGTAGACAATACAGTTTCTGTGGGAGATGGGTCTGCTGCTAAAGGATATTCATGAACATCACAGACATACCAACCAGTTAAGTGCAACATTGGCTGAAAGATTTAAACTCACTGGGGTTTTGTTCCAGAATCTTTAAGTGGAATGACAAACTAAAACTATAGGTTCCTTAGACCGATGCACTTTTGAACTGTGGATGGCTTAGTGGTTAGCGAGTCAGACTATCAATGCAAGGTCCTCAGGTTCGATCCTGGGCTGATCTTTCAGAGATGGTGTGATTTACTAACAATCACTGAATATCCGCTGTGCATCGGACGAGCACATTAAATGACGGCCCCCAGGCTGGACCCACTGGTTAAATGGGTATTCTTTCCTATGGCCCCCCTGAAATTCTTTCACCCCTCTATGTGCAACATCGTACTTGTACGGTGGTGCCATCTACTGTACTCTAATCTCACTACAAACTGTTCTGTCAAAGTCGCTAGACTTGCTCTCATTCCTTCCGTTTCTGTGTCCTGCCCAAAAGACGAACTCGCTGTAGGAGGCTGGGACCTAAACTCTACTCACTGTGGATGGAAGTCCTACAAGAAAATGACAAATACTGTGTACTGATGCACTTTTACAATTTTCAAAACTCAAAGTAAGTAGTATATGAATTTTAAAAAAAAAGGTCAATGTTTAATTATTATTGTTAATTTCACAAGCATTTGGTTTAAAAATGATAGTGTTACTTCATCGTTCAAACTAAAACAAGATTTTTTTTTTTTTTTTTTTAATTTGAGGTTAAACGACCACCGCGAGCAACTCAATGGGCTATAAGCAGTCGCCCGTCCTTAATTTAGGGTCACTGGTTCCAGGGAAGGGAGAGAGCCAGTGCTGTAAGACAAACACAACATCCATGCCTCACCGGGATTCAAACCAGGACCCCTTTCGGACGAATGATCAGAGGCCATCGCTTAGACCACTGTGCCACCGGGGCGGCCTAAAACAAGATTAAAGATCTATATAACACCGAATAGCAATGAAAGATTAATTCTTTTCAACACTGCAGTAAGAATCACCTGTTGACAATATTTCCTATGCTGCTACAGAGAGTACTTGCAAGATATATAGCTAAGATGCCAAGACAAAAGAATAGATACAAAAAAGTCTTAATAAAATAGATTTGTAGCTGTTCTTGAACGTTTTAAATATTGATTTCTATGACTGACTTGGTGATTATAAATCTGGAAGTTGGTTATCAAGAAGAAAGTGAATCCTAAGGAAAAACAAGATCCTGCTGTGGATGATAACTCCACATCACACACTTCAACAGTTTGGAATGCTTTGTCCTAAGTGGAGTACTACTTGCTCCTACATGTGCTTTGTGTCATTTTTTATTGCCCCCCCCCCCTTTTTTTTTTTTTTGCATATCTCATGTTCTGCCTGTATGTTGTAATGCAAATAAACTGAGTTCCCTAGCAGGTGCTCATAGTATTTAAAATAAAAAGTATGAAGTTGGGTATCAGGAAAGTTGGGATCTAGGAATATACAACATTAAAGCGTTTGAAAGAATACTCGGAGTAAGCAACACTGAGTACTTTTTTTTTTTTTTTCTAATTCTGTGCCAAAAAATAAATAAAAAAATAAATAAAAATAAAATAAATATATAACATAAAAATAAAATAAAATAATGTTCTTGGCATTTTGGCAATAGCCTTTTCGACTATCCTACTTCCAAAATATACATTTTATTTCATTTTTTAATCTCAATCTCCAAGTAACCACATCATTTAAAATTTTGTGTTTCAAATTCTCTCAAGTACTTTTTGGATATCCCCATAGCCCAAACTTAAAATTTTGTGTTGGCAACTGTGGAACTACCAGGAATAAAATAGCCTTTTATACACAGAAAATGTAAAAAATTAACCAGCAAAAACATGAACTGAAAGGTTGAGGAATAAATATGATTCACACATAGTTTAGCAATACCAAAAAAATAAAAAAATAAAAACTTTAGTAAACACTGGAAAGGTTTATTAACTTAAGGTGAAGTAAGTTTAAAGGGATAATCTAGTGCTAATTTTCACAAAGCATGGTAACTCCTATTAACAGCATATTTCCATCATTATGAAACTTTCTTTTACAAGAATTTTGTTGTTAGCTAAAGTAGCTGAGGTTTTGCAGAGCCCAGTAACTTAAATATGCTGATCTGAGACAAGCTCTATTTCTTATTTTTGTATCACCAATAAATGACCTTCCCTTTCATTTTTAGTTTATGTTCTGCATGTTCTTGCATCATTTCTGAAATGTTTTTAGATTATTACTGTATATAGTGCAGTGATTTTTTTTCTGCAGACATGGTTGATTAAAATTAAAAAAGAATAAAGGACATTCTTTTAAACTTTGCTTAGCTTTCTTGCTTGACCCTGAGGCAGGTTTTGTGTATGTAGTTAAAAGTCTATTAATATTATAAGTATTGTATAAAAATATTTTTCCTTGGACAGTGTTTTTTGAACCCATTAAAGTAAAAAAATGGGGGGGGGGGAATAAAAGCTGAAATTTATGCCATGCTCTGAAGATACAGTTGATGCTGAACAGTCTTTTCTGATTTTTCCACAAAAGAAAAGATGGAAAAATAAAACTAAATTTTAATAACTAATCAATTTTACTTTTGCTTATAAAAAATAGATATACAGAAAACAAACAAAGGATTTTTTTCAATGAGCTAACATTTCCATTCTAAATTTCCCCTTTTGCTGAAAAAGTCAAGAAATTAGTTTAACATCAACTGCACCTTCTGGGTGCTACGTGACATCCATTTTTTTTTTTTCGATGGATATTACTAAAAAACAGTTCATTTAAATTATGTCTTCAAATCCCCATATTTACAAAAGAAAAAATCCTCCATATTCAAAAGCCATTATCTAAAGCCATTATCCCATCAAGTAAGATAACATGTCCAGGAAAGGTACCACATGATTACAATTAAAAGGCCATGTAACACATACAAACACAAAACAAAATAATCTTCCAACAAAAATTCTTCAGTTATAAAATTTATACAAAATTCACTGCTTGTACATTAAAAATTAAAAGCAGGAGTGTTGCTATTGAAGTGCCAATGCTTATGAACTTTCAAAAGGTAAGAAACAAACTGAGTTCAGGAACACATGGAATGCCCTTAAGCTTTTGCACAACTTAATACACTGGTGTGCAAAAATTAAGGATGAAGAGGATAAATTAGCATAACAGTGGAACGAGCAGGCAGAACTGACCGAAAGACCACTCAGGATATAGACTAGGGTCCGGTACAGTAGGGCATGTGCATATATGCAGCACGACGTAAGGGGGGGGGGTATAAAGCACACGGGCGGTGTACGCTCAGCAATTCGGTGAAAGCTATTGCACGGTGTACATCGGTTTGAATGACGTCGAGTTGCTGCCACCATGTGATATAGCCAACAGGCAATCCAGTAGACGACATCTGGATGACTTTACCCAAGGTCACGTCATTGGGAAGTTGGAAGAAGGTCGAAGTGTCACTAGTGTGGCCGAGGAGTTCGGGATCGCTCACAGCATCGTTTAACAAGCTTGGAGAGCATTTCAAATGACAGGAATAGCTGTCTGAGAGTTTAGCAGTGGTCGTCCACGAGCAACCACAGCGGCGGACGACCGGTATATTGTCCTACAGGCGAGAAGAGACAGACGGCGGGAGAAATCACAAGGCACATGCAACAGACAACTGGACGTTCATTATCGCGTTTTACCGTGGCCATGAGGCTGCACAAAGGTGGTCTATTTGCATGACGACCAGTACGGTGTATGCCATTAACGCCTGCTCATCGGAGACGGTGGTTTCTGTGGTGCCAGGAACACAAGAACTGGACACATCAGCAATGGGGTCGAGTTCTCTTTATGAATGAGAGCCGATTTAGTCTGATGAGCGATTCTGGACGTATAAACATCTGTAGAGAGCAGGTAACACGCAATCACACCTCCAACATCATCGAAAGGGACCGGTTTGGAGGTGGCGGAGTTCTCGTTTGAAGCAGTATCATGCTTGGTAGCCGTACTGACCTCCACATCTTCCAAGGAGGTTCAGTCACTGGTGTCCACTATTGTACCGAGGTTCTTCTGCCTCACGTGCGTCTGTTTAGAGGTGCTGTGGGTCCTGAGTTCCTCTTCATGGATGACAACGCTACACCTCATCGTACAGTGGCTGTCCAGCTCTGCGACAGCTGTTGGAGAGTGAAAATATTCAATGCATGGATTGGCCCGCAAGGTCTCTGGACCTAAATCCAATCGAACACGTGTGGGACCTTCTCGGGAGATGCTTGGCAGCACGTCACCAGCCGCCAGCAACGATTCCTGCAGCTGCGATTGGCGCTACAAGAGGAATGGGCAGCGATGCCTCAACAGCTCCTTGACAACCTCTTCCTCAGCATGGAAGGACGTTGTTAATCCTGCAGCGTAGTCAGGGGTGATCCTATCCCCTACTAAAGACTGGATTTTTCTTGGCAGCCGCCTGTCACATGGACGTTTCTGTCTTCTGTCCAGTTGTGCTCGAAGCTACCTTTTCAATAAAGTGCCTTTGTATCCTTTGGATTCCATGTTTGGGCGGTTTTGCTCACTTGTCCCATATTCTTACATCTTGGGAATCTTATGGTATGATTTGAGTCGATGTGGAGCACTTCTGCATGTCGTTACATTCGAAAAACCGTCTCGTCCTTAATTTTTGCATGCCAGTGTATAAACATTTTCACCTATTAAATTAAATACTCTAAGGGCCTTAAAACTTGAGTATGCATGAAAATGCTATGAATAAATCCCATAGAGCAGAAGTAATACAGAATCACTCAATACAATTCAAGTGTTCTACAGCACAGGTGTGAAATCAAAGAGAAAGTTGGATAGACACAAAGGCAAACCAATGGCAATAAAACAGAATACTTTTTGTTTGATTTGTCTCTTACTATAAATGTTGTGGTAGAATGTATGCATGCATGATCTCTCTTGTCTACCATTATAATGATTAATCAATTTATTCACAATTTTGTTTTCATGATGTTTAACTATTTTTGCCATTCAGCTTCTCTTGATTGTTTGACGCTTATATAGAGCAGTTGCAAAACTACAAATTTTCAGCCTTTAAGCAAAATCATAAAAAAGCCACTCTTGCTGGTTCTACTCTATTTGCAAAAGTAACAAAGAAAATAAAAATACACCTATTTCAACTTGTATAAACTTTTATTTCATTAACAGAAGTTTTAGAGATAGATAGGTAATAGACAGATATCTTTCTTCCTAATTTTTGCATTGGCAAAGTCTCTGAATCTTTGGTATTTAATTTGCCTGTCTCCTGAGCTTTAGTGTGGCAATTAGTGAAAGATATTTCAGTCTCTACTGACACACTGTATTTTGCAAATAATTGTTTACTATTTCCAGCTTGCTGAATGATCTTTCAGAAGCATCTACTGTAACAGGTAGTGTTAGCTATAAAAGTAAGTGCTGCAGAGGCATGCAGGTAACTACCAGAGTTGTATAAAAATAAAATGTATCTGTGTACACAACCATTGAAACAGAAAACTTGCTGCAAACCTGCGAAGTGCATACCATGAAAACAATAGAAAAAGATAATTTAAAGAAAAATTAAAAATATATATAAACACTCAGATCCATGTGTCTCTCTGGAATGCTTGACATCACAGCAACATCTGCATTGTTGCTCCATCACTTATCGAACAATTCACGTGTGCTATCAAGATGTCAAAGTGATTGCCTGCTATATTGAAAATCTGAAAATCGGGAGATTTTTACAGCTCATAACATCACACGAGGGCTATTTCTTATCGACATTTTTCAGATGTAGGAACAATTTTCCACATGTAGTATTATTGGTCCAGTAAAAGTTCCGGAGAAAAAAAAAACAGCGTGAACATTCCCCCCCCCCCTACTGAAATTCGTTTTTATTTTAGGTATATCAATTTCACAAGACGATGAAAACCTAAAATGGCCTGCATGTTCTTGTTTCTTACGAATAAAATAGCAGCCAATTGTTTTTCATTTCTTCTTCAGGTCGTGCACGAAGGCAAAGATGACAAAAAGCATACCAACACCACCTTTCACTACAAGGCAAAGTGAACTGCAAGTTACTCCCTTTTGTCGTTAAGTGCATTCACAACTCCACTGTTTATCCTAACTTAGAATACGAGCTGCTCTGTTGAGGCGAGGGGTTGAAAGACTGAACTATAAGAAGGCAGAACAGCTCCCATCTGTCAATCAATTACTGACCTTCCCAGGCATTCTAGTGCCAGAGTAGTTGAGCACTTTGCTGAAGGCCTCATGCGATAATCGGACTGAAAGAAATTGTTTTAAAGCAAATTTTTTCTGACCCATCTCGGACGATTGATTTGAAGCCAGCACTTAGACCACTGTGCCACCGGTGGTGGCTTTCGTTTTTGCAGATGGGAAAGGAGAAGTACAAAACTGATTGTTGTAATGTCGCCTTGCATCAACTCGAAAATAAAAAGACTTCACAGGCGGTTTGAAATCATGGTGGTCGATGGAATTTCAACCATCCTAACGACTAATTCTCAGTGAAAATCGGAAGAATTTGACATTCATCTGGAGAGTGGGAAGAAGGGCTGAAAATCAGGTCTCCTGCCTAAATCTGTAGAGTTGGCATGTCTGTTATCATATAATTTTTAGAAATTGTCTGCATATTTTAAACTACCATTCCCTGTTTGCGTGAGCAAGTTAAGAGGCTCCAAAACGGTAAAATTACTGACAATTTTTTGCATAGCAATACATCTTTCTCTAATTTGTGTCGCACATGCCTAAAACTCTGCATAACACCTTTACCCTGAATGCATATCTTCAGCTCTTTTAAATCAGGAATTCAATGCCTGGCATAATACCAATGATATCACTTGCACTGTTGATACCATAGCAGATGAGCAAACTGAAAACAGATCTTCTCTCTCTCTCCCTCTAGCATACTGTTTGCAGTTAACCCCCCCCCCCCAACACACACACATATCTGATGTTTGTTTTTTATTCGTGGATTTGACTTAAAATTTTGTTTTCTTAATCCTCTGTGGGCTCCCTAATGTAGCAGAACCTTAAGCATTGCCCATAATTGTAGTTATGCAACTGATACAGACTATCATGATCAGCTAACAGCTGTAATGACTTCTTGACATGCTTTATGACACAACAGTAACTGCTGAAAGACATATCATTGCACTCTTCAGCTGCTTTTGCTGAAGACAAGAGGGTAGTTTCCAGTCCTAATATACACTATATTGACAAAAGTCAGCAGACACCCCTTCAAAAGCAAATGAATGGATCTGCTACATTGTTAAAATGTGTGGTACAGCTGCAAACAGTACAAAAACAAGCCTGCAGCTGACCACGATCATATCGCACTGTGAGGTTGAGTGAAAATGTCGCGGCAGGAGAGAACTGACTTTGAGAAAAGAAAGATTGTTGGGTGTTACATTAGTGGGCTGTCTGTAAGAGAAACTGAGAGGCATTTAAACATACACAAGTAAACTGTTTTGGATGTACTGAATAAGTAGAAGACACATGGTGTGCCTGAGGCAGCAAAACGTACTGGCAGACCAAAGAAAATCAGTGATAGAGGACGTCAAAGCCTCAGGAGAGTCGTTACAGCTAATCGACGGAGTACTGCATAAGACCTCAGAGTACAGGTGAGTAAAAATGCTGGAACCTAGGTATGTACACATACAATTTGCAGAGAACTGCATTCTATGGGTTACCATGGTTGTATGGCTGCTCATTAGCTTTTCATCTCCACTCAGAATGCTACTCGTTGTTTAGCATGGCGTAAAGAACATTTATGGTGGACCATACGAACGCTATTTACCACAGTGCACTGTTCCTACAGTCAAGTTTGGAGCTGGCAGTGTACTCGTGTGGGGATGTTTTTCGTGGTATGGTCCTGGCTCATTGGTTATCGTGGAAAAACCTATTAACCAGCATGTCTACGTCAATATTCTGGACAATTATGCCCTACCAACTCTATGGCAACACTATGGAACCAAGCCTTGTTGGTACCAGCAGGATAATGCACCGAGCCATAAAGCAAGGACTGTTACGGCGTGGTTTGATGATAATTCCGTATCGTGTATGGACTGGCCAGCACAGAGCCCTGATCTTAATCCCATAGAGTTTCTATGGGATGAATTAGAGTGCCACATAACAAGTTTGGAACCAAGGCCTACTACTAAGCAACAGTTAGTGGAAGCACTATGTATAGGTATGGAAGCGCATACCTATTGCTGTGTTCCAAACCCTTGTCAAAAGCATGTCTCAAAGGGTCAGTGCATGCATTAAGGCCAAAGGTGGACAGACACCGTACTAACATATGTCAGTATAGTGCATAGAGTACTTATAAATGAAGTTAAAGAGTGACAAAAATAGAAAGCCAGACCAAGAGAGAGGAATGAAGCAACAGTTTTCATTGAAAGGAGGGGGAGAAAGAAACATAATACTCACATTTTCATTTTCAAGCACATCCTTTGAAAATGATGCAGTGGTGACTTCTGGTACACATATACTTTCATAGCCATGTTTTCTGCATTCTTCGTGGTTTCGCACTGGGGACCGAAGGAAACGATCTAGCAAGCCTGAGGTATAATTTTTGATGAACTCCACTAAAATAAAATACTGTATGTTTAGTACGAAGCTATGAAAGAAGGTGCAAACATAACAAAAATACTACTATTTTCGAAGAATTAATAATATTCTTTTAAATCTTTCTGTTTCACATGTTACAATTTGAATGTTTTGACCAAGGAAGGCAGTGTGTGATCACAATGCCTTCCTCGGTCAAAACATTCAAATTGTAACATGTGTGTGAGAGTGGTATTATATAGTTTACAATGATAATGAAAGGGCCAACTCATCATTTCTTTAGTTGAATATCCTGCTGGCTGCTGCTTGAGTTAAACACATGGAATATATGTTATTTTATCTAATGGACTTATAAAAACAATTGATAAAACAGAATAAAGTAAAAACCTTTAAAATTGGAATAAAATCAAAATAAAATTGAAAAAAAAAAGGACACAGTGAATAGTTAAAACTCCTGAAAGGATGTCATTGTTCACACTTGAGTTCTCCTCCACCATGATCCACACTTGAGTTCTCCTCCACCATGGTGATAAGTGAAGTATTTACCTCAACTGCCAAGTTATTAATGCCTCTTTGAACTTCTGTCAAGCCATGCTGCTCACCATTTTCCAGTGATTGATCGTATGAAATCTTAATTACCTTTTTTTATTCTTTGCTGTTTCATTTTTTTATCTTTTGGTTAATCAGGTATTTCCATGCGCATAATAGATCATATGGAGTAGTATTATTGCAATTGAATTTCTTCATTTTTTCCATCATTGTAGCCTCAGCAGTGAGGATTTGCTTGTGATAATTAAGCAAGGTAAGAAATTTTATATTTGTCCAATCAGGCTCATTATTATTTTAAACGCAATACTGAATTAACAATGTTTTAGCCTGTCTTTTATTCCAATTGTCTAAGAGCTCTTTCAATCTGAAATTTAGACTTATTTTAGTACTTCCAATGTACAGTTTATCACTATTATTATCTCCATTGATGGTACAATTGGCATCTTGTAAACACCAGCTTTATCCAGAATTGATATTGAATCCCTATCTTGAGAGCTAATATACTTGCAATAATACCTTTAACAGTTTCTGCTATTCGAAGGTTTGCACGTCGACTTTCAGTTTTTAAGATTCCTGTTAGATTCAAATTATAGGGTATTTTTTCACAGTATTGCAATTCTTCACTGTTACTATTAATTCTAACATTGTTTACATATTGTTTGCAATCTTTGTATAATTTATTTATAAGTTTCACATCATAACGAAAATCAACAGTGATGCTTTTTATCCAATCTAAACCTTGGTTACCACATTTTGATTTGAGAAATAAGTTATTGCTCATGTATATACACTGAAGAGCAATTGATTTAGAGATACCTGTCTAGTAATGTGTAGCACCACCTTTCGCCCTAATGACGGCGGCGATTCGTCTCGGCATGGACTCGCAAGACACCGGAAGCGTTGGGAAGTCATACGGATCTATGACCCCTGAACAAGCTCTCACAGTTCACGAAGATTTGATGGAGGGGGTCAGAGCCTTGAACATCTCTCTTGATGTCATCCCAGATGTGCTCGATGGAATAGAGGTCAGGTGACCTAGCTGGCCAAAGAAGCAAGGTCACGTCGGTGGAGTGTTTATCCAACCATTCGGATACAATTCGGGAGCGACTGCACGGTGCATTGTCTTGTTGCAGGGTGAGGTCCCCAGTGGGATGTTGAAGACGCACAAACGGGAGCAAATGGTCATCCATATCCCGGTAACGTTGACCTGTGAGGGACAGTGTCACACGCACCAAGGGTCCCATTTCAGTCCACGTAAACTGTCCCCAGACGAGAATGCCACCCCCCCCAGCTCTTGAAGAGTACCCTGCTGGCAAGAAGGATCCATCACTTCATGTGGTTTGCACCGTACTTGTATCCTGCCATCCGCATGCACCAACGTGAATCTCGACTCATCAGTCCACGCAACATTTTCCCACATGTCTAGGGTCCAGTGGCGATGTTCCCGCGCCCATTCTAATCTTTGCACCCTGTGATATGCGGTCAGCAGCAGTACCCTCGTGGCACGATGGCTTCTGTACCCCATAACGAGGAGATAGTTCTGGATGGTGTGGCTGCTTACACGTTTTTGTGCACCAGCGTTAAATTGCCGAGTGATTTCTTGCACTGTGGCCCGTCTCTCTGCTGTTACAATGCGAGCTAGCCGATGATGACCCTGCTCATCCGCACACTGTTGTCCACGGCAGTTGGCCCTTGCAGGGATGGTTTTACCAGATTCGATGTACTCACGGTGCACCCGTGACACAGTGGCTCGTGAAAATCCCAGTGCCTGCACGACTTCCAAGATGGAGTGACCCATTCGTCCGGCCCCGACAATTTGCCCACGATCAAATGCGCTTAGATCCTTCGTCTTACCCATACTACGTCCGACTCTTACTGATTCCCGTTGCATCACTCCTTATATTGTCGGATTGCTCCACACGTCAGCGCCACATTGGCATAACGCCAGCTGTCTCTAATTCAATTGCTCTTCAGTGTAGTATCTGAATGCTGATATTTTATATTTCTAGGGGTGGCTCTAAGAATCATATCATCTCTGGAAATATAAAATATCAGCATTCAGATAATATATACAAAGAACATACAAAACAATAACTCATTCTTCGAATCAAAATGTGGAAACTAAGGAATTAGATTGGATAAAAAGCATTGCTGTTGATTTTGATTATGTGAAACTTATAAATAAATTATACAAAGATAGCAAACAATGGGTAAACAATGTTAGAACAAACAGCAACAGCAAAGAATTGCACACTGTGGAAAAATACCCTATAATTCAAACATAACAGGAATCATAAAAACTGAATGTCGAGGTGCAAACCTTCGAATTGCAGAAACTGTTAAAGATACTGTAAGTATACTATATTAACACAAGGTAGGGATCCAATATCAATTCTGGATAAAGCTGGTGCTTACAAGATACTAATTGTACCATCAAATGAAGATAATAATAGTGATAAACTGTACATTGGAAGGTACTAAAATAAGTCTAAATATCAGATTGAAAGAGCACTTAAGACAACTGGAATAAAAAGACAGGCTAAAACATCTTTAATTTAGTATTGCATTGAAAATAATACTGAGCCTGATTGGACAAATATAAAATTTCTTACATTGCATAATACTCACAAGCAAATCCTCACTTCTGAGGCTACAATGATTGAAAAAATGAAGACATTCAATTGCAATACTACTACTCCATATGATCTATTATGCGCATGGAAATACCTGATTAACCAAAAGGGAAAAAACAACAATGAAATAGCAAAGAATAAAAAAGATAATTAAAAAGATTTCCTAGATCAATCCCTGGAAAATGGTGAGCAGCATGACATGCAAAATGAAGATCCTGACATCGATGCAGACCATGACTTAGAAGTTCAACGAAGCATTGATGACTAGGCAGTTGAGGCAAATACACACCTACCACTGATAAAGGCTATGACTTATGAAGCAGAAACGTGTTTGGAGTGGTGGAGGAGGGCTCAAGTGTGAACAATGACAGCCTTTCAGGAGTTTTAACGATTCACTGCATCCTTTTTATTCAATTTTATTCTGATCTTATTCCAATTTTAAAGGTTTTTACTTCATTATATTTTATTAATAATTTTATATGTTTATTAGATAAAACAACATATATTCCATGTGTTTAACCGTAGCCTATGGGGATCACGCTCGTGAGAGAAGCCTGTTATTTCAGCCTTCAAAACCAGGAATCATTTACGCCGGAAAGCTCACCAGATGGCGCTTTTACCGAGGATAACAACAACGCTTAGCCGCTGCTGGTGGCAGGTCAGTGTGCTGTCATACAGAATTAAATTGCATAAATTTTCTACATAATCGCCAGAATTGTTTTATTTTTTCTTGTGAAAGTTATGAATAATATCATATGACTAATAAATAACATTGATGGTTTAATTTATCAGTCCTCTACTGTAATCTAGTATTCCAATATGATCAATGAAGTTACATATTTCGGGACACATTAAATACATCCATGACCTGCTATATAGAATTTTAATATATGTACATTTTTTAGTAATTCACTGTTCCCAAATCATTTTGAAAGGTAAGATTACATAACTACCTACTTTCTTCTTTATTTGAACGCTTTCCACACTTTAAAGGTTGTTATGGTCGTGCTTTGCTGTTTGCACAATTTCTTGTGGGAAAATATTTATTTAGGAGCGTAATGCTCTGGCTTAATTGTCCAATTTTTAATTAAATTAAATCAAGTGAATTGTTAACAATTTGGTTAAAAGTTTTACATTATAAAATGAGGCAGAAGGGTAGTAATTCTTCATATTAGAATGCATGTTGTACACAAAAGAATATGATAGTATGTGCCAGTCAGTTATACCCAAGGACGTTAGAATGAGATATCTGGAGGCTGTCACCATTAAATGTCTGTGAAAGTTCAAAACAAATAAAGAGTTGATCGGGCAGTATTACTTTGCTTGTGGCCTACTACCATGAGCCTCAGCCATTAAAGTGTGGGAAAGCTGGTGGTTTCCAAGGCTATTTCAATGCATGTTGTTTTCGCTGAATCACATTTTTTTCGTAACAAATATTTCTAATTGTTCATTGTAATTTTCCACCGATGTGTGAGAAAACGCTGCTGAATTAAAAAAAATTCATAATTATTTTGAGGCACCTACCCATTTCTATTTCAAACTCAAATTGATGAAATGTCCGTGCAAGTTCAAAAGAAATACAATTAAAAACTTCACTCTTTTATGAAGCATAAATCATTCCAGTTTGATATTAACTTGATTACTGCTATCAAAACCCAAGCAACTCGAAAATGCACACAGCTGAAACTGCACGAGTATCATGTAAACAAATCAAAATTTCCACAGTTACTTGCTGTAAACTTGCTTGTAAGAATATACAAAAGGCACACAGCAATACCTCCTTTCTTTTATATAAAAATAACTGAAAAAAATGAGAAGTATGCAGTTTTGTAACCTACAGCAGTATACTAAAAGCACTAATGGTAAGGCAAAGTTGTCCTGGGTAAAAGCGGACTCTGGTGGCGTTGAAGATAATCAAAAGTGCTTCAGTTTTTTTTCAGGAAATTCGGCCAAAAATAACAGGCTTTTTTAACGATCCTCATAGGCTACGGTTTAACTCAAGCAGCAGCCAGCAGGTCATTCAACTAAAGAAATGGTGAGTTGGCATTTTTGTTATCATTGTAAACTCTATAGTATCGCTTCCTAGAAGTAATAGATCTCAGACTGCCTTTCTTAGTCAAAAACACTTGAATTATAATGTGTGAAACAGAAGATTTAGAAGAAATAATATTTATTCTTTGAAAATAGTATTAACAATTACCATGTAATCTAGCAGCAAGCTTAACTTGAGTATGAGATATCTGAGAACAAATGTACATCAGGATACTTATTCTGCAACTTGTTGCACAACAATATAAAATTCTGCTTCTAACAAAATATGGACAATCAAAACCAACTAATTACAAAACTTACAAAATTCGATATTCCAGCAAGTGCATAGTTTAAAATTTTAATATCTTTGACAAAATGTGTCATGAATAATGTATAACTTTTGTTTGTATTGAAAATCACAGAACATCACTGAATGGCCAGACCAAATCACTGTATATGCTGGGCTTTCAAAATCATAGATCTCCTCCTCCATCATCAAAAATAAATAAATAAATAAATAAATAAATAAAATCTACAGATAAACTTTTGAATTGTACAGAGGGTACTCAAAAAGTTAGTGCATCTGCAAAACCAAAATTATGACACTTGCCTCAAGGAAACCTTTACTGTTCTCCATAGTACTCTCCTCTAGTAACTATACAAAGTTGCAGACGTCTACATCGATTCTGGAATGGTTGATGGTACTCTTGTTAAGGAATATTATGCAACTCTGAATAATGCATTCTGTAAGGTTTTTCAACCCTTGAAAAAGGATGCCCAATAAGTTGCTTCTTGATTTTTGGGAACAACCAAAAATTTCATAGTGCAAGATAGGGTAAGTGTTTGAGCTTTTCCGACTTCAGATAGCCTATAAACTTGTCAGGTTTTGTGAGCATTGACATTGTCATAAAGGAGAACCTTTGATGCTCAGTTAGATAATCAGATCGGAAAACCTTGAAATCCAGGGAAAAAAAAGACTGATGTATTGAACATATTGATCAAGTGTTCTGATCGTATTGATTACAAGCTGATTTATTGTGCGAATGATGTCAATTTTAATGGATTTCATATAGGATTTATAATTAAGATAACTGGCACTATCTCACATTTACAGTGATTTAAGTGTAATCGATACATAATCACCTCATTAGTATGTTACCATTAGGCTACATGCATTGATAAAAATTTCATTTGTAACTGCAGAATTATTATGACACTTTAATAATTCATACTTTTGAGATTTTGACCCGAAATTGCTTTACCAACTAAGAATATCGAGAGAGAGAGAGAGAGAGAGAGAGAGAGAGAGAGAGAGAGAGAGAGAGAGAGAGAGAGATTTAAGGCTGACATCATTTTTCATTTCTCTCTCTTTCTTTTAGCACTTCTTGAGAATCCTATTCCTACAGTGTTTATAGTGAGACTTTCTCCCAGTCACACTGCAAGTAGAGAAGGTTGGCAGAAATGGGTAAAACTGTGATCACATAAATCAGAGGATACAGGTGCATTGGTCCGGGGGGGGGGGGGGGCTGTAAAGTATGTTGCTCACTCATAGAATAAAAATAAAAGAAGCAGAATTTCTGTAAGTTTTAAAGATAAACTGGAAAACTTAGCATGCATGGATGCTGCTTCTTCACCATTTTGGGTTAAACAATGTTGGCGCAGTATTGGCCATTTATAGTACCATATTTTTCGTCGTGTGAGAAGAGACATTTTTTCTTCAGGAGTCCGGACCTTACACCGCATTGACAAATCTATCGATTGGTCATTGAAATTTCTCAAGGGAGGGGGTGGGGGGTGAACATTATGCCTTAAATTTGATCGTGATCTGAGCACCTGAAATGCAATATTACTTTCCTGAGAAACCAATCTAAAAGCATACAAAATGCAATATTCTGTTCCCTAACAACTTGTTTAAAAGCTATAAAACAGATATTTCCATTTGACAGAAATCATTAAAATGACCACGGGCAGTTTGGAGTGGTAAAGTAATATACGAGGTGTGAAAAGCATCCAGATTGGCTGCATAAGTTCGGAATCATGAGACACAGCAGGAAGCAGTTTGAAACAGGTTGACCTTGGAACCCACTACGCAAGTGCCATGAATCACGTCTTCCCTGTTAGTCCAATTTTTTTTATTAGTAGTGCTTTATTATGTGTGTGTGTGAAGCTATTAATTACATTTGTCATTAAAAAAAAAAAAAGATCAAAAAATTTGCATTCAATTTTGTCACAAACTTGCAAAGATGCATACTTAAAGTTACAGAAGGTCCATGGGGAGGATAGCATGAGTCATGCACATGTTTATGAGTGATATAAACGTTTTAAAGATGGTTGTGAAAGGGTTGAGAGTGATGAACGGTCAGGGAGGCCTGCAACCAGCAAAAGCGAAAACACTGTCGAACTTTTGTGCACAGCTGTGAGGGAAAATCGCTGAATCACTATTTGTGAGTTACCTGAAGATTTCAATATCAGTTTTGGTTCAGCTTAGTAGGTTCTTATAGACGATTTGGGTATGAGATGCATCTTAGTCAAATCTGTGCAAAAATTGCTCTCATCTGAGCAAAAACAGGCTCATGTTTCAGCTGCAAGTGACCTACACGAGTGCATTGAAAATAACGAACACTTTTTAAAAACTATCATAACTGGTGGTGAATCCTGGGTTTATGGAACCATATGACCCTGAAACTAAGGCCCAATCTTTACAGTGGAAGACCCCAATTTTTCCCAGACCCCCCAAAAATGGGACAACAGAGCTGCAGCAATATTGAGACAATGCTGACTATTTTTTTCAATCGTGAGGAAATTGTGCATCATGAATAGGCTCCATTAAGCCATGCATTCAACAAGGAGTACTACTGTTAAGTTTTGCAGCATCTGAGTGATGCAGTTTATCACAAAAGGCCGGAACTGCATGAGAGTGGCAACTCCACCATGACAATGCACCTGTCCATGCATCACAACTTGAGCAGCAATTTCTTGCTAAATACCACATTACACAGGTTTGACAGCCATCCTGTTTGCCAGATCTCACTCCATGAGACTTCTTTCTCTTTCTAAAATTCGAATACCACTTGAAAGGAAGAATATTTCAAGATACTGAGGAGATACACAACAGAATGAGATGAAGCAGCTGTTTGCTATTTTAGAAGACGACTTCAAAAAATGCTTCGAGCAGTGGAAACAGTGCTGGCCAAGTGTGTGGCTCCAGAAGAGGACTACTTCGAAGGCTATTAAGTTTCAAAATTGTAAGTCTTGTACTTTTTTTCCTTTTTTAATAAATACAACCTGGGCGTGTTTTGATCACGCCTTGTATTAACGCATCTCCCACATGATTGCTCCAAGACCCAGTGGGTGCCATTCACCCCAAGTTTTGCAAAGCTTCCAGAACTACAATGGGTGCACCTAATTTATCTTGCAGTGATTAACTACAATGGGAGCATCTCATTTATCTTGAAGTGATTAACTACAATGAGAGCACCTCACTTATCTTGCAGTGATTAAACTACAATGGGAGCACCTCATTTACCTTGCAGTGATTAAACCTCTGAAACACGTTGCTGCCAGGCAGTTGACTGGCTGACGCGAATCCTGTCGACAGCTGGTGGCACATGTGCTTTAAGAGCAGCAGTGACAAGCTGCTAGTGAAGGCAGTCTTTTTTCGCTTTATCAGTCTCTGAATTGTAACCCTGAACTGAATTAAAATCAACAATAGCTTCCATTTATCATGCTTATCTCATTTCACGATTCTGATTGAAATCCCAAACTCTTTTCGTTTCTGATTTACAGTCAGACTCTGTGAGAAAACAGTGAACGATAACTCACACCTGCAAGCATCTCTCTGATTTGGCACACTCATTCAACCTTATGTTTGATTTTTTCACCTTTGCACAGCAGCTTCTACTAGTTGGTTGGAGAGAAGAAATATAGCAGCTTCGTTAGTTAGTTAGTTAATTGATTTTAGTGGCGCAAGGGCCAGGTTTGGCCAAAGAGCGCCAGACACAGAACAATCAGTTAAAGATATTTAAAAGCGGGGTGAAATGATTAAGATCAGACAGGCTTGGCAAAAGTTAGAATAGAGAATGATAAAAGCTGTGAAGACTAGTTAGTCAATTAGGTTTATAAATAAATAAATAAATTCACCAATTCACTGTTATAATCATTATAAATTATTATTATTATTATTTTTTTTTTTTTTTTTTTTTTTAAATAAGTTTTAAAAAGTCTATCTGCTTTAAGAACGAAAACACTGCGAAAGTGTCGCAGTGGTCGCCCAAAAGCTTCTGCAGTGTAGCTGCGCCGTCATCCAGTAGATGAGACTGAAAATAGTGAAACCGATGATTACAAAAACGAACACAACTACATAAAACATGAGAGATGGTGAGTAAACAGTCGCACGCCTCACACATTGGGGCAGCGTCGCCACACAGCAAATAGCTATGCGTGAAGCGACAATGCCCAATGCGCAGACGCGCAAGAACAACTTCTTCCCTACGGTTCCGGCGACACGATGATTTCCAGATTCCAAGGTTAGGTTTTATACGGTGCAGTTTATTCTCCACCTGTTGGTCCCACAGACTTCGCCACGTTCGTCTGATATGATCGTGAACAAGAAAGCGAAAATCGCGGTGAAACAGTGGCAAGGGTGTGACGACCAAAGAAGAGGCAGATCTAGCAGCAGCATCGGCAGACTCGTTCCCTGGTACCCCAACATGCCCAGGAATCCAGCAGAACCGAATCTGGACATCAGCCTCGAGCAAAGAACGAAGAAGTCTCCGAACGGCAAAAAGAAGTGGGTGGCCAGTGAAATCCAAAGATGACAAGGATTGCACAACACTCAACGAATCAGTGTACACAATAGCACGCTGATGAGAGCTCGACTGCACGTGAACAAGTGCAAGATACACAGCATGCATCTCCGCCGAAAAAACCGTGGCCTCAGGAGGAATGCGGGCAACAGAAACTTCGTCAACGCAGACGGCGGCGGATCCAACAACACCAGCCGCCTTAGATCCATCGGTGAAAACAGGAATAAAGTCTGCATTAACGTAACGGTGTTCAGCAAAGAGCTGCTGGTACACTGACGCAGGGGTTGAGGACTTGTCAAAAGATGTAAAGCTGGTATCGACCATGACACCAAGAGGATGCCATGGAGAATCCTCAAAGCCCCTGGTCTCTCCAACGAGTGACAAGTCGAGCCCTGCATCACGAGCTACGGCCGCCATACGAAGACCGAAGGTTCGAATGCACGAGGGACGGATCTCGAACAAACGAGCATGCTGGGGATGAAAAACTGCATCGTATAAAGGATGGTCTGTGAGTGATTTAAGTTTCAGGTAAAATTGAAGAGACAGCTGCAGACGGCGTAAATGAAGCGACGGTTCGTTCGCGTCGGCATAAAGGCTGGGAATGGGTGACGTACGAAAGGCTCCCGTACAAAGACGCAGCGCTTGATGGTGGATGGTATCCAACGGCCGGAGAACGGTAGGACGCGCAGAGCCATACACCATACAGCCATAATCCAGCTTAGACCGAATGAGAGAATGGTAAATACGGAACAAAGAAGTCCTGTCTGCACCCCAGGAGACTGAGGCAAGGACCTTAAGGATTGACAAGGCTCTCAGACAGGAAGTCCTAAGCCGTCGAACGTGCGAGCGAAAGGTGAGAGCACGGTCAACGGTCAAACCAAGGAACTTGGTTTCCGGCAAAACTGGAATGGCTGCACGGTCCAAATAGAGCTCTGGATCAGGATGGAGGCCACGCCTCCGGCAGAAATGGACACAGGCTGTCTTGTCGGGAGAAAGAACAAACCCATTATTGTTAGCGGCTTTAACAATCTGGGTAATTGCAGACTGCAGCTGCCTTTCAACGAAATGCATGCTGGATGACGAACAGAAGATGTGAAGGTCGTCAACATAAATGGTAGCCGAAACCGTAGGAGGAAGATTTTTGAGTAAACAATTAATGCGGAGGATGAACAGAGTCACCGAAAGAATGCTGCCTTGAGGAACGCCTTGTTCTTGATGGAAAAAGGCGGACAGCGTTGTACCCAGGCGCACCTGGAACACACGGTTACGAAGAAAGTTGGCAATGAAGGTTGGCAGGTTTCCCCGCAACCCACTCTCGTGGAGGTCACGGAGGATACCGTGACGCCACGCTCTATCGTAAGCTTTTTCGATGTCAAAAAATACAGACACCAGGTGCTGCCTACGTACGAACGCCTCACGAACAGACGTCTCAAGGAGCAGGAGATGGTCAGGAGCTGAACGATGACGACGGAAGCCTATTTGTGATGGAGAGAGTATTCGATGTTCTTCAAGAAAATAAATTAGCCGGGAATTAACCATTCGTTCAAGGATTTTGCACAGACAGCTAGTGAGGGCAATTGGCCGATAACTAGAGGGAGACTTGGGGTCTTTGCCAGGCTTGGGAAAAGGTAAAACAAAAGCTCTTCGCCAAGAGTCCGGGAAACTGTGCTCCAACCAAATACGGTTGAAAAGCACTAACAGATTCTCGAGAGACGACTGCGAGAGATGACGAATCATGTCATAGTGGATGCCGTCGGGACCGACAGATGTTGCGCCGGACCGATGCAGAGCCACCCGTAGTTCAACCATGCTGAAGGGGGAGTTATACTCAGTGTTATAAAAAGGCGCAAAGGAGATTTTCTGGCGTTCCGCGGTTGTTTTAATCCTCTGAAAGGACGGGAGATACGCCTGAGAACTAGAAACTGAGGCAAACGCTTCGCCCAAGCAATCCACAATCTCCCCAACTTCAGCATACGTGCAGCCGTTATTCTCAAGAATTGAAATTTGGCGGGAACTATAGTTTCCCCGGATCTTACGAATTTTTTCCCAAACAGTTTTTGAACTGGCACGTGAATTGATAGATGAAACGTACTTCATCCAAGACTCCCTCTTGCTTCGTCGACGCACCAACCGAGCGTAAGATTTTGCTCTTTTAAATTTAACAAGATTAGCATCGGTCGGATAACGCCGAAAAGTACACCAGGCCCTATGTTGAACTCTCCTAGCCGCTGCGCAATCGGGGTTCCACCAAGGCTTCGGACGTCTTGGGAGCGTCGTTGATGTTTTTGGGATAGAGAAATCTGCTGCCTGAATGATACACGTTGTGACATCAGTAACAGCTGCGTCAATTGACCCACGGGTCACCATGGCAAAAGATATTACTGCGGACGGTGTGAAGACCTCCCATTTGGCACGATCCATCCTCCAACGAGGAGAGAAAAAACTAAGCTTATAAAATTAAATTTCCTGTTGAAGAGAAAACTGCGGTAGGTAGTAGTTACCTCACTTTATACTTATTGAAACATTAAAAATATAGTTACAGAATTGTGGAGCACTAATTGCCAACTACACTACAAGATCTTAACAAAAAAATTGGGAACGGAGGTAATATATATAAGTATAGTAACTTGCACACTACTGTATATCAGCACTTATAAGCTAAAATCTCTATGACAAGACATACATTTGCATATAAAATACTTTTTTATGACCAGGTTTTTGAAAAAGGATGTTCCAACTTCTTCATATAATTCGATGTAGATTAACTTATCCATCTAAATTATATCACATCTCATTATGATTTATGAATATTGTGAAGGTAAGCCAAGTTCATGTGTTAACATAATCAACAAATTACAGGAACAGAAAAAAATAGACCTAGAAATAATACTTACCAAGAATTTTCTTATTCACATTTCCCTCCAAAACATACTGACTTTCTTGCTGGAAAAAATAAAGCACTTTTATTAAACATATTTTGCAGCTGGAAAATAATGTAAAGCTTAAAAGTGAGAGATTTATTATTTAATTTACACCATTACACAAGATTGACTGCTTAAATAAATATACCTATATTTATTTCAGTAAAAGTGAAGAGCTGTGAAAATAATGCAATGAAACTATTTAGCATGCACATCAATTGAAAGAAATGATTTGTTACATTTTTGAATTTTATTGTGCAACTCAGATTACAATATATTATGTGACTGTGTTTAACCAAAATGCTTATAGTAAAGCTATTGTTCATCATTAAAGCTGAGTTGGATTCCATAAGCATAACTGTTTTTCACACAGAGGGTAATAAAAACTGCCAAAAGGAGAGAAAACAAACAAACTACATCACAGTACATAACTGTGATATTATTCCAAAACTTCCCCCACACAATACATTGTGGTGAAGTCAGTTAACATATAGAACTTATTCAAATTATTTTTCAAATAGGTGATATCATTTGTATTAGGCCATGGACAGTGATAGCAATTACTTCAAATGTATTTGTAGATTGTTCCTTGGACTGAATTTTGAAAAACTAAAAGCAAGAATCTTTTATGGTCCTCAAATTTGTCAACTCATCAATGATTTGTACTTCACAAAATTTATGAATGATTTTTAAGCTTTAAAAAAAAAAAAAAAGACATTTTATGATGATGGAGACTTGGTGCTTCTGCTTGGTGCAGTTATGTCTTAGTTGTCAAGAACTTCTTGGGTAACCACACAGCAGACAAATATGAAGACTTGGTATTACATTATCTACCCAAACCAGCACAAAGATATATGCTGAATCGAGCAGATTCTTTATGCGGCTCAAAGTGTTATTATATTGATGTATAAATGTTAAACATTTACTGTTCATCACGTTGTTTTTGGTATAAACATAACCCTCCGACGTGACTTCCAAAATATAATGCACCATAAAAGTTTTTCATATTGGCACACATAATGCACCATAAAAGTTATTCATATCGACACATATAACGCACCATAAAAGTTATTCATAACATAATAACAGCACACTCCGAATCACATATATACAAAGAAAGTGCCCTATCTACGACGTCTATGAATATGTCCAAAAATCATCCACGGCTAATGTCCTATGTAGGCCAAGTCAAATATTCCACTCCTTTCAATTCAGGAAAGCTGGTGGTGAAATCGTGCATGTGATATGATATGCGGTCCTCAAACTGGACCAAGTCAAAATTAAAACAAAAGACACCACAAATGACCATAAGATAAAATACTTAAAAATATTACAAGGAATAAAGAGTAAAATGAAGTAAAAGTAGATGGAAGGTCACAGTCGTCAAACCACATCTCACCAGACAGGTTTCAGCATGTTTCATGCTATCTTCAGTGGTACTCCCAACAGTGCTCCTTCATCGTATAAACGTGCACACATCAGAGCCATAAAAGTTATTCATATTCATAGACATCGTAGGTAGGGCACTTTCTTTGTACACATGTGATTCGGAGTGTGCTGTTATTGTGTCGATATGAATAACTTTTATGGTGCATTATATGTTGGAGGTCACGTTAGAAGGCTATGTTTACAACAACAACAACGTGATGAACAGTAAATGTTTAACGCTTATACTATAGGTGCAAATTAGCACTCTCCACTAGCCAGATGGCAATTAACTGGCAACTTTGGCGATTAAATTTATTTTAGTGGTCGCCAGTTTGTCCATTTTTTATTTTTAGTGCCAATTTACAAAAGTATAACAATTCAGAAGTAAAGGTAAAAGAAAGTGAAACCAGTACTAACTAGGAATGGCAAAAAATCTCGATGTTTTTGAACATCGAAGTTTAGCCACCGATAATTGATGATCAAACCTCGATATTGCAGAACCCTTTTAGTGCGACAGCAATCGATTCATCGGCCTGTGCGTGTTGTGTTAAAAGAACGGTGGGCTGAATGATCAGCACTCGATTTTGACACGAGAAGTTTTTGAATCAAACAACAGATATCTGCGTGAATGATCATATCATTTATTAATCATATCGCTTTGAAATGAAATCTCCACGAATCATACTGTCAAACAGCAATAATATTGCAGAAATCATGAGAATATACAGCCTGTAAGAATCATATTGTAAGTTCGCATTTGCTGTAGTCTTTTCACTTTCACCACGTGACGGGAGGAAGGCAAATTTTATCCAAAACTTTTCCTACTACAGTTGAGGCAGGGCTCTTCACAAGAGATTGTGGGTGAATTATAGAACGTTACACTGTCGGAAATCACTTTTTTCGAGCCCCGTTCAAAGTGCAATAATGCGCAACTTGTGGTCCAGTGACAATGGCGTGTTTCTGCTTTTCTTGCGGACTTTGTCGTGCAGGGAATGAAATGTGTTTTATTACTAGAAACTCTTCACACTATTCATTTCTTTTTTCGCAAACAAACCGACACAATCACAAAATTCAATGAATTACGGATCCCCCACTTCTCCCAAATTTTTGTGTTAGGTGAGGACGAACTTTATTGACAGGTTTTTCCTCAGTATTTGCAGAAGTGTGTTTTGAATTACCTTAGAATAACATCAGCGTGTAAGGAAATCCTGAAATGGTTAGTTGGAGTGCGAGTGAAAGTTTGCCAAGTGTTAGTGACAATTTTGAATCACTTTAGAATAACATAATCGGTAATAGTATTTTCAAATTAAGGGAGTTATCATTATATATATACATATACACTGACGGAAACAAATAATCCCAACACCACGAAAAAATAGTTGTAGAGGAATGAAATGGCGGCAATACATTTGTATAGGTAACATATTTAATCGATTAAGGTTTCAAGATCACAGCTTATTGTAAGCGCGAGAAGAGCCATTTTAAATGTGAATTGCTGGTACATTAATAACCGGTGTAACTGCCAGAATGTTGAATGCAAGCACGCAAACGTTCATGCATTGTGTCCTACAGGTGCTGGATTTCAGTTTGTGGGATGGAGTTCCATGCCTGTTGCACTTGGTCGGTCAATACAGGGACGGTTAATGCTGGTTGGGGGTGACGCTGGAGCTGTCGTCCAATGATGTCCCATACCTGCAGGATTGGTGAAAGATCTGGTGATCTAGCAGGTCATGGCAACATGTTGACACTCTGTAGAGCATGTTGGGTTACAACAGCGGTATGCGGGCGAGCGTTATCCTGTTGGAAAACACCCCCTGGAATGCTGTTCATGAATGGCAGCACAACAGGTTGAATCACCAGACCGACGTGCAACTGTGCCATCAGGGTGCGTGGGATAACCATGAGAGTGCTCCTGCTATCATAGGAAATTGCTCCCCAGACCATACCTCCAGGTGTAGGTCCAGTGTGTCTCGGCCGCAGACAGGTTGATTGCAGGCGCTCACCTGGCCTCCTTCTAACCAACACACAGCCATCACTGGCACCCAGGCAGAATCGGCTTTCATCGGAAAACACAACAGATCTCCACACCATCCTCCAATGAGCTCTAGCTTGACACCACTGATGTTGCAAACGGCAGTGGTTTGGAGTAAGTGGAATGCACACTACAGGGTGTCTGGCTGCACGCTACAGGGCGTCTGGCTCCTTCAAGTAACCGATTTGTAACAGTTCGTTGTGTCACTGTGGTGGCAACTGCAGCTCGAATTGCTGCCGCAGACGCGGTACGATGCGCCACAGCCATACACCGTACACGGCGGTCTTTCCTCTCACTAGCGCCACGTGGCCGGCTGGAACCCGGTCTTTTTGAGGCAGTATCTTTCCCTTGACCACCGCTGCCAACAATCATGCACAGTGGCTACATTCCTGCCAAGTCGTTCTGCAATATTGCGGAACGAAAATCCACCTTCTCGCAGCCCTATTACACGACCTCGTCCAAACTCCGTGAGCTGTTGATAATGGCTTCTTCGTCTTCTTAAAGGCATTGTTGACTAACATCAACACCCTACGTCGAATCTCAACGATAACTAACGCTCACGAACGTTACAGCGCGTATTTACAGCAAACCTGCTTTGCATGTTCCGAGGGGCACTACTAGCGCCACTCATATGCGCCGAGCGCGAAATTTGCATAGACGTCATCTTACAGATGTACTCTCACCGCCTACCAACTGTCGTTTATCTAACACAACCCCTTCTTGGTGTTGGGATTTTTTTCCGTCAGTGTATATTGAAGTGTTAAGAAAAATCTTATAAAGTTCATGGGAAAATTTTGGCCAAAAAAATTGAAATTTATGGAAAGCACAGCTTTTTTTTTTCTTGAAGCTTGCAATTTCTAAGAAAATGGCTCAGCATTTCTGGCATATACACACATTTCATGTAGCACTTTTCCGAAGCCGATACATCGGAAAAACATCAAGGTTTCGTTACCGACGTTTGAAACTGGTAAAGAATATTTTCTGCGTAAAGTAAATGAATTTCTTTTTTGTTGTATTCTTGTAAAGAGGAAGGGAATAATCATATTTTTATATCGTGAATTGGCTGTTTTGTTTGATGTTTTATCGACGAAATCAAGTTATTTTCCTCGATGCTGCAGGAACTGATATATGAAAAAAACATCGAGGTTTACACCGATACATCGAGCGCTTTAACAGGTATTACCGTAATTTTCGGACTAAGAGCTACAGGGGAGAAATTTTGCGATCTTGGAAAGCAAAAGCTGCAGTAAAGGCAGCACCGGCATAAGGGCCGCACCTGTGAAGTCGTGGTGCTGCTTAGAAAACTAAATTACCTTCCTTATTTTCATGAATTAACTCACGCCCAATGTGACTATATGTATACTTCAAAGGCTAATTCTGCAACTCAGTGTCGATCTGCTTTATGCACTTATTTTTTCATACTGGCAAAAGCTTTTATTTATACATTTTTTATTAATTATGCTAATGATGCTATTTGTTTGCCTTTATTAAATGCTCAAAACCATTTATGTAGTCAATATAAAGTACAGTTAATCTTAAGACTCCCGTTAGAATATCGCATTGCTCGTAAAACCGCACAATTGTCTAAATTCCATTCAATGTGGATGTCGGCTACAGGATGGTTCTCTGTTCACCGCAATAGAATCCGTCTTGGAAGTAATTAATTTATAAATTATCGCTTGTAATGCTTTCGATTAAAGTTTTCTTTAATAATATGTTCCTTCTATGTTTGTTATGCTTTTTCCCCCTCATCTACAGATAATTTTGTTAGAATGAAGTTGCTTTACACTTCCTTTTACCAGCTGCCTCGCACATGTTCGCGGATCTCGCCGCCAACACTTCAAAACAGCGGTGGCTACGCTTTCTCGCTTTTTTTCTTTCAAGTGGTTTGACCTACTTTTATTTACCGCACACTGAGCCTTCGCGTTGAGTTCTGCTTTAATATGAATGGGAAAGCTCTTCCTTCTTTTTTTCCTTTCGCGTTTGTGAAGATTTTATCTTCAGCCATGTATTAAATTAATTACCCATTGTTAACATCAGATGATAATGCTACAGCGCTTATCAGTGAGAAAGCATTTTTAGCCAAAGCCTTCAACTTCCACTATCGTCAGTTAATAAAAAAAATAACAAAAATAATAAATAAAATTGAAGCAAAACTCAGGAGCACAGAGCCAAGAGACACCTGTATCGCATGCCAGATTAACCAAGAAGAGTGAACAGAATTTGTCATTCTGTCCTGCCAGTATTGTTTGGAATAGGTCACTGCTAATGGAATCATCCTGGGGCAGGCTTTTGCATTGTTCAAGCTCTTAAGGGGGATATAAAGGCATGTCTAACGTAAAGCTTCTGTTCATAAGTGGCGCTGAAAATCGCACGGTTATTTCCTACCCTCTTCTTGTGGGGGTGTTAGTGTCATGACCATTTTCCCTTATCAGATGCAGGATCAGTTTACAGCTAGCTCCCTACTATCCTTTCTCACCCCCATGTTTTCCCAAGGGGGAAGCTCAGTACATTTCCTTTACAACGTCGTTTTAGGCAAGTAAAACGCAAGCTTTTTTTTTTTTTTCTTTCTGCTAACACAAATGATCCGAAAATTTGTGCTTATAAGGCAGCAAAGGGGAACTGATAAATAATTCAAATTTTAACAGATAACGGTGAAGGAGGAAATTTACTTTACTGTTTTATCTTTTTTCACTATTTTTAAAGTTATATATTCATTTTTTTTTTTTTAATTCCAAGGGACAGGGAAAGACCCAGAAGAAGACCACATGGGAGATGGGTGGATGAAATTCGAAAGTATGCGGGAGTGACATGGAGGAGACTGGCACAAGACAGACCGTTGTGGAGGAAACTTGGGGAGACCTTCGTCCAGCAGTGGATTGATAATGGTTGACGATGATGATGATATTCATTTTTACTCTATCCTTTTGCAGTTTCACTGTTTTATACGTGCACTTTCTCACCAGTAATGCCTGATAGCATATGAATGTCGTCCCAAAGACATCAGCAGGTGCCTTGCCAATAAACCATTTTCTTCAACCTAGATTGAATTTCTTGTCCTTTTATATGGCTATTATGTCCTTTGTGTGGAGAGTAAATTCTCTTTAGAATATAGGATGTTGTGCTCTGATTGCGCTTGCAATCAAGAAATTACACGTGACTTGAAATATAAAGCATCTGTGCTATGGGCATAGTACTGGCCCACATCAATCCATATTTCTCCAGTACTACAGAGGAATAAACCAAGCACATAATTACGAAGTTCATAATGTTAACATTTTTAGTTTCATACAGAGAGCCTAATGGTCGAATATATCGGTGCATATTTCTTCCGTTACATTAGTTGGGACTGATTTCGTCCGCTAGCCGCATTTTGCAAATTTGTATCAGCATCTAGGTTGTTTCGAAAATTAGAGAAGAAAAAATTAGGGAATCGCTAATATTTCCCTGCAAAGAATAAATGGGTTTATAAAAAGATTATATATACATTAGTGGCATAAAAAAACCTGTCCGTGATGTAACATAGTTTTCAATAAATAATATTTCTGAAAAACACTTGCTCACAAAATAAGTGAAGAGTCGTTTGCTAGGTTATATTCCAAAACGCAATGGTTTTTCAAATAACATTTTTGTACCAAGGATAGAAAGTGAGTTTCGAAGATATTTTCTGTGTTGGGAAGCGAATGTTTTTCGACTGATAATCCAAGAATACGAATGAATTTATACACGCAGCTTGTAAATAGTATTATGTTATTATGCATTGGTGAACATTTTATTTAGCGCATAATAGCTTTTCAACATTTTTATATACACAAATTTTGCTTTAAATAAAAATTTTAGAGTATGATAAATATGTCTGATGCACCCAAAGTTAATATTTACGATATTACAATAGTACGGTTGCAGCCTAAAGGAGTGATGCTTTTTTCCCAAGCGGAAGATTAAGTTTATTTGTTACTCCAAACAACCATTATATACACATATTTGTACTAGTACAAAATTTATTTCTTTTCTGATTTGTGGCTTGTAAATGAAAAGCATTCACGTAGAATGAGTTATTTTGGTTCGTCACAGCGGACAGAATATAGAAAGTAAGAAAATAGAGGTCGAGCACAATGTCCAAACTTCTCTATATGCCTGGGGAAGGAAACGGCAATCCATATGGGAAATTACTGAACTCTGAGAAAATATGAAGAATCGATATCTGTAAAGCAAGAATGCAGTACCCCGAGGTTACGCCAACCCAGCAGAGTGCAACGCTATGCACCCCATAGTGTCATGATGGACACAGCAGTGCAGATACAGTTCCGGACGTCCGCACATGTTGATCGGAAATAAGTGCAGACATCTAGCGTGCATGCTGCAGCAAATCGTACACTCTACCAGACTACAGTTTATAAAACAGAGGCATCATTTGGAAACCCGACACTCTTTCCTTAGCAACAGCTTGCTAGCAGATTCTTTGCAAACCTATTGCCCCGCAGTCAGGGGCGGCCCGTGATACTTGTACATGGTTCACTGTAAACCGCCACACAGGAAAACTGCCACACAAGAAAACTGCCACACCGGAAGATTGCCACACAGGAAAACTGCCACACGCTTTTCATTAAGGGGCCGGGCACAAATTTCTATTCCTCGTTGTTGACTGACATTAAATAAAACAGCACAAAATCACAATATGTAGCATTATATGTTCTAATATATTGAGTATAATTATACATTATTTGATGGCATGAGTTCGGTACGAAAAACTGACAATTACCATAATACCTATAATTGTTTACTGCTAAGTGGTAATACCTAAAAGATAAATTTGAACACTAGAATATACATACTAACCAGAGGCAACTTTAGATCTTTTTAGGCCCTAGGTGCTAAAAGATTCAGGGGCACCTCTCCCTTCTTATCGTCGCAGAAATTTTCATTCGTCAGATTAACATAAAAAAAAGTAAAGTCAAGAAAAAGGTTTTTATGCTTTTTGAAATGCCATTCTATCTTCCTATAGTTAGAAAGTTTTGTAAGAAACAGTGCTAGTGCAATCACTTTCTATGTCCGTGCACATCGAACATTTTGTGTTTAGAGATATTAAAAAAAATATTCTTGTGGCTAGTAGGAAATCAAAGGACATTAAATTTGGCATGTTAAATTCCCCATATACGTCATGAATTTACCACTATGGGCTGTCAAAGTCGAAAATTCAAAACATTAAACTTCTTTTGTGAAGAAACTATTCAACTTAGAGGGAAAAATTATTTCTGTGCTTCTCAGATAGATTAGGCTTAACTTTTACTTCTCAAATATTTAAATTTTCCATTTTATTCGTTAATTACTTGATAGAGTCCAAAGAATTTGGTTTCCACAGATTTTTTAAACATTTTTTTGGGAATGGTAGGATATTAACATTCATTAAATTTTTCCCATTCTAAATTACATTGCTATATCATAAATTTCCCGCCGAGAGTTCTCAAAGTGGAAATCTAGTAAATTTTAGCTTTACGCTACGAAGAGAACATTTCAGTTACAGCAAAATTTCTTTTTTAAGTTTTGTACGTTAGGCAATACTGATTACTTTAGCACCTTTTCATTTGCAAATTACTTGGAAAATTTAACGCTAAGGGAGCTGTAAATAGAATTTCTCTAAATTTATCAATACGTTGCGTATTTGCCATAAAATTGGAATGCGTTTCAATTACAAAACGTGCTTTTTCTATTGCTTCAGCTTTGGAGAATCATCTTGTTTTTATGGCATCAGCAAATTAGTTAGGCAACGAGCAGGGTGTCCAGCAAAAAAAAAAAAAAAAAAAATTCCTGAAGACATTAGCAACCGAAAAAGTCCTCCACATTAGAAAATTCATGTAAAATGCCATTTTTAAAACATTACTTCATTTAAAAAGGGTGGATAACTTTAGGTGGAGGAGTTTTCCTGTGATGAACAATTCCCTAAATCGAAGAGATTCAGTCGTCCATGGCATAGACGAATGCCATGGACCAAGAAAGCTGGACAGTAAGAATTTCATCAGTTACTGCAGGAAAGCGAGAATGTGAAGTTTCTTGAAAGTATTTTTTTATTATTATTTTCATGGGAAAATTGAGAAGATATGCATTTTTTTTCTATTCTGTCATAAAGATGAATGAGAATTTTTATACCTGCACTGCAGTTATCAGAAACAGAAGCATGATAATTATTAGGTGTGCAAATAAGTTTTAAAGCGTTTTAAGGCAACGCAACATGTAGTTTGAGAGAAACCAACAATACCTTTACGAAATCAAAATATGCGCCGTCATTATCTATCACCTTCCGCCATCGGTCGAGCAGCTGACGGATTCCAGCAATGAAGAACATTTTGTCATGCGACGCGAGAAGCCATCAACCCATTTTTGCATTTCGTCACATGTCCGGAACCGTACAGCAGATAAACCATGATGCATCGATCGGAACAAATGATAGTCTGGAGGAGCTATGTCAGGACCATACGCCGGGAGCTGCAAAACTTCCCAGCCAAGCGTCAATAACGTTTCCTTGGCAGATTTCGGCACATGCGGCCTGGCGTTGTCATGCAATAATTTCACAGAACGCAAGCCTTTGTCTGTGAATGGACGTTTCCGACAGATTTCCTGGTTCAATCACAGCAATTGTTGCTTGTAGCGATCAGCAGAAACAGTTTGACCCTGTTCCAATAGTTCATAATATAGCACACCCTTCATATCCCACCAGCCGCAGAGAAGAATTTTCTTGGAGTGAATATTGCGTTTCGGTGTCGAAGTCGTTGCTTCACTGGGGTCTACCCAGTGATTTTTGCGTTTGGGATTGTCGCACTATATCCACTTTTCATCATCCGTAACGAATTTTCACAGGGAAGACTTCTGTGTTGTTTATTCAATAGATTCAAACACTTCAAGACACGCTCATCCTTGTTCCTCTGGCTCAGGTCATGTGGCACCCATTTTCCTTCCTTCTGAATCTTTCCCATTGCGCGTAAATGATTGGAAATTATTTGTTGAATTACCCCCAGTTGTTCAGCTAGTTCTTTTTGCATTTGAGACAAATCTTTATCCAGCAATGCTTGTTGCATGCTGGATAAAGATTCGTCTCAAACGCAAGAAGTTTGATTCGTCTCAAACGCAAATTCCTCTCAAACGTAGCAGGCACTGTTGCAGCATGTACAGTCAGGAAAAAATGAGACCGAAATATACATGCACATAATTAAAAATTTGCAAAAATTTACAGAAATACTGTTTAGTATTTTCTAAAAAAATTAAACAAAATTATGCTTCGTAAAGCGGAAGTGCATATTGCGTATTAACCAATCATGGCCTTTCTAAAGCTGTGGGAGCCTTGTTGACCTACAGGGTCTGCTGCAGAGAGTAAGAGATGGCCGCTATCAACCTGTGCTTCAGCACAGGTCTTCTGTAAGTGACGGCACGTCACTGAACCCTCCCCACCCGGAGGGCACAAGAAACCAGATGATCAGAACTGGCTTCACCAGCGGCTGCTGATGCCATCTCCTCTCTCTTCTAACCTCCTTGGTCCCCGACTGCCCGAAGATAGGGTGGGTCATCTGACTGTACAACATATTTACACTTTATGATTATGACCTCGAATAGGTTCTCGTCTCCGAATGTAGAACTAGACTTTTGTATTTTGTGGGAACCCAGACAAACCGAAAATTTTTCTTTTATAAAGCAGACAGTTTTAGATGCTTTTAAACAACGGTACTTGTGGTATTGTCTGTCAGGTCAAATTTGATGAGCACAAACAATAATTCTCTTTGGAGGAACAATAAACAGTCTGAGGGGTAAATTTTTATACACACTTTCTATATATAGTAAACGGGGAATGAATAATAAAAAAAAACTTGAAGAATTGATAACGTAAAACAAAATTTATGCATATATGCTTACGTGTTTTTTCCCCACGAAATACGCGCAAAAATATTAGGGGTTCGAGGAACCCACAAGAAAATAATTTGGGGTTCAAAAAGTGTCTCGAACCCACGAAGTCGGACTCTATGGTTCCTTTACAGAGTCCGAACATGGATGAAACCTATTTTTGGGCCTCGTAATTCACGTTTTCGAATGTCATTTTACTGGTACGATAAGTCTTGTCATTACCTCTTAAACTAAACTTAATGGGAGGAAAGGAATTTTAAGGGAAAGATGGGGATGCATGTAAAACATAGAACTAAAGAGCAAAATGTTCATTATATTCTACAAAAATTGGCCAGAAATAACACCCCAATTTCTAAGCTCAGTTCTAATGTAGTATAAAGTAATATTACCCTCAAAACAATATTTAGTGAGCCAGCATTGCTAGTTTAATAAATTCATACTTGTAGATAAAGTATTTCGATTTCCGGCGGAAATATGCCCCCAAATCTTCCCAAACGCAGAACAACAAATTTAACCCTCTCTGTATGACTTTTCTCGTTTTTTAGATACAAAATTAAAAATTATATATAATTCATTATTTTTGAGACCCTCCAGCATCACGGGATCACGCTCCTGGACGTCATTGGCTTTCCTGTAAACCCATCCCAGACAGCAGGCCAATTAAGAATTCACCTGAAACAATAAAAAGTGTGAGAAGCGTGAATGCTTCCTTCACCTACCACAAGTGGAGTAACTAACTGGCACAATGTGCCCCCTCCCCAAATAAAAGGTTTACTTCAGCAGATGCATTTTTCGTGGTGTGTGTGTGTGTGTGTGTGGTGGTTGAGGGGGGGGGGGTATGAAGTGAGGGAGAGTGTCTGCAAAAGTAACGGTGGTACTTAGAGCCCTGTAGTTCTAACTTTTTAAGTAATAAATTTGGCAATACGTGTAATTGCTTTGTCCAAAAATAAAAAAAATTACTTGAAGAAATCACCCTTTTACACATGGCAGATCTGCGACTGCCATGTCGTGCACGTAATCCTAGGTAACCAACTGTTTTCCCACATTTTCTACGGGTAATCCCACTGTGGCCTCTCGCTTTTTCCTCAGCAGCGGAGCGAGAGGGCGATTGGAGAACTATCGTATTACAATTCTAAGCCAAAGGGCCGAACACTTTCAATCTGTGGGGCATTCAGTGTTTTAAAAGTAAAACTAGGCATTTATTTAGGCAAAGCTAAATACAGTATATCTTAAAGCAAAATATGAATATTTGGGTTAATTATTGTGCGTGTTCGATTTCTTTCATAAAACAGTAACTGGCAGCTGCAGTACGCTCCTTCGTTACCTGCGCTCCCCGCCCCCACTGCTGCGAGGGTGGGAGCGGGTGGTTACACCACTGCCTACCACTAAAAGGAAGGCTAAAGTATTTTAACCGTTCCTTTCAAAATAAATACATCGATAAGAACGCGAAAATTCGGAGTATCAGCAAGAGCAAGAAAAAATATATTTTAATAATATGAGAAAGTAAAATATCAATGGATAATAAAAACAAAGTGGTTGCTTTAAGGATTGATTTGTTTCGGTCCGTGAAAGCCAAAACAAAACTGGTAGTCCAATCATACGTTTTTGGGCCCCCCCTCAAACTCTGGGGCCCTAGGCGCGCGCCTAGTTGGAAATCCGCCTCTGATACTAACATATATAGAGTTTATTCGTTATTCGCTGAAGAACCAAGCGCATAACATGATAGCAACTTATTTTACAAATATACAAGCAACACACAAAATCACAATATATACCATTACACTAAAATATATTTATACACACAATTTGACACTTACACACAGTCGCATCAGAATAATATTACCATCACCGGAATTAGTATACCCGCTGAGGCGTGTCACGGGGTGCACATGACAAGGTCTACTACACAGATATAGAAGCGGCTGGCCAGAACAGATGAGCCATAGTGCGTCACGTCTGGGCACATTAGACAGAGGTTGTGATTTGATGGACGTTCAAAAAGGATGATCAATGGCTACCGAGCAAGGGTGGAAGCAGCTCATAAAAATAAGACTTCATGGGCTGTTCGCGAGTTGCTGTAGTAAGGGTGTACCAAGAATGGATCACTAGCACACAGAGTACCTCTCGAAGTCATAACTGTGGAGCCCCAAAGGCCATCGACCCCAGAGGAGAACGTCGCCTCCTTCGACTGGTAAAGGGCAATCAAAGCGCAACAGTGCAGCAGTTGACCACGCAAATGAACACTGGGGCAACCAGGTACATGCTTCCAATAACAGTAGAGCGAACACTTACACATTTATGGTTTACGGGTTATTTTCTCAAATTAAAAAAAAGATTGATTTATCCTAGACAGGAAATGAAACATGATGAAAAACGAATTTAAAAAGCTATTACAAATTCCGAAACGAAGACTGTTGCTGCTATTTGTGAGCTCATAGCTTTTGTTATTTGGACACTAGAATACGTTTAACTTTCTTAAAAAAAAAAGTACCAAAATTTTATATCATACACTTGTTTTACCAGTGACCTGTTCAGTGAGGGGTGGACAAGGTTTCCGGGCCCCTCTTCATTAGGTATCACTTGGTTCTTCGTTCTCTGGCTGCTTTTTTAAAAATATATTGGTACATATTTTTAAATATATATTTTACGAATAAGAAGAAGCGCCCTTAGTATGGGGTATATATTTTTATCACTTTGCAATATTTTGGCAGATGTTTTCTTCAGGATATCTTTTTATTTGCATCTTCAATATTTTGGGCCACCCCATAAAGAAATCCTCCATAAGCCACTGTGTCTTACTTTCACTATTCATCATTTTTGATAATTATTTTTCTTTTCATTTTTCACAATTACATTTTTTTCATGGAAAAAAATAATAAACGAGAAATTAATGCGGATTTGTTTGTTCTGTCGTGGCCAAACATTCATTCCTTGTCCCAATAGCCCTGCTCCGTCCCGATTAACGTTGGTTCTGTTTTTAAACATTATTCGTGAAGAAGGGTCAGCACAATAGGTTTCACACGTAATTACTCTTTCCCCAAATACTACAGAAACCTGATACCATCAGTCGATCCCCTTCGCTGAGGGGGAAATCTCATTCCCCATCCCCTGCTTAGCTGGGGATGATTCGTCAAAGCTTCGGTCAGCATCTTAGAGTAATCAGCATGTGATTTCTTTTTTACATAAGTTTGAGGGTAGAAAAGCCAATAAACTGTAATGTAAGTGATTTAAATAATTACTGACATCCTAAACTAAAGGCTATGACAGCTCAGTTATTATTATTTGTGTGAAAACTTTTAATATTCAAGGAAAACGTCAAGGTTATGCCACATTTTCAGTACTAGACGTCCTAGAGCGCCACCTAGTAACGATAGGCTACACTACTCCATCTCAAAGAAATTTAATTTTAAAATATTTCCTATAATTTTTTCTCAAATTTGATTGCCACTCCCTATAGTTCAGTGCCTTCTTCGTATGTGTGCGAATTTTCACAAGTCAGGAAGCATTTCTTGTATGAGAACTTATGTAACAAAATTTTCCTATTGAAAATACATTGGCGGATTTTCACTTGACGTCCACCTTAAGCTTTTGTTCAGGGAAAGGCCCATCAAACCGGTCTCCCCACCCCATTGAAAATCAACGTTCCTTCCCTTGGTTGCATCGCACCTTCCGCATACCCTGGGCATGCTCTCCACAGAAGCCTCGGACGTCACCCTACTGGTCTGTGTGCTTATGTCCCCATTCCATTCTCACGCAAAGGGCATTTGAAGTCCTCCCCCACTTTCCATCCTAAACCAACATCATGACAGCAGAGTTATCGTTTAAATAGATGTGTTTCTAACGTATGAGTAGAAGGGGGTAGGGGGCGATCACAGTAGAGTCTGTGAAAAAAAAGACTTTGTTTGAAAAAATTTACTAAGC
This sequence comes from Macrothele yani, assembly GCA_039090855.1. NCBI lineage: Eukaryota > Metazoa > Arthropoda > Arachnida > Araneae > Macrothelidae > Macrothele > Macrothele yani. The sequence continues at coordinate 123,170,294 of CM077010.1, read as the reverse complement.
ATCTGCATGAAAAAAAAAGGGGGAGGGAAGAAACAGTCTTATCGAAAATAAATTCGGCATAAGGGCCGCACACCCCAAAAATTTCACCTTTAGTAACGTAAGAGCGGCGGCTCTTAGTACAAAAATTACGGTATTGGTTGCTCGATTTGATTTGGTGAGTAATCACCATTATATTGAGCAGAGATTTTACTCACCGATGTGCCCATTTACTGTTGCAGATGGAAAAGTACAAATTCATCGGCTCATTAGCAAACACATCGAAAAATTGAGGTTTTCACTGATACATGGTAAGTTTCCACCGATACTATCAATGTTTTGGGAATGAGTAAACCCAGAGGAAAAAAGAGATTTTTAAAATGGTTTTTATTTTGTGCAGTGAGTGGCTTTTATGTTCAGATAAAGCCATTCATGTAAATAATAGTAGCTACATTGTAGTTCCCATTAATCTCCTCCTCTTTTATTTTATTATGCTGGAGGCTTCTTTTTGGCCACTAAGATTTGTTAACTTACCAGCCAGTTTTTTTTTTCTTTTGTGGCTACTAACATTTTTGGACTTACTGGCCACTTAGCTAAAATTTCAGTTTGCACCTATAGTTTATATGTTAATATAATAACAGTGGTAAAAGTGCAGACTACGCATTTTGGAGCAGCCTCTGGAGCAGGAACATCTACATGTCGGAGCAGTTCGGAGCAGCTAATAAAATTATACCCTGAGTGTCGTTTGGAGGGGGAAATCTATAGTATATTTTTCAGCACCAATTAATACTTGGAAAGACACAGCATAATTTCCAAGCATGATTAGTCACAATCACACACTAATGGTAGTTCTAATTTCACATTATGCAAAATCACTAGATTTTAAAAGCGAAAAATCTGAACTATCACAGTCTTGGTAAACTAATTTCGGAAATAATTAGCATATAACGAAAATGTTAAGATAAAAAATTAATTATACATTCTAAACCTTTTTTACAAATTAAAACTATTTAATAACTAAATGCTTACCAGTTAATTACAGCTTTGCTGTTTCATTTTCCATTGAATGAGATTCATATTTATAATCCTACATCACTGTGCTACTAAATGTGATTTAAAATTGTCAATTTTTTGCTAGTAAATCTTCATGTCAAAGTCATATGATGAAGGTTGGTGTATAGGAGAACTGAACTCATTATTTAAACAGGGATATATATACTATACCTGAAGCAGAATCTTTTCCAGGAGTCTGCAATGCAGAAAGGAAAAGCTAAAAACTGTCTGCAAGATAAAGAGAAGCCTAAATATTTTTTCTAGAAAATTTATCATTCTGCACCACAACAAAGCAAAATTTTAGAAAACTGCCAAATTTGTGATTTCGATAACTGTACAAATTAGTATTTAGTCGCAATACTCAAACTAGCTTTTTCCTGATAAGAAAAAAGAAAGATTTTATTTTATTCAGAATTTAAACATCATTCCTTAGATGCTTCTGAATTTTTAAAAAAATAATCAGGAAGTATAAACAATAATAGTAAATAGTTTGAAATTTGTAACTTTTTTTTTTATTTTGCATTTAGTTAATTGATTAAACTTTCAACTCCATCCTTTAAAGGATGTACCACCTGATACAGTTGTGCTCTTTTTATTTCCTGCAGCAATTCTGTGGTATTGGAGGCCTCATCAGCTGATGATTCAGACAGCTGTGTAAGCGTAATGATCATGTCAAGTGTGGAAATGATAGCAATCATATATGTTGTTTGAAATCTCTTTTGTGAATTGACTGCAGTTTTTGAGAAAAATTTAGTGAATTTGTTAAAATGTGGTGGCAGCATTTTCACTGATTTAATTAAACCCCAAAAATAATAAAATTTTATTTTATTCAGAATTTAAATAAAATTAAAGTGAGAAATAAGGCAAGAGTTTTTGTAAAAGAAAAAAAAAATTTCCCCTCATCAATCTGAAAAGAAATTATCATTAAGTAAATAAAAAAGAAAAAAATTGTGATCATCAGCTATTGGAATGCTGTGTAATATGATCGTGGAAATGCAACAAGAGACGTTCAATATATGATTTTAAAAGGTAGAAATACGATTTTAGTAAAAGCACACACACACACAAAAGAAACTTTCACCTCAATCTACCTAAGATAAAGCTATCTCGAAGAATAAAAAAAAAGTAAAAAAAAAAAAACCTGCGACTGTCAACTTTCCAGAATGCCATGGAAACGGAGAACGAAATGTTGCAAACACTAAAAAATATGGCTCTTCAAAAAAACGTACACACACTTTTTTAATATAACTGAAACAAAGCTATCTGGAAGCTAAAAACGGAAAATGTGTGATCATCAGCTCCCGGAATGGCGCATGATACGCCCATGAAAACGGAGGAGTGACGATAAAAAAATGCGTAAAAATATGATTTTTGAAAAAAAAAAAAAAAGCTTCATAAATCTAACTGAAATAAAGTCATCTGGAAGGGAAAAAAAAAGAAGAAAAAATTTGGACGTCAAGTTTCTGAACACCGATGGTCGCGAAAACGGAGAAGAGAACATTGAAAATGCTTTAAAAATATAGGTCTTGTAAAAAAAAAAATATATAACATAAATCTGACAAAAGAGATAATACGGACGCCAAGAAAAGAAAAATTATGGCCAAAAATAAACGATCTGCACACCTTTCCGAAAATCTGAGATGGATGCCACAGTGTTGTGCTGTTCCTGCTCCCATGGTGAGTTCAGCAAATAGTAGAGAATTTTTTTTTTAACATGTGAAATAAATAATATAAACTTTTGAAACTTTCTAAAAGTAATCTGCAGCGCCCGCCGCTGTGCCGCACGCACCATTTCTGTTACTGGGCAGAAGCGAAAGGCAATCGCAATGCATTCTGGGGTCCCACCGGAAAGGCTAAAAATAGATGGTGAGAGTGTAAGCAGGAGATAGTTTTATACAGAACAGAGCAGATGCAGGGGAATTCTGCTGGGAAAAAAATCACCAAATGTATAATAATTTAATCACAGCCATTTTAAAATAGATTTGAGAGCTTTTTAAGATTTCAGGATGTTAGGAAATTTATTTCTATATCAAAACATATTTTTTTTTAAAACATACTATATTTTGGCGCAAGCTTGGCGCAATTCGATGAAAATTATGTATTTCAGAGCAGCACAGCGCAGAACTTGAAAATTTGCACACTTTGGCGCAGTTGGCCCAACTCTTCCACCACTGTAATAATGAAGACTTGGTGCAAAACATGCTCGCTAACTTTAAAGTTTTGGGTACTAATATGAGCATAAAGGTATACTTTCTCCATATCCACTCAGACAGTTTTCTGGATAATCTTAGTGATTTCAGTGAGGAACAAGGGGACAGCTTCCATCAGGATACAGGGTTCCTGATAGCGTGCGCAGACGTGCATTTCGCGCAAAGAAGTTTGAATTAGCGCAAGAAAAATAAAGTGACGCGCAAAATGGGTGCGCGCACAGAAAGATTTTAATCGTGAGCTATTAGCATGGAAAATCTATACGAAGGCCATGCCATTTCAGATCATGTGTGCCGATTTCACGACGTCACGGTACAATCCTATTATTCGTCACGTGCCGATTTCATGTCGTCACAGTACAATCCCAGTATTTCCCTTCCGGTCGTACAATAAACAGATTACATGATAATCCGCGTAGAGTGCAACGAGACGAAAGCCTATGTGCTGCTAAGGGTGATAAAACCATTACGGTTTCGGCCACATGATTACCGAATTACGGACAGGTTGGAAGAATTGCGGATTACAATGTATTTCGTAAAAGTTCTGAATTTTGTGTCCTTTTTTGTTAAAATCACGGTTTAAACTGCGATTTCGCATTTTGCGAATATATTTATAGTTCTTTTCGCACAAATGCGAAAACGTTTAGTTGGTCCCGTTTCTAAGTAAGCGCCTTTGAAAGTCAGATATTGGATACATCAGCAAAGCCAATATCGGACGGATATGGGGTGAAGAATGGCAAGAGGATATTGGATGCATTGGCAAAGCTGATATTGGGTTCGGGTGAAGAACGACAAGGTGATATTACATAATATGTCGGAAAAGCCGATATCGGTGCAATGACGTCCACATACCTGCCAAGAATTCTGAATTTCCCGAAAGTTTTCCGGAGTTTTGGGTAGTTTTATGGTCGGAAGATAGTTTCTTCCGGATTTTCGCCAAAATGGCCTGTAAATTTTTTTTTTACTGATGGAACTTGATATCGTTGTTATTGTTGCTTAGTGTAAACTCCAGCTTTTGTTTTATTATGATCTCATAGCGATTGAACCTTATGTTATCTCATGTTTCTAGCTGGGAGCGATCGCACACACCCCTCCCGCCAATCCTTCCAAACTTGCTCTCCCTCAGTGTTGGAATAGCTGCGTTAATTGCGCCAAAGTGCAAATTTTTTTTTAATTCTGCGCCATGCAGAGTTTGCCAAAATGCGTAATTACGCATCTAGTATGCATCAAAAAGTGTGTTTACGCATCGAAATTTTACCAACGCGTAAAAATACGCATTGGGACGGTATTTCGTCTTTCAAAAACGGAAGTAAACGAAATAAAGATTTCCATAATCTTAATTTCTTTTTCCTGCGATGTTGCCTCTGTCCAGCATTGCTGTTATGCATCACTTTATTCCAAAAATATTTGTATTTCAGTTGGAAAATGTAAGGAAAATTTCCGAAAACGGAAATTCGACGGTGCAAAAATTTCTCTGTAATCTTCAGGCATGAGCGTGTAACCGCTTCGAGAAATTTCTCCTTTTCCGTCATAACTAGAGTTTTCCTCGAGATCGATGCATAACTGAACAGAAATTTCGGGGCAATTGGTAGCGGAGGAGAATGATTTTCGCTGGAAACTTTCGAAAACGGAAGTTTCTCGTCTTTCAAAATTATTGAAAACGGAAGTTAGACGCAGTGAAGATTTCTCTCATAATTGTAATTTTATTTTTCACGCGATGTTTCCTCTGCCTAGTATTGTTGTTAAATATCATTTTATTTTATAAATATTTGTATTTCAGCTTGAAAATGGAGGGAAACTGTCTGAAAACGAAAATTGGACGTAGCAAAGATTTCTCCCGTAATTGCCTTTTTTCCCCCAACGATGTTCTGAACATGTATATCCTGTATTCTTAAATATTCCCCCACCCCCAAAATAAGGTTTGCATTTCAGCTTGACAAAGAGAGGCGGGGGGGGGATAAAGATTTTTCCCGTTATCGTAATTCTTTTCCCTGAAAACGAAAGTGAAGAAGCTGAAAATTTGTAAGAATTGATGCATGGTGTTCAAAAGTATTCATATTATCAAAGTTACACTATTCATCCTTTATCTAAAATAGCCACTGTCTTGTCATTGCTTAAACAAAATCAAGTTATTTCTAAAATTGTATCATTCAATTTAAAAAAAAAAAAATTCAAAACCTTGAAAATCATCACTATTTCTGAACTCCATCTATAAGCGACTGATACAGAAAAATAATTGAATACAAGTATCGTCAAACATACTGCTAGCACATCCCATACACTACTGCTCTTCCCTAATAATAGATAATCATAAATTAACAGTTCTGGTACTGTCTCAAATCTTCTTGATTTTATAGTAAATCTTGATTTTTGCAAGCAATCTTCTTGATTTAGGAATGGGGGGGGGGGGGAATTGTGGTAACATACTTTGATAATCATTGCAAGCGAGTGAGATGCATGCTGCTCTCTTTGCCATGCCTACAAACCAGTTCAGCAGGTGAAAATATTGCCAAACTTGTGTCTGAAGAATTTCAGTATCTTGGTATTCCGTGGATGAACTGTGTTGCCTTATGTGATAAGACTCCTGTTATCGTGGGGAGAAAAATTGGTGACTCTCTGAAAATAATAATGCGTCTCACTCTCTAAAAATGAAACTCATTAACAAGGTTTGTTAATCTTATTTTATACTTAAATACTAATTTTTTTTGTAAATATTTCTTTATTTGTATTAAATAATTAACTGTAATTAAAAAAAATAGAGAAACCTATAATATATAATTTTATTATTTATAAAGTGTAAATACGCGCCACTGAACGAGTGTTGATGTCCCGGTTTTTGATTTTGAAAAGTTGGCAGCTCTGATATTTGTTCTTACTATAACACAATGGAAAAGTTCCTCATTAGAAAGAGGAAGCGTTCTACTGACGATTCTGCAAGTTCGGCATCGAGTGCTACGATTTTAAACAGTGAAATATTTTGATTTTGAAAAGTTGGCAGCTCTGATATTTGTTCTTACTATAACACAATGGAAAAGTTCCTCATTAGAAAGAGGAAGCGTTCTACTGACGATTCTGCAAGTTCGGCATCGAGTGCTACGATTTTAAACAGTGAAATATTTTGATTTTGAAAAGTTGGCAGCTCTGATATTTGTTCTTACTATAACACAATGGAAAAGTTCCTCATTAGAAAGAGGAAGCGTTCTACTGACGATTCTGCAAGTTCGGCATTGAATGCTACGATTTTAAACAGTGAAATATTTTGATTTTGAAAAGTTGGCAGCTCTGATATTTGTTCTTACTATAACACAATGGAAAAGTTCCTCATTAGAAAGAGGAAGCGTTCTACTGACGATTCTGCAAGTTCGGCATTGAATGCTACGATTTTAAACAGTGAAATATTTTGATTTTGAAAAGTTGGCAGCTCTGATATTTGTTCTTACTATAACACAATGGAAAAGTTCCTCATTAGAAAGAGGAAGCGTTCTACTGACGATTCTGCAAGTTCGGCATCGAGTGCTACGATTTTAAACAGTGAAATATTTTGATTTTGAAAAGTTGGCAGCTCTGATATTTGTTCTTACTATAACACAATGGAAAAGTTCCTCATTAGAAAGAGGAAGCGTTCTACTGACGATTCTGCAAGTTCGGCATTGAATGCTACGATTTTAAACAGTGAAATATTTTGATTTTGAAAAGTTGGCAGCTCTGATATTTGTTCTTACTATAACACAATGGAAAAGTTCCTCATTAGAAAGAGGAAGCGTTCTACTGACGATTCTGCAAGTTCGGCATTGAATGCTACGATTTTAAACAGTGAAATATTTTGATTTTGAAAAGTTGGCAGCTCTGATATTTGTTCTTACTATAACACAATGGAAAAGTTCCTCATTAGAAAGAGGAAGCGTTCTACTGACGATTCTGCAAGTTCGGCATTGAATGCTACGATTTTAAACAGTGAAATATTTTGATTTTGAAAAGTTGGCAGCTCTGATATTTGTTCTTACTATAACACAATGGAAAAGTTCCTCATTAGAAAGAGGAAGCGTTCTACTGACGATTCTGCAAGTTCGGCATTGAATGCTACGATTTTAAACAGTGAAATATTTTGATTTTGAAAAGTTGGCAGCTCTGATATTTGTTCTTACTATAACACAATGGAAAAGTTCCTCATTAGAAAGAGGAAGCGTTCTACTGACGATTCTGCAAGTTCGGCATCGAATGCTACGATTTTAAACAGTGAAATATTTTGATTTTGAAAAGTTGGCAGCTCTGATATTTGTTCTTACTATAACACAATGGAAAAGTTCCTCATTAGAAAGAGGAAGCGTTCTACTGACGATTCTGCAAGTTCGGCATCGAGTGCTACGATTTTAAACAGTGAAATATTTTGATTTTGAAAAGTTGGCAGCTCTGATATTTGTTCTTACTATAACACAATGGAAAAGTTCCTCATTAGAAAGAGGAAGCGTTCTACTGACGATTCTGCAAGTTCGGCATTGAATGCTACGATTTTAAACAGTGAAATATTTTGATTCTGAAAAGTTGGCAGCTCTGATATTTGTTCTTACTATAACACAATGGAAAAGTTCCTCATTAGAAAGAGGAAGCGTTCTACTGACGATTCTGCAAGTTCGGCATCGAATGCTACGATTTTAAACAGTGAAATATTTTGATTTTGAAAAGTTGGCAGCTCTGATATTTGTTCTTACTATAACACAATGGAAAAGTTCCTCATTAGAAAGAGGAAGCGTTCTACTGACGATTCTGCAAGTTCGGCATTGAATGCTACGATTTTAAACAGTGAAATATTTTGATTTTGAAAAGTTGGCAGCTCTGATATTTGTTCTTACTATAACACAATGGAAAAGTTCCTCATTAGAAAGAGGAAGCGTTCTACTGACGATTCTGCAAGTTCGGCATCGAATGCTACGATTTTAAACAGTGAAATATTTTGATTTTGAAAAGTTGGCAGCTCTGATATTTGTTCTTACTATAACACAATGGAAAAGTTCCTCATTAGAAAGAGGAAGCGTTCTACTGACGATTCTGCAAGTTCGGCATTGAATGCTACGATTTTAAACAGTGAAATATTTTGATTTTGAAAAGTTGGCAGCTCTGATATTTGTTCTTACTATAACACAATGGAAAAGTTCCTCATTAGAAAGAGGAAGCGTTCTACTGACGATTCTGCAAGTTCGGCATCGAGTGCTACGATTTTAAACAGTGAAATATTTTGATTTTGAAAAGTTGGCAGCTCTGATATTTGTTCTTACTATAACACAATGGAAAAGTTCCTCATTAGAAAGAGGAAGCGTTCTACTGACGATTCTGCAAGTTCGGCATTGAATGCTACGATTTTAAACAGTGAAATATTTTGATTTTGAAAAGTTGGCAGCTCTGATATTTGTTCTTACTATAACACAATGGAAAAGTTCCTCATTAGAAAGAGGAAGCGTTCTACTGACGATTCTGCAAGTTCGGCATTGAATGCTACGATTTTAAACAGTGAAATATTTTGATTTTGAAAAGTTGGCAGCTCTGATATTTGTTCTTACTATAACACAATGGAAAAGTTCCTCATTAGAAAGAGGAAGCGTTCTACTGACGATTCTGCAAGTTCGGCATTGAATGCTACGATTTTAAACAGTGAAATATTTTGATTTTGAAAAGTTGGCAGCTCTGATATTTGTTCTTACTATAACACAATGGAAAAGTTCCTCATTAGAAAGAGGAAGCGTTCTACTGACGATTCTGCAAGTTCGGCATTGAATGCTACGATTTTAAACAGTGAAATATTTTGATTTTGAAAAGTTGGCAGCTCTGATATTTGTTCTTACTATAACACAATGGAAAAGTTCCTCATTAGAAAGAGGAAGCGTTCTACTGACGATTCTGCAAGTTCGGCATTGAATGCTACGATTTTAAACAGTGAAATATTTTGATTTTGAAAAGTTGGCAGCTCTGATATTTGTTCTTACTATAACACAATGGAAAAGTTCCTCATTAGAAAGAGGAAGCGTTCTACTGACGATTCTGCAAGTTCGGCATTGAATGCTACGATTTTAAACAGTGAAATATTTTGATTTTGAAAAGTTGGCAGCTCTGATATTTGTTCTTACTATAACACAATGGAAAAGTTCCTCATTAGAAAGAGGAAGCGTTCTACTGACGATTCTGCAAGTTCGGCATTGAATGCTACGATTTTAAACAGTGAAATATTTTGATTTTGAAAAGTTGGCAGCTCTGATATTTGTTCTTACTATAACACAATGGAAAAGTTCCTCATTAGAAAGAGGAAGCGTTCTACTGACGATTCTGCAAGTTCGGCATTGAATGCTACGATTTTAAACAGTGAAATATTTTGATTTTGAAAAGTTGGCAGCTCTGATATTTGTTCTTACTATAACACAATGGAAAAGTTCCTCATTAGAAAGAGGAAGCGTTCTACTGACGATTCTGCAAGTTCGGCATTGAATGCTACGATTTTAAACAGTGAAATATTTTGATTTTGAAAAGTTGGCAGCTCTGATATTTGTTCTTACTATAACACAATGGAAAAGTTCCTCATTAGAAAGAGGAAGCGTTCTACTGACGATTCTGCAAGTTCGGCATTGAATGCTACGATTTTAAACAGTGAAATATTTTGATTTTGAAAAGTTGGCAGCTCTGATATTTGTTCTTACTATAACACAATGGAAAAGTTCCTCATTAGAAAGAGGAAGCGTTCTACTGACGATTCTGCAAGTTCGGCATTGAATGCTACGATTTTAAACAGTGAAATATTTTGATTTTGAAAAGTTGGCAGCTCTGATATTTGTTCTTACTATAACACAATGGAAAAGTTCCTCATTAGAAAGAGGAAGCGTTCTACTGACGATTCTGCAAGTTCGGCATTGAATGCTACGATTTTAAACAGTGAAATATTTTGATTTTGAAAAGTTGGCAGCTCTGATATTTGTTCTTACTATAACACAATGGAAAAGTTCCTCATTAGAAAGAGGAAGCGTTCTACTGACGATTCTGCAAGTTCGGCATTGAATGCTACGATTTTAAACAGTGAAATATTTTGATTTTGAAAAGTTGGCAGCTCTGATATTTGTTCTTACTATAACACAATGGAAAAGTTCCTCATTAGAAAGAGGAAGCGTTCTACTGACGATTCTGCAAGTTCGGCATTGAATGCTACGATTTTAAACAGTGAAATATTTTGATTTTGAAAAGTTGGCAGCTCTGATATTTGTTCTTACTATAACACAATGGAAAAGTTCCTCATTAGAAAGAGGAAGCGTTCTACTGACGATTCTGCAAGTTCGGCATTGAATGCTACGATTTTAAACAGTGAAATATTTTGATTTTGAAAAGTTGGCAGCTCTGATATTTGTTCTTACTATAACACAATGGAAAAGTTCCTCATTAGAAAGAGGAAGCGTTCTACTGACGATTCTGCAAGTTCGGCATTGAATGCTACGATTTTAAACAGTGAAATATTTTGATTTTGAAAAGTTGGCAGCTCTGATATTTGTTCTTACTATAACACAATGGAAAAGTTCCTCATTAGAAAGAGGAAGCGTTCTACTGACGATTCTGCAAGTTCGGCATTGAATGCTACGATTTTAAACAGTGAAATATTTTGATTTTGAAAAGTTGGCAGCTCTGATATTTGTTCTTACTATAACACAATGGAAAAGTTCCTCATTAGAAAGAGGAAGCGTTCTACTGACGATTCTGCAAGTTCGGCATTGAATGCTACGATTTTAAACAGTGAAATATTTTGATTTTGAAAAGTTGGCAGCTCTGATATTTGTTCTTACTATAACACAATGGAAAAGTTCCTCATTAGAAAGAGGAAGCGTTCTACTGACGATTCTGCAAGTTCGGCATTGAATGCTACGATTTTAAACAGTGAAATATTTTGATTTTGAAAAGTTGGCAGCTCTGATATTTGTTCTTACTATAACACAATGGAAAAGTTCCTCATTAGAAAGAGGAAGCGTTCTACTGACGATTCTGCAAGTTCGGCATTGAATGCTACGATTTTAAACAGTGAAATATTTTGATTTTGAAAAGTTGGCAGCTCTGATATTTGTTCTTACTATAACACAATGGAAAAGTTCCTCATTAGAAAGAGGAAGCGTTCTACTGACGATTCTGCAAGTTCGGCATTGAATGCTACGATTTTAAACAGTGAAATATTTTGATTTTGAAAAGTTGGCAGCTCTGATATTTGTTCTTACTATAACACAATGGAAAAGTTCCTCATTAGAAAGAGGAAGCGTTCTACTGACGATTCTGCAAGTTCGGCATTGAATGCTACGATTTTAAACAGTGAAATATTTTGATTTTGAAAAGTTGGCAGCTCTGATATTTGTTCTTACTATAACACAATGGAAAAGTTCCTCATTAGAAAGAGGAAGCGTTCTACTGACGATTCTGCAAGTTCGGCATTGAATGCTACGATTTTAAACAGTGAAATATTTTGATTTTGAAAAGTTGGCAGCTCTGATATTTGTTCTTACTATAACACAATGGAAAAGTTCCTCATTAGAAAGAGGAAGCGTTCTACTGACGATTCTGCAAGTTCGGCATTGAATGCTACGATTTTAAACAGTGAAATATTTTGATTTTGAAAAGTTGGCAGCTCTGATATTTGTTCTTACTATAACACAATGGAAAAGTTCCTCATTAGAAAGAGGAAGCGTTCTACTGACGATTCTGCAAGTTCGGCATTGAATGCTACGATTTTAAACAGTGAAATATTTTGATTTTGAAAAGTTGGCAGCTCTGATATTTGTTCTTACTATAACACAATGGAAAAGTTCCTCATTAGAAAGAGGAAGCGTTCTACTGACGATTCTGCAAGTTCGGCATTGAATGCTACGATTTTAAACAGTGAAATATTTTGATTTTGAAAAGTTGGCAGCTCTGATATTTGTTCTTACTATAACACAATGGAAAAGTTCCTCATTAGAAAGAGGAAGCGTTCTACTGACGATTCTGCAAGTTCGGCATTGAATGCTACGATTTTAAACAGTGAAATATTTTGATTTTGAAAAGTTGGCAGCTCTGATATTTGTTCTTACTATAACACAATGGAAAAGTTCCTCATTAGAAAGAGGAAGCGTTCTACTGACGATTCTGCAAGTTCGGCATTGAATGCTACGATTTTAAACAGTGAAATATTTTGATTTTGAAAAGTTGGCAGCTCTGATATTTGTTCTTACTATAACACAATGGAAAAGTTCCTCATTAGAAAGAGGAAGCGTTCTACTGACGATTCTGCAAGTTCGGCATTGAATGCTACGATTTTAAACAGTGAAATATTTTGATTTTGAAAAGTTGGCAGCTCTGATATTTGTTCTTACTATAACACAATGGAAAAGTTCCTCATTAGAAAGAGGAAGCGTTCTACTGACGATTCTGCAAGTTCGGCATTGAATGCTACGATTTTAAACAGTGAAATATTTTGATTTTGAAAAGTTGGCAGCTCTGATATTTGTTCTTACTATAACACAATGGAAAAGTTCCTCATTAGAAAGAGGAAGCGTTCTACTGACGATTCTGCAAGTTCGGCATTGAATGCTACGATTTTAAACAGTGAAATATTTTGATTTTGAAAAGTTGGCAGCTCTGATATTTGTTCTTACTATAACACAATGGAAAAGTTCCTCATTAGAAAGAGGAAGCGTTCTACTGACGATTCTGCAAGTTCGGCATTGAATGCTACGATTTTAAACAGTGAAATATTTTGATTTTGAAAAGTTGGCAGCTCTGATATTTGTTCTTACTATAACACAATGGAAAAGTTCCTCATTAGAAAGAGGAAGCGTTCTACTGACGATTCTGCAAGTTCGGCATTGAATGCTACGATTTTAAACAGTGAAATATTTTGATTTTGAAAAGTTGGCAGCTCTGATATTTGTTCTTACTATAACACAATGGAAAAGTTCCTCATTAGAAAGAGGAAGCGTTCTACTGACGATTCTGCAAGTTCGGCATTGAATGCTACGATTTTAAACAGTGAAATATTTTGATTTTGAAAAGTTGGCAGCTCTGATATTTGTTCTTACTATAACACAATGGAAAAGTTCCTCATTAGAAAGAGGAAGCGTTCTACTGACGATTCTGCAAGTTCGGCATTGAATGCTACGATTTTAAACAGTGAAATATTTTGATTTTGAAAAGTTGGCAGCTCTGATATTTGTTCTTACTATAACACAATGGAAAAGTTCCTCATTAGAAAGAGGAAGCGTTCTACTGACGATTCTGCAAGTTCGGCATTGAATGCTACGATTTTAAACAGTGAAATATTTTGATTTTGAAAAGTTGGCAGCTCTGATATTTGTTCTTACTATAACACAATGGAAAAGTTCCTCATTAGAAAGAGGAAGCGTTCTACTGACGATTCTGCAAGTTCGGCATTGAATGCTACGATTTTAAACAGTGAAATATTTTGATTTTGAAAAGTTGGCAGCTCTGATATTTGTTCTTACTATAACACAATGGAAAAGTTCCTCATTAGAAAGAGGAAGCGTTCTACTGACGATTCTGCAAGTTCGGCATTGAATGCTACGATTTTAAACAGTGAAATATTTTGATTTTGAAAAGTTGGCAGCTCTGATATTTGTTCTTACTATAACACAATGGAAAAGTTCCTCATTAGAAAGAGGAAGCGTTCTACTGACGATTCTGCAAGTTCGGCATTGAATGCTACGATTTTAAACAGTGAAATATTTTGATTTTGAAAAGTTGGCAGCTCTGATATTTGTTCTTACTATAACACAATGGAAAAGTTCCTCATTAGAAAGAGGAAGCGTTCTACTGACGATTCTGCAAGTTCGGCATTGAATGCTACGATTTTAAACAGTGAAATATTTTGATTTTGAAAAGTTGGCAGCTCTGATATTTGTTCTTACTATAACACAATGGAAAAGTTCCTCATTAGAAAGAGGAAGCGTTCTACTGACGATTCTGCAAGTTCGGCATTGAATGCTACGATTTTAAACAGTGAAATATTTTGATTTTGAAAAGTTGGCAGCTCTGATATTTGTTCTTACTATAACACAATGGAAAAGTTCCTCATTAGAAAGAGGAAGCGTTCTACTGACGATTCTGCAAGTTCGGCATTGAATGCTACGATTTTAAACAGTGAAATATTTTGATTTTGAAAAGTTGGCAGCTCTGATATTTGTTCTTACTATAACACAATGGAAAAGTTCCTCATTAGAAAGAGGAAGCGTTCTACTGACGATTCTGCAAGTTCGGCATTGAATGCTACGATTTTAAACAGTGAAATATTTTGATTTTGAAAAGTTGGCAGCTCTGATATTTGTTCTTACTATAACACAATGGAAAAGTTCCTCATTAGAAAGAGGAAGCGTTCTACTGACGATTCTGCAAGTTCGGCATTGAATGCTACGATTTTAAACAGTGAAATATTTTGATTTTGAAAAGTTGGCAGCTCTGATATTTGTTCTTACTATAACACAATGGAAAAGTTCCTCATTAGAAAGAGGAAGCGTTCTACTGACGATTCTGCAAGTTCGGCATTGAATGCTACGATTTTAAACAGTGAAATATTTTGATTTTGAAAAGTTGGCAGCTCTGATATTTGTTCTTACTATAACACAATGGAAAAGTTCCTCATTAGAAAGAGGAAGCGTTCTACTGACGATTCTGCAAGTTCGGCATTGAATGCTACGATTTTAAACAGTGAAATATTTTGATTTTGAAAAGTTGGCAGCTCTGATATTTGTTCTTACTATAACACAATGGAAAAGTTCCTCATTAGAAAGAGGAAGCGTTCTACTGACGATTCTGCAAGTTCGGCATTGAATGCTACGATTTTAAACAGTGAAATATTTTGATTTTGAAAAGTTGGCAGCTCTGATATTTGTTCTTACTATAACACAATGGAAAAGTTCCTCATTAGAAAGAGGAAGCGTTCTACTGACGATTCTGCAAGTTCGGCATTGAATGCTACGATTTTAAACAGTGAAATATTTTGATTTTGAAAAGTTGGCAGCTCTGATATTTGTTCTTACTATAACACAATGGAAAAGTTCCTCATTAGAAAGAGGAAGCGTTCTACTGACGATTCTGCAAGTTCGGCATTGAATGCTACGATTTTAAACAGTGAAATATTTTGATTTTGAAAAGTTGGCAGCTCTGATATTTGTTCTTACTATAACACAATGGAAAAGTTCCTCATTAGAAAGAGGAAGCGTTCTACTGACGATTCTGCAAGTTCGGCATTGAATGCTACGATTTTAAACAGTGAAATATTTTGATTTTGAAAAGTTGGCAGCTCTGATATTTGTTCTTACTATAACACAATGGAAAAGTTCCTCATTAGAAAGAGGAAGCGTTCTACTGACGATTCTGCAAGTTCGGCATTGAATGCTACGATTTTAAACAGTGAAATATTTTGATTTTGAAAAGTTGGCAGCTCTGATATTTGTTCTTACTATAACACAATGGAAAAGTTCCTCATTAGAAAGAGGAAGCGTTCTACTGACGATTCTGCAAGTTCGGCATTGAATGCTACGATTTTAAACAGTGAAATATTTTGATTTTGAAAAGTTGGCAGCTCTGATATTTGTTCTTACTATAACACAATGGAAAAGTTCCTCATTAGAAAGAGGAAGCGTTCTACTGACGATTCTGCAAGTTCGGCATTGAATGCTACGATTTTAAACAGTGAAATATTTTGATTTTGAAAAGTTGGCAGCTCTGATATTTGTTCTTACTATAACACAATGGAAAAGTTCCTCATTAGAAAGAGGAAGCGTTCTACTGACGATTCTGCAAGTTCGGCATTGAATGCTACGATTTTAAACAGTGAAATATTTTGATTTTGAAAAGTTGGCAGCTCTGATATTTGTTCTTACTATAACACAATGGAAAAGTTCCTCATTAGAAAGAGGAAGCGTTCTACTGACGATTCTGCAAGTTCGGCATTGAATGCTACGATTTTAAACAGTGAAATATTTTGATTTTGAAAAGTTGGCAGCTCTGATATTTGTTCTTACTATAACACAATGGAAAAGTTCCTCATTAGAAAGAGGAAGCGTTCTACTGACGATTCTGCAAGTTCGGCATTGAATGCTACGATTTTAAACAGTGAAATATTTTGATTTTGAAAAGTTGGCAGCTCTGATATTTGTTCTTACTATAACACAATGGAAAAGTTCCTCATTAGAAAGAGGAAGCGTTCTACTGACGATTCTGCAAGTTCGGCATTGAATGCTACGATTTTAAACAGTGAAATATTTTGATTTTGAAAAGTTGGCAGCTCTGATATTTGTTCTTACTATAACACAATGGAAAAGTTCCTCATTAGAAAGAGGAAGCGTTCTACTGACGATTCTGCAAGTTCGGCATTGAATGCTACGATTTTAAACAGTGAAATATTTTGATTTTGAAAAGTTGGCAGCTCTGATATTTGTTCTTACTATAACACAATGGAAAAGTTCCTCATTAGAAAGAGGAAGCGTTCTACTGACGATTCTGCAAGTTCGGCATTGAATGCTACGATTTTAAACAGTGAAATATTTTGATTTTGAAAAGTTGGCAGCTCTGATATTTGTTCTTACTATAACACAATGGAAAAGTTCCTCATTAGAAAGAGGAAGCGTTCTACTGACGATTCTGCAAGTTCGGCATTGAATGCTACGATTTTAAACAGTGAAATATTTTGATTTTGAAAAGTTGGCAGCTCTGATATTTGTTCTTACTATAACACAATGGAAAAGTTCCTCATTAGAAAGAGGAAGCGTTCTACTGACGATTCTGCAAGTTCGGCATTGAATGCTACGATTTTAAACAGTGAAATATTTTGATTTTGAAAAGTTGGCAGCTCTGATATTTGTTCTTACTATAACACAATGGAAAAGTTCCTCATTAGAAAGAGGAAGCGTTCTACTGACGATTCTGCAAGTTCGGCATTGAATGCTACGATTTTAAACAGTGAAATATTTTGATTTTGAAAAGTTGGCAGCTCTGATATTTGTTCTTACTATAACACAATGGAAAAGTTCCTCATTAGAAAGAGGAAGCGTTCTACTGACGATTCTGCAAGTTCGGCATTGAATGCTACGATTTTAAACAGTGAAATATTTTGATTTTGAAAAGTTGGCAGCTCTGATATTTGTTCTTACTATAACACAATGGAAAAGTTCCTCATTAGAAAGAGGAAGCGTTCTACTGACGATTCTGCAAGTTCGGCATTGAATGCTACGATTTTAAACAGTGAAATATTTTGATTTTGAAAAGTTGGCAGCTCTGATATTTGTTCTTACTATAACACAATGGAAAAGTTCCTCATTAGAAAGAGGAAGCGTTCTACTGACGATTCTGCAAGTTCGGCATTGAATGCTACGATTTTAAACAGTGAAATATTTTGATTTTGAAAAGTTGGCAGCTCTGATATTTGTTCTTACTATAACACAATGGAAAAGTTCCTCATTAGAAAGAGGAAGCGTTCTACTGACGATTCTGCAAGTTCGGCATTGAATGCTACGATTTTAAACAGTGAAATATTTTGATTTTGAAAAGTTGGCAGCTCTGATATTTGTTCTTACTATAACACAATGGAAAAGTTCCTCATTAGAAAGAGGAAGCGTTCTACTGACGATTCTGCAAGTTCGGCATTGAATGCTACGATTTTAAACAGTGAAATATTTTGATTTTGAAAAGTTGGCAGCTCTGATATTTGTTCTTACTATAACACAATGGAAAAGTTCCTCATTAGAAAGAGGAAGCGTTCTACTGACGATTCTGCAAGTTCGGCATTGAATGCTACGATTTTAAACAGTGAAATATTTTGATTTTGAAAAGTTGGCAGCTCTGATATTTGTTCTTACTATAACACAATGGAAAAGTTCCTCATTAGAAAGAGGAAGCGTTCTACTGACGATTCTGCAAGTTCGGCATTGAATGCTACGATTTTAAACAGTGAAATATTTTGATTTTGAAAAGTTGGCAGCTCTGATATTTGTTCTTACTATAACACAATGGAAAAGTTCCTCATTAGAAAGAGGAAGCGTTCTACTGACGATTCTGCAAGTTCGGCATTGAATGCTACGATTTTAAACAGTGAAATATTTTGATTTTGAAAAGTTGGCAGCTCTGATATTTGTTCTTACTATAACACAATGGAAAAGTTCCTCATTAGAAAGAGGAAGCGTTCTACTGACGATTCTGCAAGTTCGGCATTGAATGCTACGATTTTAAACAGTGAAATATTTTGATTTTGAAAAGTTGGCAGCTCTGATATTTGTTCTTACTATAACACAATGGAAAAGTTCCTCATTAGAAAGAGGAAGCGTTCTACTGACGATTCTGCAAGTTCGGCATTGAATGCTACGATTTTAAACAGTGAAATATTTTGATTTTGAAAAGTTGGCAGCTCTGATATTTGTTCTTACTATAACACAATGGAAAAGTTCCTCATTAGAAAGAGGAAGCGTTCTACTGACGATTCTGCAAGTTCGGCATTGAATGCTACGATTTTAAACAGTGAAATATTTTGATTTTGAAAAGTTGGCAGCTCTGATATTTGTTCTTACTATAACACAATGGAAAAGTTCCTCATTAGAAAGAGGAAGCGTTCTACTGACGATTCTGCAAGTTCGGCATTGAATGCTACGATTTTAAACAGTGAAATATTTTGATTTTGAAAAGTTGGCAGCTCTGATATTTGTTCTTACTATAACACAATGGAAAAGTTCCTCATTAGAAAGAGGAAGCGTTCTACTGACGATTCTGCAAGTTCGGCATTGAATGCTACGATTTTAAACAGTGAAATATTTTGATTTTGAAAAGTTGGCAGCTCTGATATTTGTTCTTACTATAACACAATGGAAAAGTTCCTCATTAGAAAGAGGAAGCGTTCTACTGACGATTCTGCAAGTTCGGCATTGAATGCTACGATTTTAAACAGTGAAATATTTTGATTTTGAAAAGTTGGCAGCTCTGATATTTGTTCTTACTATAACACAATGGAAAAGTTCCTCATTAGAAAGAGGAAGCGTTCTACTGACGATTCTGCAAGTTCGGCATTGAATGCTACGATTTTAAACAGTGAAATATTTTGATTTTGAAAAGTTGGCAGCTCTGATATTTGTTCTTACTATAACACAATGGAAAAGTTCCTCATTAGAAAGAGGAAGCGTTCTACTGACGATTCTGCAAGTTCGGCATTGAATGCTACGATTTTAAACAGTGAAATATTTTGATTTTGAAAAGTTGGCAGCTCTGATATTTGTTCTTACTATAACACAATGGAAAAGTTCCTCATTAGAAAGAGGAAGCGTTCTACTGACGATTCTGCAAGTTCGGCATTGAATGCTACGATTTTAAACAGTGAAATATTTTGATTTTGAAAAGTTGGCAGCTCTGATATTTGTTCTTACTATAACACAATGGAAAAGTTCCTCATTAGAAAGAGGAAGCGTTCTACTGACGATTCTGCAAGTTCGGCATTGAATGCTACGATTTTAAACAGTGAAATATTTTGATTTTGAAAAGTTGGCAGCTCTGATATTTGTTCTTACTATAACACAATGGAAAAGTTCCTCATTAGAAAGAGGAAGCGTTCTACTGACGATTCTGCAAGTTCGGCATTGAATGCTACGATTTTAAACAGTGAAATATTTTGATTTTGAAAAGTTGGCAGCTCTGATATTTGTTCTTACTATAACACAATGGAAAAGTTCCTCATTAGAAAGAGGAAGCGTTCTACTGACGATTCTGCAAGTTCGGCATTGAATGCTACGATTTTAAACAGTGAAATATTTTGATTTTGAAAAGTTGGCAGCTCTGATATTTGTTCTTACTATAACACAATGGAAAAGTTCCTCATTAGAAAGAGGAAGCGTTCTACTGACGATTCTGCAAGTTCGGCATTGAATGCTACGATTTTAAACAGTGAAATATTTTGATTTTGAAAAGTTGGCAGCTCTGATATTTGTTCTTACTATAACACAATGGAAAAGTTCCTCATTAGAAAGAGGAAGCGTTCTACTGACGATTCTGCAAGTTCGGCATTGAATGCTACGATTTTAAACAGTGAAATATTTTGATTTTGAAAAGTTGGCAGCTCTGATATTTGTTCTTACTATAACACAATGGAAAAGTTCCTCATTAGAAAGAGGAAGCGTTCTACTGACGATTCTGCAAGTTCGGCATTGAATGCTACGATTTTAAACAGTGAAATATTTTGATTTTGAAAAGTTGGCAGCTCTGATATTTGTTCTTACTATAACACAATGGAAAAGTTCCTCATTAGAAAGAGGAAGCGTTCTACTGACGATTCTGCAAGTTCGGCATTGAATGCTACGATTTTAAACAGTGAAATATTTTGATTTTGAAAAGTTGGCAGCTCTGATATTTGTTCTTACTATAACACAATGGAAAAGTTCCTCATTAGAAAGAGGAAGCGTTCTACTGACGATTCTGCAAGTTCGGCATTGAATGCTACGATTTTAAACAGTGAAATATTTTGATTTTGAAAAGTTGGCAGCTCTGATATTTGTTCTTACTATAACACAATGGAAAAGTTCCTCATTAGAAAGAGGAAGCGTTCTACTGACGATTCTGCAAGTTCGGCATTGAATGCTACGATTTTAAACAGTGAAATATTTTGATTTTGAAAAGTTGGCAGCTCTGATATTTGTTCTTACTATAACACAATGGAAAAGTTCCTCATTAGAAAGAGGAAGCGTTCTACTGACGATTCTGCAAGTTCGGCATTGAATGCTACGATTTTAAACAGTGAAATATTTTGATTTTGAAAAGTTGGCAGCTCTGATATTTGTTCTTACTATAACACAATGGAAAAGTTCCTCATTAGAAAGAGGAAGCGTTCTACTGACGATTCTGCAAGTTCGGCATTGAATGCTACGATTTTAAACAGTGAAATATTTTGATTTTGAAAAGTTGGCAGCTCTGATATTTGTTCTTACTATAACACAATGGAAAAGTTCCTCATTAGAAAGAGGAAGCGTTCTACTGACGATTCTGCAAGTTCGGCATTGAATGCTACGATTTTAAACAGTGAAATATTTTTATTTTGAAAAGTTGGCAGCTCTGATATTTGTTCTTACTATAACACAATGGAAAAGTTCCTCATTAGAAAGAGGAAGCGTTCTACTGACGATTCTGCAAGTTCGGCATTGAATGCTACGATTTTAAACAGTGAAATATTTTTATTTTGAAAAGTTGGCAGCTCTGATATTTGTTCTTACTATAACACAATGGAAAAGTTCCTCATTAGAAAGAGGAAGCGTTCTACTGACGATTCTGCAAGTTCGGCATTGAATGCTACGATTTTAAACAGTGAAATATTTTTATTTTGAAAAGTTGGCAGCTCTGATATTTGTTCTTACTATAACACAATGGAAAAGTTCCTCATTAGAAAGAGGAAGCGTTCTACTGACGATTCTGCAAGTTCGGCATTGAATGCTACGATTTTAAACAGTGAAATATTTTGATTTTGAAAAGTTGGCAGCTCTGATATTTGTTCTTACTATAACACAATGGAAAAGTTCCTCATTAGAAAGAGGAAGCGTTCTACTGACGATTCTGCAAGTTCGGCATTGAATGCTACGATTTTAAACAGTGAAATATTTTGATTTTGAAAAGTTGGCAGCTCTGATATTTGTTCTTACTATAACACAATGGAAAAGTTCCTCATTAGAAAGAGGAAGCGTTCTACTGACGATTCTGCAAGTTCGGCATTGAATGCTACGATTTTAAACAGTGAAATATTTTTATTTTGAAAAGTTGGCAGCTCTGATATTTGTTCTTACTATAACACAATGGAAAAGTTCCTCATTAGAAAGAGGAAGCGTTCTACTGACGATTCTGCAAGTTCGGCATTGAATGCTACGATTTTAAACAGTGAAATATTTTTATTTTGAAAAGTTGGCAGCTCTGATATTTGTTCTTACTATAACACAATGGAAAAGTTCCTCATTAGAAAGAGGAAGCGTTCTACTGACGATTCTGCAAGTTCGGCATTGAATGCTACGATTTTAAACAGTGAAATATTTTGATTTTGAAAAGTTGGCAGCTCTGATATTTGTTCTTACTATAACACAATGGAAAAGTTCCTCATTAGAAAGAGGAAGCGTTCTACTGACGATTCTGCAAGTTCGGCATTGAATGCTACGATTTTAAACAGTGAAATATTTTGATTTTGAAAAGTTGGCAGCTCTGATATTTGTTCTTACTATAACACAATGGAAAAGTTCCTCATTAGAAAGAGGAAGCGTTCTACTGACGATTCTGCAAGTTCGGCATTGAATGCTACGATTTTAAACAGTGAAATATTTTGATTTTGAAAAGTTGGCAGCTCTGATATTTGTTCTTACTATAACACAATGGAAAAGTTCCTCATTAGAAAGAGGAAGCGTTCTACTGACGATTCTGCAAGTTCGGCATTGAATGCTACGATTTTAAACAGTGAAATATTTTGATTTTGAAAAGTTGGCAGCTCTGATATTTGTTCTTACTATAACACAATGGAAAAGTTCCTCATTAGAAAGAGGAAGCGTTCTACTGACGATTCTGCAAGTTCGGCATTGAATGCTACGATTTTAAACAGTGAAATATTTTTATTTTGAAAAGTTGGCAGCTCTGATATTTGTTCTTACTATAACACAATGGAAAAGTTCCTCATTAGAAAGAGGAAGCGTTCTACTGACGATTCTGCAAGTTCGGCATTGAATGCTACGATTTTAAACAGTGAAATATTTTGATTTTGAAAAGTTGGCAGCTCTGATATTTGTTCTTACTATAACACAATGGAAAAGTTCCTCATTAGAAAGAGGAAGCGTTCTACTGACGATTCTGCAAGTTCGGCATTGAATGCTACGATTTTAAACAGTGAAATATTTTGATTTTGAAAAGTTGGCAGCTCTGATATTTGTTCTTACTATAACACAATGGAAAAGTTCCTCATTAGAAAGAGGAAGCGTTCTACTGACGATTCTGCAAGTTCGGCATTGAATGCTACGATTTTAAACAGTGAAATATTTTTATTTTGAAAAGTTGGCAGCTCTGATATTTGTTCTTACTATAACACAATGGAAAAGTTCCTCATTAGAAAGAGGAAGCGTTCTACTGACGATTCTGCAAGTTCGGCATTGAATGCTACGATTTTAAACAGTGAAATATTTTGATTTTGAAAAGTTGGCAGCTCTGATATTTGTTCTTACTATAACACAATGGAAAAGTTCCTCATTAGAAAGAGGAAGCGTTCTACTGACGATTCTGCAAGTTCGGCATTGAATGCTACGAT
Organism: Macrothele yani; assembly: GCA_039090855.1. NCBI lineage: Eukaryota > Metazoa > Arthropoda > Arachnida > Araneae > Macrothelidae > Macrothele > Macrothele yani. The sequence goes on along the minus strand of CM077010.1, from coordinate 123,146,756 downwards.
TTTAAACAGTGAAATATTTTGATTTTGAAAAGTTGGCAGCTCTGATATTTGTTCTTACTATAACACAATGGAAAAGTTCCTCATTAGAAAGAGGAAGCGTTCTACTGACGATTCTGCAAGTTCGGCATTGAATGCTACGATTTTAAACAGTGAAATATTTTGATTTTGAAAAGTTGGCAGCTCTGATATTTGTTCTTACTATAACACAATGGAAAAGTTCCTCATTAGAAAGAGGAAGCGTTCTACTGACGATTCTGCAAGTTCGGCATTGAATGCTACGATTTTAAACAGTGAAATATTTTGATTTTGAAAAGTTGGCAGCTCTGATATTTGTTCTTACTATAACACAATGGAAAAGTTCCTCATTAGAAAGAGGAAGCGTTCTACTGACGATTCTGCAAGTTCGGCATTGAATGCTACGATTTTAAACAGTGAAATATTTTGATTTTGAAAAGTTGGCAGCTCTGATATTTGTTCTTACTATAACACAATGGAAAAGTTCCTCATTAGAAAGAGGAAGCGTTCTACTGACGATTCTGCAAGTTCGGCATTGAATGCTACGATTTTAAACAGTGAAATATTTTGATTTTGAAAAGTTGGCAGCTCTGATATTTGTTCTTACTATAACACAATGGAAAAGTTCCTCATTAGAAAGAGGAAGCGTTCTACTGACGATTCTGCAAGTTCGGCATTGAATGCTACGATTTTAAACAGTGAAATATTTTGATTTTGAAAAGTTGGCAGCTCTGATATTTGTTCTTACTATAACACAATGGAAAAGTTCCTCATTAGAAAGAGGAAGCGTTCTACTGACGATTCTGCAAGTTCGGCATTGAATGCTACGATTTTAAACAGTGAAATATTTTTATTTTGAAAAGTTGGCAGCTCTGATATTTGTTCTTACTATAACACAATGGAAAAGTTCCTCATTAGAAAGAGGAAGCGTTCTACTGACGATTCTGCAAGTTCGGCATTGAATGCTACGATTTTAAACAGTGAAATATTTTTATTTTGAAAAGTTGGCAGCTCTGATATTTGTTCTTACTATAACACAATGGAAAAGTTCCTCATTAGAAAGAGGAAGCGTTCTACTGACGATTCTGCAAGTTCGGCATTGAATGCTACGATTTTAAACAGTGAAATATTTTGATTTTGAAAAGTTGGCAGCTCTGATATTTGTTCTTACTATAACACAATGGAAAAGTTCCTCATTAGAAAGAGGAAGCGTTCTACTGACGATTCTGCAAGTTCGGCATTGAATGCTACGATTTTAAACAGTGAAATATTTTGATTTTGAAAAGTTGGCAGCTCTGATATTTGTTCTTACTATAACACAATGGAAAAGTTCCTCATTAGAAAGAGGAAGCGTTCTACTGACGATTCTGCAAGTTCGGCATTGAATGCTACGATTTTAAACAGTGAAATATTTTTATTTTGAAAAGTTGGCAGCTCTGATATTTGTTCTTACTATAACACAATGGAAAAGTTCCTCATTAGAAAGAGGAAGCGTTCTACTGACGATTCTGCAAGTTCGGCATTGAATGCTACGATTTTAAACAGTGAAATATTTTTATTTTGAAAAGTTGGCAGCTCTGATATTTGTTCTTACTATAACACAATGGAAAAGTTCCTCATTAGAAAGAGGAAGCGTTCTACTGACGATTCTGCAAGTTCGGCATTGAATGCTACGATTTTAAACAGTGAAATATTTTTATTTTGAAAAGTTGGCAGCTCTGATATTTGTTCTTACTATAACACAATGGAAAAGTTCCTCATTAGAAAGAGGAAGCGTTCTACTGACGATTCTGCAAGTTCGGCATTGAATGCTACGATTTTAAACAGTGAAATATTTTTATTTTGAAAAGTTGGCAGCTCTGATATTTGTTCTTACTATAACACAATGGAAAAGTTCCTCATTAGAAAGAGGAAGCGTTCTACTGACGATTCTGCAAGTTCGGCATTGAATGCTACGATTTTAAACAGTGAAATATTTTTATTTTGAAAAGTTGGCAGCTCTGATATTTGTTCTTACTATAACACAATGGAAAAGTTCCTCATTAGAAAGAGGAAGCGTTCTACTGACGATTCTGCAAGTTCGGCATTGAATGCTACGATTTTAAACAGTGAAATATTTTGATTTTGAAAAGTTGGCAGCTCTGATATTTGTTCTTACTATAACACAATGGAAAAGTTCCTCATTAGAAAGAGGAAGCGTTCTACTGACGATTCTGCAAGTTCGGCATTGAATGCTACGATTTTAAACAGTGAAATATTTTGATTTTGAAAAGTTGGCAGCTCTGATATTTGTTCTTACTATAACACAATGGAAAAGTTCCTCATTAGAAAGAGGAAGCGTTCTACTGACGATTCTGCAAGTTCGGCATTGAATGCTACGATTTTAAACAGTGAAATATTTTTATTTTGAAAAGTTGGCAGCTCTGATATTTGTTCTTACTATAACACAATGGAAAAGTTCCTCATTAGAAAGAGGAAGCGTTCTACTGACGATTCTGCAAGTTCGGCATTGAATGCTACGATTTTAAACAGTGAAATATTTTGATTTTGAAAAGTTGGCAGCTCTGATATTTGTTCTTACTATAACACAATGGAAAAGTTCCTCATTAGAAAGAGGAAGCGTTCTACTGACGATTCTGCAAGTTCGGCATTGAATGCTACGATTTTAAACAGTGAAATATTTTGATTTTGAAAAGTTGGCAGCTCTGATATTTGTTCTTACTATAACACAATGGAAAAGTTCCTCATTAGAAAGAGGAAGCGTTCTACTGACGATTCTGCAAGTTCGGCATTGAATGCTACGATTTTAAACAGTGAAATATTTTTATTTTGAAAAGTTGGCAGCTCTGATATTTGTTCTTACTATAACACAATGGAAAAGTTCCTCATTAGAAAGAGGAAGCGTTCTACTGACGATTCTGCAAGTTCGGCATTGAATGCTACGATTTTAAACAGTGAAATATTTTGATTTTGAAAAGTTGGCAGCTCTGATATTTGTTCTTACTATAACACAATGGAAAAGTTCCTCATTAGAAAGAGGAAGCGTTCTACTGACGATTCTGCAAGTTCGGCATTGAATGCTACGATTTTAAACAGTGAAATATTTTTATTTTGAAAAGTTGGCAGCTCTGATATTTGTTCTTACTATAACACAATGGAAAAGTTCCTCATTAGAAAGAGGAAGCGTTCTACTGACGATTCTGCAAGTTCGGCATTGAATGCTACGATTTTAAACAGTGAAATATTTTTATTTTGAAAAGTTGGCAGCTCTGATATTTGTTCTTACTATAACACAATGGAAAAGTTCCTCATTAGAAAGAGGAAGCGTTCTACTGACGATTCTGCAAGTTCGGCATTGAATGCTACGATTTTAAACAGTGAAATATTTTGATTTTGAAAAGTTGGCAGCTCTGATATTTGTTCTTACTATAACACAATGGAAAAGTTCCTCATTAGAAAGAGGAAGCGTTCTACTGACGATTCTGCAAGTTCGGCATTGAATGCTACGATTTTAAACAGTGAAATATTTTTATTTTGAAAAGTTGGCAGCTCTGATATTTGTTCTTACTATAACACAATGGAAAAGTTCCTCATTAGAAAGAGGAAGCGTTCTACTGACGATTCTGCAAGTTCGGCATTGAATGCTACGATTTTAAACAGTGAAATATTTTGATTTTGAAAAGTTGGCAGCTCTGATATTTGTTCTTACTATAACACAATGGAAAAGTTCCTCATTAGAAAGAGGAAGCGTTCTACTGACGATTCTGCAAGTTCGGCATTGAATGCTACGATTTTAAACAGTGAAATATTTTGATTTTGAAAAGTTGGCAGCTCTGATATTTGTTCTTACTATAACACAATGGAAAAGTTCCTCATTAGAAAGAGGAAGCGTTCTACTGACGATTCTGCAAGTTCGGCATTGAATGCTACGATTTTAAACAGTGAAATATTTTTATTTTGAAAAGTTGGCAGCTCTGATATTTGTTCTTACTATAACACAATGGAAAAGTTCCTCATTAGAAAGAGGAAGCGTTCTACTGACGATTCTGCAAGTTCGGCATTGAATGCTACGATTTTAAACAGTGAAATATTTTGATTTTGAAAAGTTGGCAGCTCTGATATTTGTTCTTACTATAACACAATGGAAAAGTTCCTCATTAGAAAGAGGAAGCGTTCTACTGACGATTCTGCAAGTTCGGCATTGAATGCTACGATTTTAAACAGTGAAATATTTTTATTTTGAAAAGTTGGCAGCTCTGATATTTGTTCTTACTATAACACAATGGAAAAGTTCCTCATTAGAAAGAGGAAGCGTTCTACTGACGATTCTGCAAGTTCGGCATTGAATGCTACGATTTTAAACAGTGAAATATTTTGATTTTGAAAAGTTGGCAGCTCTGATATTTGTTCTTACTATAACACAATGGAAAAGTTCCTCATTAGAAAGAGGAAGCGTTCTACTGACGATTCTGCAAGTTCGGCATTGAATGCTACGATTTTAAACAGTGAAATATTTTGATTTTGAAAAGTTGGCAGCTCTGATATTTGTTCTTACTATAACACAATGGAAAAGTTCCTCATTAGAAAGAGGAAGCGTTCTACTGACGATTCTGCAAGTTCGGCATTGAATGCTACGATTTTAAACAGTGAAATATTTTGATTTTGAAAAGTTGGCAGCTCTGATATTTGTTCTTACTATAACACAATGGAAAAGTTCCTCATTAGAAAGAGGAAGCGTTCTACTGACGATTCTGCAAGTTCGGCATTGAATGCTACGATTTTAAACAGTGAAATATTTTGATTTTGAAAAGTTGGCAGCTCTGATATTTGTTCTTACTATAACACAATGGAAAAGTTCCTCATTAGAAAGAGGAAGCGTTCTACTGACGATTCTGCAAGTTCGGCATTGAATGCTACGATTTTAAACAGTGAAATATTTTGATTTTGAAAAGTTGGCAGCTCTGATATTTGTTCTTACTATAACACAATGGAAAAGTTCCTCATTAGAAAGAGGAAGCGTTCTACTGACGATTCTGCAAGTTCGGCATTGAATGCTACGATTTTAAACAGTGAAATATTTTTATTTTGAAAAGTTGGCAGCTCTGATATTTGTTCTTACTATAACACAATGGAAAAGTTCCTCATTAGAAAGAGGAAGCGTTCTACTGACGATTCTGCAAGTTCGGCATTGAATGCTACGATTTTAAACAGTGAAATATTTTGATTTTGAAAAGTTGGCAGCTCTGATATTTGTTCTTACTATAACACAATGGAAAAGTTCCTCATTAGAAAGAGGAAGCGTTCTACTGACGATTCTGCAAGTTCGGCATTGAATGCTACGATTTTAAACAGTGAAATATTTTGATTTTGAAAAGTTGGCAGCTCTGATATTTGTTCTTACTATAACACAATGGAAAAGTTCCTCATTAGAAAGAGGAAGCGTTCTACTGACGATTCTGCAAGTTCGGCATTGAATGCTACGATTTTAAACAGTGAAATATTTTGATTTTGAAAAGTTGGCAGCTCTGATATTTGTTCTTACTATAACACAATGGAAAAGTTCCTCATTAGAAAGAGGAAGCGTTCTACTGACGATTCTGCAAGTTCGGCATTGAATGCTACGATTTTAAACAGTGAAATATTTTTATTTTGAAAAGTTGGCAGCTCTGATATTTGTTCTTACTATAACACAATGGAAAAGTTCCTCATTAGAAAGAGGAAGCGTTCTACTGACGATTCTGCAAGTTCGGCATTGAATGCTACGATTTTAAACAGTGAAATATTTTGATTTTGAAAAGTTGGCAGCTCTGATATTTGTTCTTACTATAACACAATGGAAAAGTTCCTCATTAGAAAGAGGAAGCGTTCTACTGACGATTCTGCAAGTTCGGCATTGAATGCTACGATTTTAAACAGTGAAATATTTTGATTTTGAAAAGTTGGCAGCTCTGATATTTGTTCTTACTATAACACAATGGAAAAGTTCCTCATTAGAAAGAGGAAGCGTTCTACTGACGATTCTGCAAGTTCGGCATTGAATGCTACGATTTTAAACAGTGAAATATTTTTGATTTTGAAAAGTTGGCAGCTCTGATATTTGTTCTTACTATAACACAATGGAAAAGTTCCTCATTAGAAAGAGGAAGCGTTCTACTGACGATTCTGCAAGTTCGGCATTGAATGCTACGATTTTAAACAGTGAAATATTTTGATTTTGAAAAGTTGGCAGCTCTGATATTTGTTCTTACTATAACACAATGGAAAAGTTCCTCATTAGAAAGAGGAAGCGTTCTACTGACGATTCTGCAAGTTCGGCATTGAATGCTACGATTTTAAACAGTGAAATATTTTGATTTTGAAAAGTTGGCAGCTCTGATATTTGTTCTTACTATAACACAATGGAAAAGTTCCTCATTAGAAAGAGGAAGCGTTCTACTGACGATTCTGCAAGTTCGGCATTGAATGCTACGATTTTAAACAGTGAAATATTTTGATTTTGAAAAGTTGGCAGCTCTGATATTTGTTCTTACTATAACACAATGGAAAAGTTCCTCATTAGAAAGAGGAAGCGTTCTACTGACGATTCTGCAAGTTCGGCATTGAATGCTACGATTTTAAACAGTGAAATATTTTGATTTTGAAAAGTTGGCAGCTCTGATATTTGTTCTTACTATAACACAATGGAAAAGTTCCTCATTAGAAAGAGGAAGCGTTCTACTGACGATTCTGCAAGTTCGGCATTGAATGCTACGATTTTAAACAGTGAAATATTTTGATTTTGAAAAGTTGGCAGCTCTGATATTTGTTCTTACTATAACACAATGGAAAAGTTCCTCATTAGAAAGAGGAAGCGTTCTACTGACGATTCTGCAAGTTCGGCATTGAATGCTACGATTTTAAACAGTGAAATATTTTTGATTTTGAAAAGTTGGCAGCTCTGATATTTGTTCTTACTATAACACAATGGAAAAGTTCCTCATTAGAAAGAGGAAGCGTTCTACTGACGATTCTGCAAGTTCGGCATTGAATGCTACGATTTTAAACAGTGAAATATTTTGATTTTGAAAAGTTGGCAGCTCTGATATTTGTTCTTACTATAACACAATGGAAAAGTTCCTCATTAGAAAGAGGAAGCGTTCTACTGACGATTCTGCAAGTTCGGCATTGAATGCTACGATTTTAAACAGTGAAATATTTTGATTTTGAAAAGTTGGCAGCTCTGATATTTGTTCTTACTATAACACAATGGAAAAGTTCCTCATTAGAAAGAGGAAGCGTTCTACTGACGATTCTGCAAGTTCGGCATTGAATGCTACGATTTTAAACAGTGAAATATTTTGATTTTGAAAAGTTGGCAGCTCTGATATTTGTTCTTACTATAACACAATGGAAAAGTTCCTCATTAGAAAGAGGAAGCGTTCTACTGACGATTCTGCAAGTTCGGCATTGAATGCTACGATTTTAAACAGTGAAATATTTTTATTTTGAAAAGTTGGCAGCTCTGATATTTGTTCTTACTATAACACAATGGAAAAGTTCCTCATTAGAAAGAGGAAGCGTTCTACTGACGATTCTGCAAGTTCGGCATTGAATGCTACGATTTTAAACAGTGAAATATTTTGATTTTGAAAAGTTGGCAGCTCTGATATTTGTTCTTACTATAACACAATGGAAAAGTTCCTCATTAGAAAGAGGAAGCGTTCTACTGACGATTCTGCAAGTTCGGCATTGAATGCTACGATTTTAAACAGTGAAATATTTTGATTTTGAAAAGTTGGCAGCTCTGATATTTGTTCTTACTATAACACAATGGAAAAGTTCCTCATTAGAAAGAGGAAGCGTTCTACTGACGATTCTGCAAGTTCGGCATTGAATGCTACGATTTTAAACAGTGAAATATTTTGATTTTGAAAAGTTGGCAGCTCTGATATTTGTTCTTACTATAACACAATGGAAAAGTTCCTCATTAGAAAGAGGAAGCGTTCTACTGACGATTCTGCAAGTTCGGCATTGAATGCTACGATTTTAAACAGTGAAATATTTTGATTTTGAAAAGTTGGCAGCTCTGATATTTGTTCTTACTATAACACAATGGAAAAGTTCCTCATTAGAAAGAGGAAGCGTTCTACTGACGATTCTGCAAGTTCGGCATTGAATGCTACGATTTTAAACAGTGAAATATTTTGATTTTGAAAAGTTGGCAGCTCTGATATTTGTTCTTACTATAACACAATGGAAAAGTTCCTCATTAGAAAGAGGAAGCGTTCTACTGACGATTCTGCAAGTTCGGCATTGAATGCTACGATTTTAAACAGTGAAATATTTTGATTTTGAAAAGTTGGCAGCTCTGATATTTGTTCTTACTATAACACAATGGAAAAGTTCCTCATTAGAAAGAGGAAGCGTTCTACTGACGATTCTGCAAGTTCGGCATTGAATGCTACGATTTTAAACAGTGAAATATTTTGATTTTGAAAAGTTGGCAGCTCTGATATTTGTTCTTACTATAACACAATGGAAAAGTTCCTCATTAGAAAGAGGAAGCGTTCTACTGACGATTCTGCAAGTTCGGCATTGAATGCTACGATTTTAAACAGTGAAATATTTTGATTTTGAAAAGTTGGCAGCTCTGATATTTGTTCTTACTATAACACAATGGAAAAGTTCCTCATTAGAAAGAGGAAGCGTTCTACTGACGATTCTGCAAGTTCGGCATTGAATGCTACGATTTTAAACAGTGAAATATTTTGATTTTGAAAAGTTGGCAGCTCTGATATTTGTTCTTACTATAACACAATGGAAAAGTTCCTCATTAGAAAGAGGAAGCGTTCTACTGACGATTCTGCAAGTTCGGCATTGAATGCTACGATTTTAAACAGTGAAATATTTTGATTTTGAAAAGTTGGCAGCTCTGATATTTGTTCTTACTATAACACAATGGAAAAGTTCCTCATTAGAAAGAGGAAGCGTTCTACTGACGATTCTGCAAGTTCGGCATTGAATGCTACGATTTTAAACAGTGAAATATTTTGATTTTGAAAAGTTGGCAGCTCTGATATTTGTTCTTACTATAACACAATGGAAAAGTTCCTCATTAGAAAGAGGAAGCGTTCTACTGACGATTCTGCAAGTTCGGCATTGAATGCTACGATTTTAAACAGTGAAATATTTTGATTTTGAAAAGTTGGCAGCTCTGATATTTGTTCTTACTATAACACAATGGAAAAGTTCCTCATTAGAAAGAGGAAGCGTTCTACTGACGATTCTGCAAGTTCGGCATTGAATGCTACGATTTTAAACAGTGAAATATTTTGATTTTGAAAAGTTGGCAGCTCTGATATTTGTTCTTACTATAACACAATGGAAAAGTTCCTCATTAGAAAGAGGAAGCGTTCTACTGACGATTCTGCAAGTTCGGCATTGAATGCTACGATTTTAAACAGTGAAATATTTTTATTTTGAAAAGTTGGCAGCTCTGATATTTGTTCTTACTATAACACAATGGAAAAGTTCCTCATTAGAAAGAGGAAGCGTTCTACTGACGATTCTGCAAGTTCGGCATTGAATGCTACGATTTTAAACAGTGAAATATTTTGATTTTGAAAAGTTGGCAGCTCTGATATTTGTTCTTACTATAACACAATGGAAAAGTTCCTCATTAGAAAGAGGAAGCGTTCTACTGACGATTCTGCAAGTTCGGCATTGAATGCTACGATTTTAAACAGTGAAATATTTTGATTTTGAAAAGTTGGCAGCTCTGATATTTGTTCTTACTATAACACAATGGAAAAGTTCCTCATTAGAAAGAGGAAGCGTTCTACTGACGATTCTGCAAGTTCGGCATTGAATGCTACGATTTTAAACAGTGAAATATTTTGATTTTGAAAAGTTGGCAGCTCTGATATTTGTTCTTACTATAACACAATGGAAAAGTTCCTCATTAGAAAGAGGAAGCGTTCTACTGACGATTCTGCAAGTTCGGCATTGAATGCTACGATTTTAAACAGTGAAATATTTTTATTTTGAAAAGTTGGCAGCTCTGATATTTGTTCTTACTATAACACAATGGAAAAGTTCCTCATTAGAAAGAGGAAGCGTTCTACTGACGATTCTGCAAGTTCGGCATTGAATGCTACGATTTTAAACAGTGAAATATTTTGATTTTGAAAAGTTGGCAGCTCTGATATTTGTTCTTACTATAACACAATGGAAAAGTTCCTCATTAGAAAGAGGAAGCGTTCTACTGACGATTCTGCAAGTTCGGCATTGAATGCTACGATTTTAAACAGTGAAATATTTTGATTTTGAAAAGTTGGCAGCTCTGATATTTGTTCTTACTATAACACAATGGAAAAGTTCCTCATTAGAAAGAGGAAGCGTTCTACTGACGATTCTGCAAGTTCGGCATTGAATGCTACGATTTTAAACAGTGAAATATTTTGATTTTGAAAAGTTGGCAGCTCTGATATTTGTTCTTACTATAACACAATGGAAAAGTTCCTCATTAGAAAGAGGAAGCGTTCTACTGACGATTCTGCAAGTTCGGCATTGAATGCTACGATTTTAAACAGTGAAATATTTTGATTTTGAAAAGTTGGCAGCTCTGATATTTGTTCTTACTATAACACAATGGAAAAGTTCCTCATTAGAAAGAGGAAGCGTTCTACTGACGATTCTGCAAGTTCGGCATTGAATGCTACGATTTTAAACAGTGAAATATTTTGATTTTGAAAAGTTGGCAGCTCTGATATTTGTTCTTACTATAACACAATGGAAAAGTTCCTCATTAGAAAGAGGAAGCGTTCTACTGACGATTCTGCAAGTTCGGCATTGAATGCTACGATTTTAAACAGTGAAATATTTTGATTTTGAAAAGTTGGCAGCTCTGATATTTGTTCTTACTATAACACAATGGAAAAGTTCCTCATTAGAAAGAGGAAGCGTTCTACTGACGATTCTGCAAGTTCGGCATTGAATGCTACGATTTTAAACAGTGAAATATTTTGATTTTGAAAAGTTGGCAGCTCTGATATTTGTTCTTACTATAACACAATGGAAAAGTTCCTCATTAGAAAGAGGAAGCGTTCTACTGACGATTCTGCAAGTTCGGCATTGAATGCTACGATTTTAAACAGTGAAATATTTTGATTTTGAAAAGTTGGCAGCTCTGATATTTGTTCTTACTATAACACAATGGAAAAGTTCCTCATTAGAAAGAGGAAGCGTTCTACTGACGATTCTGCAAGTTCGGCATTGAATGCTACGATTTTAAACAGTGAAATATTTTGATTTTGAAAAGTTGGCAGCTCTGATATTTGTTCTTACTATAACACAATGGAAAAGTTCCTCATTAGAAAGAGGAAGCGTTCTACTGACGATTCTGCAAGTTCGGCATTGAATGCTACGATTTTAAACAGTGAAATATTTTGATTTTGAAAAGTTGGCAGCTCTGATATTTGTTCTTACTATAACACAATGGAAAAGTTCCTCATTAGAAAGAGGAAGCGTTCTACTGACGATTCTGCAAGTTCGGCATTGAATGCTACGATTTTAAACAGTGAAATATTTTTGATTTTGAAAAGTTGGCAGCTCTGATATTTGTTCTTACTATAACACAATGGAAAAGTTCCTCATTAGAAAGAGGAAGCGTTCTACTGACGATTCTGCAAGTTCGGCATTGAATGCTACGATTTTAAACAGTGAAATATTTTTATTTTGAAAAGTTGGCAGCTCTGATATTTGTTCTTACTATAACACAATGGAAAAGTTCCTCATTAGAAAGAGGAAGCGTTCTACTGACGATTCTGCAAGTTCGGCATTGAATGCTACGATTTTAAACAGTGAAATATTTTTGATTTTGAAAAGTTGGCAGCTCTGATATTTGTTCTTACTATAACACAATGGAAAAGTTCCTCATTAGAAAGAGGAAGCGTTCTACTGACGATTCTGCAAGTTCGGCATTGAATGCTACGATTTTAAACAGTGAAATATTTTTGATTTTGAAAAGTTGGCAGCTCTGATATTTGTTCTTACTATAACACAATGGAAAAGTTCCTCATTAGAAAGAGGAAGCGTTCTACTGACGATTCTGCAAGTTCGGCATTGAATGCTACGATTTTAAACAGTGAAATATTTTGATTTTGAAAAGTTGGCAGCTCTGATATTTGTTCTTACTATAACACAATGGAAAAGTTCCTCATTAGAAAGAGGAAGCGTTCTACTGACGATTCTGCAAGTTCGGCATTGAATGCTACGATTTTAAACAGTGAAATATTTTTGATTTTGAAAAGTTGGCAGCTCTGATATTTGTTCTTACTATAACACAATGGAAAAGTTCCTCATTAGAAAGAGGAAGCGTTCTACTGACGATTCTGCAAGTTCGGCATTGAATGCTACGATTTTAAACAGTGAAATATTTTGATTTTGAAAAGTTGGCAGCTCTGATATTTGTTCTTACTATAACACAATGGAAAAGTTCCTCATTAGAAAGAGGAAGCGTTCTACTGACGATTCTGCAAGTTCGGCATTGAATGCTACGATTTTAAACAGTGAAATATTTTTGATTTTGAAAAGTTGGCAGCTCTGATATTTGTTCTTACTATAACACAATGGAAAAGTTCCTCATTAGAAAGAGGAAGCGTTCTACTGACGATTCTGCAAGTTCGGCATTGAATGCTACGATTTTAAACAGTGAAATATTTTTGATTTTGAAAAGTTGGCAGCTCTGATATTTGTTCTTACTATAACACAATGGAAAAGTTCCTCATTAGAAAGAGGAAGCGTTCTACTGACGATTCTGCAAGTTCGGCATTGAATGCTACGATTTTAAACAGTGAAATATTTTTGATTTTGAAAAGTTGGCAGCTCTGATATTTGTTCTTACTATAACACAATGGAAAAGTTCCTCATTAGAAAGAGGAAGCGTTCTACTGACGATTCTGCAAGTTCGGCATTGAATGCTACGATTTTAAACAGTGAAATATTTTGATTTTGAAAAGTTGGCAGCTCTGATATTTGTTCTTACTATAACACAATGGAAAAGTTCCTCATTAGAAAGAGGAAGCGTTCTACTGACGATTCTGCAAGTTCGGCATTGAATGCTACGATTTTAAACAGTGAAATATTTTTGATTTTGAAAAGTTGGCAGCTCTGATATTTGTTCTTACTATAACACAATGGAAAAGTTCCTCATTAGAAAGAGGAAGCGTTCTACTGACGATTCTGCAAGTTCGGCATTGAATGCTACGATTTTAAACAGTGAAATATTTTGATTTTGAAAAGTTGGCAGCTCTGATATTTGTTCTTACTATAACACAATGGAAAAGTTCCTCATTAGAAAGAGGAAGCGTTCTACTGACGATTCTGCAAGTTCGGCATTGAATGCTACGATTTTAAACAGTGAAATATTTTTGATTTTGAAAAGTTGGCAGCTCTGATATTTGTTCTTACTATAACACAATGGAAAAGTTCCTCATTAGAAAGAGGAAGCGTTCTACTGACGATTCTGCAAGTTCGGCATTGAATGCTACGATTTTAAACAGTGAAATATTTTTATTTTGAAAAGTTGGCAGCTCTGATATTTGTTCTTACTATAACACAATGGAAAAGTTCCTCATTAGAAAGAGGAAGCGTTCTACTGACGATTCTGCAAGTTCGGCATTGAATGCTACGATTTTAAACAGTGAAATATTTTTGATTTTGAAAAGTTGGCAGCTCTGATATTTGTTCTTACTATAACACAATGGAAAAGTTCCTCATTAGAAAGAGGAAGCGTTCTACTGACGATTCTGCAAGTTCGGCATTGAATGCTACGATTTTAAACAGTGAAATATTTTTGATTTTGAAAAGTTGGCAGCTCTGATATTTGTTCTTACTATAACACAATGGAAAAGTTCCTCATTAGAAAGAGGAAGCGTTCTACTGACGATTCTGCAAGTTCGGCATTGAATGCTACGATTTTAAACAGTGAAATATTTTTGATTTTGAAAAGTTGGCAGCTCTGATATTTGTTCTTACTATAACACAATGGAAAAGTTCCTCATTAGAAAGAGGAAGCGTTCTACTGACGATTCTGCAAGTTCGGCATTGAATGCTACGATTTTAAACAGTGAAATATTTTTGATTTTGAAAAGTTGGCAGCTCTGATATTTGTTCTTACTATAACACAATGGAAAAGTTCCTCATTAGAAAGAGGAAGCGTTCTACTGACGATTCTGCAAGTTCGGCATTGAATGCTACGATTTTAAACAGTGAAATATTTTGATTTTGAAAAGTTGGCAGCTCTGATATTTGTTCTTACTATAACACAATGGAAAAGTTCCTCATTAGAAAGAGGAAGCGTTCTACTGACGATTCTGCAAGTTCGGCATTGAATGCTACGATTTTAAACAGTGAAATATTTTTGATTTTGAAAAGTTGGCAGCTCTGATATTTGTTCTTACTATAACACAATGGAAAAGTTCCTCATTAGAAAGAGGAAGCGTTCTACTGACGATTCTGCAAGTTCGGCATTGAATGCTACGATTTTAAACAGTGAAATATTTTTGATTTTGAAAAGTTGGCAGCTCTGATATTTGTTCTTACTATAACACAATGGAAAAGTTCCTCATTAGAAAGAGGAAGCGTTCTACTGACGATTCTGCAAGTTCGGCATTGAATGCTACGATTTTAAACAGTGAAATATTTTGATTTTGAAAAGTTGGCAGCTCTGATATTTGTTCTTACTATAACACAATGGAAAAGTTCCTCATTAGAAAGAGGAAGCGTTCTACTGACGATTCTGCAAGTTCGGCATTGAATGCTACGATTTTAAACAGTGAAATATTTTTGATTTTGAAAAGTTGGCAGCTCTGATATTTGTTCTTACTATAACACAATGGAAAAGTTCCTCATTAGAAAGAGGAAGCGTTCTACTGACGATTCTGCAAGTTCGGCATTGAATGCTACGATTTTAAACAGTGAAATATTTTTGATTTTGAAAAGTTGGCAGCTCTGATATTTGTTCTTACTATAACACAATGGAAAAGTTCCTCATTAGAAAGAGGAAGCGTTCTACTGACGATTCTGCAAGTTCGGCATTGAATGCTACGATTTTAAACAGTGAAATATTTTTGATTTTGAAAAGTTGGCAGCTCTGATATTTGTTCTTACTATAACACAATGGAAAAGTTCCTCATTAGAAAGAGGAAGCGTTCTACTGACGATTCTGCAAGTTCGGCATTGAATGCTACGATTTTAAACAGTGAAATATTTTGATTTTGAAAAGTTGGCAGCTCTGATATTTGTTCTTACTATAACACAATGGAAAAGTTCCTCATTAGAAAGAGGAAGCGTTCTACTGACGATTCTGCAAGTTCGGCATTGAATGCTACGATTTTAAACAGTGAAATATTTTTGATTTTGAAAAGTTGGCAGCTCTGATATTTGTTCTTACTATAACACAATGGAAAAGTTCCTCATTAGAAAGAGGAAGCGTTCTACTGACGATTCTGCAAGTTCGGCATTGAATGCTACGATTTTAAACAGTGAAATATTTTTGATTTTGAAAAGTTGGCAGCTCTGATATTTGTTCTTACTATAACACAATGGAAAAGTTCCTCATTAGAAAGAGGAAGCGTTCTACTGACGATTCTGCAAGTTCGGCATTGAATGCTACGATTTTAAACAGTGAAATATTTTTGATTTTGAAAAGTTGGCAGCTCTGATATTTGTTCTTACTATAACACAATGGAAAAGTTCCTCATTAGAAAGAGGAAGCGTTCTACTGACGATTCTGCAAGTTCGGCATTGAATGCTACGATTTTAAACAGTGAAATATTTTGATTTTGAAAAGTTGGCAGCTCTGATATTTGTTCTTACTATAACACAATGGAAAAGTTCCTCATTAGAAAGAGGAAGCGTTCTACTGACGATTCTGCAAGTTCGGCATTGAATGCTACGATTTTAAACAGTGAAATATTTTGATTTTGAAAAGTTGGCAGCTCTGATATTTGTTCTTACTATAACACAATGGAAAAGTTCCTCATTAGAAAGAGGAAGCGTTCTACTGACGATTCTGCAAGTTCGGCATTGAATGCTACGATTTTAAACAGTGAAATATTTTGATTTTGAAAAGTTGGCAGCTCTGATATTTGTTCTTACTATAACACAATGGAAAAGTTCCTCATTAGAAAGAGGAAGCGTTCTACTGACGATTCTGCAAGTTCGGCATTGAATGCTACGATTTTAAACAGTGAAATATTTTGATTTTGAAAAGTTGGCAGCTCTGATATTTGTTCTTACTATAACACAATGGAAAAGTTCCTCATTAGAAAGAGGAAGCGTTCTACTGACGATTCTGCAAGTTCGGCATTGAATGCTACGATTTTAAACAGTGAAATATTTTTATTTTGAAAAGTTGGCAGCTCTGATATTTGTTCTTACTATAACACAATGGAAAAGTTCCTCATTAGAAAGAGGAAGCGTTCTACTGACGATTCTGCAAGTTCGGCATTGAATGCTACGATTTTAAACAGTGAAATATTTTGATTTTGAAAAGTTGGCAGCTCTGATATTTGTTCTTACTATAACACAATGGAAAAGTTCCTCATTAGAAAGAGGAAGCGTTCTACTGACGATTCTGCAAGTTCGGCATTGAATGCTACGATTTTAAACAGTGAAATATTTTGATTTTGAAAAGTTGGCAGCTCTGATATTTGTTCTTACTATAACACAATGGAAAAGTTCCTCATTAGAAAGAGGAAGCGTTCTACTGACGATTCTGCAAGTTCGGCATTGAATGCTACGATTTTAAACAGTGAAATATTTTGATTTTGAAAAGTTGGCAGCTCTGATATTTGTTCTTACTATAACACAATGGAAAAGTTCCTCATTAGAAAGAGGAAGCGTTCTACTGACGATTCTGCAAGTTCGGCATTGAATGCTACGATTTTAAACAGTGAAATATTTTGATTTTGAAAAGTTGGCAGCTCTGATATTTGTTCTTACTATAACACAATGGAAAAGTTCCTCATTAGAAAGAGGAAGCGTTCTACTGACGATTCTGCAAGTTCGGCATTGAATGCTACGATTTTAAACAGTGAAATATTTTTGATTTTGAAAAGTTGGCAGCTCTGATATTTGTTCTTACTATAACACAATGGAAAAGTTCCTCATTAGAAAGAGGAAGCGTTCTACTGACGATTCTGCAAGTTCGGCATTGAATGCTACGATTTTAAACAGTGAAATATTTTTATTTTGAAAAGTTGGCAGCTCTGATATTTGTTCTTACTATAACACAATGGAAAAGTTCCTCATTAGAAAGAGGAAGCGTTCTACTGACGATTCTGCAAGTTCGGCATTGAATGCTACGATTTTAAACAGTGAAATATTTTGATTTTGAAAAGTTGGCAGCTCTGATATTTGTTCTTACTATAACACAATGGAAAAGTTCCTCATTAGAAAGAGGAAGCGTTCTACTGACGATTCTGCAAGTTCGGCATTGAATGCTACGATTTTAAACAGTGAAATATTTTGATTTTGAAAAGTTGGCAGCTCTGATATTTGTTCTTACTATAACACAATGGAAAAGTTCCTCATTAGAAAGAGGAAGCGTTCTACTGACGATTCTGCAAGTTCGGCATTGAATGCTACGATTTTAAACAGTGAAATATTTTGATTTTGAAAAGTTGGCAGCTCTGATATTTGTTCTTACTATAACACAATGGAAAAGTTCCTCATTAGAAAGAGGAAGCGTTCTACTGACGATTCTGCAAGTTCGGCATTGAATGCTACGATTTTAAACAGTGAAATATTTTGATTTTGAAAAGTTGGCAGCTCTGATATTTGTTCTTACTATAACACAATGGAAAAGTTCCTCATTAGAAAGAGGAAGCGTTCTACTGACGATTCTGCAAGTTCGGCATTGAATGCTACGATTTTAAACAGTGAAATATTTTGATTTTGAAAAGTTGGCAGCTCTGATATTTGTTCTTACTATAACACAATGGAAAAGTTCCTCATTAGAAAGAGGAAGCGTTCTACTGACGATTCTGCAAGTTCGGCATTGAATGCTACGATTTTAAACAGTGAAATATTTTGATTTTGAAAAGTTGGCAGCTCTGATATTTGTTCTTACTATAACACAATGGAAAAGTTCCTCATTAGAAAGAGGAAGCGTTCTACTGACGATTCTGCAAGTTCGGCATTGAATGCTACGATTTTAAACAGTGAAATATTTTGATTTTGAAAAGTTGGCAGCTCTGATATTTGTTCTTACTATAACACAATGGAAAAGTTCCTCATTAGAAAGAGGAAGCGTTCTACTGACGATTCTGCAAGTTCGGCATTGAATGCTACGATTTTAAACAGTGAAATATTTTGATTTTGAAAAGTTGGCAGCTCTGATATTTGTTCTTACTATAACACAATGGAAAAGTTCCTCATTAGAAAGAGGAAGCGTTCTACTGACGATTCTGCAAGTTCGGCATTGAATGCTACGATTTTAAACAGTGAAATATTTTGATTTTGAAAAGTTGGCAGCTCTGATATTTGTTCTTACTATAACACAATGGAAAAGTTCCTCATTAGAAAGAGGAAGCGTTCTACTGACGATTCTGCAAGTTCGGCATTGAATGCTACGATTTTAAACAGTGAAATATTTTGATTTTGAAAAGTTGGCAGCTCTGATATTTGTTCTTACTATAACACAATGGAAAAGTTCCTCATTAGAAAGAGGAAGCGTTCTACTGACGATTCTGCAAGTTCGGCATTGAATGCTACGATTTTAAACAGTGAAATATTTTGATTTTGAAAAGTTGGCAGCTCTGATATTTGTTCTTACTATAACACAATGGAAAAGTTCCTCATTAGAAAGAGGAAGCGTTCTACTGACGATTCTGCAAGTTCGGCATTGAATGCTACGATTTTAAACAGTGAAATATTTTGATTTTGAAAAGTTGGCAGCTCTGATATTTGTTCTTACTATAACACAATGGAAAAGTTCCTCATTAGAAAGAGGAAGCGTTCTACTGACGATTCTGCAAGTTCGGCATTGAATGCTACGATTTTAAACAGTGAAATATTTTGATTTTGAAAAGTTGGCAGCTCTGATATTTGTTCTTACTATAACACAATGGAAAAGTTCCTCATTAGAAAGAGGAAGCGTTCTACTGACGATTCTGCAAGTTCGGCATTGAATGCTACGATTTTAAACAGTGAAATATTTTGATTTTGAAAAGTTGGCAGCTCTGATATTTGTTCTTACTATAACACAATGGAAAAGTTCCTCATTAGAAAGAGGAAGCGTTCTACTGACGATTCTGCAAGTTCGGCATTGAATGCTACGATTTTAAACAGTGAAATATTTTGATTTTGAAAAGTTGGCAGCTCTGATATTTGTTCTTACTATAACACAATGGAAAAGTTCCTCATTAGAAAGAGGAAGCGTTCTACTGACGATTCTGCAAGTTCGGCATTGAATGCTACGATTTTAAACAGTGAAATATTTTGATTTTGAAAAGTTGGCAGCTCTGATATTTGTTCTTACTATAACACAATGGAAAAGTTCCTCATTAGAAAGAGGAAGCGTTCTACTGACGATTCTGCAAGTTCGGCATTGAGTGCTACGATTTTAAACAGTGAAATATTTTGATTTTGAAAAGTTGGCAGCTCTGATATTTGTTCTTACTATAACACAATGGAAAAGTTCCTCATTAGAAAGAGGAAGCGTTCTACTGACGATTCTGCAAGTTCGGCATTGAATGCTACGATTTTAAACAGTGAAATATTTTGATTTTGAAAAGTTGGCAGCTCTGATATTTGTTCTTACTATAACACAATGGAAAAGTTCCTCATTAGAAAGAGGAAGCGTTCTACTGACGATTCTGCAAGTTCGGCATTGAATGCTACGATTTTAAACAGTGAAATATTTTGATTTTGAAAAGTTGGCAGCTCTGATATTTGTTCTTACTATAACACAATGGAAAAGTTCCTCATTAGAAAGAGGAAGCGTTCTACTGACGATTCTGCAAGTTCGGCATTGAATGCTACGATTTTAAACAGTGAAATATTTTGATTTTGAAAAGTTGGCAGCTCTGATATTTGTTCTTACTATAACACAATGGAAAAGTTCCTCATTAGAAAGAGGAAGCATTCTACTGACGATTCTGCAAGTTCGGCATTGAATGCTACGATTTTAAACAGTGAAATATTTTGATTTTGAAAAGTTGGCAGCTCTGATATTTGTTCTTACTATAACACAATGGAAAAGTTCCTCATTAGAAAGAGGAAGCGTTCTACTGACGATTCTGCAAGTTCGGCATCGAGTGCTACGATTTTAAACAGTGAAATATTGCCTGAGAAATGTAGTGAGGCTGTTCCTGCTCTACCTCCAACTAAATAAAAAAAAATCTTAACTTTCAAGAGAAATGGCGCAAAATGTACGACTGGCTTGAAGTCAAAACTGACGAAAATGATACAGTGTTAAAGTATTAAATCATACAGTGTTAAAGTGATTTTTTGTTTTCGACGTTGTAAAGGTCCCCATGTTTATTTTATTATTCATTGTTGTGAAAGGAGCCAATTCGCTCAAAGGCTTTTGGGATGGGAAGTAAATATCCCCATCGGTGTCATGCAAATTTGCTTTGAAGTTGTTAGACCACTTCAAAGATTTTGAAGATTTGAAATGCCTGTTGAGTGAATATCCATATATATTTATTCTGCTAAAAAATAAGTATGCTAATTTTAAATTTGTAGATGTTGCAGAACTTTTCATCTGCAGGTATAAAGATGTGTATCCAAGCACAGTGTTGTTGTATGAAATTGCTTTGGTTGTGCCGATAAGTTCTGCATTAGTAGAGCGTTCTTTTAGCACATAAAATCAAATAAAAGATAAATTTCGCAACAGACTGAAAGAATAAACTTTAAAAAATTTGATTCGAATATCAGCAGCAAATGCAACACTAGAAAGCTTTCCATTTCACAAAGCTGCTGAAATATTTAATAACAAAATTAGAAGATATGTATAAAATATTTATATTATTTTTGTGTTTGTTCGTTTTTTACCCCCATAATGTAGTATTTTTCTCTAAGTTTACGATTGTTTAAAATTCACCCCTGATTTTTCAAAATCACCCCCCCCCGGAAAAAGCCTGGGGGACACTTTCACCCCTGATTCTGGAACCTTGGCGAGAACCCTGGGATATAAAGGTAAATGAGGAAAAGTAGCAAGGCAAATGAGACAGACATATGATGGCAGACGACTACTGCTGGAGCCTCCAACACGATTGCTTTGATGACCCACATAAAAGAAAATCGTACAAACACTGTTTTTCTATACATTAAGTGTGATTATCTGAATCAGCTTACTTTGTTTTTATATTATGGTACGGAATACAATGCCATTAGGTATTTCATGTGTTTACTTCTGTGTATGCCTGACCATTAATTTTTTGCATTTTTTTTTGTTTTTCAGAGAAGGCATCCATTATCTAAAAAATTAGATCCTATCTAGAAAAACCGATGCCATATTCGTGATCAGCAACACAAAGTTACCCTAAGATCACTCTAATATAATTGACAATAAAATTAGTGTTGACCAGTGAATCTACAACCAAATGGATAAGCATTTACATTCGCATGTGCAAGCCATTCTTCATTACTTTTGACCACATGATTTTGCTAGTACATTATAGTCATACAACACATTCATTATGTGCTAATGTTTCCCAATGAAAGAGAGAATAAATATGCTAAAGAAAACTACATAGGACTTAGAATTCAGAGATTCAATCAGACTTTAAAAATCCAATAATTTCAGGTATGATTTTGAAAAATATATTGTTTATTTATTTAAAATATTTTTGCTTATTAATGCAATTAATGTTATTGTAATATATCACTAATTGCATTAATAAGTAAATTTTTTATGGGCTTTGTCAATTATCATTTGGTTAAACATATGTTAGCACCAGAGTTCACCAGAATGCGTAATTACACGTCTAGTATGCATAAAAAAAGTGTGTTTACGCATTGAAATTTTACCAAAGTGTAAAAATACGCATCGGAAAAACATGCAAAATACATATCAACACGTAAAAATACGCATCGAGAAACACGTAAAACTACGCATTGAAGAATTTTACCAACGCATAAAAATATGCACCGGAATGGTATTTTGTCTTTCAAAAACGGAAGTAAACGAAATAAAGATTTTTTACGTAATTCTAATTTTGTTTTCCCGCGATGTTGCCGCTGTTCAGTATTGTTGTTATATATAATTTTATTCCATAAATATTTGTATTTCTGTTTGAAAATGGCGGACAAATTCCCGAAAACGGAAATTTGAGGGCGCAAAAATCCCCCTGTACTGTATCTTCAGGTATGAGAGTGCCACGGCTTCGAGGAATTTCTCCTTTTCTGTCATAATTTGGGTTACCCTAGAGATAGATGCATAACTGAACAGAAATTTTGGGGAAATTGGTAGTGGTAAAGGATGCTTTCTGCCAAAAACTTTCTAAACATTCGAAAACAGAAATTCCGTCTTTCAAAACTTTCGAAAACGGAAGTTAGACGCAGTGAAGATTTCTCCCGTAATCATGATTTTATTTTTCACACGATGTTTCCTCTGCCTAGTATTGTTTTCAAACATAATTTTATTTCATAAATATTTGTATTTCTCCTTGAAAATGGAGGGAAAATGTGTAGGAAAGATTTCTCCCATAACCGTAATTTTTTTTTCTCCAACGATGTTCCGAACATGTGTCCTATGTTCTTAAATATTTTTCCCCAAAAAAGGTTGGCATATCAGCTTGATAAAGCTAGGGGGGTTGTCCGAAAACGAAAGTCATGAAGCTGAGAAGTTTGTATGAATTGATGCATAGTGTTCAAAAGTATTTATATTCTCCAAGTTACAGTATTTATCTTTTATCTAAAATAGTGAAAGCTATTATGCATTCATGGTCCTCAGACTGAAAGTTCTTTCAGCATGATGGATGGAATTGCCATCCAAAGGCATAAAACAAAAAAAGGAAAATAAGTGACAATAAAGAAATGGGAAGGGAAACAAAGATATCAACAAAGTGAAAATTTAAGCACTGGATGCTGCAACTGCAGAGTCAACAAAAGATAAATGTGGCTGTGGAAGTTTATTAGATATTTTTAAATATCTACACAAATATCAAAAGTGCAATGTATTCACTTCTTGAACACACTAGAGTTGCATGTGGTCATTACAGAACAGGATAAATTTAATGTTATTGTTTTAAAATACGAATATTATATTTATTACTAAAATAAGAAGCAAAATGGATCCAAATTCTAAATACATTGAGTGGCAGTGAAGTATTTTTTTTAATATGAAAAAAATCTGGATTGATTTTTTCATAACTGCCCACTATTTTTGTAAGTTTTTTTCATTTCATCTGTTAATTTTTCTAAAATACTCCCAAATTTTAAAAATTACTCCCTAAATTTTTTTCAAAGGAGCAAAAATACTCCTTAAATTTTTTTTTTTTTTTTTGGCAAACTCTGGTTAGCACTTAACTATCTTAGGACAGGCAAAAATAACAGAATGGTGAAAACACCCAATCTCCCTCAAAATGTAAAATGATTCCACATGGCACGGATGTCTATGAAAATAGAAAGAGTGCCAACAATTATACTAGGAGTTGAAAATGAGCAACATGCTGCCTGAAAGTACTACTCTGTGTTAGAATGAGAGTTTGATGTGAATATTATGTGCTTGAATTTCTATTTAAGCGGGCGGTCGTAGTGAGCGATGGATTTGCCTCCTCGGGGCGCTCCGTGGTAACAATGGCACACACAACAGCAACTAGGGACTCTGTGAATCTTGGAGAGGTGCAAGCTAGTTCTGTGTGACATTGGCGAAAAGACCCCAACTCACTGGGTTTTGTTCCAGAATCCTTAGGTTGAATGACCAACTGGAACCCTCAGCTGTGGGCTAATCCCCCACACTGATGTACTTACCTGATTAAAAAGACAAAAAGAAATATTAAGAATGACTCAAGTGTGGGATATGGTGGACCTACCACACTTGAGAAGGATGGTCCACCACGGAATCGACCTGGACTTCCTAAATGGCGTATGAGAAAGAGATCTTGGCTGAGTGAATGTAAGATTGGTGTATGGAATACTAGAGGTATAAATGGCAAGATGAGTGAGGTGATTGAGGAGATGAATAAGTATAGACTGGATGTGCTGTGTGCAAGTGAAACCAAAAAGAAGGAAATTGGGGTAGAAGAAGTGAATGGCACGGTGAGTGTGTGGTCTGGAGTATTGGATAATATGAGAGGACAGGCTGGTGTAGGTGTGATTTTAAGTGAAAAGATGAAGAACAACTTGATTCACTATAGTTGCATAAGTGAGAGACTTCTCTGGATTCGTTTGAAAGTGAAACTTCAGAGAATTGTAATAGTTGTAGTGTATGCTCCTTGTGACTCTGGACCTCCTGATAAGAAAGAAGATTTCTGGAATGAGCTAAAAGCTGTTTTGAGCCAGTTTGGTGCTAAAGAAAAAGTTATAATAGCAGGGGATTTCAATGCTAGAGTAGGTGTGCAGAATGCAATTTCTGACAATGTTCTGGGTAAGTTTAATGATCCTTGTGTGAATGATCATGGTGAAAGATTAATTGAACTCTGCATTGAGAATGGTCTGTGTGTATCTAATACATTTTTCAACCACAAGTATATACACACATATACTTGGGAAAATCGTACTCTTGGTCAAAAGAGTGTGATAGATTTTGCTGTCTACAATCAGCGTTTCAAACACTTAGTTGTTGACACCCGTGTGATGAGAGGTGCGGATGTTGGGTCTGATCATTACTTGGTAGTGTCACGAGTGAAACTTAATGTTGGTTGGAGAAAATAGGAATAGGAAGAAACACAGGATAGAAAGAATAAAGGTTGATATAATAGAAAGGATAGAAAGAATAAGCAGAGTTTGACACATACATACATCATATATATCACTAAGCTGTTCTCTGAGATTCAGAGGTTAGCTCCAAAACGAAATACAAACTTCCAGATATTTTTACTTATTGTTGTCGTATCAAACTTCTCCATTTACAGCGATCTTGACATACAACTCGTGCTTCACTAATATCCATTACACGCCGTACACAAGATCTTTTATACTTCATACTCATAATCTTTTTCGCATGCAGACACTCCCGAATCTGATCCACCCATGTCTTCCTTGGCCTTCCTCTGCCTTTCCTTCCCGCCACTTGGGCTGAAAATATTTTCTTAGTAAGCATTTCATCACTCATTCTTTCAACATGGCCAAACCACCGAAGCATATTGGTCTCCACCTTGCTAACAACATTTTGCTTCACATCACACAGCTGCAATACATCTTCATTTCTCACACAATCATATCGTGTCTTGCCACAAACCCCACGTAAGTAACGCATTTCTCCAGCACACAAACGACTCCTATGTTTCTTCTGCAGTACCCAGATTTCACTGCCATACATCAGAGTAGGAACAATTACAGTTTCATACACAGCCATGCGGGACTCTCTAGAGAACCCATCATTCCTGTGAAAACCTCCCAGAGCAGCTATAACTTTGAAAGAAGAATTCACTCGCCTACTGATTTCACCATCCAACTTGTTCTCTCTGTCAAACATGCTTCCTACACAAATTCACTCACCTTGTCAATCACAGTGCCATTTATGCTTACATTACATTCAGTGCTACCCGTTCCTCTCTCAAACACCATAACTTTGGTTTTTCCCTTATTTGTACTCAGTTTGAATTTCATGCAAACTTCGTGCATCCGAGTCAACATACTCTGCAACTCACTTTTGCTTTCTGCCAACAGGACAGTGTCATCCGCATACAGCAATCTGCACACACGGATATCACCAAGACATAAACCACTATTATCTATTTTGGCATCACACATGCATGCATTCATAAATATATTAAACAGCCATAGTGACATTACATAACCTTGCCTAACTCCTGCACCAATAGAAAACCATTTTGATAAAACACCATTCACTCGTACACAAGCTCTACTACCAGCATACATGGCTTTTACACTATTAAGTAGATTCCCAGTAACACCATATTCATTCAATACCTTCCACAAAAGTGTCCTATTCACTCGGTCGTAAGCTTTCTCTAAATCTATGAAGGCAGCAAAAACTTTCTTCCCAACAGCTAGATACTTTTCAATCATCGTGCGTAATGCAAAAATCTGGTTAGTGCAGCCTTTACCAGGCATAAAACCACTCTGAACATCCCACACTTTCAATGATGTAAGACCCCGTACTTTTTCAATAACAACCTTACCAAACACTTTCCCTGGCACACTCAGTAGGCTAATACCACGATAGTTCTTGCATTCAGTCTGATCACCTTTTCCCTTATACAAGGGAACAATGATAGCATCCTTCCAATCCCGAGGGACCATTCCTAACTCCCAGCACAACTGGCAAATTTCAGTTAACCAGTCAATTATAGAGTCACCACCATATTTCAACATCTCTGCAGTTACGCCATGAACTCCCGGAGCCTTACCATTCTGAAGAGATTTTAGAGCTTTACACACTTCTTCTCTTGAGATCCCTCCTGTGCTTTCATCCCTCATTGTGACATCATCTGCATCTGTCTTAGAATCATCTTTGCTTTCCTGATCTAATAACTCACAGAAGTATTCACCCCATCTGTCACTTAATTGGGCTCCCATATCATTTCCCCAATCTCATTCTTCACACAACTTACAACTTTGTTTCCCCTATTTTTCCTGAGTCTCATGTACTTCCAGAAGGACTTCCTATCTTTCCAAAAAGCCAGTTCATGCCTTTCCACTTTCTCCTTCCTATCTTTTGCTTTACTGTGGCGAACCAGCTTAGCAGCTTCACGCTTCTTACAGCGATATTCATCCACAGAGACTCTACCTTGCAACATCCCCAAACAGGCTTCCTTCTTTTTCTTTACTGCCTCTTCAATTTCACTATTCCACCAAGCATCACCTCTATTGTTACCCACTATTGTGGTGCCACAGACATCTTTAGCAACAGTGACAACACAGTTCTTAAAACATTCCCACTTCTTTTCTACATCCCTCTCACCAGACTTCAGATCCTTCAGTCGTTCTCTGAGTAAGTCAGATACCGCTGATGATCTTCAAGGAGCCTATCAACCTTTATTCTTTCTATCCTGGGTGTCTTCCTATTCCTCCAACCAACATTAAGTTTCACTCGTGACACTACCAAGTAATGATCAGAACCAACATCCGCACCTCTCATCACACGGGTGTCAACAACTAAGTGTTTCAAACGCTGATCATAGACAACAAAATCTATCACACTCTTTTGACCAAGAGTACGATTTTCCCAAGTATATGTGTGGATATACTTGTGGTTGAAAAATGTATTAGATACACACAAACCATTCTGAATGCTGAGTTCAATTAATCTTTCACCATTATCATTCACACAAGGATCATTAAACTTACCCAGAACATTGTCAGAAATTGTATTCTGCACACCTACTCTAGCACTGAAATCCCCTGTTATTATAACTTTTTCTTTAGCACCAAACTGGCTCAAAACAGCTATACGACAACAATAAATGAAAATATCTGGAAGTTTGTATTTCTTTTTGGAGCTAACCTCTGAATCTCAGAGAACAGCTAAGTGATATATATGTATATATAAAATTCTATTTAATTTTTAACAAACTTAAAAAAAATGAATACTTTATGTAATTTAAAAAGTCCACTCTACAAAATAAAAAGCAAAATAGTATGCAAATGAATTTGAATCCACGTGGAGCTCTGCACAAGCTACCCCCCTCCCCCATCAATTAAGTAAAAAATTCTGAGGCCTGGCCGGGCATATATACTGGAAGGCTTATCATTTTGCTCCTGTATTAAAGAAAAATGTTTTGACTCAAAAATGAAGACTGACTCGTTAAATATTCGGATGGTGAAGACCACTGAGTCTAACAAAAGACAATGAAGTTCTACCACCAGATGCATTAATTAATTACAGCTGAAATCGATAAGCTGATCTATAAGATGAGAGTATGAAGTGGGCCGATTTATATCTTTGAAGGTTGAAATTAAATTCTGTTTTCACTATGTTGGTTTCAATTTCCTTAAACACTGTGACCACGTTAGCGGTTGAGATTTGAGTAACCACCCTATGCACAATTTTTACATATATGATGCAATTATTTCAAGATTTCACAGGATTTTTTTTTTTTAATTCACGCTTGGAAAGAAAACTCTATTATGACCACTTATACCCAGAACTGCTGGAGTAGCCAGCTTGACTGCTATCCAGATTTCATGTAAAATGCAATAATTATTGGGGATTTATCATTAGTCTGGGTCTTTGGATGCCATGCATCACCTATTATTTCCGAGTGGTGTCTATGCACGCAGAGCTGACAACTAAAATGTGGTATTTTTTCCTTTTTCAAGACTTGATTACATAAACAAACTTTCCAGCTTCACATAACTAGATGACCAAGTTTCTGGCATGACTTGTTGCAGCAATGAAGAGAGATAAGAAAATAAGAAACATTAGTTTACATATTTAGGGATTGAGGCTTGCTTACACTTAAGTGCAGAAGAGGAAATGAATTTACATTTGTAACAGAAGTAGGCAGCAGGTCTAAATCTTTTCTGAAGGTGGAATTCCTAAGAGAAATGGCACGTCTTCCTGCGCAACATTTTGAAAAAAAAAAAAAAAAAGAGGAAAAAAAACCAGCTTTGTTTCTCCAGAGTAAGCCTTGTATTACTTACAATAACTGACGGAGAACACAGGATGAAAATCTAGAAGTGGGCTGGGTCTCCTACAGTTCAGTTACTGGCTGAGCTTTCCGAATTAATAACTGTGCAAATCTCTACCACAGGTCACAATTCAAGGTAAAAACAAGAATTTTATTTTACTGCTTAAATGTTTTAAGGGGGTTTTAGTACTACAATAACTTAAAAATATATAAGATAGTATAACTATACTAGTTATCTGAATTTATTGGCATAGATA
This sequence comes from Macrothele yani, assembly GCA_039090855.1. NCBI lineage: Eukaryota > Metazoa > Arthropoda > Arachnida > Araneae > Macrothelidae > Macrothele > Macrothele yani. The sequence continues at coordinate 123,117,733 of CM077010.1, read as the reverse complement.
AAATAAAAGTTTCCAAGCTTTCACACATCAACCATATGGCTTTTTCAAGGAAGGTAGACAGCAAACTGCCAACTCGATAATAGCACACTTCAACGATTTAAACGTGGTGACTTGACTTGATAATAAACGAAGAGATGCGAATGTAATTATTCATAAAAACACGAGGCATCATTTTCGTTTTGCACGTGGAATTCTTGGAAGAAAACAAAAGGCATTCATTATTCAAAGAATTGGTTCCAAATTCCTGGTAACTCTAGCGAGACGCTATCATTGCAGGTCTTATTGCTGGTAATGATCTCCAATGTTTCCCGAATGGCAGTGGATTTAGGAGTAGAGTAGGAAGCTAATTTCTTTATGTCATCCCGCATAGGATCGGCGGACTTGAACGAGACTTATCGGCATAGGGCCATGGTTAATTTGACATTCTTTATGTTCCTTTTATTCTTGTTGACTCTAATTCTAAATGAACATTTGGTCATCTTAATGTAGTATCGCTTGGAGCCATCTAGATATTGTAGAGCAATGGCATAAACACCTGCTTCATTGGAAAGTGGGAGCTTGTCAGTATTTCGCTTAAGCATAGCATATAAAGGTGTTGGAGATCTTATGTCGACACCTGAGGTTCATCTTTCTGAGCCTCTTCTTGAGTTCATGGGAAACATTCGGTACATAAGGAATACAAACCAAATAGCATAGCTGAGGCATAGAAAGATTGGCATGCCTCTTGCTGTTTCTTTCGATATATCTATGTATCATGTTCGGATTGCATCCTGCCTCAGTGGCCAATTCGATAACGCTTTTAATTCGCTTAGTCTAAAAGGAACATCGGAGGAGATGTTGAATGCTCTTCTGATTCGAGAATGGAAGAAAGTTGTCTAGTAATCAGTGAGACAGAATGAGCTATGGAGCATCAGGTTGGGAATGGAAGTGGGTTTATAATAGGCTTGCGTACGGAAGCGATTTTCAGGTGATTTATTCAGTAAAATATCCAGATAAGGCAATGAATTACTGTGTTCCAACTCTATAGTGAAATTGATCGTAGGGTGCACATAATTTATTTTATCCAGGAAGAGCAGGAGTCTCTCCTTTTCATGAGGCCATATAAAAAATATGTCGTCAGCATATCGGAGCTAAGTGGTAGGTCTTGGGGTAATGCTGGTGAATATGTGCTGTTCGATTGGGCGAAGGATTGCTTCCGCGAAAATTGCTGAAAGTTATTATAAAGTTCACCTCCATGAATCGGACTTTATAATAACTTACACTCAAGATTTTATCACAACAATAAAGAAAACCTCTGTCCAACAGCGTGACATTATTGGTAGTTTCGACATTGTTTCTCTTTATCCTTCAGTCCCCGTACTGGAAGCCATCAGAACGTTAAAAGATGCCATATATAATTAATCACTTTATTCGCAAGAATCTTGGCACAGCATCTTCAAATTAATGGACTCAGTCTTGAATTCTAGCTACTGTAGTTTCCGAGGAAAAATCTATAAACACACAAATGGTGCTCCGATGGGATCTTCACTTTCAGAATTTCTAGCGGAAGCAATCCTTCGCCCGATCGAGCAGCACATATTCACCAGCATTACTCCACGACCTACCACTTGGCTCCGACATGCTGATGATGTATTTTTCATATGGCCTCATGGAAAGGATATTCTCCCGCTTTTCCTGGATAAAATAAATGATATATACCCTATGATCAATTTCACTATGGAGTTAGAACACAATATGCATTGCCTTATCTGGATGTTTTACTGAGTAAATCACGTGAAAATCGCTTCCATACACAAGTCTATTATAAATCCACTTCTGTTCCCAATTTGATGCTTCGTAGCTCATTCTGCCCCGCTGATTACAAGACAGCTTTCTTCCGTTCTCGAATCAGAAGAGCACTCAACATCTCCTCCGATGGTCCGTCTGCACGAAACGAATGAAAAAGCGTTATCGAATTGACCACTGAGGCAGGATACGATCCGAACATGATGCATAGATATATCGAAAGAAACAGAAAGAGGCATGCTAATCTTTCTATGCCGCAGCTATGCTATCTGGGCTCTATGTCTAACGTACCAAATGTTTCCCATAAACTCAAGAACACGCTCAGAAAGATTAACCTCGGTGTCTGCATAAGATCTCCGACACCTTTATATGCTAGTTGTAAATGAATTTATGACACCTCTATTCATAGTGTATTGTGGAATAACTTTTTTATGGGTCTTACAGAGGTTATTTTTTATGAAAGTTGGTTGTCAAATTTTCGAACTAAAGCCTAGTTCGTCATCAGGACTACGTCACTGGAGTAGTTGCTGCCAATCAGTTGGAAGAATCCAACTGCAATTATCGTTAATTGTGGTACTTCTTCTTCTTGCTATTTCGATCCCTTCTTCTAGTTTCCTCTTTACTAAGTTTGACTGGTGGGCGATTATTTTTACTGAGTCCCAATTTATGGAGTGTCCACTTGCTTGTATATGTCTGTCTAGCCCTGTTTTGTTACTAATGTTCCTAATAGCTGCTTGGTGTTCTTTCATTCGGACCTTAACACTCCTCCCTGTTTCTCCTATATAGCCGAGTCCGCAGTTGCAGTCGATGCAATAAATTACTCCTTCTTGCAATTGGATGTCCAATTCTTTCTGCTTTAAAGCTGGCAGGAATTTCTTTATTTTGTTATTAAGATCTAGAGCTAGCCTGATATCATATTTTGCTCCGATCCTTTTCAGTTTCTCGAAAAGTCCCTTGTGGTACGTAATTTTGCTGGTGAATTTGAAGGTGGTTTTTTCCTGCTCCATTTTTGGCACTTGTCTAAATATTTTCTCAACATATGGGGAGGGGTAATTGTTTTCTGCCAATATTTCCTTTAATTCTTCTTTGTGAAGTTCTTTTTGAGTAGCTGAAGAGACCAGGATTTCAATTTTTTCCAAAAATTGTCTCGCCGTATTCGATTTAATATAATCAGGGTGGAATGAGCAGAAGTCTAACATCTTCCCTGTGTTGGTGGGTTTTCTAAAAAGCTGAGTGAATATTTCCCCCTCTCTTGAGGTCAAAGTTAAATCTAGGAAATTGATGCTATGGTCTATTTCCTGTTCCAGGGTGTACTGCAAGGTATTCTCTAGTAAGTTAAATTCTGCCAGAATCTGAGAGGGTAGAGATTGGTCCACAGTATCTACTATAATTAGGACATCATCCATGTATCTTACATAGAGAGCAAATAAGGAGGGTTGTATAAGGATTTTAGCCTCTAGTTTACTTATATAATAATTTGCTAGCAGAGGTGTTAGTGGAGAACCCATTGCAAGTCCTGAAGTTTGCCAGTAATATTTCTTTCTAAACTGGAAGAAATTATTCTTGAAGGAAAATAGGAGCAGTTCATATATGCCAAGTAGTATTTCTCTATTGTGATTATGGAATACTATTTTTTCTGCGAGGCCATCCGCAATGAATTCCAGCAGGAGGTCCAGGTTAATGTTGGTATACATAGATACTATATCCAGGCTTGCCATTACTGGATGAATAAATTCTGGCAAGTTGTCCAGTTTTCCTTTTAGCTGCATGGAATTTTTTAGTAGGTAGGGAGGAGAAGGGAAAATATCTCTGAGGTGACCAAGTAAATAATAATTAATGCTGGAGAGTGACAAATTTCTAGTGTCTATTATAGGTCTTACTGGATGGCCTTCTTTGTGAACTTTTATTGTACCATAGATTTGTGGAACTCTTAACAAAATAAAGAAATTCCTGCCAGCTTTAAAGCAGAAAGAATTGGACATCCAATTGCAAGAAGGAGTAATTTATTGCATCGACTGCAACTGCGGACTCAGCTATATAGGAGAAACAGGGAGGAGTGTTAAGGTCCGAATGAAAGAACACCAAGCAGCTATTAGGAACATTAGTAACAAAACAGGGCTAGACAGACATATACAAGCAAGTGGACACTCCATAAATTGGGACTCAGTAAAAATAATCGCCCACCAGTCAAACTTAGTAAAGAGGAAACTAGAAGAAGGGATCGAAATAGCAAGAAGAAGAAGTACCACAATTAACGATAATTGCGGTTGCACTCTTCCAACTGATTGGCAGCAACTACTCTAGTGACGTAGTCCTGATGACGAACTAGGCTTTAGTTTGAAAATTTGACAACCAACTTTCATGAAAAATAACCTCTACAAGACCTTTATTATGCTATGCTTAAGCAAAATACTGACAAGCTCCCACTTTCCAACGAAGCAGGTGTTTATGCCATCCCTCTACAATATCCGGATGACTCCAAGCGATACTACTTTGGTATGACGAAACGTTCATTTAGAATTAGAGTCAACAAATATAAGAGGGACATAAAGGATAGCAAATTAACCACAGACGTATTAAGATAAGTCCAGTTCAAGTCTGCTGATCCTATGCGGGATGACATAAAGAAATTAGCTTCCTACTTTACTCCTAAATCCACTGCTGTTTGGGAAACATTGGAGATCATTACCAACAATGAGGCCTGCAATGATAGCGTCTCACTAGAGTTACCACACATTCAGAACCGATTCTTCAAATAATGAATGCCTTTTGTTTTCCTCCAAGGATTCTGCGTGCAAAACGAACACAACGCCTCGTGTTTTTATTGAATTACATTTGCATCTTATTTATTGTCAAGTCACCATGTTCAAATTGTTGAAGCGTTCTATTATCCAGTTTGCAGTCTACCTTCCCTGATTGGTTGGTTGATTAGGTTTTATGGCGCAAGGGCCATGCCTGGCCAAAGAGCGCCAAACATACGACAAGACAAGACACAGGACAGACAAACAGTATTAAAAATATGGTAGAAAACTTAAAATCTGGCTGATTAAGTAAAAGTGAAAAATGAGAGTGATGGAAGGGCGAAAAGGCAATGAAACAAACAGCATTAAAAACATGATACAATGTTCAAAATTCGGCTGATTCATTAAAACTGAAAAATGAGGATGATGGATGAGCTAAAATCTAAATGCGTTTAAAAAAGTCAATTTCTTTTAAAAAGGAAAACACAGCGACAGTATCGCAGTGGTCATCCAGGACCCGCTGCAGTGTAGCGGCGTCCTCGGTCAACAAATGAGAATGAAAATAGTGAAAACGTACACCACAAAAACAAACACAGCTACACAAAAGATGAATGACAGTGAGTCGACAATTGCACGTCTCACACATCGGTGCAGTGTCACCACACAGCAAAAAGCGGTGAGTGAAACGACAATACCCAATGCGGAGACGCGCAAGCACCACTTCCTCCCTGCGGTTCCGACGAGATGAGGAGTTCCAGATTTCAAGAATAGGTTTTATACGATGCAGTTTATTTTCCACCTGTTGGTCCCACAGACACTGCCACGGTCGTTTGATATGATCACGAACAAGAAATTGAAAATTGCGATGAAAGAGTGGCAAGGGTGTGACGACCAAAGAGGAAGCAGATCTAGCAACCGCATCAGCACACTCGTTACCCGAGATTCCACCATGCCCAGAAATCCAGCAGAATTGAATCTGGACACCGGCCTCGAGCAAGGAACGAAGAAGCCTTCGTACGTTCGAAAGAAAAGGGTGATTACAATAGTCCAGGGATAACAAAGACTGCAGGACACTTAAGGAATCCGTATAGACCATAGCACTATGATGAGAACTCGACTGAACATGGAGAAGTGCAAGATACACAGCATGCATCTCCGATGAAAACACTGTGGCCTCAGCTGGGATCTGCGCTACTGACACGTCATCAACACAGACAGCTGCGGATCCAACGACTCCATGCATCTTGGAGCCATCAGTGAAAATGGGAGTGTATTCAGTATTGAGGGCACGGTGCTCAGGGAAGAGCTGCTGGTACACTGATGCAGGGGTTGAGTATTTGTCGAAAGATGTAAAGGTGGTATCAACCATGACACCAAGTGGGTGCCATGGAGGATCCCCAAAGCCCCTGGTCGTGGCAACAAGTGACAAGTCGAGCCCTGCATCACGAGCTACGGCCGCCATACGAAGACCGAAGGTTGGAATGCACGAGGGCCGGTTCTCAAATAAACGAGCATGCTGAGGATGGAAAACTGCACCGTACAAAGGATGGTCTAGAAGAGACTGAAGTTTTAAGTAAAAGTGAACAGACAGCTGCAGACGGCGTAATTCAAGCGATGGTTTGTTCGCATCAGCGTAAAGGCTGGGAATCGGAGATGTTCAAAATGCTCCCGTACAAAGACGCAGCGCCTGATGATGAACAGCGTCCAAAGGCCGGAGAACGGAAGGACGAGCCGAGCCATACACGATACAGCCATAATCCAGTTTCAACCGAATTAAGGAGTAGTAAATGCGAAACAAAGAGATCCTGTGTGCGCCCCACGAAACTCTCGAAAGGATTTTTAGAATAGAAAAAGCACGCAGACAGGAAATCTTGAGCCGCCGAACGTGCGCACGGAACGTAAGCGCATGGTCGACGGTCAGTCCAAGGACCTTGGTCCCCGGCAAAACTGGAATGGCTGCACGGTCTAAATACAGCTCGTGGTCAGGATGGAGGCCACGCCTCCGGCAGAAATGAACACACGCTGTCTTGTCGGGAGAAAGAACGAAACCATTGCTATTCGCCTCTTTAAAAATCTGATTAATTGCAGACTGCAACTGCCTTTCAATAAAACGCATGCTCGATGACGAGCAGAAGATGTGCAAGTCATCGACACACACATTAGCCGAAACCGCAGGAGGAAGATTTGTGAGGAGACAATTAATGCGCAAGATGAACAATGTGACTGATAAAATGCAACCTTGAGGAACACCTTGTTTTTGATGGAATGTTGCCGATAGCGTCGTACCGAGGCGCACCTGATTGCGAAGAAAATTTACAATAAATGTCGGAAGATTTCCTCGCAATCCGCATGCGTGGAGATGACGGATAATCCCGTGCCGCCACACACGATCATAGGCTTTCTCGATGTCAAAGAATACAGAAACCAGGTGCTGCCTAAGCACGAACGCCTCGCGTACAGATGTCTCAAGGTGCAGGAGATGATCGTGAGGTGAACGATGACGCCGAAAACCGCTTTGTGATGGTGAAAGTAATTGATGATGTTCTAAAAAATGAATTAATCGTGAGTTAACCATGCGTTCCAGAACTTTACACAGACAGCTAGTGAGAGCAATTGGGCGATAACTAGAGGGAGACTTAGGATCCTTGCCAGGCTTCGGAAAAGGTAGAACAAAAGCCTTTCGCTAAAACTCAGGGAAACTGTGCTCTAACCAGATGCGATTGTATAAGATTAAAAGGTTCTCGAGAGACGACTGCGAGAGATGACGGAGCATGTCGTAGTGGATGTCATCCGGACCGACAGAAGTAGCCCCGGACCGATGCAGACCCACCCGAAGTTCACACATGCTGAAGGGGGAGCTATAACCAGTGTCGGTATACGGCGCAAAAGAGATTCTCTGGCGTTCCGCGGTGGATTGAATCCTATGAAAGGAGGACGGATACGCCAGATCACTCGAAACGGAGGCAAACGCCTCCCCCAAACAATCTGCAATCTCCCCGACTTCAGCATATGTGCAGCCGCTACTCTCGAGAACGGCAATCTGGTGAGAGCTGTAGTTACCCCGGATCTTACGAATCTTGTCCCACACACTTTTCGAACTGGCATGTGAAGTGAGAGATGACACATACTGGATCCAAGACTCCCTCTTGCTACGTCGGCGCACCAACCGAGCATAGGATTTAGCTCGTTTAAAAGCAACGAGATTAGCATCGGTTGGATAACGCCGAAAAGTAGACCAGGCCTTATGTTGAGCTCTCCTAGCCGCTGCGCATTCAGGGTTCCACCAAGGTTTCGGAATTCTGGGGAGCTTCGTAGATGTTTTAGGAATTGAAAGATCAGCTGCCTGAAGAATACAAGTTGTGACTTCAAGTACAGCTGCGTCGATTGACTCTTGGGTCACCATTTCAGAAGATATCACCGCGGGCGATGTGAAGACCTACCATCTGGCACGATCCATCCTCCATCAAGGTGGGCGGGAGGCAGAAGATGGCACGTTTGCAAGGTCCCAGAGGACGATTGGGAAGTGGCCGCTCCCGTGGAGATCCTTACACACCGTCCACGACCAGTCAGCAATAATCGATGGTGAACCCAAGGTCAAATCGATCGCACTGAAGGATCTTGTCGGCTCATGGAAGTAACTGTTAGCACCGGTGTTGAAAAGGCACACAGAGGCTGAGCACAGAAGAGACTATGCGACGACCTCTCGCGCTGGCGCCGACACTACCCCTCAAAGGATGATGAGCATTAAAGTCACCCAAAAGAAGGAAGGGTGAAGGCAGCTGATCAATCAAGCTCTCCAGAACAAAGAGACGCTAACATCCTCATCCGGTGGCAGATAGACACTGCAAACAGTAAGAGGCACAGGCATAGAAATACGAACCGCCACGGCCTGCACAGTTGTGGAAACCGTGACGGAAGATACCGGAACCCTGTGAGGGACGAGAATAGCGACACCCCCACAGGCTATATTTCCAGATGAGTTATCTGTCCGAAATGCCCTGTAGCCTCGAACTGAAAGCAGGTCCGATGGTTTAAGTTTTGTCTCCTGGAGACAAAGGCACACCGGAGAGTACAAATAAAGCAGATGTTTCACGTCATCAAAACTGGTGCGAAAACCTCGGCAGTTCCACTGAATTATTGAACCCATGGGTAAAAATGAAATGAAAAAGGAAATGGTTAAACTTGGTCAGCCTCCATTTCCTCTGATGAGTGTTTCGCCAGATTTGGGGGTGTGTGACCAGGGGCCAAGATTGGTGAATGCTTTGTCCCAAGTGTCTTAGCGGGATTCGCTTGCCGTTGATTGTTTGGCTGAGACTTTGGAGGAGAAGAAATGCTCTTGTTATCCTTGACCTTGGTGTTGGTGTTTTTGCCAGAAGAAGTGGCCTGAGTTCCCTTGCTGGTGTTGGAGTGAGTCTGCTTCGGTGAAGTGGCAGGTACCGCTTTCAGACCCCTAGCTTGCGACTGGAGTGCCTCCAGTCCGGCTGCGATGATTTCTTCTACATTGAATGGACATTTAGGGGGGATCTGAATGTCAGTCTGAATGGCAACTGTAGATTTGGCAACCACCACTGAAGGGTATGATCGCCGATCAGATGTAACAGGAACCACTCTTCTTCTGGCCTCAGGATAGGAAATATTTTCCACCATTTTGAGCCTTTGGATTTCCTTCTCCTCCTTCCACTTGGGACAATCTTTGGCTGATGCTGGGTGTGAACCCTTGCAGTTCACACAAAATTAGGCCTCGGCCACACATTCTGAAAGTAGATGCTCTGTGGCACCACAGTATCCACACCTAGGAGTACTCCTACATGACTGCTGAGAGTGGCCGTACGACTGGCACCTAAAACATCTCAACGGGTTAGGATTGTATGGTCGTACCTCGAGGTGGAGATACTCTGCCTTGATGGATGTAGGCAGGGAAGGGCTGTTGAATGTCAAGATGATGTTCCAGGATGGGACAAACTGCCCATTCCTCCTGAAAGAAATACGGCGCACACCCGTAACATGTTGGCTCCTCAGTTCTTCGAGAAGTTCATCCTCGGTACATTCAATAAGATCCTGAGAGGAGACAACACCTCCAGATGAATTTAGGTAACCATGTGGTGTTATTTTGACCGGAGTCTCAAGCAGCATGCTGGTGTTGATAAGTGTGGAACTGTAGGCCACAGTAGACATCTCAACAAGATCTCCAGACTGGAGCTTCTTGACGCTCTTAGGAGAGCTTGCTATAGATTGAAGTGCTTTATTTATCCAAAATGGACTTTTGGCACTCAAAGGCTTTGAAGGGTCCAATGAGTGCATAAAAAATTCGAGCAATCAGGAATATGTTTTTTTGTGGAAGGGGATGAGCCTTCCTCATTACCTCGCTTGGTTGTTGGTTCGTGGGAAACAGAATTGAGAGCCATGAAAATTTTTAGAATTCGTCCGCCGACTTCTTCACCCACTACCGAGCCCAACAGGGGAGAGCCGGAGGTCCGCAAGCCCAAGTGGACGCAGGACATGACTCTAGGGATAGCAAGCGGATATAGCAAGTTGATAGGGCAGACATGCGCTCGGCGAGCACCCAGACTTTCCCATGCCTAGGGAACACCCCTTTGGCATGCCCACCCTATCCCCAGACTCACCCTGTCGTACGAGACAAGCCGTTAGAGGTCTGGGCTCCACTCGGCCACAGACCTCATTGACTAGGAGTGGGTTAGTTCCCAGCCGCCCATTTAGGGTGAAGCAGGGGGCAAAGAGGAGTGTTGGCAACTGGTGACAACAACACCCTGGCCTCCAGAAACCTCAGCCTCCAGCATCCCCTTTTCCACCTTAGGGGTCACCGCACACGGCAAACGTGCAGGTAGGTCTAGCTAACCAGCTCGGAAAAACAAAGAAAAGAATATGAAATGGAGAAGACAGGATAGAAAACGAGAAACTATAATCTAGTGCTGGCGCATAATCACAACCTCAGCAGCCTACAACTGAGGCGGGAGCGTGTCAAGTGAAAAAAAAAAAAAAAACCCCATAAAAAATGTGAAAATCATCACATATAGCACATGACGGCTTGGGCCGTGGGGACGCCATGCCCCAGCAGCTGGATGAACAGCTGTCCCTTCGGTTACATAATCGTTCAAGACGAAATGATAAATTGATCCGTCACAAGGTCAGCTCGGGCCATGGGGGCACCGCTCCCCAAATAACTGGAAAACCAGTTATCCCCGTGCGGGGCCTTCCCCTGAAAAAGCCATCTGGTTGATGTGCAAAAGCTTGGAAACTTTTGATTTTACCTACATCAATAAATTCGGATAACTAGTATAGTTATACTATCTTATGTACTAAATCATTTCAGTAGTGAACAAAATTTTTGTTAATCTTCTATACATTGATAATAAGCCTTGACTAAAATCAAGAGGCCTGAAACGTCTGTAAATATCCAAAAGAACCTAGAGGGAAGGAAGATTAAACAAAACTTCTTCAACTGGAACTGGAACCAAATATCTTATGTATACTTGGTGTACAGTTCCTTTCATTATTATTTAATTTAAAATTATTCTATAAGATTTTATATGTTGTTTCCAATGCATTTAAAGAAGACATGCACGCAGTGAGAAATTAATGCGCTCAATATTTTACAATGGGAAAGCAGTTGGTAAGCATGACTATTTCATACTGATCAGAAGTGTATTAATTAAGTGCTAACATAGATTTAAGAACATAAAAATGTTCTTGAGTAAAAAGAAGCCAATGCAAATACATATTGTGTGGCTTCCACATAATACAAACATCTTATCCAAAATGGAAATACACTATATTATCAAACATATTCGGACACTACCAAATATTTGCATAAGAACAAAGAATGATTGTGCAGGAAGGTGCACTGTGAGTGGGGACATATGTACATAAAGCTGAGGTGTTCTGTCGTGTTATTAGTAACTTTGAAGCAGATATGTTGTGTGGACATAAACTTTGTGAGTTCCAGCATGGGCTGGTCATCATAGAATGTCATTTGAGTAACATTTCCATACGGAGCATTGCAGCTAACCTAAACATACTAAAATCGACTGTAAGTGATGTTGTGAAGAGATGGAAGCAGCACAATGTAACTACAGCAAAAAATGTTAAAACATCCCTTTATTCCTCTGCTGTTTTCATCGCTGCTGAAGTAGGAAATGCATGTAATGGCTCGGTCAGTACCATAACTACCCACAGAGAGTTGCACAGAGTGGGTTATTATGGTAGAGCCACGTCACACATTACTGCAGTGAATGCAAAGCGCAGTTTGGAGAGGTGTCTCCCGTCGTTCCTGCACTGTGGGTGACTGGAAAGCTGTTCTTAGGAGTCATGAGTCATGCTTTTCACTCTTCCAATCTGATGGGTGTGTTTAGATTTGGTGACAACAAAGCAAACAATTTTCATTGGATTGTGTTCTTCCAACTGCTAAGTTCATCGGAGGCTCTATCATAGTATGGAATTGTTTTTTGTGGATGGGACTCGGCCTGCTGGCTACTATACCATGAACTCTAAAGTGTACCTCGATGTTCTGGAAATTCTGCCCTAGCAACAATGTGGCAGTATTATGGAAATGACAGTTGTTTCTTCCAATATGATCGAACTCCCTGCCTCACTGCATGGCATGTGCAGAACTGGTTTGTCAAAAATGAGGTGGACTTGTTGGACCGGCCTGCTCAGAGTCCCGATCTTAATCCCATAGAACACCTCTGGGATGAACTAGAGCTACGGATATGAAATCCACAACAACCGTTTTCGCTCTCCACTCTGGCAGCAACTTTGCAGGACGAATAGCAAGCCATTTCTGCTGAGACCTACCGGAAATTGGTTGATAGTATGCCTGGACATGTTACTGCTGCCATACAATAAAAAGGTGGACTGACTAATTACTAATTGAGATAATAAAGCCATTTGCTACAAAACATTGTGGTGCCTGAATAATTTTGATAAAACAGTGTATAATTTTAAAATGTATGGTCACACTTATATGACCTACAGAACTCACACTAATACTATCATCTTTAAACCATATAAACACCAATTATTTTGCAAATATTGTACAATGTACAACAGACAAAAACTTTAACCGACACAAGTATAAATTAACATGCCTTCAACATGATTTTTACAAGATTACTTGTGCTTACCTGTGCTTCAATAATAACAGCAACAGCTTGATGATTTCTTCTTAACACATCAAGGCCTAAATTTTCAGCAAATGAATGAAACTGAATTGTGTCCATGGAAATGAACATTAAAGTACGATTTGTCTGACAACCCAGACCAGTAAAGTTCGTTTGCCAACTGTTGTTCCCAGCAGGTGGAAACTCAGGAAAGTTAAAATCTGAATAGTTCAAGGCAAATTTGATACGTTGACACTGCATTTTAAAAATATTTTGTACCATCGTTATGATGTGATCATCCTTTACGCCTACTGAGTCGCTTGGAAGGGGAACATCTCGAACAGCTGTCTGCAGATGCATCCTAGCAGGCTCTGAATGGCACTTGAAACTCACACGATTAAAGGCACCAAATTTCAATGGATAAGAAGCCTCAATGTCACTACAATACTTGTAAGTCTTTAAGCTGGGCATCTGAAAGCTCTTCAAGACTAATTCCAAAGTTGTTTCACATTCAGACAGTTTTGCTTTTAAAACTGAATCAACTGAATGATGGAGGCACACTCTGCATGGGCACTGAGAAGCCTGGTGGAAGCCCAGATTAATATATAGGGACTGACAGCAGTCTTGAGTTGGCTGACTGGTTTCAACAGTTGTGTTGTGCTTAAGCCGACACTTTTCGACCAACTTGGAAAACTCTTCTTGCAGAATATGTCGCTTCAGAGCAATTCGATGAATAAGAGAAGTCACCCGAGATGACATATTGCAGTTATTGTAGTCCATAGCCACCTCCCTAAACTTTGAAGAGAATGAAAATGCTGTTAGGCTCACTTAAAAGTTGCTAAAGTATACATCATAAACAGGGCCTGGACTTTGATGACATTTGCATTTTTGGGCCTTTTATCTCTTTTAGGGCATTGTTTTATAATTTCGGAGCATTTGTTTTATTTTAGGTCAGTTATTGCATTTTCTGTCATTTAAAAAAAAAAAATTCATAACAGTTATGCTTTTCAATTGCAACAGCCAAAACCAGGATTGCCAGATGACTAAAGATAAACACCTTTGAAAGTAGCTCATTCTTGCAAACTCAGTGTTCACAGCACTGTTTAAAATGTGCTATCCAGTTTGGGGGAAAGAGAATCCCCATCCCCATTGTCCATTTTTGAAAGGGACTGTGGGGTAGGGTAGTGAACAAAAGAATTCAAATTTGGAGCTTCTTATCTTGTAGTGTTGCTCGCATTCCAAATCCTTTATGTATTACTACCTGGCAGGTATTTACTTGCTTTTTTTCTTCTTCTGAGGTTTTATTGTACATTTCATACAGAAAAGACAAAATTCTAGTTTATGAATTGTTTAAGATTGAAGTTATTTAATTTATAATTTTGAAAAAATATAATATGAAGGGTTTTAAGGGGGACTTTTCCATTAAATTTTTAGGGCATTATCTTTTTAAGAGCATTTTTTTAGGAAATTTTAGGTCATCAACATCCAGGCCCTGGTCATAAATTGTATGAAATACAACATAAAAATAAAATACTAACATTCAGGGTTTAAAATTTTTAGATATTCAATAACGAAAATATTCCGCATTCATATAAATTTAACTTTTGAAAAACTGCAGAATTTATAAAATTAGTCATTCATTTACTCAATGATAAGCATATTGAAATAAGACAAATTTTAAACAGATTTTAATAATATTTTTATGATGTTTTGCCTTTCAGTTCTTAGTTTATGAATCTCGCTGAAAGAATGAAGACAGCAGTCATAATCTTTTAAATGTTTTAACGTTTAGTTCTTAGCTCACGCCCTTACCCTTACATGAAAACAACTGTTTAACTTACAATAGTTTTTTGGACAACTAAAAGGCATACCTGTCAGATTAATGCTTTCCCCAGTCCCATTAGGAACACAGAACAAAATATTCCATTTTCAATCCCAATTGCGGCTTTTTTATGTTGATGATATCTTCGACATACACAATATGCTAAAGAACATGACCAAAAAGAATTGTACAATCTTACTTTCATCTCTGGTAAATTTCCCAGCATGAAATTCAATAATAATAATAATAATAATAATAATAATAATAATAATAATAATAATAATAAACAATAGCACCATTAATTTCTTAGAAGCACAAATTAGTAGAAAAACATCAGTCTCGAGAAAATCCACTGCTGCCTCAAATATTATCCCTTTTATATCTAATACCACCTATTCCTATGAATTAGCAGTATTAAAATAATTCATTTGAAGTTAAATGTAATATGCTGTGAGCCCCTTTCTTTACAAAAAGAATATACCACTATCCAAGAATATTCCATTATCTTGAAGTGAAATAAAGGATCAGTTACCTCACTCCATCTATAATACCAACTTTTAAAATGCCTGCTTCCATTACCTACAATTCTCCTTTATTAACAAATGAGCTCAAATCTTCCAAAATTTTGGGTACAAGTATGCCATTAAACCTCCTCCAACTGCCATCCAATATAGAAGGAAATATGGAGATTCACTGTACCCCATCCCCCAGGCTGAACTGGTGTGCACTACAATCCACTTTCTACATCCCAGGAGAAAAATTACTTACTGGCATCATGTTCTGCTCAATCCACTGTAGAATTCTGGAGCATAAAAGAGATGTCAAGAAAGGCATCTCATCTACACATATCTCTTTTCACACTGCCATTGAAGATACTTGAGCTACACCAAACTTGAATGAAATCAAAAAGGATTACTCAACTTACAAATAATATTGAATTGTGCTACAGAGAAAGTATCAAAATGCTATTGAACATTCACTTCTGTAACTTGAATGAAAGTTTCAACATTCCAAGTATTTGAGAATCTCTACTGGCAGCAGAAGCAATAATAAAAAAAAAAAAAACCACTATGTGAACTTTAGCTATCCTTGTGATCAAGGTTAATGTTCAGCTGAAGGCTCATATTCTAAATCAAAGTTAAATACCATGTGTAATAAATAATTAGTGGGAAAATACTCATTATCAATTTTTCATTTGTTATCACATGAATTGCATTTACTCAATAGCAAACAGTTACACTAAAATTAGACATACCTATACAAGTAATTTTTTCGGATTTTTATTACAAAGGTGTTTTTGTGAAATACCAAGACAAAAATATTTTTAACACAATATTTTTTTTGATGCAGTGTAACTTGTCTAATTCGAACGTTTTTAATTTAAATTATTGGTTAATTCGAATTATTCATTTGGTCTCTTGAATTTTTCTATATAAATAATGTAAAAAAAACCCCTTTAATCCGAACTTTTTTTTTTTTTTTAATTCGAAGAAAATACCATTTTTGTAATCTCGTATTTTCAACAATTACCTTTTCAAATAGGTATGTACTGTTCTGGATGAAGTTCTTGGTTCTGGATGAAGCAACAAGTATAGCCAACGGCTTCGTAAAAGCAGGCTCCCAGCACTCCGATGATGAGTCTCAACTACATCAAGGTATTGGTGGTGAGTAGTCACACCCACTGTGGAGTGCTGGGAAGATGTAGGCCGTGATGTACTGTATGAGGCTTTTGTGAGCATTGATGACAATTTATCTGTTTGTGGTGAGATCACAGATAATGAGATCTTGGCTGATGTTATGAATAAGAAGACCTGCTGTGTATCTTCAGATGAAGAACCGGAATGGCCAGAATTTCCTAAAGAGCGCCTTCCAAATTCAGTAGAAGCCTTGGTTCACCTTCAACAGTTAAGGAAGTTTGTTGAGAGGCAGCAGAATGTAAGTGACTGTCTATTTCATTCACTTGATAAACTTGTAGAATTTATACTTACCCATACAGGGTAGGGTGTCTACCAGATTTACAAAGTGAAATTTCTTGACTTTTTGGGGACTTTTTGGTGACCTATTATTTTTTCTTGACCTAATTACAAAAGCTTCTGAAGCATTTTGCAAGCTTAAAAAAACATGAAATAAATAAAACATTATTATAACAAAAACCACACACAACTTGACTACTGTATTCATTTAGTTTATCATTTTTTTTATGCTTACCGTTTTGCCCCTTTTGATTGTGAAAAGAAAAAAAAAAAAGAAACCCGGGACATTGACGAGGCCTCAAAAACTGAAGAAAACTTTTGCAGGAAAGAGGACATACACAGAGTCCCTCCACCTTTCAAGGAGCGAGGAGCTCATCGTGGATCGACATTACCTTTGCTAGGGTTTTGTGGAGCAGCCTTGTCCAGAATTGGCAAGTAATGGACGACGAAAGCTGCAGTGACCACTTAGCGATAACTTTCGAGATAGGTTCGGAATGGTTCAACTGACCCAAGCTCAAGAGGTTCTCATTACAGAATCTTGACCGGCTGGTTTTCAAATCAAAACTCACTACCCTGTTGGAGAGCAGAAGAGATTGGAGCGGTGTCAAACCCAAACTCCCTCTTCAAAAAACTTACCAGTCAGGTCACAGCACTTTGCGAAAGTTGCAGGGAATAAAAAGGGGAGCTAAAACCCCCCACCCCTGGTGGTCCGAAAACTTAAAGCCCTAAGGGCTAGAGCTAGGTGGTGTAGGAGAGCACTGCAAAGGCAACCCTGCAAGACTGGATAAACACAGAAGCGCACAAAAAGCTCAGGCAGCATATAGAAAAGAACTAATTTTCTCAAAGACCACTTACTGGAGGGGCCTGTGCGAAATCCAATTACCGGGAAACCCTTACAGGATCCCCTACAAGATTGAACGTCAATCCATCACAGAATTGCTGAAGCTGGCAGCGGTCAAAAGAGTGGATTTAAGTCCATCAACGACCCTTGATAGCACTATAGTCTCTTTGACTACCACTTCCAAGGAGACGAGGGAGATGGGGACTCCCCACAGCAAAAGAAAATGAGGGATGAATGTAGGATTCTTCCAAACACGGTTGAGGACCCCCCTTTCACGAGAGAGGAGGTGGAGGATGCCCTCTCCAGTCTAAATACTGGCAAAGCACCGGGCAAGAATGGGTTAGACCTCAAGCATAGTCAGAGAAATCTACTATGCAAAGCCCAGGTGCTTCGTAGCACTCCTAAACAAATGCCTAGGGAGGGGTATCTTCCCAGACTTGTGAAAGACCGCAGTGCTAGTTCTTTTCAACAAAACCGGAAAGGACAAGCTGATCCCGCAAACTATAGGCCTATCTGCCTTCTTTCCGTGTGGAGTAAAGTGCTGGACAAGCTCATTACCAACAGAGCGATTAGCTTTCTCATGGGGCGGGGAAAGCTAAACAGAAACCAATTCGGTTTTCTTCCGGAGAGGTACACCGTGCAGGCAATTCGATGTCTCAGAGAGAAGACAGAACAAAATAAAGTGGAAGGGCTCCACACCTACTTTATCTAACTAGACATGAGGGGGGCCTTCAACAGCATTTGGTGGCTAATGGTATTTCAATGATTTAAGAAATTTGCCTGTCCTAGCAACCTGTTCCGGCTCATCAGCAGCTACCTGTCTGACAGGAGGGTAGAGTTCAAAGCGGGAAATGGGCAATTCTCGCGTTCATACCAGAGAGGGTGCCCACAAGGATCCAACTCCGGGCCGCTATGGTGGAACATAGTTGCAGACCCAGCTTTAAACCTAGACCTGGGGGCTGGCAGTGGAAATACAAACTTATGTGGATGATTTCGTTCTCATGGTCTCTGCCTCAAGGAGACACGTGATCAAAAGAGAGGTGCAGAGTGCCCTAGCTGTGCTGGGAAATTGGAGTAGGGAAAGCAAACTTTGCTTTGTCCCTGAAAAGACCACTCTTTTAGCGATAGCTAAGAGCGGAATAATGAAAACGCCACCTAAGTGCAGATTCCAAGGTTGCACGATTAAGGCGGTGAGAGAGATGAAGTACTTGGGTGTGGTCCTTAATCAAAATCTGTTGGGGCTGCCACATGTAAAACAACTTCGCTCCAGGTGTGCGTTGATCTTGAACAGGCTGAATGGCATGCGGTTATCAGGCAAAACCAAAAAGGCCATCTATCAGAGTGGCATAGAGAGAATTCTGACGTATGCTGGTGGAGCATGGTGGTCTCCCACAGTCAGAATCAGGAGGGGCATAAACCAAATCCAGAGGATGGCCGTGCTAGGGATCACCGGCTGCTTCTGCACCACCTCAACCTTAGAAGTTCAAGTGCTGGCAGGGTGTGAGCTGGCAGACCTGGTAGTGGAAAGGGAGGCAGCAATGCTCTGCCTAAGGTCAGGTGAGGATGCCTACCTTCTCGGTGTCCCACACTGAGCCACCATCATGGAGTTGAAAAGGTGGACTGGAGGACTGGACCATCCACCCAGCAGAGGAAATTTGTCCACGGGAGTGGGGCATGAGCTGTTCAAAGACGGCTCGAAACTAAAAGGGCAGGTAGGGGCAGGCTTCTGTGCACTCTCGGATGGCAACGAGGCGACAGCAGAATGCTTTAAATTATCGCATAATGCTTCTGTCTTTCAATCAGAACTTCTGGCAATAAGATGGCACACACATGGGCACTCCCTGACCGTAGTGAAGGCGAAATAAAACTTTACTCAGACAGTGAGGCAGCACTGCAGACTCTTGAGTAAATTTAGAGGGAAAAACCCCATCGTCCAAAGGATCAAAACCCTCCTGAGGGCGGAGGGAGCTGGGACAGTTAGTTTCCACTGGGTACGCAGCCATGTCGGGACCCAAGGAAATGAAAGGGCGGATCAGCTGGCAATTGCAGCCATGATGAAAGAATCCGCTGATGTGCAATGCAGAACACCACTTAGGAGTGTTCGTGCGGAACTGACGCGGCAGACCCTAGCCGAATGGCAGGTCAAGTGGGACATGGGAGAGACCGGGCGGAAGACGCATCAGGTGTTTTCAAAGGTCTCGACCAAATGAGCCCAAACTAACAAGTTCCTGAACCAAGTACTGAGAGGCCATGGCATCTGCCCTGAATACTTTAGCAGATTTGCAATCAGGAACTGCTCTTGCCCCTACTACTCACGGACAGCTAGCATGGATCACTGCATCTTTGAACGCAGTGGCCTTGCAGAATGGAGAAATGCTTTTATCCCAGGAGAACAGAAGACCCGGAAATTGGAACTGCTCATCCAATCTTCCTGTTTACGGAAGAGACTCATAGCCTTTCCACCAAGGCTATGAGTCTCTTCCGTAAACAGGAAGGGACTCATAGCCTTGGTGGAAAGGCTAAACTTCCAGCAGAACGTGATTTTCCCCAACCAAGGGGGAACGAGTCACCAGAGGTGAACATGCACACCGAAAGCGACTTGGACTTCGAGTGAAGAGAAGATTCAAGGAAGAAGAGAAAGAATCAGGTAAGACTAGTACCAGTGTAAATACCATGCAAATACTTTGTCATACTACTCGACTTTGTAAGTCCCTGAATGAGGATATAGAAATAAAACTGTGTAAATGAATTTTGTTTAAAATAAATAAAGGAACATGGCTCCCCAAAATAACCAAGCTAGCTTGAGGGGTAGACAACTCTCCCAGTCAACCCTCAAAATTTCACGGCTTATCCCGCCAGACTGAGCGGGAACCCGACCAAGGTGCGCTAGGTCGCTGGCATGCGGAGACCTTCCGGGCTGGTCTCTGGACCACGGGGGTGGCCGAGGCCCGAACATGTGTTTCATAGCAGGATAGCTACTGCAACACTTAAATAAACTTAGAGAGTTCCATTAGTCTCCGTGGAGCCAAGCAAATTGGCGGAACGGAACAATGAAATCAGTATCATACACAGTAGTCTGAATACCAATTAATTTGAGTCCCCCTGAGTTTTATGATTACATTTGAAAAGCTTACATTGTGGCTATGTATATTGCCTTGAATAAAGGCTTTTAATGACTACTTCAGTGTCTTATTTAGACACTGAAGTAGATTTTCTAGGAAAAAGTTAAATGAGGTTCTTATAGTGAGTTTACACTTTAAACTATACAGTACTATTTTAATTATTTACACTATTGCATGCCATTGTTCTTATTTGAACTTTTTTTTTTTTACATAAGTTACATATGTTCGTGACCTTAAATTATAAATAGACCATTCTTCAAACTTTAGCCATGTTGTGAACTCTGGAAGTGGGAATCAATGTTTCAAGTCGAAAATCCATAAATGGAAACTTAAAAAAAGAAGGAACAGTCACAAAACAAATTAAGTACACAGTTCAAAACAGTAATTTGTATTTTACCTACGATTTAGAGCAGTACAGATAGTGTAGTAGTACTTCAGTTGTTCGTGCTTTGTTGTATGATTTTTATCTCCAGTAACAGAAAAAAATATGTATTATATATGCTTGAATGAAGAAATTTCAGAAATCTTGAAGCAGCATTGATATAAACACAAAGTTTGAAAAAAAAATACTAAAAAAGGTAACCAAAAAATAAAGGATTTGATGTCCACCTCCAGAAATAGTAAAACTACAGGACTTGCACTCTGGCCTTCCGCCTATGCATTTTGATCCTAATACCGAGAGTCATCCTCTGGGACAATAGCATCTATCGACACTCTGGTGTCTTGTCACACTGTAGTTCTCGCATACTGCGAAAAACCCAAGTCACTACACCCTTTCATGTAGAGGTCAAGTGTCACGATGTTGAAAACATTTGTTAATTCTGAGCTGCCCTTCATCTTTGTGTACTCAAATGAGCAACTTTTATTGAATTTTTTAGTATTTCTTTACAAACTTTTATGAAATTTTAATGAAATAAAGAAATCTCAAAGCAGCACGGATGTTTTTTAATGGCCAGCTGCTTTGAGATTTCAGAATATTCTTCAATCCACTCTAGTTTTCCATTTTTTTCTGTTACTGAAAATAAAAGTTATGCAGCAAAGAGCAAACAACCAAAGGACTACTATGCTGTTTTTACTGTTCTAAATCATACATAAAATACAAATTACTGTTTTATGTACCATATACTTCTTTTGCTTCATTACTTTTGGTCACCACCAAGTCCACAGGTACCCAAAGATATTTGAAGATTAAAAATCATTGAAGTTTAATGAAAATTTCAGGTTCTAATTCATGAGAACAGGGTAAGAAAAGAAACAATATATATCACACGGAAAGCTTTTATTTGCCTGATTTGAGGGAATGAATTTATTTTAGTACTTCCTGAGTGTGGGGTGGGAGTTTGGACTTTATCAGCATCAGCTAACTTTTTCTTGGAACCTCTCTTCCCTGATTCCACCAGCTAACTAACTTTCTTCCCCTTAGTTCACTAGCTAACTTTCTTTCCCCCTCATTGCTCTTTCATTTCCTACTTTTACATGGAATGAGGTTATTTTAACACTGGGGAAAGAAATTCTCATGCTCCTCTCCCGTATGTTAATGACGTAAGTAACAGTCTGTAATTTATTTGTCCTGTACCTATGTGCTGCTTTGCAACAGGGACCTCTCTCTTTCATTTGTGTGTGTGTGGTGGAGGGGAGGGGGAGGGGGAGTCCTCAGGGCTGTAGCTAGGACCCAGACCCAGGAAGGGCTGAAGGGTCATTATGGTGGCACTCAGTGTTACACTACAAACTAACCTTTTCCACAAATACTGATGGAAGTTTTTCTTTGTTTTTTCACTCCCTTTGTTAATTTACTTCACTAGCCAATAATTGTTTCCCTTCCAAAAAGTAAAAACAATAAAATAAAATACAAAATATAAAACACGAGGGGCTGAAAAAAACTGAACTGTCTTGAAATATATTTAAAAAGTCACATTCTCTGAATTTATTTGATTGTGGTTGACTCACAGGTTCTTTATTGGTGGATGAACTATACTGCTCAAAATAATTAGGGAAACATGTGACTTTGGCAACATTATGCAGGCCAATCGTGAGATATCTTGCCAAAAAGTGCAAAACATGAGTGTGACATAAACAGCTGAATCATGCATATCCTTAAGCAAATTAGTGCCTGTGACATCAGAATGCATGAAAACGAAGGTTTTCCAGGTGGTCCTTTATTCTGCCACGTTTATGGTGACATTCGGTTTCTTGAAGTTCGGTTTCAATGATGTCACAGCAGCATGATTTATCGGAATCAATGGCGTAAAGAGCTGTTGGCAGGCGGGAAGTAGGTAAGACACACAGAATGGTAGCAGAAGCCATTGGAATGTCACAAAGAGTCATTTACTGACTATGGACACGATTCCAGAATACAGGCACTGTTCGATAAAGGCAGGGTCAAGCTTGTCCACAAACAACTACAGCAAGGTACAACCATTATCTATTGTTAACAGCTCATCGGAACAAGTAGCAAAATGCTGCTCAGCTCCAGCAAGAGCTTCTCGTATCAACAGGACAAAAGTTGTCATCTCAAACTATCCGTAATCGTATTTACCAAGGTGTCCTTTATGCACGTAGACCAATGGTGTGTATTCCTTTAACCACAAAGCACCATACTGCCTGTGAAAACTGGGCTGCGGAATATCATGGTTGCCTCCTTTTGGTATACTTTATTTCCAGCCATAGTGTATTTTATGCTCAACAATGTGAGTCATGCAAGATTTTCTTTACAATATCTCTTCCTCTCCCGATTATTCTGAGCAGTGTATTTAATTATTTTATTTTACTATTCTGGTCCTTTCTGTGGATCTGATTAACAGCATCGAGGAGTTACTGATGTCATATTTTGATTCTTTCTACTCCCTTCAGTTCCAATTTTTCTCCATCTTTTATTATGCATTCTCACTCACTGGTGCTCAGAGATAGCCTCTTCTTGCTGTAGTAAACAGCCAAACCCCTTCCTTCCCTACGCAAAAACTAACAGACCTCAGATTCACTCCATCAACCCTTTTCTGCCACACACAGGCATCATAAAACCACTGCTACTAACCCCAAAACAATGGATAGGAAAAAGTTAAAATCTCTCTCTCTCTCTCTCTCATAAAGATTTCTTTTGAGCACTATTTTCCAACACCTAGAGAGATGTATATTTAGCTTTCACCCACATCCGCTTCCCTCAACATTAAGTTCTTTGCAGGCAATTAACTACATAGAAGTTCCTTAACAGCAGTTTCACATCTTATATAGTCCCTTATCAAGTTACAAATAGTTATCCCTTCTGCGACACTACATGTCCACACTTCCATATTTTTCTCCCCCCTTTCCTTTTCTCAATTGAAGAGGTGGGAGAGGAATTTCTTCCATATTTTATATTTCTTCTTCTTCCTTTCCTAACCTTTAACACCAACAAGCCCTGTGCCTGTGTGGTTGAGAATCATTGGTGCAACTGTTTCTACAGATTCACCCTGAGAAGTTTTTTTTTTTTTTTTTTTTGTCATTCATTGTTATACTGTATGGTCACTTCAATTTCACTTTGTTAAAAAATAGTTCATTACACAAATAAATATGGTATTTATGCTGATAATGAAGCACAAGAGTAATTTTTATAAACCACAGAAAATAAAAATTCAGAATTGACAACAGCCGTCTTCCAGGAAGAGGGGAGGGGGGCAGGGGCTGAGCCTCCTCAGAGCCACACCACTGAGAGGTCTACAAGATGTCTTTCTTGGATAATATATAAATGAGGCTGATGAAGAAAAAACAAAAAGCTGAACTTTTTAACCAGGTGAAAAAAAATCTGAATGCGTGGCATAATAGTGTCAATATAATGCAGCATGAGCAAGACTGATTTGTTTACTGTATTTTATTAATATAAATATTAAACTGGAGCACACTGTATTCAAAATATAAATTTACTGAATTCAAAACAAATATAATGGTTTTAAAAGACACTGCTTCAAATAGTTTTTTTTTCTTTTTTTTATTGTTTCACTTGCAAGACATCAGCTAAAGTTTCCTCTTGTGAACAAACTTGGCTTTCTTTGCAAGTTCTGTAGCTATACTTGTCTTTTGTTGACTCTGTAGCTGCATAGCATACATTGCTTAATTTTTCTTTCTGCTGATATATATCCCTTTCCATTTCTTTACTGTTCTTTCTTTCTTTCTATGCCCTCAGATGACAATAATTTTATTCATCATGCTGAAAGAACTTCTAAGCTGAGGACCATGAATGAATATCAAAGCTTGCATTATTTTAGGTAAATGGAACTTTGAGAATATCAATACTTTTTAACACTATGCATCAATTCTTACAAGTTTTCTAACTTTGTCACTACGATAGCTGCCAACTAAATTTAATGAAAAACCAGAAGATTGCCACAAAAAAAAAAAAAAAAAAAAAAAAAAAGAAAAAAAAATCCAGATCATTGCACAATAATCAGAAAGATTTTTCTGATGTTAGTTTGTTATACAATATAAACTGTCCACACAGAGCTAAAACTGTATATCTTGTTTTGCAATAGTTACACACGAATTTTTATATGTACTTCAACAAAACAAGGGAAGATTAATGAAGAAGTTCATTATCTTATGTATAATTTACTAGATTTTGAAACACACTATCCATAAAAGTCAGGAAGAAAATTCTATCCTTTTGGATACCTACACAGAATTTCCGTTTTTTTTTCTTTCTTGCTGCTGCCCCCCCCCCTCCATACGTGTCACGATATCGGACATTTTTTGTTTTTGATTCCTTAAGAAATACCTGGCCATTTTCAATGTCCACATTTTTTTTCTTTTCAAACCTACTCTGTTTTCTTCGGCTTTATTTAACATTATCAGGGACACAGACCCGCTTCTGAAGTTGAGAAACACTAAGTGGTGCTAACATTTTTTCTTTTTCTAGTTTTCCTCAAACACCAATAGGAATCCTGCAGTAAATGTAATAAGTGCCTACACAGACAGGGAGTAGCTCACAGTGGTCTTTAGAACCCATTAACAAGTGTTAGGATCTTGAAAATAAACTTTTCACAGATGTTAAATAACCTTATTTCACTGAGATTTTCGATTTCCATAGCAAACTCGATGTTTTCCGTTGTCCGTAGCGGGCCAGCGATTTCCACAGCATACTCCATGTTTTCCGTCGTCCGTCTCTAGAAGACCGACAATTTCCATAGTATGCGCAATGTTTTCTGTCGTCCATAGCGGACCAGCGATTTCCATAGTAACTACGTAAAATGCGCTGTACTTGGAGTCTCTGAATCTTTCTTCACACCGCATGACCTTATTCGTCAAGCAGAATGGTGTACACGAAGAATTTACTATGCCGAAGTCCCGACGAGAACGACGGTGCACTGGGGTTCTGGCACACATTGGCGCTGAATTCCTATCTCTGTTATATACAGAGATAGGAATTCAGCGCCAATATATACAGGCATGAAAGTGGGCAGTGATAGGAAAAGCTGAACTTCCACGCGAGTGGTGTGTGTGTGTGTGGGGGGGGGGTAAAATAATGTGTTGAATCTTGCATTTAACTATCTAATGTATACAACCATGACACTTAGGCATTGGTCACATGCCTTCCAACTAAATAGATTTAATGTATGTATTTTGTTTCAAGAAAATCAAATATATAGTACAATATAGTGTAAGGGGAAAAATTGCTGATGAGGTCATATGCATAGAAAATCACTCACCTTAGTACAGAACTATGTCTTTAATCAAATGAAAAAATTAATCAAATGTCTTTATAAGATAACAATGTCGAATAGAAATGAAATCTTGAAGGTTTGAAAAACGTCAGACATGTTTCTTGATAAGTAATAAAAGTTTGATGAAGAATAAATGTTCATTCTTGATTCGACACAAAATTATTAATGAAGAAACATGATAAATGCTTGCGAAAATGTTAGACTTTTGTAGATAAATAATAAAAGTAATTCACAACTAATGAAATTTCATTTTCTTAAGTTGTTTCTGCCTAACAATTTGTCCTAACCTTCTTTTATGAATTAGCCGGCTAGAGTTTTCTTTCTCTTGAACCAATTCATTTAATTTTCTGCGTAATAAACATATAAAATGAGCTACCGTTAAACGAACTTTTATCGTACGTGACTCTGTGTGTTTTGCTTGTTTTATATGTTTATGTGTTATTGTCACGTGAAGCCTGAGTTTTAAGCCACTTTGCTGCGTAAGTTATTAGAGATATTTAGCTCCTTTCCTCTTCTTCTCATTTCTTCCTTATCTAGTAATTCTTTCTTATATTCTGAATCTGATGATTTCATATTTTGGCATACATCTCTATTTACAGGATCATGCAAATAATCGTTTTTCTTTAAAAATTCCAAGGCTGACTTATCCTGATTCAGTAGCTTATATTTCATGGCTTAAACAGATAAAAATGTTTTCATTTTCATGTTGCTGGATTCTTTTATCAAGTACATCCCCCATCATACTAAAGGAATTTTCCACTTGAGAGCCAGGAAAACAACTCAATAATGCCTTCATTATTTTTGAGAGGGCACTGAATTTGTTTAACTTAAAAAGTGCATGTTTTGGGATTCACTGAAATTTATTTATGTAACTATTAAAGTGGAGCACATCACTGCATCCAAAGTATAAAATTACTGCCATTTAACAACTACACAGGGTAGAGGGAATGTCGCGCGAGTAGGGATTGCGATTGCCGGCGAAATCTTCGCTCCATCCAACTTCCGATTTTGGACATTTTCTCTTCGTTTTTGAAGCTAAAATACAAATATTTATGCATTAAAA
Organism: Macrothele yani; assembly: GCA_039090855.1. Taxonomy (NCBI): domain Eukaryota; kingdom Metazoa; phylum Arthropoda; class Arachnida; order Araneae; family Macrothelidae; genus Macrothele; species Macrothele yani. The sequence goes on along the minus strand of CM077010.1, from coordinate 123,090,579 downwards.
TGAAACTTAATAACAATACTGGGCACAAGAAACATCGCGAGAAAAATAAATTAGGATTACGGGGGAAAATCTGCACTCCATTTAACTTCCGTTTTCGAAAGTTTTGAAGGATGAAATCCCGTCCCCAGATGGAAAAGACCCCTCCCTTTCCCCCTCCCATAAAACAGCTTCTTTTCAGTTTTACATCGATCTCGAGAATTACCCAAATGATGACAGAAAAAGCGGAATTCCGCGAATCCACGAAATAATATCATGTATGAGTAAGAAGTATGTATGAGTGGAATGTAAGGTCAGGTGATGCGTAACATCACAGCCTCTCCTTGACAAATGTCAACCCCGCCTTCTCGTGGTACATCCTGTTCCCACTAAAGGGGCTCTGACAACCGCCAATAGCGGTATAACTATACCATCGGGATTAGAGGAAATGCTATCCCACACTCACCAACCCGCTTGGCCAGCGTGGTGAGTTATGGCCAAACCCCTCCAAAATGACTCCACAACTTAAATCTTGGCCCTCAGTCTCCGGCAGCTGGAATGTACCTGGCCAAGGCAGTGGCCAGTGCGACATGAGGGCAGAGGGTGCTAAGAATTCCCGGAGGACCGGACTAGGCTGCCACCTGATGCTGACCTTGGCTACGTATAACGGACGCTCCCTATCTTCTGATTCAAGGCTTCTTGAATTGGAAGAGGAACTACAAAGGATCAAGTGGGACATCGTCGGGCTAAGTGAGGTAAGGAGAAAAGGAGAAGATCTCATTGAACTGAAAAGGGGACATCTCTTCTACTATCGTGGGACAGATACTGGCAGAACTAGTGGTGCTGGATTTATAATAAACAAGAACCTGAAGGATAAAGTTGTAGAAGTTGAAAGTTCCTCTGACAGAGCTGCACGACTCGTTATCCAACTCTCGAGAAGATATCAGGCTCAGATTATTCAAACTTATGCACCCACCACAAGTCATGCTGAAGAAGAAATTGAAGAATTTTATGAGGAAATTCGTGATCTAAATAATAAAGGTAAGCAGCACTTGAAGATAATTATGGGAGATTTCAATGCAAAAATAGGGCAACGGCAACAGAATGAAACTTCAGTAGGTAAATTCGGTCACGGCAACAGAAACCAGCGTGGAAATACTCTCGTTGAGTTTGCAGAGGCAGAAGGGTTTTTCATCTTGAACTCCTTTTTCAAGAAAAAGCCACACAGGAAATGGACATGGAGACATCCAAATGGGACGACAAGTGAAATTGATTTTATTATGTGTAACAAAAAATTCGTCATAGAAGACTGCAGTGTGCTAAACAAGTTCAACACAGGCAGTGACCATAGATTGGTGAGATGTAAGATGCACCTCAACACTAAACTCGAACGTAGCAAGCTCATAAGACAAACAAAATGTATTGACATAACCAACCTTAAAAAACACCATAATACCTTCAAATTGGAACTGAAGAACAGATTCTCTGCTTTAGAAGGCCTAACATCGGAAGAAGTGGATATTTCTGAAGTTAACAGAAAAGTAACCAAAGCTCTTATGGAAACAGCAACAAAATTAGCTGGGTCTAAGAACAAATTGCATGTGAACAAATTATCAGGAAAAAACAAAATGTTGATGCAAAAAAGAAGAGAGATGAGGACAACTAAAGAAGATGTGACTTCCAAAGTGGAATACATAGAGCTATGCAAGACAGTACAAAAAAGTATCACTGAAGACATAAGGAAATTCAACTGTGAACTAGTAAGGAAAGCAATTGAAAACAACCAAAGCCTAAAGATAGCAAAGGGACATCTCAGTAAGGGAAAAAAACAGATTATGGCACTGAGAAAAGAAGATGGTTCTGTAACAAGAAATAGAGGCGAAATTTTGACAAGAGTGAAAGATTTCTACTCCAAATTATATGAAAGGGATGATACATGTACTCCAGGCATCATGAAAGGTACCAGAGTTCTTCCAGTCCTTCCAGCAGAAGTTGCACATGCAATCAAGAACATGAAGCGGGGAAAAGCTCCAGGAGAAGATGGAATTACTGTAGACATCATACAAGAAGCAAGTGGAGAAATCGAAACAGTACTCGCCCAAATTTTCACTCGATGCCTTAATGAAGGGAAAATTCCCGAGGATTGGAACAACACTACAATGATCTTGCTACATAAAAAAGGTGACATTGAGGATCTCAGGAACTACAGACCTATCAGCCTCCTATCAGTGGTTTATAAAATCTTCACTAAAGTTCTTTCACACAGCTTGAAGGTAACACTGGACATGGCTCAACCGAGAGAACAAGCTGGATTCAGGAGTGGCTACAGCACAATAGATCATATCCACGTACTGAGAGAACTAATTGAAAGAGCGAGGGAATATGAACTTCCATTGTGCATGGCTTTTATCGATTATGAAAAAGCCTTTGATTCGGTGAAACCATCAGCAGTTACAATGGCTCTGAAATCCTGCGGTATTGAAGATGCATACATTAATATTATTAATAACATCTATGAAAATGCAAGTGCAAAGATTCTGCTATTTGAAAATACAACACACATAAAAATTGGAAAAGGAGTGAGACAAGGTGACACCATATCTCCGAAGCTCTTTAATGCCACATTGGAAAATGTCTTTCAATCACTGAACTGGGAAAACAAAGGCATAAAGATTAATGGAGATTATCTAACCCACCTTCGTTTTGCTGATGGCATACTCATTTTTGCAACTACCCCATCAGAGCTACAGAGTATGATGCAGGAACTTGCTGACAAGAGTAAAGAAGTGGGATTAAAAATGAACTTTCAGAAGACAAAAGTGATGTTCAATGCTTTTACAAGAAATGAAGATTTATCGATTGATGGAGAAAAGCTGGAGATAACAGACACGTACGTTTATCTTGGACAGCAGATATCAAGTGAAGGTCAGATTGATGAAGAAATTAATCGGCGTACAAAACTTGCCTGGAGAGCTTTTGGAAGAAACAGCATAATTTTCAAGAGCAATATGCCATTATGTCTTAAAAGAAAAGTGTTTGATCAATGCATCCTTCCAGTGCTTACATATGGTGCAGAGACTTGGACCTTAGCTAAAAGAGACATACAAAGGCTGCAGACAACTCAAAGTAGCATGGAGAGGTGCATGCTTGGTGTAACCAGGAGAGATAAGAAGAGGAACACGTGGATCCAAAAAATGACAAGAGTGGAAGACATCATGATCAGAGTTAAATCCCTGAAATGGCAATGGGCTGGACATACTGCCAGAAGAACAGACCATCGATGGACAGCCGAAATTTTAGATTGGATTCCAAGGGACAGGAAAAGACCCAGAAGAAGACCACATGGAAGATGTGTGGATGAAATTCGAAAGTATGCGGGAGTGACATGGAGGAGACTGGCATGAGACAGACCGTTGTGGAGGAAACTTGGGGAGACCTTCGTCCAGCAGTGGATTGATAATGGTTGACAATGATGATGATGATGATGAGTAAGAAGTAACTCCGAAATGGAAAAACACGAATTTTATGGAAAATGAAAGTGAAAAATCGATACTGCATTGCTCACTCTGCCGTGAAACAATTTTACGGGACACGGAAACAGCGCGGATCAGATCATAAGTAGAGGATTTTAGGAAGGGAGTGTCTGACCCCAGGTCTTAAACAACCCTTAGAAATAGGAAGCTAGGAGATTTGGGCTAGAGTGCTTGATAGGAAAGTGACACGGAAGCAAGGTAGAAAGGGGGAGGAAGACGCCCTTATTTATTACTGGGGGGCAGTACCCGAGGTCCGACAGCTTAACGTGCCCATCCGACACATGGCGGGCATTTAGTGGTTCGAACCTGCCCAGGATCGAACCTGAGGTTATCTCCATGGCAGTCACGAACGCTGACCACTAGGCCACCCGCGGCCCGAAATGGCGCGGATTCCACCAAGGATGGATTAAATACCGATCTAGAAATTTATTTCGTTTAAGAAAAGGGAAAGGGGTGAAAACGATTGCTCTCTATTGATTAGTTTCAAAGAAGTATTAGAAATAGGGTGCATTTCATCAGAAAAAAAAAAAAAACCGAAGTTGCTCCTTTTCACTATTACCGAAGATATTAAAAATGAGGAATCTCAACACCCAAGAAACATTCCCGAAAATATTTAACAAGTGTTAGAATCTTGAAAACACAAAAAAAAAACTTTACACAGATGTTTAATAACATTATTTCACTGAGATTTTCGATTTCCGTTGCATACTCGATGCTTTCCGTTGTCCGTAGCAGACCAACGATTTCCATAGCAACTACGTAAAATTCCTAGTACTTGGAATCGCTGAATCATTCTTCCCACCGCATGCACTTACTCAGCGTCAAGCGGAAGAGTGTGCATGGAGAACTGACGATGACAACGGGGCACAGAGGTTCTGGCACCCAATGGCACAAAACCTGCCTTTTGTAGCAAGATGGCGCATGACTTTTGTTTTGGCACACTTTGGCGCAGAATTTCCATCCCTGGAAGAGGTATCTCGTTCGAAGTCATTACGATTTTGTTTTCCGCAAGAGCAAGGCATACCCCCCCCCATAAAATTTTATTGCATTTTCGGAATAATATCAGTAACACCAAAAGCAGAACAGAAAAAAACGGATTTCCGTGTGTTCGCATAAGTCTTTCATGACTGTATAATATATTTTATTTACAGGGCTATTTTTAGCAAAAATACAGAAAATATTAAAATCCGGAAGAAAAGTTCTTCCGGCCGGAAAACCAGAAAACTGTATAAAAAAAATCGGAAAACTTCTGCAAAATCCGGAAGAGTTGCCAGGTACGCAGTACCATTTTTGGAAGGTTTTCCCTCACTGATCAAGCTGAAATACAAACATTTATGAAGGGGGATAACGCTTAACAACAACAAAGGATACAGGGAACATCGGAAGAAAAAAATTACGAATACGGGCGGAATATTCGCTTCGTCAGACTTCCGTTTTCAGACATATTCTTTCCATTTTCAAGCTTAAAACTTGTAAAATATAAAATATTTTACAATACTGGGCAGAACGAACACCGAGTGAGGAAAAAAATTATGATTACAGGAGAAATATTTACTCCGTCTAACTTCTGTTCTCAAAAGTTTTGAAAGTCGGAATTCTGTCCTCCAACGGAAAACGACCCCCCCCCTTTTTTGTGCTCAGTTGCGTACCGATCTCATGAATGACTCAAATGATAACGGAAAAGATGAAATTCCTCGAATCCATGAAAGAATTTCATGCTAAAAGATTACAGAGAAATTTTCCCCGACATCAAGAATTTCCGTTTTCAGAAAAATTTCCTCCATTTTTAAAGCTGAAATACAAATACTTATAGAATAAAATTATATTTAACAACAATACTGCGCAGAAGGTACATCGCAAGAAAAATAAATTACGATTATACGGGGAAAAACTTCGCTCCGTTTAACCTGTTTTCGAAATTTCTCGAAGATTAAATACTGTCCCCACAAGGACCCCCCCCCCCAAAAAAAACTCCCTTCAGTTTTACATTGATCTTCAGGATGATTCAAATGACGAAGAACAAAGAAGAAGAATCTTATACGTGAAATTACAGGGAAATTTTCCCGGCATCAAAAATTTTCCTCCATTTTTAAGCTGAAATACAAATATTTATGGAATAAAATGATATTTAACAAAACTACGCAGAGGGAACATCAGGAGAAAATAAATCAGGTCTATACATGGAAAATCTTTAACCTGCATTTTCGAAAGTTTTGAAAGATGAAATACTGTCCCCAGACAGAAAATGACCAGCTAGCCCCCCCCCCCCAATCCCCAAAAAATTTCTCTTCAGTTTTACATCGATCTACAGGATGACTCAAATGACGAAGAAAAAAAGCGGAACCCACGAAAGAATTTAGTGCGTAAAAATTACAGGGAAATTTTCCTGATTTTCGGACAATTTTCCTCAACTTTTAAGCTGATACAAACATTTATGGAATAAAAGGATATTTAACAACAATGCTACGCAGAAGGAATATCGTGAGAAAAATAAATTATGAAAATACGGGAGAAACTTTTATTTCGTTTAACCGGCGTTTTCGAATATTCTGAAAGATGAGAACTGTCCCCAGACGGAATACAATCAGCTAATCTAATCCAAAAAATTTCTCTTCAGTTTTGCATTGATCTATACAGGATCACTCAAATGAGACGAAAAAGGTGGAATTCCGCAAATCTGCGGAAGAATCTCGTGTATGGTAACTGAGAAAATATTCATATACATGCTCTTAAGGCAGGTTCCACAAAGTTTTTCTTTTAACAACAAGAAATGAAAAACAGAAAAAAATTTGTGACGTTACACCAAAATTCGCGACTATTTCGTGACTTTCGTGACCCTTTTCTCATTTCGTTACTTTTTCGGGATTTTCGGGACTGGTAGACACCCTGCCATAGCATAATTTCTAAGAGGCAGGCCAAAATTTCACGTTTGTTTTACAAAAAATTTGTAAATTTACTGTACTGTACTTTTTTTTTTTTTGTATGTTATGAATAAATATGTTGTTTTTTACAGTACTTGAATGTGCCCGTATTCAAACTTGCCTAATTCAAATTATTTTTGTGGTCCCTTCACCTTCGAATTATCCAAGTTACACTGTATTTCATATCTACAAAAGTAAAAATTGCACATAATAAAATAATAGAACAAATTTTAACAAAATTCTACTAGTCTGAACAAGAAAGCTTACTCACCAAGTCATAATAAGCAGATGATTCCAGCATTAAGTTACGAGGAGTGAACATAATTAAAGTTGGTGATTTTTCAATAATTTTTGATAGAGCTCTGCTTTTTGCACGTGAAGGCGTAACCCACCTAGTAACCTGAAATTAACCAGTACAAGTGAAGGGTCAATAAAACTTGAAATCATTATGTTAATTGTAAGACAAAGCCATATATGTGGCAATTCACTAAGTAAAATGTGCATGAAAAATAAAAAAAACCCCACATTTATTATTAAAATAAAACAACTTGTTACTAGATGAAAATCTCGCTGAATGCAATTATGATTAAAAATTAAATTAATTTGGTTAACTGAATATAAATCATATTCTGAGTAGAGTAGAGTAGAGTACAGTACAGTAACCAAAAAATACATATCAAAATCTAGCATTGCATCACAGAACATGTAACAGGTGGGAAAAAATTAGCTTACTTCTTATTGTTGAGCATACAGCACTTCCTTAGAAATTCCATGACAAATGGCAAAAAATGTGCACAATTTATATAAGATGTGAAAAAATTCTTGTAAGCAAAAGTGCAATTATGTAGGACACAGGGTATACCTTATTTTTTAGTAATTCCAAACATTCTGATGTTTTATCTAACCAATTTGATCTCATTTTACATTTGCACAAAAAATTCTTCAAAACAGCAAAAATATGTATTTTAAGGAATGATGTTTTTTTTTTATGAACATTTAAAAAATTAAAAAAGGTTAGTACAGTAAAACTTTCCTTCATGGACACTCCTCAGATATGGACTCTTCCCAATTATGATGACTTTTTTTAGTCCTTGCAGAACAACATGCATTATAATGGACACTCTCCCTCTCTTTTTGCATTCTCTCCAGCTGCTGACATTTATCAGAATCCCTGGATAAACACTTAGAACCTTTCAGTCATGGCCAGATAACAGTGTAGGTATCATTTCACCTGCACAGACAGCAGAATTTGTTAAGCAGAAGTGCTGGTTCTAGTTGCGTCCTTGCCCAGCTGAAAAATCATCTCCTCCTGAGCAAGAGATGAACTGTCTGAAACGTTCTTTGGGCCAAATAGTAATCTGATTGTTTGAAGCAATGCACAGATAACTAGTTTTAAAACACCTCATTTGAAATACAGATTATAGCATCAGCAAATGACTAGTTAAAAGCCAACAGCATTCTTGAAGGAAGTTATTTTTTAAGTTGGATTTTATTTTTCAAACAACACTGTGGTGACCATGCCAGCAACTGAGTATGAAAGTATAGAGCATTTACTGCTAAAAGAAACTAAACACAGTGAAGTCCAGGGCTTGACAATATTTTATTAAAATTAATATTTGCAGATGTCATATTTTGTACATATTAATTCAAAAGTACCATTTTTTTTCTTTCTTCGTATAATCTGTAGACCATAAAATGCAGAAATTTTTCTTATTTTGTGAGATCCGCAAGGGCGTATAATCCAAAGGCTGTAAAAAATAATCCCACATATAATCTGTGGTGGCATATGATCCGTAGATCATGAAATTCTGAGAAAAACAATTTTTTCCTTCGCATAACCTGCGGTAGCATGTCTAAGACCATGATATTTAAAAAAAAAAAAAAAAACGACAGTCCATACCTGCCAACATTGGCAATAGCCTTGTTACTAAAAACTAGTACTGTGTGGCATACATAGACTATTTAACAAAATGATCCATCTCTTTGTAAAAAACAATATGTGCCCAAACAAAACGTTACAACAAACAAGGACTCTAATGAAACAAACTTAACACATGCAAAACACAAAGTTGATTCCCCAGCGAGGGCATGATTGCGAGATTTAAGTTCGAAACTTCCTCCAGTAAAAAACAGTAAGATGCGTTTAGAATTCCATAATGCTCGACAGACAGGAAATCCAAGCAAGTGAATGCGCAGTGCATGAACCTCCACTTACCATATGATCGTACTGCCTCTAAAATTGCAGTTAAAGACAAGATGAGACCAAAGAAGTGGAAAAAAAGCTGAACATTTAAATAACTGGTGAAAAATCAAAATAGACACCAAGAATGTGGACTACTGTCAGTTTGTCTTTTGTTGACTCTGCAATTGCACAGCACCATTGCTTAATTTTTCTTTCTGCTGATATCATTCTTTCCCTACTTCTTTATTGTTGCTTTTCTTTCTTTTCTTGTTTGTTATGCCCTCTGATAACAGCCATCAGCCTGAGGATCATGAGTACATGATATAAAAGCTTCAACTATTTTAGATAAATGGTGTAACTTTGAGAATATTAATACTTTTGAACACCATGCATCAATTTTTCCAAATTTTTCACATTCCTCACTTCCGTCTTCTAGGATTTCCTTCTTCTCCTATCAAGATTAAATGCAAAAACTTATGGGGTGGGGGATATTTAACAGCACTGGATAGTGGGAACACCGCAGAGAAAGCGGGGGGGGGGGATTACGTCCAACTTCCGGTTTTGGAAATTTTTCTCCTATTTCCAAGCTGAAACACAAAAATGTACGCAGTAAAACGATACTTAAAAATACTGAGCAGAGGCAACATCGCAAGAAAAAAAGAAATTACTATTACGGATAAAATCTGAGCCCTGTTGACTTTGCGTTTTCAAAAGTTTTGCAAAGATGGAATTCCGCCCTCTGACGAATATCTACCCCCTCCCCCCAATTCTGTTTACTTGTGCATTCAAATAACGAAAAAGGCGGAATTTCTCGAATTCGTGGAAGAATCTAATGCCTAGAGATTAAGAGGAAATTTTTGTGGAGTCTAACTTCCATTTCCACAAATTCTTGCCTACAGTTTCAAGCTGAAATACAAACAAATATGCCATAAAATAATATTTAACAAGAATACTAGACACAAATGCAACATTCAGAGAAAAAAAAATATGATTAGGGCAAATTCTTTTTACTCCATTTAACTACTGTTTTCGAAAGCTTTGAAACACAAAATACCATCCCCAGATGGAAAATGTCTCTTCCCCACAATTCTTTTCAGTTTTGTATCAATCTTGAGAATGATCTAAATGATCACAAAAAAAAAAAAAAAAACATGGAGAGTTCCATGTTTTGTTTTAAATCTTATGTATACCAAAAAATAATAGCAAAATAAATTTTTAAAATTTATTTTGCTATTCTAAAGCATCTTATGTATACCATAAAATAATAGCAAAATAAATTTTTTTAAACAAAATGGAAATTCGTAGAATCCGTAATTTCGAGAGTGAGTTCCGTAGTCAGACAACTAAATCAGTAGAAACTGTGGACATTCCGTAGTAATTGGCATGTGTGACAGTCGTATAATCTGCACCTATCATGTTATTCGTAATTTCCGACAGAAAACTGCAATTCACAGGACCGACTCAGAAATCCGAAGATGTAAGATAGTCTTATTGAAAAAGTAACTGTCATTTTGAAGTACTTTTGTGTTACTTTTAAGTAAATAAAGAACTAAAATCGCTAACTGTTGCAGCATTATGTAGTTCATTAGTTACCCTAAAACAGCCGTTGAATTTACGCACAGTCCATAGCACTGTCTTATTTCTGAATACATTTCAACTGAACACAGAAAAAAAAAATCCTTAACCAATACAATTACAATTAGCACACCAAAACTAGACAATGCGATTCGCAGAATGGTTACATGCTACGGAATAGCTCTGCTGAATTCCCGAGAGTCACGAATTCCCACATCACGTAAACTTCCGCACGCGCGATCAGTGACGCCTTCCTTGCGTCATATTTTCTGCCAAAATGCTTCTAAATAAAAAAATAAAATAAAAATATATATATATATATATATATATATATATATATATATATATATATATATATATATATATTCTTACAATCTCTTTGCGGTCATCTATCTCACTGTTACGTTAATTTTTTCTGTTAATGCATTTTCGGTACTTTTCCCAATAACACCACCTCTCCTGACAATTACTTCGCGGACATTTTAAAACGCTGCACCGTCTCCCCCCTCTTTATCAGTACCCGCAGCACTTAAATTTATAACTTTTTAATAGATAATCTATGAATTATACAACAGAAATTACGGTATGTACTGCAAACTATGAAATCTCAAGAAGAAAATTAGGCGCCACGGCCCGAATTTTAGGCGCCTGGGCGACCTAGCACCCGGGATTTGTCGAGCCCTGGTGAAGTCTAAGCTACAGATTATGAGGGGATGCTGAAAAGTTATTGGCCTAACTCACTTCCTGTAACTGTAGCAGTATTTTGTCATTGCAGCTCGAAAGAGTGTTCTTCTGTATTGTAAAATGGCAATTTTCAGACTAATAGCTCTTTTTTTTTTTTTTGCAGATGCTGAACTGAATCATGTAGATGCAAAGTGTCGAATTTTCGAATGTGGGACTCTGGGCTGTCATTTCTGTTCCTGCAGAAGAAAACTGCAAAAGAAATCTATGAGTGTATGATACAAACATTAAGTGACACGTGCCCTTCATATTCCACTGTGAAGAAATGGTGTGCCAACTTTCAGCGTGGAGACTTTGAGACCAAAGACACAGCAAGATCTGGGAGGCCTTCAACAGTGACAACACCAAAAATTGTTGATCGTGTTCATGACTTGATTTTGTCAGATCGGCACAAATCTCAGCTAAAACAATAGCTGAGACACTGGAGATATCCAGGGAATGTGTTGCGTTCATAATTCTTGAACACTTGGATATGCAGAAGATGTTAGGGAAGTGGGTGCCCAAATGTTTTAACACCGATGAGAAACGAAAACGAGTGGATGCTTTGAAATCGGTTTTGCAGCATTTTGAGTGATCTGGTGATTGGGGATAATTTTTTGTAGCGACTTGCCACTGTTGATGAAACTTGATTACATCACTACAATCCAGAGATGAAACAACAGTCCCTGCGGTGGCAGCACTCGGGTTCTTCACAGCCAAAGAAATTCAAGACTCAAAGGTCTGCAGGAAAGGCCATGGCAATGGTTTTTTGAGATTTGGAAGGAGTTTTACTGACTGACTATCTCCCGAAGGGCCAAATAATAAATGCTGAATACTATTCCAACTTGCTATACTAATTAAAGGAGGTGATGAAGGAGAAAAGGTGAGGAAAACTGCAGAAAGGTGTTCTTTTTTCTGCAGCACAATGCACCAGCTCACAAGGCTGGCAAGACAATATATGGTTTGAGGGATCTGGGGTTTAAGTGCATAGACCATCCACCTTACTCACCAGGCATTGCTCCATCGGACTATTTCCTGTTCTCAACCCTTAAAAAAAGTTTGAAAGGGAAGCCTTTTTGAATGATTTGGAGATGATATCAGCAGCAGAGCAGTATTTGAGTGATCAGACTTCAGAAAATTTTTTTGGAAGAGTTAAAGAAACTCCAGAAACACTGTGCCAAGTGTGTTGAACTTCGGGGTGAGTATGTGGAATAGTCTGTAAGTTTCACGGCTCTAGCCTATTTCCTTCTTGGTGAGGCTGAGAACTTATCAGCATCCCCTCATATGTAGCTATTGAAAGCAGTTTAGGCCACCCTGTGAAGCAGTGGTCTAAGTGATGACTTCTGCCAGTTCGTCTGAGTGGGTCAAGGGACAAGTCCAAGATGAGGCATAGGTGGTATGTTTGTCTTAGGTCACTGGCTTTCTCCTTTCCCTAAACTAGTGGCCATAAATTAAGGATGGCCAACTACTTATAGCCATTACAGGGGCTCATAGTGGTCATTAACCCCTTCCCCAAAAGTGGTTTAGCTGTAAAAGTGGTAGTGCAACAGATTACTGATTTTGTTAGAGTAATAAAAATGGATGAAAATACCAGGGAAAATCAGAAAATACCACAACTTATGGCTGAAAGAGTTTCTGATACTGGCATGAGATATTACACAGAGGCCTTTGAATTGTTGTGAAGCATAAAATAGTTTTCTGCTCAGCACAATGATAGTGCAGTTTAGTTGCAAATTCACTTTGAACTGGAAATGTTAACAGCAAAAGGTTCTGAAGAAACATGCATTAGAAATTTCCTGATGCCTTCAGAATATGATTATATACAGTGATGACTCCACGTTTTCCAAGTAAGCCATCTATTTTTTTTTTCTTGTGCATGGCATTTTTTGTTTGTCAAATTATGTAGAAAAAGTTAACCAATGCTGCAATAATCCACAATATGAATGCCTAGAAACATTATAATGCTATAAATTAATTGAATTGTCTTTCATATTAGTTAGTTTGATTAACTTCTTGGGTTTATTTAGTTCCTGTCAAAGGTATATTGTCATTTAAGTATTAATACTTATGAAATACATAATACATATTATAACCTAAAAATAACAAACTGTATTTTAAGGACAAAAATTAATTTTCTGAAAGAAGTTTTATTATATGTGCTCTATCCCTTCTTCAGGTCAAATGTGGTTACAGCTAACCAACCATTTCCAAAGAAAGGCCCAACCTGAATGATGGCAGATCTTCTTAGTCTTTTCTCAATTTTCAAGTCTCTTCTAGCTTCCTTTTCACAACATTTAGCTATCTTCTCAACATCTTTACTAAATCTCACTTCATTTTATGACAGTTTTTTTTTATCTGTCTATCTAATCCAGCTTTATTTATTAGATACATTTTTCAGTACGTGAGAATAGACATAAGCATTTTCTCATATAAAATGCATTACATATACACTGCCGGACAATTGCTAAGGACGGATGACAATAGCAACGATAGCAACCATAAAATGCAAGGCAGGAAAATGTGGAAATTAGCATAAGTGCAGGATACAGTAAGACGTGCTGTGCGTATGCAAATTTTGGATTGCCGAACTTGTTTGTGACGTCATAGCGCTGATAAGAGATATAAAGGATTTGACGCATATTGACCGTTGTTGTTCAAACGCAAAGTTGAAAGGGAAAGAATCAATTGACGAACTTGCAATTTTCAGTATGTCTTCCCGACATCACCTAGATGATTTTACGCGTGGCTGTATTATTGGCAAGATTGAAGAAGGGCGAAAAATAACAGATGTTGCCAGGGAGTTCGACGTCAGCCACAGTGTTGTTTCAAGGCTTTGGAAATCATTTCAAACAAATGGAGAGTGTAGTAAACATCACGGGGGAGGTCGTATTCGCAGTACGACACCTGCAGAAGATCGGTACATAGTGCTATCAACAAAAAGACACCGGCGCAGCACAGCTAGTGAGGTAGCAAATTAGTTTATGGCTGCTACTGGCAAGCGGATCTCCCGAAAAACTGTCGCCAGACGTTTGCATGAAGGAGGACTATACGCCCGCCGCCCTGTTGTGTGCATCCCATTGTCCAGACGTCACTGTACCGCCCGTTTGCAATGGTGCCATCAACATTGCAATTGGACTGATAACGACTGGTCTGCTGTCCTCTTCTCAGATGAGAGTAGATACAGTCTATTGTCTGATTGTCGACGACAACTGATCTGGCGTGATAGTGGCACTGCATATTGTCCAGCAAACATACAGGAAAGGGACCGATATCCGACATGTAGTGTCATGGTATGGGCTGGCATCATGATCAATGACCGTATGTCCCTCTATGTTCTTCCAACTGGGACTATGACTGGCCAACGATACATTAATGATGTTCTGCTACCTCATGTTCGCATGTTCCGTGGTGCTGTCGGTGATAGATTCATTTTCATGGATGACAATGCAACATGTCATCGAACAGTCGCTGTCCAGGAATGTCTTGAGAACGAGGATATTCAATGCCTCGTATGGCCAGCATGTTCTCTAGATCTGAATCCCATTGAAAATGTGTGGGATGCTTTGGGGAGGAGTCTTGCTGGTCGCCAATGCCCTCCAATAAACAAGGACACCCTCATCTGTGCACTGACAGAGGAATGGGATAAATTACCCCAACAGCTGCTTGATATTGTTGTGCAAAGCATGACACGACAAGTGGAATCTTGCATCACCCTCCATGGTGGCCATATCCCATATTGACATCTTACGCTGGAACGCCTGCAGACAGTAATTGCATTTTTTTCACGTTTACGTATTCTGCACAAAACGACCTGTTTTTCCCTTGGACACGTTCCAAAGCCTTCTGGATTTCAGAGCACAATAAATTGTCTTTCTTGTAATGTCCTGGCATTCTGACATTTTATTTCACTTGGCATCCAACCACACTTACTTTTTTATGCGCTATATAGCCGCTTATGATCCGTCCTTAACAATTGTTTTTTTTTTTTTTTTTTTTTTTTTTGATTGGAGGTTTAACGACCACCGTGAGCAACTCAATGGGCTTTAAGCAGTCGCCCATCCCTAATTTAGGGTCACTGGTTCCAGGGAAGGGAGAGAGCCAGTGCCATAAGACAAACACAACATCCATGCCTCACCGGGATTCGAACCCAGACCCCGTTTGGATGAATGATCAGAGGCCATCGCTTAGACCACTGCGCCACCGGGGCGGCCCTTAGCAATTGTCCAGCAGTGTACATACATTCATCCAAAAAAAAAAAACATACATGAAACACTAACTCTAGAAGATAAACAGTCAATAAAACCTGGATATATTATCAATGAAAAAGAATGCATGATTTCCCTTATTGTAACACCCTATGAAAGCATGCTGACAGAGATGCAAAGAGCTGACTCAAGAAAAAGGTATGGTCTTCCAAATATATCAGAGGAAAAATCAGCGAAGAAGAAAAAGGCTTCTGCATCAAGAACTTCTGCAATAACCAGAAAAGATGAAAATTAAACAATTGCTCAAAAGACAACTCCCAAGGTTTATCCTGATAAAGTTGGCAGCTTAGAGAAATCTGCTACAGCTACTGACACTTTGGAAAGGAGAGGTTTTTCCACTTCCTTCCTAAGGGCCTCCCCTAATATAATATTCCACAGGAGAGAGTTTTGGCCCATTTCTGGATAAGTATTTCTCTCTCTCTTGAATGTGTTCAAGACTTAAGCACCTTCGTTATACTCAAGAGAGAAAAGCTTGCTCTAATTAGATTGACCTTTCGATCACGAAGTGTGATCAATGCTCTCTTCAACTCCAATAAAGGGGAAAGGTTTTTTGTTGCTTTCCAAGAAAACCTTTCCTCCTCCCTTGCATTTCACTTCAGCAAAGGAACAGTCAGATCATTCTTTCAAAAGCTATCTCATGCATACATTACTCAGTCCAATAACCTATGGGAAAAACTGCAGAGGATCTAGGGTCATTCCATGTCAAATCATCCAGGCCATGTCACCCACCGACTCAGATTTGAACGAAACTCAGCTGGTAGGTACACCTAATAAAGATATGGAAACATTCTAAGTTTTAGATTTTTTCACCCCATAGCTTTTAATATATACAGTGTTCCAAAATTTAGCTGAGAACTTGCTTCGGTACCAGAGCAGCAACATGACACTTTTTACAAAACTTCCAGTAACTGCTATTCTAATGAATTTAGGAGGACAAAATTTGAGGAGTTCATGGAAAAGGGTTCACAGATCTCAAAACCATTTCAATTTCACTGGAAGTGCTAGATAAATAAGCACCACCTAGTGGTGAAGTGAAAAAGTGCCATAAAATTTAGCTATTTTATATCAAGCTCTGTAGAGCATTGCTCAAGCATGACGGAACTGATTTTTCTTTTATACTGATCCTTGACACATCCTGTAACCTATTCAGGAAAAAAAATGGTGGGTATCAGTGTACTTTCAGAGATAAGTAAAATGATTTGAAACGCAAGTGGGGGTTTCCCCGAGACTTCAGTTTTTTTTTTGTTTTTTTTTTTAATTCTGATCCATGCACCTATCTGGATTTTCAAGAAAATTAGCATGTATGTTTACTTAACAATCATAAGTCTCAGCATTTTGCCCCCATAACCTGCAAGATACAGCACTCAGAAGTTAGGCTTATCAATTATCAACTGTTTCATCATCAAATTCCCCCATTTCAAGCTTCCGTGTGTGCGAGAGACTTGACATCAATTGAATAAATGTGTTGAGTATGTTGACATTTTCTGTTCTGAACAATAAAAACTATCATTTTTTCAAACAAAAAAATAACACAATTGAAAATTAATATTTATATATGCAATATGTTTACCAGCTGTGCTGGTCAGAGCAGCACAGCATGAAAGTGAAGATATAAGTGAGATAGTAATTTATTACTACAAGAATCTGTTTCAAAGTACCAAACTCTGGAGGAAATTAATACTGGCATAAGCAGTACTGATTGTTCTCCTAAAGACCACCTGGGTGTGAAGTGGAAAATTGCTACCGTGGTGGCACAGTGGTCTAAACAATGGCTTCTGATCCTTCAACCGAGATGAGTCCCAGTGAGGCATGGATGTTGTGTTTGTCTTATGGCACTGGCTCTCTCCCTTTGCTGGAACCAAAGGCCCTAAATTAGGGATGGGTGATTGCTTTATATAAGTTGCTCATGGTGATCATTAATTGGTTGGTTGGTTGTTTGATTTTTATGGCGCAAGGGCCATGTTTGGCCAAAAAGCGCCAGACATAAGACAGACAAACAAACAGTATTAAAAACGTGTTATGAAGCTTAAAATATGGCTGATCAAATAAAACTGAAGAATGAGAACGATGGAAGGGCTAAAAAAGATAATGAAACAAACAGTATTAAAAACGTGATACAATGATTAAAATTCGGCTGATTCAGTGAAACTGAGAAATGAGGATGATGATAAGGCTAAAATCTAGATACGTTTAAAATAGTCAATTTCTTTAAAAAATTAAAACATGGCAACAGTATCACAGTGGTCATTGAGGAGCCGCTGCAATGTAGCGGCGTCCTCGGTCAACAAATGAGAATGAAAATAGTGAAAACGTACACCACGAAAATGAACACAGCTACACAAAAGATGAATGACAGTGAGTCGGCAATTGCACATCTCACACATCAGTGCAGTGTCGCCACACAGCAAAAAGCGGTGAGTGAAACGACAATGCCAAATGCGGAGACGCGCAAGCACCACTTCCACCCTGCGGTTCCGACGAGATGAGGAGTTCCAGATTTCAAGAATAGGTTTTATACGATGCAGTTTATTTTCCACCTGTTGGTCCCACAGACCCTGCCACATTCGTTTGACATGAGCACGAACAAGAAATCGAAAATCGCGATGAAAGAGTGGCAAGGGTGTGACGACAAAAGAGGAAGCAGATCTAGCGGCCGCATCAGCACACTCGTTACCCGAGATTCCAACATGCCCAGGAATCTAGCAGAATTGAATCTGGACACCGGCCTCGAGCAAGGAACGAAGAAGCCTTCGTACATTCAAAAGAAATGGATGATTACAATAGTCCGGCGATGACAAAGACTGCAGGACACTTAAGGAATCCGTATAGACTATAGCACTATGATGAGAACTCGACTGAACATGGAGAAGTGCAAGATACACAGCATGCATCTCCGATGTAAACACCGTGGCCTCAGCTGGAATCCGCGCTACTGACACGTCATCAACACAGACAGCTGCGGATCCAACGACTCCATGCATCTTGGAGCCATCAGTGAAAATGGGAGTGTATTCAGTATTGAGGGCACGGTGCTCAGCGAAGAGCTGCTGGTACACTGACGCAGGGGTTGAGGATTTGTCAAAAGACGTAAACGTGGTATCAACCATGACGCCAAGTGGGTGCTATGGAGGATCCCCAAAGCCCCTGGTCGCTGCAACAAGTGACAAGTCGAGCTCTGCATCACGAGCTACAGCCGCCATACGAAGACCGAAGGTTGGAATGCACGAGGGCCGGTTCTCAAATAAACGAGCATGCTGAGGATGGAAAACTGTACCGTACAAAGGATGGTTTGAAAGAGACCGAAGTTTTAAGTAAAAGTGAACAGACGGCTGCAGACGGCGTAATTCAAGCGATGGTTCTTTCGCATCAGCAAAAAGGCTGGGAATCGGAGATGTTCGAAATGCTCCCGTACAAAGACGCAGCGCCTGATGATGAACAGCGTCCAAAGGCCGGAGAACGGAAGGACGAGCCGAGCCATACACGATACAGCCATAATCCAGTTTCGACCGAATTAAGGAGTGGTAAATGCAAAACAAAGAGATTCTGTCTGCGCCCCACGAAACTCTCGAAAAGATTTTTAGAATAGAAAGAGCACGCAGACATGAAATCTTGAGCCGCCGAACGTGCGCATGGAACGTAAGCGCACGGTCAATGGTCAGTCCAAGGAACTTGGTCTCTGGCAAAACTGGAATGGCTGCATGGTCTAAATACAGCTCATGGTCAGGATGGAGGCCACGCCTCCGGCAGAAATGAACACACGCTGTCTTGTCGGGAGAAAGAACGAAACCATTGCTATTTGCCGCTTTAAAAATCTGATTAATTGCAGACTGCAACTGCCTTTCAATGAAAAGCATGCTCGATGACGAGCAGAAGATGTGCAAGTCATTGACATACACAGTAGCCGAAACCGCAGGAGGAAGATTTGTGAGGAGACAATTAATGCGCAGGATGAACAATGTGACAGATAAAATGCAACCTTGAGGAACACCTTGTTTTTGATGGAATGTTGCCGATAGCGTCGTACCCAGGCGTACCTGGAACACCCGATTGCGAAGAAAATTTACAATAAATGTCGGAAGATTTCCTCGCAATCCGCATGTGTGGAGGTCACGGATCTTCTCGTGCCGCCACGCACGATCATAGGCTTTCTCGATGTCAAAGAATACAGAAACCAGGTGCTGCCTACGCAGGAACGCCTCGCGTACAGATGTCTCAAGGTGCAGGAGATTGGTCAGGTAATTGATGATGTTCTAAAAAATGAATTAATCGTGAGTTAACCATGCGTTCCAGAACTTTACACAGACAGCTAGTGAGAGCAATTGGGCGATAACTAGAGGGAGACTTAGGATCCTTGCCAGGCTTCAGAAAAGGTAGAACAAAAGCCTTTCGCCAAGACTCAGGGAAACTGTGCTCTAACCAGATGCGATTGTATAAGATTAAAAGGTTCTCGAGAGACGACTGCGAGAGATGACAGAGCATGTCGTAGTGGATGTCATCGGGACCGACAGAAGTAGCCCCGGACCGATGCAGAGCCACCCAAAGTTCACACATGCTGAAGGGGGAGTTATAACCAGTGTCGGTATACGGCGCAAAAGAGATTCTCTGGCGTTCCGCGGTGGATTGAATCCTATGAAAGGAGGACGGATACGTCAGATCACTCGAAATGGAGGCAAACGCCTCCCCCAAACAATCTGCAATCTCCCGACTTTAGCATATGTGCAGCCGTTACTCTCGAGAATGGCAATCTGGTGAGAGCTGTAGTTACCCCGGATCTTACGAATCTTGTCCCACACACTTTTTGAACTGGCACGTGAAGTGAGAGATGACACATACTGGATCCAAGACTCCCTCTTGCTACGTCGGCGCACCAACCGAGCATAGGATTTAGCTCGTTTAAAAGCAACGAGATTAGCATCGGTTGGATAACGCCGAAAAGTAGACCAGGCCTTATGTTGAGCTCTCCTAGCCGCTGCGCATTCAGGGTTCCACCAAGGTTTCGGAATTCTGGGGAGCTTCGTAGATGTTTTAGGAATTGAAAGATCAGCTGCCTGAAGAATACAAGTTGTGACTTCAAGTACAGCTGCATCGATTGACTCTTGGGTCACCATTTCAGAAGATATGACCGCGGGCGATGTGAAGACCTCCCATCTAGCACGATCCATCCTCCATCAAGGTGGGCGGGAGGCAGAAGATGGCACGTTTGCAAGGTCCCAGAGGACGATTGGGAAGTGGTCGCTCCCGTGGAGATCCTTACACACCGTCCACGACCAGTCAGCAATAATCGATGGTGAACCCAAGGTCAAATCGATCTCACTGAAGGATCTTGTCGACTCAGGGAAGTAAGTGTCAGCACCGGTGTTTAAAAGGCACACAGAGACCGAGCACAGAAGAGACTCTATGCGACGACCTCTCGCGCTGGTGCTGACACTACCCCACAAAGGATGATGAGCATTAAAGTCACCCAAAAGAAGGAAGGGTGAAGGCAGCTGATAAATCAAGCTCTCCAGAACAGAGACGCTAACATCCTCATCCGGTGGCAGATAGACACTGCAAGCAGTAAGAGGCACAGGCATAGAAATACGAACCGCCACGGGCTGCACAGTTGTGGAAACCGTGACGGAAGATACCGGAACCCAGTGAGGGACGAGAATAGCGACACCCCCACATGCTATATTTCCAGAAGAGTTATCTGTCCAAAATGCACTGTAGCCTCGAACTGAAAGCAGGTCCGATGGTTTAAGCTTTGTCTCCTGGAGACAAAGGCACACCGGAGAGTACAAATAAAGCAGATGTTTCATGTCATCAAAACTGGTGCGAAAACCTCGGCAGTTCCACTGAATTATTGAACCCATGGGTAAAAATGAAATGAAAAAGGAAATGGTTAAACTTGGTCAGCCTCCATTTCCTGTGATGAGTGTTCCCCCAGATTTGGGGGTGTGTGACCAGGGGCCAAGATTGGTGAATGCTTTGTTCCAAGTGTCTTAGCGGGATTCGCTCGCCGTTGATTGTTTGCCTGAGACCTTGGAGGAGAACAAACGCTCTTCTTATCCTTGACCTTGGTGTTAGTGTTGGTGTTTTTGCCAGAAGAAGTGGCCCGAGTTCCCTTGCTGGTGTTGGAGTGAGTCTGCTTCGGTGAACTGGCGGGTGACGCTTTCAGATCCCCAGGCTTGCGACTGGAGTGCCTCCGGCTGCGATGATTTCTTCTACATTGTATGGACATTTAAGGGGGATCTGAATGTCGGTCTGAATGGCAACCGTAGATTTGACAACCACCACTGAAGCGTATGATCGCCGATCAGATGTAACAGGAACCACTCTTCTTCTGGCCTCAGGATAGGAAATATTTTCCACCATTTTGAGCCTTTGGATTTCCTTCTCCTCCTTCCACTTGGGACAATCTTTGGCTGATGCTGGGTGTGAACCCTTGCAGTTCACACAAAACTCGGCCTTAGCCACACATTCTGAAAGTAGATGCTCTGTGGCACCACAGCGTCCACACCTAGGAGTACTCCTGCATTACTGCTGAGAGTGGCCGTACGACTGGCACCTAAAACATCTCAACGGGTTAGGAATGTACGTTCGTACCTCGAGGTGGAGATACCATGCCTTGATGGATGTAGGCAGGGAAGGGCTGTTGAATGTCAAGATGATGTTCCAGGATGGGACAAACTGCCCATTCCTCCTGAAAGAAATACGCCACACACCCGTAACATGTTGGCTCCTCAGTTCTTCAAGAAGTTCATCCTCGGTACATTCAATAAGATCCCGAGAGGAGACAACACCTCGAGATGAATTTAGGAAACCGTGTGGTGTTATTTTGACCGGAGTCTCAAGCAGCATGCTGGCGTTGATAAGAGTGGAACTGTAGGCCCCAGTAGACATCTCAACAAGAAGATCTCCAGACTGGAGCTTTTTGACACTCTTAGGAAAGCTTGTGATTGATTGAAGTGCTTTATGGATCCAAAATGGACTTTTGGCACTTAAAGGCTTTGAAGGGTCCAATGAGTGCACAAAAAGAATCTAGCATTGGAAACATCAGCAACAATTTTTTTGGCGGAAGGACCTGAACCTTCCTTCATACCTCTTTTAGTTTTAGGTTCGTGGGAAATTTCATTGAGGGCCATGAAAACAAAATAAAGGATTCAACCGCCGACGTCCCCACCCACTACCGAGCCCAACACGGGATAGCCGGAGGTCCGCAAGCCCAAGTGGACGCAGGACACGACTCTAGGGATAGCAAGCAGATATAGCAAGTTGATAGGGCAGACATGCGCTCGGCGAGCACCCAGACTTTCCCATGCCTAGGGAACACCCCTTTGGCATGCCCACCCTATCCCCAGACTCACCCTGTCGTACGAGACGACAAGCCGTTAGAGGTCTGGGCTCCACTCGGCCACAGACCTGATTGACTAGGAGTGGGTTAGTTCCCAGCCGCCCGTTTAGGGTGAAGCAGGGGGCAAAGAGGAGTGTTGGCAACTGGCGACAACAACACCCTGGCCTCCAGAAACCTCAGCCTCCAGCATCCCCTTTTCCACCTTACGGGCCACCGCACACGGCAAACGTGCAGGTAGGTCTAGCTAACCAGCTCGGAAAAACAAAGAAAGGAACATGAAATGAAGAAGACAGGAAAGAAAATGAGAAACTATAATCCAGAGCTGGCGCATAATCACAACCTCAGCAGCCTACAACTGAGGCGGGAGCGTGTCAAGTGAAAAAAAAAACAAAAAACATAAAAAATGTGAAAATCATCACATATAGCACATGTGGGCTCGGGCCGTGGGGACGCCATCCCCCAGCAGCTGGATGAACAGCTGTCCCTTTGGTTACATAATCGTTCAAGACGAAATGATAAATTGATCCGTCACAAGGTCAGCTCGGGCCGTGGGGGCGCCACTCCCCAAATAACTGGAAAACCAGTTATCCCCGTGCGGGGGTGATCATTAAACCTCTAAGCAAGAAAAAAAAAGTGGAAAATTACTGTAATATTTTCCTACATTATAATACCAACCACTGTAGAGCATTGCTCAACAATGGAGCTAATTTTTTATATGGTGACCCTTGACACATCCTGTAAACTTATTCAGAAAAAAAAAAAAAAAAAAAAAGGCAGGCTGCTCTCACCTTACCTTTACAGATAGGTAAAGTTACCTGAAATGTATATGAGGTTTCCTATGGCACTGCAACCATTTTTATTTCATTAGTTCTGATTCACCGGTTTAGATGTTCAGAAAAGTTGGCACATGCATTTACCTAATAGAGTTACAAATACAGTCAGTGGGTATCTAGTGACAGAACAGAATAAAACAAAGTTCAACAATGGATGATTTATACAAATGCTGGTGCTAAATGTGGAAAAACTTATCCCACATTCATATACTGCAAAGGAACAGTAAAAAAAGTTTCTAAAGGAACTAAAAGAGAAGCTTGTATCTGACACTGCAATTATTCTCATGGATTTCAGTGAGAACTATCAATATTTATTTCTTATACATGATGAACAGGGATATCATTGGACATCTCACGCATGCACAGTTCATCCGGTTACTGTCTACACCAGAGCCAAGACACAGTTGCATGAAATCTCCAGTCACTGTTTCTTATCTGATGATCTTGACCATGATGTTTGCATGCTATACAGAATCCAACAAGAAACGACACAATATATTAAGAATAAATATCCAGTTGTTGTTAAAGTTCACTATTTTACAGATGGGTGATGCTGCTCAATACTAAAATCACAAGAGCTTTATAAATTTATGTGAGCATAAAAATGATTTTGCTACATCTGCAGCATGGTTTTTTTTTTTGCAATTAGCCATGGCAAGTCATGCCATCAGTGGCATAACCAGAAATTTCTTAGCGTGGTAGGGGGGGTGTCCATGGATTTGGTTCATTGGTATATCCATATATATCACTTTAGATTTGTTCGCAATCCACCTTCAAGGGGAGGGTCTGGACCTGAATCCCCCCGGGCTACGCCTCTGGATGGTATTGCTGGTACAGTGAAACGAACTGTAAGCAGAGCAAGCCTGCAATGGCCTTTAGCAGATCAGATCACAAAAGCAGTAAATCTTTATAATTTTTGTGTAGAAAACATAAAAAACAGAGTTTCACTTAATATTGAAATCTGAAGTTGAAACTCTGCAAAATAATCTACAGGAATGTTTTTTGAAAACAAAAGTTGTACAACATACCAGAAGCTTCCACCACTTTTGTCCACTTTCATCAAGCGCAATAGCGATGAAAAACGTAAATGCAGACATAAAATACAGTTTGACATTTGACTTAAGACGTGGCAATGATTCCGAAAATTTGCTACAGGTATACACACAGTGTTACGTAGCATGCACCTAGGACAATAACTGGTTTTTGGTATGGTTACCAGCATTGAGAAGGAACAAGGGGATGCAAAAATTAAGTTTATGCATCCACATGGTCCTGCTACATAATTTTACTGGCCAACTCATGATGATATTTGCCATGTGCCTCTTCAGCATGTACTGTGTACAGTGCAACCCCCCCAGTTACAATGAGTACGGGGAGAACATATTACTATTCTGAAGTAGATATGAAATTAGTTCAGTCCAAGTGGTCCTTACCACAAAGAAATTCACTGTAGAAAAACTATTTTGGTCACAAAGCATTTCCCACTAATATTAATGGTAATAATTGTTACTTTTATGTATATATAAATAATAATTTCTAGTTGTTATTTTTTAATCATTTGTAAAAGGATTACTTTTAATGTTCAGAACAGAAAATGTCGACATATTCAACAATATATTCAATTGATGCTAAGTCTCACACGCATGGAAGCTTCAAATGGGTGATTTGCTGATAAAACAGCTGTTAGGCCTAACTTTTCAGTACTGTATCTTGGAGGCTATGGGGAGGATGGGGGGGGGGGCAAAAAGTTGAGACTTAGGATTGTTAGGTAAACATACATGCTAATTTTTCTGAACATCCAAGTGGGTGGATCAGAATTAAAAAAATACATATTGAAAAAAATGGCTGAATTGTTGGAGGAAACCCCACATGCAGTTCAAATAATTTTACTTATTTGTGAAAGTACTCTGATACCCACCATTTCTTTTTCTTTAATAAGTTACAGAATGTATGAGTATAAAAGATTTTTCTTTTATACTGATCAGAATGATCAGTATAAAAGAAAAATCAATTCCATTATGCTAGAGCAATACTCTACAGAGCTTGATATAAAATACCAAAATTTTATGGTACTTCTTCACTTCACCACTAGGCAGTGCTTATTTATCTAGCACTTCCACAGTGAAATTGAAATGGTTTTGAGATCTGTGAACCCTTTTCCATGAACTCCTCAAGTTTTGTCCTCCTAAATTCATTAGAATAGCAGTTACAGCAAGTTTTGTAAAAAGTGGCATGTTGCACCACTGCTACCGAAGTAGTGCTCAGCTAAATTTTGGAACACTCTATATTAAAAACTATGGGGTGAAAAAACTAAACTTAGGATTTTTCCATCAGGTATACCTACCAGCTGAGTTTCATTCAAATCGCAGTCAGTGGGTGACATTTTGCAAAAAAATAGGATGATTTGATGTGGAATGACTATCTAGTAAATGTTGACAACTAATGCCAATAATGGTTGGGCTGGCACTAAATCCTTCCCTCTAATCTCTTTTTCAGTGTGGTGTTGTGAATTAATAGCCTGTGGCAAGGCTGTAGATATGGATAAGTAGGGGGGGGGTGTTCTTGATTAGCATGATGAAATTGGTAACTGCATACGGTTTCATATTTCCTTATTTTTATTTTTGTGTGTGTGTGTGAAACTTTTCAACCAAATATAGGTAATTGTTTACAATAACTGGGACCCAGAATTTTCGAAATTTTTTTTTATACATGAGACTAGTACATACTTGACTGTAGTCAGTGTAGTACTCTGATTTCAGAAAATTCCGTTTTCACTGCAACATGTCAAATTCTGCTTTAAATAACAAAATATTTATTCCTATTTTTCAAAGAAAATTTAGTGACAACATCCTCAGCATTTAAAGTCACACCACAATGAACACTCGTCAGTGCTAAACCTGTTAAACGTTCAGTAACCATTGAATTCCTGAGCCAGCTTTTGAGGCGTCTTAACGTTGAAAAGCATCTTTCTGGGGTTGCAATAGAACAGGGCAAGATAGCAAAATTCTTCAAAAGTCTTTTTTAAAATTGGGAAACACATATCGTCACAATCTGTAAGGGTCTTTACCATTGTTTTTGGCTTGCCATCTTCAGACAGCGAATTCCATTAACACTGCCACATTTCAAATTCTGCTTTAAATCTTCCGAAGTTTTCATCATAAATTTCACAAGCTTGCTGAAATATTTCTGACTTTGCATTTTTACATTTGAGAGGAAGTAGCAGTTGCAGTTTAGCTATTACTTTGTTATGTTCTGAAAAACGATCCTTTAGTTCAGTTAAGAAGTGATCAAGAAAAGGTGAAAATAAATTCTGACGATAGTATTCATCTGCATCGCTTGATGGAGCATTTTCACTCTTTGATTGTCATCCAACTATTCTTGGTTTTATCATTTGGCTTCCAACATTGTGCAGCATGCGTTCTGCTAACAGGTGTATTTCATTGAACGACTCTTCACTGCTACTACACATTTTTTGTACAACACTAATGTCAGTATTATCAAGGATACATTTATTAAGGTACATTACCTCTCAAATTTTCGATCTATACACTAGATCTTCGTCAGGAGTTCTTGCGTCTTACTACTTCCACAGGTCAGGTGACCAAGCCTGATGTATTTTCCATCCAGCATGGTCATTGATGTTCCCACCTTGTGTCTTGTAAATTTCCAGGGATTCCTCAGTATTATAAATATTTAACGGGAATAAATGTCCATTAATTCCCCTTAAATACACTGGTGTGCAAAAGGCGAAAATTAAGGACGAAGAAGAGAAATTAGCATAACAGCGGAACGAGCAGGCAGAATGGACCGAAAGACCACACAAGGGATAGACTAGAGTCTGGTACAGAAGGCCATGGGCCATGTACATATATACAGCATGACGGGGGTCGGGGGGTCGGAAGGGTATAAAGCAACGAGCGGTGTACGCTCAGCAATTCGATGAAAGCTATTGCACAGTGTATATCGGTTTGAACGACGTCGAGTTGCTGCCACTGTGTGATATGGCCAACAGGCAATCCAGTGAAAGACATCTGGATGACTTTACCCGAGGTCACGCCATTGGGAAGTTGGAAGAAGGTCGAAGTGTGACTAGTGTGGCTGAGGAGTTCGGGATAGCTCACAGCATCGTTTCACGAGCTTGGAGAGCATTTCAAACGAGAGGAACAGCTGTCAGAGAGTTTAGCAGTGGTCGTCCACGAGCAACCACGGCAGAGGAACACCGGTATATTGTCCTATAGGCGAGAAGAGACAGACAGCAGACAGCGGGAGAAATCGTATGGCACATGCAACAGACAACTGGACATCCGTTATCGCGTTTTACAGTGGCCAGGAGGCTGTGCAAAGGTGGACTATTTGCACGACAACCAGTACGGTGTCTGCCATTAACGCCTGCTCATCGGAGACAGCGGTTTCTGTGGTGCCAGGAACACAAGAACTGGACACATCAGCAATGGGGTCAAGTTCTCTTTACGGATGAGAGCCGATTTAGTCTGACGAGCGATTCTGGACGTATACACATCTGGAGAGAGCAGGGAACACGCAATCACACCTCCAACATCATTAAAAAGGACTGGTTTGGAGGTGGCGGAGTTCTCGTTTGGGGCGGTATCATGCTTGGTAGCTGTACTGACCTCCACATCTTCCAAGGAGGTTCAGTCACTGGTGTCCACTATTGTACCGAGGTTCTTCTGCCTCACGTGCGTCTGTTTAGAGGTGCTGTGGGTCCTGAGTTCCTCTTCATGGACAACAACGCTACACCTCATCGTACAGTGGCTGTCGCAGAGCTGTTGGAGAGTGAAGATATTCAACGCATGGATTGGCTCGCAAGGTCCCCGGATCTAAACCCAATCGAACACGTGTGGGACCTTCTCGGGAGACGCTTAGCAGCACGTCACCAGCCGCCAGCAAAGATTCCGCAGCTGCGATTGGCGCTACAAGAGGAATGGGCCGCAATGCATCAACAGCTTCTTGACAACCTCGTCCTCAGCATGGACAGACGTTGTAAATCCTGCAACGCAGTCAGGGGTGATTATATCCCCTACTAAAGACTGGATTTTTCTTGGCAGACGCCTTTCACATGGACATTTCTGTCTTCTGTCCAGTTGTGCTCGAAGCTACCTTTTCAATAAAGTGCCTTTGTATCCTTTGGATTCCTTGTTAGAACGGTTTTGCTCACTTGTCCCATATTCTTACATCTTGGGGATCTTATGGTATGATTTGAGTCGATGTGGAGCACTTCTGCACGACGTTACATTCGAAAAACCGTCTTGTCCTTAATTTTTGCACAGCAGTGTATTTATATTACAGAAAGTAATAAGAGGAAGCCATGAAGTTATTAATTATTACAACATTGATGATTAAATCAACATATTTACAACATTGTACTAAATCTGAATTTACTGTTTGAAAATTTCTACAAAGATTTGCCCTATAAGAAAATACCTTATTTAAAGTTAGCAAGGCAACTACAAATTCTGCACCAGTTATGCTGCATAATAATTGATAAGCTTGATCAGAGGTTTCTTCAGGTCCAGAATCTTGAAGTTCAGCAGAGCTTGTACTATCACAGAATACAATTCAGCAAAACAAGATACTGAATCATTCTTTTCAGTCCATCTAGTTTCACACAGACCTAGGACTGTCTTATGAGATGGGTCTTCATTTTCTTTGCCAATTTTCTCTAGGATATTGCTTCTTTGCGATGACATATGAAAATAGTTTATTACTGCTTTAATGGTGCCAATACAATTTCTAATGATGGGTAATTTGCAAGAGTGTGCAATAACTAAATTCAAAGCATGGGCACTGGCAATGCACAAATTGGGCTTTTGGGTACTTTTCCTTTATTAATGTACGCACACCTCTGTACTTGCCACTCATTACGGCATCCCTGTCATAGCCTTGTCCAACCATGTTGTTCAAATCTACACCAAGCTGTGTTAATGTGGATATGAGAGTTGCAGGAGTGGTAGTGGCCCTACCATGATTCGGAGCAATTCTTGGAGCGAGAAAATATGCAATTTGGAGCAGAAACGTTGGGTTTTGGAGTGAAAAAATTTGCATTTTGAAGCAGCTAATGATAGTATTTTTAATTGTTTTAACTCCAGTTGTGCTTTAAGTTATGTTTATATACTAAATTACCATTATTTTATGAACTATGAAAAAATATTATATTTCAGGTTTGTTAACATTTTACTGCTTCTCTTACGACTGTTAATTAGCATTTCTGTCATTCCTACAGTGAGATAAATGGAAATGCAACTATACTACCCATGATTTATTGAAAACAACACGACCTGCAATATTTTAAGCGTAACACATTAATATCAGGGATTTTCTTCTGAATGCATTTTGTTTCACTGTAACACGAATAGGATGCTGCCGCGTCCAAGAACTGTTGCTATTGTTACTGAACGCTTGCGAATATACACTTAGGAAGAATAAATAATATGTAATTACTGTTCGTTGTTTGGCTGGCTTTTTTTTTTTTTTATTGTAGGTTTAACGACTACCGTGAGCAACTCAATGGGCTATAAGCAGTCACCCGTCCCTAATTTAGGGTCACTGGTTCCAGGGAAGGGAGAGAGCCAGTGCCGTAAGACAAACACAACATCCATGCCTCACCGGGATTCGAACCCAGACCCCTTTCGGACGAATGATCAGAGGCCATCGCTTAGACCACTGCGCCACCGGGGCGGCTGGCTGGTTTTTAGCAGCATATTTTCCAGCATATTTTTCAGATGAAAATATATTATTTCAGAAACCAACCAACTGGCAAGCCACGCGTACGTGGTTTACGTGTGCATTACAAACTCCTAAGGTTTTCTGAAGGAAAGCGTACCTTTGATATAAAAAACAACTAATGTAACATTTAATAATCAAATTGTAAAATCACCTGTAAAATCATTTTAATAATCAAATTGTAAAATCATTCTTCATACTATGTTTTTCACCCAGTAATTATCAATGTCAAACTTTCGTTATTGCTGTGAACAATTACAACTGGAACCAAAACTATAGATAACAGTGAGATTTAGTAAAGTTGGTTAGATAAAGGCTGCTTCCATCGCCTAATGCTAGTGCAGTGACGTTTTGGCAAGGGATTGCACCCCCCCTCCTTCTTTAGTAGTAGTAGAATCAGTTCATGACTTTTTTGTTTGTTATTGCTGTCTGAAAGAGCCACTGCTCTTGCATA
Source organism: Macrothele yani (assembly GCA_039090855.1). Lineage (NCBI taxonomy): Eukaryota > Metazoa > Arthropoda > Arachnida > Araneae > Macrothelidae > Macrothele > Macrothele yani. The sequence goes on along the minus strand of CM077010.1, from coordinate 123,060,046 downwards.
CTTGGGGCCCTGCATGTATGGACATGGACATTAAGCAGATGACTGCAAGTTAGTAAGTGGTTCAACGCACCTTTTATCTGGAAAAAGAAAAGTGTGAGGGTGAAGATGTTCCCCAAGGTAGGTCAAAATGAGAAAAAGAAAACCTCCTAAAAATTCTGCTCCCTGAACATCAGGGCAAAATTGAGACTTTAAGGAAGAACCAAAAGATCAGTATTCCTAATAATTGATTACAAGTTATGCGATATAAACAATCAAACACTCCTTTCATTTATCCATAGCATTTGTGAGCGATTTTAATTAACATACATGAGACTGACGAAGAAAAAAAACAAAGCTGTACTTTTTAATTTGGTGAAAAATCAGACTGTGCAGTGAGAAAGTGTGAATATTACGCAGCATAAACAAAACTGAATCGTTCACTGTAATTTATTTATGAAAATATTTAACTAGATCACACCACTGTATTCACAATTATAAAATTACTGAATTCCAAACAAAATAAGGTGGTTTCGAAAGACATAGGTTCAAACAGTTTTTCCCCTGGTTTTGTTCTTGTACTTGCTAGAACATTAGCTTTCAAACCCTACTTTCTTCTCAGCAAGTTCCACAGCCATATTTGTCTTTTGTTGACTCTGACACTGCACAGCATCCACTGTTTACTTTTTTTTTCTGCTGATGGTTTTCCCTTACCATTTTTCTTTGTAACTTTTTTTTTTTTTTTTTTTATTCCCTCGGGTGACAATTTTATCATCCATCATGCTTAAAGAACTTTCAGCCTGAGAACCATGAATTCTGATATCAGAGCTTCCACTATTTTAGATAAATGACGTAATTTTCAGAGAATGAATACTTTTTTTTTTAACACCAAGCATCATTTCTTACAAATTTCCAAACTTCATCACTTTCATTTTTGGGAATTTCCGCCACCCTTATCAAGCTAAAATGCACACACATTTATGCGGGTGATGACATTTAGCAACTACATAGGAGTGGGGAACATCGCAGGGGAAAAAAATGCAATTACGGAAGAAATCTTCGCTTCGCTCGACTTTCGTTTTTGGAAATTTATCCAACATTTTCAAGCTGAAATACAAATATTTATGGAATAAAATGATATCTAACAATACTGGGTAGAGGAAACATCACGAGGGAAAATAATTACGATTACAAGAGAAAACTTGCCTCTGTCTACTTTTTGTTTTCGAAGGATGAAATCCCGTCCTTCGACGGAGTAACCCCCCCCCCCAATCTTCCCAAAATTTCAGTTCAGTTGTGCATGAATCTCGTAAATGGTCCAAATGATAGCAAAAAAAGATGGAATTCCTTGAATCAGCGTAAGAATCTCCTGGCCGAAGATTACGGGGAGATTTTCGGGCAGCCTAACTTCTGTTTTAGGAAATCGTTGCCTACAATTTCCAGCTGAAATTATATTTAACAATAATACTGAACAGAAGCAACATCGTGCGAAAAAAAAATATGATTAAGGGGAAAAATCTGCACTCCGTTTAACTTCCATTTCCGAATGTTTAAAAAGACAAAACAAAGTCCCCAGACGGACGACGAACCCCCCTTCCCCACTAATACTCCGGAAATTTATTCACTTTTGCATCGATCTCAAATATGTCAAAAAAAAAAAAAAAAAAAAAAAGGAGGAGGAGACACCGCAGAAGAATCTCACTACGAATTAACCACTGAATCAATTTAGAATGTCGTAAGATTACGTTAAAATATAGATGACCGGTAAATTTGAACTTTTGGCGCGCAACTGGTGCAGATTTTGTCAAAATCTCGATTTTTTTAGCAGAATGGCGCAAGAACAACGTTTCAGCGCAATTGGCGCAAGTCTGGCAGCCCTGGAGTTGTAGCCAAACTTATGGCAGTCACATCAGTTACAGAAATAAAACATAAGAAATCTTCGCGAATGATAGTTTCTTTAATGTCAACATATCGAACACAAATTGCAAGCTGTTCTTTCCTGGATATGTCCTGTGTCTCATCGGCTAATAATGAGAAACACTTAGCACTGTTTACTCGAGAAACAACTGCATCTTGTATTATTTCCTCGCAAATTTCAACTATTTCGTTTTGAATCATTGGACTAGTATACATACTTTTGGAGCCAGATGATGCAGATAAATGATTTAAAAGTACTGTATCCCCAGCTTTGGCACGGCATCGCAAAAGAGCCCTAAAGTTGCCATAATTGTAGTCTGGTTCTTGGGAGATAAATGGGACCTGAATCATTTATACCTCTTAAAGGAAGCTCTTGGCAACCGCATAAAATTATTGTTTCCACTATTGGAATTAACTTTGCTGTATTTTCTATTACCTGACGTTTTCTTGCTGAATCTATCTGATACACTACATTAGCTCGTTTTCCGCTTGCAACACTTAAAAAACTATCTGCTTGCATACTAGAATCAATGTGATATTTAGTTTTCTTGTGTTTTCCAAAATATTCTATTGAATTATTCCACTTTACATAAACTGTCATTACCAGTGCACCAAGTGCTTGATCTCCTCTGCCTCCAACTTGAGGACCAAATAATACACAAATTTTGCACAATGCTCCACATAATTGATTTGAATAAACTAACATGGGTACAGTTTGAGCTACTTTAATTGAAAAGTTAGTTTTCTTTTAGCTGAAACAGGGAAAACGTAGTCCTCTGAAGGTGTTCATGGGTTTTTAAGTGGTTGTCCTTTTGTGAAATCATGCAAAATAACTCCTCTTAAGAAACTGCCTATGTCAACCTTGTGGCATGTTTCATTGTAATTAACACAGTTTTCACTATCCGGAATATTTATGTTGTGTTCATTTCCCCCCATAGATTTCAATTTCACATTACTCGCACTAGTTATAACAAAACTTGATCACACTGATTCACTTTGAAATTCATTTTCTTCTTTATTTATATTACCAACAAGACTAATCTAAATCTTCTTTTACTTTTTTATTTGTCAGAAAAGCTGTTAACGATGTTTGTTTTATCCTCTTCATTATTCTTATATAGCAATTTTGCTTTTCCAATTACTTGTAAAACACTTAGCATTTAATCGGTTCGGTATACATACAAATGTACAATGCAAATTTCTACAGCATGTACTACTACTGTAAAGCCTGAAGCTACTTTCTACACTGGCTAGTTACGGGGTATAATTATTTGTGGCTGCATTACGTTTCCCAACTGAACCTGCTCCGAGCGACACTAATGAAAGATATGCAGGAAGTGACGTCACTGAACACTCTCAACTAGAGGCCTGCAATGCCCAGCTGCTTTCACCCCTATCTTCTTCTAATCTCCTCGAGTGAGGTTTAGTGAGTTTGCTGTGCAGCTAGGGACAGAATGGTCTTGCTGTAACTTACAACCATAAGCTCACCTAGAGGCTTTCATGAAATGATACTACTACAATTTCTATAAATAAGATCATTGGATAGATGTAATGTAACATAGTATGCCTTTTTTTCAGACGGGGAGGGGTGGGTGGGCAAACCCCACCCTTATATACGGCCTTGGCCTGTGGCAGCAAAGCCTTTTTCCTTAATTTTTTTGGAGGGGGTATAATAATTTTTTATTTCAAGCATCAGGAGCTTTTAGGCACACATAGGAGGTGTCTTACCAGACTGCCAACTCTATTTTTAGCATTAAGTTACAGGGCAAGATCATTGAAATCAGGGTTACTAACACAATTATTCTTTTTGCAGTGAAAATAGGAACACAAAAATTGCACCTAATAAGTGAAACCTGGCAGTGCCATGTACAACTGAACTACTCTGCAATAAATTTAATACAGAAGTTTATATGTCAGAATGCATTTTTCTGCCACTGGGTTGCAGTTAAAATACTGTGTGATGGACTAGGTAACTTGTGCAAGCAATATTACACTACTATTAACCTGTGAAAAGAATCCATTCATTCTACTGATGGTAAAGAATTAGCAAATAATGTATATGAATTAGTAGAAAGCACAACACCAATCCTTTTGAATGATGCATCATGGTTCACCAGCTCTGCCTGAAAAAACCCACTAAAAAAACTAATGGTTCACTCAATCACTCTCTCGAAAAAACAAAAACAAAAAAAAAACAGCAGTTGGAATCAATCAAGACATTGTTGGTTACCTTCTGCAGAAGGTGCTCCTGTGGCTAAAATTATTTTTTACACTATCATATAATAAAATTGATGTTAGCAAGAAGCAAAGATCTTGGTATATATTGGTGATTTTATTTCATGCATATATGACAACCACTAGTGGATTAAGAAATTAATAGCAGCTTCTTGGGAGCTGACAGCTATCATTTATACAATATCTTCTAGTGTACATTTTGCACAACTTCATAACTTTACTGAAAGAGATACCCATACTGCTGGAAACATGTTTTGAGCTGACTGATTTTATTGTGTGCATTTGATAAAAAAAACCAGGGGGCATAAGTTGAGAGCATAAGGTTTTTTAAATAACTAAGTAAAAAGAGTAATGTGGGGTTTCTACAGTTTAAATTGACAACTCATAAATAATAATGAGTACCTACCAAATATCACAAATTAATGATGCTGTTAATCAAAAATTTAATCAAATAAGAACATCCATAAAATGTACCACATTCACATTATACTACAAAAATACGTACACCAGAATATTAAAGAAATTGTAAAATATCATACCTGTGTAAGTTGAGCAAAAGCCCATTTCAGCACTTCTTTAAGTGATATTAATCTTTCTGGGTAGATCTAAAGTGAAACGAAGAGGAAAACACAGTTTTAAAAAATTGAAGGTGGGTGGGTGGAAGGATACAACAAAGTGATAATGTAACTTTATTTTAAATGCACCGGACTGGGAATACGTAAGAAACGCATATAGCATATTAAATCCGTTTATTTTTGTGCTGTAGTAAGCACAAAGATTCACCAAGCTTTCGTACTCCACTGGGAGGCTTTTTCAAGGCAATAATAGTCATAAAAATTCAGGGAATCGGAACACATAAAGAACAAAGATTGTTTTTTAAAATAACGTGGGTGACACCACAAGCATATTACATGAATTTTTATCACGCAATTATGCGGTGTGCAGCAATGTGTTTCCATCTTTTAATAACGCATGCCAAACCATTGGTAGTTCAGTAAAGACCATATCATTGCATGCCAGTTTGCTGGAGAGGATTTCAACTGTTTTCCTGATGGCAGTCTCTTTAAAGTTCACGCAAGGGGCAATTCTTCTAATACTATTCCATACAGAAGCGGCCGATGAATGCATGACTTCTCTGGTGAGGGCCGTATCTGTATGTCTTGGTTGACACTTCACACGTGTTCTTTACATCTAGTGTCCAAGGATCGCTTTGTCATTCCGATATATATCTTTTCCGTATTGTCAGGATATACCAAAGGTATAGCATACACAAACACCTGCCTTTTCTTTCTCACACTGTCTTTCCTTGCAACTTGATATTAAATGTGATAATGGGGTCAGGGACTTCATTGCTTTTGGGGTCAGGGACTTCATGTTGTACTTGCATAATAAATTCTTTAACCAATATGTGAAACCTGAGACATATGATGGATCCTGCATATCTCATTGTCTTACTAGGTGATTTTGTTATTATTGGCATCATACAATTTCTTACAGTTCTATGTATTCTGTCTATGTCATCCTTCTTATATCCAGCCTTTAGACCATTGCTATAATTATTATCGATTTCCTTATTATTTAGGTAGTTGTATAATGTATAGAGCGTATAATATATGCAAACCCGACTACCTAAATAATAAGGAAATTGATAGCCTATTATTGATAGCAAAGGTCTAAAGGCTGGATATAAGAAAGATGACAAAAACAGAATATATAGAACTGTAAGAAATCATATAACGTCAGCAATAACAAAATCACCAAGATGATGAGATAAGCAGGATCCACCACATAAGTTCCAGACTTTACATATTGGTTAAAGAATTCATTACATAAATACAACATATTAATAGCAATGAAGTGCTCCACCCTATTATCACATATAATATCAAGTTGCAAGGGGAGACAGTGTGAAAAAGAAAAGGCAGGTGTGCATGCTATACCATTGGTATATCCTGACAACATGGAAAAGATATATATCGGAATGACAAAGCAATCCTTGGACACTAGATGTAAAGAACATGTGGAAAGTGTCAACCAGGTCACGAAGAATACAGTCCTCGCCAGAGAAGTCATGCATTCATCGGCTATTCCTGTATGGAATAGTATTAGAAGAACTGCCCCTTGCATGAACTTTAAAGAGACTGCCATCAGGGAAACAGTGAAAATCCTATCCAGAAAAGTGGCATGGGATATGTTGCTGAAAATCTGTGTACACCTGATCAATGTTTTCAGATTTTCATCAACATTATCCACGTTTTTTCTTGAAAGAAAAATAAAAATCGAAGGGATAATAGTGGTCAGTTCAGGAAAGGGTGACGATTCTTCCCTGGAGTGATTTGCTGTTAAACTTTTCGTAAATTTAGATTTCACCTCCCTGGGTTCGATTTTTGGATCTAGAGAGAAAGGTCAAGAAAAAGTTACAGAAATTCTATTTCTCATTTGTTTTTTTTTCCCTTCTTTGTTCTGTGAGGCCGGAAAGAAAGGTGTTCGTTTTTTTTTTTTTTCCACGAAAGAAAGAAAAGAAAAAAATGTATATAGTGTGGACTGGCAGTCACAATGCTGTCCTTTTGTTTTTGGATTACTCAGCCCAGCAGGAGGAAAGGAAAAACGTACTCAGCAGAATTAAAATAAGAGCAGTGTTAATAATTTTTTTTTCTCTATGTGTATGAACAAAATGTAGCATTCATACGACGCAGTACCAAAAGGTGCGATGTCGCAACATTCATGAGAATAAACCTGGGGTATGCTCATAAAAAAAAAAAAAAAATAATAATAATAATTAAGAAAAATATATATTTTGTATTTCTTGCTTTGTTCAGTGTATGAGGTAATATGTTAAAACATTTTGTAAGCCAGATACAGCCTCCCTCCTTTAACAGATAGCGGTTAATGATCCAAGTTCTCCAGAAAAGGGCTGGAAGGCAGAAAATTCTTTCGATCCCTTTCAGAGGTTTTCTTTCCTGGGAAAAGACCCCAGGAGTTACCAACATTCTTTTCCCCGAGGTCTGGTAAATCTCCCTAGCTGAGAAGGGGCTTAGCGAACTGAAATAGATACCCGTGTAAGGCACTATGAAAGGGGAAGTGGTTGGCCGATTGAAAGTGGGAAGCAGCAGTCCCTCGCGTCAAAATTTATGAGGTTGTTTTCGAAATGTGGACCCTTGCGAAGCATTCAGCTGTCAGGTGTCGAACACGTGCATTTCCTGTGTTCTTGGCTAGAAGCAGCCAATGGGATGGAGGCGTCTTCATGGCCTGATGCAATTGGTCACTTGAAGTATTGAAGGGGAAGAGAGGTCTGCGCGTCCATTTTGATTTTAGAGAGAGGTTGCAAAAAATGAACTGCTAGAGAGAGAGACGAGAAAAAAAAAATGATTGCGGGCTGATAGGTGTAAAGAAAATGAGGCAGATTGTCTTTGAGAAGCCCAGAGTGAGGTTAGGAGGTTATCCTCCTCCTGGGAAGCTCAAAATTTTTTTAACATAGGCTACCTACTTGGACCTGCAGTCCCAGTGAGAAGAGAAAAGAAAAAAACCCCACGCATTATGATGCCTCTCCAAGAGCAACAGCGCTAAGTCCGTTTTTTTTTTTTTTTTTTTGAACAGCTATCCCTAGCTGTGAGGAGAGCCCTGGGCGACTAGTGGCAGCCGACCCACCGATGTGGCCGAGGTGAAAAGAAACAACAACAAAAATTGAATGGAGACCAGGTTATCCACTTCGCTACGAGGAGTGATCAAATAGCCTCATAACAGTCTCCCCTCCGTACTCGGTGCCATCCTCAACCAGGAAGAAAAAAACAACACAGATTGAGGAGCAAGAAGATAGTGTGGACCACCTAACATACCAGTCCGAAAAATAAGGAAGATATTGAAGGAGCCTCTTCAGACAGGCCTGCTGAAGATATGTCCACAAAGAGAAGTACGGTAATTCTACGAATAGCGGCGGGACAGAAAAAATAAAAAATAAAAAAGGAAAAAAACAGACAAACAGGTGAAACGTGAGACAACAGGTCCTAGAGCTTAAGTATGTAAGTTGTCTTTTATTGCTTTTCTTTCTTATAATATGGTTAAAGGTTTTTTTTTTTTGGATAAGGGGAGGTATAAATGAGCTGAAAAATTTACTAATCGAAGCACTATTGAAGGGGAAGGCTGTAGCTGACCGTTAATAATCTGATTGTTTTAACACGAAAAAAAAATTTCTTATTAAAAATCACTCATGATGTTTTGTAATGGCCTCAAAAAAATCCATGAAAGTGGTAGAGGCATGTGAAGCCAAATCTACGAAAACAGGCAAAAATGTATCAACAGGAATTGTTATGACATAAGAAAAGATTGTGATCTCGCAACACTATCAGTACAGTTTGTTCTTCAAATATTTTTTTTTTGATACCATGTTGTTATTGTTTTACAAATAAATATAGGCATTAGCCTTTCAAAAACCAAATTTTAATAAGAATTGGCAATTCAGTTTTCTTGCTGTCTCTTAAATTTCTGAGCAATGGCACTCATCACCCAACGCTCTGACGTTGGCTAGGAAGTCCCTTGGGTGTTGTTTACATAATGATAATGTCCTAATAAGTAAAATACTTACGGTCTGATATTTTCTTTCTTGTTCATGCTTACAAACACGAGTTCATAAATACGGTCTCTTTGAGTTGACACATATGTTACACATGTACCAAAAACACAGTGCTTTAGTTATTCCTCGGCTGAACCCAAATTCACAGAAACACTGACACAGGTGAAAACTCAGTTGTGCTATAACAAATATGACATCTCGAAGTTTCTTATTATAAGTTTAATTTGTGGTGGTTTCAAAAAGCATCTACCCATCTCCCAAAGTTGAATTTTAGTCGAAATTCAAAATTTCCCTTCAGATTTAATTTTGGCTACCTATTTAATAAATATATAACGTGGTTGAGATTTCCGCCACAACATAAATGGTGCCGTGTCCTAGGATGCGTGCCATGGCTCAATTTTTTTTTAAGACACTGAATGCCAAATAATTCCAAAGTGTTGTAATAATACTGATAAGTTTTCTTGTTAAATGAAAATAGCTGAGTAGTCTCTGAAAATTTTGTAAGAGCATACGCCAGTGGAAATTAAAGGTTGAGTTGGAGTTATAATTGTGAAAAATAGAATAACACAAGGTTACAGTAAACAAAAATTGTGTTTTGTACATCTTCACTGCTATTAATTATCAGAGAGTAAGGATATTAAGTCAAAGCTTCAGGGTGTATATATATATATATATTTCTTCAAATTTCAAAGTTAGGAACAATATAATCTAGTGTTTAGTGCATATGTTATTTCTAGTGTTTTGCATATATAAGTTTTTGGAGCAATTTGCATACATAAGTGTTTAAATGAATAGTGTAGAATTTTGAGTATATTAGCATAGTGTGAATTTTTGCATTGAAGATTTTTCTTTGAGTGAGCTTAAATCTGAATAGGTATGATGATAACTTGCACAATTCATAGAACATGTCAGTATTAATAACAGTTACAGGATTACTTAGTTAGTGAGTTGTTACAAAGCACTTGCCCTAGGAAAAAGTAAAAAAAATTTTTTTGGTGTAATATTTCAATTTGTATGGTTTCGGCTCAAGTTAGGAGTAAAGTGAAGCATAACATCATACTAACTAGGACAACCATAATTTCTTTTTTTTGCCTCTTTTTCCTTCTGCTGGGAAATCAAATTATAATGGCGACTGGAGTTTTGGGTGCTATTTGAATTTTAGAACATAGAATTTGCATTTTTTTTATTTGGGCAAAAATATTCTTTCGATATTCTGTGAGAGTGTGAGCACATAAATTTCTTTTGATGTTGTGATTATATCAGTGTTTGGTAAGTATTATTGGTATTTTGTGATGTGGGTAGATTGTTTATTCCTTCAAATGCTAGGAGGCGAATACAGTGTTATTCTGTGTAGTGGTTTATGGTAGTGTGAATTTAGTGTAATTTCAAATAATTTTTGTTTTGGGTTTCCTTTGCTACAGTGAGTTAGTTTCATTGAGAGTGTTAGTATAGTGAAGGTGTAGTGCAAGATTAATAGGGTGTTAGGATAACCTTAGATACAGCTACAGCAGTGCTAGTGCTGAGTAAAAATAAATATTGCAATTTTTTTTTTCTTGCTGAAGCAAGAGTAAATTGAATTAGTGAAATCATGGCTAATGAAGGAGAAGGTACCGGAGAAATCCAAGGAGTAAATTGGAGTCTCCCAGGTCTAATGGGACTAGTGAAGGAGTTTTCTGGGGATCCTAGTAGATTGTCAGTGAAAGAGTTCTTTGAGACATTAGAGGATGTGGCACTCATGGGATGCTGGGCAGCAGATCAGAAATTTGTGGTATTGAAACATAGGTGTACAGGAGAGGCTAAACAACTAGTTAGGGATGTGATTGCCCGGTCAGGGAATGTAGATTATGAGGGGTTGAAAAAGGAACTAATTGAGAGGTTTGCTTCACCTGAATCAGTAACTGTCAAGATGGGAAGATTTCACTCCTGCGTACAGAAAAGGGGTGAGACAGTGAGGCAATTTGCAGCTAGGCTAGAACGGGCAGCCTTTAGTTACTTCAATGAAAACGCTGGAGCTTTGGCCGAGTTCAGAGACCAGAATGTCTTGGCCCAGTTCATAACAGGAGTGGACCCCAAAATTCGTCGCCTGGTTCTGTCTCGTCAACCACGAACCTATAAAGACGCAAAAGAGAAGGCCATATTGGAAGAAGAAAATGAGAAGTACATGGCCAGTTTTTCTCGGGGAGTATCCTTCGTAGGAGTGGAGGAAGGAGATAATCGTGCCCCTAGGCATGAGCTTGGGGAGGAAACGCCTCCAAGTCCCATGATGTTAGCACTGTGTGACCAAATTAGGGAACTGGGCGAGCAAGTAGCCACTTTAGCAATTGCTAATGCCAGTGCCAGTGAGAAACCACCGAGGGAAGAGCCGAGGCACAGCAGTTCTCCTGCTAGTAGGGAATCAGGTTTTTCCCCAGCCAGGAACAATTACTCCTCACCCACAAGGTACCGGAGGGATAGGAGACAGGAATATCCACGAGAAGGCAGGTCGGATAGATACAGATCCCCTAGTCGTCCAAGACAGGAAGATTTCCGCCGGAGCAGCAGGCTCACTGTGATCTGCTGTCGGTGTAACCAGGTGGGGCATTATGCAAATGAATGTCACCAGATAGACAGGCCCTCTCAGGAGTATAGGAATCAGGGTCGCGGAAGCAGTCAATATCTTTCCCATTCCAGGGGCGGAAGGACTCGACATGCACCACCGGGCAGAAATAGTGAACAACGAAACAGTCAACACAACAGGTCGGATGCTTTAAACTGGTAGTGGGGAGAAGATATTGGGAGTCATCTTCTAAGAAAAAACCCCTTGTTGTAAAGGCTCCAATTGGCTCATGTTTCACCAACGGTCACTCGTTTGGCATGCCTATTCTGGAAGGAGTAGTTAGTGGGAAATCCTTGAGGCTACTGATTGACACGGGGGCGTCAGTTAGCTTAATAACCGAGGGTTGCCTCAACTCCTTACCAGGATATAAGAGATTCATGAAGTATCCCAACCTAGTGGGTCAAGGGTGTTTCAGGGAAACACCTGGATATTAAGGCCTATGTGGAATTGAAATTTTGTTTGTCTGGGGTGAATTTTAAGCATAAAGTGTTTGTCACCCAGACTCGGTTATCATCAGATTATGATGTCATTGTTGGTTTTGACCTTTTAAAGGCACAACAATTTGTTTTCAATGCTGCAGCAGGCACTTTAAGTAGAGTAGGAGCACGCATGCCAAATGTTTATCCACGAGAGAGGGAGCAAGTGATTGCTTTGGTGAAACAGATGTTCCAAATACCAAAGAGAAAGAGGAAAGTGGTTAAGAGAAAAAGGAGGAAGAGGTGTGCAAGAAAGAGGGTGATACCCCAGAGTACCCCTACAGTGTCAGAGCATGCTGGTGTTGATCCTATTGGTGTGGTTACTGCTAGAGAGGGAGCCTTCTCTACTGAGGAGACCCCCATTTCAAAAGGTAAACAAACCAACCCACCGGCTGAGTCAGTAATGCATCAGGAGGACTCTCTCCCCACTGAGTTATCCGAGGCACCTTCGGGAAGTCAAAATTTAGGGAAAAGGCATTATTTTGGAAAAACTGTCCGAGCGGAGAAAATACCCCCAAATCTGAAAGGATAATTTCGGTAACGGTTGCAGACTGTGCAGAGTTGGGGGAAGTTATGCTCTTACAGCAGGCAGACGCATTCAAGTGCGAGTCACTTTGGATAGGTCGCTCGGTGAACAGTACCAATAATGATAGTACCTTGGTGAAGGTGATCAATTTATCGGACTCAGTGGTTTACCTCAACAAGCATTCTAGGTTGGTTACAGCGGAACCAATTCGGGTAACTTCAGTGTCAACAGTGGACAGTCAAATTGATGATTGTTCCACATGGGCGAACGAGTTCGACGTGTCGCATCTACCTCCTGATCAGCAGTCAAAATTGTCCTCATTTTTGCACTCGCATAGGAGGACGTTTGCGAAAAATGTAGCAGAGTTAGGTGAATGTGACACCTTGCTACATCAGGTTCATCTGACAGATGAGATCCCTGTGAGACAGAGAGCCTATAGAGTTCCTTATGCTCTTCGAGACGAACTCAATAGGCAGATCAACGAACTTTTGGAGGCAGGTATTATACAACCTAGTGATAGTCCTTATTCGGCACCTGTTCTCCTTGTAAAAAATCGGATGGCAGTTATCGTCTCTGTACTGACTTTAGGAGGCTAAATGCCAAGACAGTACCGGATTCCTTTCCGATTCCAAATTTGGTGGAGATGGTGGATTCCTTAGCAGGAGCCACCTACTTTAGCTCTCTGGATTTGACCTCAGGGTTTTACCAGATGAAAGTACGCCCTTCGGATGTTTACAAAACAGCTTTTGTCACCGATCAGGGTTTGTACGAGTGGCTAAGGGTACCATTTGGGATGCGAAACAGCCCAAACAGCTTCCAGAGGCTGATGGAAATAGTCCTATCAGGTCTCAAGCCTCTCCAGGTTGGCATATAATTGACGACATTGTCATTGCCAGCAAAACTTTCGAGGAACACCTTGATAAGCTGGAGATTGTTTTCCAAAGGTTGAGACAACACAACCTTAAGCTTAAACCGGACAAGTGCCACTTTTTGAAGTCTTCAATTAGGTACCTGGGATTTGTTGTCAGTCAAAATGGCGTCACGCCTGATCCCAGAAATTTGGAAGCTGTCAGAAACTTCAAAATTCCAAATTCCGTTAAGCAAGTCCGAGCTTTCCTAGGTCTCACAGGTTTTTATAGGCGGTTTATCCCTGATTATGCCAAATTGGCTTTGCCCCTGACTAATCTGATCAGGAAGGAAAAAACATTCAAATGGACACCTGAAGCCCAGACCGCTTTTGAGGAACTAGAACAGGCACTCTTAAGTGAGCCCTGCCTGAAATTACCTGATTTGTCAAAGGAATTTGTGGTTGCTTGTGATGCTTCAAAATTTGCTATTGGGGCCGCATTGCAACAAGAGGAAGAAGGAAAATTGCATCCAGTAGCATATGCTAGCCGAAAGTTAAAAGGAGCGGAACTTAATTATTCTGTGGTGGAGAAGGAAATGCTCAGTGTAGGGTTTGCAGTAAACTACTACAAACAATATCTTTATGCTAGACACTTTCTCATCATTACCGACCAAGCCAGTTTGTCATATGCCTTCAAATTAAGGGATCCCACTTCTAGAATAGCTCGCTGGTGCATGTCGTTACAGCAGTTCGATTATACAATTCAACACAGACCAGGGAAATTGAATGTCGTAGCTGACTATCTGTCTAGGAATGTGCTGACCACCGAAGTGGTGGAGCAGTCGGCAGCAAGACAGGCAGAGGAACGGACAAGAGTGAAGGAATTGCAGAGGCAGGATAGCAGGTGGAATAAACAGATTGAGTTGCTGGAAGGAAAGGGAGAGCTGGGTAAACTCAAGGTCTCGGATGAGTTTTACCTACAGGATGGACTCTTATGGCACTACGTATTACCCAAGTCAGGAGATACCAGGAATCAACCACGAGAACAGCTGGTCATACCAGAAACTATGGTGGAAGAGATTTTGGAGCAGTGCCACGACTCGGAAACTGTGGCTCATCCAGGGTTCAACAGAACATTGGAGCGGGTACGCTCCCGATTCTACTTCCACAACATGTACTCAGTGGTTAAGGCATATGTAGACAGCTGTCACAGCTGCTTAAGTAAAAGAGCTTACAAACCAGGTAGAAAGGCACCTTTGGTAAGGGCAGAGCTTCCTAGTCACCCCTTCGAGAAAATTGCTATGGATGTTGTGGGACCTCTGGTCACCACCATGTCAGGAAATAGATTCATTCTAGTTATCACTGACTACTTTACTCGTTGGCCAGAAGCCTATGCGTTAACAGACACAAAGAGTGAAACGATAGCCCAGGTCCTCATAGAAAAATTCATTGCTTCACATGGTGTGCCAGCCAAATTGTTGACAGACAGGGGAACAAACTTTCTGTCGGCAGCCATGATGAAAGTCTATGAGAGGCTGGGTATCAAAAAGTTGAATTGTAGCCCATATCATCCCTCTGCTAATGGACAGTGTGAGAAATTGAATGATAGCTTGATTAAGTCAGTTAGTCACCTGGTCTCGGATAGACAGGATGACTGGGACCATTGCCTTCCCATGGCACTCCTTGCATTCAGGACAGCAGTGCACACCAGTACTGGGGAAACCCCAGCCTATCTCACATATGGAAGGGACCTGGTGTTGCCATATCATTTGATCGGCAGTCCCCGAGTACGTACATATGCTTCTCAGTTGGAATATTGTGACGAGCTCACGGATAGGCTAAACATAGCATTCGAGGCTGTCAAGGCAAACCTGGAAAAGGCTGCAGACACACAGGAGAAACAACGTGCAAAGACTGCCGTTGACAAGCATATCACCCTTAATGACAAGGTGTATTTATATTCTCCTGCAGTGAAGCCAGGACGAAATAAGAAACTGAGCAAGCTATGTTCGGGACCCTATCGTGTCACCAAGGTGATACCGCCGGTGAATTACGAGATTACCTTCATCCCTGATCCCAGGAAAAAGGAGTTGGTCCATGTGGATAGGCTGACCAAGGTAAGGGACAGGCCTCTATTTCCAAGTGCCATGAATAAGAGCGAGGATAGTACAAACTCCGAGGAGACGGAGGAAGTTCAAGAGGACAAGTCTACACAAACACAAGTGAAGGAAATTGATAGTAGTGGTGTAGGTTTCATTCCGTGGTTTCCGTTTCCTGGGAGGAGAACAAGTTATGGGAGATTGCCTAGGCCAGCAAACACTCCTGCAGTGGTGAGTGAACAGGCTAGTATTCAGACTCCAGCCGGCACTCCTGAGGTAGTTAATGAACAGGCGAATATACAAACTCCAGCAAGTACTCCGGTAGTGGAGCAAGCTGGTCCTTTAAGGCCGAGAGCCAGTCGCATACCCACAAGTACTGTGTTGACACCTAGGTATTGTTTGCGTCCTAGAGATGGTCGTGGATTCATAGCTCGGAAGTAAATAGTGCACTCCAATTCAGTTGCAACGTTGCGTGTAAATAGTCGTGTGATATTATTGATTGGTACCTTAAGTGTAGTGTAGGAAGCAATTATGTTTTCTGTAGTATTGATAAATCAAGTGAAGCATATTTTGAATCTGTGGTCTCGTATAGTGTTGTGGTTGTTTGGTGAAAATTTTCCTGTCGATTCCAATTTCCACTGCCAAGCCAACCATTCACTTTTGTTTATTTTCTTTGATTAAGGGTTCATACTTACCAGTGATAAGTAGAGTTTGGTTGTGTCCAGGGAGCACCTTGCAGCTCCTGGAATTCCAGGAAATTGTATAGTATTTATGTAAGTAGTTGAGGTGTTGGGTGTGATAGTTCATGCCAGTTCTCTGTCGTGTTTAAGATGTTGGTTTATCTGTTCCTTGCTCAGGACATGGTACATTTTCATGTGGCTTTGGTATGTTTCTCAAAGTTTTTCTTGGTTGTTGTTTCTTTTTTTGTTGTCTCCCATGGGAGGAATGCAGTGATATGTTGCTGAAAATCTGTGTACACCTGATCAATGTTTTCAGATTTTCATCAACATTATCCACGTTTTTTCTTGAAAGAAAAATAAAAAAATCGAAGGGATAATAGTGGTCAGTTCAGGAAAGGGGTGACGATTCTTCCCTGGAGTGATTTGCTGTTAAACTTTTCGTAAATTTAGATTTCACCTCCCCTGGGTTCGATTTTTGGATCTAGAGAGAAAGGTCAAGAAAAAGTTACAGAAATTCTATTTCTCATTTGTTTTTTTTTCCCTTCTTTGTTCTGTGAGGCCGGAAAGAAAGGTGTTCGTTTTTTTTTTTTCCACGAAAGAAAGAAAAGAAAAAATGTATATAGTGTGGACTGGCAGTCACAGTGCTGTCCTTTTGTTTTTGGATTACTCAGCCCAGCAGGAGGAAAGGAAAAACGTACTCAGCAGAATTAAAATAAGAGCAGTGTTAATAATTTTTTTTTTCTCTATGTGTATGAACAAAATGTAGCATTCATACGACGCAGTACCAAAAGGTGCGATGTCGCAACATTCATGAGAATAAACCTGGGGTATGCTCATAAAAAAAAAAAAAAATAATAATAATTAAGAAAAAATATATATTTTGTATTTCTTGCTTTGTTCAGTGTATGAGGTAATATGTTAAAATATTTTGTAAGCCAGATACAGCCTCCCTCCTTTAACAGATAGCGGTTAATGATCCAAGTTCTCCAGAAAAGGGCTGGAAGGCAGAAAATTCTTTCGATCCCTTTCAGAGGTTTTCTTTCCTGGGAAAAGACCCCAGGAGTTACCAACATTCTTTTCCCCGAGGTCCGGTAAATCTCCCTAGCTGAGAAGGGGCTTAGCGAACTGAAATAGATACCCGTGTAAGGCACTATGAAAGGGGAAGTGGTTGGCCGATTGAAAGTGGGAAGCAGCAGTCCCTCGCGTCAAAATTCTATGAGGTTGTTTTCGAAATGTGGACCCTTGCGAAGCATTCAGCTGTCAGGTGTCGAACACGTGCATTTCCTGTGTTCTTGGCTAGAAGCAGCCAATGGGATGGAGGCGTCTTCATGGCCTGATGCAATTGGTCACTTGAAGTATTGAAGGGGAAGAGAGGTCTGCGCGTCCATTTTGATTTTAGAGAGAGGTTGCAAAAAATGAACTGCTAGAGAGAGAGACGAGAAAAAAAAAATGATTGCGGGCTGATAGGTGTAAAGAAAATGAGGCAGATTGTCTTTGAGAAGCCCAGAGTGAGGTTAGGAGGTTATCCTCCTCCTGGGAAGCTCAAAATTTTTTTTAACATAGGCTACCTACTTGGACCTGCAGTCCCAGTGAGAAGAGAAAAGAAAAAAACCCCACGCATTATGATGCCTCTCCGAGAGCAACAGCGCTAAGTCCGTTTTTTTTTTTTTTGAACAGCTATCCCTAGCTGTGAGGAGAGCCCTGGGCGACTAGTGGCAGCCGACCCACCGATGTGGCCGAGGTGAAAAGAAACAACAACAAAAATTGAATGGAGACCAGGTTATCCACTTCGCTACGAGGAGTGATCAAATAGCCTCATAACAGTCTCCCCCTCCGTACTCGGTGCCATCCTCAACCAGGAAGAAAAAAACAACACAAGATTGAGGAGCAAGAAGATAGTGTGGACCATCTAACATACCAGTCCGAAAAATAAGGAAGATATTGAAGGAGCCTCTTCAGACAGGCCTGCTGAAGATATGTCCACAAAGAGAAGTACGGTAATTCTACGAATAGCGGCGGGACAGAAAAAATAAAAAAAAATAAAAAAGAAAAAAACAGACAAACAGGTGAAACGTGAGACAACAGGTCCTAGAGCTTAAGTATGTAAGTTGTCTTTTATTGCTTTTCTTTCTTATAATATGGTTAAAGGTTTTTTTTTTTGGATAAGGGGAGGTATAAATGAGCTGAAAAATTTACTAATCGAAGCACTATTGAAGGGGAAGGCTGTAGCTGACCGTTAATAATCTGATTGTTTTAACACGAAAAAAAATTTCTTATTAAAAATCACTCATGATGTTTTGTAATGGCCTCAAAAAAATCCATGAAAGTGGTAGAGGCATGTGAAGCCAAATCTACGAAAACAGGCAAAAATGTATCAACAGGAATTGTTATGACATAAGAAAAGGTTGTGATCTCGCAACACTATCAGTACAGTTTGTTCTTCAAATTTTTTTTTTGATACCATGTTGTTATTGTTTTACAAATAAATATAGGCATTAGCCTTTCAAAAACCAAATTTTAATAAGAATTGGCAATTCAGTTTTCTTGCTGTCTCTTAAATTTCTGAGCAATGGCACTCATCACCCAACGCTCTGACGTTGGCTAGGAAGTCCCTTGGGTGTTGTTTACATAATGATAATGTCCTAATAAGTAAAATACTTACGGTCTGATATTTTCTTTCTTGTTCATGCTTACAAACACGAGTTCATAAACACGGTCTCTTTGAGTTGACACATATGTTACACATGTACCAAAAACACAGTGCTTTAGTTATTCCTCGGCTGAACCCAAATTCACAGAAACACTGACACAGGTGAAAACTCAGTTGTGCTATAACAAATATGACATCTCGAAGTTTCTTATTATAAGTTTAATTTGTGGTGGTTTCAAAAAGCATCTACCCATCTCCCAAAGTTGAATTTTAGTCGAAATTCAAAATTTCCCTTCAGATTTAATTTTGGCTACCTATTTAATAAATATATAACGTGGTTGAGATTTCCGCCACAACACATGCAATGATATGGTCTCTACTGAACTACCAATGGTTTGGCATGCACTATTAAAAGATGGAAACAAATCACTGTGCACCATATAATTGTGTGATAAAAATTCATGTAATATGCTTATGGTGTCACCCACGTTATTTTCAAAAATCATTTTTGTTCTTTACGTGTTCCAATTCCCTGAATTTTTATGTCTATTATTGCCTTGAAAAAGCACAACAATTCACCAAGCTTTCACACTCCTCCCAGTGGAGTGTGAAAGCTTGGCAAATCTTTGTGCTTACTACACCACAAAAATAAATGGATTTAAAACACTATATGTGTTTCTTGAGTATAAAATGGTACTTAGAGATGAAATCTACTTCAATTGTGCCACCAAACTAAAAAGAAAAAAAGATCATGTGAAGTAGTAATGTATACATTGCATATATTATCTCCAGAGGTTGAAAAAAATTCTGAAATCTGATGACCAACTAACCTTTTTAGTGGCCAGAATCAAAACATTGGACCAGCCAGCAAGGAGGGAGGGTATATATAATATAAAAGTTGTGTACACATGATAATTAACACAGCAATCAGACATCGCCGAATTGATTGTGATTACTGTTTCACACGTGAATTAAATCACATCAGGAAACTTGAAAATTTCATCGCCGTGGAGCGGGAATCGAACTCGCATTTCCCGATTTCCATTCAAGCATGCTATCTGTTGCACCACCCACGACGGCGAATTCACAAGTATCTGTGTGTTAATTATCATGACGTATTTTCCAGGTATTATGAGAATAATATTTCTTCAACTCTGAGTACCTAAAAGTTGTGTACACTTCTGTCAAAAAATTGTTTTACCGTCAGCCATCAGCTTGTCTCTCCGTGGAAAGGAGAGAGGAAAAAAAACAAAAAAACCGGCACTTACTTATTTTTTTTTCCAGGGCTTGCAAAATCTTGAATTACATGTTATCTGTTGCTTTAGAATGCATACCAGAACCATGTGAATAAATTACTATTATTCACATGGTTCAGGTATACATTCTAAAGCAAATATTACTATTTTACTAGAATAAAATACTATTAAACAAAAATGTAACTGCTGCTTCAGAAAGTGTACCTGAACTACATGATAGAATAAATTACAACTTCAAAAAAAAAAAGGGGGGGGGAGAAAATCACTTTAAATATTTCACCAAACACAACAAGAAAAAGCTTCATATACATTCATGTCAACAACTCAGTTGTTGCACTGTTTACTGTTTCTCACGTTGTATTATTGTTGAAGTGCTTGCGGGAAACATCTTTGTCTGATAAACGGTTATAATCATAACATGCTATAGAGTTTATAATAAATAGATATAAATCGATAATAGGAGGTTAAGTATATTAATTATAACCACATAGAGAAATTCAACACCTTGAGATGTTTGAAGAACTGATAGAATTAAGAAACAGCTTGCTAATATACTGCATGCATATTGCTAAGCCATTCTCTGAGAATCATATGTTAACTCCTCAAAAGAAGCTTATCTTCCAGATCAAAGTTTAATAAAATTGTTGGTGCTAGTAAAATCTAGCACCAACAGTTTCAAACTTACTGATGATGTGCAGTATCAAATGCCTCCATTTACAGTGATCTTGGACTTGCTTACTAACATACTAGTTATCTGAATTTCATTAACTTTTTATTTGCATGCACTCACAAGAAAAAAATTCACAGACTGCTGTAACACATCTGCACTGGCTGCCATACACTGCCCGAACTAAATCCAGAATAACCCATCGGAATCTGCTGCAGCAGTAATTTGCAGAAACTCATTTCTGAGACGGTAAGTAGTTTTTGAAAAATTTCCGCATCAAAATTTCATGGAAATTTGTCACTGTTCAAATTAACTACACGACAGGTCATAAACTATCATGCATATCTTTAAAAGTAATTTTGCCCCCATTTTCTCCTCCCATTTTTAGTACGTCTTTGCAGAAAAAGATAGTGCTTATGTTATTGGTTTGTCCATCGGTAGACACGATATCTCTGCAAATAATAGTCTGATTTGAAAAATTCTTTTTGCATGAGGAAGCTTGAAATGTGTGAATGACCCTTTTTTCGTTTTTTTTTTTTTTTTTAATGATGAGAACTTTCGCCACTAGAAGGCATAAATGCAGATGATATCGAATTCAAAATACATTTTATTCCACATATTTGCTTTTATTAAACATCCAATTCAAAAAATTCTTTTGTCTTTTGATTCCATTCATGTTGAAGATTATTTTAGGCATAGACTCTCCGCTACGGGGCGTAAAAGTAAATTGCTCTTTCCCCGATATATCTGCTTCTAAAACTCGGATTTCAAAAATTTTTTCTTCAGCGGATACAGCTCCCGATGGAAAATATTTTGCATATAATTTCTAATTTTTGGTATAAAATGGTTTGGCCACAAGAGGGGGTAGGTGTTGATTTCTGCTTCTGATATATTTGCAGCAAAATTTGAACTTCTAAAATCTCGATTTAAAAAATTCTTTCGTGAACCAATACTACTCACTTAGACAAATCTTTTTGAAACATTTTCTTCTTAAAATAATGCATGGTTTCTCTACCAGGGGCATATACATATAGTTTGTTTTTGTCAATATCTCTGCTTCTAATGGTCCTATTTGAAAAAATTCTTCTTTGGTGGACAGAGTTTCCAGTGAGACATGTTTTTCATATAATGCCAAAATTTTCAAGTAATTCATCGACTTTCCGCTAGGGGAGTAAAGGTAAATTGTGCTTTTCCCCATTATCTCTGCTTCTAAAACTCCGATTTGAAAAATTCTTCCAACACTGGATACAGCTCCTGGTGGGGAATTTTTTTATTGTAATTTCTAATTTTTTATAAAATATGGTTTGGCCACCAGGGGACGTCGGTGTTAGTTTCTGCTTCGTAGGTATTTGCAGAAAATTCTGAGCTTCTAAAAGCCTGATTGAAAAAAATCTTTCGTGAACCAATACCGCTCATGTTGATAAACATTTGAGAATATTTTCTTCTTAAAATAATGCATGGTTTCTCTGCCAGAGGGCATAGATGTATATATTATTTCTGTCAATATCATTGCCTCTAAAAGTCGGATTTGAAAAATTCCTTCTTTGTTAGATAGCGTTTCTGGTGTGAAATGTTTCTCATATAATTTCAAAATTTTCAAGTAATGCATAGACTTTTCGCTAGGGGGCGTAAAGGTAAATTGCATTTTTCTCAATATCTCTGCCTCTAAAACTCTGATTTGAAAAAATTCTTTCTGCACCGGATACAGCTCCTGATAGGAAATGCTTTGCATATAATTTCTAATATTTGATAAAGAATGCTTTGACCACCAGAGGGCATAAGGGTTAATTTTAGTGTCTGATGTATTTGCAGTAAAATTTGAGCTCCTGAAAACTCGATCGAAAAAATTCTTTCGTGGACCGATACCGCTCACATTAAAAAAACTTTTGAAAATACTTTCTTCTTAAAATAATGCGCCATTTTCATGCCAGGGGGTGTAGATGCACATCTTATATTTGTCCATATCTCTGCTTCTAAGAGTCCGATTTGAATTTTTTTCCCTTTGTTGGAGAGCGTTTCCAGTGCGAAATGTTTCTCATATAATTTCAAATGTTTCTTAATGCACAAGTCTGCAACCAGAGGGCGTAAGTTCATGTTTCCGTTTACAGCAATATCTGTGGGATTAGAAATCTGATTGAAAAACTTCTTTCTTTGGTCAGATACTGCTGTTTTCCATACTGGTTCCCTTGATTTTTAATAGCTTTGATAAATTTAATTTGCATCAGAACAGATTCAAAAGACACACAACACCTGAAAATTTGGTGTCATCATACTTGTTAAATGTGTTGAAATTAAGCACTTTTCTCAGTTTAAATGAAATGATACAGTGTCTGCTCAGCCTGGTGGAAGAAGCTCTCCCTGTTGCAAAAAGAAACAAACGAAGCCTGCATGATGATTTATAGCATAGGAACCAGCCAAAGGAAGAGCAAGGCCTGCAAGTTTTCCATTCTGATACTTCAGTTTTGAAGGAAACTCTCTTTATATGTGCTCTCAGGAAACTGATTGATAATCTAACACAAAAGCCTCTTCGTTGCCGCCATTTCACGCCAGCATCGCAGTAGCAGAAGGTCTGTTGAAGTGGCCTCTGGTTGTTGTTCAGTGTACTCCATCACCTTCTCGGTTGCCTTAAGTCCATCTGAATGGGCTATTTTTTCAGGAACTATACAGTCATTTTCATTGTAACTGCTGCCACTCTCGTCTTGATTTGCTGCCTCCACGATCATTTCGTCTGTTAATTCTAGCTGTTCATCTCCATTTTCCCCATTCGGCTATATCATTTTCATTTAGTATTGGTTCAGCTGCTGGGATACTTTGGATAAGCTGCAAAATATTGTCCTCGACATTTGTCTTCAGGTGTGTTTTGTAGTTGTTCAGGTGTATTGTGCAGTAGTTTTTTCCACGATTTTTCTAGCATGGCATGTTGAATTTCCTCCTATGACGCTGCTGCCATATAAACCATATCCTTTATTGTGGTTTCTTTTAAACATTTGACAACTCCTCTTCCTTCTTCAATTTCGGCAATGAGATTTTTCAACAGCTTACGCTTGTAGTTTCTCTTGATGTTTTCTAACAACCCTTGGTCCATCGGCAGAAGAAGTGGGGTTACATTATGGGGTAAAAACATAGCCTTGATTTCATCAGAAACCATTTCCTCAGCATCAGGATGGGCAGGACAATTATCAAGGAGTAACATTACTTTTCAAGGCAAGTCGTTTTCCTTTAGGTATGAGTCTACATGGGGCACAAAGTGATGGAAGAATCAGTCCTTGAAAATTGCTGAATCCATCCAAGCACTTTTCTATAAAGCACTGGCAAGCTTGGAATTGAAATGTGCTTAAACACTCTTGGCTTGGCAGATTTTCTAATGAGCACTAACTTCAATTTACAGTTTCCAGTAGCATTCGAACAGGCCATGAGGGTGACTCTATCTTTGCTCTTTTTAAAGCCCGGAGAAGACACCTCTTTCTTAGCAGTAAGTGTCTTAGTCGGAAGCATTTTATAGTTGAGGACCATTTCATCACAGTAGAACACCTGCTCCAATGACAAATTTTTTTTTTCAATCAGGGATGTGAACCACATAACCAACGCACTCGATGTTTTTTCAAACTCAGACGTTTTCATAGTTTTCCTTGCCATTTCATTTTTGTTCTTTGCACCGCCACTTTCTCCACTCCCGCTGACCTTTTGAGAACATCATTTTTCAATTTTATCCCAATTTCTTTTCCAGTCTCCTACAGTAACCTCGTCTGCACCTAAATCTAAAGCAACTTTTTTTATTGTCTCCCCTTGATCGATTCTTTTAATGGCTTTTAATTTGGTCTCTAACGAAACAACAATAATTTTTCTTTTCGCACTCATGTTGCTTTGAATTGCAAACAGAACAACACAACTTTACACTAAGGCCTCAAATAAAAACAGAGACATTCATTTTACAAATGAAACACAACACTGCACACGCGAATAGCAGAAGACACCGACTGACACTGACTGACCTACATCCGGTACCTCGCAGAGAGTGCGCACGACGAGCGGGAGCGTCATAGATCAGTGACCTTGGCAAAAGTTCACCACCACTGCTGTGTGTGTAATTTCGCTGGTACCTCAGATAACCCGGAACTCGGATGATCAAGGCTCGGATAATCACAGTCCTACTGTATGTTAAAAATTTGCTATAATAGTAAAGCATTCAATGAAACTGTTTAACAAAGCAAAGGACATGAATACTCCCTTCTAAAAAGAATACAGAAACTAAAATTGGCTTAGTGGCAATGCAAACAGAGAAAGGAAAAATATATGATATGTCAATTAATTTTGGAGGGCAATTCAAATGCGAAAAAATCACTAGAAAGCAGTAGTGATGATGTACAGATAAATGACCTGAAAACATGGGTCAGAAGCAATTTTCCTCATAGAAGTCCACTGTGTTCATTAGTTAGAAATCTCTTTCAGAGACCTTTTAAGTATCTGATCAAAAGCTGAGAAAATCCACCAGCTTAAAATCAAGGATACCAACAACATGTCAGGGAAGCAACCACAGCTATAAATAGAAGCAATACTTCTATCTCACCTGGAACTCAAATCCAGCCCTACAACATGCTATGTTGGCTAAAACTGAACATTTGATTTTCACAAGAATATTGTGTTACCTTCCCTTTCTTTGCTGAGTAGATAAAATCTACATCTACTAATCTTGCAACTTGACTACGTTTTTGGGAAAATACTGTGGGGAACAAATACTGGATACACAAGGTGTGTCAATCAAGTTTTCTGAATGCTGTCATAATGCTTAAAAAATAAAAAAGTTATGAAAGTACAGTAACTTGCAGGATGCAGTTGAGTATATGAACGAACATGTCTGTAACAGTCATGGAGCTGTGAAAAAGGTTGTGGCGTGGAGAGTGTGTAACAAAACCTGACACTGGTGCACACTGTTGTCAGGAAAAATACAGCAAAGAACCAATATCAAATTATGATTTGAATTGGAAAAATCTGCATTTGAAATGCATGCAATGCAGAAAGAAGCTTATGATGATGAAGCAGTATTTTTGAAGTGTGTTTCTGACTGATTCAAATGTTTCCACAAAGAAACAGACTTCATTGAAGACACCCCCAGAGTTTCTGCATTCTCCAAAAATCCTGATTACATTGAAAAAGTGCATGAACCCATAGTGAATGTTAACTGGCTGGGCGAATAATTGCTGAAACAGCCCATATGATTTCAAAAGAGCTGTGGGAAAGTGCAAGACCTTTTCAAGATTTGTCCCACAACTTCTAACCACAAAGCAAATATTCAACAGATCTGAGGAATATGACCATTTTATTTTATTAGTATGTGTGATGGTGACTTTTCATTTTTAGGGTCAATTGTGATGGGAGACAAAAGACCTGGTGCTTTCAATATAATCCAGAGATGAAGCACCAAAGCATAGAATGGTGGAGTTCCATTTCTCCAAAGGGCAGAAGCTTCATCTCTAAAAATTAAGCATAAAGGCCATGCTCATTGTCTTTTTTTTTTTTTTTTTGGCATAGATTGAATTATCCACAAGGACTTCATTCCAGAAGGAAAAACTGTGAATGCTAAATTTCCCTCAAATTTTGACACAATTGTTAAAGCTCATTCATCAAGTACAGCAGCACTTTGTACAGTGAAGATGTTGGATTCTGTTGCATTACACAGTGCCATCTAATTTGGCAGCAATAAGTAAAGACATTTTTAGCCAAGTGAGGCATTAAATCATACACCATATTTGGCTGATCTGGCATTGGCTAACCACTTTTTGTTTCCCTGACTGAAATTAGTGCTGAAAGGGAAGATATTTTGGGGACATTCAAATGAACAAAAATGAAGATCCAGCAAAGGAAGACTTTTCCCATAGATTCCAGCAGTTATACAAATGATGCCAAAAAGTGTATTGTATTGGGATGGCTAGGGGTGGGGGAGGGGACATTTTGAAGACCAGTAAAGTTTTCTTAAATATTACCTGTTTATTTTTACCATACATTCATCAAACTTTATTGACACACCCTGTACATGACATTTTAAGAGTTTTAATACATTCAATATGGGCTTCATTGAAAACAAATGCAGTAACTTAAATTCACATTTTTTTCAGCTTCAAGGATTTTGAGAATCAAATACAGAAAGTATTTCAAGTTAACAAAAGAGTTCAGGTGTTTTCCAGACCTCTCCATCCCACACAAAATTATTTTTTCTTATGATGAAATTTACAGCAAAAATTCGGATTCCTACCCCTTAAATGCTGAAACCATGATAAATAGTGAACACATAAATAATTCCACGAAACTAATTACACAAGGGAGAAAAAACGTCATCAGAAACACAGCGGGTGATACATACTTCAGTTGAATTCCAAAGATAAAGCTGAATTGAGGACTTCATTTTGAATTTTAAAGCTGCTACTTTACTGGTCACTACAGCAAAACCAAGTCTTCTGGTAGGATCTAGGAAGTAAAAGAAAAAGGTTATGATAAATGGAATAACTCATCAAATGATTTATTATGATTTACTTTGTTCAGTTATAGATGTATTTCAGAAGAAAACTTCAGAGGGAGTAGAATAAAAAATATTATGCACAAATAACCTTAAAACAACTAGATATATTTATTACTTTTGTGCAGGAGAAACAAAAAAGTTATGGAACTGCAAATTTTAAACCTGTTTCTATCATATTATTTCTCTCTCTATTCTGTGTGGTTCTTTATTTTATTTTATTCGTTCCTTGAAGAAGGAATGTTATTTTCCTAAATAACAATTTTTAAGGTAGCCATATAACAATATGCTATGAACCTACAAAAAAAAAAAAAAAAAAGTTGTGTGCGACAACAGGAACAAGTAGTGGAAAAGCCACTTGGATTAAAAACAAAACATTAATTTTTTACATCTATCAGTCAGTGAATCAAACACACTCAATCTACTATTATGTTACACGGCACTAGCAGTGTTCCTGCCGAGTCGGCCGGTAACGGTGCTTGAGACCTGAAGTACAATTTAGTTGGCCACGGCACCAGGTGAGAATCTCAGGTGCACTGCTGCACTCAAAGATTCACACCAGAACATAAAAAATGAAAAGTTGAAGAATGACCCGAAGCATAAGGCTTGGGTGAATCCACCTTGTGAACAAAATAACAACAACAAATAAAAAATAAAATAATCTAAAAAAAATGATACTTTGGGATCAGAGTTGTGATGAGGTTCACCCGCAATCACCAATTCGTGACTGAGTGTAGTGGTCCGGATCTTACTCCGGTACATTCAATCCCCAACCAGCCAGTACAACACTCACTTTCGCAAATAACACATGATTCTCAAATACACAACACAACATTTAATAACGTTCTGCGAGATTTAAACAGATACGGCGCTCTCTAGGCGCATAGACAATTGCCCCTCTTATGAGGGCAGCATACGGTGTCACACATTACTGTCGGAAGACACAAGCCGACTGAGTCTCCACCGGACTATCTGAACAAGAGATACTACTCGTTTACACACTAAATAGAGCTGCAGGTGATATTCATATACATTTGCTTAGAGAATGAAAAAATTATATGCAAACGATCACATTAAAAATACTCGCGACACAAAATACACAAGCACGTTAATTTGCGGTATAAGATTATAGGTGCGAAATACTGCCAAAGTTAATTAACTAAATCTAATAAGCATGCACATGCAGATCCCTTCTCCGCTAGCTTTGGCCCTGAACCAAAGTTAAAAGAAACTGTCCCGCCCAGCGGAATTTGTGGCCACATCCTCTCCCTTATTCATGTAAAAAAAATAATCAGGAATGGGCCCTGTAAGAAATTGAAATCTGTATGTGCAGGTATTTCCTCTGAGGTTCAGTCACTCAGCATTACTGCATCTATGTCCATGCAGCTTTGGGTGTCGGGATGGCACAAGTTCGCAGATGTGCGAAGAAAGAAAAAGGAAATATTCATCTACTTACAGTTACGTGACTTTGCTGTGCAAATCCGTTGTGCATCACATAATATCACACTACAAAAAAAAACACACACACACACAGACACTTGCACCATGTGGCAGCACCGATGATTTAACACTTCACTTTGACGCTTGATGTAAATGAAGCACACAATTAAAAATGGTAATATCACGCCGCACTTTGTTGCAATGATTAGAGTGCACACTGATCTATTCTCGTGACGATTTGAAGGTGGCCGTTAAGCAAAATAGGCCCTCTCACATCTGCAGTTGCGGTTTCCAAGATTGATTTTCTGTGTTCCTGGGAAATGATTTTTGTTGTCGTGAAGAAATAATTGTGAACGTCGACTGCTGGGAGAGTGGGACACATTCAATTCCGCTGCTGCTATAGTTGATTCCGTCCGTCGCTACCTTCCGTCCTTTTTGACCGTTCATTCCCAATTCAGTCAGTTCCTTTCCGTTCGCAAACCATCTATCTACCCTGCCTGAGTACGCAGTTCAAATATGCCACTCGCAGGTTTCGTTTCCATTTTTTTATCGAGTTGCGACCGCCAGCCCTGAGATTAATTTTCTCGGCCGAGCGAAATCAGACGTGCTTTTACCTTAAGCGTATATCGGCAACTTCCCATTTCACCTGTATATTTGTTAGGTATCGAAGCCACCGCTCTTACGCTCATATTTTTCTTTCGCCATGTTTTATCCCGTCGCACTTACACGTAGTGGCTTCGCTGTTTACGTGACCACACACACGCACACATGGGGCCTCGCTTCGCCCCGTAAGACAAGCGCGTCTCTTCACTTCCTCCACAGTAGGGGATGAATGGGGGTGACGATTCCACACTGCAGTGGTTGGCATCCGAACCCGACTTTGCATGGCTTCGCTTCTCATTGGAATGACCACTGTCCACTCGCAGACTTCTTAATTCCCCTGTAACTTGGCTTTCATTAGGCCAAACAGTCGCTGATTTCCATTACGCTCCAGCCTAGAAATTTCTTCGTTATCACGCGGATTTAGGCATTCTGCTGTCTTTGTGGCAAACTGGCATCTCCAGCTGCCTCGAGTTGTCTCCATTTCTTACCAAATGCGGGGAGGTTTGCTGCTTCATTTTTCCCAATTCATTTTGCTGCAGATCCAAGGCATCCAGCCTTTCACATCGGAGAGCATACAGACAACTGAACTTTCTTCCTTATTTTCACGCTAAGTGCGAACTCTTATTTTTCTGCACGGACCACACAGAGAGCAATTGTTCTCGAAAATGCCCCAAACAATCGACGAATTTACGATTATTCGCTAAACCTTTTGTCCCCATCTTCATTCATTTACTCAAGTGGACCCCTCTTCGAAAGGTACCATTCCGTGTTGCCTAGTTTCCCGTCAGCTGCGCCCTGATATTTATGACCTAACAGAGCTATTCTGAGACCACCCAGCCAGAGAGAGAATTCTTCGCCTCTTTTCTTTCCAAACCCCCAGATAAAACTTTATCTGCTGTTTACACTTTTAAACTCCAATCAAGCCTCGAACATAATTAATACTTAATTAATTTCACACATCAACCACGCCCATTAATTACTAAATTAATGGCGGGGGTGGGTCGTAACATCGGCCCCTCCTCAAGAAATCTAGAAGTCCTCTTCTGGGCCTATCGCTTTGCTCTTATCAATTTCCAGAGCAACCATTGAGTGCTACATTTTCCCACAGGTAGAAACAATTCAAAATGGCAAAAATATTGCGTTTCTTGCCTTCACAAGCATTGGAGCGACTTCCCAATTATCCCGCAATTTTGTTAATTAATTTTAGAGAACATCCGAAAGAAAAACAACGTAAATGAGAAATAAATAAAAAAACTGAACTGTAAAAGAACATGTGATCCTGCCGAACTGTGATTCCTAGCTACCTCATACCATACGCGACATGGCGGACAAATTTTAGAGTTTTCTTCAGGTTTTAGGATGGGGGGTGTCCACTGTAACAATTATCCGACTAACTGACATGAATCAGAAGCTATAATTTACCTTTGATGATGGTAATTACAAATTTAATAGTTTTTTTGCGATAAGCGGTATAAACCCTGCTTTAGAGGAATTAAAATTTTCAATTCCTCTTGGTCCATTATAAATTTGCAATTCGTGTGAAGTAAGGTTTGTATAGCATTCTTTAAAAACAAATTCGACTTTTCCATGCTTTTCATGCAACATTTCCCCTAACTTCTTGTAGGACTTGGACAAAAGATCTCATTTAGCACATCTTTTGTAAAAAAAAGAAAAGAAAAATAGTATATTTTAACAGTACCACTTCAAGTCAATCTGCAGACATGGTACCTTCACACCTGTATATGAAATTGAAAGAGGAAAAAGAGAAGAAAAAATGCAGCAGACACCACAAACATAAGAATAATCCAAACATTTATGAATTTCTGCAAAATTAAGTTTTCTAGCTAAATGAAATAAACATATTTCAAGTATGGTATATTTACATTTCTAAAAGTCAGACTGAAAGAATTCTTACATTTGCTGTGTTTTGTAAGATGCAGAACTTTTCTGTTAGATAGCATAGATCAGTGTTACTCAAAGTGTGTTCCGTGGAACCCCGGGGTTCCGCGACGGTTTTCCAGGGGTTCCACAAGCATTTCATAAAACAGCTCCGAAAAAATCTGTGAATTCCATTTAAAGCCGCGGATGGCTTAGTGGTTAGTGTTTCAGACTGCCGATGCTGGGTCCCCAGGTTCAAGCCTGGGCTGATCTTTCAGAGATGGTGTGATTTACTAACAATCGCTGAATATCCGCCGTGCATCGGACGAGCACGTAAAGTGACGGCCCCCAGGTTGGACCCACTGGTAAAATGGGTATCCTTTCCTATGTCCCCCCTGAAATTCTCACACCCATCTATGTGCAATATCGTACTTGTACGGTGGCGCCATCTACTGTACTCTAATCTCACTACAAACTGTTCTGTCAAAGACGCTAGACTTGCTCTCATTCCTTCCGTTTCTGTGTCCTGCCCAAAAGGCGATCTTGCTGTAGGTGGCTGGGACCTAAACTCTACTCCCTGTGGACGGAAGTCCTACATAAAAATGACAAATCCTGCATCCTCACTGTGTCTGACTGAATATATATACTGTGAATTCCATATTTTCCCCAATGACAGCCTTAACTAACCAAGTTCCCACAGCCAATAAAAAATGGTTCAAAAAAATAATACATGTTCTGGAAGGTGTGATCAAGATAAAACTGTCAAATTTGTGAAAAGTACGATCACAGCTATATTAGTTTCGGATTTATG
The DNA here is from genome assembly GCA_039090855.1 of Macrothele yani. NCBI lineage: Eukaryota > Metazoa > Arthropoda > Arachnida > Araneae > Macrothelidae > Macrothele > Macrothele yani. The sequence continues at coordinate 123,028,308 of CM077010.1, read as the reverse complement.
AACGCTGATGATAATCCACAGTGTGTCATATGCAGCAAAGTTTTCCATAATAGCTCAATGGTTCCTGCTAAACTTCGGCACCATTTAGGGAGTACACATCTAAAGCTCAAAGATAAAAATGTTGATTTTTTTGTATGCAAGCATGATAAACTTTTAAAAGTGAAAAAGTTTTTTTCATGCAGCACATACATTGGATGAAAAAGCTCCTGAGGTTTCCCTTTCAGTAAGCTATCAAATAGCACCAGCAGGTGAACCTTTTACAATAGCTGAGAATCTTATCAAGCCATGTACTAATGACATGGTTAAGTGCATGCTTGGTGAAAAATCAGCCAAAGAAAAAGCGAAGATTCCGTTATCAAGCGATACAGTGTCTCTCCGAGTGAAGGAAATAGCACAGCCCCGGAGGCGCAGTGGTCAAAGGGATGACTTCTGATCATGTTTCCAAGAGGGGTCTGGGTTTGCATCCTTGTGATAAATATAAAACAAGCAATGGCTCAAAAATATAAAACAAACAATGTGATGAAATCACCCAGAATCTAGAACCTTTCCGTGATTCAATGAGGCACTATTTTCCTGATGAGCAGCACGAAAAATTTAAAATTCAATTATGGATTAAAAATCCATTTGTTATAAATGTAAAAGCTCCATGCTTTTCATCTGATGGATATGAAAAATTTATTGATCTGATTTTGGATTTCTCAGTGACATCCCTTTATAAAACAGTGCCAGTGGCAGAATTTTGGTGCAGTTTGAAAACCCAGTATTATCGCAAAAAACCTGTGTCAGTATTCTTACTTTTGTGACAACCTGTCTTTGTGAAATGGGCTTTTTTGTGTATGCCTCAACAAAAACTAAGCACCGCAATAAGCTGGATGCAAAGCCTGATATGAGATTACAACTTTCTTCGATAGAACCAAATTTTAAAGAACTATGTGGCAATAAAAATCAAAGCCATTCATCACATTAATATTTTGCATTAATGATTACTAGCATCATTGGCATAATAAATTTTATTGGCTCTACATTACCTTTTTGTAAGTATTATCTTTTTTACTGACTAATTGCTTATTTTTTCATTTCATTTTTATTTCAAATCAGTGATACATAATTGGCATATAGGTATATTAATTTTTAATGGTATTTATAGAGGGGTTCCATTGCTAGACATTGTAGAAAAAAGGGTTCCATAGGATAAAAAGTTTGAGAACCACTGGCATAGATATAAATTTTGCATTTGGCATGATTTTACCCATTTCTCTGCCTGATTAAAAAAATTACTTTTACACACAATAATTGCAATTATGGCAAAATGTTAAAATTGCATTATTTAGCTTTTTCTTTCCCTTTGGATCACACAAATTTAGATTCTTAATTTGAATTTCAATTTCTACAGTGGAAAAATTTTTCTTGCATCAAGCTTCAAGGAAAGATGTGAAGTTCCCTCGTATGTTGTCTAGAAAATCTCCAGGTTTTAAAAAAGTACTGATTGTATATTTTAAAATATCTTGAAATATTCTTTGCACACTAGATTTGGAAACTTTTGAGAAAAGACATGCTTTTTAAACCCAAGAATTCAGTAGCATCACACTCATTCATTTTCACAAACAAATTGCACATAATAATGATGTGTAATGATTACAGGCCTGATATATTACCATTTTAGTGCATTTCTGTTTAGCAGAAGCAACATTTATTTATGGAAGTGACATTTGATCCAATTTTTTTTTTCTGAGAATACTGGTGGGGAAGTATGAAGGGAGAAGGTCTTGCATCATCATTTAAACACTAAATTTATAATTCTCACCCTCAGAAACCTATAAAATGATGCATGTAGAACAAAGGATCATATTCTTGAAACAGTGTTGAAACCAAATTCTAGAGTGTTCAACTCTTGGGAAATAAAATGGGATTAAGTTGCATTACTAATCAAATCTAAAATTCATGAACTCACATCTTGAAAGTTTGACTGTGTTATGCCAAATTAAATGAGGGGATGCTGAGGAGTCTTAGGCTTTTACACCTTCTTTTCTTTACTGACAAATGAAACATATGTCACATAAAAGTATACATCATGTAATATTTTTTGACCAATTTTTATCCCATTTGTGACATGAATAACCATTTTATATTCAAGTCAGAAGTAAAGATGGCAGCCGCTCAAGCAGAACTCACAGAAAAGGCGAGCAGAACAGTAATTAAGTTCCCACTTCTGAAATGGAGGACATGAAAGACATCCATAATGAAATGTTGGAGACATTATGTGATCAGTGTCCTTCCTAATCCATGCATAAAAACTGAATTGCCAAATTTAAGACAAGACATTTCAGTACTGAGGTTGAAGAATGTCCAAGAAAGTCTGCTGTGGTCAACCATTTCACAAAATGTGGATGCTGTCCACAACATGATTTGCAAAAAAAGATAAGGGAGATTCTGGGGATATCCTATGGGAATGTTTGATTCGTGACCCATGAGGTGTTGAGCATAAAGGAAACTCTCAGCCAAATGGGTTCTGAAATGCCTGACTACGGGTTAAAAGAGCCATCGAGTTGCAGCAGCTAAAGCAATGTTGCAGCATTTTCAGCAGTATGTGGATAATTTCTTGGCTTGATTGAAAACCATGGATAAAAGATGGATACATCAGTATGATCCAAAGTCCAAGGAACAATCCAAAGAATGGAGATTCAAAAGTTAATTACTCTCACACAAAAAACTTTTGAGTGCATAAATCTACAGTAAAGGTGACGGGATTTGTGTTGTGGGCTAAGGATGGGGTAATGCTAGTGGACTACCTGTAAAAAAGTACCACCATCACAACAACATATTATACAGCACATCTGGACAAACCGAAGCAGGAACTGAAATCAAAACACAGTGAAAAACTGCCAAAAAGGGTTCTTCTTTTTTTTTTTTTTTCTCAGGGCAGTGCTTCAGCCCACACAGCTGGTATCACAAAGGTAAAGTTTTACGAAACTCACACTAAACTGTTGAAACATCCTGTTTACTCACCAGATTTGGCACTGTCTGATTATCACTTGTTCTCTAAATTGAAGAAATATTTGGAGGGAACAAAATTAATTCCAGTCCATTCCCAATGCCACATCAGCTGTTGACATGTGGTTTTGGGAACCACCACCAGATTTTTATTTGAAAGGCTTGAAGAAGCTGGAAAATCAGTGTCAGAAGTGTGTTGTTCTTATTAAAACCATTCCTCTCACTCCACTGTTTCTACAAAAAGTCAAGGACTTATCAGCACCCCCTTGTACTTCTGATGCAATCTATCTAATCCCAAAATTTGAGGGCAAACATCTAGCACACCTCTGAGGAAAAGTGAAGGGAAGTGGGTATATAACATAACTTATCCATTTTTAAACTCATAATCAATACATTCAATAACCAATAACTGGGTAATGGTTATTCACATCTGATAATGAAGAAATATCAACCTTTTCCAACTCTGACAGTTTAGCAAAATAATGCGTTTTCCCAATACTGCTCACAAAAATACAAGAATTCAAAAACTTTCTGGGATTCTAAGATATGTGTGAATATCATGTAACTGATAACCTGAAAATTATGAAATTTGAACAGCGCAACAGTAAGTAAAAATTATATGGTAGTTCATATTTTTTTGTGGAGCTAACCTCTGAATCTCAGAGGACAGCTTAGTGATATGATGATGATGAACAACATGAGTATCTTGCTTTTACTTAGAACCATAAATCTGGGAAATTTTTTCATACCTGAACTATGTATATGCGAGAATAATTGTTGCCAAAGTAACACTGAACCTTACTCATGATCAGGAATGTGTTTTTTGTGGTTCACTAAAATTAACTTGTAACCTTTATCCATATTTCAAGCAGATTTACCAATATCTGCTTCAGCACAAAATTGTTTTTACCTGTTATACTGGTATTTTAGACTTCTTCAGCAGTAAATTTACATTCTAGTACATTGTATAACTAAAAACATAAACGCATTTCGCTCGATCCCTTAAAAATGCAATTTATTTATTTTCTCTCAGAAATTCTACAAAAACAGCAGATGTCATTTTTCTTGATTAACCGAAACATATACATACAGAGTGATCTAAAAGTTATGAAACCCACAATTAGAAACTGCACTGGAATGCAAATTGATTGTATGGATAATATGAATGTCTGTAGTGGCAACAGTAGACTGTATAAGCTTTAAGTCAGCATGCACCAATCACGTGATCTGACTCATGCGTGTTGCCATTAGCCATTAGGTTACAACCAAGCACACATGCATTTTATCCAAGCTCAGCGTCCTTTATTTGTGAAAAGTTATCTCAAATGAAAGTCATTCTCTAAATGATGAATTTAGAGCTCATTTTTTCTTAGAGCTCATTTTCCAGAATCTAAAGTGTTGAATAAGTCCATGACATGTAGTTTGGTCTCCTGTTATCGAGAAACTGGTCGTGTGGATGATCATAAACGTTTGGGCCATCTGTCAGCCTTAATCAAGGAGTCTTTGGAAACTGTCCATCAGTCTTTCATACATTCACCACAAAAGTCAATTCGAAAAGTGCCCCAATAAACCAAATCTCTGTTGCTCTGTGAACAGAAGTGTTCACAGAGCAACAGAGATGTTGAACTTGGGCCCCTATCAGATCAACGTTATGCACAAGCTGCAAGAACCTGATAAAAGAAAAAAGGACTCCAACACTACTGCCAACGGTTTCTGCGTTTTGTCCACAATGGGCTTCATATCCTGGATTATGTTTTCTTTTCTGATGAATCATGGTTCCTTCTAAGTGGGTAGGTAAACAGTCAGAATAACAGGTTCTGGATTGCACATCAAGGGAGTTGCACATCAAGTTAAGATATTCCTCTCATGCCTAAATATGAATAATGAGAGAAACAGTAGTTTCTGTGAACATGTTACTATGTCACTACATGCAGGTTCTGGAATTCTGACCACACCTTTTTCATAAGAGCCCATTACATTCTCGGAAATTTGTCATCTGGTGTGCTATTTCATGGAAAGAATAGTGGGTCCAATTTTTTCACAGAAACAGTGACAGCTGATCATTGCCAGGATATCATTCAGCAATTTATATCATTGTTAGATGTTGTTGAATGCAACTGCTGGCTGCAGCAAGATGGTGCAACAGTGCATACAGCAAATGGTACCAGGCTTGTGTTGCGTGAATTCTTTCATGAACGCATCATTTCTTGTGGACTGTGGCTGCCTAGATCTCCTCACCTGTCTCCTTTAGATTTTTATCTCTGGGGTAATCTTAAAGAAAATGTGTACAAGAACAACCCTTGCATTCAGAGTTGAAGAAATATTCTTCTCATAATACGTAGTAAATATGTCATGATAATTAACACAGCAATCGGACATCGCTGAATTAATTGTGATTACTGTTTCACACATGAATTAAATCACATCAGAAAACTTGAAAATTTCATCGCCTTGGAGCGGGAATCAAACTCGCATCTCCCGATTTCCGTTTGAGCGCGCTATCGTTGCACCACCCACAATACTTGTGAAATGTTAAAATGAGGGCGCTATTCATTGCAACACACAGATACTTGTGAATTTGCCATCATGGATGGTGCAACAGATAGCGCGCTTGAACGGAAATCGGGAGATGCGGGTTCGATTCCCGCTCCACGGCGATGAAATTTTCAAGTTTTCTGATATAATTTAATTCACGTGTGAAACGGTAATTACAGTCAATTCGGCGATGTCCGATTGCTGTGTTAATTATCATGACAACCCATGCATATTTGCAAAACTAAGACAAAACATTGAGGGTGATATCTCCAGCATCAGCGCAGTGACAATCTGAAAGGCTGCAACAAACATGAAGAAACATGTTGAAGCCCGCATATCTGCAGCCTCTATTTTGAGGTAACTGTTTCTCACAGTGCATGCCATAATGATCCTGCTACATAAAAAAGGTGATATTGAGGATCTCAGGAACTACAGGCCGATCAGCCTCCTATCAGTGGTTTATAAAATCTTCACTAAAGTTCTTTCACACCGTTTGAAGATAACACTGGACATGGCTCAACCGAGAGAACAAGCTGGATTCAGGAGTGGCTACAGCACAATAGATCATATCCACGTACTGAGAGAACTAATTGAAAGAGCGAGGGAATATGAACTTCCATTGTGCATGGCTTTTATCGATTATGAAAAAGCCTTCGATTCGGTGAAACCATCAGCAGTTACAATGGCTCTGAAATCCTGTGGTATTGAAGATGCATACATTATTATTATTAATAACATCTATGAAAATGCAAGTGCAAAGATTTGGCTGTTTGAGAATACAGCACACATAAAAGTAGGAAAGGGAGTGAGACAAGGTGACACCACATCTCCGAAGCTCTTTAATGCAACATTGGAGGGTGTCTTTCAGTCGCTAAGCTGGGAAAACAAGGGGATAAAGATTAATGGAGATTATCTAACTCACCTTCGTTTTGCTGATGACGTAGTCATTTTTGCAACTACGCCATTAGAGCTGCAGAGTATGATCCAGGAACTTGCTGACAAGAGTAAAGAAGTGGGATTGAAAATGAACTTTCAGAAGACAAAAGTGATGTTCAATGCTTTTTCAAGTAATGAGGATTTATCGATTGATGGAGAAAAGCTGAAGATAACAGACACATACGTTTATCTTAGACAGCAGATATCAAGTGAGGGTCACATTGATGAAGAAATTAATCGGCGTACAAAACTTGCCTGGAGAGCTTTTGGAAGAAACAGCATAATTTTCAAGAGCAATATGCCATTATGTCTTAAAAGAAAAGTGTTTGATCAATGCATCCTTCCAGTGCTTACGTATGGTGCAGAGACGTGGACCTTAACTAAAAGAGACATACAAAAGCTGCAGACAACTCAAAGTAGCATGGAGAGGTGCATGCTTGGTGTAACCAGGAGAGATAAGAAAAGGAACTCGTGGATCCAAAAAATGACAAGAGTGGAAGACATCATGATCAGAGTTAAATCCCTGAAATGGCAATGGGCTGGACATACTGCCAGAAGGACAGACCATCGATGGACAGCCGAAATTTTAGATTGGATTCCAAAGGACAGGAAAAGACCCAGAAGAAGACCACATGGGAGATGGGTGGATGAAATTCGAAAGTATGCAGGAGTGACATGGAGGAGACTGGCACAAGACAGACCGTTGTGGAGGAAACTTGGGGAGACCTTCGTCCAGCAGTGGATTGATAATGGTTGACAATGATGATGATGATGATATATATACACTGACAGAAAAAAATCCCAACACCACGAAAAAATAGTTGTAGAGGAATGAAATGGCGGCAATACATTTGTATAGGTAACATATTTAATCGATTAAGGTTTCAAGATCACAGCTTATTGTAAGCGCAAGAACAGCCATTTAAAATGTGAAATGCTGGTACATTAATAACTGGTGTAACCGCCAGAATGTTGAATGCAAGCACGCAAACGTTCATGCATTGTGTCGTACAGGTGCTGGATGTCAGTTTGTGGGATGGATTTCCATGCCTGTTGCACTTGGTCCGTCAATACAGGGACGGTTAATGCTGGTTGGGGGAGACGCTGGAGTTGTCGTCCAATGATGTCCCATACGTGCTCGATTGGTGAAAGAGCTGGTGATCTAGCAGGCCACAGCAACATGTCGACACTTTGTAGAGCATGTTGGGTTACAAGAGCGGTATGCGGGCGAGCATTATCCTGTTGGAAAACACCCCCTGGAATGCTGTTCATGAATGGCAGCACAACAGGTTGAATCACCAGACCGACGTACAACTGTGCCGTCAGGGTGCGTGGGATAACCACGAGAGTGCTCCTGCTGTCATAGGAAATTGCTCCCCAGACCATAACTCCAGGTGTAGGTCCAGTGTGTCTCGGCCGCAGACAGGTTGGTTGCAGGCGCTCACCTGGCCTCCTTCTAACCAACACACGGCCATCACTGGCACCCAGGCAGAACCGACTTTCATCAGAAAACACAACAGATCTCCACTTCGTCCTCCAATGAGCTCTAGCTTGACACCATTGACGTCGCAAACGGCAGTGGTTTGGAGTAAGTGGAATGCACGCTACAGGGCATCTGGCTCGGAGCTGTCTTTCAAGTAACCGATTTGTAACAGTTCGTTGTGTCACTGTGGTGGCAACTGCAGCTCGAATTGCTGCCGCAGACGCGGTACGATGCGCCACGGCCATACGCCGTACTGGGCGGTCTTCCCTCTCAGTAGTGCCACGTGGCCGGCCGGAACCCGGTCTTCTTGAGGCAGTACCTTCCCTTGACCACCACTGCCAACAATCATGCACAGTGGCTGCATTCCTGCCAAGTCGTTCTGCAATATTGCGGAAAGAAAATCCACCTACTCGTAGCCCTATTACACGACCTCGTTCAAACTCCGTGAGCTGTTGATAATGGCTTCTTCGTCTTCTTAAAGGCATTCTTGACTAACATCAACACCCTACGTCGAATCTCAACGATAACTAACGCTCACGAACGTTAGAGCGCGTATTTACAGCAAACCTGCTTTGCATGTTCCGAGGGCGCTACCAGCGCCACACGAATGCGCCAAGCGCGAAATTTGCATAGACGTCATCTTACAGATGTACTCTCACCGCCTAACAACTGTCGTTTATCTAACACAACCCCTTCTTGGTGTTGGGATTTTTTTCCCGTCAGTGTATATACATATATATATATAGAATGAAAATATTACAGAATAACAATACAAAATTTCAAAACAAGTAAAAAACTGGAACAGGTTGCCGTCATCAGGAGAGCATCAACCTGTGGGAGTGGCCTTTCTAAGAACCAACAAAATGACAAGGCAAGCCAAAATTGTCGGTTGGTCATGCTCCCTAGGCCATACAAAACCAAATTCTAATAAACACAAAAATTACAGAAACCAAATTTAAAAAAGAAGAATTAAAAGCTTACCGGCAGAACAAAAACCGCCGTGACAAAGAATCAAACAAGACTGAACAGAGCATCCACAAGAACCCAAATATATACACTGATAAGAAAGGTGGTCACGGTTAAACAACTACCTGGTAAGCCAAAAAATGTGTGAGTTGACAAGATGCAAGACTGTGTATGTAGATAAGATCTTCGGCTATTAGGGACCCACCAAATAGCATTTTGTGTTACCTATATATTTAAAATTGTTAGGTCCTAGGTTAATAAAGCATGTCAATGTGTAATTTGAAACTTTTGGATACCAAATAAAAGTTCAAAATTAAATGGTTATTGGAGGACGTTTAATGACCAAATTAAATGGTTAAAATGATGCCTTAAAAATTTTTTAGGAAAATTGTTAGATTGCAATTTAGAAAGAAGAAGCTTTCAGATTTTTTGCAAGTAACAGCTGTGTAGAGCAAATTTTAGCCATTCTATGAAACTGGGAGATGAGTAGATTACGATGTATAACTTTTGAAATATTGGATGACCAGTGAGTGTAGTGAATGATATCAAACTCAAAAGAGTTTCTTTTATCAAATAATATCACCACGCCTCTTCCCTCCTCGTCCACTTGAACCTCTAAATCGAGGTAACAAACACAAGTAGACAATCTGTTGGTTTTTTTCTAGGGTAAGGTCGTCAGGATACAAGTCAGCGGCGCAACGCAAAGTCTGGAATGTTAATGACAATAATGTCATCAACATATCTTAGAGCAATCCCAGGTAAAGGATGATTGGCAACATGATGCGTAACATCACAGCCTCTCCTTGACAATTGTCAACCCCGCCTTCTCGTAGTACATCCTGTTCCCACTAAAGGAGCTCTGACGACCGCCAATAGCGGTATAACTATACCATCGGGATTAGAGGAAATGCTATCCCACACTCACCAACCCGCTTGGCCAGCGTAGTGAGTTATGGCCAAACCCCTCCAAAATGACTCCACAACTTAAATCTTGGCCCTCAGTCTCCGGCAGCTGGAATGTACCTGGCCAAGGCAGCTGCCAGTGCGACATGAAGGCAGAGGGTGCTAAGAATCCCCGGAGGACCGGACTAGGCTGCCATCTGATGCTGGCCTTGGCTACGTATAATGGACGCTCCCTATCTTCTGATTCAAGGCTTCTTGAATTGGAAGAGAAACTACAAAGGATGAAGTGGGACATCGTCGGGCTAAGTAAGGTAAGGAGAAAAGGAGAAGATCTAATTGAACTGAAAAGTGGACATCTTTTCTACTATCGTGGGACTGATATTGGCAGAACTAGTGGTGTTGGATTTATAATAAACAAGAAACTGAAGGATAAAGTTGTAGAAGTTGAAAGTTCCTCTAACAGAGCTGCACGACTCGTTATCCAACTCTCGAGAAGATACCAGACTCAGATTATTCAAACTTATGCACCCACCACAATTCATCCTGAAGAAGAAATTGAAGAATTTTATGGGGAAATTCGTCATCTAAATAATAAAGGTAAGCAGCACTTGAAGATAATTATGGGAGATTTCAATGCAAAAATAGGGCAACGGCAACAGAATGAAACTTCAGTAGGTAAATTTGGTCACGGCAACAGAAACCAGCGTGGAAATACTCTCGTGTAGTTTGCAGAGGCAGAAGGGTTTTTCATCTTGAACTCCTTTTTCAAGAAAAAGCCACACAGGAAATGGACATGGAGACATCCAAATGGGACGACAAGTGAAATTGATTTTATTACGTGTAATAAAAAATTCGTCATAGAAGACTGCAGTGTGCTAAACAAGTTCAACACAGGTAGTGACCATAGATTGGTGAGATGTAAGATGCACCTTAACACTAAACTCGAACGTGGCAAGCTCATAAGACAAACAAAATGTATTGACATAACCAACCTTAAAAAACACCATAATACCTTCAAGTTGGAACTGAAGAACAGATTCTCTGCTTTAGAAGACATAACTTCAGAAGAAGTGGATATTTCTGAAGTTAACAGAAAAGTAACCAAAGCTCTTATGGAAACAGCAACAAAATTAGCTGGGTCTAAGAACAAGTTGCATGTGAACAAATTATCAGGAAAAACCAAAATGTTGATGCAAAAAAGAAGAGAGATGAGGACAACTAAAGAAGATGTGACTTCCAAAGTGAAATATATAGAGCTATGCAAGACAGTACGAAAAAGTATCACTGAAGACGTAAGGAAATTCAACTGTGAACTAGTAAGGAAAGCAATTGAAAACAACCAAAGCCTAAAGATAGCAAAGGGACATCTCAGTAAGGGAAGAAAACAGATTATGGCACTGAGAAAAGAAGATGGTTCTGTAACAAGATATAGAGGTGAAATTTTGACAAGAGTGAAAGATTTCTACTCCAAATTATATGAAAGGGATGATACATGTATTCCAGACATCATGAAAGGTACCAGCACCAGAGTTCTTCCAGTCCTCCCAGCAGAAGTTGATCATGCAATCAAGATCATGAAGCGGGGAAAAGCTCCAGGATAAGATGGAATTACTGTAGACATCATACAAGAAGCAAGTGGAGAAATCGAAACAATACTCGCCCAAATTTTCACTCGATGCCTTAATGAAGGGAAGATTCCTGAGGATTGGAACGACGCTACAATGATCCTGCTATATAAAGAAGGTGAAATTGAGGATCTCAGGAACTGCAGACCTATCAGCCTCCTATCAGTGGTTTATAAAATCTTCACTAAAGTTCTTTCACACCGCTTAAAGGTGACACTGGACATGTCTCAACCGAGAGAACAAGCTGGATTCAGGAGTGGCTACAGCACAATAGATCATATCCACGTACTGAGAGAACTAATTGAAAGAGCAAGGGAATATGAACTTCTGTTGTGCATGGCTTTTATCGATTATGAAAAAGCCTTCGATTCGGTGAAACCATCAGCAGTTACTATGGCTCTGAAATCCTGCGGTATTGAAGATGCGTACATTAATATTATTCGTAACATCTATGAAAATGCAAGTGCAAAGATTCGGCTGTTTGAAAATACAACACACATAAAAATTGGAAAAGGAGTGAGACAAGGTGACACCGTATCTCCGAAGCTCTTTAATGCCACATTGGAAAATGTCCTTCAATCACTGAACTGGGAAAACAAAGGGATAAAGATTAATGAAGATTATCTAACTCACCTTCGTTTTGCTGATGTAGTCATTTTTGCAACTACCCCATCAGAGCTGCAGAGAATGATCCAGGAACTTGCTGACAAGAGTAAAGAAGTGGGATTAAAAATGAACTTTCAGAAGACAAAAGTGATGTTCAATGCTTTTACAAGAAATGAAGATTTGTTAATTGATGGAGAAAAGCTGGAGATAACAGACACATACGTTTATCTTGGACAGCAGATAACAAGTGAGGGTCACATTGATGAAGAAATTAATCGGCGTACAAAATTTGCCTGGAGAGCTTTTGGAAGAAACAGCATAATTTTCAAGAGCAATATGCCATTATGTCTTAAAAGAAAAGTGTTTGATCAATGCATCCTTCCAGTGCTTACATTATGGTGCAGAGACGTGGACCTTAACTAAAAGAGACATACAAAGGCTGCAGACAACTCAAAGATGCATGGAGAGGTGCATGCTTGGTGTAACCAGGAGAGATAAGAAGAGGAACTCGTGGATTCGAAAAATGACAAGAGTGGAAGACATCATGATCAGAGTTAAATCTCTGAAATGGCACTGGGCTGGACATACTGCCAGAAGGACAGACCATCGATGGACAGCCAAAATTTTAGATTGGATTCCGAGGGATAGGAAAAGACCCAGAAGAAGACCACATGGAAGATAGGTGGATGAAATTCGAAAGTATGCAGGAGTGACATGGAGGAGACTGGCACAAGACAGACCGTTGTGGAGGAAACTTGGGGAGACCTTCGTCCAGCAGTGGATTGATAATGGTTGACAATGATGATGATATATGATTTATATATCATCATCGTCAACCATTATCAATCCACTGCTGGAGGAGACTGGGATAAGACAGACTGTTGTGGAGGAAACTTTGGGAGACCTTCGTCCAGCAGTGGATTGATAATGGTTGACAATGATGATGATAAGGTCTCCCCAAGTTTCCTCCACAACGGTCTGTCTTGTGCCAGTCTCCTCCATGTCACTCCTGCATACTTTCGAATTTCATCCACCCATCTCCCATGTGGTCTTCTTCTGGGTCTTTTCCTGTCCCTTGGAATCCAATCTAAAATTTCGGCTGTCCATCGATGGTCTGTCCTTCTGGCAGTATGCCCAGCCCATTGCCATTTCAGGGATTTAACTCTGATCATGATGTCTTCCACTCTAGTCATTTTTCGGATCCACGAGTTCCTCTTCTTATCTCTCCTGGTTACACCAAGCATGCACCTCTCCATGCTACTTTGAGTTGTCTGCAGCCTTTGTATGCCTCTTTTAGTTAAAGTCCACGTCTCTGCACCATACGTAAGCACTGGAAGGATGCATTGATCAAACACTTTTCTTTTAAGACATAATGGCATATTGCTCTTGAAAATTATGCTGTTTCTTCCAAAAGCTCTCCAGGCAAGTTTTGTACGCCGATTAATTTCTTCATCAATGTGACCCTCACGTGATATCTGCTGTCCAAGATAAACGTACGTGTCTGTTATCTCCAGCTTTTCTCCATCAATCGATAAATCTTCATTTCTTGTAAAAGCATTGAACATCACTTTTGTCTTCTGAAAGTTCATTTTTAATCCCACTTCTTTACTCTTGTCAGCAAGTTCCTGGATCATACTCTGCAGCTCTGATGGGGTAGTTGCAAAAATGACTACGTCATCAGCAAAACGAAGGTGGGTTAGATAATCTCCATTAATCTTTATCCCCTTGTTTTCCCAGCTCAGTGATTGAAAGACATTTTCCAATGTGGCATTAAAGAGCTTCGGAGATATGGTGTCACCTTGTCTCACTCCCTTTCCAATTTTTACGTGTGTTGTATTTTCAAACAGCCGAATCTTTGCACTTGCATTTTCATAGATGTTATTAATAATATTAATGTATGCATCTTCAATACCGCAGGTTTTTCAGAGCCATTGTAACTGCTGATGGTTTCACCGAATCGAAGGCTTTTTCATAATCGATAAAAGCCATGCACAATGGAAGTTCATATTCCCTCGCTCTTTCAATTAGTTCTCTCAGTACGTGGATATGATCTATTGTGCTGTAGCCACTCCTGAATCCAGCTTGTTCTTTCGGTTGAGCAATGTCCAGTGTTACCTTCAAGCGGTGTGAAAGAACTTTAGTGAAGATTTTATAAACTACTGATAGGAGGCTGATAGGTCTGTAGTTTCCGAGATCCTCAATGTCATCTTTCTTATGTAGCAGGATCATTGTGGCGGTGTTCCAATCCTCAGGAATCTTTCCTTCATTAAGGCATCGAGTGAAAATTTGGGCGAGTACTGTTTCGATTTCTCCACTTGCTTCTTGTATGATGTCTACAGTAATTCCATCTTCTCCTGGAGCTTTTCACCGCTTCATGTTCTTGATTGCATGTGCAACTTCTGCTGGAAGGACTGGAGGAACTCTGGTACTGGTATCTTTCATGATGTCTGGAGTGCATGTATCATCCCTTTCATATAATTTGGAGTAGAAATCTTTCACTCTTGTCAAAATTTCGCCTCTATTTCTTGTTACATACCATCTTCTTTTTCTCAGTGCCATAATCTGTTTTCTTCCCTTACTGAGATGTCCCTTTGCTATCTTTAGGCTTTGGTTGTTTTCAATTGCTTTCCTCACTAGTTCACAGTTGAATTTCTTTACGTCTTCAGTGATACTTTTTCTTACTGTCTTGCATAGCTCTATATATTCCACTTTGGAAGTCACATCTTCTTAAGTTGTCCTCATCTCTCTTCTTTTTTGCATCAACATTTTCGTTTTTCCTGATAATTTGTTTACATGCAACTTGTTCTTAGACCCAGCTAATTTTGTTGCTGTTTCCATAAGAGCTTTGGTTACTTTTTGTTAACTTCAGAGATGTCCACTTCTTCCGATGTTAGGCCTTCTAAAGCAGAGAACCTGTTCTTCAGTTCCAACTTGAAGGTATTATGGTGTCTTTTAAGGTTGGTTATGTCAATAGATTTTGTTTGTCTTATGAGCTTGCCACGTTCAAGTTTAGTGTTGAGGTGCATCTTACATCTCACCAATCTATGGTCACTACCTGTGTTGAACTTGTTTAGCACACTGCAGTCTTCCATGACGAATGTTTTGTTACACATAATAAAATCAATTTCACTTGTCGTCCCATTTGGATGTCTCCATGTCCATTTCCTGTGTGGCTTTTTCTTGAAGAAGGAGTTCAAGATGAAAAACCCTTCTGCCTCTGCAAACTCAACGAGAGTATTTCCACGCTGGTTTCTGTTGCCGTGACCGAATTTACCTACTGAAGTTTCATTCTGTTGCCGTTGCCCTATTTTTGCATTGAAATCTCCCATAATTATTTTCAAGTGCTGTGTCCTGTTGCTCAGTCCTGGAAACACATAAATCTGGCCAATTTATGTGAATTTTCATTCAGGACTGACAACAGTCCAACGCATTTTCTATAAAAGAAAATGAGAAAATGTGTGATCATAATTTTTTTAGGTGGTCTCTCACTTTTCTTGGCATTGTGCAGGTGGTGGATATATATATCCATATATATGTCCTCTTAAGAAAAAAAAAAGGTTGAGAAAAAGTCAGAAATCTTGTCTCGGAAATTTCTCTTTCAAAATTAATCTATCTTTCTGGTGAGTGTGCTCTGTGTGTGTGTGTACTTTAGGTAACTGTAGTTCTTTTTTTTTTTATGCTGTCAGTAGGTCGGAGTGAGGATATTGTATTTTAGGTGAATCGTTGTAACGTCATTTCATAAATTTGCTTTCCTCTTTTATTTTTCTGGGAGAAGAAGAGAAAAAAAGAGAAATATATATATATATATAGGTATATGTGTGTGTATAGTAATTATGGTGTTGATCGACCATCTACTTGTATTTATGTAACCACCATTATAAAGAAAATTCTGTGTCGATTACAAATATAATTAGGAAATAAGTATTTGTTGTATGGAACAGTCTGTCCCGCGTAGAATTATGGATATATATGTATAAAGGTGCCATATAAATGTACATGATAACTTTGAGATTTATTTTTTTCTTTTATTCCTCCCCCGTCTTCTGTCTTGAAGTGAAGCTACCACGTAGAGATGGTTAACCAGAAAGGTTCCTTGCTCCCCCCCCTCTTTCTTACGGGATGGTGTGAAAGAAAAGCTCAGCTTGCTTCCGGCCCCAGTAACAGGGAAAAGCTTTACGCGTACTCGGGTTTACCAAGTGTTGCTGGTACGCAGAGGGGTGGTTTGCAGCATCTCTCTCTTTATTTATGGGATGACCAGAAGTTGGTCAAGCATTTCCGGCCAGCAGTGCACCTGCGTTCCCAGGAGAAGAGAAAGTCGTTGAAGGCAGAGTGGTATCAGATTACACATTTTGGAATGCGTTCACTCTTTTGCAAGTGGTGATAAATTTCGCATCTGGAATCGCCCTTTCCATGTTATGTCATAAGACGCAAGCGTTAGTCAAGCGGTGTGGGGGGCGACCGCGTTTTTCATGCAACAGCTGGATGGGGGCAATCTTATTGGAGGAAAGTAGCGTCGGTGCAGAGGGCGCTGGCGTACTCTCTCATCCTTTAGAGAAGACGTGTGAGTTGAAATTTTTTTTTTGACACTCTTCGATTACTTTTTTTGGCTGCTAAGACCGAGTCCTCTGCGGAAGATGAAGAAAATTTCGTGGTCCCCGAGATATCCCAAATTCTCGGGAAGTCCTTTATAGCCTGCCCGGTAAATGAAAGATGAACGACGGCAAAAAGGAAACCGAAAACTAAGAGCAGCATAGGATTAACAAAAAAGGGATTTGCTCCCTGTCTCCATGTGCGGGTTTGTAACCGGAGCGTCGGCTCTTGGAAGAGCCTGCTTACCTCAGCGACCGGGCAAGTTCGCTAATCAACCCGTCACATCGACTCATCATTAAAAAAAAAAAACAACAAAGGGTTATCATCCTGGGATGAGTGCTAAGGAGCTGCTCGGAAGGAGAACTGCTGCTGTACTACCAGTCCCATGGTAGATGTAATTAGAACATCAACAGAAAAAAAAAAAAAATTCACATGGCAGTCCTAAGGACTAAAATTCCTGGACTTCTGCTAGTGCCACTCCTGTACCCTGGAGGTACCCATTTCTTCAGAGACTAGAGGTGAAACAAAACGTGGAGAGGTATGCTGTATTCCGGAAGCGGTAAGCAGAAATTTTTAAATCATCCTCGTCACACCGAACGTCTAACCTACTAGCCGCCATGTTGGTCCTTCAGAAGTTGACTCTTTTCTCACTACGAGACTTTCTTTTTTTTTTCACCTTCCTATTTGAAAACAACAAACAAACAACTAAACTAAATACAAAAGAAAAAAATTCTGGGAGTTACTCCCCAAGGTAATATTTCTGTCAGTTTAGAAAATGTGGTGACGTAAAAAAAAAAAAACAAAAAAAAAAAAAAAAAAAAACTAGATTTTAGAATCTTGGCCAACACCTCCCATGTAAGAGTAAAATTGCCTGAAAAAATATATATATATTGAATAACGCTAGAAAGTATACAACATTTTTTTTCTCAAAGTTGTCCTTAAGGAATCGAAAAAAAAAAAAAATTGCTGTGTAGAAATATAAACAAAAATGTAAAATTTATGTAACCTTCCTGTGTGTTTGTGGAAAGCAAAGCAGAAATTCAAATTACAAAAAGAAAGGGAATTTAAAATCACTGATTAAATTGTTTACAAATAAATGCAGACCGACTGGTCTTTTACAAAATTGATTTCTTGAGTTTGTCATGTGTTGTGTGATTAATATATGTTAGTCAATAGCATGTATCCACATTAGCTTAGACTAGTGGGTGGATCGGATTTGGGGCTCTGCCCATTTATTTTGCACGTCACAGACAGCAAAAAGTCCTTGAATAACACAAATTGTTTTTTTTTGTTGTTGTTGTTTGTTTTTTCGGCCATAAAAGTGGAATAACTGTCATGTACTGCAACAACTAATTTCCTATTATTGTCATCAGTTGTGGGAATAAATTGGGTCTTCATATAGAAATACCCGTAAGTTTTGCTTGTCTACTTTAATATCCATACTCTGAGGGAAAGGGTGGAATTTTAAATTTAAATTTGCATATGCCAACTTCATTTTAATTTAGTATCCTCCCACCCCCACAACAGCTGTTTACCTTTATTATTTAGATGACAAATTTCCTCATAAAATTCTTTAATTTCTTCTTCAGGATGACTTGTGGTGGGTGCATAAGTTTGAATAATCTGAGCCTGGTATCTTTTCGAGAGTTGGATAACAAGACGTGCAGCTCTGTCAGAGGAACTTTCAACTTCTACAACTTTATCCTTCAGTTTCTTGTTTATTATAAATCCAACACCACTAGTTCTGCCAGTATCTGTCCCACGATAGTAGAAGAGATGTCCACTTTTCAGTTCGATGAGATCTTCTCCTTTTCTCCTTACCTCACTTAGCCCGACGATGTCCCACTTCATCCTTTGTAGTTCCTCTTCCAATTCAAGAAGCCTTGAATCAGAAGATAGGGAGCGTCCATTATACGTAGCCAAGGTCAGCATCAGATGGCAGCCTAGTCCGGTCCTCCGGGGATTCTTAGCACCCTCTGCCTTCATGTCGCATTGGCCGCTGCCTTGGCCAGGTACATTCCAGCTGCCGGAGACTGAGGGCCAAGATTTAAGTTGTGGAATCATTTTGGAGGGGTTTGGCCATAACTCACCACGCTGGCCAAGCGGGTTGGTGAGTGTGGGATAGAATTTCCTCTAATCCCGATGGTATAGTTATACCGCTATTGGCGGTCGTCAGAGCCCCTTTAGTGGGAACAGGATGCACCACGAGAAGGCGGGGTTGACATTTGTCAAGGAGAGGCTATGATGTTACGCATCACCTGACCTTACATATATATATATATATCTGAAAAATATGGATGATACGATTTTTGCTTTTTACTGAAAAAATTGCCTTCGTATGTACTATACAGTATATAAAAATACATTTGACACATTGAACTGTTAACAATAGAGTATATAAAATATTGGTACCAAAATTTCCAGCTGCACAGTTTCTGCTCTTTGGAGACAGGTTTGACGTCGCTCACAGTGATTTTCGCAAGAAAAAAAAACTTCTTTTTTATTACAAATAGTGATTAAAAAATAAGCTTGTATAATTGATGATTATTAAATCCTTCACTTTATCTGTGTATACGCCTTGTAGAGCTGTAGTACCATTGGTTTCCGTAGTTTCAAAGCAGCTCCTTGCCTGAATGTGACGTCACCTGCAGCGCAGGCAGTGACTTATGGTGGCCAGTGCTGCGTGGATATAAGTTTGATGGTTCCTGTCACTGATGGACAAGCATTACATGGCCTGGAGGTGCTGCTGTCACCAACTATGATTTCATCACCGATACTTCTCTGGAACCGTCACCATTGTCACCGATACTTAAAAGTCACCATCAAACCCATCTCTACAGACTACAGTATAATAAAGCTGCACTCAGCAAAGATAAGTTGGTCATGGGTAGTTGATGATGCAGTGCAACGCCCACAGTCAAACTCAATGCTCGCTCAGGGTTCATACACTTTTGGGGGAAAAAAATTCAAGGACTTTCCAGGCCTTTTCCAGGACATATACAAAAAATTCAAGGACTTTCCAGGCCATATACAAAAAAATTCCAGGATGATTATTATGCTTTTAAAAAATAATTTGAACATGATACTGTAAAGTAATTTCAGTTTTAAGTAATAAAAATGATGAAAGATGCAAATGGATGAATGTGCTTTATGCAAATTGATCAAGTTTATCAAGCACAAGACCATAAAGAATAAATTCTGTTCTTATGCCCTGACCTTTGAATTCAAGTTGGATCATTTTCTACAAGGGTAGGTTTCTCCTCCCTGATAACATACCAAAACTTTGTCGCAATCAAACAGATTTTATGTGAGTTAACATTCCTAAGCTTGGAGAACAAATACTGCTCTTATGTCTTGGCCTTTAAATTTAATTTTGACCTTTTTCAAGAGGGTAGGTTTCAGGTTGTACCCAACAGCATACTAAAATTTCGCCGAAATTCAACCGCTTTCATGCGAATTATCCTACAGACAAACCCAAAGCGTAAACGTTTCTGCAACCATAGTTCAAAAGCGTTAGGAATTTCGAAAATAAAAGCATAACGAACAGCGCGAAAACTAGCTCATAAATAGAATATTTGAAAATACAGTATGCACTCTCAATTATTAGGGATGGTAGAGAGGAAGGGAATAGAACTGTCCAAAATTAGCATGTTTTCGTTGCGCTAGGGCGCTTAAGCACGGCTGAATTCCTTCAGATACCCCCAATGTTCAAATGACTGAAATGTGCTGATGTTCATGGAATGAAATGGTTGATCAGCTATGATGACCAAATAAAAGTTCGGGGGGGGGGGGGGGGGCTTTTTTTTTTTTTTAGTTTATGCAACATTTTACATCACTCCAGTATTTATCTTGTCATCATCAACAATCGCAATGCAACTACCGCTTACGATCGCGGATATCAGCAACCGAAAATCTGCCATATCACTAAGTGATATAACTCATAGTATCCTGGATTCCCAGGGACAGGAAAAGACCCAGAAGAAGACCACATGGGAGATGGGTGGATGAAATTCGAAAGTATGCAGGGGTGACATGGAGGAGACTGGCACAAGACAGACCGTTGTGGAGGAAACTTGGGGAGACCTTCGTCCAGCAGTGGATTGATAATGGTTGACAATGATGATGATGATGATGACAGTATTGTAATTGAAAAAAAAAGGATGTGGAAAAAAGAAACTTTCAGAAATTAAGATCAAGTCCTGCGTTTCAAAAATCCGTTTTCCTTTATAACGTTTAAAAACATGTTTTTGCTTTTTTACCTGTAGTGTAAATAAAAAAACTATGTTGATTTTTTTTATGGAATCAGACGTCCGTATGTCTGATTGTCTTCATCTGAGTTCACACGTTAGCTACTGTGTACAAGTAGACCTATTTTTCAGCTCAAAAATATGTAGTTTTGTATATATTCACAGTATAAGTCATTCCTTATTCCCACAGAACTGAACTCAGCATATGCAAAATGAAGAACATCAAGACCCGCCCAACACTGTTTCAGATTGTCTGCTGTTTATATTCAAGAAATGCAAACACGGATCAATGGTGAATGCAGCAACTATGATTTTTATTTATTACCAAGAAAAAAAAAAAAAAAAGAGCCGTGAAAGCTGTAAAGCTGAAACGGATATTTCTCTCAACCCCCCCTGCACAAAAACATTCCGATTAAGATCAAACAGCAGGAGGACGCGTCCACACACACAACCTTTGGAATGACCTGATGGAATGGCTTCTTTTCATTTGGCACATCGCCATAAATCACCACCTGCAGCTCACTGAACTGTCAAGTTGCACATTTCCTCCTTCACTTTAACTATAATAGAAATTGTAAAAAAAAAAATGTTCCCCAATTTTCGACAAAATTAAATTACCAAATTTACGTCATGATGTTGCAATTTACTGAAATAAGTTTGTTTATCTGCTGAATATTGCTTAAATCCATTGAAAACTTTTTAATTGTAGACGATTTTTTTATTAAAACAGTAACTCAGACGTCTGAATAAAAACATATGTTTGTAATTCAAATAGAGTCCATATCATCACAGAAAAAAAATTTAAGGATCACTCTGTTTAAATAAACCATGGCATCTAAAAAATAATTCACTTGCTTTTCCCGTAATTTATAATTACTGTTTCTTTTTTCAATCCGATTATGCAACGGATTTTTTTTTTTTTGCATCTGCTAAAGTTCCTAACGGAATTTGGCGAAATTTGCACTAGAACTTTATTGTGATGTATCTTAACTACTGTAAAAATTTTACTGTGTTATTTTCAAAATTCGGAAAAATGGATTTCTGAAAATATTCTCCTAGTCCTTTTGAGCTGTGGAAGTGATAAACAGGTGTTTGCTTTCTTCCCAACCCAAGGCTTCAGATCGGCGCTCCCAGCTGTCAATCAACCGTTGCTATGGTAACACCCTTTTGCTGGAGGCTCACTCTGTCCAAAGAGGCACACATAATAAAAATTACCAATGCTAACTTTTAAAGTTTTAAACCGATTCAATTGGAATTTTGGAAGTGAGCTTCTGTAATCCAATTACAGTGAATGTAAAAATTTCAGCTACTTTTCGTGAAAAATTCGCAAAGATAGTTTTCTTATTTTTTATCATAAGTAGCGGAAGTCTCTTGAGGGAGGGAGGGTATCATGCACATAAACAAGAAGAAGATGAATGTGTTGTTCAGGCATACTCCTCACTGGTGGATGCCAGCTGACTTGGTGCATACGCGACCCCCTGCAAATGCTAAATGCCTCTTCTTTAACCTTCCGTTCTCAGTTGTCGGACGGACATCAAGCTCTCCTTCGACCTACTAGTAATCATCCAATTTTATTGCACTGGAAGTAGTGCCTTTTTTTTTCTTTTTTTTCCCCCAGCCAAATTAGGATTTGGTGCACGTCGGAAACCGCTGCCTGTGGTTTTTTTGAGAACAGAGAAAAGGAACTTTAAAAAATGAAGGGGTAACAGTAACACGATTTCCTAAAAGGGCATTTTTTAAGTACTAATTTCAAATTTCAAGGCTTTTCAAGACAGCATTAAAAAAACACCGTTTTTCCAGGATATTCAGGCCTTGAAAACGTAATCATGATTTTCCAGGACTTTCCAGGTTTTCAAGCACGCGTGCGCACCCTGTCGCTTCACATATATTAAAAATTCTGCAGTGAAAAAAAAAAAAAAAGTAGGGCACGGATAATCCACAAACCGGATAATCAAGAGTTTGCTGTATATCATATATAGGTATAAAATCTATATTTAGACTATTAATGTACCATTAGTCTTGAAATGCTTTAATATACCACAATCAATAATTAAACTAAATACTGTTTATAATTCAATATTTTGAAATAATACTTACATTGGAAATTTAAGGATAAGGAAAGGTGAAATATGAAGTAATTTTTTTTCTATTACAGAAGAATTCAAACTGATAATTATTACTTCATGTGCCCTTAAAAATTGCACCAGTTTCATGCTAGGTACAGTTGTTTTCACACAGGAGTAATGAACATATTCACTTTATTAAATTTAACTTTTCTGAAAATGCATGGTTTCCTGTTTCTTACTAATTTCTTGCTATAGCAACACATGAAAACAAACATTTTTCCTTTTTTGTTTGCAAAAAATTTCAAATTCAAAATCAGAACTCCAACACTTTGTCACCTTCTTTTGGTCCCTGTAAAATCATCTACTCCACACAGTGAACACTGTTGCTATTTTGAAAAAAATCATCTTTAAACAAAAGCAAACATGTTTTAAGTGAAATTAAATATCAAAATACAATACTACAATGTTCACTCTGCCATGGAAACAATTTTATGGGTCACCTAAATTGCTTTGACTCCACCATGGACAAATTAAGCAAAGATTCTGAAATTCAATTTTGCATTAAAAAGAGAAAAGGGGGGGGGCAGAAATGCTTGCTATATTTATTCGTTTCAAAGAAGATACTGTTAGAAATAAGAAAACATGTATTTCATTAGCAAAAATTTCTTAAAAAAGATGAAATAGCTTTCTTTTTTGCTTTTTTCACTGTTACTGAATACATTTTCAGTATAGTACTCCATAGTGGACCAAAGATTCCTGTAGTGACTGCCAGGAATCTGTAGCACTTAGTGTCTGTAATGGTGATAAACAGGAAACGCATTACAGCAAAAATGGACAAAAATTTCAAAATATTAAAATTCCATAAAAACTGGACGTTTTTCTCAAAAAGAAAAAGAAAAAAAAAAGAAAAAAAAGACAGATTTATGAACGATGGGTTTGGAAACAGGACATAATTTGATAAAATTAGGACACTTCGCAGCTATGTATAAGTTACAACACTGAACAATTTTGAACTACAAAACCTCGTGTAGGAGCAAAAAACAAAAGTGGAAAAAATTCCAGTATTCCAATACATGTAACAGAATTTTAGGACATTACCAGGACAACTAAGAACCATGTATGATACATAGGTCATCCCAATTCATGGTAAGGGAGTTTCTGTCCTGTTTTCTTAATTTAATGCCACAGTAAATATATTTTGAGATCATCGCATAAGCGAAACAGATAAAATTAGAGCTACAGTCAAAAGTGAGCCACAAAAAATTACCAGGATGTTAATGAAAGCATAAGTTAAAAAAAGAAATGTTGAAATTACGGTTTTTACAACTTAATACAAATTAGCAAACAAATAACTGATTAATTAAAATATTGTGCCAACTGCATCCCATAGTCAAACTTGAGGAAGTTTTTGGATTTTGCATGACAATTTTAAATTATATCAGTAACTAGGTAATTTGTGGAACAGCTCCAGAACTGGATAAATGTAAACTCACCCATTTCAATGGAGGAAGATAGAAACAATTGTAATACTAAATATTCAGTTATGCCATATGAGTTGTGAGGCAAAGATAAAATACTGACAAATACATTAAAGTAGAAATAGATATCAAAATGTCTCTATTTCATGATGTTTTCTCCTTTGTGTGTAACTTTAGCATTATTTCTCTAAGAATACTTTTAATGTGTTTATCAATTGTAATTGTGTTACATGGATTTCTGCCATTCCCTTCGTATTCAGTTAAAATAAAAAATATTATTTACTCCTTCACACCTTCAATGTTTTTTTTAATCACTTGAAAATCTAAAATTAATTACCATACATTATTTCCATTCTTCCATTGTTAAATGAGTGAGTTTACATCTATTTCAACTGGATCATACTGCATATGATACATAATACATACTGATCAATCAAAACACCAAGTGCCATTTATTAGAATAAGCACACACTCTTTATCAAGTAAATACTTCAGACAGTAGTTTTCTGATAATTATTAGGACATTGAGAAAGCTTATGACAAAGTAAATAGGACTCTTCTGTAGAAGGTACTGAATAAATATGGTATTACTGGGAATCTACTTAATAGTGTGAAGACCATGTACACTAGCAGTAGAGCATGTGTACAAGTGAATGGTGTTTTATCGAAATGGTTTTCTATTAGTACAGTAGCCAGGCAAGGTTGTATAAGTTACCCTGGCTTTTTAATATATTTATGGATGCATGCATGCATGATGCCAAAATGGATAATACTGGTTTATGTCTTGGTAATATCCATGTGTACAGATTGCTACATGCTGATGACACAGTTTTGTTGGCAGAGAGTGAAAGTGAGTTGCAGAGTATGCTAGCCCGGATGTACAAAATTTGAATGAAATTCAAACTGAGTATAAATAAGGGAAAAAACCAAGTTATGGTTTTTGAGTGAGGAACTGTTAGTACTGAATGCAAGATGTCTTAATGGCAGAGAGATTGACCAGGTGAATGAGTTTGTATATTTAGGAAGTATGTTTAACAAAGAGAACAAATTAGATGGCAAAATTAGTAGGCGAGTGAATTCTTTAAAAGTCATAGCTGCCTTAGGAGAATTTAACAGGAATGATGGGGTTCTCAAGGAAATCCCAACTGGCTGTGTACAAAAGTGTAATTGTTCCTACTCTGATGTACAGAAGTGAAACCTGGATACTGCAGAAAAGACATAGGAGTCATTTACATGCTGGGGAGATGCGTTACTTACAAGGGGTTTGTAGTAAGACATGCTCTGATCATGTGAGGAATGAAGATGCATTGTAGATGTGTAATGTGAGGCCAAATGTTATTAGTAAGGTGGAGATTAATATTCTTAGGTGGTGTGGCCATGTTGGAAGAATGAGTGATGAGGTGTTGACGAAGAGAAATTTTTCAGCCCAAGTGGCAGGAAAGAAAGGTACAGGAAGGCCAAGAAAATCATGGGAGGACCAGATTCAGGAATGTCTGCTTGAAAAAAAGATTATGAGTGTGAAGAACAAAAGGTCTTGTGTGCGGCGTGTGATGGATGTCAATGAAGTTCGAGCTGTGTGACTGAGATTGGTGTATCAAATGGAGACATTTGATACACCAACAGTCAGTAAATTCTAGTTCCATCAGTTAAATGTTTACTTGGCAGAAGGTCTTGCTTTGAGGAGCAAACCTCTGAATGAACAGCTTAATGATAGATATGTATGTTTTAGGACACTGCAGCCAAAGACATATAAAAATTTTGAGTTTTTGTTTGACACATATCAAATACAAATATAAATGTAAAACTATGTCAATAAGATGAAACTGTCAACTTATTAATTTTACCTTCAGAGAGGGCTTTGAGTGCAGCAGTGTAGTATGTAGTATACCCTTTGGGCTGATAACTTTCTTCAAAATCAAAGAATGCCACCAATACAGCCTTCAGGAGGAAAACAGAATGAACAGCTGTTTTAATTACTGAGTTACTACACATAAAAATTAATATAAGCTCTACATCATATTCTACAACATATTCTAAAAGATATCCCAATAAAAACTGAGGAGGTCCAATGGTCTTTATCCCAGAACTCACATTCTGCAGAGTGACCGAAAGTAGAAAACATAAGAACCACAAATACTGAACAATTCATTATGAAAAAAGAAACTGTTCATTTCATTTAAGAAAAATATCACTTTTTCTGAAATGACACACAGTACACTCGCATGTTGTTCACCAAACAATGACACTGGCTACCTGTGATGCACTTATTACAGTATTTTTGTTTAACTCAATTTTACAAACATGTGGTTCTGAAATGTAGTGCTTAGCTAGGTGTAGCCTATAATATAACTGTTTTCAGTAACATCATAAATTTCAACCATCATTCTTCAGAATAACGAAACAAATTGCCTTGTGAATCATTTATGGAAGATACTGAGCTACACTATCTACCAACAAGTAATTGGACACCTGTGATAGCAAAGGAAAACGAAGTTTATTCACCTTCAATTGTTGGTGGAGCCTCCACGAGCAGCGATTACAGCTGCGACCCTCCGGGGCATACTCTCAACCAGGCGTTGTACGACGGCTAGCAGTATTTTCTTCCACTCGGCTTGGAGAAGACAGGTCAGTTCCTTCATCGATTTCGGACAGTGGGGGCACCGCTTAAGTCGACGTTCCAACTCATCCCAGAGGTGCACGATAGGGTTAAGGTCCGGGCTCTGCGCAGGCCAGTCCATTCAATTAACCCCATTGTCACCATACCAAGCCATGGTGGACCTCGCAACATGACAGGTGGCATTATCATCCTGAAAGTAACATGGGTCCACCCCGTAAAACTGCCACAACGTAGGAAGCGCATGGTCATCCAAAATGGTGCAGTAGGTCTCGGTGTTGAGCCTACCAGGAATTGCGACCAAGGGTCTCGTGTCATACCAGGAGAAACACCCCCATAGCATAATTCCACCGCCGCCGAACTTCACAGTTGGCACAATACATTCCGGCAGGAGGCGTTCTTCAGGCAGACGCTAAACCCAGACCCTGCCATCCGAGCTGTAGAGGGTGAACCTTGATTTGTCGCTCCAGAGAACCTGTTTCCACTGTTCAATGGTTCACTGTCGACGTTCTATGCACCACGTTAGCCAAGCAGCGCTATTGGACTTGGTGATCAAAGGCTTGTGGGTGGCAGCACGTCCATGATAACCAAGCAGATGGGCTTCTTTACGGATGATATTCATCGAAAGAACACTCCCGGATGCCTGTTGAAACTCCTCGCGGATGTGGCCCATTGATATGGTGCGGTTCTTCCGAATTCCTCTGGCCAGCACCCGTCGGTCTCCAACTCCCAGTTTTGTGGGTCTGCTGGGTCGGGGCACATTCTGGCAGTCACCTCTCATCTTCCACTTGCCAATCACGTAGGCCACTGTCGATTTTGGGTACTTCAACTCGCTGGATATGTCACGTATGGATCGGCCATTTCTGTGATACCCGACATTTACCTTTCTGGAAATCAGAGAGCTCCGAACTACGTGGCATCTTGCATGCGACTGGTTGCGTTTTTGTTTCCCACACGATATTTAACGACGGCGGCCGTGACGTGTAACAGGACCACAGATATCGTCGATTGCAGGGGTGTCTAATTACTTGTTGGTAGATAGTGTATAAAGAATTTGGAGTCTCTACACTTTAATGATTATTAGCATGGAAACCACATAAACAAAGTCTCAAAACCTGCATGCTCATATGTGAACAGGTAATTTGGAGAATAGCAAGAATTAAATCTGGCCTTTCATTTTGCATGCAAGTGGTTTACTATTAAAAACCTTCATTTAGGATTAATAAATTATGCTTTAACTTCTACTTTTTTTCTTATCTCACACTAGGGAGGGTAAAACGTGGATTTCTCTTTTCGGCCTTGCACATAATGCAATTGGTGAGACCGACTGTACTGAGAAAATCATAAAATTGTAGTCTTTCACTATTCGCACACTTCCTCAAATAAGAATTTAGAGTGGTTTCTTCCTGTTTTTAAACCACTGTAGGTGTCGGGTAAACAAGGCTTGCCTCCTGCTGCCAGGATTGATACAAAAAACACACTGTTGTGAAACCCTTACGGTATTTTTTTTTTTTTTTTTTTATTGGAGGTTTAACGACCACCGTGAGCAACTCAATGGGCTATAAGCAGTCGCCCGTCCCTAATTTAGGGTCACTGGTTCCAGGGAAAGGAGAGAGCCAGTGCCGTAAGACAAACACAACATCCATGCCTGACCGGGATTCGAACCCGGACCCCTTACGGACGAATGATCAGAGGCCAGCGCCTTAGACCACTGCGCCACCGGGGCGGCTTACGGTATTTCACACTCCTTCCCTCTCCCTCAGTGTCTTCCATAAATGATTCACAAAACAAGGTCTTTTACCCATTAAGAAGAAGAGCTACACAAGTGCAGCAATGAAACAGAGGTGAAAACTGCCATTTAGTGCTTAACTTTCCACACGTCTTCAATGCTTTCACATCCAACATTTTTAAATGTGAGCTGCACAGGTGCTTTGAAGTGAATTGACAATAAACAGTTTTGCTAACACCTTCCTTGATTGCATCATTTATTTTTGATGAAAGTCATACAATGTACTCTGCTACCATATGTGAGGGGGAGGGAGGTTCAAAATGGTCATCAAAATAGTAAATGCTTTGTGGCAAGTTTATATAGTAAATGCTTTGTGGCAAGTTTATATAGTAAATGCTTTGTGGCAAGTTTATATAGTAAATGCTTTGTGGCAAGTTTATCTGCACTTTTAAACTGAGTGCAGAGTTATTCCAGATAACAAACCAAGGAGATTAATGGAACTGCAGCATTAATTTTGGAAAATGTGGTATGCTTCATCCCAAAATAAACACAATTTCTGGTCACAGACAGCAACCTTTGGGATGAATTCATCAGTTACTGGTTACAATACCAATGTGTACTTCGATTCTCAGCAGCTAATACCTAGTTGCCTTTCATGCTACAAACAAACTAGACTTTTTAATCAATTCATAGTGTGATTGCAATCATCATTAAAATGCAACACATAAGTATTCCTGACTTAATATTAAAAGCATCTTCATATAACATTAGTATTCCTGACTAAAAGCACCTTCAATTGACCCTGCTTGCTGCAGGCTCAACAATCTTTGGCACTGTACCAAAACACATTTCACACAAACAAATTCGAAGAGGCATTAGTAGCTGTCACTCAAGAGTGCAGGAACTACAGTTCCTATGATAGAGACTGTTTGTGAAATTTATTTAATGTTTTAGGATTATCTCAATGCGATTGACAATGAACTCCT
This sequence comes from Macrothele yani, assembly GCA_039090855.1. Lineage (NCBI taxonomy): Eukaryota > Metazoa > Arthropoda > Arachnida > Araneae > Macrothelidae > Macrothele > Macrothele yani. The sequence continues at coordinate 122,998,553 of CM077010.1, read as the reverse complement.
CATTGGGTATGAAACTAGAGATTTGGGCATTGTGCTGCTCATACAAAATAACGAGTAAAGTGATGAAGATGAAAACGTTGAAGCAAGAAAACCCATTTCAAATGTAATTGCTGTTGAAAGTTTGAAAAATCTTTGGAAGTACTCACAAGGTGATCATCTTCTTAAGATGAGACTTAATAGTTTTAAAAATCACTTCAAGATAGTGCTTAAAAGAACATACTGTGTGTGTGTGTGTGTGTGTGTGTGTGTGTGTGTGTGTGTGTGTGTGTGTGTGTGTGTGTGTGTGCGGGCACTGAAGTATAAGGAGCAGAACCATATTTTTAAAACAAATCAAATCTATATTGTCATCAAGAAGAAAGGAATATGAGTATTTTACCTCAGATTTTTCAATTGAAATTCTCATTTGTATTCAGGTGTCATTTCCAAAGTGTTGGTGACCACTTTGGGTGGATTTACCAGACTGTATGGTCACTGATGTCGGTACTTTTCAATCCAAAAATTTCCAGTGATTCTTTCAATTTTTTTATACACTAGTTGCTTGATGCTTAATCAACTTTTGAGAGTACCAGTCAATTTTGTGTCGCATCTGTTGTATGTGTTGATCTAGTTCTGTTTTATTGGAAATATTCTTAATAGCAGCTTTACCTTTGTTAAACCTTGTCTTTCTTACATAAGGTAATCTGCAAGGGATCACTTTTTTAGTATAAATTACTAGACTGGTTTCTATAAATGAAGCAACAAATGGAAAAAGCATGATAACTCAAAAAGTATGCAACTGATTCGGATGAAATTTGGTGGTATGCTTTATCAGACCAAATGCATCAAAAAACATAAGAACATGTGATACAAAGCTACATTTTGTATGAGTGATGCAAATATGAAAATACAGAAATATAGGTACAAGATGAAATGAGAAAAGGTACTTCAGTACGGAGTGTGGTTACCCCAAACAGCAATACAGGCTCAACAGCGATGTTCCATGCTGTTAATTATGGTGTCGAGAAGTTCCGTGGATAGTTGCCTCCATTGCTCGAGCAAAGCAGTGTGGAGCACGTTCAGGGTTTGGGGAGGGGGCTGGAGGCCAGCAACATGCCTCCCAAGCGCATCCCAGACATGATCAATGGACTATAGTCTCCTGTTCCAGGTACTGGTGCACGAGGCGTGCTGTTTGAGGGTAGGCATTATCCGCCTGCAGTACAAATGTATTGCCAACCGCGGCTGCATATGGACAAACAGTAGGGTCCAGGATGTCATCTTCATACCTCAGAGCATTGAAGTTTCCATGTGGCAACACATAGAGGTCAGTACGGTCGCCTAACAATATGCCTGCCCACACCAGAATACTACTACCACCATAGGTGTGCTTTTCCTGGATATTAGAGGGAAGATAGCGAGTACCAGCCTCTCTCCAGATAACAAATAAAGGTAAGTAGATCACGCTAGTTACATTAATAAAATAGAACTTTTACAAAGAAAGTTCGTAAGTTGAGCTTTCAACCTTGCCTTAGGTCTTGATCATGCCAACAGCATCGGCGTGATGAAGACCTAAGACAAGGTTGAAAGCTCAACTTACGAACTTTCTTTGTAAAAGTTCCAATTTATAAATGTAACTACACTGCTGGACAATTGCTAAGAACGGATCATAAACGGCTATATAGCGCATAAAAAAGTAAGTGTGGTTGGATGCCAAGTGAAATAAAATAATGTCAGAATGCCAGGACATTACAAGAAAGACAATTTATTGTACTCTGAAAGCCAGAAGGCTTTGGAACGTGTTCAAGGGACAAACAGGCCATTTTGTGCAGAATATGTAAACGTGAAAGAAATGCAATTACCGTCCGCAGGCGTTCCGGCGTAAGATGTCAATACGGGATATGGCCACCATGGAGGGCGATGCAAGATTCCACATGTCGTGTCATGCTTTGCACAACATTATCAAGCAGCTGTTGGGGTAATTTATCCCATTCCTCTGTCAGTGCACGGATGAGGGTGTCCTTGTTTATTGGAGGGCATTGGCGACCAGCAATACTCCTCCTCAAAGCATCCCACACATTTTCAATGGGATTCAGATCTGGAGAACGTGCTGGCCATACGAGGCATTGAATATCCTCGCTCTCAAGACACTCCTAGACAGCGACTGTTCGATGACATGTTGCGTTGTCGTCCATGAAAATGAATCTATCACCGACAGCACCGCGGAACATGCAAACATGAGGTAGCAAAACATCATTAATGTATCGTTGGCCAGTCATAGTCCCAGTTGGAAGCACATAGAGGGACGAACGGCCTTTGATCATGATGCCAGCCCATACCATGACACTACATGTCGGATATCGGACCCTTTCCTGTATGTTTGCTGGACAATATGCAGTACAACTATCGCGCCAGATCAGTTGTCGTCGACAATCAGACGATAGACTGTATCTACTCTCATCTGAGAAGAGGACAGCAGACCAGTCGTTATCAGTCCAATTGCAATGTTGATGGCACCATTGCAAACAGGCGGTACGGTGATGTCTGGACAATGGAATGCACATAACAGGACGGCGGGCGTATAGTCCTCCTTCATGAAAACGTCTGGTGGCAGTTTTTCGGGAGATCCGCTTGCCAGTAGCAGCCATAAACTGATTTGCTACCTCACTAGCTGTGCTGCGCCGGTGTCTTTTTGTTGATAGCACTATGTACCGATCTTCTGCAGGTGTCGTACTGCGAACACGACCTCCCCCGTGACGTTTGCTACACTCTCCATTTGTTTGAAATGATTTCCAAAGGCCTTGAAACAATAATGTGGCTGACGTCGAATTCCCTGGCAACATCTGTTTTTTTTCGCCCTTCTTCAATCTTGCCAATAATACGGCCACGCGTAAAATCATCTAGGTGATGTCGGGAAGACATACTGAAAATTGCAAGTTCGTCAATTGATTCTTTCGCTTTCAACTTTGCATTTGAACAACAACTGTGAATACGCGTCAAATCCTTTATATCTCTTATCAGCGCTATGACGTCATGAACAAGTTCGGCAATCCAAAATTTGCATACGCACAACACGTCTTACTGTATCCCGCACTTATGCTAATTTCCACATTTTCCTGTCTTCCATTTTATGGTTGCTATCGTTGCTATTGTCATCCGTCCTTAGCAATTGTCCGGCAGTGTATAACATGATCCACTTACCTTTATTTATTATTTCTTGTTATGTTAGCCCATCATCAACATCTCTCTCCAGATGTAAACTCAGTAAGAATCACTCTGTAAACAGTATCGTCACTCATCAGTGAACAGAACGGACCTCCACTGATTTCGAGTCCAGATGCATTCGTGCCCAATTGAAATATTCCCTACGGTGGCAGGGGGTGAGCGGCAACCGGTCACCGAGCATACAACTTTCCTGCATATAACCTTCTGAGTATCGTCGACGCTGATACTGTCTGTCCTGGGGCTGCTGCAAGCACAGATCTGAGATGAGTCGGTGTAGCTGTCCTGTTCCACAATGCCGAAAGCCGCAAATACTGGTCATTCACGAAGGTCGTCGCCCTTGGCTACCTTCAGGAAGCTGCACACGTGGCTTGAAACTGCTGCCACATTCTGCTGACCACAGAACGATTGATGTTGAGCCATCTTGTGACGTCAACCAGTCGTTGCCCTGCTTCGAGTCGGCCTATTGCTCTGTAGCGTAACTCCGCTGGTAAATGTCTCGAAGCCATGTTAACAAAATCGCTATCTCAAAATCTTGTCATTCATTGCAGCACATGAATTGGCGACTCCTTCCAAAACAGCTGATTTTAAGCTCTTGCGCATTTGCATAAAACACTGCCAGCACCACTCATTTGCTTTCTGTACATCGATACTGTATGCCTTTGCCAGTAACGTATGCAAATTTCGTGCAATTTGAACTATATTTTACCCAATTATAGCGATTTTTCGGTTTGTTGCTTAATTTATAGAAACTCATGCACTTAGAGTAAACTGTTCTTTTTCTTATTGTTTCAACGATGGCAATTTTCAGTTTTGTTGTTTAAACCTGAATCAATTTTAATGTTGCACCTTCTGCTTATTTCCTTTAATTTTTCAGAACTTTTCTAGTAAAAATAGGGTGGCTGTTGCTTCACTATTTTTTAATTACTTTTAAAGCAAGTATTTTTAATTACTTTCAGCTAGCAACAGGGATTTTAGATCATGTCAATGTTTTTTTCCCTTGTACTTTGAGAAGAATTTAGTTTTTCTACTTTTTCTAAGAATTGTAACGCCATATTCTGTTTTATATAAGTACGGTGCTCAGAGTTACAATACAGTAACTTGTTGGCATTGGTAGGTTTCTTGTACAGTTCTGTGGTGTTCCTGTTGTAGGGGTCGCACTGCCGATCACATTCTTCGCAATTTGTGAAAAAAATAATTATTTTGGCGATGGAAAAAAGTTTTGGCGAAAATATTGGTGTGTTTTTTAATGATATTACCTTTTTAAATAATATCATGCTGCTTAACTAAAGAATACATAACCTATTGTTTTGTATGATACTATTATAACACTTTGTTTTTACAGTTTTTATATTTTCAATGGAGAGTGAAAAAAATGGCGATTTCAGATTACATTTGGTGAAAAAAAAAATTGAATTTGGCGAAAACTTTAAAACAGCCAGAGCAGCTGCTGCTATTGTCTTCCCATTTTATAATGACATCCAAGTAATTTAGTTTATTTCTTTGTTTTTCCAATATGAATTTCATTCGTCTTGGGAGATAAAACTTTTCTAAAATTTTGGATGGTAAGTTTGTCGGGTTGTTATCCATAATGAATAGGATGTCATCCATGTATCAAGTATATACATTGAAAATAGAAGGTTCGATGAAAAAATTAGCTTCTATTTTGTTAGCACTGCAGCAGAGCTAGTGGAGAGCTTATTGCCAGCCCCCTTTTTCTGCTTATAAAAGCCATTTTTGAATTGAAAAATTGTTTTTCATTCTTTGAATAAAGCTCATGTTGAGAATTGGCTTCCTAGTTTCTTAATTAAATTACTAATCAAAAACTACTATTATGGGAATTTTTACTAGGAATTTTTTTTAATTTTAATTGCAAATTTTCGGAGAAAACTCTTCTCCTTCTTCAGGCTGTCTTTTTGTTGTCACTTATTCCTGTCACTATCACAGTTACTGTTAACCTTGAGGGTTACTGTTATTTTTCATTAAATCCTGCCAGATGTTAGGCAGGGAAAATCCTCTGCAGTCATTGATGATGGAATTTTGATTTTTCTCAATTTCCATTCCTTCTTTTAGCTTTCTTTTTTGAAAATTGCTTTGGAAGCTGATGACTTTAAGGAATTCCAATCCATGCTGTGACTAGTTCCTCTAACATGCCTATCTAAACCAGTCTTGTTGGAGCAATTTTTATAGTAGCTTTATGCTCTGCTATACGAGTTTCTAGTCTGCGACCTGTTTCACCTATGTAAGATAGTCCACAACTGCATTTTACTTCATAGACTACACCTTGCATTTTTAAAATATCTTCTTCTCTTTGAACTATTTTAGGGAAAAATTTCTTAACCTTGTTCTCTAAACTTGGAGCTAGGCTAATATTGTACTTCTTACTAATTCTCTTTAATGACTCAAATAAACCTTTGTGATAAGAATTTTTTCAGTGAATTTTACTTGTTGCTTTTGCGGGTTCTTCATACCATTAAATTTCAGAAGCTTCTCAATTTCTCCTTTAGGATAGTTATTTTCTGCAAGTATGACTTTAAGTTCTTCTTTATAGGCTTCTTTCTTATCTGCTGTAGAAACTATTTTATTATTATTTTCTAAAAACTGACTAGCCACATTCTTCTTAATAGAAACTGGATGATATGAATTGAAATCCAATTGTCAATCAGTATTCATTGTTTTTTTATACCAACTAGTGAGGAATTTTCCATCTTCATAATAGATAGTAATATCTAAGAAGTTAATTCTTCTTTCTTTTGAAGTTCAATAGTGAACTTAAGGGAATCATCTAATTCATTGAATGAGTCTAGAATTCTTCCTGGAACAATTTCTGAGCTATCTATTATAAATAAGATGTCATCCATGTATCTGCTATATAGGCAGAAGATTACTATTATGGATAAGAAAGATCATCAAGAAATGATGGAAGAATAACTAAAAAAGCCAATGTATGAAGTACTAAAAGAAACCCACTACCAGATTTGATTAAAAAGTATCAAAGCTTATTTCACTTCAAAAAAAGAAAAACCAGCTTCCAGAAAACTATAAACAGTTCTCAAAATTACAGTTCAGATTACCTCAAATATATGGAACAGTCAAACTGCATAAAGAACACCAACCAATTAGACCAATAATTGACTTTAAAATACTCAATTCTTTCAAATCTAAACTACTTTTTAAAGTCACACCTTCAGAATCTTTTAAAAGAGCCACCTAACTTGATTAAAAATTCAATGCAGCTAAAAGAAAAATTAGAACTTCTTCCTAAATTAGATTCTCCTATTATAGGTAGTTTAGACATAGTATCTATGTATACTCACATCAATATAGATCAACTTATAGACTTTATAGCGGAAGACTTGGCAAACCTAATAGTTTTTTCACAACAAAGATAGAAACATATTAGTTGGAATTTTTCAAATGCTTACCTTCTCTTTGCAGAACAATTACTTTCAATTTGAGAAAAAAAATCTTCATTCAAAAACATGGGCTAGCTATGGGCTCCCCACTCTCAGCTAACTATTATGTGGGAAAACTAGAAGAAAAGATACTAGTACAACCCACATACTTCTGCCTATATAACAGATATATGGATGACATCTCATTTATAATAGACAGCTCAGAAATTGTTCCAGGAAGAATTCTAGACTCATTCAATGAATTAGATGATTCCCTTAAGTCACTATTGAACTTCAAAAAGAAAGAAGAATTAACTTCTTAGATATTACTATCTATTATGAAGATGAAAAATTCCTCACTAGTTGGTATAAAAAACCAATGAATACTAATAGACTATTGGATTTCAATTCCTATCATTCAGTTTCTATTACAAAAAATGTAGCAAGTCAGTTTTTAGAAAAAAATTAATAAAATAGTTTCTACAGCAGATAAAAAACAAGCCCATAAAGAACTTAAAGTCATACTTGCAGAAAATAACTATCCTAAAGAAGAAATTGAGAACCTTCTGAATTTTAATGGTACAAAGAACCCGCAAAAGCAACAAGTAAAAAAATTCACTAGAAAAATTTCTTATCACAAAGGTTTATTTGAGCCTTTAAAGAAAATTAGTAAGAAGTACAATATTAGGCTAGCTCCAAGTTTAGAGAACAAAGTTAAAAAAAATTTCTCTAAAATAGTTCAAAGAGAAGAAGATATTTTAAAAATGCAAGGAGTAGTCTATGAAGTAAAATGTAGTTGTGGACTATCTTACATAGGTGAAACAGGTCGCAGACTAGAAACTCGTATAGCAGAGCATAAAGCTGCTATAAAAATTGGCTTCCCAACGCTTCCGGTGTCTTGTTGAGTCCATGCCGAGACGAATCGCCGCCATCATCAGGGCGAAAGGTGGTGCTACACGTTACAAGACAGGTATCTCTAATTCAATTACTCTTCAGTGTAAATATGTAACACTTTATACTGTATATGTAAAACATGTTAATGCATATGTACCAATGGGATCACATTTCATATAAAATGCACAGTGTAGCAATGCCAGAGTTGATGATGCAATCTCAACAATGCTTGTGGTAGTTTTAGTGTAGGACTTGAGGAACTGGCACGTGGCTTCGTTACTCCTGCAGTGCATGGCATTGTGGATTGACAAGGGTTAGATATGTCCCATGCAGATGCCTCAAGTACTGTGATGCATGAAGATCAATGGCTGTACATCAAGATTAAAACTTCATATGGGAAAAATCCAACAGACATTCACAGCACTTTGCATGAGATTTGTGGTGATGAAACAGTAGACCAGAGTACAGTTCCCCACTGAAAGGGAGGCCAAAAACGGCAACAGATGAGCAAAGTGTGAAACTTGTCACGGACTGTGTCGAGCAAGACCTTCAAGCAACATGCAAGGAAACTGCAGAAGCTACAGGAATTTCAGAAACATCAGTATTCTGTATTTATTTTGACAAATGATTTGCAGAAAATAATAATTTTGGCCGGATGGGTCCCTCAAGCCTAGACTGCCACACAGAAACAGACTCATGTGGACAATGCAACATTGCTGAAGCAAAGATTTGTCACTGAAAGTGACGCCTTCCTGTTACGAACTGCTGCTATTGATGAAACGTAGGTTAGAGATGTCAAACCTGAGTTGAAATTGCAGTCGAGTGAGTGGAGAAGTCCATGCTCCCCACGACCGAAAGAAATCCAACGGGCACGATCAAAGGTCAAGCAAATGATGATCTTCACATATAATCATCTTGGTGTCATCATGACAGATATAATACCATGTGGAATAAGTGCCACAACAGCCCACTACCACAACTTCCTGCAAAACTAGTGCAGAAAAATGCACAGCAACTGAACTGACTTGCTCAGAAGTGGGCCCCTCTCATTTTGCACAACAATCCAAGACCACACAAGGGGAAGGTGGTGACAGCTTTTCTGGAGAAATACAGGTAGGAAGTGTTATCTCACATACCCTATACCCCAGACATGAGTCCACCAAACTGACTTGTTCCCCAAGCTCAAACAATCCATGCATGAAGAGTGATTTTCTACCCTACGAGGACCTTTCGGCAGCAGTTACCCAGAGCGGCCAACAGCTGAACAAAAGAGGGGAGGGACAGGAATTGTGGACCTTCCAAAACGTTTAGACAGCATCACTCATAAGCAGGAAGACTACAGAGGACTGTAGAGAGACATTGCCTATGAAACTTTCAGTATGTATATAAAAAAAATGTGTACATTACATATGATATGACTATAAATTTTGAATACTGATTCTACTTCTGTCAACATCAATATCTACAGATCAAAAAGTTGATGGATCTGATCAAATGTTATTCATAAAATTCTTCAAAAATTAAGAAAATTTTATAAAACATTAACAGAACAGATAATTTGATATTTATTTTTAAATTTCTTTCAAGCTTTTTCTTTCTTGTGGTGATAGTTGAAATATTTTAAAATTGCCATATTTTTCGGCCTATAAGAAGGCACTTTTTCATCAGAAGTCTGGGTCTCAACTTATATGCCAACGCATTTATTAAAATTTCTCAATTGGGTAAAAAACTTTTAATTCAGTCGTTATCAAAGCCAAACACTCTGAAAAGAAGTATTACGTTCTTAAGAAACCATTCCGAAAGCATACAAAATGTTATATTCTGTTCACTAAGAACTTATTTAAAAGCTGCTGAAACAGATATGTATTTCTATTTGTCAGAAACGTTAAAATCACTGCGACGGATTTGGAGTGGCTGCTGTTTATGTTAACTGCATATTCCTCGCAATCCCTCCAAGACAAAGTGGGTGGCATTCACCTCTGGTTTTGCAAAGCTTACAATGGATGCATCCCACTCATCTTGCAATGATTATTCCTCTGAAACATGTTGCTGCCATGCAGCTAATTGGCTAGTGACAATTGTGTTGACAGCCAGCAGCGCACGCACTTTAAGAATAACAATTACCAGCTGTTAGTGATGACAGAATTTTTTCACTCTGCCAATCCCTCAGTTGTATCTCTCAACTTAATTAAATTTATCACTTATTTCTTCCATTTATTATGCTTATTTTAATTTATTTCATGTTTCTGATTGAAAACAAAAACTCTTTTAGTTCTGATTTCAATCAGACTCTGTGAGAAAGCAGTAAAACCATGACTCACACTTCAAGCATCACTCTGATTTGTCACACTTGAGTTACCTTTGTTTTGTTTTTTTCACTTTTGCATGGTGGCTTCTCCAACTGTTTAGCTGGAGAAAATCAATACTGTAAGATCAGTTTGTAAGAAAAAAACAAAATTACAAAATTCTACCATTTTTTCGAAAAAAATGAGGAAGTTAGTTCACTTTTTCTTCTTTTTAATATCTACTGAAACATTAAAAATATAGTTACAGAATTCTGGAACAGTAACTGTATTTGTCCTAGTCTTGTTTTATACTCAAGATTGACTTATCTATGAATGAAGATAAGAAAATTGAGAAATTTAACCCATTCGACTTATAAGCCAAAAATACGATATTGACAATTCTGATAAATACCTTCTTTGGTTATTTGAAATATGCACGTGTAAAGGGAAAATGAACAACTAAAGGAGAGGAAACCTTTTTTTTTCTGAGCTCTATTCAGAACTGCACTTGGGGTGCTGAAAATGTTTCTTAAACCCACTAGTTTAAAAGTTTTAAAAGGTTTCATTAATATTAGCAGTCCTGCTTGGATTTTCCATTGTGCAGTGATGGAAAGCTGCAAAATCATTTTTAGAGCAGGTAAAATACATTTTTGGAGCAGCAAAATGTGTTTCTGGAGCAGGTGAAATACATTTTTGGTGTAAGAAAACATTTTTTCGGAGTTGGTAAAATTTTAGCAGATAGAACAAACTGTTAAGCAAAAAAAATTTTGGAACTAGATACACCCTACTCAAATTTAAAACATCTTGCATTGAAATACACACACACATATGAAAATGTTTTAGTTTTCAAATAGATCAAAAAATCTGTAACCATAGTAGGATTCTATTATTAATAATTTATTTTACAAAAAATGCTTGATTTTTAAACTTTTTGTTGCTTTTCTCAATATTTAATTGCTCACTTCTATATTTTTCTAATTTTTTAAGATAGTTACCAATTTAGAATAAATTATCAACGTTTTTTCACAATTAAATGTTTTATTAACATCGACTATAGTTTCGCAGAGCGTCCTGATGATGCCGAGCCAGACGCTCTGCGAAACTATAGTCGATGTTAATAAAACATTTAATTGTGAAAAACGTTGATAATATATATAATATATATCTTGAATTATATATAATAGTTACCAATGTTGTGTTTTGCACCTTTTAATAGTACCTGTCCGCTTTCTATTGCACTCATGCCACCTTCAATGTTCATCTCAGCACTGTTTAACATTTTATGAGAGGAATCCAACTGCTGCAAAAGTTCAGCTTTTCTCCTTTTCAAATCACCTTGTGAACATTCAATTTCTTCTTCTCTTTTTCATTTATTTTGCAGCATTTTTCAAGCACAAATCCACTCTTGGCATTTTTTCCAGGATTCTTTATAAGCTGCTAGAAGTTTTTTGGTTACATTAATTTTACTCACATCTCCATTTAGTCTCTTGACATGACTGTTGTGTTTCTTGCTCTCCGCACGATGCTTACAATCATCACGGCCACCATGCGCTAGGCTAAAATCGCAGCCACATGGCTTACAAAACGTGATTCGGCAAAACTTTAGATGCTCCATAAAAAGGCCATTCTTTACTACCGCGATGCACTTGACTATAAGTTTTATCTGACTTTGCTCTTTTTCTGTCATAGCTGTTCCACTGCTACACTTCATTTGGTTTTAATCTAAATCAACCCTTTCCACTCGAATAACTTTTCACCCATACTCACCCAGCACTCGTTTTTGTTTTTTTCCCCCTGCAGTAGAGGCCACAATTTAGCAGTGAAAGCTCAGCTTTGGCTAGCCAGCCCCGACATACGATCTATAGAGGCATCATCGTTTTTTTTTTAAAGTAATTAAGCAATCAAAAATGCCTCACATGTAAATTCTTATTACTTGTAACACAGTCATCAAAGGAAACAGAGAAGTATTGAAATAATGTAGAACTGGAAAACAGAAATTTTAACACTGGTTCCATAAAAAAAAAAAAAAAAAAAAAAAAATAAAAAATAAAGAAGATAACTAGGACTTGAGAAAAACAAGGTTTTCACTGCATTTTGAAACAAAATGGCTTTTGTGATGGGTAATACAGAAAAGGTTAGCATTAGATGCTCTATCCCTTATTTTAGATACTGGGTAAAGCTGGGCACCCTATTTGGATACTTTCTGGCTTATAATGGAAGCTCTACCAATTTTAGAATCTGCAAGCTGTGAGAACAAATTGTTTTTAGAATGTTCTGCATGTTTTTGAGAAGAAAACAAACAAAACAAGGGCAGTGACAATGTGGACAAATGTTCTGAAATCCATACTCACCTCATGTTTTGTCTGAAGATCTAACAGCTCCCCTGCATGTTGAATAGGAACTAATGGTGATAAAATATTATCAAGGAAGGATATGAAGTAATTAGCCACTGCAGGTCCCGTGAAGGTTATTCCTCCAACATCATGAACATGAGCCACAATCACAGGATACGAAACTAATTTAAACTTCTCAGAACACTCACCCTCTGGCCACCAACAATTCACTGCAGCAAAATAGACCTAACAAAAATACAAGATTTTAAATGTAATTCCACAACAATAATTTAAATACCCATATTACACTTCAGTGAACAAACAATAGGTAAGAAGAACCCTACATGCGGGGGGACCATCGAATAAACAAGTGACATCTGAATAAGTTCTTTTCAGCTTACTATGTTGAAGAAATAAAGAAATCAAGGGTTTTAACAAGTAGTATTATGACTAACATAACAAAAAAAAAAAAAAAAAAAAACAGAGATACAAGGCCATACATCTACAAGAGGAATGCAACAATGGTTATTGACTCAATCAGTACTACTTTGTCAGTTGTACATCACAATAGCTTTCAACCATAAGCAGCTTTTAGCATGCATCTAGGAAAAATTATGCACATGTATAAATAAAATAATACTGCATTTAAACCCATGAATGATTAATGCACATGTCTTCTTCTTCTTCTTGGTTACTCAGTCCAAGAACTGGTTGTTCAGTAGATGTACTCTGTCTCTCCATTCCTCTCTATTCCCCGCCATTCTCTTCAAGTTATAATATGTCCTAGTACTGGTATCTTGGAATAATTGTGCCACAAAACAATTCCTTGGCTGTCCTCTTCCTCTCTTTCCTTGAATTTTCCTTTTCCAAAACTTTCAAAATCGGCGCAATGTGTGCCCCATCCATAACATTCTTCCTTTTTAACATGATCAGATTCCTGGGTTCTCCCACTATCTCAAGGACCTCCTCATTAATCTTTCTATCGAGCCAGCTTATTCTCTCTATTCTTTTATAGCTCCACATCTCAAATGCCTCCAGCCTTTTCACTTCCCTCTTGGTCAATGTGCATGTCTCAGAACCGCTGAGAGCTACTGGCCAAACATATGCCTTAAAAATTCTCTTTCTCAGTTTTAGAACTATAATTTTGGCTGTCAGTAAGTCTTTGATTCTCTCTAAAAGCCGTTTTTGCCATCCCCAGTCTCATTCTAATTTTCCTTTTCACATCTCGCATCTTCAGTAATAATTTGACCCAAATAATGAAATGATTTAACTTGTTCAATGCATTGTCCTTCAAATTTAAGGAAAGCCTGTTTTGGATACTTCCCTATTACCATTAGTTTTGTCTTATTTTTATTTATCTTTATTCCATAGATATCCGCCTTTTTGTGTATTTTTGACATCATACACTAAGTAGAATAATTAAATATGATTAATCAGAATTTTTTGAAAATTCAAGTGACCTAAAAATTACCACTTCTGTTACCACTGGTTTTCTACACCTAGAAAGATACCGTCAATCGGTAACCCAGAAATTTTAAGAGGGCATTCAATAAGCTTTCCTGCTTGACTACGATATCATCAAAAATGGATGTTTATGTATTTTATGACTATAATTCTTGTGATGTTGAAATAGAATAAATAAGCAATGTTTATTCACGATTAAATATTTTATTTAAAGATCTACTATAGTTTCGCTGAGCATTTGGCTCGGCTTCATCAGGACAAACAGAGAGTAAACATTCAAATCTTTGTGACATTATCAGAGTTCTGACAGTCACAGATTTTGGTGAGTTGTTTCCACACACTTGAAAGAAATGGAGTAGGTGTCATGTTATTGACAAGCTGTGAAGAGTTGCAGTATATGTGAAAAGCTTCTAATATATTCAGCTTTATAGTCAAATCACAAATCAGGTTTATCAATAAGTTCAGCATTTTCAAACAAAAAATTATGGTTACTTTCAAAAATTTAACAAAAATTTATGATTCTACTGTTGGGCTATAGACGACTTCTTCAGTTCATAGTTCCATATGTAAGTCTTGTGTTCCTTCACATAAAAACTTAAAGCCCTATGGGTCTATCCTATATATAAAAGTCCACATAAATAGGACAGACCCGTAGGACTTTAAGTTTCCGTGTGAAGGAACAAAAGACTTACATACAGAACTGTGAACTGAAAAAGCCATCTATAGCCCAACGTTGTCACGAAAATAACCATAAATTTTTGTTTCAAAACGTTAAGCTTATCGATAAGCCTGATTCAACTATCAAGCTTAATATATTTGAAAATATACATACATACATATCACTAAGCTGTTCTCTGGGATTCAGAGCTTTGCTCCACAAAGAAAAAACAGATAATTTTTAACTGATTATTTACTTATTGTTGTCGTATCAAACTTCCCCATTTACAGCAATCTTGACATACAACTAGGGCTTCACTGACAGCCATCACACGACGCACACAAGATCTTCTATACTTTATACTCATAATCTTTTTCTCATACAGACACTTCTGAATCTGATCCTCCTATGACTTCCTTGGCCTTCCTCTACCTTTCCTTCTTGCCACTTGGGCTGAAAAAGTTTACTTAGTAAGCACCTCATCACTCATTCTTTCAACATGGCCAAACCACCTAAGCATATTAGTCTCCACCTTGCTAACAACATTTTGCTTCACATTACACAACAGCAACACATCTTCATTCCTCACACAATCAGAATGTGCCTTGCCACAAAGTAACGCATTTCTCCAGCACACAAACAACAACTATGTTTCTTCTGCAGTGCCCAGGTTTCCCTGACACACATCAGAGTAGGAACAATTACACTTTCATACACAGCCATGTGGGACTCTCTTGAGAACCCATCATTCCAGTGAAAACCTCCCAAAGCAGCCATGACTTTCAATGAAGAATTTACTCGTCTACTAATTTCACCATCCAATTTGTTCTCTCTGTCAAACATGCTTCCTAAATAAACAAACTCATTCACCTGGTCAATCACAGTGCCATTTAGACTTATATTACATTCAGTACTACCAGTTCCTTGCTCAAAAACCATAACTTTAGTTTTTCCCTTATTTACACTAAGTTTGAGTTTCAAGCAAAGTTCGTACATCTGGGACAACATACTCTGCAACTCACTTTTGCTCTCTGCCAACAGGACAGTGTCATCAGCATACAGCAATCTCCACACATGGATATCACCAAAACATAAACCAGTATTATCTATTTTGGCATCACGCATGCATGCATCCATAAATATATTAAACAGCCATGGTGACATTACACAACCTTGCCTGACTCCTGCACCAACAGAAAACCATTTTGATAAAACGCCTTTCACTCATACACAAGCTCTACTGCCAGCATACATGGTGTTTACACTATTTAATATATCTGAAGCTTACCACAAATACTGTAACACTTGACGGTTTGTCAACAACATTACATCTACTTCATTTCTTTCAAGCGCATAAAACAACTCACCAAAATCCGTGACTGTCAAAACACTGATGATGTCACAATAATTTGAATGTTTATGCTCCATTTGTCCTGCTAAAGCCAAGCCAAACAATCAGTGAAACTATAGCAGATCTTTAAATAAAATATTTAATTGTGAATAAATGTTGTTTACTTATTCTATGGATGTTAATGGTGTATGCCAATATTGCACCATGATTTTGACAGTACATGAATGATGTAACAACTACAGGATATCTGTTGCTGGGGTTCAGTGAATTCATTTGTAATGACAATCAGTAACACTGGGGGAAAAAATGTAAATATAAACACTGAGCTAAGACAACATTTTTAATAGCAAAAAAGTTGCATTGGCTAGAATCTTCAAAAGGAAATCTTCCATTAAATGACATGGTTAACAAACCATGAAAACCACTTGAATAATGCAGATAGTTGCTGAAAGATGAACCTTGGCCACGTCTATCAGCTGAAGTGATGTCTCAAGAAATATGATGAATGGATAAGGAATTCACTAGGAAAAGTTATGTGACAGTTGCAAGAGACTACACAGAAATGAAGTTACCATATACTGTATGCTCACGTATAAGCGAAAGTTTTTGGAAAAATTTCTGCATTCGAAGTGGGGTGCGTTGGCTTACCGGGTCGGTAAAAATACGGCTGGACTTTTGAATTGTTACGTGAATTCTCCTGCAGAATTTATCGATGGGTTTGCTAATGTTTTAGATGGTGGATTCCGCATGTCAGTCAGCAATAATTTCCCAACCTTCTGTCAGTTGCATCTTGAGCTGTGCTCCCCACATAGACGGGGGCATGATAATAACTGGTAGGTATGGTTGTTCTACTACCAAAGATATCGTGGACAAATAACACTCCTATCTGCCAAAGGAATACATGATGCAAAAAAAGACATTGATTTCACATGGAAGTACATACATACATATCACTAAGCTGTTCTCCGATATTCAGAGGTTAGCTCCACAAAGAAATACAAAGTACCAGATAATTTTTACTTACTGTTGCGGTATCAGACATCTCCATTTACAGCGATCTTGACATACAACTTGGGCTTCACTGACATCCATCACACGTTGTACACAAGATCTTCAATACTTCATACTCATAATATTTTTCTCACGCAGACACTCCTGAATCTGATCCTCCCATGACTTCCTTGGCCTTCCTCTACCTTTCCTTCCAGCCACTTGGGCTGAAAAAGTTTTCTTAGTAAGCACCTCATCACTCATTCTTTCAACATGGCAAAACTACTTAAGCATATTAAGTCTCCACCTTGCTAACAACATTTTGCTTCACATTACACAATTGCAACACATCTTCATTCCTCACCTAATCAGAACATGTCTTGCCACAAAACCCCCGTAAGTAACGCATTTCACCAGCACACAAACAACTTCTATGTTTCTTTTGTAGTACCAAGGTTTCAATGACATACATCAGAGTAGGAACAATTACACTTTGATACACAGCTATGCGAGGCTCTCTTGAGAACCCATCATTCCTGTGAAAACCTCCCAAAGCAGCCATGACTTTCAATGAAAAATTCATTCGCCTACTAATTTCACCATCCAATTTGTTCTCTCTGTCAAACATGCTTCCTAAATACACACTCATTCATCTGGTCAATCGCTGTGCCATTTAGACATATATTACATTCAGTACTACCAGTTCCTCTCCCAAAAACCATAACTTTGGTGTTATTTATACTCAAACCATAACTTTGGTGTTATTTCCCTTATTTATACTCAGTTTGAATTTCATGCAAACTTTGTACATCCGAGACAACATACTCTGGAACTCACTTTTTCTCTGCCAACAGGACAGTGTCATCAGCATACAGCAATCTACACACACGGATATCACCAAGACATAAACCAGTATTATCTATTTTGGCATCACACATGCACACAACCTTAAATATATTAAACAGCCATGGGGACATTACACAACCTTGTCTGACTCCTGCACCAATAGAAAACCATTTTGATAAAACACCATTTACGCGTACACAAGCTCTACTGCCAGCATACATGGCTTTTACACTATTAAGTAGATTCCCAGTAACACCATATTCATTCAATACCTTCCACAAAAGTGTCCTATTTACTCGGTCATAAGCTTTCTCTCAATCTATGAAGGCTGCAAAAACTTGCTTACCAACAGCCAGATACTTTTCAACCATTATGCATAATGCAAAAATTTGGTTAGTGCGCCTTTACCAGGCATAAAACCACTCTGAACATCCCACACTTTCTCTGATGTAAGACCCCATACTTTTTCAATAACAACCTTACCAAACACTTTCCCTGGCACACTCAGTAGGCTAATACCACGATAGTTCTTGTGCAGTCAGTCTGATCATCTTTTCCCTTATACAAAGGAACAATGATAGCATCCTTTCAACCCCGAGGGACCATTCCTAACTCCCAGCACAACTGGCAAATTTCAGTTAACCAGTCAATTACAGGGTCACCACCATATTTCAACATCTCGGCAGTTATGTCATCAACTCCTGGAGACGTACCATTCTGAAGAGATTTTAGAGTTCTACACACCTCTTCTCTTAAGATCCCTCCTGCGCCTCCATCCTTCACTGTGACATCATCTGCTTCTGCCTCTGAATCACCTTTGCTTTCCTGATCTAATAACTCACAGAAGTATTCACCCCATTTTTCACTTAACTCATTAGGCTCCTATATCATTTCCCCGACCCTATTCTTTACACAGCTTACAACTTTGTTTTCTCTATTTTTCTTGATTCTCATGCACTTCCAGAAAGTCTTCCTATATTTCCAAAAAAGCCAATTCATGCCTTTCCACCTTCTCCTTCCTATCTTTTGCCTTACTCTGGCTAACCAGCTTAGCGGCTTCACGCTTCTTACAGTGATATTCATCCACAGAAACTACCTTGCAACATCTCCAAATAGGCTTTCTTCTCTCTTTACTGCCTCTTCAATCTCACTATTCTACCAAGCATCACTTCTATTGTAACCCACTTTTGTGGTGCCACAGACCTCTTCAGCAGCAGTGACAACACAGCTCTTAAAATATTCCCACTTCTTTTCTACATCTCTCTCACAAGACTTCAGCTCCTTCAGTCGTTCTCTGAGTAAGTCAGAATAACGCTGATGATATTCTGGGAGTCTTTCAACCTTTATTCTTTCCATCCTGGGCCTCTTCCTATTCCTTTTCCTCCAACCAACATTCGGTTTCACTAGTGACACTACCAAGTAATGATCAGAACCAACATCTGCACCTCTCATCACACGAGTGTCAAAAACTAAGTGTTTCAGATGCTGATCATACACAACAAAATCTATCACACTCTTTTGACCAAGAGTACGATTTTCCCAAGTATATGTGTGGATATACTTGTGGTTGAAAAACATATTAGATACACTCAAACCATTCTCAGTGCAGAGTTTAATTAATCTTTCACCATTATCATTCACACAAGGTTCATTAAACTTACCTAGAACATTGCCAGAAATCACATTCTGCACACCTACTCTAGCACTGAAGTCCCCTGTTATTATAACTTTCTCTTTAGCAGCAAACTGACTCAAAACAGCTTTTAACTCATTCCAGAAATATTCCTTCAGATCAGAAGGTTCCGAGTCACAAGGAGCATACAATACAACAATAACTATTCTCTGGTTTCACTTTCAAATGAATCCAAAGAATGCTCTCACTAATGCAGCTGTAATGGATCAAGTTGTTCTTCATCTTTTCACTTAAAATTACACCTACACCAGTCTGTCCTCTCACATTATCCAATACTCCTGACCACACACTCACCGTTCCATTCACTTCTTCTATCCCAATTTCCTTCTTTTTGGCTTCACTTACACACAGCACATCCAGTCTATACTTATTCATCTCTTCAATCACCTCATTCATCTTGCCATTTATGCCTCTAGTATTCCATACACCAATCTAACACTCACTCAGCCGAGATCTCTTTTTCATACGCTGTTTAGAAAGTCCAGGTCGATTCTGTGGTGGACCATCCTTCTCAAGTGTGGTAGGTTCACCATATCTTACACTTGGGTCATTTTTAATATTTCTTTGTGTCTTTTTAATCAGATAAGAACATCAGTGTGGGGGATTAGCCCACAGCGGATGGTTCCAGTTGGTCATTCAACCGAAGGATTCTGGAACAAAACCCAGTGAGTTGGGGTCTTTTTGCCAATGTCACACAGAACTAGCTGGTACCTCTCCAAGATTCACAGAGACCCTTGTTGCTGTTATTTGTGCCATTGTTCCCACAGAGCGCCCCGAGGAGACAAACCAATCTCTCACTAAGATTGCCCGCTTCACATAGAAGTAAGAAGAAAATTAAGATAACAGACAATACAATGAAGCACACCGTATTTGCATGATGATGTTTAATGCTAAAAAATGACAAATATTTAAAAATTAAAATCCCATAAGTACTTTCGGGGCAACCGTCGCAACCGTCTTCAGATGGAAGAGAGTAAAAGCTGCTTTGGTGCTCTTAATATATGCATCAGAATATAATGACATATGAAAGGGTGAAGATTCTGCACAAGAGTACAGCACTGTTGCCATCACAACACAGTTGAGTTACAAAATAAATTAGACCTAAGAGAGAACATATCAAGCCACACTGGTATATAATATACGGAGTACATACATGTATATGTATTTGTTAAAGTTCAAAAATTAATTAAAGATGTTGTTCAAGTTTATAGCTGCAATGTGACGTTTCCATATTCTGGATAGTTCAACTGGGCTATTGTCATTACAGCAGCGGTCCCCATAGGCTTTGATATAAAGACTCTCTGTAATATGTAAGGAGTATATTGATGCAGGGGGGTGCAAAGGTTTTCATTTGTCAAAAAAGACCATGACAGAACAGATGATTTGTATAAATAGAGTGTATATAATATCCCATTGCTATATCCCATATCCAATGGTGAATGTGTCAGTAACTATGTAGGCTCTACAAAATGCAGTATTGGCACCCGAGTGCAGGAGCATAAATATGACATTCGTAACAACCACAGCAATACAGCACTCACCTGAAACTTAATTTTTGGTAATGTTCAACCGGACTGGAATAACATCAAGTTGTCGCACACCCCTGCGTCAATATACTCCTTACATATTACAGAGAGTCTTTATATCGAAGCCTATGGGGACCGCTGCTGTAATGACAATAGCCCAGTTGAACTATCCAGAATACGGAAACGTCACATTGCAACTATAAACTTGAACAACATCTATAATTAATTCTTGAACTTTAACAAATACATATACCCGGGTGGCCTGATATGTTCTCTCTTAGGTCTAATTTATTTTGTAACTCAACTGTGTTGCGATGGCAACAGTGCGATACTCTTGCGCAGAAGCTTCACCTTTTCATACGTCATTATATTTTGATGTACTGTATATATTAAGAGCACCAAAGCAGCTTTTATTCTCTTTCCATCTGAAAACGGGTGCGACTGTTGCCCCGAAAGTACTTATGGGATTTTAATTTGTAAATATCTGTCATTTTTTAGCATTAAAAATCATCGTGCAAAGACAGTGTGCTTCATTGCAGTGTATATAATATAGCACGGAATTTTTTCACCTGTACTTATGATAAGACATTTTTCACATTCTGTTCTATGCATTTTACTTGTATTCACTGAAATATATATGTATGTATTCTTAAAAAATCCAGCCCTATTTTGCATTTCATTATTTATATCACGTAGTGGCGCATGGAAAAAAGCAGCAATCTCAAAGTAAACAAATTGCCGACAATTTGCAGCACGAGGACACACACACTTCTTCAGAAGTACTTCTAAAAAATAAAAATAAAAACAATTATGAGATATTTTTTTACTCAGAGTAGGATTCTTCCTATGGGAATAGGTGCCACTAATATGATTAGTGAGAAACTTAATCCTGTTTCAAATTGAGACCATGAAATTTCTTGCTTCCAAACATGTAATACCTCATTTGTTTCCATGTGCAACCATGGGCCATCGTCTTTAAAACTGGACATGCAGTGAGTTACACCACATAAATCACTTAGCTGTTGAGGTGAGCCACAGCTAATCAGGCGAATCTCTCCTCTCTTCACACCAAGTGTGGACATGCATATCTTCTGCTTCATGCTGGCAGAAGCCATCAGCACTACGGAAGATCAAAGTCGCAGCACTTGTTTTATGAAGGTGAGAACATGAAAAAGGCTGACACGGCCTTGTAACTTTTTGGGTGTAAGAATTTTGGGATGCAATTTCACCAGAAATAGTTATAAATTATCACAAAAAATGCTGCATAAGTAATGCAATGGATGTTACTAGAGTTAATTGGAAACTCTGATGGTGAATCGTACTATGAATCATTCTTACAGAAGATAATCTCAGAAATTTGCATAATTCATTTCAATAAATATATTTTCCAAAATCTTGAAACTTAAGCTCGGCTTAGATGTGGGTCAAGGTTTTTCACCATTTTTAGCTCTTGAGTTATATGCAAGTACACATGGTAAACATTGGAACTATAAACAGTTCACATGGCAATATTAGCTACACTGAAGTTTATGCAAGGTAAGTCCTAAAAAATGCTGATGTCAGAAATGAAGAAAAATTATCGCTATCAACATTTAATATATATTAAAGGTGACAAAGACAACTTTTTTGAGAAAAAGGTAGCCTATTGGCAGATAGCGAGACTTGGCTCCACCACCAGGATGCTGGGACAAAGAAGGAATGCATATAATTAATGCATAGGAGCTCTCAAACAGTGCCAGTTGAAGACCCAATCATCAGCTGGTAAAGCTGTGGCAATGGTTTTTTGGGACACAAAGAGGATGCTCCTGTTTTACTATCGACAGCACAAAACTATTATTACTAATGAATATTACAGGGTTATCATGGTAAATGTGGAATGATTTTAGATACTCATATCTTAAAGACTATTTAACCTGGAAAAGTTAAGAAACCATCATTTGAAAGCTCAGTTTATAATCTTTCCAGGCACATCATCAATAACATTGTCAAGAACATTACTGTCACACAAGAAATGAAAAGAGCATCTGTACTGTCAGCTCTCAGTGCCAGGAGAATCCCAAAGGAAATTGCAAGGTTGCACAAATTCTCTTAGTCATTTATCTACAAGATCACGAGCAAGGTTGACAAAGCAAAGGAACTCAATGACATCCCTACTACGCATAAGAAGCATGACCACTGCTCAGACACCATCAGGATACCCGAGTTTGTCACCAAGATTCAAGGCATGGTGGACAACCCCAGGAAATCTATGAATGCCTTATCCAAGGAGTTGGGTGTTGCTTATGGTACCATCAGTGGCGGCCCCAGGTACGGGCATACCGGGCAACCGCCCAGGGCCCCACGCCTAGATGGGCCCAGCACCGCCGCCAATCAATTAGTAGTTTTTGTCTGGCGTCATCTAAAATATTGTAGTTCCACGATCATATACAAATAAACGATCAATTTTAATATTTCGTCTACCGAGAAGAGCTTTTCTCCTCATCAAGACCTACCTATAAGGAACACCATGACCCAAGACCGGGTGTCAGCTCTCGCTCTTCTGTCCATAGAAAACAACGTGGAATCTACTCTGGACTGTAGTGATTTGATTGAAGACTTCAGCCACAAGAAAAGTTGCAGAATTCTTTTTTAAATAATAGGCTTATCTTATAATTATACAGCTATCCTTGTTTACTTAGTAACAGGTCATTTTGGAACAGGTAATATTTTGGATTTCTAATTACAGGGTTCGTACACTTTTGGGGGAAAAAAATTCAAGGACTTTCCAGGCCTTTTCCAGGACATATACAAAAAAATTCCAGGATGATTATTACGCTTTACAGTATCATGTTCAAATTATTTTTTAAAAGTAATTTCAGTTTTAAGTAATAAAAATGATGAAAGATGCAAATGGATGAATGTGCTTTATGCAAATGGATCAAATTTATCAAGCACAAGACCATAAAGAATAAATTCTGTTCTTATGCCCTGACTTTGAATTCAAGTTAAATCATTTTCTACAAGGGTAGGTTTCTCCTCCCTGATAACATACCAAAACTTTGTTGCAATCAAACAGATTTTATGTGAGTTAGCATGCCTAAGCTTGGAGAACAAATACTGCTCTTATGTCTTGGCCTTTAAATTTAATTTCGACCTTTTTCAAGAGGGTAGGTTTCCAGGTTGTACCCAACAGCATATTAAAATTTCGCCGAAATTCAACCGCTTTCATACGAATTATCCTACAGACAAACCCAAAGCATAAACATTTCTGCAACCATAGTTCAAAAGTGTTAGGAATTTCGAAAATAAAAGCATAACAAACAGCGCAAAAACTAGCTCATAAATAGAATATTTGAAACACTCTCAATGTATGCACTCTCAATTATTAGGGATGGTAGAGGGGAAGGGAATAGAACTGTCCAAAATTAGCATGTTTTCGTTGCGCTAGGGCGCTTAAGCACGGCTGAATTCCTTCAGATAATCCCAATGTTCAAATGATTGAAATGTGCTGATGTTTATGGAATGAAATGGTTGATCAGCTATGATGGCCGCATAAAAGTTCGAAGGGAGGGGGGGGGGGGCTTTTTTTTTTTTTTTTTAGTTTATGCAACATTTTACATCACTCCAGTATTTATCTTGTCATCATCAACAATCGCAATGCAACTATCGCTTACGATCGCGGATATCAGCAACCGAAAAACTGCCATATCTCTAAGTGATATAACACACAGTATCTTGTTACAGTGTATTGTAATTGAAAAAAAAAAACTTTCAGAAATTAAGATCATCAAGTCACGCGTTTCAAAAATCCGTTTTCCTTTATAACGTTTAAAAACATGTTTTTGCTTTTTTACCGGTAGTGTAAATAAAAAAACTATGTTGATTTTTTTTTATGGAATCAGATGTCCGTATGTCTGATTGTCTTCATCTGAGTTCACACTTTAGCTACTGTGTACAAGTAGACCTATTTTTTCAGCTCAAAAATATGTAGTTTTGTATATATTCACAGTATAAGTCATTCCTTATTCCCACAGACCTGAATTCAGCATATGCAAAATGAAGATCATCAAGACCCGCCCAACACTATGTTTCTGATTGTCTGCTGTTTATATTCAAGAAATGCAAACATGGATCAATGGTGAATGCAGCAACTATGATTTTTATTTATTACCAAGAAAAAAAAAAAGAGCCGTGAAAGCTGTAAAGCTGAAACGGATATTTCTCTCGACCTCCCCCATGCACAAAAACATTCCAATTAAGATCAAACAGCAGGAGGACGCGTCCACACAACACAACCTTTGGAATGACCTGATGGAATGGCTTCTTTTCATTTGGCACATCGCCATAAATCACCACCTGCAGCTCACTGAACCTTCCTCCTTCATTTTAACTATAATAGAAACTGTAAAAAAAAAAAATGCTCCCCAATTTTCGACAAAATTAAATTACCAAATTTACGTCATGATGTTGCAATTTACTAAAATACGTTTGTTTATCTGCTGAATATTGCTTAAATCCATTGAAAACTTTTTAATTATAGATGATTTTTTTATTAAAACAGTAACTCAGACGTCTGAATAAAAACGTGTTTGTAATTCAAATAGAGTCCATATCATCACAGAAAAAAAATTTAAGGATCACTCTGTTTAAATAAACCATGGCATCTAAAAAAAATAATTCACTTGCTTTTCCCGTAATTTATAATTACTGTTTCTTTTTTTCAATCCGATTATGCAACGTTTTTTTTTTTTGTTTTTTTTTTTGCATCTGCTAAAGTTCCTAACGGAATTTGGCGAAATTTGCACTAGAACTTTATTGTGATGTATCTTAACTACTGTAAAAATTTTACTGTGTTATTTTCAAAATTCAGAAAAATGGATTTCTGAAAATATTCTCCTAGTCCTTTTGTGCTGTGGAAGTGATAAACAGGTGTTTGCTTTCTTCCCAACCAAGGGCTTCAGATCAGCGCTCCCAGCTGTCAATCAACCGTTGCTATGGTAACACCCTTTCTGCTGGAGGCTCACTCTGTCCAAAGAGGCATACATACTTGTCCATAATAAAAATTACCAATGCTAACTTTTAAAGTTTTAAACCGATTCAACTGGAATTTTGGAAGTGAGCTTCTGTAATCCAATTACAGTGAATGTAAAAATTTCAGCCACTTTCGTGAAAAATTCGCAAAGATAGTTTTCTTATTTTTATCATAAGTAGCGGAAGTCTCTTCAGGGGAGGGAGGGTGGCATGCACATAAACAAGAAGAAGATGAATGTGTTGTTCAGGCATACTCCTCACTGGTGGATGCCAGCTGACTTGGTACATACGAGACCCCCTGCAAATGCTAAATGCCTCTTCTTTCCCCTTCTGTTCTCAATTGTCGGACGGACATCAAGCTCCCCTTCGACCTACTAGTAATCATCCAATTTTATTGCAGTGGAAGTAGTGCCTTTTTTTTCTTTTTTTCCCCCCAGCCAAATTAGGATTTGGTGCACATCGGAAACCGCTGCCAGTGGTTTCTTTGAGAACAGAGAAAGGAACTTTAAAAAATGAAGGGGTAACAGTAACACGATTTCCTAAAAGGGCATTTTTTAAGCACTAATTTCAAATTTTAAGGCTTTTCAAGACGGCATTAAAAAAACACCGTTTTCCAGGATATTCCAGGCCTTGAAAACGTAATCATGATTTTCCAGGACTTTCCAGGTTTTCAAGCACGCGTGCGCACCCTGTAATTATATTAATAAACAATATATTGAATTACATCATGTTTATTTCATATAAATCAATACCACAGTTCCCAATAAAAAAAATTGCTTTGGGATCACATTCAAACCGAGTGAGGGTTTGTGTGGTGGAGAAAAAACAACAACAACAACTGAGCAACTGATTTGCAGTCAGAGTAAGACACACGTAATTTTTTACGTATAAAAAGGAGTTATTGCGATTGCGAAGGGCTCCGTGAGGAGCCATCGCCCACAGTCCCGCAAGGGCTAGAGCCACCACTGGGTACCATCCACCATATCATCCACAAGGACCTCCACTACAGCTCTTATGTTCTTAAGAGGGGTCAGTTAATGGACCAGGCCATGCACTAAAGGCATCTAATAAAGGCAAAGGAACTGCTCAACAAAGTCAAGCACCCCAAGATGAACAGCTTGCTGAGATTCTTCTCAGATGAGAATTTTGACTGGGGCCAGAAGGTCAACAGGAGAAAAGACAGGTGGTTGTGCAAGAACACTGACGATGAATTCACTTAGCACAGATTAACAGTAGCTTGCATGGAAAGTGTAAAAAATAACAGACAGCACCACAGCAGGCATGGGAAGAGCATTCTTCCATTTGTCTGTACATATTAATAAAAAGGGAGAATATTCTGAAAATTTGCTTTACCAACACACTAAGTTGGAATTTTGTTGAATATTGATTTTTTTTTAATTTCAAATTTTTTTTTATATTTTTAAATTTATTTTATTTCATTGAATGCTTTGCAACAGTATTTATGGTAAGACTAGGTAAACTGACATACAAGTAATGCCTTTTTGCTGGGATAAACAGCATGCTGACTTGTTGGCGCTTCTCTTGATACAATTCATTAGTCGGTGACAGCTTCCTGTGTGCATACAGTGCGTTGTTTCACTCTCTGTGCGTTGATTACAGAACCAGTCATACGCATTTCACTAAGTGCTGGATCGTTGATTTCACAGGAACATTGGCTCCAGAATATTTCACTTTAAATCATTCCCAAACCAAAATGAAAGAACATGGGTGAACATACTTCTCCAAAGTAAAAACACGTTGTTCAGCTGAACACAGCACGACTTGCATGCAGACTGCCTCCTGGGGCATGGAGAATCAATGAACTCACATCGCATGCATGACAGCGTCAAATAGTTTCCAGCAGTGAACTACAAAATATAACTGAACTCAAACTGTGTTTGGGGCCGGTTTTATCTGTGCCACCCAGTACTTTCTTTATGGTAAATAATGCAAGTTTTCTTTTCGGGATAAAATACAGTAAACTCTTGCTAATCCAGCCTCCAGCTGTAATATAAAAGAAACAGGATTACACATCCTTGTGAAAACATGAGTGAGAGTTATTTTTAGACAATCTGTTGCTACCCAGGTGGCTCTGTGAGGGCACGCCAGCCGGCCATGTGTGAAAGGTTTTAGTTTATATTTAGAAGCACGGGACAAGTGGTTGGCGCACCGTGGTGGCCTTCAATTATAGCTTCATAAAAAGAAAATATGACGTTAGAACTGACACACAAATTGGAAATTTTAGAGAAGTTAAAGTGATGTTGTTTCCAAAAAGCCATCGCTGTTCGATACAATGTTGAATACACCACTGTTTATGACGTAAAAATGAAAGAGAATAAACTTCGACAGTACGTGAGCCAAATGGACAGTGAGTTGGGAAAACGAAAGGTTGTGCGAAACGTTGAGAACGATCAACTTGATGTGGCCATTTACAGATGGTTCATACAGCAATGCAGTAAAGGACAATTTGTCAGTGGCCCAATAATCAAGGAAACAGCAGTGGCATTTAACAAAGAACTTGGAGGCAGTGAATGGTTTGCAGCAAGCGAGGGCTAACTATGAAACTGGAAGAAAAGACACAGTGTGCAGCAGCTTATAGTCACTGGCGAAAGTTACTCAGCAAACGAAAAATACACATAAAGAGTTTTAAAAAAGTTGGAGAAAATGATAAAGGAAGAACCAACTCCAGTTGCAGTACACAATACTGATCAAACTGGTCTCTTTTCCAAAATATTCCTTTCAAAACCCTTGCTGCCAAGAACGAAAAGAAAGCTTGCGGGTATAAACAACAAAAACAACATGTCACATTGATAGCATGTTGTAATGCCGATGGGAGTCATAAACTTCCCCTCCTAGTGACTGGAAAAGCCCAACAGCCACGATGTTTTCAACACAGCGAGAAGAGTATACTATCTAGTAGATTATCATGCTCAAAAGAAAACGTGGATGAACTCAGAAATTTTCTCTCGGTGGTACCATGATAAATTCATACCAGCTGTGTAGGAAGAACTGAACAAAAAGAAATTTCCGTTAAGAGTCATCCTCCTAATTGATAACGCTCCCACTCATCCCTCCAACTTGTCATTGAAGTCAGGTAACATTAGAGCTTTCTTTCTTCCACCCAATATGAAAACTCTGATCCAACCTATGGATCAGGAAATTTTGGTATCAATTAAGTGCCACTATTAACACGTGCTTCTTATCTTCCTGTTGAATGAATGTGAAAATGACTTCACTAAGGCTATGCTGAAGGAATGGAAAGTGAACAATATGCATGATGTTGTTTTGCAAACAGCAAAAGCATGCAACATTGTGGAGAGCACTACCATACTGAAGTGTTTGAAAAAAGTGCAGCCATCAATTGACATTGAGTTGGAGTCAGTATCGAGTGACAGTGATGAGACAGTCCATTCAGAATCATCAATTCCAGATACTGTGTTTGTTAACATGTTCCACAAGCTTATAGGAAGAGAAGTTGATGAACAGGATGTTACTAAGTGGCTGAATGAGGAAAACTGTGGAGCAGACCAGGCTTTAACAGATGAAAAAATCATCAAAAGTATGCAGGAAGAAAAGATGAAAGTGATGAGGAAGAGGACATCACAGAGGCAGAGCATGGAGATTTCTCACACTACTGGCACCGGAGCTGCCAACATTTTTCTGCAGTACATAATGCAACAACCAGACATATGAATGCAGTACTGATGTCAGTGTTAGAATTAGAAATAAATCTCATACTGGCCTAGCGGACCACTAGAATTTGCAAACCACTGGTCCACCAAAATGCCCACTGGTCCGCAAAAAAAAAAAAAAAAAATGTTTAAAAACATTGACAATATATGTAGAAAATAATGTATCATTTCAATGCAATTATAATATTTGTTTTTAAACCTATCATTAGTATGCTGCCTAAAAAGAAAAACATACAGCAAGGTAAAAGAAATAGAAATTCATTTTTTAACTTGTGACAAATTAGAAAATAAAAAAACTTACTGGCCATCCAGGCCAGTAAAATCAATAGTTCAGTGGTCCAAAGGAAGTTTTACTGGCCAATGGCCAGCAGACCACTGGGTAATTTGAATGCTAGATGTAATACTAGTAAAGTGACTGCATGACAAAGTGTGCCATCAACGAGCATCTTCATTAAAGCAGACAAAAATCTGTGCAGTGTTATGAAGTAACAGCACTGAGTAGAAAACAAAAGATTTCACCTGTGCTGTATTACAATTGTACATTTCTTTTACTAGTACATATACATACATATTGTACTTTACTGATACGAAAAGATCATTTCATTTTTGTAAATTAGACAGTATAGCAGGGGTCGCGCTGCCGATCTCATCCTTTACAATTTGCGAAAAAATAATTGTTTTGGCGATGGGAAAAAGGTTTTGGTGAAAATAGTGGCAATTACTTTTTTTGTACTGTTATAACACTTTGGCGAAAAAAATTGAATTTAGCGAATCAGTTGATGAAAACTTTAAAAAAGACAGAGCAACCACTTGTGTGGTATGTACTGATCGTGTTCTTTTACCATTATCATATGCTTGTCTCTTATTTATGTTTTTTAAATACATATGTACAATACACAGTAAACTTGTACCATTAAATTTAATGAAGAATTAAATTTTTATTCACTCTTCTCAGTAATCTGGCACCCCTCTGTGCAAGGAATGGTTGGATTAACAAATTAGCAAGAATCCAGTGTGTTATTTTTCTCATGTAATAAATTTTATGTAGCATGCAATTTTTTCATTACCTCCTGATGATAAAACTTGGCAGTTAACTCAAATTCATCTTTTGCTTGTATGCAATCTGAATCCCACGGTGCATAATACATCACCAACGCCACATCTTTCTCAGAAAGGATCGAAGCAAGAGCATTGATATTTCCACGGTAAAAGTCAGTCACCAAAGAAGGCGCAGAGAAAAACACCTCAGGAGGATTAGCCTTTCTTGATTTTAAAGGTCTGAAAAGAAGAAAAAAAGTACAATAGTGAAAGGGCAAATATCAAAACAAATCTGGAAAAAGAAAAAAAAGCAGCAAAGAAATGAATAAATGTACTCAGAACTTAAAATTCAAATTTGAAATGGAAGGGAGTTTCCCCACCTGTGTTTGTAAATGGAGGGGATTGAAAATTTCAAGTGGGGAGTTTTGAATATATGACTTAATAATTTGGGTCTTCAGCTTAGATGTCTCACAAAAGAAAAATTCTTAACTATAAAGTGGGTCATTCCATGTCAAATCCCAGCATTTTCACGAGATGTCACCCACCCATCTCAGATTTTTGTGAAAATTGGTACAAAGCATTGTACTGGTGAGATATGAAACCTGTTAAAATTTTAGGTCAGTTGGTCCAGTAGATCTTGAGTAATGCCACTTTAAAAATTGGGTAGCTCTGCCTTTGAAGTTTTCGCAGGCTGAGTTTTCACAACTACACTGTAGGACAAAAAATTCATAACTTCTCAACTAATGGTTGTAGCCACATATTTTTTACAAATTTAATCCCGTATTTCTTTCAAGAGACACATATTTTTTTTTCTTAAATGATCTACATGATCCATACATTTGGGAACAACCTGTTTCTGCACATTTTCAGAATTAAAAGAACATTTTTTTAAATTTAATGACAAAAGACATGGAAAAATGATGCCACATTTTTATTAAACAAAACAATTTTTTTCAAAATGAGTCCCCACTTCAAATTTGCTAAAAATATTTTCATGTGTGTATTAATTATAATGTAACCTTTCATAAGGAGAAAAAAATACTTTGGGCAATTCACAATTTTGGCGAGGAAAAAAAAATTCCAAAATGTCTTTTATATGTGAAACATTCTGACATATTACCCAATTTTTTAATTAAGTGCTTGCTTGACCATTTTATATGCCTTTTCCCCCATTAGTTTAACCTTATCAGTGAGTAGCTCAAAACAATTTTTATTTTAATTTTACGTGCCACCATCTTGGATACATGTTCATTTTTCTTTTCTGCGGCAGGCCAAAATAGGGCCTCGCCATAGTTTTGAAAAAAGGCAATTGCTTTCCTGTTATTGAAGATCGAAAGTTTTCGTTTTCACTACCTTTAAGAGGACATTTTAGTATTACAGAAAATGTGTAAAAATGATAGAAAATGTTTTTTTAACCTTGCTTAAAATGGCAGGGTCATTCCACATCACTTCATCCAGGCCATGTAACCCACCATCTCAGATTTTGATGAAATTTGGCATGGAGGCATACTTCATCAAGATATAGACACCAATCGCACACGTAGAGCGACGTAGTACCACTTTTCACAAAATGCTGCATAACTGTAGTACTATTTAGTTTAGAAGAAAGAAATTTTGTACCCTTATTCAAAAGAGCTTCCAGAATAAGAAATCATTTTAAATTTCTTTTGCATTTTTGAACTTCACTTTTAGTTGGTAAAGTTCGATGAACACTTACCGCACGTGGGGCTTGGCTTTCAATTCTTATTTCCGTTATGTGGATGCGGCATGGGGGTTTTTTCATTTGGTCACGGGTCAACTTCTTTTTTTTTTTCGTTGGTATTTATTTGGCCTCGTCCACATAACGGAAATAAGAATTGAAAGCCAAGCCCCACGTGCGGCAAGTGTTCATCGAACTTTACCAACTAAAAGTGAAGTTCAAAAATGCAAATGCATTAATGCACGTTAAAAATATAACCTCCAATATTGGAAGTAAATTGAAAATTTTAAATTTCATTGAAAACACTGAAATAAATAAATTAAATACGTGGTAAAGTGAAAATTTAAGAAAAAAACTTGCTATTCTATATTAGGCTCTACAGCAAATAGCAGAGGTATGAGGGAGCTCTTTTTTAATGTATATTGGTCTTTGACATATACTGTCACATAACAGGAAAAAAAAAATAGTGGCTTTCAGCTTGCTTTTGAAGATATGTGCAAATATATGAAATGCGTGTGGAGTTCCACTTCGTCAATTCAACCACTTTTTTTTTATTAATTATAACTCGTCTCTGACATTCAAGAAATTTCACGAGGAGATAAAACTAACAAGGACACCAAAATATAAAAAATTATGTTTTCTTACACCATATAGTTTCAGAAATACCATATTAAAAAGTTTGACAAAATGGCTAGTTCAGCTGCACCCGACAACAAGTTAGGTGACCATATGCAAAAAACTGCTTAGTCATACCTATGGTACATAGATCTATTTTTTCATAATTAGTTTTGACTTGAAAAAAAAAAACACGAGCAAGTAGTTTTGTGTTGTTCACAAATATTTACATTGGTGTTCTTAATATGCTATGATCAACTCCTGAGGATGGAGTCCTTATAATTCAGCCACTTAGTTTGACAGGCTTTCATGTTCAACTTGGAAAACACATGTCTTCCAGAACTTGTTGTCATGGGAGCATCAATTAAACATAAATTGTGTCCAAATGGAATATTGCACTCATCTTTAAATGAAGGCCAGTAAAAAGAAACTACAGAGCCATTTGGGTGCATAAATTTTACAGATGCTTCACCACCTTCATAACTGATTTTCCCTATTATTCCTAGAAACCAGTTAGAATCATATACACATTTGCATTTTTGAACTTCCCTTTTTGTTGGTAAAGTTAACACTTACCGCACGTGGGGCTTGGCTTTCAATTCTTATTTCCGTTATTTGGATGCGGCATGGGGGTTTTTCATTTAGTTGCGGGTTCACTTCATTTTTTCCCGTTGGTATTTATCTGGCCTCGTCACTAAATGAGTTTTTTTCCTTTGCTGCCTCCTCATTTACTTCAATAATTTTTCATAACCCGAGTACTTTCGGTAATACTCCATTACCGTCATCGAGGGGACGTTTTGCTTCGACTAGCACGGACCGTGTCAGCTGGGCATTTCGGTGGTTCTCGCGGGCTGCTTCTGTCATCGGCTATCGCTTCTTCTTGGGCGTTGTGGCGCCATCTCTTGTTGGTCACTGATCTCATTTTTCGAACTTTTTCATTTTTTTGCTCACCTAACTCCACCTGACTTTTCCCAGTAGGAATGTATTAAGAATCAGGTTACACTACACTGGTATACACCACACTGACCAGGTGTAATCTGGAAGACTCGCGTGACATAATTTATGGTGCAAACCACAACGTGACACAACAAATGCTTCTCAACATGTGCGCTGAGGTAGAATACCAATTGAACATTAGCCATGCTGCCAGTGGAGCTCATGTCGAAATTTATTAGACATGTAAAAAAACTTCTCAGTTTGTGTATGTGGAACAATTCACGTTGCTAATAATATGGTGGTAAGTTTGGAACTTATTATACTTCCTTTTATTATACGTCTAAGCAGAACACCTTGTATTAAAATGCTCTGGGAAAACAGTAATAATTTGTTCAAACAATATAAGCTACACCTGGTTTTTAAAACAAAGGTGAATTTGATAAAAAAAATTACTGTTCAATTTAATACAAATTAAACAGATTCATTTTACAAAAACAGTTGTTCATTTTGCAGTACATTGATATCATAAAAGTGTGCCTGAATTATTTGTGTCTGTCTTCCATTGCTTGCCACAGTTAATAAGCTTTGATAAGCTAGTTTTCTGCGAGTTTACTGGGCCCAATTTTAGTTATACATTAAGATTTTTGTTGCTCAATGAATCTCTAAATTGTTACTGTTTTGTGGGTTAAAGCCATATTCACATGGTACATTTGTTAAAGGCAACACAAGACCTACTTGCAGTACTTTTTATACTAATGGAAATGTGTGCCGATGGTTGTTTATAAAACCCTTAAAAAACTTTGGAAATTGGCACATGTACTCTTCATTCTTTACAGATATGTCTGAATATTGAATATCATAACTGCATCTTCATCATTAATTTTTAGAAAAAACAAAACAAACTGGTCTGCAAGGCTTCTAAAATCTGTATTGAAACTTGTGTTGTCTGAATTGTTTTATAGATTCACATTCCACACACTCAAACTTCCAAAAGAGTTCCATTGTGGAGGAAGGAAATATGCAGTCCATCTCATACACAAAAGATGAAATAAACCTTCACTTGGTATTATCATGTGCAAGTTTTAGCAGTAAAAGAGTCAATTAATCACAGAATTGGGTGGAATCACTGTTGTGGGCATTCCTTCTTCACAAAGTTCTATGTGGCACAGTTGTGTGCTAAGAAAAATTTGCAATATATGCATAACATTTCATGTAACCTCTCTCATTAAATTCTTCTCACATTATTTGCATTGACCATGGGAACTCTATATTCATAACTCATTGGAATAAGTCATTTTATTCATTTTCTCTGTCCAAAACAGTGCAGTCTAGTTTTTGGGAATTCTTAAACATCTCTATTAATTTACTGGTTTTCTTATCTTATCATCTGACTGTTAACATTTATCTTCACTGTTAAACACTAAAACCAAATAAGAAATCCAAGGTCATACATATTATATCTTAGGAGGAGTGCAAATGTAAGTTTTCCTCAATGGGCCATTCTAATTATGCTAATGGGAAAAGCCAATATTAATACCATAGCTTAACCCTTTACAGGCAAGGTTAGTTTACTGGCCCATCTAAGGGGGTCAACGCTGACTATAAATGGCACATATTCCTCAAAGAACTTGCCGATTTTCTCTTGTGACCTAATGTACAAATTAAAGTGTTCCACAAAGTAAATGGTATCTACTGTTAAAATTTTTTTTTTTTTTTAAATTGGGCTTCTAGAAGCACATATGTCAACAAAAACAGATTCAACTTTTATGCCCCTAGTGGGGAAATTACATACTGTATATTTTTAATTGATGGTTTACCAACCACTGTGAGCAACTCAACGAGCTATACGCAGACACCCATCCCTACTTTAGGGCCACTGGTTCCAAGGAAAGGAGAGAGAGCCAGTGCCTAAGACAAACACAACATCCATGCCTCACCAGGATTCGAACCCGGACCCATTTGGACAAATGGTCAGAAGCTAGTGCTTAACCACTGCGCCACCAGAGGAGTGTGGGGAAATTGTGCCTTACTATAGGCAGAAAATGCATACAAAATGTTTTATAGTTGGTATCTGAACAAAAAAGGATTTTTCCAACCAGGTTTTGAAATGTGCAGATACTGCTGCAAACTGAAACATGAATTTATGCTCTCTAGTGGCACAGTTGTGTGCTAAGAAAAATTTGTAATTATATGCATAACATTTCATGTTAGAAATCCTCTTCAAGAAAGAAGTTTTCAAATCAGAATGTTAAAAGCAGAGATGTCAACCAAAATAAGATATACACGTAGTTCAATTCTGTTCTTACCTTGGCACTCATGTTGAGAGCTAAGATAAGAAAAGAAATCTTACCTCATGAAAGTTTTGTTTTCAAAATTTCAAACATCAGATGATCCTCCCTTTTCTGCAGAATGTTTTGTGTTACACATATACAGCAGGGCTGGAGCCCGAATGGGGCTCGGGCTGTAGTATATTTACTGCTGTTACGGCTCATGCTCTTAGAGAGAGGGAGAGCCACAGAAGTTTTTTTATATATAAATGTGATTTTATATGATTTAGCAAATCAGACACTTTGTAGTTGATAAAGGGAATTGTTCGGCAACAGGTTTTGGTTGAGGAGCGGGCATTCGAGATGACTATTTATTCCGGGCTTGGGTAAAAAAATGCCATAGGCTGTGCATTATTGTGGTTCTGCAGAGAAGAAAAAGTGAAGAACTATAGATATTGGATAGTTGATAGCATGCCGATGATAATTTACCCTCTATCTTCATGCAGTAACTCCCTGCTAATTCTATTTAGCAACATACATATTGCAATACATGGCGCAATAATATTAGCATTATTTGAGCAGCATACAACTGCAGCACTGCCCTATCATTTTGGATATCCAGCTGCCCGAAGCACTCAAGGAGGAAACGGTCAAAGAAAATCGTACAGTTACACTATAAAAATAGATAGAGGTCCCTTCCCCACTCCCCATTTGAGAAATACATTGGTTAATTGCGAGTGGAAGTGTGGAAAAGATGTTTTTTATTAATGGTTGAACAGGTTAGCCAGTTCTCAGGCTCGTTCGGGCCCGGGCTCAATCTCGCAATATAAAATTTGGGCTCGGGCTCCAAATATTGAGCCCGAACTCAGCTGACATACAGCCAACCTGTTTAGCTTTTGCTGTTCATCTAAACATTCTGACACAAGTTGCTCCAACAGTTGCTAAAATTCCCCACTTTAGGTTAAGAAAGATCTTACAAATGGGTAAAAAATATGATCAAGATGCCAATGGAAAATGATGGATTATATGATAAAAATGCTAGTGATAAATTTACTGTCCCCCTTTAATTTTCCAGTTTGGGAAATTAAAAGGAGAGAGTGAACCCTGGGGCACCTTTTAATTCAGCAGCACTGTACGTAAAGTGTGTTGTCCTTTTTTATTGCATTTGGCTGTTTCAGTTTTTTTTTTTTTTTTTTGATTGGAGGTTTAACGACCACCGTGAGCAACTCAAATGGGCTATAAGCAGTCGCCTGTCCCTAATTTAGGGTCACTGGTTCCAGGGAAGGGAGAGAGCCAGTGCCTTAAGACAAACACAACATCCATGCCTGACCGGGATTCGAACCCGGACCCCTTACGGACGAATGATCAGAGGCCAACGCCTTAGACCACTGCGCCACCGGGGCGGCTTCAGTTTTTGTAGGCACACCTAATGAAAAATGATGCCTGTAACAGTGGAATAATGTCAGAGTTAACAGTGGTAATAAAAACGCTTTTTTCTTTTAGAATATAGTTTTGGTTTTCATCTTTCCCTAAAGATAAACAACTCACTTCTGAAAATATCCACAAAGAGCTTTGCTACTGTTAATTTCCTGAAAAATAAGATAAGGTTTATTTGGTTTGTATGTTTGTGTTCATGATCACAACAGGAATGTCACTCAAAATTTCCTAAAATGTATACATTCTACTGTGTAAATATTTTTTTCAGTTTGATGCATTTGTTATGTTCAGAAAATTGTAAATACTTAGTTGTTATTTGAAAAAATGCAAACTTGTGGTTATAACTCCTATTTTTCTTTATTTTAGGAATTCAGTCACACTGTGTTGGTATAATGCAAATATTTTGTATTTACCGGACTTTAAAGCAGTGGTTTAATTCTGGTATGCATGTGATATCAGTCTACAACACAAGGCGTTTTAAATTTCGGGACAGACCGGTACACTTCAGTAAGCAGCTTGTTTGTAAATCTAAAAATATGGGCTGTCGTTCAGTTCTAAGCCTAGTGTAACAGATAAAATAAAACCTGTACCCATTCTGAAACGCAGCAAACGCCGTAAACAACAGGGCTAAGATGAAACACAGCTCTCTACCATATGAATTCATAACTTGAAAAAAACTGCTAGAAGGAGGGTTATCGCCACGTGTCTCCTGTATTTTGACTTCCTCATCATTCACGTTTCCGTCGGTCGCCATGATGACGTCATTGTACCCTCATATTATGAAGTCACTCGACGTTACCAGAGGTTTTCTTCAAGGATTGACGGGCTACACAACCACCGACAATTCTGCCCCTTCCCCCACCACCAGAAAAAAAAAAAAAAGGACGAAGTAAAGAATCAAGAACATTGTGTCATTTTGAATTTTTCAGCAAAAATAACATGAAATGTTCGTTCATACATTTTTATTATAGAAGAATAAGACATTCGTTTCTTAATAAAATGCTATTTTTTTTTTTTTTTTGATTGGAGGTTTAACGACCACCGTGAGCAACTCAATGGGCTATAAGCAGTCGCCCGTCCCTAATTTAGGGTCACTGGTTCCAGGGAAGGGAGAGAGCCAGTGCCGTAAGACAAACACAACATCCATGCCTGACCGGGATTCGAACCCGGACCCCTTACGGACGAATGATCAGAGGCCAGCGCCTTAGACCACTGCGCCACCGGGGCGGCAATAAAATGCTATGATAGTTATAAATATTGAATGCCACTATTAGCATTGAGTACACCTTGAAAAAAAAAATAAGAAGGAACATATCTGCTGCATTTAATCAGTTTTCTTCCAAAGTTTTTTGATCAATTCTCGGAAGCTTTTAATTCCTTCTTTTTTTTTTTTTTTTTAATTTTTTTTAAATTTGCGGGAAAACTGAGAAGTCAGTCAGTACAATAAATCCACACTGACTGGAAGAGAAGCGAATAGACTAAAACAACTGACATTTTTTTCCATTTAAAAAAATGAGCAGTCCCTATATATGTGATCTAGGAATGAACGATAAATCTATGAGAATACTAATATGCCGAATTCCGTCATACGCGTGGTACTAATCTAAGGTTTAAAATTACTTCAAGCTTTATTTAAATATTCAAAATTAAATTCTGAAATATTCTGAACTTCTCAGTAATGGACAAGCGCTATTATATCTGATGGAAGCTCGTAAATCTAACCGTGACTGTCATTCTCCTCGTGTTGTGATGGTTGTGATGTAAACAAGAGTTAACTTCAGCATGGCGGCTTCAACACTAAGTAGTTTGAAGACTGATTTGGAATTTTTAAAGCAAGTAAGTTAGACTAAAAAGCATTTTCCGCGGTAACTATCGCTAATGCTCTAGCAATTTTAAGAAATCTGTGTACAACCAACGATGCTTTAAGCAGTAAAAAATTTTGTATCGTGACTTTCATCATAAATTTGCAGTAAAGCCCCAGGACCATTTTTAAATATCTGGTACCTTGCCATATAAATTTATCAAGGAATTTCGATATCACGATATTAAATTTGTAAAATCCTTCAACTTTTTCTGCTAAATCTCATTGTACAAGACTGTTCATATTTCCTTAAAGTTGGTAATAGTAAAAACCTTCACGAAAATCTAACAAAATACTTTTAGTAGATATACGAAATGTGTGCATTGTTTTGGATTTTTTTTTTATTCTTTTCGATACTCCAGAGTTTCTGTATGACTTTGCATTTATTCAGAAAGGCTTGAATTCTTCATATTCCGCATTTTTATATTAGTCAAAACTTATTTATAACGACATCGAAGGGATCGCGAAATTTATGTCTCTGTAAACGAGTGCCGTGCTGACCGCTGACGGAGATTACTAATTATTTCATAGAGATTTAATAGTACCACTCAATATTTCACGCTTTAGTCGATATGTCGCAATAACTGAGTTCGACTACTGTGATTCCGATGCACATATTTGTGACATTTCTTGAGACTGTAAAGTGCAGTAACTTTTGATCCAGCAAATCAGCGTGGCTATCCATAAAAATGTTAGGCAGCCTTAAATTGTGTAAGTCTTGCATGTATACTGACTTACAAATGTAAAGACGCGTAAGAAATGTAGTCCAGGCCGCCCTGGTGGCGCAGTGGTCTAAGGCGCTGGCCTCTGATCATTCGTCCGTAAGGGGTCCGGGTTCGAATCCCGGTCAGGCATGGATGTTGTGGTTGTCTTAAGGCACTGGCTCGCTCCCTTCCCTGGAACCAGTGACCCTAAATTAGGGACGGGCGACTGCTTATAGCCCATTGAGTTGCTCACGGTGGTTGTTAAACTTCCAATCAAGAAAAAAATGTAGTCCAGAAATTTCTTTGACTTTCTAGAAAACTATGAAAGTTAGTAAGGCTTCTGATCTAGATGTTACTTGCACTAGAATATGTATTTATTTTACTGTCTGTATCGTATAGATTCGGAAGGATATTTTGTTGCCCCTTACGAGTTTTAGGACTTTTGGGCACCCGGACATTTTGGCACAAATCTTTAGGTGCCGTACAAAAGTTGCCGTTTTTTGGCACTCTGAGGGGAATTTGAATGGATAAAACATTCCCAGTAAGACAAACGACAATTGAAATTAAAAAAAATTACAATGCACAAATTTGAAGATGACAATCTGTTTTTTTGGTGTAAATATGACAAGGATAATATCCAAAAACTTAAAAATTTTGTCGTTTTAGATTACATAGCACATAATCATGAATATGGATTACATAATATTCATGATAACTAACACCAAGGGCACCCATGGGGGCGGGGGGGGATGCCATTGGTATAGCCAAATTTTTGATAAATTTAAAACACTAAATTAGACATAACCTTTTTTGAAGCATTTTTTAAAATAATAAGATATTAGTAATTGATTGTATCAATTATTTTTTCTGTATTTTAATATCTTGCACATTTACTAAAATGTTTGACAGCCTTGAAGGAGGTAAGTATTTTTCTTACCCCCCCCCCCCCACCTAAAAGTACTCATGGGCGCCACTGCGTAGCACATTTCTTAGGTTTCAACGAAACAAAGCAATTACACCAAAACACATACTATGTTCGGAAAAGGATGACAAGGAGGGATTTTTTTTTTTCATAACGCCTCACTTTTACTTAGGCACTAAATATTTTCATAACATGTCGAGCTATTAATATTTCTCTTTTACTTTAATTAGGCACTAAAATACTATGCCTCACACGTAGGCCCTTTTGACAGCCTTTATTTCTACCGATGCCATATTCATAACGTTTGCATATTAACTCAAGGTAATAATATTGCGCTTTCACTTGAGCACTAAATATTAATTCATAGGGCCTAGGCCTTTTTAGCAGTTTTTGTTCTACCAATGTCACATTCATAACAATTACATATCAAGTCAAGGGAATAATATTGCACATTTACTTAAGCACTAGATATTATTTTACAGGCCCTAGGCCTAGGCCTTTTAACAGATTTTGTTCCATCGATGTCACATTCATAACAATTACGAATCAACTCAAGTTAATAATATTGCGCTTTTACTTAAGCACTAAATATTATTTCACAGGCCCTAGGCCTAGGCCTTTTTAACAGTTTTTATTTTAACGATGTTATATTCATTTTTTTATGCATGAACTGAAGTTAATCATATTGTGCTTTTAATCATACACTAATTATTAAGTCATTGGCCCTAGGCCTTAAGTCTAGTAATTAATATTGAATGCCTAAGTAAAAGTGCATTGCAATTAAATTGAGTTGATAAGTAAACATTATGAATATGGAGTCGACAAATTAAAAACGTGAAAAAGGCCTTGGCCTATGAATTAATATTTTGTACCTAAGTAAAAGCACAATATTATTAACTTTATTTCATGTGTAAACATTGTGAATATGACATCGGTGTAGTAAAAACTATTAAAAAGTGCCTAGGCCTAGGGCCTAGAAATTATTATTTCGTGCTTAAGTAAAAGCCCAATATTTTAAACTTTATTTGATAGGTAATGTTCATGAATGTGACATCGATAGAACAAAAGCTGTTAAAAAGGCCTAGTGCCTGTGAAATAATATTTAGTGCTGAAGTAAAAGTGGAATATTATTAACTTGAGTTGATACGTAATTGTTATGAATGTGACATTGATAGAACAAAAGCTGTTAAAAAAGCCTAGCCCTAAGCCCTGTGAGAAAATTTTTAGTGAAAAAGTAAAGGCAGGATATTATTAACTTGAGTTGATACGTAATTGTTATGAACGTGACATCAGTAGAACAAAAACTGTCGAAAGGGCCTAAAAATGAGGCATAGTAATTTAATGCCTAATTAAGTAAAAGAAAAATATGAATAACTTGACAGGTTATGTAAATATTGAGTGCGTAAGTAAAAGTGTAGCATTATTGAAAAATCCCTCGTTGTCGTCCTTTTCCAAACATAGTATGGATTCTGCTGTAATTGCTTTGTTTCGTTGAAGGTTTAAGAAATGTGCAATATAATTTTTTTTAATTTACTAATGTACTTTTGTTTCCCCATAATTCAAGTATAATTGTCACTTGTCTTACGGTGAACATTTTCTCTATCAAACTTTTTCTATAGAGCCAAGAAACGACAATTGTTATATGGCCCCTTAAACATTTGTGCCCAGATGTCCGCCCCATCTTTCACACAGAAATTCGTAAATATGTCTTAATTTCTTAATGATAATGAATGCACAATATACCTTAAGATCGTGGTGCTGGGTCAAGTACCCCCCCCCCTCCATTGGTACAAGTACAAATAATGATAATGACATATGGGTGAAAAAAAATTTGTGCGCACCACTTGCTCAAGTAGGGAGAAATATAGGAACACTAATTTTTAACACAGTGCAATTTCATTGTTTTAAAAGGGAATGTGCCCAAATGTCCGGTGCCCCAAAGTCCGATGCTGAAATGTCCAAACCCTGTTATTTGCAATGTATGGACCAACTGTTAGAGCTAGATTCATGACGTTAGCATCACTGGCATCCACATTTACAAGGGGCTGTGATAAGCCTTACAAAGTAATGAACTATTCAAGCAAAATTTAAAGTGCCCATAATTGTACCATATCTGTTGAAGGCCAAATCTTCAGATGTCTGCAGAGTCCTTTGATGACTAGAGCGTATTGCTCTGCCTTACAAACTCATATGATGGTCACTCATGTGGTTGGTGATCCCACAGTAATGGCAACTAAGATTTATTTATAAAAGCTTTGGCTAGCATTCTGTTTATCAGTCCATCAAGTAAATCCATTAATGGAGCAAAGAAACTATAAATAAATAATTATATAATTTATTATTCATCATTTCATTTCTATGAAACAAATCTTTTTTTTCATGACAAAATTGCTGTTTATTAGCATTCCAATTAAAACAAAAATTTGCATGAAATATATGGAACTACTTGATGCACTAATAATCAAAAGGCTAGACAAAGCTTG
This sequence comes from Macrothele yani, assembly GCA_039090855.1. Lineage (NCBI taxonomy): Eukaryota > Metazoa > Arthropoda > Arachnida > Araneae > Macrothelidae > Macrothele > Macrothele yani. Next base: position 122,955,259 of record CM077010.1, on the reverse strand, counting down.
TCTCTACATCAGTCAGTAGTGCTAAAATACACATTTTCGTTTTAGGAAGACTAGATGAATCTGAAATGCTCCTACAATCAGGAGGAAGTTTATAATGAGATAGATGTAAAACTGAAACAAAAAGTCATTTTAAGCATGCATATAAGTAATTTTTTTTTGTACCATATATAATGTTTAAGTGAAAGGGTTGACATAAATTTTTCTTAGGGGCTTTAGATTCATCTCTAGTTAGTGGAGATGTAAGAAACTTTAAACATGTGATTGCTTATACTTCCTAGGAACTGCTATAAGGATCACATAAGTGATTCCTAAATTTAGAAAAATCAGTAAAGATTAGGTACATTTTTCTTTAATTGCTAACTTATTCACAGTTTAAGCATAGATTCAAATCTTGTGTACTTGTTTGCTGTGTCATATAAGAAAGTTAACTGTCACTAATCAAAATGTGCATACTGATGTTACTTATTTAAAGCCAGGGAAGCATCTGAAGAGGCAATCATGGATACAAAGGTGCAGTATCAGAGTGAAATCTATGATGAACTGGACAAAAGAAACTACATGGCATTTTAAATTGCAGATGTAAGAAATAAGGCAGTGAAAGGTATCACTCATGTTAGGTAGACAAAAATTAAACTTGGCATGTTAACAAATGGTCAAGGCAAGATGAAAATAATGTATTGAAAGACTATTCACAAGTCCAAAGGTGCTGTGATCACACGAGTCCTGCTCAGGAAAAACAAAATGGAATCCATCACAGGTACTGAAATGAATAATTTCTTCATAGGAAATTATTAAATGAATGGAACTGATCTACGAAACAAAACTATAGTGGCTAAGTGGTATGAGGCACTGGCTTCTAACTGTTTACTCCAGGTGGGTGAGGCATGGATGTTGTGTTTGTCTTAAGGTACTGGCTCTCTATCCTGGAATCAGCGACCCTAAATTAGGGACGAGTGACTGTTTATAGTCTATTAAGATGATCACAGTGTTTGTCGAACTCTCAAACAAAACTATCCATGGTTATAAGTGCAAACACTAAAGTAATGTTCAAAGAATAGTAATTTATTAATTTCTGTCATCAAATGGTGGATATTGTTTTTAAATTAAAATATAATAGGGTATGATTGGTGTTATAAAAAGAAATTTCACATATCTGAGCATTTGGCAATAGCTGGTCCTAGAAAAAATGACTTAAAAGATGGTTTGAGCTGTGTTTCATTTGGAAAGCATTGGTTGTTTATGTGCATGGCTTGACTAAAAAATGAGAGCATTTGAGCAATCATTATATCAATAATATGAGCACTTCACAGAACAACAATATCCTAGATGTGTGCAAGATGTGTGTTAACTAGATAGCTAAGATGGTTAGATACCACGATGGAAGCAGCCAAACAATCCCTGCTTCCATCTTGGTATCTACAACAATTTTTCATCCATGTATCAGGTAGGTCAACAATCTGGAACATTGTTCAAATTCATAAATTATATCTGTTTAGCTTCAGTTACTTGGAACTTATCCTAGGTGGTGTAATGGTAGTATCCTCAAACATTAATCGGGATGATGCAAGGTCAATTCCCATTCTAAGGAAAATTTTCAAGTTTTCTGAAGGATAGCTACATGGGAAACAGTAAAAAATATGGCACCTATGTGCTAACAATGACATTTGTGTATGCCATTCATGTAGTTTTGCAGAATTAATTCATCAGCAGATTTGCTTCCCATTGATCCCTTTAATAAAATTTTTAATTTAACTTGTTTTTCCACTCATAATCTTTTTATTAATACCAGTAATCTCTAGAGTAGCAGATTGGTAAGCATTGCTTCTCTGTGCAGAAGAGCTGAACAGGTTCCACTTTGCTTCAGCGTTAGACTTATTTAAAGTTTATCAAATAGAAGGCATCGCTCTTTCCACGTTTATAAGTGAGTCATGGAAAAATGCATAGAAATTCATCCGTGGACGTGGAAAGGTGATGGCTTCTATTTGATGTTCCTAATCCACGTCAATTGTGTATTTATTATTTGAAGTTGTCTGCTGTAAATTATAATTAGCAATTTGGTAATTCATAAGATCAAGAATTCCACACTTAAAATATTAAAAACATGTGGATGTACATTCAGTGTCATGCAAAAGTTTCTGGTACTAACTGAGCTTAACACGTTCGCTGCCGCTGTGCTATTTCAGCGGCAAGCACTTGGTGCTGGTAAAAAACCTGATCAAATCTCCTGAGATGCCACAAGACGTCATGCGGCACCACGGATGAGCTTCTATGCATTTGGATCAACCTAGCCGTGTGTTCACAACTCATAGCTTTGCATGACTCCACTATTCTAAAATACGAGAATGTATCCATTATTCATATTTGTAATTATAACCTTCAGTAACTTTAGAGATATAAACACGTCTACAGCATATCCTGTAGCTAATAAATTGTAAAATTCTCCAGTCGCAAAAAGATTAAACAATTTGATTGGTTCAATACCTGTAATGTGAATTTTCAGTCGTAGTACACTAGTGAACAGATTTTTTTCGAGACATCAGGAACATCATATATACCGATGTCTAGCTGAAATCTGTTGAGTCAGAGAATGAGAGACAACATCGCATTCTTCATTTTCACTTTCACTGCTGGTCATACTACAGCTACTAAAAGAATACTTTTCTGCATGTGATGACAAGTTATCAAGATCACCTATTTCCACAGTTCTCGCTAATGAACTTTTAGTTGAGACGGACCGGAGATAACCTGTCTGAACATATCCATTGTTTCCACAAAATTAAGCATTGAAGTCAATATAAGTTTCCTTGAGATCCTTTTAGCGTCCTCAATAGACCGCCTGCTTATGTATGAACTTTAAGCAGCTAATGCTTTTTATTGCCACTCAAGCATTTTTTTATTGATAGTTCCCTTCACTGCAAAGCCAGTGACGTTCAAAGGAAAATAAACATTGCAGTGCAAAGTGCACGCTGTGTCTACGGGGAGTCAACTTACTTTCCCTTCCCCAAACCACGTAGAAAAAAATCTGTTACCCCGAAACCGCAGCAATTTTTAAGCAGTTGTGTACTCATTCTCAGTGCCAGTAACTAGAACTTTGTTAGTAAATAGTAACACTGTACTACTGATCCGATTTATTGGCGTAGAAAGTAGACACATTAGCGTTTCCAAGCTTTCGCACATCAACCAGATGGCTTTTTCAAGGAACGTTATTTAGGCTCAATTCCCTACATACCAAATATGTCTTACAAACTCAGAAACACCCTGAAGAAGATGAACTACGGCGTCGGCATCAGGTCTCCTGCATCTTTATATACTTTGCTAAAGGGAAGTAGTGAAAAACCACCTCTCTCTTGCGAAGCAGGTGTTTATGCGATCCCCCTACAGTATCCAGACGGCTCTAAACGGTACTACATTGGAATGACCAAGCGTTCGTTTGGAATCAGAGTCAACAAACATAAAAGAGACGCAAAATACGGTAAAGTAGCCACAGCTCTATCCAGAGAAGTAAAATTCAAGTCCGCTACTCCTATGTGGGATGATATAAAGAAATTAGCTACCTACTCTACTTCTAAAGGTACAGCCATTCGGGAAACCTTGGAAATCATTACCAACAGCGATACTTGCAATGATTGCACCTCATTCGAGTTGCCACGAATTTGGAACCAATTCTTTAAGTAAATCCTTCTGCTTACCAGGATACCGCGCATTCAACCAACATGATGAGTCATCTTTAAATTAATATAACGTCGTATCTATTGTTGTCAAGTCAAGTTTCGATGTTCAAATTGTTAATGCGTTCTATTTTTCAGTTACAGTTTCTGTCTAACTTCCTTGAAAGAGCTATCTGGTTGATGTGCGAAAGCTTGGAAACGTTAATGTGCCTACTTTCTATGCCAATAAATCGGATCACTAGTACAGTGTTACTATTTACTACTTAATTGGTGTACCGTTCCTTGTTATCAATTGGAACTTTGTTGTTAATGACTGTAAGAAATTTTCGCTGCCTAATATCTGGCAAGGTATTTTGCAGAATCGCCTTAACTGTCAAGGTTAACTGTAACCGAAGACAGTGACGGAGATTGAACAAATGACTGCCTGACCAAGGAGAGGAGTTCTTTCCAAAAATTTGCAGAAATTTAAGACTTTACCTAGATAAATCTCATAAAAAAAGTTAACTAGTTTGAATATAGTAATCTAGGAAGCCACATAACAGAGATGAGTTTGATTTACAGATACCTCTCTTCAAGTACCAAAGGTTTTAGGAAGTGAGATATGAAGCCACAATTAAAACGCCTTTTGGCGGTGGCGGTGGCGGCGGCACCTGGGCTCAGTATTGTATGGCACCGTTCGGCATCACGCGGCAGTGAAAGTGTTAACTAGGTAGCTAAGACTAGCATAGATACCAAGCTGGGTCATGAGTTTGTAGAGTTTCACAGGGAGACTGAGAAGCACCACTGAGCAGGTGAGACATATGCAGTAAGATGGAATGTGTCCCACGCCTGATTGGGTGACGTACTCAGCTTCTTAGGCAGGTAGGCATGCCCCAGGCCCAACACGTGTATGTGTGATGTTCATACGAGACAAGACTGCCGGAGCAGAAACTTGTTGTTTGTGTGTTGCTACACCATTACTGGAAAAAAGGGTTGAAAGCAAGTGCTGCAGTGAAGGAATTTGTAGTGTAGCAGGTGAGGGGACAGTGCACCCTGCAATAGCAAGAAAATGTTTCCAATGCTTCTGGTCCAGAGACACAGAGCTTATTGACAAAGCGATGTGTGGGAGACCAATCACCACCAAAGCCCTGTGTCTAGCTGTTGAATATCATCCAGGAACCAGCACCTACAGAGGAGGTCCATGCATCACAAACCACCATGGTTCGTCACCTACACCAGCTCGGTTTTCACTCCAGACATCTGCAAATGGTTCCCCATGAGTTGAGCCCAAAGCAAGCTGAGGAGCATGTCACTCCGTGTCGAGTCTTGCAGCAAAAGCCACATTATGACTGGTTTTGTCAGATAATTGTAACGAATGGTGAGAAGTGGGTCTTCCTATGTTATTCTGGTACCGGAAACCAATGGCCAGGGTACGAGGCTTAAGCAGTGGTTCAAAGAAGGTTTTTTGAAATGAAGACAATGTTCTGTGTATGGTGGAATTTCGAGGGTCCTGTCCACTGGGAGCTTGTGCCACATGGTTAGGTCATCAATGGGAATCTGTATGCTGACCAGCTACAATACATATATGATGTCCTACGCCAGCGCTGCCCCACAAGTTGAACTGAAAGAAGGTCCTGCAATTCGACAACACCCCATGTTTCATAGGTCACGAATTGTCTGCCAGAAAATTCAGGATTTGAATGGTGTCGAAATCGTACCATTCCCAACCTATAACCCAGATCTTGCCCCTTTCAGATTTTCACTTGATTCGTTCCATGGTGCTCTTCTTGTCTGGTAGACAGTTCCATTCCGTGGAGGCTGTGAAAGATGGCATCACTCAGTTTTTGCATTCTGCCCAGTCGCCTGGTATTGCAATGGCATTGCATCTTTGGCTGAACATTGGCGAAGGACCATAGGTACTCTGATGGACTGTATTTTTCCGAATAGCCATATGTGGTCAACATGTTGTATCATACTGAGCATTGTACTCCAAAGCACTATGAACTTATGACTCAGCCTGGTATGTGAAACAGATCCCAATCACTGCCATCTGTAGCAGAGTAAAGTTTGCCAATCTGTTTAATATGAGATTTACTGTATAAATTAAGAGTCAGTATAAACAGAAAATCAAAGTAAGCATTGTCATGGTTCTCCAAAATGAAAAGGGAAAAGCAAACTCAGTGTTGCATTAAAAAAAAATTCTAATGCAAACAATCATGCAAAGACAAAGTGTGGTCAAATTAAGCAAAAATACTGAAAATTTTTCAGTGAATAAAGGGCAGTCTTGAATAGCCCATTGAGTATTCTGTAGCAAAATTCCTAAGCATCAAATTTCAAAAGAACACCCCCCCCCCAAGTGTTGGAGTTCCAGAGGTTGTCAAGAAACTTAACCTATCAGCTGAACTTGCATGTACAATGAGAAATTCAGCATGTAAATAACTATTCATGAAATCTCTTATTAGAACTTTTATTGCCCACATATGAACTTCACAAATTAATCAGGTACTCAAAAGAACAGCATTCTTCATAGTGTACAACTGGACTATTTTTTGTTTGTTTGTTTCACAAAATGAATAAGTCTAAATCAGCAATTTGCCATTTTATATTCTTCTGGTGCAAATTTCTGGCACCACCCTGGTGGTGTAGTGGTCTAAGCACTGGCTTAAAACCATTTGTTGGAGAAAGATCTGGGTACGAATCTCGGTGAGGCATGGATTTTGTGTTTGTCTTACGGCACTGGTTCTCTCCCTTCCCTGCAATCAGTGGCCCTAAATTAGGGATGGGCAACTGCTTATAGCACACTTAATTGCTCACACACTGAACTGCTCGTTAAACCTTCAATAAAAAAATAATAAAAAAATTCTGGCTGTGTACAAAAGTGTAGTTTTTCCTACTCTAACATATAGTACTGAAATATTTGTGCTGCAGAAAAGATATACAGTATGAGCTTTTGTGTACTGAAAAAATATGTAACATACAGGAAGTTTTTTTTGACTCCTTTTAATCATGCTGGAAGCAAAAATGTACTGCATGTTTATGTAAAACAAAACAGCTACAGTAGAAGAGTGGTGAAAATAATTTCTAAAGGGGATTTGTCCAAGTTGAAGGAATGTGTGATGAGGTACTCACTAAGAAGATTTATACCGCCAAACTGGATAGAAACAAAGATGATGGAAGGCAGAGAAAATGAAGGATGGACCAGATTCAAAAATGTCTTCAAGATAAAAATGCACCAAATGATCACTGAATTATGTCCACCCTTATTGAAAGACCCCGCACGGGGATAACTGGTTTTCCAGTTATTTGGGGAGCGGCGCCCCCACGGCCCGAGCTGACCTTGTGACTGGTCACCATCTGATGTCACGCCACCGCTACTTTTTTATTTTGGTGTTTGCAGGGACAGCTGTTCATCCAGCTGTTGGGGAGTCGCGGCCCCACGATCCCGAGCTGGTCTTGTGTCTCGCTTTTCGTTTTTATTTATTTTCTCCACTGGCTAGTTGCCCGTGTTGTGTTCTCTACCTAATCTCTACCACGTTATGTACTAACACCCCGGTCTTGTGGTTTTGTTACCCTCCACCACTAACTGATTTTATTAACCGCTCAGTTCGTAGGTTGCTGAGATTCCGTTAAGGTTCCCTGCCAGGATTTGTCTTCTTTGGATTTCTTTTTTTCCTTTTTAGCTGGTTTGGGTGCTAGACCTACCTGCATGTTTGCCGCGTGCGGAGACCCGTGAGGCGGAAATGGGATGTCTGGCGGCTGAGGTCGCAGGAGACCGGTTAAGTGCCTCCTGTGTACCAACACTCCTCTTCGACCCCGGCTTCGCTGTAAACGGGAGGCTAGAGACTAACCCACCTCTAGTCAGAAGTCTTGTACCAAGTTGTGTACAGGGCTTTAGCGGCTTTTTTGTCGTATGGCACGGCAGGGTGAGCCCGAGGGCTGTGGGATCATGCCAAAGGCGTTGGCATGACGGTACCCGGAGGCCGAAGTGTCCGCCGAGTGCGTGTGATCACAGCCAACGGACTATATTTGCAACTAAGCTCTAGAACTGTGTCTTGCGTCATGTGTTTGGCTTGCGGACCTCCAGTTCTCCCCTGTTGGGCTCGATTGTGGGCGGAGTACGTTGCTGATGAATTTTTTCTTACTCCCATGGGGAAACATAAACCCTCCTCAAAATTTAAAAAACAACAGGATATGGTGATTGATCAGGGGCCAAATTTGCCTCAACCACCTCCCACACATAACACACTGAAGAGAACTTTCGTTGAAAAACGACATCACCGCGACATATCTTTAGATCCAGGTGTTGAGCCGTCAGCTCAGAAACGTCGCATTACACTTGCAGATTCGATACCTCAAGCTACTTTTCTCGTCATTTCTTCTACTGACCAGATGTTGAAACTTTCCTCAAAGTCTCCTTTTTTCATCTCGAAGGCACTTGCGGGTGTTGCTGGCTCTTTGAAGTCAGTGAAGAAGCTACGCTCTGGTGACCTGCTTGTGGAAACTTGCACTCTCTCTCAGAGCAAATCTCTTCTGCAGTTGACCAGACTTCAGGATATTCCAGTTCAAGTGACGGCACATCCGTATCTCAACACCTCCAAGGGAGTCATTTCTGAGCCCGACTTGTTGGTCTGCGATGAAGATGAACTTGTGTGTGAACTTGCTGATCAGGGTGTCATAGCTGCCCGACGCATGACTTTCAGGCGTGATGGCGCGCTGATCAAATCACGAAATGTTATTTTGACTTTTAACAGCCCGAAGGTACCTACTGAAATAAAGGCTGGTTACTTGTTATGTGCAGTTCATCCTTATATACCAAATCCTCTACGCTGTTTTAAGTGCCAGAGGTATGGACATTCCCAGCGGTCCTGTAACAGTGTTGCGAGGTGCGCCAATTGTGGTTCCCGCGACCACGAAGGGACTGGATGCACTTCAGAGCCCTGCTGTGTAAACTGTGGTGACTCCCACGCTGCTTCTGCCAGGTCCTGTTCGAAGTGGAACGACGAGAAGGCGATCCAGCGCCTCAAGACCTTGGAGGGCCTCTCGTACCCTGCTGCCAAGGCCAAGTTGGGTATTCCCAACAACCGACAGCGTACTTTTGCCGCAGTTGTTCAGTCTCAGCCACAACCCGTGCAGCCTTTTGTTCCGCGCCCTGTAGCTCTCGCCGCACTTGCCAAGCGATCTACAGCTGAACAAGCGACACAGGTGGATTTCACCGAGCTCCAGCTTATTCGACCAGCTGCGTCTTCGCCTTCTCTTTGAAGACGCCCGCCTCTTCCGGTTCCCAGCAGACAGCCTGCATGTGCGGAAGACCCGGCCCTCAATCCGCAAAGGTGTGCGGTGTCCATCAAACTGTCTCGGCCTCAGCGAGGTCCCCACCCTCACCCAACATTATGGAAGAACACGGGGGGAGGAGAGTGACAGTTCGTCCCCAGCCTCTACCAGCATTGCAGAGGAACATGGGGGGGAGGAGAGTGACAGTTCGTCCCCGCCCTCTGCCAGCATTGCAGAGGAGTGTGGGGGGGAGGAGAGTGACGGTTCGTCCTTTTTCATTAGTAAATATGTTACTTTTAATAAACTTCATTAACTACCTTTTCTTCACTGCTTTCTTCATACTCTTTTTCAACTTTTACCAAGCCTGTCTGATCTTAATCATTTTCCACGTTTTTAAAAATCTGTGGCTGATCGTTCTTTGTCTGGCGCTCTTTGGCCAAAACCTGGCCCTTGCGCCAATAAAATCCAACAACCAACCAACCAACCAACCCTTATTGAAAGAATTATGACTGCTCGTTGACCATGTAATTTCCAAGAGGGTGCAATTAGTCGACTGATGTAGCATATATAAGGTGCGAGTGGAGCAGTAGGTAGTGAAATTTGGACCGTGATGGGTAAACGGAAGGATTTATCAGACTTTGAGAAAGGACAGATTGTGGGAGCTCGAAGAGAGGGTGTCTCAATTTCCCAAATGGCTGAACTGGTGGGTTGTTATCAGGACTGGCATGAAAACGGTCAAACGACAACCTTGAGGTAAAACAGTGCAAGGTCGTCGTGAGAAGTGAGTGCCAAATCTGGCGACTTGCACAAAAAAAAAAAAAAAAAAAAAACTACAGCGCTGTTCAACAGTTGACTACCCAATACAACAGGAATCAACCCAGAATAGTATCAGTCATGACTATGTGTCGCACGCCTGCACGTATGGTCTATAACAGCAGACCACCCCAACGACATCCTCTCCTAACCACGGTTCATTGGCACAAAATACTTGCCTGGTGCAAAGATCATGCAAGTTGGATGTCGGATGACAGGAAAAAAGTGCGCTGATCTGACGAGACACATTTTTTACTCCACTCCGTTGATGGTCATGTATATATTTGGTGCTAACAACATGAGGCACTTAATCCATCCTGCATGATCTCCGTAGTGCAAGCCAGTTGAGGCAGTTGCATGGTGTGGGGCATGTTTACCTGACAGGAACTTGGATCCCTGGTGCATTTGGAATAACGTATGACTGGTGCCCACTATCATGAATTGCTTGCTGACTCTCTACACTCTGCAATGTTGCACTTTTTCCCAGATGGCAACGGTGTCTTCCTAGATAACAATGCATTGATCCACAGGTCCAATGTTGTGCAGGAATGGTTTAAGGAACACAGCTCAGACTTCCAGCATATCAATTGGTCTCTAAACTCTCCCAATATCAATCCCATAGAACACTTGTGGAACAGCATATCAGGCATCTGAATGCACCGCTCACCTGCATCAAAGGCTGCATTACACACAGCTTGGTTGGCCATCCCAAATGTTTCCAACACCTTAATATAATTGATGCCATGTCAGATAGCTGCTGTACTGAGGGCAAAAGGAGAACCTATGGAGTATTAGATAGGTAGTCATAATTCAGTGATCGTTGAGTGTACATTAAATTGAAATACTAAATATCTGGTGTAAGATGTGTAATGGATATCAGTGAAACTTTCTCTCAAGGTCTGTGTGCCAAGATCATTGTAAATAAAGACTTTTGAAACATTGTTTAAAATCAGAATGCCTTCTTTTCTAAAATGCCAGAAAAGGTACTAAAATGAAATCATTGTGACTTTAACAATGTTCCATGCATCTTAAAATGCCATTATGTAAGGTCAGGGGATGCGTAACATCACAGCCTCTCCTTGACAAATGTCAACCCCGCCTTCTCGTGGTGCATCCTGTTCCCACTAAAGGGGCTCTGACGACCGCCAATAGCGGTATAACTATACCATCAGGATTAGAGGGAAATGCTGTCCCACACTCACCAACTCGTTTGGCCAGTGTGGTGAGTTATGGCCAAACCCCTCCAAAATGGCTCCACAACTTAGATCTTGGCCCTCAGTCACCGGCAGCTGGAATGTACCTGGCCAAGGCAGCGGCCAGTGCGACAAGAAGGCAGAGGGTGCTAAGAATCCCCGGAGGACCGGACTAGGCTGCCATCTGATGCTGACCTTGGCTACATATAATGGACGCTCCCTATCTTCTGATTCAAGGCTTCTTGAGTTGGAAGAGGAACTACAAATGATCAAGTGGGGTATCGTCGGGCTAAGTGAGGTAAGGAGAGAAGGAGAAGATCTCATTGAACTGAAAAGTGGACATCTCTTCTACTATCGTGGGACAGCTAATGGCAGAACTAGTGGTGTTGGATTTATAATAAACAAGAAACTGAAGGATAAAGTTGTAGAAGTTGAAAGTTCCTTTGATAGAGCTGCACAACTCGTTATAAAACTCTCGAGAAGATACAATGCTCAGATTATTCAAACTTATGCACCCACCACAAGTCATCCCGAAGAAGAAATTGAAGAATTTTATGAGGAAATTCGTCATCTAAATAATAAAGGTAAGCAGCACTTGAAGATAATTATGGGAGATTTCAATGCAAAAATAGGGCAACGGAACCAGAATGAAACTTCGGTAGGTAAATTCGGTCACGGCAACAGAAACCAGCGTGGAAATACTCTCGTTGAGTTTGCAGAGGTAGAAGGGTTTTTCATCATGAACTCTTTTTTCAAGAAAAAGCCACACAGGAAATGGACATGGAGACATCCAAATGGAATGACAAGTGAAATTGATTTTATTATGTGTAATAAAAAATTCGTCATAGAAGACTGCAGTGTGCTAAACAAGTTCAACACATGTAGTGACCATAGATTGGTGAGATGTAAGATGCACCTCAACACTAAACTCGAATGTGGCAAGCTCATAAGACAAACAAAATGTATTGACATAACCAACCTTAAAAAACACCATAATACCTTCAAGTTGGAACTGAAGAACAGATTCTCTGCTTTAGAATGCCTAACATCAGAAGAAATGGATATTTCTGAAGTTAACAGAAAAGTAACCAAAGCTCTTATGGAAACAGCAACAAAATTAGCTGGGTCTAAGAACAAGTTGCATGTGAACAAATTATGAGGAAAAACCAAAATGTTGATGCAAAAAAGAAGAGAGATGAGGACAACTAAAGAAGATGTGACTTCCAAAGTGGAATACATAGAGCTGTGCAAGACAGTACAAAAAAGTATCACTGAAGACTTAAGGAAATGCAACTGTGAACTAGTGAGGAAAGCAATTGAAAACAACCAAAGCCTAAAGATAGCAAAGGGACATCTCAGTAACGGAAGAAAGCAGATTATGGCACTGAGAAAAGAAGATGGTTCTGTAACAAGAAATAGAGGCGAAATTTTGACAAGAGTGAAAGATTTCTACTCCAAATTATATGAAAGGGATGATACATGTACTCCAGACATCATGAAAGGTACCAGTACCAGAGTTCTTCCAGTACTCTCAGCAGAAGTTGCACTTGCAATCAAGAACATGAAGCGGGGAAATCTCCAGGAGAAGATGGAATTACTGTAGACATCATACAAGAAGCAAGTGGAGAAATCGAAACAGTACTCCCCCAAATTTTCACTCGATGCCTTAATGAAGTGAAGATTCCTGAGGATTGGAACAACACTACAATGATCCTGCTTCATAAAAAAGGTGACATTGAGGATCTCAGGAACTACAGACCTATCGGCCTCCTATCAGTGGTTTATAAAATCTTCACTAAAGTTCTTTCACACCGCTTGAAGGTAACACTGGACATGGCTCAACCAAGAGAAGAAGCTGGATTCAGGAGTGGCTATAGCACAATAGATCATATCCAGGTACTGGGAGAACTAATTCAAAGAGCGAGGTAATATGAACTTCCATTGTGCATGGCTTTTATCGATTATGAAAAAGCCTTTGATTCGGTGAAACCATAAGCAGTTACAATGGCTCTGAAATCCTGCGGTATTGAAGATGCATACATTAATATTATTAATAACATTTATGAAAATGCAAGTGCAAAGATTCGGCTGTTTGAAAATACAACACACATAAAAATTGGAAAGGGAGTGAGACAAGGTTACACCATATCTCCGAAGCTCTTTAATGCCACATTGGAAAATGTCTTTCAATCTCTGAACTGGGAAAACAAAGGCATAAAGATTAATGGAGATTATCTAATCCACCTTCGTTTCGCTGATGACTTAGTCAGTTTTGCAAGTACCCCATCAGAGCTGCAGAGTATGATCCAGGAACTTGGTGACAAGAGTAAAGAATTGGGATTAAAAATGAACTTTCAGAAGACAAAAGTGATGTTCAATGCTTTTTCAAGTAATGAAGATTTATCGATTGATGGAGAAAAGCTGGAGATAACAGACACATACGTTTATATTGGACAGCAGATATCAAGTGAGGGTCACATTGATGAAGAAATTAATTGGCGTACAAAACTTGCCTGGAGAGCTTTTGGAAGAAACAGCATAATTTTCAAGAGCAATATGCCATTATGTCTTAAAAGAAATGTGTTTGATCAATGCATCCTTCCAGTGCTTACATATGGTGCAGAGACGTGGACCTTAACTAAAAGAGACATACAAAGGCTGCAGACAACTTAAAGTAGCATGGAGAGGTGCATGCTTGGTGTAACCAGGAGAGATAAGAAGAGGAACTCGTGGATCCGAAAAATGACAAGAGTGGAAGATATCATGATCAGTGTTAAATCCATGAAATGGCAATGGGCTGGACATACTGCCAGAAGGACAGACCATCGATGGACAGCCGAAATTTTAGATTTGATTCCAAGGGACAGGAAAAGACCCAGAAGAAGACCACATGGGAGATGGGTGGATGAAATTCGAAAGTATGTGGGAGCGATATGGAGGAGACTGGCACAAGACAGACCGTTGTGGAGGAAACTTGGGGAGACCTTAGTCCAGCAGTGGATTGATAATGGTTGACAATGATTATGATGATGATGATATGCAATTTAAATTCAAAGACCTGAACTAAACCTGTGCAAAACCTCAAACTCAGTATCAGATAATAAAACCGACTGACAAGAAATAAATAATCAAATGTATGGACAGTCTGCATCAGAAAAGTTGCTCCTAATAAGGACCGGTGCTTTCCTGAAGAAGATGGTCCATACATTTGATTAGCCTATTTTATTTCTTGATGGCCAGTTTTATTCCCGAATACTCAGTTTTAGGGTTTGCACAGGTTTAGTTCAGGCTTTTGAATTTAAATTGCATATCTGGCCAAGCTGTATAGTCTGCTGCTGTAGTGCCTCCATTAGTTGTGGCTTTGCTGATATTTGTGTTGGCGAGTTTTTAAAATTCATTTCTTAGAGTTTTATGCTTAATCTCCAGTCATTTTTTGTTTATTTGTAATACATCAGCTTTCTTTCATTGTATTTTTAATTTCTTTGTCAATGTTTTCTTCAGTTATATTGGATGGATTTTATTTGCCGTTTTATGATACATATACAGTATATATATATTAGGGTGGGTCGAAAAAAGCGAATTTTCGAGTATCGAATTCTTATAGTGCAGAAAAGTTGCGTATTCTCATGCTAATAAACGGAAAAATATTGAAAAAAGTCCTATGTTTAATCTTTAGTTCGCGCAAAGGGCCTAAAGTTTGAAAAACAAATGACAAAAAACAACAAATATTACATTAACACTCAAATTTTACAGATTAAGTTTTTCGACTTCTAATAGCATGAAAGTACTTCATTTTAGTTGCCTGATAATAGAAAAAATATTTTTTTAAATCGCGCGCTACATTTTGAGTTCGCGCATAAGGCCTATAAAGTTTGCGAAATTTGGTCAAAAATTTATATTTCTACAGTTTTACAAACAGACGCACTGTTGTATTAAAAATATATACAAGGCCATTTTTTTTACTAATTTGTTCCTGTGAGTGATTTTATATATTCAACTTTGATCCGAATACATCACCTTTCAGCTCTTCGCCCATTTCGCAAAATTATTTATGCTGAAATGACCCAGAACTCACCACGTGGAGGTGGCTGCAATTCGAGTTCCACCCACGCCCTACTCAACCATCCAACCATTCAGGGCGAGGTAAATTATATTGGTTCTTCACTATCAGTCATGGGCGTTTTTTTGAAATCAGATTTTTGGTCGAATTTTGGCATCGAAGATTGTGAGTGCAAAGTTGCTGTAATGTAGCCATCTCTGTTATCTTGTCCCCACACTTTTCTGGTGGACTCTGTCACAAGTTTTATGAATCTTTCAACTGCTTGGGTATGGCAGGGAAAGTTTAAAAATTCAAACTCAGGCAGAGTTTTATTTTGAAGAAATGATGAAATATTCTCTGTTTTTTTCTTAAGTTTCACTGTTTCTTTTCTATCCAAACTGCCAATGCAGCTGATACTGGCTGTTGGCTGATCATATATAAACTCTCTCTCCATGGGTTGGATCTTTTTGTCTTTTTCACACTTACATTCTACAACTACAGGACAGTCATGGGCACTTGCCTTTTCCCCACATACACAAAAAAATGTCATAGCACACTTACACGCTGCAATATCAAATAATTTTGATTTCGTTTCAGCTATGAATTCATCTATTTTTTTCTTATAACTGTCTTTTTCGTGGTCTCGGTTGTACGATTTTCTTAAATTATAATATGCATCATGGTACGCTTTTATCATTTGCACATACCGAGTATGAGTCACTACTGCAATGGAGGCTTTACGATATATCTTCTCTATTTGAGTAGCAACATAATCGGTTATTGTTGAAAATGCAATTTTTTCTTTGAATCCAATGATATTGAAAGTTTATTGCTTTTTTCTAAGCAACTCAGTAGCACGTCCTCGCATGTTGGTAGGTTTGTTTCACTTAGTTCTTTGGGCAAACCGAACAGAGCACAGCAGTGCGACTGTCTTGTCACCAACATTTTTTTCTGAGTCACTATCTCACAACCACTATCAACGTCACAAGAAAAACACTCAAATGTAGCGAAACCAAGCTACATTTGCCGCAACACTATGTGAGGTACCTGTTTAGACACACCAGTAACGCTGTGACGAGACGCTATCACGCTGGAAGCCGAGTAGCAACTGATCAGACAAAAGTCATCGCACCAGGGGGAGACTCGGACTCACACGCGTCGCAACAGGTCTGTTTAATGTAAAGCTCGCTGAGTATATCACAGCACGATCAGAATAACTTGAATTAGCGTGTTTCATTGTGATTTAGGATTACTAACACAAATAACACGCAATGATTATCTCATATCTTG
Source organism: Macrothele yani (assembly GCA_039090855.1). Lineage (NCBI taxonomy): Eukaryota > Metazoa > Arthropoda > Arachnida > Araneae > Macrothelidae > Macrothele > Macrothele yani. The sequence goes on along the minus strand of CM077010.1, from coordinate 122,939,006 downwards.
TACTTTGTACAACAGTGCATCTGTTTGTAAACCTGTAGAAATATCAATTTTTGAACAAATTTCGGAAATTTTATAGGCCTTATGCGCGAACTCAAAATGTAGCGCGCAATTTTTTAAAATATTTTTTCTATCATATCAGGCAACTAAAATGAAGTACTTTCACGCTATTAGAAGTTGAAAAACTTAATCTGTAAAATTTGAGCGTTAATGTAATATTTATTGTTTTTTGTCATTTTTTTCAAACTTTAGGCCCTTTGCACGAACTAAAAGATTAAACATAGGGATTTTTTCAATATTTTTCCGTTTATTAGCATGCAAATACGCAACTTTTCCGCACTATTAGAATTTGATACTTGAAAATTCCTTTTTTCTACCCACCCTAACATATATATACATACAGGGTGATCGAAAAGTTCCCACACCCTGTATATTCACTGTTGGCCACCCAAAATGCAACACCAAGAAGGAAGCATCAGACTGGCCTGAAATTCGCAGCATGCGTCGCACGCGACAGGACATGCAAGCTGTTAGCATTGCAGGGCATATGCAAATCATATGCGCCCGGCACATCACCGAGAAGCACTATAAGATGTGTGCACAAAAGGCGGGGTGTAAGTTGTGGAAGTGTGTGGTGCTGCCGGACCTGTGCGTAGGAAGCTTCCTGATGCCTCGTCGCAGAGTATGGCAGTCATTCCAGCACGTTTCCGAGTTTGACAGAGGATGAATAGTGGCTTATCGTGACACCGGTTTATCATACCGAGACATCGGCGCCCGTGTGGGACGACATCCAACCACAGTGAGGTGAGTATGGATTCGGTGGGTGCAGGAGGGAGGGACGGACCGACGTGAGTGATTGCTGCAGCCGCGGCACACCACCAAACAAGAAGACTGGCATGTTGTGCGGCGAGCATTGACGGCTCGCACCGCCACATCACGAACGTTAGCGCAGGAATTAGGGTGTGTTACACAACAACCTGCATCAGCACGTACCGTTCGACGTCGTCTGCAGGAGCGGGGACTTGTGCACGCCGCCCATTGCTCCAATTACCATTGGCATTACACCACCGGCGAATGCGGCGGCAGTGGGCCGTTGAACGCCGTTCCTGGACTACGGAATGGCACGACATTGTCTTCTCCGACGAATCCCGCTTCTGCCTGCTACACCACAGTGGTAGGATCCGCGTGTGGCGGCACCGCGGCGAGATACTGTATGACGCCTGCATTATGCATCGTCGTATCGGTGCGTCGCCTGGCGTTATGCTTTGTGGCGCAATTGGATATGACACCCGCACCCCTCTGGTTTGCATCACTGGTACACTCAACAGCCACTGCTACATCTCCGACGTTTTGGAGCCTGTTGTCCTCGCTTACTTGCAGTACCTGCCAGCCGCCACGTTTCATTAGGGACAACGTGTGCCCGCACGGGGCTCGCATCGCACAACAATTCTTCACGGCCTACCAGGTGTCACTGCTGCCGTGGCCCATCTGTTCTCCCGATATGTCGCTCATCGAACACGCCTGGCCGCTGATCGGCAACTGAGTGGCCCGGCAAGCACCACCCGTGGCTACGCCTAATGAACCGTTGCAACGTGTGGAAGCAGCCTGGACCGACATACCCCAAGCCCACATCCAAAGCCTCTTTCGTTCGATGCCGCGGCATTTAGCGTCTGTTATTGCCAGCCATTGGGGCCACACAAACTATTGATGTCTGCGTGTTCCGCAAGTCACGCGGGCCTGTAAGCTCAATCGTTTCATCTTTGTATATGTTGTTATGTGTCCAGTAAATCTGGCTTTGCTATCTCGTGTCCGTCTCGGTGTTGCATTTTGGGTGGCCAGCAGTGTATATATATATACAGGGTGATCGAAAAGTTCCCGAACTCTGTATATATCATCATCATCATTGTCAACCATTATCAATCCACTGCTGGACAAAGGTCTCCCCAAGTTTCCTCCACAATGGTCTGTCTTGTGCCAGTCTCCTCCATGTCGCTCCCGCATACTTTCGAATTTCATCCACCCATCACCCATGTGGTCTTCTTCTGGGTTTTTTCCTGTCCCTTAGAAACCACTCTAAAATTTCGGCTGTCCATCGTTGGTCTGTCCTTCTGGCAGTATGTCCAGCATATTGCCATTTCATGGATTTAACTCTGATCATGATGTCTTCCACTCTTGTCATTTTTCGGATCCACGAGTTCCTCTTCTTATCTCTCCTGGTTACACCAAGCATGCACCTCTCCCTGCTTTTTGAGTTGTCTGCAGCCTTTGTATGTCTCTTTTAGTTAAGGTCCACGTCTCTGCACCATACGTAAGCACTGGAAGGATGCATTGATCAAACACTTTTCTTTTAAGACATAATGGCATATTACTCTTGAAAATTATGCTGTTTCTTTTAAAAGCTCTCCAGGCAAGTTTTGTCCGCCGATTAATTTCTTCATCAATGTGACCCTCACTTGATATCTGCTGTCCAATATAAACGTACATGTCTGTTATCTCCAGCTTTTCTCCATCAATCGATAAATCTTCATTTCGTGTAAAAGCATTGAACATCACTTTTGTTTTCTGAAAGTTCATTTTTAATCCCACATCTTTACTCTTGTCAGCAAGTTTTTGGATCATACTCTGCAGCTCTGATGGGGCAGTTGCAAAAATGACTATGTCATCAGCAAAATGAAGGTGGACTAGATAATCTCCATTAATCTTTATCCCTTTGTTTTCCCAGTTCAGTGATTGAAAGACATTTTACAATGTGGTGTTAAAGAGCTTTGGAGATATGGTGTCACCTTGTTTCACTCCCTTTCCATTTTTTATGTGTGCTGTATTTTCAAACAGCCGAATCTTTGCACTTGCATTTTCATAGATGTTATTAATAATATTAATGTATGCATCTTCAATACCGCAGGATTTCAGAGCCATTGTAACTGCTTATGGTTTCACCGAATCAAAGGCTTTTTCATAATCGATAAAAGCCATGCACAATGGAAGTTCATATTACCTCGCTCTTTGAATTAGTTCTCCCAGTACGTGGATATGATCTATTGTGCTGTAGCCACTCCTGAACCCAGCTTGTATCTCTCGGTTGAGCCATGTCTAGTGTTACCTTCAAGCGGTGTGAAAGAACTTTAGTGAAGATTTTATAAACTGCTGATGGGAGGCTGATAGGTTTGTAGTTCCTGAGATCCTCAATGTCACCTTTTTTTATGTAGCAGGATCATTATAGTGTTGTTCCAATCCTCAGGAATCTTCACTTCATTAAGGCATCGAGTGAAAATTTGGGCGAGTACTGTTTCGATTTCTCCACTTGCTTCTTGTATGATGTCTACAGTAATTCCATCTTCTCCTGGAGCTTTTCCCCGCTTCATGTTCTTGATTGCATGTGCAACTTTGGCTGGGAGGACTGGAAGAACTCTGGTACCTTCCATGATGACTGGAGTACATGCATCATCCCTTTCATGTAACTTGGAGTAGAAATCTTTCACTCTTGTCAAAATTTTGCCTCAATTTCTTATTACAGAACCATCTTCTTTTTACAGTGCCATAATCTGTTTTCATCCCTTACTGAGATGTCCCTTTGCTATCTTTAGGCTTTGGTTGTTTTCAATTGCTTTCCTCACTAGTTCACAGTTGAATTTCCTTACGTCTACAGTGATACTTTTTGTACTGTCTTGCATAGCTCTATGTATTCCACTTTGGAAGTCACTTCTTCTTTAGTTGTCCTCATCTCTCTTCTTTTTTGCATCAACATTTTGGTTCTTCCTGATAATTTGTTCACGTGCAACTTGTTCTTAGACCCAGCTAATTTTGTTGCTGTTTCCATAAGAGCTTTGGTTACTTTTCTGTTAACTTCAGAAATATCCACTTCTTCTGATGTTAGGCCTTCTAAAGCAGAGAATCTGTTCTTCAGTTCCAACTTGAAGGTATTATGCTGTTTTTTAAGGTTGGTTATGTCCATAGATTTTGTTTGTCTTATGAGCTTTCCACGTTCGAGTTTAGTGTTGAGGTGCATCTTACATCTCACCAATCTATGGTCACTACCTGTGTTGAACTTGTTTAGCACACTGCAGTCTTCTATGACGAATTTTTTGTTACACATAATAAAATAAATTTCACTTGTCGTCCCATTTGGATGTCTCCATGTCCATTTCCTGTGCAGCTTTTCTTGAAAAAGAGTTCAAGATGAAAAACCCTTCTGCCTCTGCAAACTCAATGAGAGTATTTCCACGCTGGTTTCTGTTGCAGTGACCGAATTTACCTACTGAAGTTTCATTCTGTTGCCGTTGCCCTATTTTTGCTTTGAAATCTCCCATAATTATCTACAAGTGCTGCTTACCTTTATTATTTAGATGACAAATTTCCTCATAAAATTCTTCAATTTCTTCTTCAGGATGACTTGTGGTGGGTGCATAAGTTTGAATAATCTGAGCCTGGTATCTTCTCGAGAGTTGGATAACGAGTCGTGCAGCTCTGTCAGAGGAACTTTCTACTTCTACAACTTTATCCTTCAGTTTCTTGTTTATTATAAATCCAACACCACTAGTTCTGCCGATAGTTGTCCCACGATAGTAGAAGAGATGTCCACTTTTCAGTATAATGAGATCTTCTCCTTTTCTCTTTACCTCACGTATCCCGACGATGTCCCACTTGATCCTTTGTAGTTCCTCTTCCATTTCAAGAAGCCTTGAATCAGAAGATAGGGAGCGTCCATTATACGTAGCCAAGGACGGCATCAGATGGCAGTCTAGTCCGGTCCTCCTGGGATTCTTAGCACCCTCTGCCTTCACGTCGCACTGGCCGCTACCTTGGCCAGGTCCATTTCAGCTGCCGGAGACTGAGGTCCAAGACTTAAGTTGTGGAGTCATTTTGGAGAGGTTTGGCCATAACTCACCACGCTGGCCAAGTGGGTTGGTGAGTGTGGGATAGCATATCCCTTTAATCCTGATGGTATAGTTATACCACTATTGGCGGTCGTCAGAGCCACTTTAGTGGGAACAGTATGCACCACGAGGAGGCGGGGTTGACATTTGTCTAGGAGAGGCTGTGATGTTACGCATCACCTGACCTTACATTCCATATATAAGGTCAGGTGATGCATAACATCACAGCCTCTCTTTGACAAATATCAACCCCACCTTATCGTGGTGCATCCTGTTCCCACTAAAGGGGCTCTGAAGACTGCCAATAGCGGTATAACTATAAAATGACTCCACAACTTAAATCTTGGCCCTCAGTCTTCTGCAGCTGGAATGTACCTGGCCAAGGCAGCGGCCAGTGTGACATGAAGGCAGAGGGTGCTAAGAATCCCCGGTGGACCGGACTAGGCTGCCATCTGATGCTGACCTTGGCTACGTATAATGGACGCTCCCTATCTTCTGATTCAAGGCTTCTTGAGTTGGAAGAGGAACTACAAAGGATCAAGTGGGACATTGTCGGGCTAAGTGAGGTAAGGAGAAAAGGAGAAGATCTCATTGAACTGAAAAGTGGACATCTCTTCTACTATCATGGGACAACTACCGGCAGAACTAGTGGTGTTGAATTTATAATAAACAAGAAACTGAAGGATAAAGTTGTAGAAGTTGAAAGTTCCTCTGACATAGCTGCACGACTCGTTATCCAACTCTCGAAAAGATACCAGGCTCAGATTATTCAAACGTATGCACCCACCAGAAGTCATCCTGTAGAAGAAATTGAAGAATTTTATGAGGAAATTCATCATCTAAATAATAAAGGTAATCATCACTTGAAGATAATTATGGGAGATTTCAATGCAAAAATAGGGCAACGGCAACAGAATGAAACTTCAGTAGGTAAATTCGGTCACGGCAACAGAAACCAGCGTGGAAATACTCTCGTTGAGTTTGCAGAGGCAGAAGGGTTTTTCATCTTGAACTCCTTTTTCAAGAAAAAGTCACACAGGAAATGGGCATGGAGACATCCAAATGGGACGACAAGTGAAATTTATTTTATTATGTGTAACAAAAAATTCGTCATAGAAGACTGCAGTGTGCTAAACAAGTTCAACACAGGCAGTGACCATAGATTGGTGAGATGTAAGATGCACCTCAACACTAAACTCGAATGTAGCAAGCTCATAAGACAAACAAAATGTATTGACATAACCAACCTTAAAAAACACCATAATACCTTCAAATTGGAACTGAAGAACAGATTTTCTGCTTTAGAAGGCCTAACATCGGAAGAAGTGGATATTTCTGAAGTTAACAGAAAAGTAACCAAAGCTCTTATGGAAACAGCAACAAAATTAGCTGGGTCTAAGAACAAGTTGCATGTGAACAAATTATCAGGAAAAACCAAAATGTTGATGCAAAAAAGAAGAGAGATGAGGACAACTAAAGAAGATGTGACTTCCAAAGTGGAATACATAGAGCTGTGCAAGACAGTACGAAAAAGTATCACTGAAGACTTAAGGAAATTCAACTGTGAACTAGTGAGGAAAGCAATTGAAAACAACCAAAGCCTAAAGATAGCAAAGGGACATCTCAGTAAGGGAAGAAAACAGATTATGGCACTGAGGAAACAAGATGGTTCTGTAACAAGAAATAAAGGCGAAATTTTGACAAGAGTGAAATATTTCTACTCCAAATTATATGAAAGGGATGACACATGTACTCCAGACATAATGAAAGGTACCAGTACCAGAGTTCCTCTAGTCTTCCCAGCAGAAGTTGCACATGCAATCAAGAACATGAAGCGGGGAAAGCTCCAGGAGAAGATTGAATTACTGTAGACATCATACAAGAAGCAAGTGGAGAAATTGAAAGAGTATTCGCCCAAGTTTTCACTCGATGCCTTAATGAAGTGAAGATTCCTGAGGATTGGAACAACACTACAATGATCCTGCTACATAAAAAAGGTGACAATGAGGATCTCAGGAATTACAGACCTATCAGCCTCCTATCAGTGGTTTATAAAATCTTCACTAAAGTTCTTTCACACCGCTTGAAGGTAACACTGGACACGGCTCAACCGAGAGAACAAGCTGGATTCAGGAGTGGCTACAGCACAATAGATAATATCCACGTACTGAGAGAACTAATTGAAAGAGCGAGGGAATATGAACTTCCATTGTGCATGGCTTTTATCGATTATGAAGAAGCCTTTGATTCGGTGAAAGCATCAGCAGTTACAATGGCTCTGAAATCCTGCGGTATTGAAGATGCATACATTAATATTATTAATAACATCTAGGAAAATGCAAGTGCAAAGATTCGGCTGTTTGAAAATACAATACACATAAAAATTGGAAAGGGAGTGAGACAAGGTGACACCATATCTCCAAAGCTCTTTAATACCACATTGGAGGGTGTCTTTCTGTCACTGAGCTGGGAAAACAAGGGGATAAAGATAAATGGAGATTGTCTAACCCACCTTCGTTTTGCTGATGACATAGTCATTTTTGCAACTACCCCATCAGAGAAGCAGAGTATGATCCAGGAACTTGGTGACAAGAGTAAAGAATTGGGATTAAAAATGAACTTTCAGAAGACAAAAATGATGTTCAATGCTTTTTCAAGTATTGAAGATTTGTCGATTGATGGAGAAAAGCTGGAGATAACAGGCACGTACGTTTATCTTGGACAGCAGGTATCAAGTGAGGGTCACATTGATGAAGAAATTAATCGGCGTGCCAAACTTGCCTGGAGAGCTTTTGGAAGAAACAGCGTAATTTTCAAGAGCAATATGCCATTATGTCTTAAAAGAAAAGTGTTTGATCAATGAATCCTTTCCGTGCTTACGTATGGTGCAGAGACGTGGACCTTAACTAAAAGAGACATACAAAGGCTGCAGACAACTCAAAGTAGCATGGAGAGGTGCATGCTTGGTGTAACCAGGAGAGATAAGAAGAGGAACTCGTGGATCCGAAAAATGACAAGAGTGGAAGACATCATGATCAGAGTTAAATACCTGAAATGGCAATGGGCTGGACATACTGCCAGAAGGACAGATCATCGATGGTCAGCCGAAATTTTAGATTGGATTCCAAGAGACAGGAAAAGACCCAGAAGAAGACCACATGGGAGATGGGTGGATGAAATTAGAAAGTATGCAGGAGTGACATGGAGGAAACTGGCACAAGACAGACCGTTGTGGAGGAAACTTGGGGAGACCTTTGTCCAGCAGTGGATTGATAATGGTTGACAATGATGATGATGATGATATATATACACATGGTGATCAAAAATTTCCTGAACCCACCCTAATTTGAACAATTTTTATTAACATTATAATAATAAAATTTTTATTAACATAACGATACATAAAGTTTACTACCAGCTGTGATACATCTCCCATCAATTTTGAGCAACTGATGTTGATCTAAAAGGTGCTGAAAATAACCTTTGTGTTGCTGGAGGCAAATATCCATGCAGCAGCACAGGTTTTTTTGTAACGCATTTCAGCATAGATGGTGTGATTTCCGCTGTAGCCTGAATAATATTTGTTTTCAAGGACTGCAGGTAATGCGATTTTTTTTGCATAAACACAGTCCTTTAAATATCCCCACATTAAAGAAACAATTAAAAAAAAACTTTATTTCGAAAAGAAAACATTGTTCAATAAGCCCTTGAGAGAGATATTTCCTATCTGAGGTTGAGAGACCCGAACCCTCAGCGCTCTGCGCCTTTTGTCAGGTGAAAAAGAGGAATATTAGATATTTGGGAACAGATTTCCCTGATAGAATAGTACGAAAGAAAAGTATGGAAATATTAGAGGAGAGGGAGTAGACGGTTACCCGTTAAGAAGTGAAGTTGTAAGCTGCCCTACGTACTTACCTGTAACAACAAGCCATTTCAAGTGATATTTCTCTCCGCAGAAAAATGCCCGGTACACCTGTGCCACAGAAGAGCACAGGGGGAAAGGAAGGAAAGGACACGGGAAAGGGGAACCTGGAAAAAAAAAAAACATCACACACAGAACATCTTTCCCAGAGAAAATCGTCTTTGAACACCGGGTAAGACAAAACTGGCTATTTGCTCAGTGTTGCTCGCCAGCCAATGAGAGAAAAGATTTTTCCCCATTGGTTTACAGAATTTTTTCACAGGTTTACTTTTGTTGCTTCTTGACAGGCATGTCAGAGTAATCATAGCTGAGGTGGTGTGATCACAAAATTACACCGATCGAGGTTTAAGATACTCGTTTAGAGTATGCAACATTTTGCTCGGCCCTTAAAAGAGCCTTTTTTTTTTTTTTTAATTTTTTTTTTTTTTGTTTTGTTTTGTTTTTTAATCAGGGAAAAACAACAACAAATTTTAACATAAAAGGCAAGACCAACAATACCTTGTTTTTTTAGGGGCAGAGATATTTAGTACAAAAGAGATAAATCTTTTATGCAACATTTTGCTCGGCCCTTAAAAGAGCCTTTTTTTTTTTTTTTTTTTTTTTTTTGTTTGTTTTTTTTAATCAGGGAAAAACAACAACAAATTTTAACATAAAAGGCAAGACCAACAATACCTTGTTTTTTTTAGGGGCAGAGATATTTAGTACAAAAAAGATAAAATCTTTTATGCAACATTTTGCTCGGCCCTTAAAAGAGCCTTTTTTTTTTTTTTTTCTCATTTTTAATTTAACTAGGTTTCTTCACATGGGTGAAGTATGTTTTCAAAACAGAGTACGGCTCTTAGAGGAGCCCCCTTCTTCTTCTTTTTTTTTTTATTTAACGAGATTTATTCACATGTGTGAAGTAAATTTGCAAATCAGAGTAAGGCCCTTAAAAGAGCCTTTTTTTCTTTTTACTCATTTTTAATTTAACTAGGTTTCTTCACATGGGTGAAGTATGTTTTCAAAACAGAGTACGGCTCTTAGAGGAGCCCCCCCCCCTTCTTCTTTTTTTTTTTTTTTATTTAACGAGATTAATTCACATGTGTGAAGTAAATTTGCAAATCAGAGTAAGGCCCTTAAAAGAGCCTTTTTTTTTTTTCTCATTTTTTATTTAACAAGGTTCCTTTTCAAAACAGAGTACGGCTCTTAGAGGAGCCCCCCCCCCTTCTTTTTTTTTTTTTTTATTCAACGAGATTTATTCACATGTGTGAAGTATATTTGCAAATCAGAGTACGGCCCTTAAAAGAGCCTTTTTTTTTTTTTTTTTTTTATCAGAAATTCTTCTTAGGTGAGAAATACCCTCTAAACACTAGTCCCAATTATTGTTATTTTTTTTGCTAGGGTAGCTGTGAATTGGGTTCATTTCTGGAACTTTATTCAAGATAGTTTTTGGCCTTTTATAACTGTCAGTTTCATTGACAGTATAGTTAATGGCCGCTCTGACCAGAGGATTAGGATGAATCTTAGCTTTTTCATAGTATCTATAAGCTAAGTCATACATCGTGTAATGGATGGAATTAATATTTAGCATGCTTCGGATAGCATGGTTTGAAGTTCTTCCATCAAGTCCAACCATATATCGTAGGGTTTTATTTTGAAATGAGGTAATCTTATTTTTCTGCTGTTTGTTGCAGTTATCCCAGATAGGACAGGCATAAGTAATAACAGGGCTGATACAGGCTTTCCATATCAAAGTTTTGTTTTTCCTGCTAAGCCTTTTATTTTTTATTATTGGCTGGAGACTTCCTCTGATCTTAAGAGATTTGGACACAGTTTCTTTAATATGCTTGTTCCAGTTTAGGTTGTGGTCCATAAAAAGTCCTAAATATTTAACATCATTTACCCAAGGTATTTTTTTTTATACATTTCTATTTCAAAGTCTGGATTGTGATTGCATTTAATCCTAGAAAATAGAATTGCTTGAGTTTTTTCGGTATTGATTTTAATTTTCCAATCTAAGAAATATTTCTCAAGTTTTTCAACATAATGTTGCAACATGAAAGTTGCTTGATTTTTATTTTTGGAAGTATAAGCGAGTGCAGTGTCATCAGCATAGAGAGCTGTAGTCAGATTCCTGTTATTTTAGTTGGGAAAGTCTGACGTAAAGATAGAATACAGCGTTGGTGCGAGTACACTGCCTTGAGGTACACCAGCTTCGATTTTTTTTTTTTTTTAACGATTTTTTCCCATTGATTTTTACACAGAATGTTCTGTTAGTGAGGTATGATTTGATTATATGTATAATCCAGGGTGGGAAATCATGTGCTATTAGCTTGTAGATAATTGCCTCATGTGGGCATTTATCGAATGCTTTTGCCACATCCAGAAATATGGCTGCTGTGTGTTCCTTTTTTATAATTCCTTCAGCACATTTTTCAGTTATTCTAGAGAGTTGGTGCACCGTGGAGTGTTTATCTCTAAAACCTCCTTGAGTAAATGGAATTACTGGGAATTCCTCACAGAATTGTTGCATTCTAATAAGAATTATTTTTTCAAAGATTTTTCCCATGGTTGGAAGCAACGAAATCGGTCTGTGATTTTCAGGAATTGCCGGGTTTTTGCCTGGCTTGGGTAATAGTATTACCTCTGCTGTCTTCCAAATATCAGGGAATAATTTATTTTAATGGCACAATTGTATATTTTAGTAAGGGTTTGCACATATTCTTCCGGTAATGTTTTCATAATTTTATTATTTATGCCATCATTGCCTGGTGCCTTTTTATTTTTAAGATTATTAATATGAAACCTAACTTCCCTTTCACTGATGGGTAGTGGTTTTTCAAAGTCAGGAGGAACAAAAATTTTTTTTTTGGCCCTTAAGAGACCTTTTTTTATTTCTTATCTTTTCAGTTTCTGGCGTTCCGGACCCGCGAGAGGTCGTAGCACCTTTAACTTGTCTATCGGACGTAAAAGAGGCCATAGCATTTTCTACTTTTGGCTGCTGTTTTCTATGCCTTGTGCTTCTATTTTTTTTAAAAGAGACTTTCTGTTTGCTTTTAATTGGGGATGTTAATACAGGTTTTTTTTTACTAGTAAATTCTTCATAGAGTTGTGCACTTTGGGCGATGACTCTAGAATTTTCTACATCCTCCGCGTGTCTAAAATAAGTATTCAGGGCCTTTTTCATTTTAATGGCTACATCAGTGTCAGAGATGTCATTTATTTTAAACTGTTTTTCTAGTGAGTTTGCAAAAATTTCTGCTTTTTCTTCGTCAGTTCTAACTACCGTCCCATCTTCTTTTTGAAGGGGTGGGAGTAATTTGACATTTTTATTTTGCAAGCTCGACGTAAGATTCCATAGAGTCATTTTGGTTTTTTTATCCGAATTTTCAGAGTAGTCAATATGAGCCTCCTCTAATACTTGACCCCATGACCCATTCTCGAATTTTCTGATTTCTCTTTTAATTTGTCTATTTATGCAGCAATAAAGGTCATAGAACGTTTTATTTCTTGTTCTTTGCCACTTGCTTCGGTACCTATTTTTTTCTTTTATAAGTTCCAAAATTTCTTTGGGTAAATAGTACGGATTTTTTTCTCTTTAGCAGGAGTTTGACATTCTTCCATAATTTTTTTAATGGCGAGGTTAAAGAGTTTAATAGCTGTGTCAGTTTCTTCTTTGCTATTACAGTCTCCAATTACTGGGGGTGGCACTAGTTTAATTTTCCCTTCAAATTGCTTGAAGTTAGTGACCATTTTGGGTGCTACCTTCACAGTTTTGTCAGTATAAAGCTGGAGGTGAACTGGATTGTGGTCAGAGGAGAGTGCCGCCTCAGTATAAATTTCAAAGTAATATTTATTATTCTTCAGGAGTGCAAAATCTAGTATATTGCTAGTTCCTCTGAGCGCCGTTCGTGTGGGTTCAGATGGCGCCCCCAAGTCAATGTTTTGGTTTAAAAGATATCTGAAAATATTGTTCCCACTTTTATTAGCTCTTGGGCAGTGCCAATAGCGGTGTTTACTATTAAAATCTCCCGCAATGACCGTAGGAATATTTTCCTCGAAAAGCTTATCTAGAGCTTCCCTGGTAATAGTGTGTTTGGGATGATTGTATAGTGCCGTAAATTTAATCGGGTTATTTTTTGTTTGAATAATAACCGAGTGCGCTTCCATGCCATCCTCTGTGTTGCATATCGCTTCACTTTGCTCTAGTTTATCATTCACTGCAATCAAAATTCCCCCACTTTGGGAGGTTTTGTCTTTTCTGTAAACCTTGTAGTTGGGAATTTTGAATTTAATTCTGTCCATTAGCCAGGATTCATTAATTAGCGCAATATCAATTTTTTTGTATTTTAGGTAGGCTAAGAATTCTCTATGCTGCCTTTTGATGCCTTGCGCATTCCAAATTAATATGTTAAGTCCATTTGTTTCAGAGGAAAAAAATTCATCCTCGGGTTTTTTTTCATCATTTTTTACTGTTTCAATTTTATTTATATTGCTGTTAATTTCGATAACTTGGTCAGCATTACAATTGGTTGCTTCCTTGCTTTTGACCAGTTTGGCAGCTAATTCTGCTATTTGATTAATGGTCCATTCACCATTTTTTTGTTTTTTATCGGTTTCTCCATTTATTTTTTTTTTCCGTAAGTTTCTCACTCGTGGACATTCCTTTAACTTTTTTAATTAATAGGTCAATTTTGCTTTCTTCCTCAGAGAATGAGGGAAAGGTTCCACTAAGAGGGCGTTTTTCTTCCTCAGAGAAGGAGGAAAATGAAAATGAACGGCCCCTAAATATGCCGTTGTTTTTTCCCCCTTCCTCAGAGAAGGAGGAAAATGAAAATGAACGGCCCCTAAATATGCCGTTGTTTCCCCCCCTTCCTCACTAGTAACAGCATTTAACCGAAGCATTTCTTCATCGTTGTTATTAGCATACTGCAATTGAGCCTCTTCATTACAGTTATTTTTTTCTGCCTCTTTAATTTCTTTGCTAAGCCTGCCAGCGAAATATTTTGGTTTTTCCACGGTTGGGTAACCAGTTTTTTTTGCTTATGCGTAGCATTTTCATTAAAATTTTTTTCAACATCAACAATCAATTTCTCTATCACTTTTGTGCTTTGGAATTTTTTTCTGCGATGTTTTTTAATTTTTCTTTTAGCACAGAATTCTGTCCCATGCCCTTAAAAGGGCCTTTTTTTTTTTTCTGTTTTTCCTTCTCGCCTAGATATTTGTCAACATCAGCAATCAATTTCTCTGTGACATTTGTGTTTTGGAAATTTTTGCGATGTTTTTCAATTCTTTCTTGTAGCACAGAATTCTGTACATTGCTTTTAGGGACAACTTTTTTTTTCTCTGTGTAATATATTAATATTACGCAGGTATTTATTTGTATCATTTTTCATTAATTCTGTGTCATTTACAGCATCCTTTATTTTTGAGCTTAACTTATGCTCGTAAGATGACTGAGGTTGTTCCTTTTTTTCAACACTTTTTGTGTTTTGTATTTGCACAGATTATTTTTTTGAAAAATGTACTCGGCCCCAAAAAGGGCCTTTTTTTTTTTTTCATTGCAAAAGCCTGACGCCGAAGCCGTCTCAGGTCTGTTTTCTATAAAACCTTCCTCTTGCGTAAGGTTGTCCGGAATTTTCTCGGACTTTTCATAAATCATATCTGGTATTTTCTCAGATATTCCATCGCCCGGGCATCCCACCGGTGTTTTATTGATATCTGAAAATTTTACAAATATCCCATCGCCCGGGCATCTCTCCGGTGTTTTAATGATATTTGTAATTTTTTCAGAAATCCCATCGCCCGGGCATCTCACCGGTGTTTTTTTCATATCTGATATTTTCTCAGATATTATGTCTGGAATTGGCACAGACATACAAGAGTCATCGACAACTTTTTTGTCAGATGACGTGCCTAGATTTTTCTGAGGCACAGAATAAGAAATTTTTTACCTACCAATCTTCTTCTTGTTCTTTTTTGGATACTATTACAAAGTTCCGGCGGAAGGTTCTTAATTCTTCTAGATCTTCTTGGATCTGGCTTTTCAGTTGACTCCGGATTTCCCGTGAAAGTAGATGTGGAACGGGAAACGTCATCGCTTTTCTTGGCGTCAGGCTTTTGCTCTACAACATCAGAACTTGAAATTCTCTTAATTTTTTCGAAGGGCTTGAAGCTGAAACGAAGAGAAGTGGATTCGAGAAAATTTTAATTGAGCTTTGAAAAAAGCTTAACAACTAAAAGATCCCCTAACCGGACTGATTCGGATAGACTGGTAACCCAGAAACTATCTAATCGCAGAACAAGACGAACGGCCGACGACGACGAAAAGCTTGCACTGAAGTTCACTCGCAGGAGCTCACACGATGTGCGACCTTCCTGCACGGAATCCAAAGGGCAACTTCAATAAGCCCTTGTTATGTCGAGTGAATTTATGAAACCAATGGCAATACAGCAGACACTTATGCGTATCAGTTGCCTTCAGTTCTTGGACAACTTTCACCTTGTATGCGTGAAGCTGCAATCTTTTAGTTGTTTTCTGTACTGAGCAGTAAGAAAGTTTCACTTGCTGAGATAAACGACATTTAGCAATTTTGTAGGTGACTGTTTCAAACGTTTTTCACCATCGTTTATCACTTCCGGCATTAACACACTTGGCCAATCATTTCTAGGCTTATCATCAATGCTTCCAGTTTTCTGAAATTGTACGAGTAAACTGTGTATCGTTGATTTACTTACCACAGTATGCTGCAGAAATTTTTTTCTGAACTCTTCTATACACTGTTTGTAAGACTGCATTTGCAAATAAGCTTCAAGTAAACAAATTCTCTGCTCCCTCATCAAACCCATGCCTCTGTGCAAATTGTGACAATAAAGTGGGCAAACTGTGTAGCATACATGGAACTGGTTATTCATTTCTGGCATTCTTCCAATTTCCTTCAGGCATTCAACAAGCACAGTATTTGATCTTGATGAGTTGCTGACTCGTGTTGCCCCATCAATTAGTTGAACTTTTGCTTATAGCATACGTAATATTTTTTTTAAATTCAAGATTCGGGAACTTTACACTCACTGTATATATATATATATATGAGATATTCGGATATCAGTTCAAAGGTTAAAGATGATTTAAAGAGAAAATACACCACCTTTTCAAGAGAAATAAACGATATGTTTATTTTCACTTTCAATATCTCAGCTGAAATTAAAGGGAATTATTACATTATTTTAATACCATTGCAACAGTTTGAAGATTATTAAATATTTATTTTAGCATTGCTAAGTTTTCAAAGTTTTAAAGAAATCTTTAAAGACTGATGCTCTTATTTTGGAGTTTTATGTATAATTTCTGTTCCATACATTCATTTAATTATAACATGAAAATAGGAATGTTAGTCTTTAAATATTAACTAGGCTACATTACATGGTTCAGATCATTTAAAAAAAGAATTAAAATGTGCATAACACTGTTGTAAAGAGAGTGTGACATGCTTTTATTTTGCATATTTTCATTAGTATCCTATGCTTGTTCAAGCAACAGCAGACAATGCAACACCAATACCTGGTTACCTTTTTGGAGAAATAAATGGTATCCTTTTTAGAAAATGAGCTTCTGTTTATGTTTTTTACAAGTTTTATGTGTTCATTTCATTAAAACTGTTGAATATTATACTACATTTCAGTAGTGAATTGACTTTTGAAAATGAATAGGTAAAAAGTTTATGGATATGGTACTGGACTTAAGGAATTCTTATTTTTATAATAGTGTCAGTTCTATGTTCATATTTTTATGAAAAGTATGGCCTTTTAAATAAAACTATTTCTTATTTTTAGGGGGAGGCAGAGTTTGCCAATGTATAAGTAAGAAAATGAGCAGTTAGTATTCAATTAATGTTTAGAAGTGCTTGCCCATTAGAAAAGCAAATCATGACATAAATAAATGACTTACTTGCATTGAAATCAAATTATTGTAACAGTAAAATAGCATTCTTTTTTTCTGCTCATGTTCCCATTAAAACAGGTAAACATTGCTTATATTTTTATTAGTAAACAAAATAAAAAAAATAATTTAAAAATTTTTGTAATATGAGATGTGTAAAGTTAATTTAAACAATAAACTATCTCTGTTATACAGTTTTGTGTGTTTAATTTGTGAGATCATGAGTCAGCAATTTAGAAAAAATAATTTTTACACACCTTTATGAAGATAAAATTTTTAATACATGCAGTTAATGAGGTCACTTAGCACCAAAAAAAAAAAAAAAAGTACTTGTTATGTAAAGTATTTGCTTTGTAAGCTTCAGTATAAATACTCACTTTGTAAGCTTCAGTATAAATACTCACTTTGTAAGCTTCCTTATCTTTCCTTTTCCAAGGGCACAACAATATTATTCAGTATTTTTCTGTATGCAGTTGTATTAGCATACAGTATTCTTTTTTAAATGTGTGTGTGTGTGGGGGGGGGTGAACTGAGTGCATGTATTTATGCATGGTGCAAACTAATTTTGCACAAGTATGGAACAGAAGTTTGATATTTTAGGATAGCACAGAGTATGTGCAGTGATTCCTTTCATTACTTGAGATAATTTTTTTAAATATTTTTGTGTCTAACATTGTTTGTCTAAAATCACAACATTTTATAACACATACTAACATGCATTGAAGTATATTTAAACTTTCATCAGAATCAGCATCATGAGTTACAAAGTATGCTTATAGGTTTCAAAAGTTTTTTACTGCAGTTTTCAATGTTATTAAAGTATAATGTTTCTATCAAAGCCATTGCCATTGTCTTCATATTCTTCCCTAAAATCATTATGTTTGTCTATAATCACAACAATAGTTTCATCATCTGTTGCCTGTCACTCATTCAAAACATCAGCTTCAGTGTAATTTTTAAAAGTTAATGTTACCAGCTGGTACAACTGTCTTTTCTTGATAATTTTGCCAGAAATCATTTTATCCACCTTCAGGGAAATAATTTGTGCCTTGAGCTTTTATAAAAAAATCCAGTATGATTCTAGCAGCTTCATTTGGCCCCATGTTTGACATTACATGTATACTGGTGTCCAAAATTAAAGTCTGAAAAGCATTCACAGGGATAAAAGGGAAAAAAACTTAACAGCAGGTAGAGATGTTTGTCATATGAAGAGGCACAATCATTAGGGCAATAAAAATTTTAAAACAACAGGCAAATATGTATATATTTTGCATATACAGGGTCATATCCACAAATGTCACAAAGGTAAGATTTAAGAATGTAACCTGAAAGTGTCTTAATAAGTAATGTGATCACCTCATTCATACAAACAACTCATACAATGCCGATATGTACTCATCACCAGATTGTTGTTGAATTCTGGAGCCAAGGAATTTCGTTCCTCAATGATGGCAGTGCATAGCTTAGGAATGGTTCTGAGAGGGGGCGAGCGAACTGCTATATGTCATCATAGAGCATCCCTAACATGCTGTGTAGGGTTTAGGTCCAGAGACATGGCTAACCAGTCCACATTCCGAATGTCCTCACTCTGCAGGAAATCGACAAGCTGAGCCCTGAGTGGTCAAACTTTATCCATTAAAAGGAACTGAAGGCCAACAGTTTCCTGTAAGAGTATGATATAGGGCTCTAGGATCTTGTCCCTATAGTGTTCAGCATTTACATTGCCTCCTGCAAACATGTGGAGTAGTGTGCAGCTGTTGAACATAATGCCATCCCACATGAGCAGATCGCCAGCTCTAAAAGAGTCTCATTCATGGACATTTGCAGGATCATTATGGGTTCCCTGTTCCTTCCAGATGGAATGTCAAGCAGAATCCATTTGTAGACTGAATTTTGACTCGTTTGTAAAAAAAAAAAAAAACCGCCCACTTGTCCAGGCTTCCAGAACAATGTTGCCTGCACCAGTTTAATCAGTTTTTGATACCACAGTCTCAGTGGCAGCGGAGAGTTTCAAAGACAATTGCAGGGCTGTATAGTACCTATGATGCCATGCTGTTAAAGAAACATAATGGTCCTCATAAAGTGTCATGTGCTTTTGATGACCTTAGCCAGGCCTTTGTGACACCTCACTAGTATTGTTGATTTGCTGCCATAACCGTGAAACCTTTCCGGGGTGGATATTATAGTCCCTTGCAATGTGGGCGTAAGTATTTCATAACATCAGTTTTATATATTTTTGTTATTTGGAAAGAGTATGTGTAATGCAATTTTGTTTATCAATATATATGTGCAGGTATCTATTTCACGATAACAATTTCATTTGTAAGGGATGTATAAAAAAATTGTAATGAGTCGGTCTAGTTTGGGATAGTAGGGAGACACATTTCCATAAGTGCTACATTGGATATTGATTTGTTTCATGTAATTACATATTTAATAAAACAATTCTTAACTTTTTTGTGCTAGCTGTCACATTTATCAATAATGGAATTTATTGTAAGCAGTTAGTTGGTTACTTGACATACAGATCTAAAAGTGATTCACCTGTTGTGAAAATGAAGGTTAGTAATTACTGTGTTTTGTATATTTACAATTTTAGTGTATCATATATATTGGTAGTTATAAAATTAGTATCCCTATTCTCGGGTGTCTAAAAAAGGGAGAAATGGAGATATTGCATTGAAACTTGGTGGGTAATTTTGCCACTAGGGGACGGATGGTTCTGTAGATGCAAGAAAATAACAGATTTGTGCGTGAATTTACTGTTTATTTACAGCACAAACATTTCAGGACAAAGTTTGCTCAATATGCTGGCCATCACAAGAGATTACCTGTTTTGCACAGCAGAGGTATCATTATTGAAATCCAGAAAAATTGTGGTTGTTCACGTGGATGGAAATTTTTATATGCAAATGGTCACAGGCAATATGTACGATACTGCATACCAAACTACTTGCCTGTGATTAGACTGCTGCTTTTGTCTTGCTTGAGCAGTGATTAGACTGCTGGTAGTCATTATGGCTTTTGCAAAGAAGAAACACATGCTACTGTTAGAATTTTATTATCAAAACCAGAGTAATGCCAATAGTGCACTATGCCAGTATCAACATATCAAAGAATTACAGAGCCCTATGCCTGCTGCTTTGGAAAGGATGATAAAGAAGTTCAAAGACACTGGAGAATTATGCATAGCGTCAGGAAGAGGACATCTGCAGGTTCCAGAAATGTCACACTGAACCCTCAGAACTGTCAGACATGGGGAACTGCATGACCAGCTGCTTTTCAAAAAAGACCGTAACAGAGTCCATATATTTGAATTTGAATTTATTGAATATTCTGCCATTCATCATAGCAATACCATACATGACAGAATTTCACACAGCAATACATTATTACAGTAAATCTGTGCTAAGTAGTTAAACAAAAGAAAATAAAGTTTTAGTAATGTATCTGTAGTATGTTATAACACAATTACAATAAACATTCCATTAATTACAATTAAAGAACTTGCTCAATTAAACCAAAGTGTATGAAGTAGATGTAAAGAAATGCAAAAGAATAATCTATGTCTACACATAGCACTGTATGTGGATGACATGGAGCTAGGGAAAAAGGCTTTAAAGAAAAAGCCTGATGAGCCCCAGTTCCCAAGAAGTGTGTGACAGGCCAAGAACACAGTGCACAGAAATTCAAAGTGAGACATGAATCATCATAATAGTACAGGTAAGTTAAGGAAAACATAAGATAGTACAACTATGCTGGTTATCCGAATTTATTGGCGTATATAAAATCAAGGTTTCCAAGCTTTCGCATATCAACCAGATGGCTTTCTCAAGGAAGGTAGACAGCAAATTGCAAACTGGATAATAGAACGTTTCAACAATTTGAACGCGGTGAGTTGATTTGACAATAAACGAAGAGATGAGAACGTAATTATTCAATAAAAACACGAGACATCATGTTCGTT
The DNA here is from genome assembly GCA_039090855.1 of Macrothele yani. Lineage (NCBI taxonomy): Eukaryota > Metazoa > Arthropoda > Arachnida > Araneae > Macrothelidae > Macrothele > Macrothele yani. Next base: position 122,918,328 of record CM077010.1, on the reverse strand, counting down.
TTGCACGCGGAATCCTTGGTGGAAAACAAAAGGCATTCATTATTTGAAGAATTGGTTCCAAATTCGTGGTAATTCTAGTGAGACGCTATCATTGCAGGCCTCATCATTTGTAATGATCTCCAATGTTTCCCGAATGGCAGTGGATTTAGGAGTAGAGTAGGTAGATAATTTCTTTATGTCATCCCACATAGGATCGGCGGACTTGAACTGGACTTCTCTGGATAGGGCCGTGGTTAATTTGCCGTTCTTTATGTCCCTCTTATGCTCGTTGACTCTAATTCTAAATGAACGTTTAGTCATCCCAATGTAGTATCGCTTGGAGCCATCCGGATATTGTAGAGGGATGGCATAAACACCTGCTTCGTTGGAAAGTGGGAGCTCGTCAGTATTTCGCTTAAGCATAGCATATAAAGGTGTCGGAGAAGCAGGTGTTTATGCCATCCCTCTACAGTATCCGGATAGCTCCAAGCGATACTACATTGGGATCACTAAACGTTCATTTAGAATTAGAGTCAACGAGCATAAGAGGGACATAAAGAACAGCAAATTAAATCCAGAGAAGTCCAGTTCAAGTCCGTCGATCCTATGTGGGATGACATAAAGAAATTAGCTGCCTACTCTACTCCTAAATCCACTGCCATTCGGGAAACATTGGAGATCATTACAAATGATGAGGCCTGCAATGATAGCGTCTCACTAGAATTACCACGAATTTGGAACCAATTCTTCAAATAATGAATGCCTTTTGTTTTCCACCAAGGATTCCGCGTGCAAAACGAACATGATGTCTCGTGTTTTATTGAATAATTACGTTCTCATCTCTTCGTTTATTGTCAAATCAACCCACCGCATTCAAGTTGTTGAAACGTTCTATTATCCAGTTTGCAGTTTGCTGTCTACCTTCCTTGAGAAAGCCATCTGGTTGATGTGCAAAAGCTTGGAAACCTTGATTTTATATACGCCAATAAATTCGGATAACTAGTATAGTTGTACTATCTTATATATTGGTGTACAGTTCCTTGCGTTATTATTTAAGGAAAACATGATGATAATCAACTGTAATTAAAAATTAGGTGGCATATAGACAGTACGATTATAATACATAGTAATCTTATCACATGCCAACATAACCATAATAAGCAAAGTATAAAAAAATTATGAATGATTTAGTTAGGACATTTATATATATACACCAACCAATGCAACGGGAAAATTCACATCCCAAGAATATCTGTACAGCACATTAAACAATCATACAGCAATAAACAAACCAAAATCAACAATACAGAATAATGTGCCACCATATCCCAGAAAAGAATTCAAGGCATCAATTCAAATCATATCAGCCAGCCAATAATTCAGTAGTTAATACTCTCCTGAATGCTCTGAAGCTAACAATTAATTTAATATGCAAGGGTAATTCATTCCACTGTTGCAGACCGGCTGCAATAACACTGTAATGTAAAAGATTTAGATGTGCCCTGGGAATAACGAAGTTTGCATTACCCCTGGTATCATGAGAATGTGAAAATTGGTGCAATTCCAGAAGACTTATAAACTTATTAGCATAAATTCTATTGTGCATAAAAAGTAATAATCGAAATATATAAAGTTTATTAAATGGGATTATTTTATATGAACAGCAAACAGCAGCCATACACTATTAGTATCCAATAAGCAAATGTATTTCTTTTGTAAAATATATATTCTATTGACATTACCCAATGTGGTCTGACCCCAGGAGAGTAGACAATACGAAAGAAGTGGATATATGAACGAGTAATACAATATTAGTTTTAATCTTATCGTCAACATACCCGAAATTCTATAAATCATTCCTATACGTATTCTAAGCTGATTTGCCAAATAATTAATGTAATTATCCCAATGTAGTGACTCCTGAATAAGTACACCCAGAAATTTAACAGTCGTCTTAAATGTAATGGGAACTCTATTCACAAAGATACCAGTTGGGGTAGACGAACAAAAAGAATGATGTGAAAACAGGATGTCATTAGTTTTATCTTGATTTATAGTTAAATAACTGCAACTGAACCACCGAAAGAACTCCTGAAGATCACAATTAACTAAAGGTACCAACTCCATTAAAGAATTACCGTAAAAGAATAAACTGGTATCGTCAGCAAACAGCACACAGTGCGCCCCCAAAGTAACATTAAAAATATCATTAATGTATAATAAAAAAAGAACCGGTCCCAGCACCGATCCCTGAGGAACTCCGCAACTTACCCCACAAACCGAATAACGAATGCGACGAATCTTAATACACTGCAATCTCTGTAACAAATAATTCCTAAAAAAACAAAAGCGTAACTCCCCGGACCCCTATGTGATTTAACTTTGACAATAGAATTCCATGATGCACACAGTCAAATGTTTGAGTTAAGTCACAAAATATTCCCAGGACACTTCTTCTTGAGTCAATATTTGTGTGCAAAAAATTAAGAACATCCAATATAGCCGTTTCTGTTGAGAAGCCCTGACAGAAACCATGCTGACCATGATGTAAAATTTTGTTCCTCTCCAAGTAGCCAGATAATCTCTTTAGTACTAGTCTTTCCAAAAGTTTAGCAAACACTGTAATATTAGGAATTGGACAATAATTTTCTACACTAGATCTCAAACCCTTTTTATGTATAACAGTGACTCTACCTGTCGTAAATGCTAAAGGTAATAAACCAGTTTCTAGAATATGATTAAAAATATGTTCCAATGGTACCAACAAAAACTGAGCAACAGATTTAATCACCCTTGGATGAACATCATCCGGGCCAGCACCCTTAGAGGAATCCAACTGCTGTATAGTAGGCAACAGATCCGCTGATACTGGGTCAAAAAAAAAAAGATGTACAGAAAGTTTGGTGGGACAAAAAGTCAGCAAAGTCACCCGACACCCTCGGAATATCGTTCTGTAGTTTCATAGGCAAAGAAACAAAGTAAGTATTAAAGATCTCTACAATATGATTCAAATCAGTGACACGAGTTCCCCCATGATCAAGTTCTATTGAAGGGTCGTCATCATTTGTTCTATGCAACAATTCACCAACCGATTTCCATAACCTTTTCCCATGCGTGGTACCAGTAAAACGATTTAAATAAATTTTGAATAATTTTTTTTTTTGCATTTTTTAATTTAGTATTAAACCAATTTCTGTATCTACAGAACTGGGATAAATCAGAGGCACTTCTGTACTGTATAAATAACTTGAACAGCCTATTCTTTTTGTTTAGACATCTTAATAGGTTACGAGTAAACCAAGGTTTTCTACACTTTAATGAGCGTGTAAAGGTCTTAAGTGGGAAAGAACATTCATAAGAACTCCAAAATAATCCCCAAAATGCATCAAAGGCATGTGTGGGATTATCATGTTGTAGCACCGGACACCAATCCGTAACAGCAAGTACCTCACCAAAAGTCCTAAAGCTATGCTGATCGTACGAACGAATACGAATCCAAATCCTGTCCACAAAATCTGAGGTAGGTACACTACCCGACAAACAAAAAATAGGGAAGTGATCACTTATATTATATGCCAACACACCCGTAGTGCAACAAAAATCATTCGTAATACGTAGATCAAGTATAGTTGAGGTAACAGGTGTAATTCTCGTGGGGATTGTAACCACACTTATACATCCAGAAGAGCCTATGATATCACTGAATGGATATGAGATGCTATTAGTAGATGTCATATCAATATTAAAATCACCTAAACAATATAACGCCTTGCCACTATGATTGACATCCTCCAAATAACTGGAAAAAAATCAAGAAAAACTGACTGATTTCCAGATGGAGAGCGATAAGCTGCACTTATAATGGTATTTTCAGTCTCTAAAGTAATAAACTCATAATTATCAGTTATAACCGTATATTTATCAATCTGTGAAAGTGAAATGGAGCGCCTAGCAAAAAATAGCAACAACCCCCCCCCCACCCCTACCCCCTGATCTAGAAGCAGAAAAAGTTCAAAAACCTGGTACATTACAAGTAAGTTGATCTACACTATTAAACCAAGTCTCTGAAACGTAAATAAAGTCAACAAGGTAATCCAAAGACCCCAAAAACTCCAAGAACAGGTCATATTTGCTAAATAAACTACGAGCGTTAATGTGCAACAATCGCAAACTGCTATTTTTTAAACCAGCAAATCGTGCAAAAATTCAACAGAACAAACTAGGATTACAGGTCATAAAAATGAGTTATGTACAACCAATAGAGTTACAGAAACATCACATACCCATCGGAATCGACTAAGATCCAAGTCGTCCCTGCTCCTAATGGTAATTGCATTTCCACCCTCCTCCTTTCGGCAAAAAATACGCCCGTTTTTATACCAACAAAATCTGATATTGTTTTCCCTGAAAAATTTCTGTGCATTCCAGAATAATTTTCTGTTATGCACAGTCAAATTCTCATTTACATAAATTCTAGTTTCCTGCAAATAATTAGCATCAATATCAGTCAATTTCAAAATCTTCTGACTCCTTGATAAAAGAATATCTCTTACTTTTCTGGTCTGAAACTGCACAATGATTGGCGAGGGACGCTGTGCCCCCCCCTAGTTTTTATTCTATGAATGGCGTCAATGTCATCGCACAAAAGGTCTCCAAAATCCAACCCTTTTGCAATATTAAGCACAATGTTCGAGAGATCAGCATTAGTCTCTTCATTACTCTCAGGGATTCCATGTATTTCCAAATTTCTGTTTCTCGTATATTGATCAAGGTTGTTCAAGTCCTGTGACAATCTGGATATTTCAGAATCCTGGTCCGAAATCCTCTGCTGAAGAGCAACCACTTCCCTACGAGAGTCCTCAAGCAACAAACTTGATTTATTTAACGAAGTCAAAATGTCATCATACTTCTGTGAAAAGAACTCAACTGATCTCTTCAAATCTAGTATCTCAATCTTTAATTCGTTAATAGCATCTAGCTTTATGTTGACAGACTCCAGAACCGACTGAGAATCACTGCCACTGGCACACTCTTTCACCAATTTCACCTCGGAATTAATGTTTTTTGTAGTGGAAGCCGCTGCCTCAGAATGGACACCGGAATTATGTAATGTAGCACGTCGACAACTATCACATAGCCATTTCATTTTTATCTCTTTTGACATTCATCAGTAAACATTTTCTGTTATTGAACAACAAACATAATTATATCTGCCGCTGCACCTGCTGTAACATTGAACCCCCTCTTCAGCATGGATTAAAGCCGAACACATCAAAAAAATTTTTGTGTCATATCTATAAGTTAATAGTCAATGAGCTCTCAAATATGACAGACACTCCTGGTAGCAAGCAATGTAGTAGAAAATGTACCTTACCAGTCTTTACTGATACATGAAACGATCATGATTCCACTAAGTCAGTAGAGCTGGTATCGTCATCATCATTGGAATAGGAGCTATCAAAAGTGTTGTTCACCATGTAAATCTCATAAGACACAGTAACAAACCTATAAGCTGTAACAGCAACTTATATTGCTCAAAATTGATGAAGCACCACTTCATGAACCCAAAGTAACAAAACGAGACCCGTACTAGCTTAGAATATTGCTTTATTACAATCGCAAATCTCACCTTCAAAGTACCTGAATGTTTCTATCGTGGCTTGACCTGACAAGTCACGATAGAAGTATGGTATGTGTTCACAGCAGAATTCATCATTGTACCACTTTTTTTCAAAACCACCACACCACAGGGCCCAGTAAGGTGTACACCAGTGAATGGTACAGTGCACTTCTGCAGCATCATGTTATTCCAACTTTGCAGGAATGGAAATGTTTTGACACTACTGTGTTCATGCAAGATGGTACTGTGTTCATTGTCATCCACAAGGCTTATTTCACTTGTGGATGATAATGCTACATGATGTCACATCCAACCAATTTTTTTTTTTTTTTTTTTTTTGTAGGATAGTGTTATGCTTTTGTTGGGCTTCCGACTTGAAAGATCCCTTTTTGCTCACAAATTCGCAATGAAAAGGCAGAACATTGGTTAATACTCAACAGAGAAATTTATTCCTCACAGTTGTACATTTCCTAGAAATACGTAACTCAATGCACTTTACAACCGCGCTTTAGCATGTAATATAGGAGCAGAACAAAGTATATATTTGACTGCAGTAATTCAACAGAACTGCATCAACAACAATAATAATGTTAGTTTTTGACGAAAAACACGAGTCCTTTACAAGAAAATTCTCTCTGTTTGTGATAAAACTTTCTGCATGTTGTCTCCATGTGTTATCCCAAAGAGAGAGAACTTTCTTGTAAAGGACATGTTTTTCATCAAAAATTACATTTCAGCATGTTATTGGAAACTTAGGATATCATATAGGCAAAGCTCACATACTTGGGTTATCGCTAAGGATATTTAAGAAGTTCTTCTGTGTTTAATAATGTTGGTGGTGGATATATTCACTCCACTTTGGATTTCATGAACTATCCTTGTGTTACCTAAGCTTTTGTGGGAACGGGAGAACTTCCGGGTTTGCTTCTTCGAGCAGGAAGAGATGTCATTCACCAATATGCTGGCACTGGTGAAACAAGTTTTTATGGAGGGAAAAAGAGGCATAAATTATACCCTCTCATCTCAGTACTGTTCCTTTTTTTTTCTTTTTTCCTTTTTTGCACTGAATTTTTATTGTTGGTTGATTTACTCTAAAGTACAAAAAAAAATAAATGAATGAAACATGCAAATTTATTTATTTATTATGGAATTTTGGTAAGCATGTATTTACATACAAAATTTTCGAAAACATGGTTTTTTTTGTGAAAATATTTAGTTACGTACAAGTCCATTCCCTAGTGGTGATTGTAATTCCAAAATTCCCCAACTCAAAAGAGGTTGAGACCTGGTCTGTGACGAAAAACAAAAGAGGTTGAGACCTGGTTTTGACGAAAAACACGAGTCCTTTACAAGAAAATCTACAGATCAAAGTTTGTCATCCATTAGTACAATGCTTCAAGCTTCACAACTCATTCTAATGTTGCTTACATGGAACATTTGGTTCTGAACACTGCAATTAAGACAATATATTTTTGTCTATACCTGTGAAATCCATTGTTGTTGGGTTGGGGTTTTTCTTTTTTATTATTAGTGAGGCTAATGAGTGCCATGAGCAACTCATTGGGCTATAAGCATTGACCCATCCCTAATTCTGGCTGGGCTATTGGTTCCAGGAAATGGAGAAAGACTATGCTGTAAGACAAGCACAACATCCATGCCTCACCACAATTGGAACTTGGGTAGTGGCATTGATGTGCTGTCAGTGGATTACTGTAACTTTGGTATCAGGCTCTGAGAGAAAGAAAAACAAAAACAAAAAAACTTATCACACACACTATGCAGGATTGCAGTCTATGCAAAATATGCCAGAGGGAATGGAAAAGTTTAGATATTGTTTTATGAAGAATCATATTGCTTTAGAAACTGCAGTGTTGAGTTACAGCTCATTGACAAAAATTACTATTAGATCATATTCTTGGTAACATCATGGTGATAATTTTTTTGTATGAACTTTGGTGGTCAAAAACATAAACTACCATAAATGTAAACTAGTTAGCTACATAGAAAACAGTGAGATAAGGCACTTCTGTGCTGAAAATAATATGCTTGCCATGTACTTGAGGAGATTCATTCTTCACTGTCTGCAGTTGTATCTGAAGAATTTGTGATTTATTACTTGATGCCAGACTTATATGTATCTTTTGAAATTTAAAATTCCAGACACTACATCTTGAGGGTAGCCAGACCTTTTCAAATTACATCTCAGTGTTAGTTCATGCGCCAACACTGGAATGTTGGGGTGCCCATACCCTTTCCACTCACAAATTATTACATGTTCGTAATGTGCTATCAAAATCAAATTGACAGTTATCTAGAGATGACTTCTGTGTTCATTTCAGTATAAGAATGTGGAAGAACTTTGAACTTGGCATGGTAGTTGCCATCTGACCTACTAGTTTGAGTATCTTGAAAGTTGCAACCATATTGGGATTATCTTACATGACAATTTTTGGGGTGTATCAAAACAAGTTTGATACTCAGGAAAAAAAAAAGAAAGAAAAAGAGCAACAACAAAAACATTGGGCCAGTGGTAGTCATGTACTTGGAAACAGATGATTAGACACAGTCCATCAAGACTTATGCAGAGTAATAAACAGATTGCAGTTGCACCAATAACACCTTACAGTAAGGACAAAGGGAGTCTATTGGAATGCACAGCTAGTTGTACTCTTTTATGGATGAAGTATAAACAGGTAACAGGCTAGTTAGAGATGGTTGCAGTGGTGTAGGGAACGGTTTTCATGGCAGGCATAAAATCCCTTAATACCAGTGAAACAATGTTCAACAGTCTCACGATATTTGGACACTGCTTGTGGACAGATGCATTGCCCTTGGCAGGAATGTAATCATCATATGGATGAGTTCTTTCAACATCATAATGCTGCATGTCACAAAAGATCCTGGAGTATAGCTCCAGGACAATGACTCCAGCTAACTACAGTGGCCTTCACAGTCAGATCTCAGTTTAATCAAGCATCTGTAGGATGGCATGGAATAAATTGTTCAGAGTAGAAATCCACCTCTGACCAATTTATAATAATTATAAGAAGCATTGGAGTTAGTATGGACCAGAATTTTCTAAGGCACACTTTAGATACCTTGTTGATTCCATGTCCTAATGAGTTCAGGCTGTTCAGAGGGCAAAAGGGGGATACTTCCTAGTTTGCTAAATGTACCTGATAAAGTGGCCACTCAGTATATATTTATGTATGTCTTTATATATTTGTCATTGTATCTGCTATTCCAGGTACTCAAGTTACTTACGCATCTTGCAAAAAATGGCCATCAAAACATTACAGAGATGTTGAAGGTTAATGAAAGAAGTCTGAGAGATTTGACAGGTTTGTCAGGAAACTATTTAATAAACATTTTTGTTGTCATGCTTTCTCTTCTTGAATACTTCTACTTTTTATGTGTTTTTTTTTTTTTTTTTTTTTTTGATAAAAATTTTGTAGGGGTATTTAGAATTTTTAAATTATGTGAAGTTCTTTGAGAAAAAAAAATGCATTGTATAACATGATTATGTGAAGTAGTACAGCTAAAAGTTGTAAAAGTAAAAATGTTTAGATGGCAGGTAAATTGCTCAACCAAGCTTTGTGCCACTTTACCCCATCTTGATGGATGTTAAATGACTGAAGTGTAGGAAACTGTGAAATTTTATTTGCCTGGGTTAGAGTTTGCAAATTCTTGCTGTCTAACAAACAAAACTTCAATTTGAAAACAAACTCTTTTCATGAAAATATTTTTTTCTGTTTAAACTGCATTTTGATAAATATAAATTTCTGTAAGAATGATAATATGCAAATAAATTTTTGTCTGTATAATTTATTCATTCAGGAATAGGTGATGAGAAAAAAGGGGTTTATAAATACACCAAGGTACAAGTAGGTACGACGTTAGTAAAATCCGCAAATTTTATTGGCATAAAAGTGGTGTACAAATGACAACAACTTTTCAACTGTATTCTTTTTCCAAAGAATTATTTTTCCAATTTTCAAGCTTGTCATTTGTACACCACTTTTACACCAATAAAATTTGCGGATTTTACTAACGTCATACCTACTTTCATTCATTCATTTAAAATAAGTACTCATGAGTTGTAACATTGTATTTTTCAGTAATTAAATTTTATTTTTCAGTTCAGTAACAACATATATATTTGAGGGATGTTCAGAAAGAATTCCAAAAAAATATTGTGTCATTTTTTCTGCTGATGTGAGCTGTAGTCAAGTTTTTTTGTATTCTCTCTGAACTTAAAGGACACTTCTGTTTCCTTTCTTTTATCAGCCTGAGCGAAGTTGATAAACTGGAATAGCATTTAATACCCTGAGTTTTGTGAACAATTTTGTATCTTTTTATTTTAGTGAAATTCCTTTATTTTCTGTGTTACTATGGTGTAAATTTCTTTAAGTAATTTTTGTATTTTTTGTTATATTTTTCAAAAATTCCCCTTGTGTATTAATATTTTTTGACTTTACCATCCATCATTTTCATTAATATTTTTAGGCAATTCCATTCTGTGTTATTGCTAGGAACATGATGATGATGGGCAAAACACGTAGCAATATTAACAAATAAAGGTAACTTGATCATGCTAGTTACGTTAAATGAAAACTTTTACAAAAAGTTCGTAAGTTGAAAGCTTTTGACCTTATCTTAGGTCTTCATCACGCCAATGGAGGACTAAGATTGTTGCCAGATTCTACATTTGAATTTTTCTATTTTTGTTGCCAAAACTTAGAATTGATCTCCAGATCATCGGAATGTAGAGAGGAGATTCGGAATTGCAAGTCATTGAGTTGAAAATAATTTCCAGGCTTTCACGGTAATGGAGGGCAAAACGATTGTCAAAAGAAGCAATTCGTTTGGCTTCGTTCCAGTGGGGAACTGCAGATGTGTCTGCCATTGTCAAAATAGACAAGGCTGTATTAGGATTGACTTTCAAAACATCTTTTTTATGTTCTAAAATTCTATGGTTAATGCTCCTGTATGTGCTTCCAATGTATAAGTTATCCCCAGTAGAAGAAGAGATGGGAATGCAGTACACTCCTGGGAGGTCCAGGCTTTTAACTTTGTCCCTATCCCTTTGTAGAAGTTTCAAGATGTTTAGGGTGGATTTAATGGCAAGATGGTAACCAAAACTTCTAAAAAGAATCTGTAACTTATAAGCATAGGAAGGATGGTAAGGAACAGAACCAGAGAATTTCAGGTTTTCTTTCTTTTGAGGAAGGAGGCATTCAAAATTTCAGGTTTTCTTCCTCAAAAGAAAGAAAACCTGAAATTCTCTGGTTCTGTTCCTTACCATCCTTCCTATGCTTATAAGTTACAGATTCTTTTAGAAGTTTTGGTTACCACCTTGCCATTAAATCCACCCCAAACATCTTGAAACTTCTACAAAGGGATAGGGACAAAGTTAAAAGCCTGGACCTCCCAGGAGTGTACTGCATTCCCACCTCTTCTTCTACTGGGGATAACTTATACATTGGAAGCACATACAGGAGCATTTACCATAGAATTTTAGAACATAAAAAAGATGTTTTGAAAGCCAATCCTAATACAGCCTTGTCTATTTTGACAATGGCAGACACATCTGCAGTTTCCGCTGGAACGAAGCCAAATGAATTGTTTCTTTTGACAATCGTTTTGCCCTCTGTTACCGTGAAAGCCTGGAAATTATTTTCAACTCAATAACTTGCAATTCCGAATCTCCTCTCTACATTCCGATGATCTGGAGATCAATTCTAAGTTTTGGCAACAAAAATAGAAAAATTCAAATGTAGAATCTGGCAACAATCTTAGTCCTCCATTGGTGTGATGAAGACTTAAGATAAGGTCGAAAGCTTCCAACTTACGAACTTTTTTGTAAAAGTTTTCATTTAACGTAACTAGCGTGATCAAGTTACCTTTATTTGCTAGGAACAGAGTAGCATTTATGTATTAAATAGCTGTTCCTTGAAATGTTCATGATGCAATGACAAGAAAGCATTAAACTCATGATTGACTGTTTGTCTACCACCTCTTAGCCTGTTCATCAAAATTACTTCAGGTGTAAATCATTTTTATGTATCCCATACCAATTACTAAGCAGTTTGTGATATCCTCATGAAAGGATCCTTATGCAGAAGTTGCATCTTTATTTCTCTGCATCTAGCATTTCCATATTGCTGTTATCAGCTTTCTAGAGCAGTGCATCAGTATTTGAACCATGGAACTAATTATGAGTTAGATGCAGAGAAATACATGTCATATCCTTGTCATTTTTATAACTGCATTTTGTACTATAGGCATAATTGGTATTATTACCTATTATGGCAACCAGTCAGAATATGTGAAATTTCTTATTGGAATGTCCTTTAATTCATATTTGTGATTTATTGTAAGCTTAATATATCTGATATTTGCATAATGTATTCCTTTTGTTTCATTTGTCTTTAAACCCTTCTGGTTGTAAGAGTTGGGGATGAATTCTGCAATTCAAGTCTTGGTACTTAAGAGTGTTATGAGAAAACAAATATTATACTGTGTTGCCATAACAACCACACCTTTACATGCCTGGAGATTCAAAATGACCTACCTGATCTTCAAACACTGTTATGAAGAATTATTTTTCCAATTTTCAAGCTGATTATTTAAAATTGCTTCTTAAATGAAGGAAGCATTTTGTGTTCTTCTGTGTTGTGCAGTTATAACTTGCATCATGTTCAATGAAAGTTCAAATGAAGTATAAGGAAGATCCACCATACAGCCAGCTATTCGCAAATTATATGAAAGATTTAGAGAGACAGGTTGCATCTATAACGTAAAGCCCAGAATAATCAGCTATGAGCAAAGCAACTGGTGACTGTATCCAAAAGTCCTTTCTTTTTAGTAAAGGGGAAAAAAATCATATCATTTGGGAACTTAAATTATCATGTCCAATATTATGGGAAGTTCTGAGAAAGTTCCTTGATCATGAATCATGATCCTTAGAAATTTGAGTTGTTACTACAAATTACACTGAGTTCAGCAGTAGTACATTATGCATTTTGCCGTCTTTAAATCAAGAAGAAAACACCCATGTTGGGGGGGAGGGGGAGCAGGTTGCATCAAAAATTAAAATGAAACAACTAATGCCTTGATTATTGGTAATTTGAAGAAAAGGAAATGAAAGGCTGTGAAGAACATGAGCTTTTATATTCTATGTAATGTGTGGTCAGAAATTTAATGCAATTTTGGCATTGGTAGACTGATCAGTGAAGCTACCTGAGTAGTTGAAAAAAATAAAAATAAACCTTTTTCAGTTGTTTTAGAAATCAAATAATTTTTAATCATTATACATGTTTTTGTTTACAATATAGAAAAACATTCTGTGAATAAAGTTCACTTTCGAAACTGGCTTCCTAGTTTATTAAATTAAACACTTAATTAAACTTCTAATTTGTTTTTGTAGGAATTTTTTAAAAATAAAAAAATCCTAGAAAAAGCTATTGTTAGAAGTTTAAGTGTTTACTTCAAAAACATACACAGTGTGGCAAAGAATTTTTAAGACTGGGTCTGTAAAATGAAATAGAAACAAGAAATTATAATTTGTTTTGGTTTGTTATTCAAAATAAGTCTCTCCGGCTTCAATAGACTTGTTACAGCGATTTAATAATGATTCGAATGCTTGTTCCAGTTCACTTTGCGGAATTGCCTCCAAAGCATATGTCGAAGCTGTTTGTATGGTCGAAATATCATCAAAATAACACCCTTTTAACGTCATTTTAAGTTTTGGGAATAGAGAAAAGTCGCAGGGTGCTAAATCAGGTGAATACGGTGGATGATTCGACACAAAGACAGTATTTTTCGCCAAAAATCTACAAACAAGAAGTGAGGTGTAAGTGGGTGCATTATCGTGCAACAAACACGAACTGTTTTCATCCCGATATTCTGGACAAATGCGACGAATTCTGCCCATCAAACGCCTCAAAACATTTAAATAAAACTCACCAGTAATTGTTTGTCCACTTGGAACAAATTCTTTGTGGATAAATACCCTTACTATCAAAGAATGTAATGAGCATTGTTTCGATTTTCGATGGAACTTTTCTTGTTTTTTTGGCTTGTGTTGAGTTTTTTACTTCCATTCCGCACTTTGTCGCTTTGTTTTAGGATCATATTGAAAACTCCATGTTTCATCACCTGTAACAATCGATTTTAAGAAGTTTGGATCATTTTCAGCGGCTGAAATGATGTCTCTGCAATGCGCACTTCTTGATTTTTGTTCATTGGTTAACGTGTGTGGAACAAATTTAGCACAGACTTTTGTTTTGCCCAAATCTTCATGCAAGATGGTTCGAATCGTTTCTTTGTTGATGTTTAAAGACTCTTCCATCATTCTTAGTGACGCACATCAATTGTTTGCTACGAAATCACGCACTTTTTCAGTAATCTCAGGTGTCCTAGATGAACTTGGTCTTCCGGTATGCTTATCATCTTCTAGCGTATCTCTTCCGTCCAAAAAACGTTTGTGCCACAGGGAAACATTTGATCTACTTAAACAAAACTCACCGTAAACTTGTTTCATCATTTGGTACGTTTCTGAGGCACTTTTACCAAGTTTTGCGTTAAATTTAATACCCTTTGTTCGACCTTAATAATTCAACATGAAAAAGATTTTACTTCTCTAATGAACGGCTGTTTCGTTTGAGTTACTTTAACAACTGCACAGTACTTTTGGCAGAAAGCAAGCAGATGGTCAAGGTTTATAACGCATGCACGATTACACTGGTGGCGCCACCGTAGGCTGAAATCTAGCACCAGTCTTAAAAATTCTTTGACGCACTGTGTATTTTATATATTAAAAAAATATAGATTTTTCAAAACTTATTATGACTATTTAAGGGTTTCTCACTGTGTACATATCATTAATGGCACAGAGGGGCCATATTTCCGCTGTTTTTCATGTTGCTGTCTCTTCAGAAAACTTGAAAATTGTATCATCCCGGAGCAGGAATCACATCTGCATCACCAAATTTCCACTCAACCATGCTAACATTACACCACACAGAACAATTAAGTTCCAGGCAATAGAAGTTAAGTAGATATTATTTAAGAATAAAATCCATTCAGATTTGAACTATTTGAAGCAATAGATTTAATTGTTGTTACCCAGTTCTCTCAATTCTCACAATAGATGTGCATCCTTGTAGCATTAATTTATTTCAATTAGGTCACAAATTTCAGTGCTGTAAATAACATGAGAGATACCAGTCTTAGAGAGAGAGAGAGAGTGAGAGAAGGGGAGGGGCGGGGGGGGGGGGTAGGGGGAGGAGAGAGAGAGAGGTATTTAGAGCCACTTGTTCTTTGGGTGATTAAGGTGGATCCACCTAAAAACTGTGCCCTACGTTTTCAATGGTAAAAACTTCTGTAGACATTTTCTTTGCAATTGATGTATTTCCAAGGATGAAAATTTGCACATCAATAAAAATAACTTTATTTTATAGCCTACTGTACTTAATATTTTCTAAAACTTACCTCAATTATATTAAACATCAATCACTTTTCCTTTGGTAGCGTTGAAAACTGCAAATAGATGCCACCATCTGTACAGATAAATTACTAATTGTAATCATGTAGCATTTTTTTGCTATAATTTTATTAATTTTTGGAATGAAATTAACATGTGTTAAGCCATGTGATAGTCTGGAATGTTTAGAATGATTTGAGCCACTTAGATTAAATTTTCTGATAATAATTTAGCTGAAAATGTCACAGTATGTTTGCTGACTTATTTTGGAATTCAAAATCAGCAGTATCTACAGTTCTATTAACATTTCCAGTTAAATTACTGTCAGAAAATTTAATCTAAGTGACTTAAATCATTCTAAACTTTCCAGACTATCACATGATTAGAGTCAATTCTTGATTTCAGTCCAAAAATCAATAAAGTTATTGCAAAAAAAGGCTACATGATTGTAATTAGAAAGCGATCTGTTTAGGTGTGCCATCTATTAGCAGTTCAGAACACTACCTAAGCAAAATTTATTGATATTTAATATAATTATGGTTAAGTTTTAGAAAATATTAAGTATACTAGGTTATAATATAAAGTAATTTTTGTCAGTATCAAAGTTTGATCCTTGTGCATACATTAATTACAAAGAAAATGTCTACAGAAGTTTTTACCATTGGAAACAGGGCAGAGTTTTTAGGTGGATTCACCTTAAGCCACTTTGTTTTCTCATGCTGACAATCTGGATTGAAGTATCACATTATCTTAAGATTAAGAAAAGCAACATTATTTATGCAATGTATGTATTTATTATATCACAGTTATTTTATTTTCCATGTCAACAAAAATTTTACTGGGCTTTGTGTCAACTTCTTCAAGAAGAATGATACATAAATATTGAATTTACTTGTGACATCATCAACAGTGTAGATGGTCATAGGTTTTTGTTTGTTGCTTCCAAGCACTTGATAGAAATAGTGTGGATGCCATGTCATTGACAATGAAGAATTTTTATGTATATTGAAAGCTTCCAAAATATGATGTTTGAGGGTTGAATCTGGCTGGTCAATAAGTTTTGCTCCTTCTAAGAGAAATTTATAATTAGTTTTTTGACAGTGCTTAGCCATCAATGGTTTCTTTAAGACACAGTTCCATGTATAGGTCTTATGCTCTTTCAATTGATAGTACAAGGCCGTACAGCAGTGGGAACACCAGCTGCTCAGAACTGGGTGGGCTATTGGGGGGGGTACACATAATGGGAGCACAAATTTTAAAGTGCTTGGCAGAAATGTTGGCAAAAAATTCCGTTCATGTAGATTTTACCTGATGCCAATAATGTTATTCCTAAAAAAAAAAAAAAAAAAAAGGTTTCAGGTGCATACTGTATGTAGTCATTTAGTCATTATTTATGCAATGTATGTATTATGGAAATGGTGGATACAAATTCCTATGGCAAGTTACTATTTCTTCACAATTTTAGCCTGCATTAATGGCACGGAGATTGGCCAGGTGAATGAGTTTGTATATTTAGGAAGTATGTTTGACAGAGAGAGCAAATTAGATGGTGAAATCAGTAGGCGAGTAATTCTTCATTGACAGTCATAGCTGCATTAGGAGGATTCCAGAGGAATGATGGGTTCTCAAGGAAGTCCCGAATGGCTGTGAATGAATGTGTAATTGTTCCTACTCTGATGTATGACAGTGATATCTGGGTACTGCAGAAAAGACATAGGAGTTGTTTGTGTGCTGGGAGATGTGGTACTTATGGGGGGTTTGTGGTAAGACATGCAGTGATCGTGAGAGAAACGAAGATGTGTTGTAGATGTACAATGTGAGGCAGAATGTTGTTAGTAAGGTGGAGACTTTTATTCTTAGGTGGTTTGGCCATGTTGAAAGAATGAGTGATGAGGTGCTGACTAAGAGATTTTTTTTAGCTCAAGTGGCAGGAGAGGTAGATAGAGGAAGGCCAAGGAAATCTTGGGAGGACCAGAAATAGGAATGTCTGCTTGAGGAAAAGATTATGAGTATGATGTACAAAAGATTGTGTGTGCAGCATGTGATGGATGTTAATGAAGTTTCTAGTTCTATCAGTTAAATGTGTACTTGACACTTTATCTTTCTTTGAGGAGCTGACCTCTGAATCTCAGAGAGCAGCTTAATGATATGTATGTATGTATGTACGTATGAATACATTGCTTTTCTTGCATAAGGCTGTTTATGAATTTCAGTTAGAAACCTGACAAGGAATATATATTATCTCTCTCTCTCTCTTTCTCTCTCTCATTCATAACTATAATTACAAAAATGATGTCCTTCTACTGCTCTCTTAGAAATTTGGGAGGCCTAAGGAGTAGGCTCAAAGAAAAGTTGGGTATGCTGCCATCCCTCTTGTAGCATTGCGCCTGCTGTACGTGTCTGCCCCATACATAAAACACCACACTCACATGGGACTTCATAAATTTCCCAGGAATTTTTATCTTCAATGTGGTTGTTTGATCCCCAAAAGTTCATTTTGTGTATGGATTTAAACATCACTTTAAAACTAAAAGTTTTGAGAATTTAAAAAATTTGAAGGCAAAGTCACAGTAAAATGGAACAGTGGCAAAATTCTCTCATAATGGATGCACGATAGGAGTTAACATTGGAGACAGGCTTCAGTTTTTCGAAATTATGTTAAAGCTTTGTCTATAATGGAAAGGTTGTATCCTTTGTGCTGCAACACATTTAAAAAAATCAAGTTCTTTTTTTTTCAAATGATTGTCACCTGAATGTTTATGTACCACATGATATATGTAACTGTAAAAGGTGCTGAGTTTTTGTTGCCAGGGGTGTTTGGACTTGGCATGTGGAGGTGAAGAAACAGCAAAACGCTTATGATAAATTGTTGTTACAAGAGATACTTTTGAGAATAAAACCAAGACATCAAGAAACAGTAGGCAACTGGCAACCATTATTTTTAATCTTGTAGCTTAATTCAATGGAGGATCAGTGGAATTTCAACTAACTTTGGAATCTCAGAATGTTTCCCTTTCCATAGAATGAAAGTATTGTCTATATATTTTTGTCATATCCATAGATCAAATTTCATGAGCTGGAAAAGCTTTTCTTGGCATTTCATATATAAGACAGGCCCCTTGCATTATCGATTGAAGGAGCACAAAATCCATATATGGAACTGTGTCTCAAAGAAATTGTTGATGACTAAACACTGTCATGAAAATTATCATAAATTTCTCTCCAAAGAAGTGAAACTTATTGACAAGCCTGAGTCAATTACCAAACTTGATATTTTGGAAGCTTCCCATACATATAAAAATTCTTTGCAACTTGCTGACAGCATGGTATCAACACTGTTTTTATCAAGTGCATGGAGGCAACTAATAAAAATCTGTGACTGTCAACACCATTGATGAGATCATGCCATTTTAATATTTGCTTGCCATTCATCTTGAAAAAGCAGAGCCAAAGTCCAGCAAAACTTTGGTTGACGTAAGAAATAAAATAAGCATGATATAACATTGTTTTGCTTAATCTTATAATCATCACAACGGTTGCTATCTATGATTTTGTTAATCACATGATCTGTTTGTTCTTCAGCTCTGGTTTGCTTAATTCTCTAAGACCAGTAACATTAATTAGGATTGAATGATCTTATGTGTGTTAGGGGATTCTGAATGTCTTATGGCTTTGTTTCTTTTCCTGAAACTGATAGCCCTCTCAGAATTGGTATAGTATATGCCATGGGTATCATATTTTGTTCTTTGGCTCTGTTATCTTCCTTCCATGAAAACAGTAGCACTAAATTGAATTACAGACTGTAGAGCTGAATGAACCTGCATTTAATCATTGGCTTTGATTCTCCCTTGAAAACTTAATTTCAGGAATTGGCAACTCTGAGCCT
This sequence comes from Macrothele yani, assembly GCA_039090855.1. Classification (NCBI taxonomy): domain Eukaryota; kingdom Metazoa; phylum Arthropoda; class Arachnida; order Araneae; family Macrothelidae; genus Macrothele; species Macrothele yani. Next base: position 122,899,356 of record CM077010.1, on the reverse strand, counting down.
TTGACTAGTAGTTATTAAAAGTGAATAATAGCAATGTTTTTTTTTTTTTTTATGTTTACCCACCTGCTTTTATATGCTACCTGTCAGCGATTTCGCAGCTTGTATATGCAAGGCTACAGTTGAGGGAATCCAGCAGGGCTGGGTTCTCTCCCCCTTTTTTTTTTTTTTTTTTTTTGTAATTTTTTTTATAAATCAAACCACATTTAGTTGATTGTTAGAAAGATGTAAAGCCTTTGAAAATACACATAAATAAAATAACAAAGCTGTCATTCTTTCTTGGGATGTGTATCTGGGCATTTAATGTAAAACTACTATTGTTGAAACACCCATTGCTGCTTACCACCCACATCTTTTTCAGATAGGACTGCAGCACTGTGTGTATAGAAGTTTTAATTTTTATTAAAAAAAGTTAAATTGTAATGTCCTTTACAGCTGTTATTTGCATTGATTAAGTGCATTGGGACAGCAACAAGTATTTTATTTCTGCAATTTTATGTTTTGCTTTTGTCAGGTGCAAGTGCACCTCTGGATCCATACCATGATCAAGCTTATTATGAAAACATCAGGAAAATGGCCAAAGTAAGTACATTTTTATTAGTAATGCATTTATCATAAGGCTTAAAAATATAAGTTTTCAAAATAGTGTATGATACTGTAATGTTTCCACTCCTGTTAATGAATTTCATTCTTCTGTGTGAAATGTTACTCATTATTATTTGCTGAGAATGCAATATTTTTATGAAAAAATTTCTTAGTATCATTGAAAACCAGAGAGGAATCTGTGAAGTACACTAGGTGAAACCTTTTTGTGTGTACTTTATTTTAAAAAAATTATAGCTTTAACTCTGTCAAGGTTTAGTGAAATGTGTATCTGCTTTGTTAGTTTCTGTTTTCATTTTCTATAAGCCATTCAAGTCTGAATAGGTTCTAAAACAGAAATCCCAAAGATTCTGTCAAGAATATGAGGCACACAAAGAACCTGAGGATCAGCATTTTAGTGTATTATTAAATGTCTGGGTAGCATTTTGTAATGGAGTGTTGTTAAGGTGCCCTGCAACAGAGGTTCTTACATGATGATCCATGATTCATTGCTAGGCCATAACGAATTTCAATTTCCTGAAAAAGTTGCTGGATGTATAGTAATCTTTATTTTCTGTGTTTTGTTATGTACTGATGACATTATTTGAAGATATTTTGATCCTCAAAGGGGTCATTATATGCCACTTGTCTTCTTGTCATATACTGGTGACTCTGCTTAATGATTGGTAGTGGCATTCACAGAGGTAATTGGAGCAGTTTTAAATGAATAATTTTAGAGATCTGACAAAAAATATGCTGTTGATGGCATCCAGGATCCCCTCCAAGACTCAAGAATAAAAACAAGTGACAGAACTGTAATAATCAGTTACCATAGAACAAGTAATGCCAGTACTATCAGATTCATTGAAATTGTGATATAGCTGTGTAATTTATTCTTATGAGTTTTTGATAGCGTAAGTATCATAGAAAGCTTAATAAATCTGCCTAGTAGTAGTATTTGCACTTGCTAAAAGAAATGGGAGCAGTTAATAAATTTTACAATTTTTAGGAATCAATCCAGCTTTAAATTACTGGTGCTTCACTGAACTCAATGTAGATATTCCACATTGTATATAATTAACACACATATGAATATAATGGGTGTAGTTAATTTTCCCAATGCCCACTTTGTTAAAGGGCCTCTTGACCAAAAATCACTTCACGGAAGGGTCATTTGTCTGCAAATTCACTTCACCAAAAGGTCATGTATCAAAAAGATCACTTCATCAAAAGGCCAGCTTATCGAGAAGATTGTTTCGCCATGTGGTTATCTTATCAAAATGATCATTTTTTCAAAAGATTGTTTCATCAAAAAGTGCCAAAAGGCCATGTTATTGAATAATTTATTTTATCAAAGGGTTACTTCACCTAAACTTTCATTTCATCAAAAGGTTATTTCACCAAAGGATCGATTTATTGAACAAAATGCACTTTGCTAAAGGATCCATTTGAGTGCAGTGCTTCTTTAAATATGTTCATAAAAACAGACCTTGAAGTTTTGATTCTTTTGTTCAAATGTTTTTGTAGACAATGTTGCAGATTTTTTTCCCCCTGCAATTTGTGTGAAAAACAGATTCTTTAGATCTTGGCGTAAGATGGTTAGTTTAAACTAGACAAACTGGTTGCTCTTGATTTAAAAGAACTCCGTTTTTTAGAAAAATTGAATTATTAATTAATAGTAACCAATTTTATAGTTAAATTACATACATTTAGTTGTTGTAGAAGTAATTAGTTACACTACTTATGCCAAATTATTGCAAATGTCCTGCAAGATTGTGCTAAAAAAAGAAAATCATTCAAACCAACACTTCTAAATGTCAAAATAGTATAACTACATACTAAAAATCCGAAAATTTATTGGCGTAGAATAAATAATCAAAATTTCCAAGCTTTCGCACATCAACCAGATGGCTTTCTCAAGGAAGGTAGACAGCTAACTGCAAACAGGATAATAGAACGTTTCAACACTTTAAACGCGGTGACTTGACTAGACAGTAAATGATTAGGAGCAAACGTGATATTTCGAAGAAACGAGGTCACATTGGTTGGGCACGCGGTACTATGGTAGAAATCTCAGCATTATTTGAAGAATTGATTCCAAATACGTGGTAACTCCAGAGAGACGCTATCGTTGCAAGCCTCGCAGCTGGTCAAGATTTCCAAGGTTTTGCGAATGGCAGTAGATTTGGGTGTGGAGTATGAAGCTAATTTCTTTACATCACTCCATATAGGATCGGCGGACTTGAACTTGACTTCTCTTGATAGGGCAGTGGTTATTTTCCCGTCTCTTGTATCCCTTTTCTGTTCGCTGATTCTAATTCCAAACGAACGTTTGGTCATTCCGATGTAGTATCGCTTGGAGCTGTCCGAATATTTTAGTGGTATGGCATAAACACCTGCCTCATTCAGAAGAGGGGGCTTGTCAATATTTCTCTTAAGTATCGTGTATAAAGATGCAGGAGACCTTATGCCGACACCGAAGTTCATCCTCCTGAGTGCGTTTTTGAGTTGATAGGAAATATTTGGTATGTAGGGAATAGAGCCCAGGTAGCGAAGTTGCGGCATAGAAATGTTATTAGCACTGCTGGTTCTGGCTTTCTCGATAAAGTTATGCATCTGGTTCGAAGAATTTCGGTGTCGGCATAAAGTCTCCGGCATCTTTATACACGATGCTTAAGAGACATATTGACAAGCCCCGTCTTCTCAATGAAGCAGGTGTCTATGCCATACCTCTAAAATATCCGGACGGCTCCAGGCGATACTACATCGGAATGACCAAACGTTCGTTTGGAATTAGAATCAGCGAACATAAAAGGGATACAAGAGACGGGAAAATAACCACTGCCCTATCAAGAGAAGTCAAGTTCAAGTCCGCCGATCCTATATGGAGTGATGTAAAGAAATTAGCTTCATACTCCACACCCAAATCTACTGCCATTCGCGAAACCTTGGAAATCTTGACCAGCTGCGAGGCTTGCAACGATAGCAGCTCTCTGGAGTTGCCAGGTATTTGGAATCAATTCTTCAAATAATGCTGAGTTTCTTACCATAGTACCGCGTGCCCAACCAACGTGACCTCGTTTCTTCGAAATATCACGTTTGCTCCTAATCATTTATTGTCTAGTCAAGTCACCGCGTTTAAAGTGTTGAAACGTTCTATTATCCTGTTTGCAGTTAGCTGTCTACCTTCCTTGAGAAAGCCATCTGGTTGATGTGCAAAAGCTTGGAAATTTTGATTATTTATTCTACGCCAATAAAGTTTTGGATTTTTAGTATATAGTTATACTATTTTGAGTTTAATTTGGTGTACAGTTCCTACTTTTTGAACTTCTAAATGTGATATCACATAGAAACTTAATCATTAGGCATTGACATTGTGACCTGTTACTGAATACAGCAATAATTTCTTCACTTACTTATTGTTTCACCATCATCATATAAATATGTGAGTATTCCTCACAAAGTAAATTATTATCTGAAGATTACAGTCTTCGGGCCTTTAAGACATACAAGTTTTACAAAATTCAAAGCAAAAAGTTATTGGTAATTAATGCTTTGAAGTTTACCATGAAGATATGTATTGTAAGCTCTGCCTCTTGTAATCAGCCTCCACTGAAAAAGAAAAAAAAAAGAGGCTAAAAGGTAAGAAATAGAAAGTAAAAATAAGAAATAAAGTAGAAGTAAGAACTCAATGAAGGAAGAAATATTGTTCATAATATCTGGGAATTCGATTGAATATTTATAGCATTCAGATTATAAACTCTGAATTTGCTTATAGTTCTTACTGGCCATTCATGTAACATCTCTCAGAAAACTTGAAAATTTGAGGAAGCAATGATGTTTCAACTAGCACAAATGTGAAAATATGTTCATATTCCTAATCTAAGGTTGCTTAGTCTCAGTTGCTTGAACTTCACTGTCCTGGGTGGTGTAATGAATAGCATACTGAAACGGAAATTGGGAGATGCAGGTTCGATTTCCGCTCCAGGGCAATGAAGTTTTCAAGTTTTCTGAGAGTTGTTACATGAATGACTAGTAAGAATTATAAGCAAATTCAAAGTGTATAATATGAATGCTATGAATATTCTAATAGAAGTAAGAACTGTTTTTTAAGTAAATTATTTTTATTTACATTATTTCTGGAAGTAATTTTGCATTTACTTTCTGGTTCATTCAGCAAGTAACCCTCTTTGAATTACAATCACTTGCTTAATATGTTATTTGCCTTTTTTAGCAAAACCTAAGCTTTTGATGTTATATCTTACCAATCTGGCAAATTAGGCTTTATGAAAGTAAATAGCTCAATCCGGTCATCTCACAAATTAATGAGTAACACTGTGTTTTTATGAATTTTCATGCCATGCCATATTAGTGCAGGTTATTAAAGCTCTAAACTACAAGTGTATCCTGTCTATATCAAACTTTTAAAACAAGAACTTGAACAAATATATTTCAGTATTGAAAATTATATATGTATCTTTTATTGCAAACTAAATGGCAGAATTTATAATTGCTGCAAATGGTTATGACTACAACAGACATTGGTGCACCATGCAGATTTACCTAAACTGGGGGTTTCATGTGAAGCTTCATTAGTGAGTTCTTTTTTTTTTTTTTTATAACCCAGGTGCTAGATCTTTTTCCACGACTTCTGTTTCATAGAAAAAAATGTATTCACATAGTATGACACATCATAATAAAGGAATTACCACCTGTAGCAGTAAGACTAATGTCTTAAAGTAAACTAAACAACAGAAAAACTTTCATAGACTTATTTCCTTACAAAGTAAGCTTGTGTGTTTTACAAAAGAACGAATGTGCTGCTATTTTTCAAAGTCATGGATTTTAGATGTTTTGGGTCTTCATTGTTTCTATGATGATTATCTAAAAAATAATAAAAAATTTAAAATTGAAACATACAAAAAATTTGCATACACATAGGTGCTTTCTGTAAGTTTGTGCTCTTCTAACTTCCATGATCAGTAGTTTTTCTTATAGGTAACCAATAGTTGCAGACAAACGGGCCATTTTGTTATTATAGATACTGTTGCATTGCTACTGAAATCAACAAAAATGCTGAAACTTCCAAACAGTGATTGATAAATATGAAATATTTTCTTTATATTGTTTTTAGAAATGCATGTCCCCATGCAACATGAAAAGCTATTGTTCTTAAACTTCTTGCATTTTGTGTGAATTGCCTTTGTGAGAGACATTCAGTAAGTTCTAAGCCTAACAAACCTACAGATATTTCTTATGTTCTAACAAATATTGCAGAATTAGGTTTCGACACAACCCCCAGTAACTTTAATGCATGTATTACATTTACAGTATATAGTGAAGTAATTTTCAAGTTTTCTATTATGGTGTTACATGGTGAACAGTAAACTTGAGCAATTCAGAGTCATATTCTGATTGCTGTGTGAATAATTATGTCTATGCAACAACTGTGCTAGGTTTTGGTAACAAAAGCATATATGTCATGTCCTGCAAACCACATCTCTATGTCTTTCTGGAGGTCTTTACTATCTCTATCTCTGAAACATGTTCCCTTGTTTCAGAGATGTTGAGCTCCACAATGCTATAGACTATCCAGTCACTAATCATGGGTTTATAAATATCCACTTAAGCAATTCATACCATATCACATAGCTGTTCTCCAAGATTCAGAAAACAGCTATGCTCGAAGAAAGCTCATCTGCCAAATAAAAGTTTCAAACTGATAGGGCTAAATTTTACTTACTGTTGATGCATGAAACATCTCCATTTACAGCAGTGGTCGTCAACCTGGTCCCTACTGTCCACTTCAAGCTTTCATGGTGGGCCGTGGGGGTTTTTGTCCATTGTTGCAAATTTTGTTCTTTTGCCATATATTGAATACATTTCTAACAACTTCACGAGTTTGATTGCTTAAAATATGCTTTTGCAATTTACTTTTGAATTTCATCTCTAAACTTTGAATATAGGTAATAATTAAAACAAGGTAATCTGTAAATACTATCATGGGTTTGTTGCTTATTTGAAGAAAGAAGTGCCAAATGTTTTGTGTATTCATTGTGTGGTGCACAGACAACATCTTGTAGGAAAACATTTAAGTACAAGTCTCCATTCATTATTAAGTATAATAATTGGAGCAGTAAATAAGATAAAATCTAATGCCAAAGATGATAGAATGTTTCAACAGTTGTACCAGGACAATAATGAGCAATTTATTAAGTTACTTTTGCACACAGAAGTTCGATGGCTCTCAAAGGGTACATGATTGTCTCGTTTTGTATCATTATATAATAGTGACACACAATTTTTTGAAAGTAATAATGAGGCTGGTCTCTGTCAATAATTAAAAACAGTAAAGAATGATGGCTTTTATTCGACAGACATTTTCAAGAGATTTAATGAAATTAATTTGCAGCATCAAGGAGCCAATATAATTCTTATCAGTTGCAAAAATACTGTGTCATTATTTATCGAAAAACTTGATCTTCTCTGTCACAATCTTTTGAAGAGAGAATTTTATCAGTTTCCCAAATTGTCATCTATAAAAGATGATGTAACTCCAGAGGAGATTAAAATGTTCAGTAGCCACCTCAGTGAACTTAAATTGGATATGGAAAAACGATTTAAAGATATTTTGAACTTGAAGGTGTATGACTGGATGATAAATCCTTTTACTGCAAATTTTGCTGAGGTTGATATAACTATTAGAACTTAAATATGATGAAGAGAGCAAATAGAATTTTGATAGTGGTGGATACCAAAAGCTCTGGCAAAATAAAAATAAATCCCTGCATTATATCCAAATATGTGGAAAATTATATTCAATTTATTTATTATTAATTTATATTATTAAATTTATTTAATTTAATATAAATTTATTATATTAAATAAAATGTATTTAATTAAAATTTAATAAAATGTATTTAATTAAAATTTATTAATTTATTTTATAAAATTTATTTAATTTTATATTATTTAACGTGGTTATTACCTTTCCCTACTTCATATCTTGTAGAATCAGGCTTTAGTGCTGTTTATCATATTATCACCAAACAGAGAAACCGTCTGAGTATCACTGAAAGAGGAAACCTTCATTTTGTTCCTTACGAAAATCGAACCAGATATCAAATATTTAGTCTCGCAGTATCAGCCTCAAGGATCTCATTAATCATTAATTAAAGGTAATTTCAATTAACTTTATTGTTTTCACATTTAATCTTCATTTTCTGCACTAGTAGGGAGATGCTGAAATTCATTAAATTGAAATTATCTATGTATGAACATACATAAAGTATAAATAAGAAGATAAATTTAAATACATATTTTTTACAAACCCTCCCCTCTAAAAATTACTTGTGCGAAATTCAGTTACTGCAGCACTGATGGGTGGTAAGAAAATTTTACCATCAACAAAGATACAAAAGTGGGCGGTAAGTATTAAAAGGTTGACGACCCCTGATTTACAGCAATCTCGGCACACAACTCGATCTTCCTGACATCCATCACACATCTCACACAAGACCTTTGTACTTCATACTCATTATCATATTCTCATTTCAGACATACCTGAATCTGGTCTTCCATGAATTCCTTAGTCTCCATCTGCCTTTCTTTCCTGTCAATTTGGCTAAATAAATCCCCTCAATTTGGCTGAATAAATCACACACTCATTATTTCAAGATGTCAAAACTACCTCAAAATATTTTCTCTGTCCTACAAACATTTTGCTTCACATTACACATCTGCAACACATTTTTATTCCTTACATGATCACAACATGTCTTGCCACACACATGTTGTAAATAATGTATTTCTCCAGCACACTGTCTTGTCTGCAGTACCCAGGTTTCACTTTCATATATCAGAGTAGGAACAATTGCACTTTCATTCACAGCCATTCAGGATCTTTTAAAGAACCATTAGACCCATGAAAACCTCCTAAGGAAGCTATGACTTTCAAAGCTGAATTCATTCTCCCACTAATTTCACTATGTAATCTGTTTTCTCTGTTAGACGTGCTTCCTAAATATGCAAACTCATTCATCTGATCTATCTATGAACCATTTAGACTGATTTTACATTCAGTACTAACAGTTCTCTACTCAAAAACCGTAACTTTGTTTTTTTCCTTATTTATACTCAGTTTAAATCTCATACAAACTTTATTCATTCCGAACAGCATAATCTGGAACTCATTTTTGTTCTCTGCCACACTCAATTTAGACAAGTATAAATGAGAAATAGACTAATATGGTCTATTTTGGCATCACACATGCATGCATCCATAAATATATTGAACAGCCATGGTGGCATTAGACATTACACAACATTGTCTGAATCTTGCATGAATACCTAAGCAATTCCTTTCCTTAAAAAAGATAGGGAGAGAGAGAGAGAGAGAGAAAGAAAATAAAGGGGGGGTGATGGGTTGATCAATTAGTTCCTATTGTTTCAAATGTACTGTTTTCCCCACCATTGTTTGGTATTGTTACACCTTAATATTAAAGAACAGCAATGTAATAATTAATAAATAGGAACTGTACACCAACTATACTAAAAATAGTATAAATATACTAACAATCCGAATTTCTTGGCGTAGAATAGGAATCAGTTTCCAAGCTTCCGCACATCAACCAGATGGCTTTTTCAAGGAAGGTAGACAGCAGACTGCAAACTGGATAATAGAATGCTTCAACAATTTAAATGCGGTGTCAAGTCAAGTCACCACGTTTAAATTGTTGAAGCATTCTATTATCCAGTTTACAGTCTGCTGTCTACCTTCCTTGAAAAAGCCATCTGGTTGATGTGCGAAAGCTTGGAAACTTTGATTCCTATTCTACACCAAGAAATTCAGATTATTAGTATATTTATACTATTTTTAGTAATGTAATAATTATTTGCTCAAGCAGAATTTTTTGAAATAACTGATTACTGATAAGACAAATTAACTTGCCAAGCCCCACCAGTTGGTATCCAGTAGCTGTCATATTTTTTAATCTTGACAAGGAAGGATATACTATTGGTGAACAGTGTAATAATCCATTTGCTGCAACATTATAATCAGGCTTGGAACTTACTGGACACTCTCTGGTCTGCTAATAAAAATTGTTTCAATTTATTTTGCCTGTGATTTGCAGGATCTGTTGGACATAGTATTTTCAGAATTCTCACCATTTGATATGCCCCAGAGCCATTCATTTGAAAGTCATTCATATGACGGTTAGTACTATTCTATTATGTTAACTGTTGCATATGTAAATAATTTTAACTTTCTATGTATTAATGAAATCATGGTGAAATCCTATTGATGAAATAACTGAACAATGAAAAATTTTTCAACACAGGAATTACTAGGATGACATAAAATTACTTACTGTCAAATTTTCGGACGACATCCTCATAATAGTGGATAACAATGATAAATCCCTCCCAGAAACATCCTCAACCCTTTTAACACCTTGGGTAATTGTGTAAAATTCATTTTAAAACTGCAGCATGACAATAACTTGAACTTTCTGGGTGTGATGCTTACAGCCTCAGAAGGAAAAATCATCACGAAATTATATAAAAAATTGATCAGCACTAATGAAGTTCTGAACTACCACTCTTAAAATTTAATCTGGCCTCACAGCTCCTGGGAAAAATAGGGGCTCTGTATTCTTCAGAGACAACAAAGTAGAATTAAAAGGTGCTGTTGCTGATCGTAATTATTCTTCTGCAGTGGTGGAAAAAGTTTTTGACAAAAAATGAAATCAGATCGTAAACAATCAAGCAGTAACATAAGGCTTACCGAGGAGGGTCACTTACCTTTGGGGGTCTATTTGAGGGGCTTTGGAGAATCAGTTTGAAATTCCAGGTTCGTGTGACTCTGCACCTGAATGGTAGAAATCAGGAATTTTTCCCTCCCATTGAACAAAAACGAGAAAAGTGTTCTACTACAGGAAGTGGTCTACAGTGTGCACTGCAGTTGTGGTAAGACATATGTGGGGAAATTGGGAGATGGCTTCACACCTGTGTGACTGAACATAAAGCTGCTATAAAGAATGTTTCCAACAAGACAGACCTTGACATCTGCATGCAGAATGCTGGACATTCGATTAACTGGGTCTCTCTAAAAATTCTCTCACATCAACAGCACTGTGTTAAACAGAAATTGGAGGAAAGTTTTCAAATCAAAGGAAGAAGAGGTGCGACAATTAATGAACTTAAAGACTGTGCATTACCGCTTGAGTGGCAGCACCTACTCTCTTGAGTCAGTCCCAATGCTGGGTTGGTGCGCAACCCGAAAATTTGACAATAAGTAATTTTATGTCATCCTAGCCCTGTGTTGAAAAAATTAACTTCCTGTTTTTTGTTTCTTTCTCTTGTGTGAATTTTGTTTCTCTTTTGTTCACATTTTAAGAACAGAACAACATTATTCCATGTATCAATGAAGTAATGGCAAATCCTAGTGAAAAGATATCACAAAATTTAAATTCAATTTTATGGGGATTACTAGGATGCATTTTTTGTTGTTGTCAATTTTTTAGATTGCACACCAACTTGTTATCTGACAAGGCTGTGTATTACCACACAAGTGGCAACACCTACTCTCTTGAGTCAGTCCTAATGACGAATAAGGCCTTGTAAGAGTCATGTGTTAATACCTAGCCTTATTACCACGTGAGTGGCAACACCTACTCTCTTGATTCAGTCTTAATGACGAATAAGGTCTTGTAAGGCTCATGTGTTAATTGTGTTAATACCTAGCCTTATTGCCACATGAGTGGCAACACCTACTCTCTTGAGTCAGTCCTGATGCTGAATAAGGCCTTGTAAGAGTCATGTGTTAATACCTAGCCTTATTACCACATGAGTGGCAACACCTATTCTCTGGAGTCAGTCGTAATGACGAATAAGGTCTTGTAAGGCTCATGTGTTAATACCTGGCCTTATTACCACATGAGCGGCAACACCTATTCTCATCAAACAGAGGTAATCGCTCTTTCCACGTTTATAACTGAGTCACGGAAAAATTCTCATTCGCAACCACCAGGAATCTAACCCAAGGTCTTCCAGTTATGCGCTGGATATGCTTCCACTGCACCACAGTGGCCTCGAATTCCTCCAGACTCACACACACTAACTGCCAAGCCAATTTGGCAGGTTGCTTCTCGGAGCCCCGCACAATGCTGGGGATTCACCAAAGATGGTAAGCAGCAACCGAACAAATAATTAGAAGGTGAATGAAGAATTAATACAGACATTTGACGTGGACCAGCGACATCAAAGAGAGGTAATCGCTCTTTCCACGTTTATTAGTGAGTCAAGGAAAAATTCTCATTGGCCGCCACTGGGAATCAAACCCAGGGTCTTTCAGTTACACGCTGGATATACTTCCACTGTACCACAGCGACCTCGAATTCCTCCAGACTCACACACACTAACAGCCAAGCCAATTTGGCAGGTTGCTTCTTGAAGCCCCGCACAATGCTGGGGATACACCAAAGATAGTAGTCTATATTAATTATTAATTTGCCTTCTAATTATTTGTTCAGTTAATGCTTACCATCTTTGGTGAATCCCCAGCATTGTGCGGAGCTCCAAGAAGTAACCTGCCAAATTGGCTTGGCAGTTAGTGTGCGTGAGTCTGGAGGAATTCGAGGCCGCTGTGGTACAGTGGAAGCATATCTGGCGTGTAACTGGAAGACCCTGGGTTCGATTCTTGGTGGCAGTCAATGAGAATTTTTCATGACTCACTTATAAACATGGAAAGAGCAATGACCTCTGTTTGATGTTCCTGGTCCACGTCAAATGTCTGTATTAATTATTAAATTCGCCTTCTAATTATTTGTTCAGTTAATGCTTACAATCTGTGGTGCATCCCCAGCAGTGTGTGATGCTCCAAGAAGCAACCTGCCAAATTGGCTTGGCAGTTAGTATGTGTGAGTCTGGAGGAATTCGAGGCCGCTGTGGTGCAGTGGAAGCATATCCAGCGCATAACTGGAAGACCCTGACGTCGATTCCCGGTGGTGGCCAATGAGAATTTTTCTGTGACTCACTTATAAACATGGAAAGAACAATGACCTCTGTTAGATGTTCCTGGTCCACGTCAAATGTCTGTATTAACACCTACTCTCTTGAGTCAGTCCTGATGATGAATAAGGCCTTGTAAGGCTCGTGTGTTAACACTTGGTTTTATTACCACATGAGTGACAATGCCTACTCTCTTCAGTCAGTCCTGATTGCAAATAAGGCTTTGTAATGCTCATGCATTAATACCTAGCTTTATTACTTATTTACTTATATTTACTTACTTTACTTTACTTTATTTGACTTCTTTCTTTCTGTAGGAAATAGGCATTGATGTATTTTGATTACATGGTTAATGGTGTGCTCCTTTGAAATTATTATCAACTTTTAATAATTTGTCAACTTTTAATTAATTTAAAATGATTTGTTATAATATAGTAGAATAACTGAATTTCGAATTTTTAGGTTGTAAGTGATCTCCTATGTTTTGGGATACTTTCTAAGAGCTTTTGTATATTCTTCAAGATTTGAAATCTGAAGTTGCAAAATTTTTCTGTTGATTGCACCAGAACCTACGATCTTAAAAATGTAAAGAACTACTACATTCTCTTACTGTCTAATCTAAAATATGCATCAAATTCTTTCTAAATTATGTGTCAAAATTGAAATAAAAAGTAAAAAGTTAGAAGAATTTAATGCAAAATTGTCTGCTGTAATTTTTCTGAATTTGAACATTTTTAAATACACTGCTGGCCACCCAAAATGCAACACCAAGAAGGACATGAGATAGCAAAGCCAGATTTACTGGACACATAACAACAGATACAAAGATGAAATGATTGAGCTTACAGGCCCATGCGACTTGCGGAACGCGCAGACATCCATAGTTCGTGTGGACCCCATGGCTGGCAATAACGGTTGCTACACGCCGCGACATCGAACGAAACAGGCTTTGGATGTGGGCATCGGGTATGTCGGTCCAGGCTGCTTCCACACGTTGCCACAGTTCATCAGGCGTAGCCGCGGGTGGTGCTTGCCGAGCCAATCGGTTGCCGATCAGCGACCAGACATGTTCGATGGGCGACATATCGGAAGAACAGGTGAGCCGTGAAGAATTGTTGCACTATGCGTGCCATGTGCGGGTGCGCGTTGTCCTGTTGAAACGTGACCGCTGGCAGGTCCTTCAGGTAAGGGAGGACTACAGGCTCCAAAACGTCGGAGATGTAGTGGTGGCTGTTGAGTGTACCGGCGATGCGTACCAAAGGGGGCGGGTGTCATATCCAGTTGTGCCCCAAACCATAACGCCAGGCGACGGACTGGTATGGCGATGCCTAATGCAGGCGTCATACAGTCTCTAGACGCGGTGCCGCCACACGCGGATCTGACCATCGTGGTGTTGCAGGCAGAAGCGGGATTCATCGAAGAAGACAATGATGTGCCGTTCTGTAGTCCAGGAGTGGCGTTCAACGGCCCACTGCTGCCGCACTTGCCGGTGGTGTAACGTCAATGGTAATTGGAGCAATGGGGGCCGTGCGACAAGTCCCCGCTCGTGCAGACGACATCGAACGGTACGTGCTGACACAGGTTGTTGTGCAACAGACTGTAATTCCTCCGCTAATGTTTGTAATGTGGCGGTGCAAACCGTCAATGCTCGCCACACAACATGTGCCGGTCCTCTCGTTCGGTGGTGTGCCGCAGCTGCAGCAATCACTCACGTCGGTCCGTCCGTTCCTCCTGCACCCACCGAATCCATACTCACCTCTCTGTGGCTGGATGTTGTCCCACACGGGGCGGTGTCTCGGTACGATAAACCGCTGTCACAATAAGCCACTATTCATCCTCTGCCGAACTCCAAAACGTGCTGGAATGACTGCCGTATTCTGCGACAAGGCATCAGGAAGCTTCCCACGCACAGGTCCAGCAGCACAACACACTTCCAGTACTTACACTCCGTCTTCTGTGCACCCTTCTTATAGTGCTTCTCGGTGGCGTGCCGGGGGAACATGATTTGCATATGCCCTGCAATGCTAATCGTTTGCATGTCCTCTCGCGGCTGACGCATGCTGCGAATTTCAGGCCAATCGGATGCTTCCTTCTTGGTGTTGCATTTTGGGTGGCCAGCAGTGTATATAGTACTACTAATGGTTATTCATCTCACATTTGTTTTTAAAAAACATTTAAACATTTATTGTGACCTTTATGATATTTTTTCTCAAAATGAAAAAGTGTTCTTAGTATGTCTATAAATTCTTCCAATTAGTTAAGGAAAGTAATATACTTTTAAGTAATACTTTCTTTCATGAAAAATTATTCAATTTGTTATCAAAACCTAACAAATCAAAGCTTTTCCTTGGTTCTGAGGGAAGGGTGTTCCCCCTCTCCTCTGGATCCACCCTTGCCTAAAACTGTAAAAATGTCATTACAAAATGATTCTATACAGTCTTACCATGCAACATTTTTATGTAGGTAATGGTGTTTTTGTGATGAAGTGGTTTCACAGGTCTTGTCTTGATAGTTGAAACTTGTTTCTTTCTGTTTTGTATAAAATTCAGTTTTGACTCTTTTATATATTTTAGAGGTTGTTTGTTTTATTCAAGCATGACCTTGCAATTAATTTTCCATTAATATGTAGTTAACTTCTTCAATATGCAAAGTAACACAAATCATTGCAATTGTTTAAATTAGAAAAAACATTGTAAAGATCAAGCATGCTTCATGTGCCTCCAAAAGCATGATCTACATTTTTAGGTTTAACTTTTTTTTCAAGCTTCAAGTAAGATGAGTGGATATGGGTCCAGTGCTAGCATGAAGAGGATGCAAGGCTTTGGAAACACAGTCACTCCTTCTAGTAAGTTTGATTTTTCTCTCCTCCAGTTTCAATGTCGTTTCACTTGTAGTAATAACCAGCCCCAGTCGTTCATTTGGTCATGATAATTAACACAGCAATCGGACATTGCCGAATTGACTGTAATTACTGTTTCACTTGTGAATTAAATCACATCAGAAAACTTGAAAATTTCATCGCCATGGAGCGAGAATCGAACCCACATCTCCCGATTGCCGTTTGAGCACACTATCCATTGCACCACCCATGACGGCAAATTCGCAAGCATCTGTGTGTTAAGACCATTGGAATGTTCTCCGACTGCATTCAAATTCAATGCAGATTCTGCTGCCATCTAGTTTTCTTATGTGATTTAATTCACGTGTGAAACAGTAATTACAGTCAATTTGGTGATGTCTGATTGCTGTGTTAATTATCATGACGTATTTACCACTTATTATGAGAAGAATATTTATTCAACTCTGAATGTTCATTTGGTGTTTTACTATCATTTGTAGTATTCCCCACAGTGGTGTATTTGAAAATTTACCTGGTTCTTAAACTGAATTTTTAAAGAAAAATGATGAAAAAAAGGATTTAATGTTCTAATTATTTACCAACAATTCGTACACTAAGCCATTAAAACACAATATATTTCACAAAAACACCACATTATTTAACACAATACTACCAAGTCATAGCATAGATATCGTAAATTGAAGTATATAATCCACGTACCTTATATGCATTAGCGACTTCATTCACATTATTTTGAGGTGTGACCAGTGCCGAAGGGGCATTCAAGCAATTGTCTCACTGCTATTTTATCGCATTAGCTATTGTAACTAACTAAATTACTAATTGTTTATTTTTTATATATAGGGTGTCCCATAAAGGTGTAGCCAATTTTAAATAATCATAACAGTTTTAACATAAATGATCTCAATACACAACTTGTGTTAATTGACAGAACAGATCATGAAGTTTTATAGACATTCAACATGGGCACCATTTGTCACCCTAACAATGTCGAAATGGTATTCCAGTTCCAACCATGTTCGTTCGAGAATGTCTGTATTAACTTTCTGCAGTGTGTGTGTGTGTGTGTGTAATCCTCCTCTTTAGGTCAGCAATGTCTGCATGCTTTGCTTATCATTTCTATTCATTTCTTTAGGTCAGCAATGCCCATCTTGTTGGAAAATGACTGGAGTTGCAAGTTTATTCAACTAAGGGAATGGGGATACACAAACTGCTCAATCATGTCCAAGTAATTATCAGCTCTCACAGTCGCTTCCTGAAAGAAAAAGGGTTCAATAACACTGTCAGCCATTATACCACACCAAATATTCACTTTTGGGCTGGCATATTCATGTTCCATTGTGCAATGCTGGTGTTCAGTTCCCCAAATTCTCACATTCTGTTTATTAACCTTTCCAGAAATATGGAAAGTGCACTCATCCGAGAAACAGATTTGTCTCAGGAAAGATTCAGCACTTGCAATGTTCAACATCTCTTCAGCAAACTGTTTACGTTTCACATGGTCATCTGGGGTTATGTGATGGTATTGGCGGCTCGTTGGTTCAAAAATTGGGTGTTGCACACATGTCTTTTCCCTCAGAAACACTACTGGTGAGCACTGTTTTTATTTTATTTTTTTGTTGTTTGTGGTGGTGTACTTGGAGGGGAAGGATGCTGCGCAGGAAGAGTTTAACATTATTGAAAGCAACATAATGTAGCAACAAGATACTTTCTACATAATTACCATATTCCAAAATTTCAAATTACGTAATAACAATTAATGGATAAGAACATGAAATCAGTTCTTACCATAAGTTATTTCAAGAGAAAATCCACCCTTCTCTCTTTCTGCATAGCGAATTTGTCAATAACTCTCTGGTTGAAGTCGGGAATATCTATGATAAGATCCTTTTCAATAGAAAGCATGGCCAAGGCTGACAACCTTTCCTGTGTCATTGAGTTCCTCAAAAATGTTTTTATTCATTTTAAAGTGGAAAAACATCGTTCTGCTTCAACTGATGTCATAGGAATTGTTAGGATAAGTTTCAGTAACGTGTAACATTCACTAAATGTTTTTCCTAAATTGTTCTTCATGAGGAACTCGCATAAGCTAACAGCCCCTGTAAGTGATCTGAACTCTTCTGCACAGTAGATGGACAAAAGTTCATGGCATAGTTTCATTTTATCCATAAATGGATACGCAGCACACACTGTTTTCAATGTCTGTGCTGGGAATTTAGTGGCATAATGAGGGAACATTTGCGGTAAAAATAACAAAGCAGCAACTAGATGCCCCGTGAAAGTAAACCTTTCCTTAGCCTGAGAAATAATGACATCAGTTTTCCGTTTTTTAAAAGAAGCAGATGTACCCTCTGTTGTTGCACTTTCATCAACATCAATTTGTTCCCTAATTGTCACTACATTTGTCTCAAAAGCAGTAATAGCTTTCTTTGCTGTAGAGGGATCAAGGTCACTTTTTTGAAGTTGACCGAACAAAATTTCTACAAGAGGCATGATTTTAGCAAAAAATGAAAGCCAAAAACTGAAGCTGTAACCTGTAAATAACATTTAAATGACCATTAGCCTGGCAAATAGTACTTTCACTTTTAATGTCATTAGACTTGAGAATGGTCTTCAGGGATTCGACAATATCTCTCTTTTTATCAAAAACCGTATTGACACTGTGTGAGAGAAAATTCCATCTTGTAGGGGAAGCTCGGGGTAAACGTTTTTTCACAACCTGATCAAGTACTGCAGTTCGTTGTGGGCTATTTGAAAAAAGCGTACATATGCCTTGCAAACTAGAGAAAAAAATTCGTACATTTCTATTTATAGAAGCAGCTTTCATCATAACTCAATTTATTTGATGAGCATAGCAATGTATGTATTCAGCAGCTGGATAAGATTCCTTCACAACTGCTTGCACGCCAAGAGAAGAACCAGCCATAACAGATGCTCCATCGTATGTTTGTGCAATTAATTTTTTGGGATTTTCATTAATTTTATGTTTCTTCAGCTCTTCTAGTAAACAAGAAGCCAAGGTTTGTGCGTCATGTTGTGAAGGAGAAATAAAATCCCAAAACCTTTCAACTGGTTTTCCTTTTACCATGTACCGGTGAACAATGGCCATTTGAAATATATTTGAAATGTCACTTGTTTCATCTGCAATGATGGCTAAAAACTGTGCTTCTTTAATTTCTTCTGTTATTTCATCATGACACACTTCTAACATTATTTGCAAAATTTCATTTTGAATTGTTTTCGATGTTCCTTTAAAGACAGTTGCCTTTTCTAAATGAGTTTTTAATGCAGCATCTAATTCCAAACAAAAATTAACCAAACCTTTAAATATTCCAGGGTTAGATGATGTTTCAGTTTCATCATGACTTCTCAATGCTAACTTGAAAACCCCACAAAACCTAACACAATTTATTAAAATATTTAAAACATATCTGTTATGCCTAACCTTTTCATTGTCCTCTAAAACTTTTCGTCTATATGCTGTGTCTAACTGTTCAGCTGTATTGACAGCACCAAAAAGTGACAATTTTAAAACATTTTTAATGTGCGTCTCTGAAGCCTCGTGTTTTTTAATGCGAGTGGTCAAATGATTAATATCTGTCATGCCTGATTTTGTCCATGAATCATCGCCTCCAAACAATAAACATGGGAAACAAAATAGTGCATTTTTTACATCACACCCACACAACCACTCATTATTTACGTAGAATTCTCTTTTAAAAAATCTTTTAAATCGTCGCTTACCAGTTGCTATATTCTGGAAAATATTCAAGTCAGGTAATGGCCGTCCAAGTTTTCGTATATTTTGCTTTTCTTCATAGGAAAGTCTAGGAAAAGAATTTGATAAAAGATTTTCAACACTATTCATTTTAAATTTGCAAAAAAATTAATAACAACAACAAAGCTAATAACGTATGTTTCATTGGCACAATAAAAGAATAACGAATTAGAAAATTGACAAATACTACACAGCACACACATAACCTCTCCTGAAACGCAAGCGTCCGATGTCAGACTATTAAGTTTGCACGTGGTGACAAGACAAGAACGCGGAGCTCATCTGCAGGTTTCAGGTTACATGCGATCTTGAGAGCAATGGGTTACTGCGCATGCTCTAGCGGGAGAAAAGCAAAACGATGTCATTGGTAGTGGGGGTTGCCAAGCGTTTGCAACACCCACATATCTACTGGTTGAGAATGCAACGACTGGGTCTAGCATTTCGCGTCATACCTAGGACATTACAGCTTCGGGTTGCAGCTCGCCTGCAACACCCAGTCAAGCGACGGCTAGCTCATACATTACTACCAACATTGCATCAGTTATTGGATTGTTTGAGTTGACTGCACTATTTATTTTTGACAGATTTCAAGCTAAATAAACCAATTTCTCATAAAAAGAAAATAATGTTTTATTAACAAAATATTATACAAATTTTTGAAGATGACAATCCGATTTTTGGTGTAAATGTGACAAGGATGGTAAGTCAGGTAATATCCGAAAACTTGAAAATTTTCATTTTTTCTTTCATAACAAAATATAATTTTTCTTCATGATGAAACTGGTTGTTGCGCAACACTGCAACTTGATCACCGTCCGCCACTGTGTAATGGGTTATCTGCAGTTTATACGGGTGCATTTCCTATCTCTGATGTAACAATCTGTGCACTGATGACTTGGGGATCGCCAGCTGTCATGCTGCCTGTCTGATTGACTTTCGAAGGCTACGAGTTAATGCTTGTCTCACAACCTCCTCCATTTCTGGAACCAGCGATGTTGTCCAAGGCTTTTCTTTGTAAGAACGCTACAAGTTTCCTTGAATAGCTTGTACCATTTTCTGATGCTGTTACGTGTGTTTGGTTTTCTCCCATATTTTGTTCTGAAATTCTGCTGAACCTGTGTTTTGGATCAGGTTTCAAGAAACCACTCCACAATCTGTGCTTTCATTGCAGGATCCATTGGGTACACTTCTAGAAAACTTGAGGGTATTCCTTATCACCTGCAATAAGCAGAATGCTGATATTAATTTTGTATCCAAAGTTATCATGTAAAATTGGTTTCACCTTTTTGGGACACCCTGTACTATAAATTACAATTATTTAAACCTAAATAAAAAAAACAACCGTCATTTCATTAGTTAAAATTTACATAAGAATCATGCATACAATTACAGTCCATTAAAATATCAAACTAATTAATTAAAATACTTACCGATTAAAAGCTTTATATTAACTACATTATATACAAATTAATGGCTGAATCATCCCTTGAGATACTAACTTATGAAACCTACAGCTTTTTGCATGTTCACATGCATCAATAGAGATTGAACTCTCTGATGATGCTCGTGAACGTGTGGAAAGCCACAAACTGTCTTTGCTGAGATTAGGCTTTCAGCAAAGCGTCAGGTTGTAAAGAAAGTATCTAGAAAATAGAGAAGCATTTATTTCAAGCTTAAAAAATCATACAAAACACTTAACCTGATTGTTCAGGTAGTCCCCATTGGAGCTGATGACCTTGTTCCACTGATCTATGAGTTGAAATATCCCATTGCAACAGAAGTCTGGTGAGCATTTGTTGAAGAAGTCATCCATGTAACCTTTCACATCATTGTCATTAACAAAGTTTTTCCCAGCGAGAAAATTTGATAAAAACCAGAAGAGGTGAAAGTCAGACGGGGCAAAGTCTGGGAAATAAGGAGGAGTGCGATAATATTTCCCATTCTAGCTCATGCAATTTTTGCTATGTCCATAAAGTGACATGTGGATGAGCATTGTCCTGGTATAAAAACTCCATGAAGATTAATAAATGCTAGGTGCATTTCTTGCAGTGCAGCATAGAGGCAATCCAACTGTTGGATGTAAGTCAAGGTTAATAGACAGTAAGGTTTGCTCATCCTGCCTCCCTCGCAGCGGAAGTGCCGGTCTCTTACGTAGTGACGTCAGTGTACCACACGACGCAGCCAGCAGGACGGATAGATTGTTAATACAATTGAAGCACTCGTGGGAGAAATGTCAACAACTTTTTACTCAAATACACTCTGAATCTGAAAGCTTGCAACCAAGATGTAATGCAAAAGCACATCTGTAATATAATCAGGAAAAACGGACATCCATGTGAATATTTTATTTAGAGTAAACCGAGAATGTGAAGAAACTTATTATGCATTTCTTTCATTTTTTTTTTTAAATCTGTTTAATCTAAATATCTAAATAGGATATTGACATGACACTAAGGAAAAGTGCAGGGACAGTGATTATACCTTCTAATTTATTTATATGCAACTGTAATACTGTCTTTAAATAAATTCAAAGAAGGAAAAAACTTATAAGATTATGCTGTCAGAACCTCATGAAGAAATCCTTTTATGCGGAACAAATAAAAAACTTGAGTAGCATTCCACTAACTTGCTTAATTAAAAAGTTGGAAATTAATTTCACTAAATGCTCTGTTATTATTTGTAACTAATCGCTGAACAGAGAAGTTAAAATCATGGATCTTTGCAATTTTTGTTTGTTTGTTTCTTTAGTCATATTTTTTTCGCTAAATTTTGAGAACTAAGAATCAGGACATTATTTAACGTAAAAAAATTGTAGGGCGTTTTTCTTCCAACAATGGTAAGGCGTTTTTTCTTCCAACAACGCGCATCTGCGAAAAAGTGTTGTAAGCCTCATTCAGAAGTTGAAATTGCTGTTGATTGTTACCTAAAGCACATCGGAATGGTTTGTCTGAGAACGGTTGCCTCGAATTCATTGTATCAAAAAATCTGTCAACAAGAAGAATAAAATTTGCTGCTTCATCATCTTCGGGAAATAAATATTTGATGGCATTTCCAACACGCTCCGAAAGCAACTGTACAGCATAACGTACAATCTGCCTATTTGCTCCTTTAACACGTATGTGTGTGTCACTCATATTATACGCTATTTTCAATTCCTTACTGTCCTTCTCTAATAGCTTTTCAAATAGGGAGCAATTTATCACTATATTTATTTTTATGCCACTGTCCAAAATATGGTTTCGCAATAACTTTACCATATGCGGAATGTCAGCAAATACATTTCTATGTCTGTTTTTGTCGAAAGGATTTTCAAAGAACGGACTCTCAAGCGATATAGCCAATTCTTTCCATAATTTCTGGTTTAAAGCTCCCAGATCTGAAGTAAGAGCAAATACAGGAAACATGATATTTTCTACGGCACAAATTACTTTCATTAATATTTCTCTGAGACTGGAATCACTAACGTCAAAATCGTAAAATACTGGTTGTTTCCAGGATTAACAAGTCCTCTTGCCATGAATACCAGTACGTACCTACACGGTCCTATAACTTCATCTGTTTCAGTATTATAGCACATTTTGCTGGAAACTTTCATTTCATCTATAGAAATTACACATGTTCTTTCGGCTTCAGTCATTTGCATTCCTTGGCTCTGCATCAGTTTTAAAGTTGTGGCTTGAATTCCAGGTGAACATTTAATTGTAGCTACCCATCGGAGTAGAATTCCAAACAATCCGTTTTTGGCCTAGCAAAACTCTTATCTGTTCTGGAGTAAACACTGTAGAAAGCAAATTTTTTATGCACATTTCTCTGTCTTTTTTCTCATCTTTCTGTAACCTTCGCAATTCTAATAATTCTTTCTGCATTTGATTCTGTTTTACTTTGAGGACTTTTACACGTAAAGTTAGACTATGGTTTGAAGAGCTCAAATATAATATTTGTTTTTTCAGCTTTTCATTTTCCTTCATCAAAATATAATTTTCCTTCAATAGAATTTCATTTTCTGTTTTCAGGTCTTTCATACATTCAATTTCAGTATTTTCATCATCGGCACTCCACATGTCTTCCAAAATTTCCTCTGCATTATCAGAGTTTATCAAATCGCCAACAAGATCAGTTCATTTCCTTTTCTCCTGTCTGTTCTTTCTCTCTGAATTAGAATTTACATTAAAGTTTCCCAGGAGGTTTAAACTTGGTACAGCTGTGTCCTTTAGCATTTTGTGAATAGGCAAACCTAGAAGTTCATTCCTTAAATCGCGTTCGTAGTCTTCCTCAGGAAAATGTTCCAACAAATAGCTGAATTCATTTCGTTGAAACTGTCAGCTCGTTTGCATCTCAATTTCCATGTTTTACGCAAAACTTCATTTTTCGGAAACCTATGGTAATGAATACCATTCCTTCTGGTTTTCGAATAATAATTTTGACACGTTGCTATTGCGCACGAACCAGGCATGTTCAGTATGACCAAGGAAAAGATAATTTGTTTGCTACAAATACCTAGCTTCAAATGAGACAATGTAGCTTTCAGACCCTGAACCAGAAAAACGAGAGCAAGCAGCTTTAGGCGGATGGGGTGTGCAGATCTCCGGGACTGTGACGTCACGAAGGCGACCCTTGAGACAGTGCTCAGCGGAAGTGTCGGATAAGCATAACCTTGGAGTCTACTAACCTTGGATGTAAGTATCTGCTGTGATGGTATTGTTCCATGGTAAGAATTCATAACGAATCGCACTGCGACAGTTGCACCAGCAAATCAACATCACCTTCCATCCATGAAGGGGTGGCTTAGGGACCTTTTATGGGGGTTATCTGGTCCATGCTCTTTGTCATGTAACATTCATGTATGTCACCCATTTTTCATCACCTATGACCAACCGATACAAAAAGCCCTCTCGTTTTTCTTTTTCATGCAGAGCAACAGCAATGGAGTAGCGTTGCCCTTGATTCTGGTCAGATAAAGCGTGTGGTACTCATTTGCACAGTTTACACGAATATCCCAACTTCCGCAGTCGGATGTTGATGGGCGTATGGGAGGTCTTCAGTTCCTCTGCCAGTTCCTGTAGTATTGCATCAGGCTTGGCCAATAGCACTTGTTGCAGTGTATCATCTTCAACCTCACTAGGTCTTCCACTTCTGGGTGCATCTGACAGATCCTGTACACCAGAGTTGAACTTTCAGTAACAATCACAGCAAGACTCTGTCCGATAATATTGTCACCAAACGTGTTTCACATTTTTCCAAGTGTTTTCCGTAAGTTTCACGCCATTCAAATATTCATAAAGCGATATTGCATGCACACCTTCCTTTGATATTGCCATTGTATCATTGTGACGTGCAACTAACCTTCAACAACATATGTTCTATCCTTAGAATCTGTTCTTTCTCGCATAGCACTACGGGATGTTTATATCACCAGAGGCCCGCAGTATCTTACAATACACATGCCACATACTATTTTTTCTGGAAACTTTCTTTACAACCTGATAATTAATTAACATAAAACTTATTTTCTTTCCCACCCCCAGCAAAACTTTAATTATCCAGCCTCCCAGTCAAGAGATAATCAAGACCTTCAAAACATACTGCCAAAATAAAATGAGAACAAAAATTGTGGAGCAACTGATACAGCGGAGGATTCAATGTTCAAAATTCTCCCCTTCCCCATAAATAAATAAATAAAAGGAAGAAAAATAATATATTTGTTGTGTGTACTTCACATGGTTTCCAATGCCTGAAAAAATGTTACAAACATTTACATTATAACTGCTTCCATTAAGTGTGAATTTACATGGGAAATGACCCAAATGTAAGAAAGAAGAAAAGGAGGATTTTGATCAGCTATTTGAAGACTGGATTAATGTAGACAGAGATACAAAATGAGCTTCCAAAAAAAGCAGGTGATGAAATTTGAATAAATTTAGAAATCAGTACCAGGTGTAGCAACTGCAAGATTGAAAATTAGAAAAGTCAATGAAACCACCTAGTAAGAAAGAAGTATGTCAAGCTTCTGAAATTGTTAGAAAAATGGACTAAAAGTTGGGCTCATGAACATCTTGTGAAAAGCTTTGGGAATCAGAATGTAAAGTTCAAAATCTTACTAGATTCTTGTGTGCAATTGGCAACCGATAATTTTTTAGAATAATGTGTAATGTGTTTTTTTTTTTTTTTTCATATTTGTGCCTTTCTTCTGAAGAATATGCATATGTAACTTTGAAAAATTCATTACAAGAGAATATACATTGTATATATATATACTGATACATTAAAAACTTTCAAGTGTATGATTCCAATGTACACACAATAAAACCAAACCCAAGCACCAGCAACATTTCCAGAAACATCCGATGCACACACTCACACAACAAATAAACATACAAGGTATTCACAGTTTTCCAGCATTCCTTGAAAGAACACTGGCACACCAACGAACAAAACTATAGTACAGGATAATGAAAGTGCAGACTCGAAAACCACCCATTACCAATCAATGCAGTCTACATTAGGGGAACACCTGCACATTGGAAGTGGCTTTTCAGTAATCTGACAAAAGCTGGTGTTAACCAAAAGCTTGTCTGGAGTGTTCCCTAAGCCACAAAAGCAAGCTGATAATGATGAATGCAAATGAAGTCCACAGACCAGCAATAAGGAAGTGAATGATCGAAATTGCAAACCATAAAACGATGTACCAGAAACCAATGTGACCAAAGGAAATAGGGTGCAGTTAAGAATGAGTGAGGTAAAGGTGTACCTGTGTGGAAATAAAAGAGTAGAAACAGAGGTTAACAAGAAATCTTCATCTGTAAGTGTCTATCAAAGAGCATTTAGAAACCTACAAATTAAAATTGTAAGATCAATTTTTAGTAGTATCTGTAATATGTATTTAAGTTGAGAAGAAAATTGTGTATCAGAATTATAATTATGCAACAACTGCTATAACAATCTGTAGATGAAAAAGAAAGGAAAGTTGTTGGAACGTAGTAGTTTATAGAAATCTCTGAGTGCTGTGGTCAGAGTGGTTGAGGTACTACAAATTCTAAGAAACCAGAAAAACTGTGAAATAAACTGTAAATGTTAGAATCCCAATAAATGTAAGAATTCATTTCGAAATGAAAATATTTTCTTTTATCAAAAACCTCAGTATTAATATTTCCAATGCTGATCAACACATCAATATCCAAAAAGTATGATTCTCTGGAAGACGAATTTGTTTGCTCCAAGGTTAGCTCATTGGGATAAATGCTCCTTGCAGTGTCTAGAAACTTTGGACAGTCAAATACTATGATATCGTCAATGTAACGCATAATGCAATCAGGATATTGCTAATGGGTATTGCATTGTAGTGTGTGTTTTTTGAGTCTGCACTTTCATTATCCTGTACCATAGTTTTGTTCATTGGTGCGCCAGTGTTCTTTCGAGAAATGTTGAGAAATTGTGAGCACTTTGTTTATTTGTTTGTGTGAGTGTGTGCATTGAATGTTTTTGAAAATGTTGTTTGTGTGAGTGTGTGTATTGAATGTTTTTAGAAATGCTGCTAGTGCTTGGGTTTGGGTTTTATTGTGCATACATTGGAATCATATACTTGAAAGTTTCTAATGCATCAGTGTGTGGATATGACTTAGGGTAAGCAGCCAGCACTACCAGGTTTTATATCTCATTTAGTTTTATATCTAATTTTTATCTTGGTTTTTAAACTTTGACTATTGTATATATGTATTATATAAGGTAAATTAAAGTAGTCTAATAAATTTACAAACTAACTTTTGAAATTCCACAGCACCTGAGGCTGTGTATAAGAAAAATCAAAAACATAACACATCAACCAAAGCAAAATACTGAAAACACAAGACATCTGATTCAGAAAACCTAAGTCAGAGACTGAAGAATCAACAAGGAGAAAAAGGAAGGATTATAGAAATATGGCAACTATTATCAATGGCGCCTTCAAGGGCTAAGCACGGATAACACCTCTCATACCTCTATATAGACCAAAAAGTGTGGGTTTCTGCATCATCCAGTTTGCAATAAAATAAAAACTAAACCGAAAAATTGCAAAGACCCTTCCTGATTATGAATAAAAAAATGAATATTTAATTATATTAATTTCGAATATTTTCTTGCAAACTGGATGATGCAAAAACCCACATTTTTTGGTCTATATAGAGGTATGAGAGGTGTTATCCGTGCCTAGCACCAAACAATGCCATCGATAACAGCTGCCATATTTCTATAATCCTCCCTTTTTCTCCTGGTTGATTCTTTGGTCTCTGACTTAGGTTTTCCGAATCAGATGTCTTTTTGCTTTCAGTATTTTGCTTTGGTTGATGTGTGTGTGTATATATATATATAATCTCTCTTTCTCTCTCTGCCTATAGTCATATCACTTATATATGTCGAACACTTATAGATTAAATTATTTCGTTTATGAAACTTCAGAAAGTCTCCGTAAAAATTACATTAAAAAAATTTATGAAGAAGATTGATTATATCAAACAAAACATATCAGTCATAATGTTTATATCAAACATTTAATGCTTTCAATCCGACTAAACATTGACAGAATCAAGTCTTCAACTGTAGTACACTACCTAAGATTTCAGATGTAGAGTTGAAAGTGTGAACAAAAATGCAATGTAGCAAATCATTTTAAGATACCTAAGCACGATTTTAAAAGAAAGGAGATATCAAAAATCGAGTGAACATCCGAAGGTTAGTGTAAGTGTTTACATACACCTGCATACAGAGATGCCAAGTACTACGGATCTTTCGTAGTTTCTACGGATATGTTTAAACTACGGACTTATGGAGAAGGTGTGAAAAACTACGGATTTTTCCAAAAATCTTGGATATTTCCGGAAAACTTAATTTAAAAAAAAACAAAATTGATTTTTTTGAAAAACTATACAGTATACACTAGAGTATAGGTCTACCCCTGATATTTATGTGAATATCTCAGAGTTGCCAAGTGCTCCGGTATTGATACTCTGCTCCTGTCACTCTGGAAAATTTGTGAAAACTCCGGACAAAATGACAAATCGTGGTGTAGATATGCTGTGAATTCCTTTTTAGCTTCGCAGAGTGTGGTTTTGTCATATCATCACTTAAGTAGTACTTTACCTTTTTGATTTACAGATCACCATTATATAACATAACAACTTTATTATCAAAATAGAAGATGGAACACAATGAACTCTTTGCTCTGAATTCTATATATGACCTCTCATTACCGAGGCAAGCCACACAATGTCAACATATTACGTCATACGCAGTGTCAGCATTGCGGTGCGCATCTGGCGCCATCTATTAAGCACGAATATACGTAAAAAACATTGAGAATTATAAACAATATATACAACAAGATATGATAAAATTTTTATTATATTGCATTTGATTGTATAGCTATTGTGCATCACAAAAATTTTACGAAAAATGCAATTCATGAGACTACCTTATAGGTTGTCTTATGTTATAAACGTGATTTTAATTAAACTATACATAATATCTAAGGTATTTTACCTGATATTGTCAAAGCATTTCTCACGTTGTTTGCTCTGTGAGGCACGTGCTCCTGGCCCCAAGAGGTCTCTTACGTTACGGACCTTTGCAAAGGTCCATAACGTAAGAGACCTCTCACAGAGCAAACAACGTGAGAAAATGCTTTTTTTTTTTTATTTGATTGACATTAAATGTCTGTAATTACTGTTTCACACGTTATTCAAGTTCAGCAATCGGGAGATTGCTAAATGACGTTAACGTAGCATTGGCAATTGAAATCAGGAATAATAATAATAAGTATCTGTACTTACAATATTCATAGTGGCTGTTGGGGCTTCATATGTACGTCTTCAAAGAATGTGAATTTTTTCAATTGTGAAGTTTAGATTAAAATTCATGATATTGTAAAATCTGCACCAGATAAAATTAAACAAGATGAATTTTTACAATGCAAGAAAAAAAAACATTTTTTTAACATCGACGAAATAAGAAACTGAATTAAAACCTTGTTGAATTTTTTAAAAAACGAACTATAATCTCGAAGAGGAAATAATCTTGACTGCGAAGCACCTTGATACACAACGAAATATGAAGACGAATTATAATTTTGCTGAAATTTCAAAAAACGAATAGTCTTGAAAAAGAAAATAATCCAAAAAATACAAATCTCCCGACTGCGAAGCACCAAACTAGTTTCTGCTAACACTCGTAGCCATCATCAGTGGTAGGTGCACGGACATTGGAATTACCGCACTCACTCGCTCAGGTATGCTGCTTAACCCTAACAAATGTTCAGCCCTGTCATGTAGATATTTGTGCAAGAGAAAATGCTTTGACAATATCAGGTAAAATACCTTAGATATTATGTATAGTTCACAAAAATGTTGTTAAGATTGGCACAATAAAATTACTCTGAAAACTTGAAATCTGGCAGAAAAACAACAAACGGACAAAAAACGCTACCTTATATGCCGGCATTTTTGTAAATGTGAGGTGGCATGACTGACTGCTGAGGCTTGCAGCTGATGGGAAGCTGGATTAGCTGGTTGCAATGTTAGTAGAGGATGACACAAGGGTGAATACTGGAAAGAGTGATCCCTGCAGTGCAGTCTGGCATTACTGAGCTTTACACACTGGGAAATAAAAATGTGGATTATCTTTTTCCCAAATTTTCAGTGAAATGTACAGAACTTTTTACAGATGCCATTGTGTATTAAAACAAAGTGACCCTGAAAATTTTGCCTTGATAATGTAAAAACTTTTTGAATTAGAATAATTGGAAATGTATTTTTTTTATTAAGACTTTGTCTAAATGTCGTAATTTGTGTGTGTGTGTGTGTGTGTGTGTGTGTGTGTGTGTGTGTGTGTGTGTGTGTGTGAGATTTAAAAAGTTTTCACTGGATTCAGGCGAAATTTTCAAGGTAGCTTTATTTGACCAAGTTAGAGCATCTATAAAAAAATTCAGCTTTCTTAAATGAAAATTCAGAAAATTAATTTTTCACATTTTTATTCTCAGTTAGTTAGGGAGTACAGCTGTGGATGGTAAGTAAATGGTGAACACCCGTTTCCCCTAATTCCCATTTGCCCTAATCACGTTTACCCTAATCGCATTTCCCCGAAATCGCTTTTACCCAAATTCCCATTTCTCCTAATTTCGTTTGCCCTAATCTTGTTTCCCCTAAATCTCGTTTCCCCTAATTCACATTTGCCCTAAACATGTTTACCCCAATTGCATTTCCTCGAAATCGCTTTTACCCGAATTCCCATTTCCCCTGATTTCATTTGCCCTAATCTCGTTTCCCCTAAATCTTGTTTCCCCTAATTCACGCTTACCCCAATCGCATTTCCCCGAATTCGCTTTTACCCAAATTCCCATTTTCCCAAATTATTTCGTTTGCCCTAATCTCGTTTCTCCTAAATCTTGTTTCCCCTAATTCAAGTTTACCATAAACTAAACACGTCTGTATCAAAGTTTCCCCTAAAAATGTTCCCTGTATCAAGTTTGCTCTAATTCTCCTTTGCCTTGATTCATGTTTTCCTAAATTTATGTTTTCCTTAATTCAGGTTTGTTCTGATTCTCGTTAAGCGAAATACAACGTTTCTTTTATCGTCAAAATTCAGGGGGAAAAAATCGTTGTGTAACATATATAATTTTTTTATCGTCAAATTCAGGAAAATATATGTATATTTAATCATCATCATCAACCATTATCAATGCACTGCTGGATGAAGATCTCACCAAGTTTCTTCCACAACGGTGTATCTTGACCCAATCTCTTTCCATGTCACTCCCGCATGCTTTCGAATTTCATCCACCCATCTCTCTTGTTGTGTTCTGGGTCTTTTTCTGTCCCTTGGAATCCAGTGTAGAATTTCAGTTGTCCATCGGTGGTCAGTTCCTTTCCAATTGTCTTTTCAGGGATTTCACTCTGGCCATGATATCCTCCACTCTTGTCATTTTCTTTATCCATGAGTTCCTCTTATCACCTATCCTGGTTACACCAAGCATGCATCCTCCATGCTTCTTTCAGTCATCTACAGTCTTTGTATGTCTTTTTTAGTTAAGGTCCACATCTTTGCTCCATACGTAATCACTGGAAGGGTGCATTGATTAAACACTTTTCTTTATGAGACATAATGGCATATTGATCTTGAAAATTGTATTGTTTTTTCCAAAAGCTCTCCATCCAAACAGGGGCACTCCAAGGGTATTTGCCGCCCATTGTACAAGAATATTTTTCAATTTTTATTATTTTTTACATGAAATAAATACCTTTAGCAGCATCATTTTCTATTTCCCGTAAATTAAAATTTTCATAAAACATGAGTGTCATATAAAACTAAAAGAAAAATAAAATCTGTGAAGCACTAGTTCAGTTGACGCTTTGAATAATCCAAGAAGTCAGCTTCCTCTCTGTCAATTTACACAAATCCGCTTTATCGGTAAAAAAAGTTTTTTCATGTACAATTATAGGCATGTTACAGCTTCTTTCTTGGAGGGGGCACTTGTTACATATATATACTAGATCAGGGCCAGTTGAACCATTAGGCAAACTAGGCGGTTGCCCAGGGTGCTGAAATTTAGGGAGAGCCAAGATTTAGAGTTGATAAAATAAAATTAGTTAATAAATGAGACAAAAAAAATAATAAAATTAAAACAAAAACAACTTTATTTTCTGTTGCCCTTTCGATATTCTATATAACTTATGAATTCTTATATTCCTTGAGTAAGTGAAAACCTGAGACTTACGCTTATAGATTAGGTAAGTCAGCGTGCTGTAAATGAAGAGCCGATGAGAAAGAACGCCTCTGTCAAAAAATTGCCATCAACCAGGTCCCTCACTATGCAGCAGGCAAGTCATGCAGCACCTGAAGTTCGCAATGGATTCTATATTAATCCGGCTTTCGATGGAAACATCAAGACCACTTCTTCTATCACAAATAGTAGCAATGCTCAACGCCAAAAAAATTGTTGTTCTTGTTGTTGTGGTTTTAACGTTTAACGACCATCGTGAGCAATAATATGGTGGAATATAAGCAGTCGCCCATCCCTAATTTAGGGCCACTGGTTCCAGGGAAGGGAGAGAGCCAGTGCCGTAAGACAAACACAACATCCATACCTTTCCGGGATTCGAACCCAGAGCCATCTCGGACAAAAGGTCCGAAGCTTGAGCTTAGACCACTGTGCCACCTGGCTTGTCTAAAGAGTAGAAACTGTCACACTCAGACTATTTTCTAATGATAACATAAGCAAGAGTAAGAGAGGCCATACTACTATATTCATTCCCCTGGCATTCTTGTTCCATTTTTTCTTTCTATTTTTTTTTCTTTTTCTTTTTTTACCGGGGAGTCTGGGAAAGAAATTTGTTGGGTTAGCTACGTTACGGATCAAACAAGAAGTTGCCCGTGAAGGCACGTGCTGGTAATTTTGCAAACAATAAAGAACACAAAATGAAATTTTAATTTAGTTTTAATTTATATTGGAAGTAATTAAATAGATATAGATTCCAGTTTCTTTCTATTTACTGCATTTTCGCATCTTGAAATTACTATTGAATGAATCCAATATATTTAGCCACACAAAGAATAACATAAATTTTGGGGGCGCAAGGATGATGGCCTGCCTAGGGTGTCAAGCGCACTAACACGGGCCCTGTACTAGATGTGCCGCGGCTTCGCTCGCGGGCACATCTAGTACAGGGCTATGATAACACATGTTATCCGATCCATCCATAAGAACTGTAGTTGAATTTCATAGCAACCGATGGAGGAAATTGGCCGAAAGATTAAATGATCGGCAGTTAGTTTTTCAAGTGAACAAAAATTATAATTAATTTTTACATAAATTTAAGTACATAATTTTTTTTAATAATTCATAATGTGCATAGATATCATTCTTTGTCCCGTTTCCAGTTGTTATAAAAATAAATTGATTGTCTGAACTGCCGGTTCTCGATAAGCCAACATACAACTGTCCGTGCAAAAAACATTCTGCAGGCATATGCTAACGCAGGAAAACTGTCGGGGGGGGGGGTGCCGAAAATATGAAATATAAAGAATTTCTGTTTTAAAACCTGTCAGGGAACTGAGCCCCCCGACAGGTTTTTTGTGTAAGCACATGCCCGGAGGGAATTTGTTGTGCTGTACTGTGTAAAAGCCGAGAATCTCCCAACTTTTACGTGAAATAAAAAAACGCTAATTCTTATATTTTATATTTTTGGTATTAAGCCCCCCCCCCCCCCCCCCCCGGTTTCCTGCGTTAGCACATGCCTGCAAAGAATTTGTTGACTTGTGTGTAAGCACCGAAAATCTCCCGATTGGGCTACAAACTCTTTGCATTTTATTTTTTCGGTATTAAGCCCCTCCCTTCACCGACAGGTTTCCTGCATTTGCACGTGTCCTCAGATAATAATTTGTAGAGTTGTAGTTAGCAAACGTTGAAAATCTCTGGATCGGACTAGAAATTCTTTATACTTTATATTTTATATTATTAGTATACCTCCCCCCCCGTCCGGACATACTTCCTGCGTTTGTAGAGAATTTATTGAGCTGTAGTTTTTAAACCGTGAAATTCTTCTATTGAGTTGTAGATAATAAACATTTTTTATGAAGAATTACATTAAATATAGCAGTTAAGAAAATACGACATTACGAAAACTCTATGTGATTCAGATAACCAACCTCTGGAGATGAGGCCACGAAGCAGTCGAAAACGCAGTTTTTATACGGCCCCTTAAATTTTTTGTGGCCAGTTCTACGCCCAAACAGTGATGGTGGTAAGTGGGGAAAACATTCAAGCCGGACAGACTGATGTCTACTGTTAAGGTGGAACTGAATTAGCAAAAGGCATTTCCACTGCTCATGCTTAGCCTCATATGGGGGGGGGCGTCTGGTACGCTAAGAACTCTTAAAAAGTTAGCCTCCTGCGTTCACAATTTTAGTGAATGCATTACAATAGTATTTTTTTCTTTAACAAAAGTTTAGCACAATGTAATACTTTATCAGAGAGGGAGGGGGGGACGGATACAATGGCTGTGTTAAGAACTATCCGAATAATGGTAATAATCATGTGCACTTTTTTACACTTTTGCTGGCATGGTGGTCTACATCATTAACAGGAAGGGAAAGAATAAATCTCTTGAGATATCAAGACCCACCGTTTTAGCGTTGTTTTTTTCGGTTAACAAAAATTAGGCAAACGTGAAATAAGGCAAATGCAAATTAGGGAAAATTTTATACAAGCAAACGTGATTAGGGGAAATGAGATTAGGGCAAACGAAATTAGGAGAATTGGGGTAAACGTGTTTAGGGCAAACGAGGATTAGGGGAATCAAGATTTAGGGGAAAACAAGATTAGGGGAAATGAGATTTAGGGGAAATGAGATTAGGGCAAACGAAATTAGGGGAAATGAGATTAGGGCAAACGAAATTAGGGGAAATGGGAATTCAGATAAAAGCGATTTCGGAGAAATGTGATTGGGGTGAATGTGATTAGGGCAAACGGGAATTAGGGGAAACGGATTAGGGAAGTAAGGCTGTGTGAAGTAAACATGGTCTCAGAATGAAAGGGGGGGCGGAGTAAATGTTGCATGTATGTAGATCTCCTCTGTGCTTCGCCACTATCCAGTGAACAAAAAGTAGTTGACCTCTTTTCTCTAAACAAACGTATTAACAACAATAATACAAAAAGTGTATACTTTAAAAATTTTTCATTGGATTCAAGCAAAATTTGCAGGCTATCCTTATAAGACAAAATTATAGCATCTGTCAAAAATTCAGCTCTATTAAATGAAAATTCAGAAAATTATTTTTTTGCTTTTTTATCCTTGGGGAAAGAGGCAGTAACAGCAACAGGTTGCCGCTGAGAACTGGAGTCAGAATGAAAGGGGAGAAGTGGATGGTGCATGCCTGGTGGTCTTTTCTTTCCTCTGCTCTTCTCTGAAAACTAAAAGTTGAAGTTATTTGTTTGTGTTGATTTCTTTTTTCACTTCCGTATTTTGCTTGCTGTTTTTTTTTCTTTTTTTCTTTTTTTAATGCAGCAGTGGTCGTGCCCTCGATGCATCTTAAAGATGTCGCGGTGGGTCACCATGTCCCACATTTTATTATTAAATTTATTTTATTATTTTTTCAAACTATTAGCATTGATCAACACTGCTTTTTTTTTTTTTTTTTGGAATATAAAAACAACCATACCTTATATTCTTATTACACACAATTACAACATAATTAAAAAAAGCTAATACAAAAATTACATTTAATTGCAAGTTATTGGATTCATAATACAACAGGTCATGCTACTTACTAAAAAGCTAAATGTGTCCTTTGAATATTTTTTTGTGTATGTATACTTTTACTTAAAAGTTTCAACCCCCTCCCCCAGAGGGGTGGTGGTGTGGTTCTCTGAGATGGTTGCTGTGGTGATTGGTTCCCTCTCTCTTCCCTAGGATTGGTGTCGTAGTTCATTCGAAAGATTTGCCCTCCTCTCCTTTCACTCATTTTTCTATTTATCTTTTTTATTGAGTTCACTTACTCAGATCTTCTAGCCTCCTATTTCTAAGAGCAGTTTTAGACCTTGGATCAGCACTCGCTTCCTAAAACTTCTTCAAACGTAGCATAGCGACGTGAATTGCTGTAGTTGTGAACGTACTTTAGTTGTTTCCAGTTCCAGTTGTGCAAAAAAAAAAAAAAAAAAAAAATCGTAGCAGTACAAGAAATGTTATTTGTTGCAATTTCCATGTTTACAGCTGTCGCGTGTTTCCGTGTATCATAGCATATGTCATTGTGATTTTTCGGGGACTCATGGTGAATGAGACAATTGTTGGAGGCATGTAATTTCGAAAAAACATGAACGATATGGTTTATTGTAAGAAATGGGTAATTCTGTATCCAGTTACTTCTTTAAAAGTGATGAAACCACTGTTATTCAAGCTGAAAGTTATTTTGCTCGATTTTTAATCGAACATTATTTGCCATTTTCTTCCATAGATCACATTATTACAAGTTTCTATTTTTGGCAATTTTTTTCCATTTGTATGATGACAAACGGAAAAAAATTGCGTCTCTGGAAATGCTGCTAAAACTGTGGCAGTGTACTCTAGAAAATAGGCATGCTACCCTGAAAATTTTAATGCGGGCAGTTGACTTCACTACGGAGAAACTACAGACGCCATGCATGTGGACTACTGATGACTTTCTTCAGATGTTGGCATCTCTGTGCATACAACAAGGTAGAAAAAACCTTTTTAGTGGTTTATGAATCTCAGGTTTGTAACTTTGCAGCCTAGTGTTGCAACAGAAAATAAAGGATTTTTCATCTCAATTTAGCAGGAATTATTTTACTACAAGCACTGGATAGTTGCAGTAGTTTTAAGATCTCTATTGTATCAGCTTAAAAATAATGTCTGGGGAAAGTCAGGTGCTAGATTTAAAGATAGTTACAACAAAATTGGGTTGACATACAGCTGCAATATCTAGCTAGTGACATTGATTATGGTGATCATACTAGCTTGATGTGGTAGCTACTTCCAGGGAAAACGATATTTTTTCATGATGATAAGTGGAAAGCTCTGTATAAAGCTCTTATTACAGTGCTACTGACAACCAGTGTGGATCGCTGTGTTAAAATGATATCATTGACAAGAGCAAATTTTCAAAATACTTTAAGAATTGTTCTACTCTACGGGCAACTTATTCATGTAACAGAATGGCTTGGATGATTATAGAGTTAATTTTTAATTAGCTTGTGTACTAAGATAAAAGAGTGACGAAATAGGGACACAAAATTTGCTTAGTTTTCAGTGGCTGTTCTGCACATCATTGTGGTTCTGAAATATTGACCTAAAATTTCTGCCCCCAAATACATTTGTTAACTAATTGTTAGAGCAAGGTGTCATTCCTTCTTTGAATGTAGCTATGGAAAGTTTGTGGTGAAAATACTCCTTACAAATTTGTGCCTGAATTCTCAGAAAAAACAAAACAAAAAAACTTGCTGAACGCAATAAACAAATCAAAGCATGGAAGAAAGTTTCTAAGCATGCAATCAGTCATTGCTTCCAGCATGGTAGAATTTCCTGACAAGGGAGAGAAGAGCCAAGCAATGATGAAATCTTGAACACATGTGATCTCTGTGAAGTCTGGTGAGATTTATTTGCTATTGATGGGGCTGTGCCTGAAGTGTACGTCTTGGAAGATTTTCTGAAAGCAGATAAAGATGTTCAAGTTGCAGTTGAAAGAACTGGTTCTGCTATCTTTATAGATATAACAGGGAAATGTGAGGGAGATAGCAATAAGGGTAAAAGTGCAAAACCAGAACCACTTGATGTGAAGTGGTATTGTTCAGCTGTAGATGGTAGTGGACAAAACTTCCTCAGTAAAACTCGAGTAGTATAAAGCATCATGCTAATGCAAGCTTCAAATATAAAAAGTAAACAAAGCCTACAGATTTATTTTCTGCATAAAAGAATGAATAGTTTCGTGCAGTGAGTCTTTCTAATTTACGTAATACAACTAAAATATTTCTCTCTTACAGCACTTGAAATGCAAGAAAATAAATAAGGCTCAATTTTTAGACAATTTTAGGACAATGTAGCGTGCAATAACTACTGTTCGGTAAATGCATGCAAAACATTTGTATTAAAATCTACACATCAAACTATTCCTTATACATCGAACTATTCCATATAGGGAACAATTATGGCTGTCCCCTTAAGTTTGATATAAACAGATTTTACTGTACGTGCATACACTGAGTGGACATAAATCATGGGGTGCCTGCCTGGTAACTGATAGGCCCACATTTCACCTGGATAAGGGCAGGCACTCAGAAAGACATTGAGTCCACTAGATCATGAAAGCATTCCACAGGTACCAGGTACCTCCACCCATGCTTGCTGCACTGCTGTCCATAATTCCTTTGCCTTCCTGGGTGGAGGATCGAAAGCTCGAATTAACCTTTCCACAGCATCCCCAATATTTTCCACAGGATTCAAGTGTGGTACACAGAGAGGCCATTCCAGGGTGGGAACTTCTGCAGAATGCTCTTCTAACCATGTTCTAGTCACCACTGCTCTGCAGGGAAGCACATTGCCCTTCTGGAAGTGTCCATTGCCCTGTGAGTGCATGATGACCATGAACAGATGCAGATGGTCTTCAAGGATAGATACATAGCATAGACCATTCAGAGATGACCAGAAGCCAAAGTGTGTGCCAGTTGAACATGCGCCAGACCATAATCAAGCCTCCATCACCCAGAACAGTTCCTTCCCATGCCAAGTCCATTGTTTTGTGTAGTTTCTGCCAGATTCGCCCCCAGGGGCATAGCCAGGGAGGGGATATCAGGATATACACCCCCCCCCAATTTCCAAAATTTTAAATTAAATATTAAATTAAAAATCAGGCAAATAAATAATGTGAAAACCCTTCAGTTCGGCAATGATGTCAGCAGACTCTGCTGGAGCCGGCTCCACTCTGTCTCTTGGTAACAGCACTCCTCGCATTTGTCATTTGTTTGGTGGAGCTTCACTGCGAAAAAGTGAAGGCTTCATGCCCCGAATCACGCCAGCCCTAGAAGGATCCACTGTTTTCTAGGTGGGACTGAATCTCATATAATCGATGCAGGACTGATTCTGTTAGTTAGTTGACAGTTGTTTATGTTGTGAATTGTTGTGTGTTGTGGAAAACGATGAGTAAAAGACCAGGGAACCTTTTTTAGTAAACAAAGTAAAAAGAACTGCACGGATGTTAGCGAGTCAAGTTCAGAAGTGCCTTGCCTGGAACCTGACAATTGTAAGTACTCTGCACCCGAAAATCCTGTTGGTATTGGAATTTTGGTGGGGAAATCATGTGCAGATGAAGAAGAATATAATTTTCTTCAAAATGCTTGGGTTCCTAATAATATGTACAAGTTTCCACTTGGACAATGAAACTTAAAATTTCAGAAAAATGGCTATCGGAATTTCAGTGGCTTTCCTATTTGGAATTAAATGAAGGAGCCTTTTGTAAATATTGCATTATTTTTACTAAAGATTCTGAGGTAGAGAAGGGAAACCATGTTAAGTTGGGGGCATTTCTTAATGCACCTTTTAAATGGTGGAAAGACGCTAAAGAAGATTTTAGAAGACACGAAGCAAGTACCTACCACCAAAAATGTTGCATTTCTACCCAAAACGTTTTAGCAATTTTTGAAAATAAAAGTTATAACATTCTGAGTAAACTGGATCAAGGAAGACAAAAACAAATTTTGGAAAACAGGAGAAAAGTGTTGCTGGTAATTAAGACTAATTTTTTGTGGTCAACAGGAAATTGCTCTGCATGGTCACTGATTCTGGGACAGTAAAAACAGAAGACTTTTCCTACTCAGGGAAAAATGAAGAAAATTTTAGAGCCCTTTTATGATTCAGAATTGAAAGTGGAAATAAAACTCTTAAAGAATCATTTAGAGAATTGCGGGAATAACTCATCTTATACTAGTCCACAATTTCAAAATGAATGGTGACATAATTTTATCTAACTAGTATTGTAAAAAAAATCAACACATCTGAATGTTTTAGTATATTGGAGGATGAAAGTAGAGATATTTCTGGCATTGAGCAATTTTCTCTTTGTGCTAGGTATTCAGAAAAAATAGATAACAAGTTTGTTTTTAGAGAAGACTTTTTAAAATTTGTTCCAGTTGAAGATGCCTATGGTTTGGCTCTTGCAAAGACTTTACAAAGAGGTTTTAATGTTGTGACAAAACTGTTGTAAATTATTCTGTTCATCACAGTGATGAATAGAATAATTTATGATGGTTTTTGTCACAACATTAAACTTGATATACCACGTAATAGAAACACCTGATGGGAGTAACTTATAAGCACCTCTCACAGAAGTATAAACAGTTTACAAAGAGAGTTTACAGAAATGGGTGTGAACATGAAATTTTTGAAAGTTCAAGGGTATGATGGTGCTGCAGCAATGAGCAGACTATTCAGAGGATGTGCTACAATTATACATAAACCTTTCCTGAAGCAATTTACATCCACTGCTCTAGTCATTCATTTAACCTTGTCCTTTGTCACTCATGCTCGGTTCTAGCTATAAGGAACAGTTTAGCAACCTTGAAAGATATAATTTCATTTTTTAGATTTTCAACAAAGCATGCACAGTGTTGAAAAACATTATTCTCAAAGAAAACAGTGGTGAACAGTCAACACGGAGAACCCGCCTCCTCAAGTTCTATGAAACTCGCTGGGTTGAACACCTTGGTTCTGTTCTTCTCTTTAAGAAACTTTGTCTCCCAATATTGGAAGCTTTGAGCAAAATTCAACATTTCAGTGATGCAGAATCATCCTCTAAATCATTTGTGTTAATTGAATCTTTGAATAGTAGCCAATTTTTGATGTCGCTGTGTGTGGTAAGCAAAGTTTTTGGTTTTGTGCATGGTTTATGCACATTCCTTCAACCAAAGCAGTTAGATCTTGCTTCTGCTATGAATCACACTGAATCGTTGACGGAAGAAATTGAACAAATGAGAGCTGATGCTGAAACCTCGTTTAAGGCAATTTACCATGAGGTCCAGCAACATGCTGGTAGTTTGGGAGCTACAATTCAGATTCCTCAACTTTGTGGTAGCCAAACTACCAGGGCTAATTACACTTCTAGCATGAATAATCCTAAAGAGTATTATGGTTTCTCTTTATATACCATTTTTGGACTTCTTTATTCAAGAAATGAATGGCATATTTCTAAACCACAAAAATGTTTCAGAAAAGCTTACTTTTTTGCTCCCAGAAAAAATGTGTAAAACTGACTAACAGCGAAATAGAAGTATGCTGCGAAACTTTATCGGATCAGTGGCCCAATGATGCATCATCGATACCTGCAAAGTTCATTGGAGAAGTTCATATGTGGAAAAGAACATAGACAAAATGATCTGACTACCCCTGTGACTTCATAAGTGCCCTCAATGAGTGCAAAAAAAATTATTTTCTGACTTTACCCAACTTTATTAAATTAGCGACAACATTACTGATAACAACTGCCACCACAGAAAGGTCCTTCTCCTCATTAAGGTGGCTGAAGAGTTACTTATAAAACTCCACTTCACAGAACAGACTTAATGAATTGGCTTTAATGTCTATTCACAGAAAAGTTGTGGTTGATCCTGAAGAAGTGCTAAACAAAGTGTCAAAAAAACCCTCGAAAATTAGGGTTTGTATTATAAACTCAAGGGAAGACAATAACAATTGTACAATGTTGTACATATTTTAAACTAAAATGTATGTATATTTTAAGTGTTGAAAACTGAAATTTTTGAATATATTTGACATTTGTACCCATCAAGTATGCAAAGAAATATTTTACTTGGTGAGTTTATTTTTCCTAATTTACTTGGTAAATTGTATATTGTTTAACGCAGCATATATTGCAAATTTCTAAGGAACTCATGATTTTATATAGCTTTCTTTACTTTGTAGGGCCTATATACTTTTGAAATCCAGTAATATGTATTAATTTGTTCTGTAATATTGATTTAAAATTCATATATAATTATTAAATTAAACTAATTGCTTAATATATACAGCATCAATCACCATCTTAATATCTATTTGTCGAAATTTAATTTCATCTCCCCCCCCCCAAAAATTATTTCTTGGCTATGGCCATGTTCACCTCCTCCCATTTGAGTGAAATAACTAGAAATGAATTCATCAGACAGGAGACCTGTCTTTCACCCAGTTGAGGCATACAATACAGTCCAGTGATGTGGCATTAGCAATGGAACTCTGGAAGGTTGGCAGTTCCTCTAAACTATTTCAGCTAATAATCACCCGATGGTCTTTGTGGAGATGTTTCCAGCACTTTCCTCATGGGAAGTAGGCATTGATTTGTGCCACTGTCACTCTCCAGTTGGTTGCAACTATGCCGGAAGTAGTCGATGGCCATGTTCTTTCACCACTTTTTTCTGCCTGCGTTTCTGATACACTCTTGATATTGCTCAATTGGGGTACTACAATCCTGTACGACCTCTACGACAGAGTAACTCGTGCATTGGGCACTCACTATTATTCCACTTTCAAACTCTGTTAACTCATAATGTTTATCCATACTGACATCAAATTACAGTCTACGTGAACGCAGTGATGTCCTCCTACCTATATATCTACCAAACGGTAGATTTATCCACTAGCAAGAGGGGTAGCTGCATCATGTTGCCCAGGAACCGGGTATTTCATGATATTTTCCTTTCTATGTTGTATATACAGGGTTCTTAGGAAAGTCCGTTTACCGCCCTCTAACTTTTAAACCGCATATCGTACCACCATGGAAGTAATGTGTACCTATAAGTAAGTGACCATGCGCAATCGATTGGACGTGCTTGTAGTGCCCCTAGTGGTAGAATACAGAACTTAGCAAAACTAACTCAGAAACCAAGAGAGATTTGCAAAAAGGTCCAATTACAAAATGAAAGACGGTGTTTAATTAGTACAAAACGTCAATTGGTTCAACAGAAACACTTACAGAAAAGACAAGAAAATGCAAACAAAGCGTCAGATGTCCTGCTGCCAGCACGCAGCAGCAACAGAAAAGTGGTTACGTGATATAACACGTAATTATGCTAATTTCAAGTTTGACGTAAAATGATGTCAGACAGCCGAAGGGGTATAAATGATGGGTGGGAATTGAGAGTGAATCAGAGTACGAGGTGGGCAGGTAAATGGCTATCTTCACGAATGATGCGTACTGCGATATGATCTTACTGTATGGCGAATGTCAGCAGAATGCAAAAAAGGCTGCGAGGTTGTATAGAGTACAGTTTTCCACTCGTCAGCGTCCTGCTGCACAAACAATTGCCGAAGTTGTCCGGCGCCTCTGTGAGAAACAGGAAGCATTACTAAGCATCATTGTTCCGGTCATCCCATTGGTGCCAGTGTGCGAGTACATCCTGAGGATGTTTTGGGCTATGTTCTTGCAAATCCCCGAAATAAAATGACGGCAGTGAGCCGTGCATTTGGATTATCGGCATCACGGATGTGGCAAATCTTGAATGAACATGGTGCGCATCCCTACCGTAATGCTGTCGTGCAAAACCTGATGCCTGGAGACTTTCAAAGGCTGTATGACTTTTGTAACTTCGTCTTGAACACCTTACAGGAAAAGCTGTGGCTTGTGGACAACATCCTATGGACTGACGAGTCAACATTTACAAGGGGCGGAATCATCAATCACCAGAACTCCCACTACTGGGATGTGAGAAATCCACACATGACGAGACAAGCACGCCATCGAGTATGCTGGTCACTTAATATGTGAATGGATGCATTTTTTTTTATGGATGTGTGGATAAGATGCATTTCTGTTCGGAGTCCAGATGTTTATCGTCACTGATGGTGCACACTTCGAACAATGTGTACGGTAGACTATTCACCAGGCTAGTTGCACCTGTACTACACTAACTGTGTGTTGCGTCAGTGGTGTTTTGTGTGTAATTTAAAGTTTACTACTTTAGCATGTCTTGTCTTTTCTGTAAGTGTTTCTGTTGAACCAAGTGTGGTTATGTACTAATTAAACACCGCTCTTTCAATTTGTAATTGGACTTTTTTGCGTATCTCTCTTGGTTTGCGAGTTAGTTTTGCTAAGTTCGGTATTTCGCCACTAAGGGCGCTACATGCACGTCCAATCGATTGAGCATGGTCACTTTTTTGTACACGTTACTTCAGTGGCA
The DNA here is from genome assembly GCA_039090855.1 of Macrothele yani. Taxonomy (NCBI): domain Eukaryota; kingdom Metazoa; phylum Arthropoda; class Arachnida; order Araneae; family Macrothelidae; genus Macrothele; species Macrothele yani. Next base: position 122,855,430 of record CM077010.1, on the reverse strand, counting down.
CTATGATACGCAGTTTAAAAGTTGGGGGGACAGACTTTCCTAAGAACCCTGTATATATATATATTGCATATTGTGTGTAAGCTTTAATTATTTGCATACAGGTAAGTAATGCTTACACACTGTGTATTTTTATAAAGTTGACACCTATATTCATACTTTTGTAGATTCTCACCGTAATAATTTCTTAAGCAAAATTTTCTTAAAAAGAATATGAAAAATTATTGATACTGTAGGGTATGCAACAGAACACAAAATACACATAGTGAACCATGTGGGTAGGGACAATTTCAAAATGCTTTGATATGTCTTGTAACAGATATAATAAGTCAACATTTAGCAGAAATTACATTTATGGATAGGAGTTTATCTAATCTTGTGCGTGACCGCCTTTGCAGACTTGGCAGCTAATTCATATGGGGTGCTCAATTCTTGCCACGTGTTTTCTAACATCTGCAAAATGATTTGTGTGAACAATGCAGTACAAAGGTCAAATTATTTCATTTCATTCATTGGCCTTTCTGTTACATATTAAAATTAATAATTCTGAATAGTTAAGCATAAACATAAAAATAACAGCAGGGAAAATCAAGAAAAAGGCCTCAAGGAGACCTGACCAGCCTTGATCTCCCTAGGTTTAAGTCAAGACAAGAACATTGATATAACAGCAACAGAGTCAAAAAAGGAAACAAATATCAAGTTAAACTTCTAATCATAATATTGAATTAACATCATATCAAGGGAAAAATAATATTAATGTAATGAAAAACATGAGTCCCCCCCTCCCCCCAATCCTTATTGTATAGATCCCCCATCCCTTGGCCACTGAATCTTCACCTGGTAAGTCCCTAGCATTCCCCCTCAGTCGAATAATCCCTGTCAATCAACCTCCCATCTTGTACTAATAAATGGATGTCAGTTGTTAAGCAAGCATGGGTGCCTGGGGGGGGGGTTACTTGACCCCCCCAATATAATTATTTTCCCCTTTATTTTATTTTATTTTATTTATTACTTTTTTTTACACTCACAGAACTGGACCACAAGGAAAGATGGAGTTTGCGGCGTTTAATTTAATATCCCAGTTTTGTTGAAAATTTGGAATTGGAAAACGATAATGTGAAAGTGGAAAACCTAGCAAACCGTAAGGTAGTATGCCCAAACAGGTTCCACTCGGGGTGGTGTGTGCTGAACTTAAAAGACTTGGTGTGGCCCTGCTCGACACTGTTCATTATTTTAAAAATAGTTACCAATGTACCGGATAATACATGACCATTATTAACATACACTTTGTTCAAGAGCAGCTTCGATTAATAATAATAATAATAGTAATAGTAGTAGTGTTCTAGTGTAGTAAGTAAGTAGTAGTAATAGTATTAATATTTCATTTTCACAAATTACTGTTTTCTACATATTAGGCAATCCTTAATTAATTACACTTGACCCCCCTCGAAAACTTTCCTGCAGGCACCCATGTAAGTAAGTGATGCTTTAATTTCTTTTTAAACAAATTGAAGTTATTCGTTAATTCTGCAGGCAAAGAGTTCCAAAACTTTGGACCAGAATAATTTAGGCTTTTGTTTAGTAGTTAGTGTTCTAGGTGTAGTTAGTCTCAACAAAGCTTGGTTACAAATATTATAATGGTACGTAGCAGTATTAATTTCTATGAGCTCCTGTCCAAGGTTCAATTTTTTAATTCGTTTGTACATAATTTTGCCTAACTTAAAGTGAAACAGTTTCTGAATTGTTAAAATATTATATTTGTTCGGGTTGGCTCTGGAATATCTGAACGTATTTTGCCCTAGTAAGTTGTCACCATTTAAATTATATTTAGAATCTATTAATCAAATGTATTTATTTTGAAGAATTTGTAATTGATTAATATTAGTAAGTGTTGTTTGACCCCAGGATAGTAAACAGTAATCAAAGTGTGGATAAATTAATGTATAATACAATAATTTTAATATAAACATATAAAACGAGCGAAACACACAGTCACATATGGTAAAAGGTTTGTTTAGCGGTAGCTTTCGGTCATCCTACGACCTTGATCACCTGCGATCAACTGGATGAGCTGGTTGCCAGAACTACAATTTGAAGTTGGGGTGTTGGAAAAGTTGCCAGATTTTAGAAGAGAGATCCAAATAAATGGGATTTGGTGAGGGGTCTCTGAATTGCAGTTTTTGGTGAACAAAATTCCAATGCTCTTTTGGAAACGCAGAGATGCCTTGCTGATGAATGGGGCAACTTTTTTGGTTTCTTTCCAAATGGGAACTGCAGAGGTGTCTTCAAGGTTTAGTGCAGATAAAGCTGTCTTAGGAAGACCATTGGAAACATCTTTTTGTGTTCACCAAGTCTTGTTTTGATGCTTCAGTATGTGCTTCCAATATACACTGAGAGACCAGAGGAAGTTGAAATGGGAATAGCATAAACTCCAGGGGTGTCCAAGGGTGAGATAGGATCCCTTTCTTTAAGCAGGCACATTATTGCAGAAGGGTTTGGTATCACTGTGAGAGTATAGCCCATAGTTTTGAAAAGTTTACACATCTTATAAGAGAAGGATCCATGGAAAAGGATGGAACCAATGAATGGTGGTTTTTCCATTATTATTGGTGAGAGAGCAGACAGATTTTTCAAGTGGAAATTTTGGAGGAACTTTTGAATTGTAGAAGGTGGGAACTGATGGGCTTCGGCAATTTTCTTTATGGTTTCAATTTCTTCATTGAAGGAAGATTCAGTGTTGCAGACAATCCTGGCACGATTGACATAAGTTTTAAAGGCTGCAAATTTGTGAGCAGTTAGGGAGTGGGATGAAAATGGGATTATGTTTGCTATTGCAGAGGGATTTCTGTAGACAGATCTGTTGAGATGATTCCCTTGCCTTGCCAGGTGGACATCCAAAAAGTCAATGCCTTGCTGTGATTCTTCATTGATGGAAACTTTAGGGATATCTTTTCAAGAAGAGATTCAAGGTCAGTTCTATTGTGTGGCCAAATTACAAAAATATCATCAACATATCGAAGCCAAATGGAAGGTTGTAGATTGTGTTCCATGACTATGTTTTTTTCGATATGTTGCATGAAAACTTCAGCCAGAAGTGGAGAGAGAGGTGAACCCATCGGAAGTCCGTCTTGCTGACAGTAGTATTTGTTGTTGAACTTGAAACAATTTAGATCTCTCAGAGTTCAAAGGCAGTCATACAGGTCTTTTGTTAGTGGGCCAGAGAGTGATTGGTTTTCTTTTAGCAATTGTACTAGCAGCATATGAGAGTGGAAAAGAGGGACTGAAGGGAAGAGAGAGGCTACATTCCGAGTGAACATTTTGTCACAGGGTTCAGTGCTAGGAGGGAGTTTTCTAATGAATTCTTTAGTGGAGGAAATTGACAAAGGATGGCTGGAGGTGAGATGTTTACATTTTCCACAATCCTCCTTCTAAAATCTGGCAACTTTTCCAACACCCCAAAACCTTTTACCGTACGTGACTCTGTGTGTTTTGCTCATTTTATATGTTTATGTGTTATTGGCGCGTGAAGCCTGAGTTTTAAACCAAATAATTTTAAAGTTTTAACAGATAGATTTGTTAGTATATGACTAATTATTCCTATATTTCTAGATATATTTTTTTTTGATAAAATGTCTATGTGCAGATTCCATTTTAAATCATCATGAAAAACAATACCCAGATAAGTAACATTATTAACTAACTCAATCTGATTATTTTGAATGGAAAAGTTAAAATTAATAGTTTAATTAGGTTATGCCCAAAAGATAGGAAAAATGGGATTTTCATGTGCTGTAGTCAGTGCTCATGCACTTTCGCAGCATTGTGGCAAAAGTAAAAATGGCAGCGAAAGTTCAGCAATGCGCAAAGTGTGTCCTGTGGTATGCAAAGTTTGAAAGTGTTAAGGCTGTTCAACAAGAGTTTCGTTGTGTTTATGAGGTCAGGAAGGCATCTAAGTATGAGAGCATAATGCATCGGTATTGCGAATTTTAAGAAACGGTGTCCATCATGAAGCCAAACTTTGATGGTCGTAAGCTTGAGCATGAGAAGGGCCCTTGTGTCTGTCACCTTGGAGCGTAGCCCCTGGAAAAGTCTACAACACTTATCATTGGAGCTGACAATGCCTTACACAACATGCCAATACATTGTGCAGCATCACCTGGAAATGTACCCATATTGCTTACGGCATGTGCAAGCACTATGGGAGCATAACCACATAAGCCACTTTGAGTTTGCCTTTCTCATTTGCAACCAGATGAAAGCAGATACCACTTTTTGGATTGATGGCTATTCACAGATGAGGCTGCATTTCATGTGAGCGGAAGAGTGAATACACACAACATTATCATTTGGGGTACCCACAATTCCCATGCTTTCTACAAAGTGGAAAGAGCAAACCCCCAAAGCAAATGTGTGGTGTTTGGTGAATCATCATCAGCTGTACAGTCCTTTTTTTCTTCTCTGAGGGCATTGTACAATCAAGACCATACCTCAACATACTACAGATCTTCTTGGTACCAAAACTGGACAACGATATCATTTTATAGCAAGACGGGACCCATCCCACTGGTTACTGGAAGTCAGGAACTTCCTCAACAACACATTCAATGACAACTGGTGTGGCCATGATGCCCCTATTTCTTGGCCTGCAAACTCCCCGGATCTCACTCTCCCTGATTTCTTCATGTGGAGGTTTGTGAAGAACATCATCTATGCACAACAACCTCAAAGCCTGGATGACTTGAAGGTGAAAATTTCTGCAGCGTTAGCACAAATCACTCTGTAGATGTTAGAAAACATGTGGAAAGAACTGAGCACCTGATATGAACTCTGCTGAGTCCACATCCACAAAGGAAGTCATGTTGAAGCTTAGACAAACTCCCATCCATAAAGGTAATTTCTGCCAAATATTGACTTATTATATCTGTTACAAGCCGTACCACAACATTTTAAAATTATCCCTACAACGGATCATCCTGTACATAATTGAAGGATCAAAAACATTTTTGCCACTTTTAAGGCTTAAAATGAGCAGTTACAAAAAAGTGAATCTTCTAAGGGGTGTTCATGGCTTTACTGTATCATACCACCATTCATATTAATTTCAAAGCTCAATAACAGGTGTTTGAATAAATAATATAAATATATATTATTTATATAAACACCTGCTATTTACATAAACACCTGCTGAATAACAAGTGCATTCAAATAATGTAGAAACTTGAATTTCCCTTAAGGGATATAGCATATTAGGAATTTTATGAGGCTTAAATGATGCAGGTTCATCTGAACCACATAAAAAGAATGAAAGGTGTTTCTTAGAGTTTCCCACATGTTCACTTTGAGTATGTTGTATATGTGTAAATATTAAAACATACTTTGAGGCAGTATTATGATAGAATTAACTGTGAACCAGAGTAAAATATTTCTAACTGTATTTTAACACTAAAAGAAAAAAAAAAAAAGAAATGTGATAGTTTTACCTTACACATCACATGTTACATCATGGGAGAATGGTATATTTCTTATTTGTTTTATATATAAATTTGCAGCTTGCTTATGGTTCACTTTCACAGTGGAATATGGCACATTGTTGTTGAATCTCAAATGTTCTTTTCTAGTTCATATACCAATTCTCTTTTTTGTTTTTTGAAGTGAAACAACAAAACAAAAAAAGGGAATTGACAACTAAAAAGTAATAGATTTTCTATATGAAATCAGCTATTTAATGATAAAAGTAGCAGCTCTCTCTGTGTCTGTCTGTCTCTCTCTTTCTCTCCCTCTCTCTCTCTCTCTCCCTCTCTCTCTCTCCCTCTCCGCCTCCCTCCCTTCCCCCTAAAACAATCTGGCTATGAATTGCATATGGTGGATATTGTTTACTTTGAATCAACATAGAATTGCACCTGATTGTTATGCATGTAATAATTTATTTTCACGTATTTGTGGTATGTGAGTTTCCAACCTGATTTTGCAACTGTGAAACAGTAAATGATGAATAAACAATTTATTGGTTTATAATCCTATTCTGATTGTCTTACTGTAACTACTATCAAATTAATCTCTAACATATTTTTATTACTGTAAGTTTTGTTTGCCGTATATATACCATGTTCAAGTGTAACCATACGGCCGACTCTAAGAAACTTTATTGTGAAGATTTGTTCTTTGTTAATTTCTATGATTAATATGTGTTCCATTTTTTTGTAATACACACATAATTTCTTTCTTATTCATAGAGACAGTTGGAGAAAGAATTGCTGATGGGTTGACAAGCTTTGTTGATAAAATTACTTCTTCAAATTCTGAAGGTGAAAAAATTGAAAGACAGAGTATTTTACTAAGTGAATCATTGCCTTGTTATAAGCCTATTACTGTTGATAAGCCAAACAGTGAAGTTCAAGCTGTAAGTGTCAAACCTAAAATGACACTTGCACATAGTGATACATCACTTGAGTCAAACCTACTTCTAGGAAAGAAAAGAGGTAATTTTTTTTTCTTGTTTTGTGTGTGTCACTTTGCTGAATCATATTGCAGATCTTACCAGTACTACATGACAAATTACACAAATATTGTTACAGAATGCCCACACACACAGTAGCAATAGTAGAATTAAGCACCATTTGGCAACATGCTGACAAAGACACTTGACGCTTTTGCCTTATATTCCTAAAATTCAATTACTTCTCTCTTTTCCTTCTTCCTTTCCTGTCAAGGCAATCTGCCTCTTCTCTCCTACTAAATTGCTATAGCCTTAGCTGTTATTGCATTTCCAGCTGTCATGATGTACCCATAGGTTTGTGTGCAGTTAGTTGAACTCAGTCTTTTAGGAACTTTGTTATCTATTTTTTTCTATCATTAGCTAAAAAAGAAATGAATTATCTATCTTTCTTTATCCTATCTTTCTGTGCATAACATCTTGAGCATAACTGTTTTTCTTTTTATCTGACCATTCTCCTGTAAAGCTGTACTGTGACCTAATGACCATGAGGATTAAAGTGCAGAGCAAGCTATAGTATGTCAAGAATCAGAAATAGAGGGCCTAGAACCATTGTCAACTATAATGTGGTAGTTTTTTTTTTCCCCCATAGTCAGTGATATGGATATGATGATGTGTACACAAATAAATAATTATATACACTGAAGAGCAATTGAATTAGAGACAGCTGGCGTTATGCAAATGTGGTGCTGTGGGCAGCCCTGTAAACGGAAACGACATGACATATGCAGCGATCCGACAATATAAGGAGTGATGCGGAGGGAATCAATAAGAGTCAGATTCAGTATGGGTAAGATGAAGGATCTAAGTGCATTTGATCGTGGGCAAATTGTCAGGGCCCGACGAATGGGTCACTCCATCTCGGAAGTCGTGCAGTCACTGGGATTTTCACGAGCCACTGTGTCATGGGTGCATCGTGAGTACATCGAATCTGGTAAAACCATTCTCCTGCAAGGGCCAACTGCCGTGGACAACAGCATGTGGATGAGCGGTATCATCGTCGGCCAGCTCGCATTGTAACAGTGGATAGATGGGCCACAGTGCAAGAAATCACTCGGCAATTTAACGCTGGCGCACAAAAACGTGTAAGCAGCCACACCATCCAGAACCATCTCGCTATGGGGTACAGAAGCCATCGTCCTACGAGGGTACCGCTGCTGACCGCACATCACAGGGTGCAAAGATCAGCATGGGCACGGGAACGTCACCACTGGACCCTAGACATGTGGAAAATGTTGACTGGACTGATGAGTCGAGATTCACATTGGTACATGCAGATGGCAGGATATGAGTACGGCGCAAACCACATGAAGCGATGGATCCTTCTTGCCAGCACGGTACTCTTCAAGCTGGTGGGGGTGGCATTCTCGTCTGGGGACTATTTACGTGGACTGAAATGGGACTCCTGGTACGTGTGACATCGTCCTACACAGATCAACATTACCGGGATATCCTGGGCGACCATCTGCTCCCGTTTGTGCGTCTTCAACATCCCACTGGGAACCTCATCCTGCAACAAGACAATGCACCGTGCCATCGCTCCTGAATTGTATCCGAATGGTTGGATGAAAACTCCACCGACGTGACCTCTCTTCCTTGGCCAGCTAGGTCACCTGACCTCAATCCCATTGAGCACATCTGGTATGCTATCGAGAGAGATGTTCGAGGCTCTGACCCCAATCCATCAAATCTTCGTGAACTGCGGGCGCTTGTTTAGGGGTCGTGGATCCGTATGGCTTCCCAACTCTTCCGGTGTCTTGTCGAGTCCATGCTGAGACGAATCGCTGCCGTTATCAGGGCGAAAGGTGGTGCTGCACATTACTAGACAGGTATCTCTAATTCAATTGCTCTTCAGTGTATATACACACTACCCCCCCCCCAAAAAAAAAGATGCAAATATTTAAAAAAATCTGCAAATGTTTAAAAAAAATATGCAAATGCTTCCTTCGTTATGAACAACAGCAATTGGCATGTATCATAAACTCTGTGAGGTGCTTGAGTTTGTTTTGTTCCAAAGATAGCCATTTCTGCTACAAAATATCAGTGTTAGTGGGAGAGAAAATTGACACCCAACAGTTCTTTTTCACATGTCCCACATATTTTTAATAGTATTGGGATCAGGGGATTGTGGTAGCTAGTTGGGATGATGTAATTCCTCTTTGTGCTTATTGAACCATTCTTGCACAGCGCTTGTATGACGTGCTGTTGCATTGCCATTCATAAATATGCGATCACATGCAGGGAAACAATTCAGCATTGCTAAATGCACGTGATCTGCCACAACACTCGGGTATTTATTGAAAATCATTTTATCTTCCATTGGTTTCAGAGAACTCAGTCCAACAGAACATCCCGCATGGCAGGGTGGCACCTCCAGATGCTTGGATTGTGTTTACAAGGCATAATGTGTCCATTGCTTCACGAAATTCTTGCCACACTCTGCTGTTTATCAGTGTAAAACAATGTATAGCATGATTCATCTGACCGCATCACATTTTTTCATTTTTTTACTGTCCATGCACTGCGTTCTCAGCACCACTATAAGTGGATTTTTCTGGGTTTTTTCTGAAACAAGTGGCTTCTGAATAAACAGATGATTTCAAGTCCCAATTTCTTTTACTTTGTACTCATGGTTTAGGTCAAAATGGAATGCTTGTGGCCTTCATTGAATTCAGAAATTAGTTGCTGCGCACACATATTGAAAGACCAGTTCTTCCATACAGTCCTCTTCACAGCACAGTGGTCACACTCTTTAAGTCTAGCTTTTTGACTACTTTTATGCCTTTTGGATATGGAAAATCTGCTTGTCTTCCAGTTGCTAAACATCTTTGAAATGGTTGCTTTTGAAGAAGCAATAGTTTCTTTTGTTTTGTTAATCGTGGCTCCCACTGAATGTGTGTACAGTTAGATTGTTTCTGAATTCTGACAGATCATGAGTTCTTCCCATTATGTGTCAGAAACCTGAGTTACTGAAGCCACAAATATCTCAAAATAATTAATGTATAAATAATGTAATTAAATTGTATGTATATATGCAAAGCAAATAAGTCTTCCTCTAAACTGTTTTTGTTGACATGCATGCTTATATCAAAGAGGTTCATAGGGAAAATAATATGTATGTATGCGTGTAATGGGCTGTTAAAATTTTAAGTAATGCAATGGACATTAGCTAAATTTCTGATTCAAATAAAAACTACAGTATGTTCAACACCAGTTGCAAATGTAGATTCTACAAGAAAAAATTTAATAAATTAATAATTGTTCTTAATATCTGATGTCACAATCAAACAGTAATGCATGATTCTAATTTCTGTTCAAAGTAATTTTTAATATTTTTTTAAATTTAGGAAGTCATAAGTAAGCCTTAGTAACAAAATAGCTTTCCAAGGAAACAATAAAATAAACTCACAGGAAAGTGAACCGCCTGCTTACATTCAAACATAACTTCTTCTAGTTTTAAAATAAATTCTACCAACAGACCTTGGGCTTAGCAATGGGTTTTCCTTTGGCTTCTTTTCTGGCAAACTGCTATATTGGAAAACTTGAAGATAAATTAGACCTCCCCAACCTTCATTATTCTGCCTGTACATGAGATACATGGATGGCATTCTCATAATAGTTGGTAGTAATGATGACATTCTTCCAGAAAATGTTTTTAACCTGTTCAGTAGCTTTGATAACTATCTAAAATTCACACTTGAACTGCAACAAGGTGAACAAACTGAACTTTTTGGATGCAAAATTGCAATACCTGAACTTTTTGGATGTATAATCTGAACTTCCAAGGTAATAACCTGAATTTCCTCGATGTGCAACCTGAACTTCTACGGTAATTATCTGAATTTTCTGGATGTATAATCTTATATAACCTGAACTTCAAAGATAATAACTTGAACTCCCATTGCAGCTTCAGAAGATATTTTTTTTACAAAACTGTATAAAAAGCCTACCAGTACTAATAAAGTTCTGGATTACTACTCTTACCATCCCACTTACATTAAATTTGATGTGGCTACACAGGTAATAGATAATGGTAGATAAATTAAATGCACTGGATTCTTCAAAAATATTTATCGAAGAAACTCCATAAAGGAGAATTAAAAGTTACACTCATGGAAAATAATAATCCTTCTACAGTAATTGAAAAAATATTTAACAAAAAATGAAGTTGAATTGAAATCAGTTTAGTGATAACATTAAGCTAACCAGAAAGTTATATACCATAAGAGTTTGTTTGAAAAACTTCAAAGAATCACCAAAAAATATTTGACTTACTCCAGGCCTAAATAATAAAGTGAAAAAAATGTTGCCTTCCGTAAAGCAAAAAGAAGATGCAGTACAACCTCGAAAATCCGGAATCGTCCGGTCTTTGCCGATTCTAGATTTTGGAATTTTCCGGATTATAGAGAGTTTGGATAAAATTCAAACTTAGTATTAAATAAATACACTATTTTTGTAAAAGTAATGACAAATAATAAAGTTAACCAATTAAAAAATATTATTTAATATAAAATAATAGAACAGCAGAATTTTTAAGAAAAATATAAAAATACAAAAAAAGTTTCAATTTTACTTCCGATATTGGAGGTTATTTTTTAACGTGCATTAATGCATTTGCATTTTTGAACTTCCCTTTTTGTTGGTAAAGTTCGATTAACACTTACCGCACGTGGGGCTTGGCTTTCAATTCTTATTTCCGTTATGTGGATGCGGCATGGGGGTTTTTCATTTAGTCGCGGGTCCACTTCATTTTTTTTTTTTTCTCCGTTGGTATTTATCTGGCCTCGTCACTAAATGAGATTTTTTCCTTTGCTGCCTCCACATTTACATCAATAATTTTTCATAACCCGAGTACTTTCAGTAATAATCCATTACCGTCATCTAGGGGACGTTTTGCTCCGACTAGCACGGACCGTGTCAGCTGGGCATTTCGGTGGTTCTCGCGGGCTGCTTCTGTTATCGGCTATCGCTTCTTCTTGGGCGTTGTGGCGCCATCTCTTGTTGGTCACTGATCTCATTTTTCGAACTTTTTCATTTTTTTGCTCAATTTTAATTAAATTTCTCCAGCTGTTTCTCAAAATATTAGGGTCATTATGGTTGCAAACTTTTGCCCTATTTTTTTCAATCATTACCGACTCTGCTATCCTGAGGTGTTTTTCGGATTTACAGCTTTTAATGATTTTTATATTTTCGAATTTAGGATATTTTTGGTTAGCCAGACAGTATTGAATAAGTGCTGTTTCTTCTTCTTTTTTCTGCCAATTTTTTATGTGTTGTTTTAATCTGTGTTTAAGCTTATTTTTGGTACTTCCTATATAAGCCATTGGAGGATTTTCAGTAACAGAGGAATTGAGTAAATACCTGCTTTTTCTAACATTTTTATTTTTTCATTATTTTTTATTACCATATTTTTGATGGTATTTACTTTTCCTCCAATTTGAATGTTATGGTTTTTACAAATATTATTAATTTCATTGGTAGTACCTTTAATGTAAGGAAAACCATTTAAATATTTGACTTCTTTTTATTTACTACAGCATTATTTTTTATTTTCTTTATTACTTCTGTGTTCCATTTTTTATTAAATGGTTAGGATAACCAAAGCTACCTGCAATTTCTTTTATGAATTTGATTTCTTCATTGATGAACTGACTATTTTCAGAGTGCGTATATGCTCTTTTAATTAAGGTTTTTAGACTATTGCATTTTTGAGGATAAGGATGTGCCGAATTGTATGGGATTAGAACAGGAACAAATGAACTTTTCCGATAAACCCTGTATAGTAACTTATCTGTGGATTTGATAACTTGTACGTCCAAAAAGGCTATTGCATTATTTTTTCTATTTCAACTGTGAGTTCTATAGTTGGGTATAAAGAGCTGTTACATTTTGTTAATTTTCTTAATTCTTCTTCGTTCAGTTTTGATAGAATGAAAATATCATCCACGTATCGACAGTACACTTCTGGGTTTTCTTCCATACGATGCAGGACATTTTCTTCGATCTCATTCATCACAACCTCAGCATATAAAGTTGATAATGGTGAGCCCATTGGGCCTCCTGAATTTTGCTTGAAAATTTTGTCCTTGTATGTAAAAATATTATTTTAAATTTTAAGATTTTGCAACTTCTTAATGATAATTTCAATAGCTTCTGGAACAGGAGTGCTTGGATATAATGCTTTAACGTCCATGCTTGCCATATTTAAGTCCTTTAGGCCAGTATTTACATTTTTAATTTTCTCAATAAATTCATACGTGTTCTTGATGGTGAACTTGTTGTTCATGAAAAAGGGTGCTAGGAACTTGTAAATGTTTTTCTCTAATGTTATCAATGGTGAGTTGTTGTTTTTTTGAAACTATCAGTCTCATTGGAGCACCATCTTTGTGCGTTTTTACCTTTGCAACAATACGTGGTATGCCTGCTCCTTTGGTGGAAAAGAGTGCTTGATTTCATCAGGTAATGTGCTATGATTTCTTATATCCGCTAAGAATTTAATTTGGTTATCTGTTGGGTCTTTCTTTATTTCGGTACAATTTAATCCATCTATTGCTGCTGTCATTTTTTGTTCAAATTCATCAGTGTTGAGAATAATGATTTGGCTGGTTTTATCTGCTTCACAGAATTTGATATATGGGTCATTTTTCAATTCCAATAGTTTTTTTTTTTCATATTTTAATTTTTTCTCTGTATAGAAGTTTTTGTTGTTTTTGGCATTGTATTCTTTTAGAATAACTCTATATAATTTGTTCTCAACTTCAGTTTTATTCTCTGCTCCTGGTATATTTTTGAGAATATCTTCGAGGCAAGGGATGATGTCTTCAGTTTTAGGGAGGCCTTGTGGAAAGGCAAATTTTTTCCCTTTTTGTAAAATTGCTTTCTGTGAAAAGCTTAAGTTCTTATCAGACCGATTTTCATACACATTATATTCATTTATGGGTTCCTTATTTAATTTTTTTCATCGAAATTAACGAAATTGCTAACAAAGAAGCTAACTCCAATAGCGTTACTGTTGATAAAAAATTAAATGCACTATTTGATGAACAAAAATTAAATAAGGAACCCATAAATGAATATAATGTGTATGAAAATCGGTCTGATAAGAACTTAAGCTTTTCACAGAAAGCAATTTTACAAAAAGGGAAAAAATTTGCCTTTCCACAAGGCCTCCCTAAAACTGAAGAAATCATCCCTTGCCTCGAAGATATTCTCAAAAATATACCAGGCACAGAGAATAAAACTGAAGTTGAGAACAAATTATATAGAGTTATTCTAAAAAAATACAATGCCAAAAACAACAAAAACTTCTATATAAAGAAAAATTTAAAATATGAAAAAATCAACTATTGGAATTGAAAAATGACCCATATATCAAAATTCTGTGAAGCAGATAAAACCGGCCAAATCATTATTCTCAACACTGATGAATTTGAACAAAAAATGACAGCAGCAATAGATGGATTAAATTGTACCGAAATAAAGAAAGACCCAACAGATAACCAAATTAAATTCTTAGCGGATATAAGAAATCATAGCACATTACCTGATGAAATCAAGCGCTCTTTTCCACCAATGGGAGCAGGCATACCACGTATTGTTGCAAAGGTAAAAACGCACAAAGATGGTGCTCCAATGAGACTGATAGTTTCAAAAAAAAAAAAAAAACTCACCATTGATAACATTAGAGAAAAGCATTTACAAGTTCCTAGCACCCTTTTTCATGAACAACAAGTTCACCATCAAGAACACGTATGAATTTATTGAGAAAATTAAAAATGTAAAAACTGGCCTGAAGGACTTAAATATGGCAAGCATGGATGTTAAAGCATTATATCCAAGCACTCCTGTTCCAGAAGCTATTGAAATTATCATTAAGAAGTTGCAAAATCTTAAAATTTAAAATAACACACAAATTCATGAATTCAAAAAGTTTTATTCTATTTATATGAAAATAATATTTTTACATACAAGGACAAAATTTTCAAGCAAAATTCAGGAGGCCCAATGGGCTCACCATTATCAACTTTATATGCTGAGGTTGTGATGAATGAGATTGAAGAAAATGTCCTGCATCGTATGGAAGAAAACCCAGAAGTGTACTGTCGATACGTGGATGATATTTTCATTCTATCAAAACTGAACGAAGAAGAATTAAGAAAATTAACAAAATGTAACAGCTCTTTATACCCAACTATAGAACTCACAGTTGAAATAGAAAAAAATAATGCAATAACCTTTTTGGACGTACAAGTTATCAAATCCACAGATAAGTTACTATACAGGGTTTATCGGAAAAGTTCATTTGTTCCTGTTCTAATCCCATACAATTTGGCACATCCTTATCCTCAAAAATGCAATAGTCTAAAAACCTTAATTAAAAGAGCATATACGCACTCTGAAAATAGTCAGTTCATCAATGAAGAAATCAAATTCATAAAAGAAATTGCAGGTAGCTTTGGTTATCCTAACCATTTAATAAAAAAATGGAACACAGAAGTAATAAAGAAAATAAAAAATAATGCTGTAGTAAATAAAAAAGAAGTCAAATATTTAAATGGTTTTCCTTACATTAAAGGTACTACCAATGAAATTAATAATATTTGTAAAAAGCATAACATTCAAATTGGAGGAAAAGTAAATACCATCAAAAATATGGCAATAAAAAATAATGAAAAAATAAAAATGTTAGAAAAAGCAGGTATTTACTCAATTCCTCTGTTACTGAAAATCCTCCAATGGCTTATATAGGAAGTACCAAAAATAAGCTTAAACACAGATTAAAACAACACATAAAAAATTGGCAGAAAAAAGAAGAAGAAACAGCACTTATTCAATACTGTCTGGCTAACCAAAAATATCCTAAATTCGAAAATATAAAAATCATTAAAAGCTGTAAATCCGAAAAACACCTCAGGATAGCAGAGTCGGTAATGATTGAAAAAAATAGGGCAAAAGTTTGCAACCATAATGACCCTAATATTTTGAGAAACAGCTGGAGAAATTTAATTAAAATTGAGCAAAAAAATGAAAAAGTTCGAAAAATGAGATCAGTGACCAACAAGAGATGGCGCCACAACGCCCAAGAAGAAGCGATAGCCGATAACAGAAGCAGCCAGCGAGAACCACCGAAATGCCCAGCTGACACGGTCCGTGCTAGTCGGAGCAAAACGTCCCCTAGATGACGGTAATGGATTATTACCGAAAGTACTCGGGTTATGAAAAATTATTGATGTAAATGAGGTGGCAGCAAAGGAAAAAAACTCATTTAGTGACGAGGCCAGATAAATACCAACGGAGAAAAAAAAAAATGAAGTTGACCCGCGACTAAATGAAAAACCCCCATGCCGCATTCACATAACGGAAATAAGAATCGAAAGCCAAGCCCCACGTGCAGTAAGTGTTAATCGAACTTTACCAACAAAAAGGGAAGTTCAAAAATGCAAATACAAAAAAAGATTACCGTAATTTTCGGACTAAGAGCCGCATCGACGTAATAGCTGCAGATAAGAAATTTTGCAATCTTGGAAGCAAAAGTTGCCGTAAAGGCAGCACCTGTGTCGAAGTCGTGGTGCTGCTTAGAAAACTAAATTATCTTCTTTATTTTCATGAATTAACTCACACCCAACGAGATCATATGTATACTTCAAAAGCTAATTCTGCAACTCAGTGTCGATCTGCTTTATGCACTTATTTTTTCATACTGGCAAACATTTTTATTTATACATTTTTTATTAATCATGCTAATGATGTTTTTTTTGTTTGCCTTTATTAAATGCCGAAAACCATTTATGCAATCAATATAAATCACAGTTAAATGTTGAGACTCCCGTTAGAATATCGCATTGCTCGTAAAACCGCACAATTGTCTAAATTCCATTCAACGTGGATGTCTGCTACAGGATGGTTCTCTGTTCACCGCAATAGAATCCGTCTTAGAAGTAATTAACTTATAAATTATCGCTTGTAATGCTTTCTGATTAATGTTTTCTTTAATAATATGTTCCTTCTATGTTATGATTTTTTCATCTACAGATGTTTTTGTTAGAATAAGTTGCTTTACGCTTCCTTTTACCAGCTCCCTCGCATGTGTTCGCGGATCGCGGGTCTCGCCGCCAACACTTGAAAACAGCGGTGATGCTTTCTCTCTTTCAAGTGGTTTGGCCTACTTTCATTTACTGCGCACTGAGCCTTCCCGTTGAGCTCCGCTTTTATATGTATGAATGGGAAAGCTCTCCCTTCTTTTTTCTTTTGCGTTTGTGAAGATTTTATCTTCAGCTAGGTATTAAATTAATTACCCATTGTTAACATCAGGTAATGATGCTACAGTGCTTATTAATGAGAAAAC
The DNA here is from genome assembly GCA_039090855.1 of Macrothele yani. NCBI lineage: Eukaryota > Metazoa > Arthropoda > Arachnida > Araneae > Macrothelidae > Macrothele > Macrothele yani. The sequence goes on along the minus strand of CM077010.1, from coordinate 122,838,595 downwards.
ATTTCCAGCCGAAGCCTTCAACTTCCACTATCGTCAGTCAATAAAAAAAAATTTAAATCAAAGCAAAACTCGGGAGCACAGAGCCAAGAAACACCTGTATCGCATGCCAGATTAACTGCATTGTTCATGTTCTTAAGCTTTTGTTCAGGGAAGTGCCCATCAAACCGGTCACCCCACCCCAGTGAAAATCAACGTTCCTTTCCTTGGTTGCATTGCACCTTCCTACATGATGTATGCTGCAGCCAACGAAAGAGATACCCTGGGCGCGCTATCCACAGAAGCCTTGGACGTCACGCTACTGGTCTGTGTGCTTATGTCCCCATTCCATCCCCCATGCAAAGGGCATTTGAGTCAGGCATTCCTTTCACAAACAAAACTCCTACCCTTAAGACCTACGCGAGCATTTCCCCATCCTCCCCCACTTTCCTTCCTAAACCAACATCAGGACAGCAGAATTATTGTTTAAATAGATGTGTCTAACAGATCGCGACAACATCTCTATAAATTTCTGTAAAAATTTTATCGCACCTTTTTAGTAAATAATCAGTATATTTGTTATTGAAATATTATTATATGCATAATCTTACCCTGTTGTTTTAAATTCACAACTTCGGCAGTCCAGAAGATTTAAAAAAAAAAAAAGATCCGGAAAAGTCCGAATTTTGGAGGTTTCCGGAATTTGGAGGTCCGAATTTTCGAGGTTGTACTGTAATGTTATGCAACAAGAAGAGATACATAGGAGGAACTGGGAGACAACTTAGGACTTGTTTTTGTTGTTTGTTTGTCTGGGAGTTTAATGACCTCCTTGAGCAGCTCATTCGGCTACAAGCACTTCCCTGTCCCTAACATTAGAGCTGCTGGTTCCAGGGAAGGAACAGAGCCAGTGCTGTAAGACAAACACAATGTCCATGCCACACTAGGATTTGAACCCGAACCCATCTCAGACGAATGACCAGAAGCCAGTACTTAAACCACTGTGCAGGGCAGCCAACTTAGGGCCTGTGTAGCAAGACATACATAAATCAACAATAAAAAATGTTACCAGAAAAACATGACTTGAGACAGGTACGTTCAATTATTTAGGGCTCTAGAACTTATCTCACATTAGCAGAACTTTATGAAAAGGAAGTTAGGAGATGTCAAAACTAAAAGAAGAATAGCCATAATTAATGACCAGAAAGGCTGGACATTACCAAACGAGTGGCAACATCTACTCTCTTGTGCCAGTCCTAATGATGCATTGGAGTACAAATAAAACATTTGACAAAGTATAATAAAAGTTCATTGTAGCAATCCTTGTAAAATAAGAGTAAAATTTAAACAAAACATTCTTTAATTACTCTACTTTTACTCACACAAACACATGTTCATTGCTTATTCATTTCGAAATAATTTAGAAAGAAGTATTCAATCTTTTTGTGCTTCTTTCCAATAGTTTCCAAATAGAACACAGAGTTTGCTCATAGCTCCACTTGTTATTAGCAGTGTAACAATTTTTGCATAGTGTCTATCTAATTATTTTCCTTTATTGAAAAATTTTCCAGATAGCTGCTTTAATGCCTTTTTACTTATTATGTTATTTTATATGAAACAGTGTATTTTTTTCATTTTGCCAGCTGCATAGCAATTTGCTATGCAAAGTTTTACTTGCATAGCAGTTTACCATTTTTTAATAACACTTTCTAAGAAATAAATTTTCACAAATTAATTCTAAGCTATCTTTAAAAATCATAGTTTTGAGATTTGTCTCACAACTTTCAATTGTAGAATTAGATCTAAATTATAAATATATTTTTAAAAATTAACCGAACCTTTAAATAAATACTCAGTTTCAATCAGTCAATAATGATAAGTTACAATGGAAATGTATTTGAAGTATTCAAAACAGTACCTTAATCAAAATTGCAAAGTGATTCAGTATGCACAGTTTTAGTAGTTTTCTGCTTCTTTAATGGGCATGAAAAATATAGTAAAGTTCCTGGATGGCAGGACTTTTTGGAAAATAATATTTCAGGAGCATTTACTGTTCAAGCATGAACCTTCTAGTGATGTTCGCAATAGTGTATTGAATGTTGTTGTTTTCATACAGTTTCAAAAACAGTTTTAATCCTTTTCATACCAGAAAACGCTCTTTCCAATTTGGCATTAGACACTGGGAATAATCTTAGTATGTTCAAAATATGGCATAGATTTCTGAAGCTTTCGCTGTAATTTTTGCACACACTTTTGCAAAGCTCATTTCCTGAAAGATTCTTCAAGTTGGAGTGCCAGAATATTTTGAAATCTGTTCAGTCATCACAGATATTTTCTTCTGTTACACCATGTTGTTCTAACAGCTCTTTGTAATGCTTGAGTTTCCTTCACTCCAAAAGAGGAATTTCTTCCACTCCAAAAGAGGCAAGTCTGTTTTGGTCAGATGGATAATATACTTTATCTTGCAGAAACTTCATTGCTACATTTAAAGCTTTTGATTTATGTAAATCAGCAAATCTGCTGAAGACTACATCATGTAAATGAGTTAGAATATCATTATAACTGTTTTTAAACACATCTATGGATGAGCAGTTGGTCAAAGAAATTCCTTTGTAAATTTGACTTACTTCATGTTAAAATTCACCTGAAGTCAATGTTCCCTCTAAGCTGCGGCTGCGCAGTGACTTAACTTTCTCCACGCAGTATGCATTTTAGGTTAAAATTCCCCAATCCCTAATTAATTGTCGTAAATCGAAAATCAATTATCTGCAAAAATAACAATAAATAAATAAAATCTGGGCTCTGAAAAGTCAAAACAACACTTTTCTTAAATGCTGTTAACCTCCTTCTAAGTTCGTCTCATTGTCCTCTTCATTTTCAAAGGCTTCTTGCAAAGTTGCCTTGTGCAAGCAGATAGTGAACATAAGAATGTGGATTAGTGATTTTCTCACGCTGAGAAAGAGGTAGATATTGAGTCTTTTCTCATAACAACACATCAGCGCCAGCCAGTCACAGCAAACCATAACCAAGTTCATTGTACTAAATAATGCACCCATGCTGGTTGGCATAGAAAAAGGCATTTCTGTCAGTTAAATTGTGAGCCACTGCTAAAAGGGTTTTGCTCAAAACTTTGTCAGATAATAAGGCAGATTTCTTCCAACATCAAAGATGCTGAAAGATGCCTTGTGTTTGCGTTCAAGTTTGTTTTTGTGCTGTGTTTTTTGTTTTTTATTCTCTTTGGTATTTTGATGTGCAAAAAAAACTGTGTATTATGCGTAAACATGCTTTTCCTAATTTACAGTGTTTTTATTCCAGAAGTAAGTTTGAGCTTCTCACTTTTTATAAAATAAAAATTTTAATTAATGAAATGTTTTTAATATTTTTTAATTTAAAATCAGTTGTGGAAAGAAAAGTGATAATAAGGGGGTGGGTGGCAGTAAAAATAAGGGTTCCAATCTAAGTTCCAAATTGTACTGCATCAGTAAGAGAAGCTGAGAAAATAAAATTTTTTGCCCACGAGGTTTTGATGCCTGCCCAGCCCATTAGAATAGGCATGCATTGCCCATGGCTGCTTAGGGAGAATATTGCCTGAAGTCTCATAATGAATGAGCCTACTGAGAGCATCAGAAAAATGACCATTTTTCATGGTTTTGTGTGTGGAATATAATCTCTGTAGAATGGTCAATGCATACATCACATCCACTTCATCCTGGAATGTAAGAAACAGCTTGGAAAAACTATTCAAAATCTCTTTAAAAAACAAAACCAGTGCAACAAATTTTGCCATCTTCAGTTTTTTTCACCAAACCTGTTAACTTAGCTGAGTGCTGAGACTTTTCTAAAGCCTATGTCTCTAGCTGATGTACTCTAACATTGTAGTTTTGGATGAAGAATTCCAGCAACCTTTTCTTCTGTGACACCCATCTCACAACCTGTACTCGGGAAGTTGGCGTTGATATTATGTTATCTTCATCTGAGGTAGAGGCAAGTTCTCAAAACTTATGTAGATAATTTGGACTTTTGCAACATGACGATGATGGTCGAAACACGTAACAATATTAACAAATAAAGGTAACTTGATCAAGCTAGTTATGTTAAACGAAAAAACTTTTACGAGAAAGTTCGTAAGTTGGGAGCTTTCGACCTTATCTTACATGTGATCAAGTCACCTTTATTTGTTGGACTTTTGCTGTAGAATTCATGACATCACTTTTAATACAAATATTTCTGCAAGGCATGTTGACGGAACATAATCTTTAACAATTATATCTAAACAGTGACTGATGCAGAGAATTGTGAACAACCATGTGGAAGTTTTATTTAATTCAGCAACAACCCCCTCTTTGTGACCTAAATTTACAGATGCACCATCGGCTACAGGGTGTCCCACTTGCAACTTTACCCAAGTTTTTATTAATAATGTTTTGAATAATTACAGTTATTGAATGATATTTGGTAAAAACATACCTTCATCCATGGAAAACAGAACCATATCATAAGAGATGATGAAAGTGTCCACCCTGGGCATTGGGACAGGTTTGAACATGAGACTCTGTATTACAAAAAGTTTGTGCTGTTAGTGGTTTCAGGTATTTGTTGCGGAATGACCAGACATCTTGGACTACACCTTTTTTTGACAAAGCATGGGTTCACTTATCGGGATCCATAAATGCACAAAACATGTGGGCAATAGCAAATCATCGCACATTTATCAAGAAACCTTGTCATGCACAAAAAATTGGAATGTAGTGTGCACTGTCATGTCGGCACATCATTGGCTCCATCTTCTTTCAGGATATGGTCACAACTACTATGTACATGGACATTTTTCAGTCATGTATTAACCAACTACACCCTGAAGAGCTGACCACTGGATATATTCAACAAGATGGGGTGGGCATCTTGCCATACATCACATGCGAGTATGGCTGAAATTGAGTCATTCTTTGGAGATTGTGTGATTTCTAAAGGAATGTGGCCACCTTAATCTCTCTGACCTAACACCACCTGATTTTTTTCTCTGAGGGTATCTCGAATCAGTGGTGTTTCAAAACAAGCCGACAACCTTTGAAGCTTTGAAGAACAACATCTACGAGGCAGTGGCAGCAATTACGCTGGAGCAACTGGAACGAAATTTCCCAAATATGGAGTCTCGTATTCAAGCCTGCATCAATGCAGAGGGTGGACACTTTTAACATCTCATATGATATGGTTCTGTTTTTCATGGATGAAGGTATGTTCTTACCAAATATCATTCAATTATTGTAATTATTCACAATGTTATTAATCAAAACTTGGGTAAAGTAGCGAGTGGTACACCCTGTAGTAAACCCACAAGCTTTTTTTTTTTCAATGTCACCCATGCCAAAACAGTCCAGTTTCTTTTATTGCACTGAGAATGCCACTAGCTTTTACACTTTTTAAATCTGTTATTTTTTGAAATTTACATTGCACATCACAACTGTTCTTGTCAATGTAGGTCAAAAAAAATTATATCCTTTTCAGTAATGCCGATGTCAATGGAACCATCACAACAAATACTGTAATAGGTAATATTTTTTACATCATGTCTTAGAATGTCTCAATGTCTTCTCCAATGCACTTTGTTAATTCTTCACATTTCAAGACTGTATTGTAAATATCCCCAAGATTTACTCCATGACATTTTTCTAATTCTACTAATTTTGGAAATTTATTAAAAGCCATCTCTTCATTTCTTCTTGTACTAAGACAACAAATGCTGTGTCAACTAATTTGATGAGAGAGAGAGAGAGACTGTTTTTTTTAATATCAACAGTTACTGAAGTCATTGATATACCAGCTTGTGTTTAAAAAAATCTTGAACTGATCTAAGAGGTTTGTTCTTTTCATTAATGGCATAACTCTGCATATCAGATTTTGCTTTTGCATGTTTAATGCGATTGTCGTTCTTCAAGCTGACACCAAATGTTCCTCCAAGGAATAAAAAGTTGAAGTTGCAGAGTCCTCGCAGTGCTGTTCATGTTTTTGACACACATCGCAATATATTAACAAACAGCAGTGGCAACATTACACTCGCATTTCAGCCATATATTGCAGGGATCAATTTTTCTCCTTTCCACTTTTTTAAAGTTTTAAATTGTACAGTTGATTTTTTTTTTTTTTTTTTTTTTTTTTTTGCCATTTCTACTGTTTGTGGAGGGAAAAGAACTTCTAATGTGTGAATCTTTGATAAAGAGTGAAGACCACATGGCACATGCATTAGCTTACCTTTCCTTTCAAAGGTTCAGCTTGGCGTCGTTAGAAGGTGAACTCTTTGAGTGTGTGGCTATGTTCACCTGTTTAATGGGAACTGCTAAAAATCATGATGAACACAGAATGTAGCATTTAAATCTTTCTGTTTTTTCCCTCCAAAAAACTTGAGCCAACAAGATATTTTGAATTCAGTATTTCATCTCTGGGGGCTTATTTATTTCAGTAAGAAATTATTATTGCACCTATCTTTTGATGAAAAACTTTGCTTTCTAAAACAGGAAAAATCAAATGACAATTTTCCATAATTTCAAGCGGCATGTTGTACTTCATAATTTTAAACAAAAAAACATGAAAATGTGGAAAATCCATACTAGTTTGCATCTATGCAGCTGCCAATGAATTTGGTTGTTTCACAAAGTTTTTTTGCCCGCCCCCATCTTTTTTTTTTTTTCATGGTACTCATTTCTTATGCCAATTCGCATATTTTAGCTTCAAAGAATGTTCTACCAAAAAATGTGCCACATTTTGCAGTACAAAATCACATTTCTATTGCACTTGATGCCGAAATACATTTGAACTGCAATGCAATACAGTTAAAAAACTTGCTGATATGAAATAGTTATTGTAGTGTGATTAGAGACTGGATATTTTGATGAGACAAAGCTAACCACTCTGGAGAGCAGTGTCTGTGATAGTTACCAGAAAAAGGTGCACAGAGCAATAATAAGAAATAGCAATATCCAAAGCACATGGCAGGCGCAATAAGATCATTTATTTTTTGGCAGAGAAATGTCATAGGTAATTGTCATCCATGTGGCAGGCAGCCCATTAGAAATCTCAAAAATTGTATTGCCTTAGAGCAAGAAACAAACCCACACTCCCAATATGCATTTGAGTTAGTTGCCATTGCACTACCCTTAAAGAGAGTGAAATGACAAAAACAGTGAACAAACTTCAAGTGCAGTGATGCAACTTTCTGGATTGCACTAGTTGAGCTTTTCTGTGATTCTGTTGTGGTAGAAATCCTCCATCCACACTTATAATAACTAGTATTCAGGTTAGAAGTCATGAAGTACTCAATATAGCAGCATCACAGAAGTTAATAAAGGAATGATCTCTGAAGTCTTAGACAAGCACATAACATGGTGCTTTTCTTGCTTTCTTTTCCTGTATTTTCATTTTTTTTTTTTTTTTTTCACATTTTCATCCTTGTGATTGATTAATGCTTCAACTAGAAAAAGGCAGTATATTCTGGGACAAATTCATATTTCAAGCTTGCTATTTAATGGTCAATCATAATTGGCCATTAATTTACACTTCTGTCTAAATATTATTAGCAGCTAATGCTTATAACTTTTCTCATTTCAAATGACACAGCATTGCACTGTGAGCAGTGGTGTTGCCCAAAAAAATTAACTGCTGGTTCTGTAAACCTGGGTAAATGTACCACCATGATGTACAGTTAGTATAAGCCTAAAAATGTATTGGAGAGGTTGGGTTCTGTATAATTAATGTATGGTGTAAATATTAAAAAGAGTTTTATTATTGTTGCTTATATGGTGCAGAAAAATCGAATACTTGCAGAATAGTATAATTTTTGGAGAAGTTTATTACACTGTTACCTTACAAATGCATTTCTCATAGCATGCTCCAAACAGCAGTTTAGTTTTTGGAGTTTTCTTGATTAACTCTTTTATTCGTTCTAGCGCCATGTCCCTGCCATAGCCACGATTTTGCAAATCGTGTGTGATCCAACAATGAGAAAGTCTTTCCAATATGCATGCTCGTCGTCAGGTGGGAAATATTACCAATCAGAAGAGCATGTCATTGATCTGTAGCCATAAGGTTCATTAAACTAAATGTCCTTTCATCTTCTGTTGAGTGTACAGCTATCACTTTCACAATTTTTCTTGCTTTAAGAATACTTTCAGGTAGAATTTTGTATGGTAAATCTCTTTCATCAATTAGATATTAAAACCATTAATTGGAATAGGGAAATTTAAAAGAGTACTTAATTCATTAAGTTTTATTCCCCCAGAAACGCAAGGAAAATGTAACATCCTTTAGCCAGGATGAAGGATCAGAAATGTTGAAAAGAGGCAATACATTGAGACAACTGTTTACCTCAGCATCATCAGTGTCAACAACCAATTCAACTGAATTGGACTATTTTTAAAAACCGGTTTACCCGAACAGATGTAAACCAGCAGCTGAATAATAATGCTGCCTGTAAGCTCATCATTTTGACAACACAAAGGAAAGGGTTCTTTCAAGGAACTCTGTAGTTCAAAATTATTTGTAAACAAACTTAGATTTAGTAGTTTTAAGAAACATGTCTTTTGATTGTTATGTCACTGTCCTTCCTCTCATTTTTATCTCATAATATTTTATATGTATAATCCAATGGTTTTTATGTATTTAATTTTATTTTATATTATGCTGTTTTTATTGTATGAATATAGAATAAAAATAATTCAAATATTTTTTTACAGTTTATAAACCAGGAAAACCTGGAGGTGGATGGGATGATGAAAGTGATGATGGTGAAGATGATGGGGAAGAGAATATCCAACATGAAAGCCATGACAGTTTTCACAGTCAGCCTAGCAATTTTAGTGTTTTGTCTAATGAATCAATAGACACGTATGCTGTCTCTCTCTCTCTCTCTCTCTCTTAATTACTTTGAATTGTTAGCATTGGATTGTATATTGGGGTGGGCTGAAAAAAACTTTGTTTTTAATTTGCAAATCGCCTAGTGCAGAAAAGTTGCCATTTGGGCCAAGAAGAATAACAAAAGAATTATTTTTGAAATCAACCAATATCTTATGTTTCTGTACGGCACACTAAGTTCGCGTTTTCCGACCGCATTGGGCCGTAAGCAAAAACGGATGGAATTTTTGTAATTGAAATCGAATAACCCCTAGTGTGGAAAAGTCTCCTTTAATGTTCCTAATAACAGTGAAAAAGAAGTTTTGAAGTTGATCAATATGCTATGTCTCCGCACTGCTTGCGAAGTTCACCATTTTCTTCCCGCATTTGGCCTTTGCCTAGGCTAGGCAAAGGCACCCTGGCATGTAGGGCATCAGAAAAATCTGTAGGAAATTGCACTGTTCTGAGTGCACCATGCATGTGCATGTGTAGTACACTCAGTTTGTTTTGCAGTGTGCAGTGTGTAGCTGTTTGCTTGCTTCCAATTTCACATATGGAAACAACCCAGAATTCACCATGAGGAGGTGGCTACTGGCTACACTTTGAGTTCGGTCCACCCACCCTCCAGCTCATAATTTTATTTCTACGTGGTATATCTTGTTTGGTAATCTGCTTTACTCAAAAAATGTGGCATTCATTGCCGTGATGCAATTGTTGCTCTTATGAATGAATCTCTAACTTTAAATCCACACACTGAGGCAGCTGCTTTGGTCACCAGCTTCACGCAACGTTCCACAGTTTGCATGTGGCAGGAAAACTTGTTTATTTCTTCGCCAGCTGCAGCAGAAGTTACAATTAGTCGATCCAGAACTTCGCCTGAGATGTTTTTTGTCAGGGGTGGTTCGGTAAAACGCATTTTAGTCCAATCGATCATCTCATAATATTCATTAGCATTCAAATTTAATTGCGGCACTTCAAATTCACTTATGACGTCATTCATTTATTGTTGTCTACCTTTCTTTATTCTTCTACATCCAAGAGCTCTAACATGGGTGTGTTTGTCCGCAATCATACTTAGTAATATATTCTCCGGTTGACTGAAGAATGCGTTTTTCTGTTGATCATTGCATCAATGATTACTTTGCACTTCAAATCCATGAAGCACGATAAGTTGATCAGTTTCCAAAAGTGTTTGGGCCCCTTCTGTGCATGAAGACTTCTTCTTTATGGAAAACCAGATCGGGGCATATACCTTCATTATGTAGTTGGCAACACAGATCAAAGTTTGCGATGGGTTTTGGGTGGTGACGACATTGATGCAGTGATCAAGAGAAACTCATTCTTCAGTCACCCAGAGAATATATTGCTAAGCATGATTGCGGACAAACGCACCCACGTTGGAGCTATTGCATGGAGAAGAATAAAGAAAGCTTGACAACAACAAATGAATGATGTCATAAGATAATTTGAAGTGCTGCAATTAAATTTGGATACTAGTGAATATTATGAGATGATCGATTGGACTAAAATGTGTCTTACCGAACCACCCCTGACAAAACACATCTCAGACAAAGATCTGGATCTACTAATCGCAACTTCTGCCGCAGCTGACGAAGAAATAACCAAGTTTCCTGCCTCACGCAAGCTGTGGACCGTTGTATAAAACTGGTGACCAAAGCAGCTGCCTCAGTGTGTGGATTTGAAGCTAGAGATTCGTTCATAAGAGCAACAATTGCATCACAGCAATTAATGCCACATTTTTCGAGTAAAGCGAATAAGGTATACCACGTAGAAATAAAATTCTGAGCTGGAGGGAGGTTTGGCGGATCTCGAGGTGTAGCCGGCAGCCACCTCCATGTGGTGAGTTCTGGGTTGTTTCCATATGTGACATTGGAAGCAAGCGAAGAGCTACACGCTACACATTCCAAAGCAAACTGACTGTACTACACATGCACTCAGAACAGTGCAATTTCCTACAGATTCTTCTGATGCCCTACATGCCAGGATGCCTTTACCTAGCCTAGGCCTATAGTCCAAATGTGGGAAGAAAATTGTGAACTTCGGGAGCAGTGCGGAGACATAGCATATTGATCAACTTCAAAACTTTTTTTCACTGTTATTGGGAACATTAAAGGAGACTTTTCCACACTAGGGGTTACTCGATTTCAATTACAAAAATTCCATCCGTTTTTGCTTACGGCCCAATGCGGTCGGAAAAACGCGAACTTAGTGTGCAGTGCGTAGACGTAAGATATTGGTCAACTTCAAAAAAAATTATTTTGTTATTCTTGTTAACCCAAATGGCAACTTTTCTGCACTAGGTGATAAGCAAATAAAAAAAAAAAGTTTTTTCGGCCTACCCTATTGTTTATATGTGCAATGAAGAATTAATTAACCTCATTGAAGCTAAAAAGTCATGCAACTCAGCAAATTTTCTTAAAGTCCTCTAATTATTATTCTGTGTAGTTATTTTTAGTAAGAAGCGGTACATAATTCAGCACCTTAGGATAAAAATCTGCTGCCAAAATTTTGTTTTCATTGACTTCAGTAATCCCATTATCTTCCTAAGACCATGTGTTGAGCAAAAAAATTGCAAAAAACAGTTGATTCTGCACTTCTTTTTTCCTGTTTTCTTTCTTTCTTCATTGTGTTTCTGTGCAGAACAGTTTAAATTCTTACATTCACTGTTGAAATGTGCTACCAATAAAACATTCCTCTCCCGGTGATGTAGAAATTGGGAGGTAGGACAGTACAAGGGGTCCAGTGAATCTCTGTCTTTGGTTATTGATTGGATTGATGATTGGAGGTAGTATGCACCAGGGCAGTACAAGGGGTCCAGTAAATCTCTGTCTTTGGTTATTGATGGGATTGATGATTGGAGGTAGTACGCACCAGGGCAGTACAAAGGGTCCAGTGAATCTCTGTCTTTGGTTAATGATTGGATTGATGGTTGGAAGAAGTTTAATGGCTAATTTTTACCCATATATTGTTGGAAAATCTTGACAAATTTGTTGATGAATGCTAGATGGCGGGGAATTGAAACTGTAAATTTTATACGTTGTACAGCAGAAGGAATTAAAAAACTGATATAAGGAGTTAGAGACTTTGATATTTTGTTTAGCTTCAAATTTATTTGATGAGCTTGTTGACTATATAAGGGAGAAAAAAGTGGTGAGTAGCAATTTCTTGGATGTTAGTGTATTCATTTTTGGGTAAATGTTTAGATTAGTTTAGTAAATTATTTTGTCGGAAAAATGTTAGTACCTGGAAAAAGTGCAACATACGGATTTTAGAGTATGGAAAATAATGGCAAATGGTGCATAAATTTCGTATTTTAAATGTGTTTCAAAGATTTTTATCGTAATATTTACCTGTAAGTGCAATTCTGTGAAGAGACGCTGTGGTAGGCCTTATGCATCGCTACTGCATCCATGTCAAGCTTTGCTCCGTTAAAAGGAAGGTTCCTTGCTGTACCGAAATGACGAGCAGAAGAGTACAAGAGAAAGCAGTTACATTGTTGGCAGGAGACCGATGAATGTTGTAGTGATATGCTATGGAAAATAGATCCACAACATCCACCCTTTATTTTGTTGTATCCTGTACGTTGTTACCAGGAAAAACGGAAAAAACCTCTTTGATTTGCAAAAGATACGTATCAGTGAAATAGAAACTGACCTGCGAAAAAGGTATTAACAGGAGAACCAAAAGTACAGTGGCACAGCAAATCAGCTATGAATGGAAGCCAATTAACGCAAAACCAAAAGTTACACATTCACCCATTTTTGTAAGGAAAGGGGTTCATTGTACACTGAAGAGTAATTAAATTAGAGATACCTGTCGAGTAATGTGTAGCACCACCTTTCGCCCTGATGACGGCGACGATTCGTCTTGGCATGGACTCGACAAGACACCGGAAGAGTTGGATCCATGACCAATGAACAAGCTCCCACAGTTCACGAAGATTTGATGGAGGGGGTCAGAGTCTCGAACATCTCTCTCGATGGCATCCCAGATGTGCTCGATGGGATTGAGGTCAGGTGACCTAGCTGGCCAACAAAGTGAGGTCACATCGGTGGAGTGTTCATCCAACCATTCGGATACAATTCGGGAGCGATGGCACAGTGCATTGTCTTGTTGCAGGATGAGGTCCCCAGAGGGATGTTGAAGACGCACAAACGGGAGCAAATGGTCGCCCAGGATATCCCGGTAATGTTGATCTCTGTAGGACGATGTCACACGTACCAGGAGTCCCATTTCAGTCCACGTAATAGTCCCTATACGAGAATGCCACCCCACCAGCTTGAAGAGTACCCTCCTGGCAAGAAGGATCCATCGCTTCATGTGGTTTGCGCCGTACTCGTATCCTGCCATCCGCATGTACCAACGTGAATCTCGACTCATCAGTCCAGGCAACATTTTCCACATGTCTAGGGTCTAGTGGTGACGTTCCTGCGCCCATGCTGGTCTTTGCACCCTGTGATGTGCGATCAGCAGCGGTACCCTCGTAGGACGATGGCTTCTGTACCCCATAGCGAGATGGTTCTGGATGGTGTGGCTGCTTACACGTTTTTGTGTGCCAGCGTTAAATTGTCGAGTGATTTCTTGCACTGTGGCCCTTCTATCCGCTGTTACAATGCGAGCTAGGCGACGATGATACCGCTCATCCACACGCTGTTGTCCACGGCAGTTGGCCCTTGCAGGAATGGTTTTACCGGATTTGATGTACTCACGATGCACCCATGACACAGTGGCTCATGAAAATCCCAGTGACTGCACGACTTCCGAGATGGAGTGACCCATTCATCGGGCCCCGACAATTTGCCCACGATCAAATGCGCTTACGCATACTGTGTCCAACTCTTACTGATTCCCGTCGCATCACTCCTTATATTGTCGGATCGCTGCATATGTCATGTCGTTTCCGTTTACAGGGCCGCCCACAATGCCACATTTGCATAACACCAGCTGTCTCTAATTCAATTGCTCTTCAGTGTATATCACATTGATTTTTTATTAATTAGGATTAATTAAGTAAAGCATTTTTTTAACATTCTTATTATTTGAAAATTTCTACTAGCAAGAGACATTTAACAAGATCCACCAAGTGTACTCTTGTTGTCATTGTGACCAAGGCAATAAATCTTACAGAAAATGAAATATAATTATGCATAATAAATTACATGTCTGCAAGATGTATCATCATTAATTTTCTGTTTGTAATTATTTCATGAACTGCTCTTATTTGATGATGTGAATAGCTGTATTCTCTTAAATGAGGAAAAATAAATATTTCTTCATTTTGTCATTTTTAAAAATGAATCTTCAAATGCCAAAGATGTGTGGTGCATCAAAATATGCATGATTCTAAATGTATTATTTATTAATCTACATTACATACATACATAAATAAGTTCATTCAATCATTCATTAAATATTGTAACAAACAATCGCATAAAATAAAACTAGGTTTTTGCACATTTTTAGTTTTAGTTAATATTTCCCCCTATTTAGGTGTGCATGCTATAATTTTTTGAATTGTGGTACATCAGTCCTCACTAACTGTATGACTGAATTCATTTTTCATTCCTCTGCAGATGTTGTTTTTGCCAGTTTTGTAAGTATGCAGAATGTATAATTACTTTGCCTTCTGCTGATATATTGAAATTGCAGGTACAGTGCTTTTATTGCCTTAGCACTGCTCTGAACAGCTGCAGTAAATTCTAATACAGTGTATTATTTTTTGAAGCTCATGTTCTTTATTGTCTACATCAATTGCCAAGGAACATGCAAACTAGTGTATAAGATCATAAAGGGCTAATTGAAGTTGTAAATGAATGTACTATGGTTTTACAATGCTATATTTGATATTTAGAAAATATATTTATCTCATTCAATTCCCTTGCTCAGTTCTATCAATTTTATTACTTTTTTTGTTTTGACCTTTCACCTGAATAAAGTATCAGCAAAAAAATCTGCTTCTGCTATTCACAAAATTGTTAATGTACATTTTCGAGCATGTACGGTATATAGGGAATTAATGTAACTCATGCAGAATGTTGATTTGTGTCACACTGAATCATCAATCCACATTCAACTTTAGAGCAATAAAAAACTGCATTTCACTGCAAAGTTAAAACAATATACATGTAAAAGTTTCAGATGAACTGCATTAAACACATTATGCTTTTATGAATTTACTAAAGGGGCTGAGCTAAATGTATGAAAAAAGTGAGCTTGTGTATGAAAACAGGAAATCTCTCCTTGTAAGTAAGAGCTTGTGTTGGCACCATATTTCCAGGTCTTCTGACCATACCGTAATCAGTGACGTATAGTTAAGCTGACCTCTAGATTTCAATGAGGGAGGCATATGACAGTGATGTATTTTTCACTGCATGTATAATTTTGGAATTATATAAGAATAGAGGTGTGCCACCCCTTTTAATTTACCCCACTGTATCCTCCCAACATCAGAATTTGGAGGTCCACAGTAGCTCTAAATCTTCTCATGTTTTTATTTCGTTTTCTTTTCCCATTTAAGGTTTAAAATCATTCATGATTTTTCTTTTCTATTTTTCATTTCCTTTTCTTTTTCCAAAAGAGAACACTTTTGTTGTGCGTGAAAAACTCCTTCCCACACAATTTTGGCAATATTTTCATGCTTTCTGTTACTGCTGGAGCACTAGTTACTTCATGAGCATCTTCTTTAATATTCTATAGGCTAGCCTAGTTTTAAATCACATGAACTGCTCACCACATCTTTTCATTTTGAACTAATTTTTCAATGCTTTTATAATCTCAGCCTTTCCTTGAATAAGAATAAGGCTCACTCGCGTGACCAACAAACTTTTCTTCATTTTTCAGTTGCGCTTCACATCTGAAGGCACCAAGGGGTAGCTTGTGGGGGAGAAAAGAAAGATTTTAGCTCCCTATAATACCCCTCATTTTCCCCAAAGCCACACCAAATAATAAATAAATAAAAAAACAACAATAAAGTATGTGTTAGAAATCTTCAGGCTGATAGTGTCATGACGTAATTTTTTAGAATGAAGAAACTGGTAAACATTGTAACCTACCATTGTAATTATTGGCCAAATGTTGTTTCCACCTCTGTAAAATAAAATTAAGCACCCTGTTTATGTGAACAGCATATACACTTTTATTAATCATGTTTTCATTTTTGTTTCACTTTCTGTGTGGTGATAAGTCTCAGTTAGCCGATCACATTACAGCATTCATGTATCAGATAGGAATTGTGTTTTTCCAGCATTCTTATAGCTGTTTATTTTCTTATTATTGCTCGTGCCATATCATTTTTTGTGCATACTGTTTTTTGCTAGAAGTCTTTAAAAATGTGTGCAATTTTATTGATCTGTGACATATAGTTTAAATGATAACAGTTTGCTACACAAGTGCAAAATTAATGTAAGTTCTGTAGCCACCCCTTCCAATACAATTTCTGCCCCTAAACTCCTCCTATATAGAAATTTGGAAGCTGTGATTGCCTTCCCTAGAAATCATTACTTGCATGGACCTCCACGGAAACTTTTTCTTATTCCAAAGATGTTTTCATCTGTAATAATCATTCAGGTGAAGAAACAATTAAGCTTGAAAGCATTGCCAATACACTTTAGAGTTTCATCCTTTCTTTCTCTTTTTGTAATTCCTGTTTTCATTTTAAAATGTACTGCATCTCATTTTCTAGAACTGGATGATTCTTTCTTACATTTTTTTTTCACAGACTATTTTTCATAGAAATGAGTGCAACTAATAGCAGAAGGTGCTGTAAAGAGGATCACTCAGTAACTAAAAAGCAGACTTTTTATAATAAACACTTCGTAACTTGGTGTAATTACAAATTTATTAAATCGCCGAGCTTTTGCTCCTCACCAGAGGGCTTTATTAAGGCTTATACAACTATTTAGAATACGTATTCTAAATAGAAAATCATGTAACGTATCATGTAACATATTCTAAATAGTTGTATAAGCCTTGATAAAGCCCTCTGGTGACGAGCAAAAGCTCGGCGATTTAATAAATTCGTAATTACACCAAGTTACGGAGTGTTTATTATAAATTAGTATTGGTGTAAATATATTTATCTCCTAAAAAGCAGACTGTCGCACAGGTTTTTCATGTATATTTGCACCCTGTAGGTGTGTAGTTTTGTTTTGTTTTTTAATTGTAGCAGCCTCACAGTGAAGTTTTCTTTGTAGACAGTTGCAATGTATCTTGCAGTTTTATTTGCACTGCCTTGGAAATCAAATAACAACCATTCACAAAAGTGCTCTAGCTGTGTGCCAAGCAGTAAGCAAGAAGGAAAAGAAACTAATTAATGTGTGTAACTTTCATGTGGGAACTAGTTTCTATCTCATATTATATGTGAATTTTTGTAATACAAGCATTTATAATTAAATGCCCTTTTTTATGTTTTGTCCTGAGGAAACCAGCTCACATGATGTTTTTAAGTCTTGTATATGTAAGCTGAGGACTAAGTGTATGAACTTATATATCACCTAAAAAGGAAAAGTACTATAAAAAAATGAAAAATACACTGAAACCATAAATTAAGGAAAAAACAGAAAAATTGTAATAACTCATAAAATGCATGATGAAATGTTATGAAATTTGGTGAAAATTTGTATCATATCATACATAGAGAAAGACCCTAAAGCATTTCATAAGCAACACTTCATTCCAACAAAAATGACCACATACAGAACCAATTAAAAAGTAAGGTGTCAAAATGAAGTAGCTAAAAAGTACCTTAATAGGGATGTATTCACTGCTCACAGTGTCGGATGTTTCATGCTGTTGATAATAGTATCTTGGAGCTCAGTAGGTAGTAATGACCATTGTTCGTGTAAAACTTGTCTAAGGGCAGGAGATCTGGCTGGCCAATCCATAAGGGCAATAGTGTCCTCTTGAAAATATTGTTCTACCAGCTTCACTCGGTAGGGACAAGTATTATCGTCTTGTAGGAGGAAATGTATTCCCTATGGCATCTGCATAATGGTGAACATAGGGGTCCAGGAGATCATCCCTATAACATTGAGCATTTGTGGTTCCTCTTGAAAGCATATTGAGGTCTGTGCATCCACCTCAGGTCTCTGAGATGCCAACCCAAACCAGCATGGTACCACCACCATAAGTGACCCTTTCACAGGCCATAGAGGGATGATAGTGTCTCTTCACTCTCTAGATCAGAAAGAACCTGGAATCACTCTGTAAAACAAATCTGAATTATTCTGTAGAGAGTACTGACCTCCATTGATTTTTCGTCCAACTGACGTGAAGTTTTGCCCAATTCAAAAGTTTCCCCCTGTGATGGGGGGCAAGGGGCACACTGAGTGCTGGTCTCCCAGCATAAAGTCCTCCTTCATATGAAGGCTTGAGGAGACCTCCTTCATGAAAAGCCTGTGGAAGCACATACCACTATTCCTGTAGCTGCAGCAAGGGTAGATTGCAGCTATGTTGGGATAGCTATCCTGTCCGTCTGCACAGTTAATCATGGAGATATTGATTGTCCTGGATGTTGTAGCCCTATGCCAGGGGGGGGGGGGGTCAACTCTAGGCCCGACATTTGGCCCACCAGTAGCCCAAGCACTAACTTTGTTTTTCTAATTTAACTCTTACTGACAGTAATAATTATTTTTATTTTATTATTATTTATTTTTATTTTATTTTGGATTCATTTTATTTTATTCTTTTTATTTTATTTTATTCTTTACAGTATTTATTCGGATTTTATAAATTATGGTGATGTGAAATTGGTCGCGATTTCCAAAACACCTATCGGCACATTTTTGTGGAAACAATGACTCACTCTCTCCTCTGACGAGGCGAGCATGAGTCAGTGCATTAGAGGAGGGGGGACATTGGAGGAGAGGTGTCACGTGACTATGCACAATGCTTGCCTTCCCACACTAGCTGGCTATTTTCAGTCACATTGTGCTGCTTCAGATCCTAAGTAACATGTTGATATTCAGTTTTATTCATAGTATATTGTTTTGAAGTGTGAAGTAAAATGGCTTTTAGTAAACATGACCCATCAAAAAGGAAATGTGACAGTGACGTAATGTTCCAGACATTCAATGAAAAATGGGAAGGACAATTTCTGTTTACTATGGGGAAGTCGTCGAAACCGATTTGTCTGATCTGTTTAGCAACAGTGGCAGTACCTAAAAAATATAACATTGAGAGGCATTTCAAACAAACTCATGATACATTTAACATGTCATACCTTCCTGGCTCTGCTTTAACCCTTTAACCGGCTAGAACGAATTAACTCGGGGTTAGCATTATGAACCAAAAGGAGCTCAAACGAATATATCCGCTGTCTGAAAAGTGAACCAAACGCAGCCAGGATGAATGAACATGGGCCTGAGAATGCTTTTGCCTTCTCTTTAGCATTGTTGTTCAAAGTGGGCATTTAGGGAAATAAATAGCACCAATTTTTTAAGACTGATTACCTGCTGGAAGGGCTACAACAATGATGATGAACCTAATAAATGAGAGAGAGACGATGTTTGAATAATTTTTTTCTACCTGTTGCATGATGTCCGTCCGAATCAGAGGGACTAGGCAATGACACCATGACACTGGGAAAAACATGCCTTTTGTTTTCCTTCCTTAAGTCATAGAGGAGACTAGTAGAGAGTGCTGAAATGAAGGACTAGAAAAGAGCTCTTATCACCTGTGACAAATATATGGTCATACTACTAAGATAATAAGGGGGAAATAATTGTTTTGCTGTAGCTTGCGTCAAACCGGGCTGCTGTATGAACAATACTGTTCGGGCAGCTCAGCAATTTTTGGTCACCATTTGGTTCAAATGCATCGGCCACTAAAAGGTTAAGAACTGAATATATTTCAAAGAAAAAGAGGGGACTTGATTGCCAGCAAAGCTTATTTGTAACAAAATGTAAAGAGATGAATAACATGCTTCGAGCATCATATGAAATATCATGTTTACTCGCTCAAAAGAAAAAAACCTTTCACAGATGGTGAGGCTTTTAAAGAAAGTCCTTCTATATTTGCTGAACACTCTGTTGATGCAAACATTAAAAAAATGGCTGACAATATCGAAATACAGTTATGAGGTGCATTGAAGAAATGGCGGATGATGTGTCAAAACAAATAAAGTATTTAACTACTAATTCCACATACTTCTCTCTTGCAATAGATGAGAGCTGTGACATGACAGATAATGCTGAGTTGCTTGAGTTTCTAAGGTGCATAAACGAGAATTTTGATGTGTTTCAAGAATTTTTAGGATTCTGTCAATTATCGACCAGAACTTCTGAAAGGGATATTTTTGAGACGTTGAAAAACTGTGTAGAAAAATGTTACGTTGATGGTGGTAAACTTCAGTGTGCTAAATTGAGAGTATTTGCACAGATGGTGCCCCGTCCATGGTAGGGAAGACTACCATGGATGGGGCACCATCCGTTCAAATAATATATCATGCAATGACTGTGTTTCTTTGCTCCAGGAGTATTTAGAGTGGAAGTTGTTTTCATACCAGTGTATCATTCACACAGAGCCTTTGTGTGCTAAAGAAATGAACTTTTGTCATGTTATTAATCCTGTTATGCCTTGCATTAATATGATTTGATCGTGCACGCTTAACCGAAGGGAGTTTAAGGAACGTTTTGATGAAGAAATAAATGAATATGGTGAACTTCTACTTCACAACTCAGTTAGATGGCTTTCTAAGGGTAAAGTGGTTTCGTGGTTCTTCAAATTTACTTTCATTTTTGGAGTTGAAATATATTATGCCTGTGGAGTGCGGACTACTTAAAGATGGAGAGTGGATTTGTGACTTAGCGTTTTAGTAGACGTTATGCATGATTTGAATATTCTTAACAGAAGATTGCAAGGTAAAGATTCTTTATTTCCACTCATGTTCAGTGAAGTCAACAGTTTGAAATTAAAAGTTGAAATTGTTTTGTAACAATTTAGAGCAGGGCAAACTTGATCATTTCCCAACTATTCAGCATATCTTAAGTAAGTACCGTAATTTTACCGTGGATCATTTAAAATACAAATCAGCTGTTACATCTTTGTACGAGTCATTCTTAACTCAATTTTCCGCTTTTGAATCTGAAAGGAGTAACCTAGACTTATTCATAAATCTATTTTGTATTTCAGAGTCTGATGTACATAAATATTCCCCATCAATGCAAATCGAAATATTGAAATCCAAAGCCACTCAGGATTTAGTGTTAAATTTAAAGAACAATGTGAATCACCCACTGCTCCTAATTTGACTGAGTTCTGGAAATATATCCCTAAAAAGCAGGTTCCTGAGCTTCATCACCTTGCTCTGAGGTTGATTTGCAGATTCGGATCCACATACATTTGTGAACAAACATTTTCATCTATGAATGTTGTAAAAAGTAAATTTTGTTCAACTTGGTGATATGCTTCTTTTAAGAACATCGAGAATTACACCCAACATTCACAAATTGTTACGTGAAAAGCAGGTTCAAAAATCACATTAGTGTTGCAGGCGTGTAAAGTTCATAGGAACTTTAATTTTTAATTAATTTTGTTTCTTTAACTTCTAGTAAAAAAGAAAGTTTTATTATAACTATTCAGTTTTTTTTTGCATAATAATAATTTTAATATTATGTGAATGATTTAATAAAATGACTGTTTGAAAATGTATATGGGTTTCAATACTTTACAAAAACATAAAATAACCCCATTTTTAGCTGTTAATAGTTGTCAATACTTAAGTTGGTTATGGCGGCCCTTCAAATGATTTCTAAGAATTTTCTGGCCCAATTTCAAAGAGGGTTGGCCATCCCTGCCCTAGGAATTCTTTCCCTGTACCTTTGGAAAGCTGATTGCATATTTTGAAATTGGTTCCACAGTCATTCAGGCACTTTATGACTTCCACCTGACTTTGGCTTGCTTCTAGTCTTCCAGTCACTCTGCACCTCAGTTGATCTGTTAAATAATGTCTTGCAGCCATTACAACATATCTGCTATTTCAAAATCACCCCCTCCCCCCTTTTTTTCTTTGTTTGAAGGTTTAACGACCACTGTGAGCAACTCAGTGGTGTATAAGCAGTCGCCCATCTCTAATTGGAACCACTGGTTCCAGGGAAGGAAGAGAGCCAGTACCATAAGACAACACAACATCCATATCTCACTGGGATTCAAAACCAGACCCATCTTGGACAAATGATCAGAAGTCATTGCTTAAATGACTGTGCCACCGTGGTGGCAATCCATTCTTTACACACTGCAAAGGATGTGACAGGACACCTCTGCAACAGCTCCTTTTATCCTGTGGCTCATTTGCATAAACTGATGTCATCGCCACTCATTTGTATAACCCTCCCTGACTCTGCATTACATTTTACATCATATACCCAAGTTTCAAGCATTTCTAAAACTGCTTTCACAAATACTTGTGATTTTTTTCCCTTAATTTATGAAAACCAATGTGCATGAATAATACTGCTGATGGTTGTCGCCAACTCATGCATACCTTCCTCCCATTGTTTCATTTAAATGCAGAGATGTATTGCCAAATGCAAATCAGATGAAAAGAGAAAGGAATTGTTAAAGATGTATTAAGAGTGTTATGTAACAAACATTTAATGGAGGAACATTCCATCAGTAACTTCTACTGTCATCAGCCTTATATTGAATGAAGGTAGCACAAGGTGATAAGCACGTTAATTCAGTTGTTGCCAGATTTCAGGAGATATTTCCAAATGATGGGGATAAGATACAGTGACTCAGTACAAATCAGAAAGCACACTGTAATTTTGGCTGTGATCACAATTATCCATACAAAAAAAGAAATCTGATTATAGAAATAGAAATTATGCTATCTAGTGAGAAAACTCGTCATTAAAAAAGTAGAAAGGTGAATAGATTATTTTTTGTGTGATTATTGTTACCACTTTTCAGACATGTAATTAAAAAATCAATCTGGCTTATAGAAGTGGAAAGATTTTTCCATATAGTGACAAAATGAAAAAACAATAACATTAGGACGTAATTTTTTAACACCCTATCAAAGATATAACAAAAAAGATCACACTGAATTCCATGATGTAATGAGCACATCTTTTGAATTCTTTCCAACACAAAAACTGTTTTCAAGAGTTGATATTCTAGAAAAGGGGAAAGCACTAAAAAACAAAGTGTATTTACGCTCTCTAGCGGAAAAACTATACATTATTTATATAAAATGCAGTTTGTACATAGTGCTCTTCGTAGTGAATGGATTCAAATATACACAAAAATCCAGTCAGATTTCTAGAATCAGTTAAATATTGGGTTGATGCATACGTTCATGTCGTTTTTTTCACTGCATTACAGGAATATACTGTATTACATCAGAAGGGAAAACAGAATCAATCAACTATGTATCCCCCCATTGTTTATGATGGTGTCCCAACATCTGGATAGGTCTGCTATACCATTCTTGAAAAATCAAATTCATTTTCGAAAAAAGAAATAACAAAAATTCATTTTCACTGCAAAGAAATCATCAAGGACATTCTGGAACTCGACATCATTGTTGAACATTCTACCACAAAGTGAATTCGACAGAGATCAAAACTGGTGATAGTCTGAAGGGGCGACATCTGGGGAATAGGTCGGATGTGGAAGGATCTCCTATTTCATGTCCTGAATGGCCATTTTGGTCATGTTTACACTATGAGGACATGTGTTATCATGTTGGAGAAGGACACCATGGCCCCAGTATGGCTGTTTCATCTGCTGAATTGCTCTCTCCACATGGCAGAGTTGCTCACAATAGAGTGCAGCGTTGATGGTCTGATTCCTCGGCAGCATTTCCCAGTGAATAATGGCATCCATGTCCCACCAGACACACAAAATGATCTTTGCAGGATGAAGGTCATGTTTTGAACATGGTGTGGGCATCTTGTTTGGGCTTAACTAGAGCCCTGCATAGGCCGGGCCTGCTCAGTATTTTAAAACTTACAGGCCTGGCTGGGCCGGAGTGTACAATTTCATAGGCAGGCTTGGATGGGCCTGCACTTGCATGTGTACCTTGTAGTCAGATTGTTTATAAACTTAGGTCATTCTGTTTTTGAAGTCTCTGTCTTACCCTTCCCGTGATCATATTTCTTGTTTCTCACAATCATTCTTCTCTCCCGCTTTGTGCTTTTTTTCTTTTTTTTTTTTTTTAGTTTTGCACGTGTTTTTTCATCTTTGATCTTTGGCAATCTCCCTCCCCTTTGAAATCTATATTCCACGCATTTATAGATTCTTTTGAATCCATATTCTATGCATTCACTAGCGCATATTGAAGCTTTATTAATTAGGAATCAATTAAAGCTTCAATATGCACCAGTAAACAGTTCTTAGGCTCTGTCTTTATAATTTTGATTTGTTGCTTGCTTTGTTTTAAATATGGATGAATATTGGATTGGGTAAATTAGAGGTTTGAGGAGCAAAACAATCAGAAAATTGTATTACATTTGGATTTTCTGAGTTATATCCTAAACCTGAAGAATTAAAATCAAAGACGTTCGACCAACAGAACGAAATCATGTTCTGCATACGAGAGTTTGTTGTATTAACTATTAACCATTAAGCATGTTAGCATGTGTGTGTGTGTGTGGACAAAAGTGTCAAAGAAGGCATCACTTGGCATATAAACAGTGATCTGACCCTACAAAGGGTTCGATTATGAAATGACGATAATTTACTTAAGTTCACTGAATACTATTTATTGCATTTGCCATATTTCTGGTTACTGGTGGGTTAGTTAACTTGCTTATGCCCTTGTTTTATACAAGTGTTGAGTTATTCCAAAAAGTTACAGTACAAATACCATCTATGTTAAAGCAATTGACAGTTACGCAAATGAAACCTATGTTAGGTCTGATATTATCTGGGTGGGAATGGGTCGGGCCGGGCCGGGCCGGGTCAAGCCTGGCTTTAACTAGGTGGGCATAGGGCTGGGCTCGTGTCTAAAGATATTGCCTCTGCAGGGATCTAGACTTAACTATTCCCTCCGATGCCTGAAATTCACATACAGGTGCCACTTTTCATCTCCAGTAACAATACGTGACAAAAAGGGTTTGTGTGGCTGAGAACATTCATGATAATGGGTGAGCAAAGAACCACATATGGCAACACGCTGATTCTTGTTGTCTTCAGTAAGAGTGTGAGTCACCCAAGACCCCAATTTCTGGACCTTTCCCATACATTCCAGGTGTTGCACCATTCTGGCCTGATCACAATCCATCTCAGGGGCCAATTCGCGTGTGGTTTGATGTGGATCCAAGTGGACGAGATGGTTCGAATGATCCTCATCAAAGTGAAATGGATGACCTGAGCATGAAGAGTCATTGAGGTCAAAATTGCCGCCTCGGAACTGCTCAAACCATTTGCGGGCTGTCCTCAGAGCAATAGCATCCTCCCCATACACAGCACAAATTTGTCGAGTAGCCTCGGCGGCTGTGGATCCCTTGTTAAAATTGTAGAGGAGCAGATGTTGGAAATGTTCATTCCTATCTACTCGACACTCCATACTTCCGGACCTGAAAACCTAAAATCCATTAGCCACAATCACACAATGCAATATGATTTAGATACATGATATTACTGGCTACATTTTGACTTACAATTGGTCATCTGCACTGTCACTACTGACATGGGAAACACTCGTGAAATAAAACAGCATGAACATATGCATCAACCCAATAGTTGCGAGTAGAAATATCTAATTGTGCCCACAAGTGACGGAAATGTGTTAAAAAAAAAAAAACATTTTTTTATGCAAAATGTTTCTTTTGAGTCTAAAATATGCGAAGCAAAAGGAATTTTTCAAATTAAACAATTCAGGACACAGATATAAAGGGAAACATAATGTAACTATACACCTGGGAAAACTGTTGAAACAAGGGTATCTCACCAAAAAAGGATTTTTCTAATAGACTTCTAGAAGAAAAGATACTCTTTCAAATAAAAATATGCACTGATATCCCCAGAAGATGAACTAAAAAGAAATAAAATATGCATTGATACCCCCAGCAGATGAAAAAGCAGAAATGTGTACAAAATATTATTTATACAGAAATTAAAAATATATTTTCAAATACCTCTTCTGGAAGGAGAGACAGCTAGAGAAAACACTTTACACATGTACACTCCTAGTGGGAAAATTGTGCATTATTTAAAGTGCCTAATGTTATCAATCTTTATCATAGCAAATAGCATACATTACAAAAAAAAAAAAAAAAATTCAGTCAGATTTTTAGAAATGAAGATACAGTTGCAAACAGAAGTGCACACTTGCACCACCTAAGGTCAGAACTGTTTATTGCCAAAAATTCCAGAAGTTGTACAAAATGTTTCATGCAGTAGATAGTATCTGATGTGATACACAAATATCAAATCGGATGTTCAGAAGAAGAGAAATTAAGAAATATGGAATATGCACCATAGTAGGAAATATGTATGTTATTTTGAGCAGAAACTATGTGAAAAATGTTTTCATGGTAAACAGCATCTTTCAGGAAACAGTTTTTTAAATTTGTTGTTTAGAGGCACAGATACAGCTATAAATAAGTTGTAAACAATGTGATGTGGCTCATAGTGAAGAAATTTTAAGTCATAAAAAAGTTATATGCAGAATATTCTTTACTATAAATGATATTGAAAAAAAAGGAGATACTTTTAAAAGCAGATATATTGAAATTATATATATTTTTGCCCTCTTGTAGGAAAATTGCTTTATTGTTTTCAGCAGAAAACATGAATTAGATGTTTTCCATGGCAAGTAGTATCTGCCCAGAAATTTTTTTTTAGGAATCAGGTTTCTTTTTAAAGCTTAAATATAGCTGTAAATTTGTTGCAAACAGAAATAAGTATTTACTCACCCTTGCAGCAAAATTGTGCAGTACAAAAATTAAAAAATTACATGCATTATATTTTTCTCTATGTATGTTATCCAATGCAAAATACATTTTTCAAATTGGACTTTTAGAAGCAGAGATATCAGGGAAAGTAAGATTTTACATTTATATGCTCTAGCAGAAAAACTGCAATATTTAGAGAACAAACTGTATACAAAGTGGTTTTTATTATAAAAGGATGCAAAGGGGGGAAAGATACAGTTGTATTTTTGGTCCCAATTATATGAAATAAAATGTATTTTGAATCGGCATTAACATCTCCTAGTGGGAGAGTTGTGCATCAGAAAAAGAGCAAAATGCACGTGTTCTCATTCTTGCAGTTTTTGGCTTCCTAATGCAAAAAGAATTTTTCAAATTCGACTAATAGGTGCAGAGATGTGGTGTTCATGGAGAGAATATGGTGTTCATGGATAGACATAGTGATAACATAGGCACTTTTTCTTTTTCAAAAATGTGGCAATAGGAGAAACAGTGGTTTGTGAATATAATTAATAGTCATGTATCATTTCTTGGTTTTTATACTAAGCTTTCTACACATACATGAGAACTTCGTTAATATTTTATGTTGTGTTCCAACATTTTTATTCATAATATTATTATTATTATTTTGTTTAGCAAGCTGGAACTAGGAATGAGTCAGGACTGGATAGATGAGCACAGGTTAGTTGATGACTTCACAAGTGATGAACCACTGGAAAAGCTGACTTGGACAGAAATAAATGCAACCTGCAAAAGGTATTGCTGTAACTGTTTGATTATTCTGTTTGTTATTAGTGAAATATCTGTAACCTTATGTATGTTAGTAGGTGTAAAAATCTTACCTTTACTGGTATATCATTCCTCTTCAGTTCAGCAGCAAAACACATTGAAGTACCTGAAAGAAGAACAGCCACAAAGTCTTTTTATGGTTTATTTTCACACTACAAAACATAAACAAGGATGCAACACACTACTACATGAAAACACAGACAAAAACATGAAGATTGAATCACTGTAGTACACTTTATAAACTTCATCTCACAAACACTTTGGGCTTTTGTTTTGTTTAAGTACACTCACACATACATTACGACCCCTCTGTCTTTTCATTCCCACACTGAGGTATGTCTAATGAAGAAGCTGGATGGAAATCATTTGTATAAGGTAGAAAACAATAAAAATGAAAATCACTTATGCTTATCAAGTTCAGGAAGAAAAAATGAAAAACACAGTTGATAAACTTAAGGCTTATGAAGTCCCTTTTCTTTTTATTTTCTTACACTTTTACATATCACTGTTACGTTATTACATATTTCAGAACTGGACATATTAACCTTATATCATTGAAACATTATTAAAATTCTGCGTTAATTTAAAATTAAGATCTACCAAATTGTTTTTTTATTATTTCTGGAAATTATGGAAAAAATAATATCATAGCAGAATTTTTTTGATAATGCAGTGTTATTATTGATGATTTTATAAACATGTACTAACCTACACTAGCTTTTTGAAATGAATTATAATCCATTTATTCAGATTGTGAGAAGCCCATTTTAAAATGCAGTGACTTTCTAAAAATATATGCACTCATTGGACAAAACATTACAGATGCCTACCTAATAGTGTGTTGGTCCTTCCTTAATGTGAATAATAGCCTGTAAACACTGAGACATCAACTCTACCAGATTCTGGAGGGTTTCTGAAGGCAATGCCAGCCGTGGCTGTTGCAGCATTGTCTACGACTCTGCCCGAGATTTCTGTCTAGGATTCGTGGTTCTGATGTTCCACTCCATGGCTTCCCAGAGAGCTTCCACAGGGTTTAAATTTGGGAACGTTGGTGCTATTGGATGGTTCCAAACTCAGATGAGTGTTCCTTGAGCCAATGCTGGTTGATTGGGGCCCAGTGGGTCGGTGCATTGTCTTGCTGGAACAGGACATCAGCCGCAGGTGTTACACAAATGCCATGGAAGTGTGTAGGTGATCAGCCAGTATGCTGGGAGCATGCAGCAGTTAAGGATCTCTCTAGATACACTAAGAGACCTAATGTGCCCATGAAAAGACTCCCCAAATCATCACATTGCCTCGAACAGAGCTCACCTGGCATGACCGGGCCACGGCCTCATGCTGTCAATGCTACACCTGCATCCTCCCGTTAGCTCAGTACAGCTAAAAATAGAATTCATCTGACCACATAATGTGGTGCCACTCTGCAGAGGCCCAGGTTTGATATTCTCAGCACCAGGGCAAGGCGCAATGTTCAAGGACAAGCAGTCAACAGTGGCACATGAGTAAGGCATTGGCTCCTGTAGCCCAGGGTATGCAACACGTGCCATACCGTTTGCTTGCCGATGCTGTTTAGGCCTCCGACATTTAACTTGGATGTGATTTGAGTCGCCGTTGCCAAGCAGTGGGTCTGTATGAGCCTGGATAGTCTACATCGACCCTGGTTGTCACTGATGTGTGCTCTCTAGGCTCTGGTACTTCTGTCAATATTATACTCATGGTACCAGGGACGACTTTAGATCTTTTGGGGCTCTAGGCGCTAAAAAGTTCAGGGGCCCCTTCCTTTCTTATTGCCGCGGAAATTTTCATCCATCAGAATAACAAAAACAAAACAACAAAAAGGCAAGGGGGGGGGGGGTCAAGAAAAAGATTTTTATCCTTTTTAAAATGCTATTTTATTTTCCCATTATTAGAACGCTCTGTAAGGAACAATGCTAATCATTTTGTATGTCCGTGCGCATGTAACTTTTTGATTTTAGAGATATTTCAAAACTTAATTTTCTGGCTAATAGGAATTTAAAGGACATTAAGTTTGGCACTTTAAATATCCATATACTTCACGAATTTACCGCTAAGGGCTGTCAAAGTCAAAAATTCAAAAAATTATACTTCTGTTGTGAAGAAACTGTTCAACTCAGAGGAATAAAATATTTCTGTGTCTCTCAGGTTAAGCTTATTATTTCCTCTCAAATATTTAAATTTTCCAATTAGTTCCTTAATTTCCTACTAGAGGCGCCAAGTCCAAAGAATTTGGTTTTCACAGATTTTTGAAACATTATTTTTACGAATGGTAGGACATTAACATTCGTTAAATTTTTGCCCATCTAAAATTTCACTACTTTTTGTGTTCTGTATAAATTTTGCACATTTAAAATTTCACTACTTTTTCCGCATCTGTGTTAGAACCTTTGGTCCGTGAAAACCAAAAGGAAACTGGAAATCCAATTGTACGTTTTCGGGGCCCTCAAGCTGTGGCACCCTAGGCACGCTCCTTGTCGGAAATCAGCCCCTGCATGGTACACCCTTGATGCTGTTGCCCTCAGGAACCCTAGGGTTCTTACCACTTAGGCAATAGAATGACCCATCTATGTTGCACCGACAACACATCCACAATCAAAGTTGCTCAGATCACCATGTTTACGAAGGTTCGTCGATTGCACTACACTATTGGGAAGCCTTGCTGTCTGCCTATTTATGACCTGCATTCAGTTTGGGTCGGTTACACCCTACGTAGGGGGAGGGAGCTCATGTCAACTGCCCATTACCCGAATCTCTGTCTATGTTTTGTCTACTGAGCGTATAGTTACAGGTGTATTAAACATGTTTGAAAAGATGGAAAGAATATATCAATATCAAAAATTTGGAACGCTAATTAATTGAATAAAGCTCAAGTTGAGAATCGGCTTCCTAGTTTCTTAATTCAATTACTAATCAAAAACAACTATTATGGGAATATTACTATGAAATTCCCATAATAGTTGTTTTTGATTAATAACACTAATGAATTTTTAGCATTCTCAAATTTGATGTATTCTTAGTCTTATAATAAAATAAGGTACAGAAAATTAATTAATAGCTTCCCAAAATGTTATTCTGCTATTATAAAGTTATGGTAGAATAATTTAATTTTTGCTATAAGAAAGTTACGGCAGATATTAATTAACATTCGCACAAAAAAGTATTTGTTCTGAAGAAAAAGAAATATCTCATTTCTTACAAAGACAACATGATAACCTTTCTGGTAGTCCAATTATTACCTAATGGCAAATAATGCAAACTATTCATTTGAATGGATTTTTACACAAAAATCTGCCATTTCTTGAACAGCTAGAAGAAGAAGTATTTGACAACTGCTTACAGCATATGAAGTTGCTCACATACATGCACACCATTAAGCAGGGCCCGATTTACTACATGCGAGGCCCAGGGCACAAAACATTTTCGGGGCCCCCTCCTTATTCTCTATCGACCAAATAATAGTCACTGTGTGCAGAGTAGCAGAATGTAGACGTACATGCGTACGCTGATAGTTTCCAAATCATTAGCAGGTTTGCAGATAGTTTTTTCATGTATATTAAAAAAATAAAAATGCCAGGCCTATATACAGCGATTAAAACACTTACTCAACGCTTTACTCAGATTAATATACTTAATTCTATTTTAACAGAAGAAAATTATTTTTTCACATCTTCTGAGTTCTTTTATTTTTACAGACATTTCTGGCCTCTAGATTTTATCAAAGCCTGTTTGTTCTCAATGTATACGCACTGTATTAAGTTTTGTTTACACAGAATTTAAATTTTATTGCCAGGTTCCTCTTTCAGTTGCCAATTAAATACAAATATTTCCTTATGCATTTTGTAAGTCCAGTATTTTTGAATTAACTTGTTGAAAATCATATTTATAATTTTTGAAGGTTCATTGATAGAACTGTTTTTCTGGATATAAAAACTTTCTTTAATTAATCTCTTGTTTTTATGAGGTTCGTAGTCCAATATTTTAATATTTTGCTATAAAAGTCAATTTTACACACATTGCTGCACATTCAATTAGAATGTACTATTTTGTCCTCATTGGAATCTGTAATGTTCTAATAATTATTTGTTTTATTAATTTTCCTTTAAATTATCTTATTCTATTATCATGGTTTGCGGGTTGGCAGCGAGTCTTCTGTTTCAATAGCTATGTACGCAGATACATTTTATTTTTATACAACTCTGGCTGTGCGGGTACAACTGGTTGATCAGTAGTTTGTGGTGTTAATGACCCCCATAGACTCTAACTATAACAATATATCTATAACAAAATGGATGGACATCTTAATTTTAGTGAATATTGTGGTCTTGCAATATACTGATTCTTGCGTCTAGAACATGAGAACAATGCATCCTACAAAAAATGTGAACTAAAACAAGAAAAAAAAATCCATGGTGACCTCCACTGGACTTCCTCATAAATAGAGATGTGAAGCTGCATTAAAAATTGAAAAAGTGTTATGGGAACTCCTACTTCCAGCTTCACGGTTTCTACCAAGATCAAATCAGCGCATCATGATCAATATATCAGAAAACTGCAAAACATAAAATTTTGTGTTGATGAGGAAGAGTCTGAGTTACACACACACACAAAAAAAAGTAATAACAAAACAAAAAACATAATAATCTGAAAAGCTGAGGGGAACACCTAGTCCGGTTAAATTTTTGGTAAATGTGTTGTACTTCGGCATCCTAAATTATTTGGTCAGAAAAGTTGTAAAATTAAAAAAAAAAAAAGCATATTAAAGATGTTTACCGAAACACTTACCTCCAAGTAGTCCAAGTAGGTTGAGTAAACACACACTGCGGCGACAACCTGAAGCTTTGCTCTGTTGAAAGGAAGGTTTGCTGCAGCTGGGAATTCATGGGAAGAAGAGTACAACAGGAATCAGGTACGCTCTTGTCAGGAAAGAGTAACAGAATATACTGCTATGCTAAAGAATATAGTTTGTAATTTCTGTCTCACTTTTTAAAAAAACATGCAGAGACTGTCTTCGTTCTTTGGTATGTAATTCCGTGATACGAAATAGTAAGTATGCACATGCCTTTCTTGTTTCTAGAAAAGCGTTAGAGTAGGTGTCGCATTCTCTCTAACGGAAGTTAGATGGCAAGTCTCAAAGTGAAAGTTTGATTACTAAAAAAAAAAAGCTTCCACGGAGAAATGAGTTCATACATTCAGCATCAAAGAATCCCATGTGAAAAAAACAAGAAACTGTCCGATTGCGATGTCATGAACTGACACCGAAATTAACTATTTTCTGTAGCGTAGCACTACACTCTTTCCTGACAACAGCGTACCCGGTTCCTGTTGTACTATTCCGCCCGCGAATGTCCTGGCTGCAGCGATCCTTCCTTTCAATGGAGCACAGCTTCATGTCAACACCTCAGCGTTGTTTAAGGCCTCCCGCAGTGTCTGCTGACTCGTCATACTTGGAGTTCAAGTTTTTCGGTAAACATCTTTAATATTCATTCTAACAAAGAAATTTTTTCACCATTTCCCCTTAAATTGCATATTTTAGAATCTGTACGTCACACTTTTTAGAAATTTTACAACTTTTCCGACCAAATAATTTACCACGCTAAACTACACATTTACCCAATTTTTACCAAAATCTAATGAGCACATAATGCCATGAATGTATAAATTGTCCAATGTCAAACAAAACTGACAATACGATGACAAAGTGCTGTGTTTGGGCACCAGATCTTTTTATTTGTAATAACTCGTTTACCATTCTTTATTTTTAGGAATGAATAAAAACAATTGAAAATTTACCTCCTATATCAGGACAAAACAGTTGGGTTGAATATTTTTCTTCTACATTTCCTTGATGCAAAGTCATGTATCAGAGAATCATAATTTAAAGACTGTGTCACATCACTCTCCAAAGACAGCAGAGCTAATGATGCCAGTTTCGTTTGTCGCATGGTTGATCGTAAGGGATTTTTCAGTCTTTTCAGCAAATAAAATTATCTCTCACTTGTACAATTTGAAATCGGTAATGTCATGAACATTCTAAGTGCAGTCTCAGTGTTGGGAAATGTGGCTTCTAAATTGTTTACCTTCAAAGTTTGCAGCATCTGGGAATGGTTGCATGCTCATCATTGAGGAGAATTGCAAAACTCATCTGCAAACTGGTCGTCAAGGTCATTGTTATAGTATTCCTGCAATACTTTTGCACCTTCAAAAATTTCAGATCTTGATTTTTTTGTAAAAAATTCAAATTTTCTCATTATATTTTCATAAGCACTTTTTCTGCTTGAAAGCTGAGTGACTAAAGCATCACAAAGCACATAATAAACCTGAGTTCTAAATATATCCCTTGCACTGAGTTCTATATGTTCAATGTTACATTCATCTAGGTGTTTATTCTGGGGCACCTTCTTTCTTCGGGAATCATGACCATGGTATTGCACATTTTCAGACACTAATGTTTGAGCTTCCTCTTCATACACTTCAAAATTTTCCCTCACGAACTGAATGAATTCAATTAACGACTGGAAAATTTTAGGTACTTCAGAAATATTTCCTTTTGGATTCTGGCAAGTTTGATTTGCACAGTTTAATCTCTGAAGTATTGTGTCCCAAACTACTGTGCTGATCGATATTTCCATAGTTCTCATTTTCTTCAGCAGAGATTTTGCTTCATCTCTTGTCTGTGGAGAATCATCAACATTTTCTGACAGAAATACTAAAACTTTCTCTATTTCACGATAATTTTTCCTCACTGATCGTGTAGCTGCAGCATCTGCACACCATCTGGTAACTGACCGACTCTTCAGTGTGAGTGATGAATTTCCATGTGCTTCCTGGACTTTCTCCTGAAGCATCTTCCAACGGTGAGTTGATGCAGAAAAAAAGTATAGAGTTTTTGCAAAAATGTGAAAAAAGAGAGAACTTGACCACAACTATCTATGCTATTCACACCAACTAAATTTAAAGTGTGAGCAGAACATGGCACATATTCCGCTAGTGGATTGATTTCCCTAATGCGTGTTTGAACACCAGAATACTTCCCAGACATGTTGCTGGCATTGTCATAGCTTTGGCCTCTGACATTGATAATATCCAAGCTAGCCTCCTGTAGAAAAGTTATCATGGTATTTGTAATGTTTTCTGCAGTATGTCCATGGAATGTAATAAATGTCAAAAACCGTTCTTTTGCTTCACAATCTTTGTTGACATACCTTATGATAAAAGCCAGTTGATCTATGTGTGTAATGTCTGGAGTAGAGTCAACTATGACAGAAAAATATTTTGACATTTTTATTTCATCAGTGATGGCATTAAAAACACGTACAGCCATTAATTCAACAAATTCATCCACACATGTTGAAGATAAGTAACTGGTGTTACCACTTCCTGGATTCCCACATTTTTCCAAGTGTTGAGCTAAGAATGGATCAAATTCTGCAATTAATTCTAAGCAGCCCAGGAAATTTCCATTCTGAACTGATCCAATTGTTTCATCATCACCATACATTGGCAACCCACGAACTGAGAGATACTCAACTGTTGCAACAACTCTATGCAAAACATCTTGCCAGTACTTGGATTCATTCCGATACTGCATAACTGACAGTCAATGCGTGCAGAAGCATTCATGCGTGATGAATAGTCACATACTGCTTTGCTTGCCTGTGTATGTGTGAATTTTCATGCTCTGTAAGACGTTCACTTGCATGCTTCCAGTCAGAAAAACCTGTGGATCCTAATGCTGTAGTGCTCCTAGCATACAATTTGCATATCCAGCAGAATAGTAAACAAGTTGATGAGGATAAAAGAAGACAGTTGCGTTTTTACCTTCTCATTATTATTTTTTTATTCTGAAAAAATTACCTTCTGTTAGAAAACGTTTTTTACCACATATATCCTTCCCTGTGAATGCCAGCAACTTCAAATCTTGGACTGGTGGATCGCTCAAAAAGCATTCGCGCATTTCTTCTGTAATTTCTCCCCATAGGGCAGGATCCACTGCATTCATTGTGGAACTTGTGCTCTCTTCATTAGATGAATTCAAAAGATTTCCCAAATTAGGAGCATCTGTGATGTTAGATGATTCTGAAGTCAGATTACTGGCTTCCAAAGACAAATTACGCTCATGAGACTCACCAGTATTAAAATTAGATGAATTTGTAGAACGTTTGGGACCAAGTGAAATATCCAATTTTTTAATGGCAAAACGTTCAATGCTACCATGCTGCAGGTCATCATCCTTCAGTTTCAATTGTTTGGCTTTCCGTTTAGCGCTGCCTGATAAGTGTGTACGTTTTGACATAATTTAACTTTTAAATAATTCAACTTAAATATATTGTTACAACTAACTAAATTTGATTATATATAAATTTAACAAATATTCAACATTCCATGAGACTACAAGAAAGGCAACGCAAAATACAACGAAGCCTTCGTGGTTACAGTTACGACAACGACAAGCCATGTGCAGGAAGTTGAAGGATCAGTTGAGTTTAGGTGCGTTCGGAAACGCAAAAAAGGCACGTGACTCAATGGAAGAGATCCTCCTTCTCAATGGCCACCTGAAGGCTATTAAACCACTGAAACTCATTAATGGCCACGTGTTTACGTGAAATTCGAAACTCAAACTCACTGTGTGTAAGTACCACATCTATAAACACACGACTCATGAGCATGCAAAAGTAAAAATAATAAATTTTGAATATAC
The DNA here is from genome assembly GCA_039090855.1 of Macrothele yani. Taxonomy (NCBI): domain Eukaryota; kingdom Metazoa; phylum Arthropoda; class Arachnida; order Araneae; family Macrothelidae; genus Macrothele; species Macrothele yani. The sequence goes on along the minus strand of CM077010.1, from coordinate 122,802,337 downwards.
ACACACAAAATTCCCATTAACTAAGTACACATTTAATTCAAATTTGGGGGCCCCCCAAAATCGGGGGCCCTGGGCACGTGCCCCGTGTACCCTCCCGTAAATCAGGGCCTGCCATTAAGTTGTTCTCTGAGATTTAGAGGTTTGCTCCTCAAAGAAAGACCCTATGCCAAGTACACATTTAACTGATGGAACTAGATTTACTTACTGTTGGTGAATCAAATGTCTCCATTTACAACGATCTTAGTACACAGCTTAAGCTTCATTAACATCCTTCACACGCTGCACACAAGACCTTTTGTACTTCATACTCATAATCTTTTTCTCAAGCAGACATTCCTGAATCTGGTCCTCCCATGAATTTCTTGGCTTTCCTCTACCTATCTTTCCTGCTACTTGGGCTAAAAAATTCTCTTAGTCAGCACCTCATCACTCATTCTTTCAACATGGCCAGAACACCTAAGAAAATCTCTCTCTACCTTACTAACAACATTTTGCCTCACATTATACAACTTCAACACATCTTCATTCCTCACATGATCAGCACGTGTCTTACCACAAGTCCCTATAAATAATGCATCTCCCCAGCACACAAATGACTCCTATGTCTTGTCTGCAGTACCCAGGTTTTACTGCCATACATCAGATACAAACAATTACGCTTTCATACACAGCCATTTGGGACTTACTTGAGAACCTATCATTCCTGTGAAATCCTCCTAAAGCAACAATGACTTTCAATGAAGAATTAACTTGTGTACTAATTTTGCCATCTACTTTGTTCTGTCTGTCAAACATACTTCCTAAATATAACAACTCATTCACCTGGCCAATCTCTGTGCCATTAAGACTTATCTTGTATTCAGTACAAACAGTTCCTTACTCAAAAACCATAACTTTGGTTTTTCCCTTATTTGTACTCAGTTTGAATTTCATACAAGCTTCATACATCCAGCACAACATAGTCTGCAACTCACTTTTGCCAATAGACTGTGTCATCAGCATAGAGCATTCTGCACACATGCATATTACCAAGACATAAACCAGTATTCTCCATTTTGGCATCATGCATGCATGCATCCATAAATGTATGTTAAATGGCCAGGGTGACTTTACACAACCTTGCCTGACTTCTGCACCAATAGAAAACCATTTCAATAAAAACACCATTCACTTGTAAACATGCTCTACTGCGAGCGTACATGGCTTTCACACTATTAAGTAGATTCCCAGTAATACCATATTTATTCAGTACCTTCCACAGAAGAGGCGTATTTACTTTGTCATAAGCTTTCTCTAAATCTATGAAGGCCGCAAACACTCTTTTTACCAACAGACAAATACTTTTCAATTATCATGTGTAAAGCAAAAATTTTATTAGTGCAGCCCTCACCAGGCATAAAACCACTCTGTGCATCCCACACTTTCTCTGACATAAGACCTCATACTTTATCAATAATGACCTTCCCAAACACTTTTCCTGGCACACTCAGCAAACTGATACCACGATAGTTCTTGCATTCAGTCTGATCACCTTTTCCCTTGTACAAAGGAACAGTGATAGCATCCCTCCAATCCTGAGGTAAAACAAAGTTTATCTTATAACTGCCACATATAATGCCAACAAACCCGGCCATAAGAAGGGAAAAAAGGGGGAGAGAAATCCCTCCATTCCTAACTCCCAACATAACTGGTAAATTTCCGTTAAGCAGTCAATCACAGTCATTACCATATTTTAGCATCTCAGCAGATATGCCATCTACTCCCAAAGCCTTACCATTCTGAAAAGATTTTAGAACTTTACACACTTCGTCTCTTGAGATCCCACCAGTGCTTCCATCTCTCACAATTTCATCATGTGCTTCTGTCTCAGAATCATCTTTGCTTTTATGACCTAATAAATCACAGAAGTACTCACCCCATCTTTCACTTAGCTACGGATGGCGAAAAACAACGACTATGCTATGGAAATTGTCGCTCCGCTATGGATGGCGGAAATTATCGAGCATGCTATAGAAATCGTCGGTCCGCCACAGATGACGGAAAACATCGAGTATGCTATGAAAATCGTCGATCTGCTATGGACAACGAAAAACGTCAAGTATGCAATGGGAAATCAAAAATTTCAGCCAGCAATTAATTCGAGTGTACAATGATAGCTTTTGTAGCACGTCTTTTGTAAAAAAACATTGTACTTATGTTATCGGTTTGTTTGTCCGTCCGTCCGTTGGTTGACACCATGTCTCTGCAACTATTAGCCCAATTTAAAAAAATTTCTTTTTGCATTGGGAAGCTTGAAATATGCGAATGATGATCCTTCATTTCGTTTTTTTTTTTTTTTTTATTTATGAATTAAAACATTTATGTTTCATGAAAGAAATACGGGATTACGCCATATAATACAAATTTTGAAGATGACAATCCAATTTTTTGGCGTAAATGTGACAAGGATGGTAAGTCAGATAATATCCGAAAACTTGAAAATTTTCATCGTCCTGGAGCAGGACTCGAACCCGCTCCAGATTGTCATCTTCAAAATTTGTATTATATGGCGTAATCCCGTATTTCTTTCATGATTTATCTGCTTCTCCAGGCAAACACGGGATAAGATTCTTAACCTCCAGATTCGCTAAACATGAATGCCGGTTGCTTCGACTAGCGAATCCTGTGATGGTTAAATTCAAATTGATCGGAAACTTGAAACTTGGTCGTTCTGGGTGGTTTAGTGGTTAGCATACCCGGGCGTTTTCTGGGAGACGCAGGTTCGAGTCTCGCTCCAGGACGATGAAAATTTTCAAGTTTTCGGATATTATCTGACTTACCATGCTTGTCACATTTACGCCAAAAAATTGGATTGTCGTCTTCAAAATTTGTACATTTATGTTTATTCTTGTGTGAGAAACTTTTACGAGAATAAAACGTTTGTTTTATTCTTGTGTGAGAAATTTTTATGTTGCTACATGTGATTACATGGTTCATAAATTCCCTATTGATGATGAAGTATTTATTAATGCAGAAGTAGCTGACACTCACTTAATAGAGAAATCTTCATTTTTTAAAGTACGATTTTTTGTGGAAAAGTACTGTTCTATTAGGACTAAGAGCAATAGAATTTCAAATGAGGATGAAGCATTTGATATCCTCCAGCCTGAGTTTTGCTGTCTTCAGAATGAAAATATTCCAGGCGAAATTCTTGAAGAAGAGCGAGCTGATATTTGGTGGCAGTTAATAGGTAAACTTAAAAGTACTAATGGAGAATTTAAATTTAAGAGGCTGTCACGTTTAATGCTTCTCATACTAACAATCCAGCACAGCAATGCCGAGTGTGAGAGGATTTTAAGTTATGTGACAAAGACCAGTACTCGGTTCAGATCAGCAATGTCAAAGAAAACATTTAGAAAATCTGTTGATGATTGGAACAGAAATTTGATAATGATAACAAGGACCATGCTTTGAACAGAAATTTGATACTGATTTTTTGAGGAGATGCAAGTCTTGTACAGCAAATGCACTGCACAAAAATTAGAATCCTATTGGTATAATGTAAATAGCTTGTATATAAAATTGTATATTTAGTGATTGTTCTGAAAGTGTAGACTTTTAATAATGATTGTGATGGAGCAATAAAATAAGCATAGGCACATATAATCCAATCAACATTTGATATTTCAAACATATGAAAGTATGCTTGCAGGATTTTCATAGAAAATTGCAGGATTGTTCTCTTCTTAAGGTTGGCAAGTCTGACAGCATCAACTGGTGATTGATGGAACATATCATTGACGTTAAGAAAGACATTCCCTCCACCTCCTCCCTTTCAGTTTTAAACATCAGCGATATGTCCATGATTCCCGATTGGAAAAATGTTAAACATATTGCTCCGTTCAGCAATTGGAAAGCCCTCGGGCACAGCGAAAGCATTGAAATCTACCTTACCCCTAATACCTGCAATACAGATGCACCTTTATACATCCCAATCATTTGGAAAGCTATTTTGAAATCTGGCAAAAACTGATGCTTATACCACATGGTTCTTTCCATGTGTTTCATTTCATGGCTGATGAAGGTAGAAGTCACTGCCAAAACATCCCACCACTTATAGTTTTTTTTAACATAACCTATGCGTGATATGATGATATTTGGAATTCTTCTCATTTTTTATTGTGGAATTGCCCACTGTAGTTATTAAATCCTAAAATGAAACAAACAAATGAGTGTTTATTCTAAAGAAACTGTTAAGGTGTTGATCCAAATGATTTGAGCCTCTGGTAAGGAAGCAGTGTTTAAGGAGACACCAACAGCCCTCAGTTCTTTGAGTGTGAGCTATAGCTTGGGAATCAAATGATTGGTGGTGTGATTGACCATCAAATGCGAGCACCTCTTTTGTTGTTGAAGATGGTATGCAGCCCAACAGTCCATCATTATCACAGATTCAGGGACTACATGATTCTGAATGATTGGGATGTTTAGACACTGAATTTCCTGGGACACTTCCACCCAGAACTTCTTGCCTGTTTTATATAAAGGTCACCCAAATGAAACTGAGACTGTTGTTTTTTTGTTGCTAGGGTTTATAGGTTGGAATATGTGAATATACAGGAAGAAAGAGTGATACATGGGCTACATACCCACTACATATAGTCGCCATGTTGGTTCAAACAAGTGTCCCAGCATGCCACGAGATTGTGAATATCCTGAGCGAGGAATGTCCGTGGTTGGCTGTGGAACCAGTCTTCAACGACGTCCTGGACCTCAGTGTCGTTATCAAACCAGCAACCCTTGGGAGTTTTTTTTCAATGGCCCGAAGATGTGGTAGTTACAGGGTGATAGATTAGAGCTATAGGGGGATTGGTTGAGGGCCTCCCATCGGAAGCTTCGTAGCAAATCTTGGTACACTGTCGCCACATGCGGGCGGGCATTGTCGTGCAGCAGAATAACTCCATTTGACAACATACCGGGTCTCTTATGCTTGATGGCCATTTTGAGGTTGCATAAAGCATCACAGTATGTGGTTGTCTTGACCGTACTGCCTATGTCCAGCCAATCCAACAGCAATGGGTTATTCTTATTGAAGAAAACTGTGAGCATCACTTTTCCAGCTCTTAAGGAGGACTGATCTTTTTGGGGGCATGGAGAGTTGTGATGCCGCCATTCCACACACACCTTTTTTTTTTTTTTTTGCTAGATTGAAGTGGTGGCACCAAGTTTCATCTGTGGCCACAATCTTGGAAAGAAACTGTCCTCCCTCTGCATGGTAATGATGCAAATGCTCCAGGCAAGCACCCATTCACCAAAGCTTCTGCTCCTGGAGATTCTTGGGGACCCTTTGTGCACAAACCTTGCTGTATCCCATTCAGTGATGGAAAATGGTGTTAACAGTTCCCTTACTCATGAACAATGTTGCCACAAGCTCTCAGGTGTGATTCGTGATTCGGCAATTCTCCTTTACAAGATTGTCCACAGCAACAATTGATTGCTTGCCCAGGTCTCAGCATGTCCTTTGTGCTCACACGTCCTTTGAGAAATTCAGTACACCAGCGAAACACTGTACACCATGCCTGATACTCATTCCCACACACATCCTTCATACGACAGTAAATTTCAGCTCCATTGACGCCTTCTGTTGTCAAAACTTACATAACTGCCCGCTGGGCCTGTTTGGACGAATCCATGTCTCTACCCTACATAGTCAACTTGCCTTCGAATGTGCAAATGCACAGCTCTGTGTAATTATACAACAATGCTATTACACTGCTGGCCACCTAAAATGCAACACCAAGAAGGAAGCATCTAATTGGCCGGAAATTCGCAGCATGCGTCGCCCGCGAGAGGGCATGCAAGCGATTAGCATTGCAGGGCATATGCAAATCATGTGCGCCCGACATGCCACTAAGAAGCACTATAAGAAGGGTGCACAGAAGGCGGGGTGTAAGTAGTAGAGGTGTGTTGTGCTGCCGGACCTGTGCATGGGAAGCTTCCTGATGCCTCGTCGCACAATATGGCAGTCATTCCAGCATGTTTTGGAGTTCGACAGAGGACGAATAGTCGCTTATCACGACAGTGGTTTATCGTACCAAGACATCAGCGCCCGTGTGGGACAATATCCAGCCACAGAGAGGAGAGTATGGATTCGGAGGGTGCAGGGGGACGGACGGACCAAAGTGAGCGATTGCTGCAGCCACAGCACACCACCGAACGAGAGGACCAGTATGTTGTGGCAGGCATTGACGGCTCGCACCGCCACATCACGAACGTTAGAGCAGGAATTAGGGTGTGTTGCGCAACAACCTGTGTCAGCACGTAGCGTTTGACGTCATCTGCAGGAGCGGGGACTTGTCGCACGGGGCCCATTGCTCCGATTACCATTGACGTTACACTACCGGTGAGTGCGGCGGCAGTGGGCCATTGAACGCCACACCTGGACTACGGAATGGCACAACATTGTCTTCTCCTACGAATCCCGCTTCTGCCTGCAACACCACGATGGTCAGATCCCCGTGTGGCGGCACCGCGGTGAGAGACTGTATTACGCCTGCATTATGCATCACCATACCAGTCTGTCGCCTGGCGTTAGGGTTTGGGGCGCAATTGGATATGACACCCGCACCTCTCTGGTACGCATCGCCGGTACACTCAACAGCCACCACTACATCTCCGACGTTTTGGAGCCTGTAGTCCTCCCTTACGTGCAGGACCTGCCAGCAGCCACGTTTCAACAGGACAATGCACGCCCGCACGTGGCACGCATTGCGCAACAATTCTTCATGGCCCACCAGGTGTCACTGCTGCCGTGGCTACGCCTGATGAACTGTGGCAACGTGTGGAAGCAGCCTGGACCGACATACCTCAAGTCCACATCCAAAGCCTCTTTCGTTCGATGCCGCGGTGTGTAGCGGCCGTTATTGCCCGCCATGGGGGCCACACGAACTATTGATGTCTGCGTGTTCCACAAGTCTCACGGGCCTGTAAGTTAAATCGTTTCATTTTTGTATCTGTTGTTATGTGTCCAGTAAATCTGGCTTTGCTATGTTGTGTCCTTCTTGGTGTTGCATTTTGGGTGGCCAGCAGTGTGCATGAGTCTCACTTTCATTTGGGTGACCCTTAAACATTACCAGAATACAGGAGTCCTCCACCAACTGGCCACAATTGTTTTTGTCTTCCCTATCAAGACTTTATTCATCTCAGTGTCTACCACTGGTCGGGCAATCTTCCCTTTTGAATTCTGCAGCAGCACTGTGAAGTCTGCAACTAGTTCTCTAAAGTAATTAAACCATCTGCAGACTGTTGCTGGCAGTGTTGTGCTAGTCTCACCAGAACTCTCTTGTATGGTGTATTCAGTACTGGTGTCTTTGGTGAAACAAAATGCTAGTAGTGTCATCACTCTGCATCAGCTGAGATGTGAGCATTCACAAACAATGTTCCTGCATTACAAGCAGGCTCGTCCTCCTCCTCCTCTGATGTATGAATCTTCCTGCAGCTGAATCACCCTAATCTGTGGCCAGAAATCAGTTTCATGTCATGTGGGCTACATCTTTTTGTCAGAGGAAGTAATCCATGTTGCTCATACCACCTAATACATGATGCTTCATTAGCACAAAACCTCTTGATAAAATCTCTTAAACCTCAGCATGGTGCATGCACCTGAGCAAATTGTACAATGACCCAAAATAAAAAATCAGCAGCCAAACCACAAAGTATGGTCCATACAGTTATTGAAGCCTCCAATGAAATGTGAAGAAGCTCATTGGCTGAAACAGTATGCTCCAGTGCCACAGGCATTCAGATGTGGCATCATCTAGTGTTGTTCTCCATCAGATGAAAATTCTGGGGTCAGAAATACAGGGTGTCTGAGAATTATTGGACACATTACAAAATTATATAAAACAAAATATTAAACAGATAGAAAGAAACTGACTGTACTAACTTACAATGTAACTACACAAGTTAATAAATTTCGATGTGAGATCCCTTGGTGGCTTGTAGTATGTGCAAGCAATACTCGATTTCATGCCATGTATTAGCAAGCATCTGAGGAGTTATGGAATTAATAGCAGCTGTGATATGATGCTTCAGTTCCTGCAAATCAGTACAAGGCGTCTGATAGACACGATCCCTCACATAACCCCACATGAAATAATCCAATGGAGTTAGATCTGGAGAGTGAGGAGCCCATGGAATGGGACCACTATGCCCAATCCATCTGTTTGGGAAATGCTCATTTAGGCACTTACGTACACACATTGACCAATGCGGAGGCATGCCGTCTTGTTGGAAAACGACATTTTCATATCTTTTGATCTGGGGTATAGCGAAATTTTCTAGCATATCCAAGTAAATGTCACCATTTATGGGTTTTTTTGCAGAAGAAGAAAGCGCCAATCACTTCTCTTTTTGATAGGGCGCACCACACATTAACTTTTGGAGAATCACGTTCCCATTCAATAGCAGCATGAGGCGGTTCACTGCCCCATATCCTACGGTTGTGACGATTCACAATACCTGATACATAAAATGTGAATTCATCACTAAAAATTACAGTACTGAGAAAGTTTTCATCATTTTCCACTCGATTCAGCATATCCACAGCGAAATCGTATCGCTGAGTGTGATAATTTACATGCATCTTCTGCACTATTTGAATTTTATAAGCATGAAACTTTAATTTCTTGTGCAAGATGTCGTGAACTGTTGATTTCGGAATGCACAGTTCTCTGCTTGCTTTACAAACGGATTTCCTGGGGCTTTGTCGGAAACTTTCATTAACTTGGTCAACCGTCTCACCGCTGACGCTAGGCCTACTGGCTCCTCCATGATGTTCCACATTGCCAGTTTTTTTTAACTGTTTCATCCACCGCTTAATTGAATTCGTTGATGGAGGATTGCCACCATACTCTAAACGGTACCGTCTTTTAACTTTAATGACAGACTTTAAATTCCGCAAGCCATAACATACACATCGCCTTCTGCTGTATGGATGACATTACTACTGATTGCACATTTCTCAATACATTCCTTATCAGGCCACACCTAGCGCCATCTATCGGATTCTGAGAATAACAATTCTGCAAAACAAAAATATCGAAACCATGTTAGTAATACGTGACATAGAAAAACAGACAATGCTCATAGTTTGTGTTTTTTGTACATAATTTTGTAATGTGTCCAATAATTCTTGGACACCCTGTGTAATTCAACTAAATAATTGTCCACTTTATTTGTCATGAATTTTTCCCTTAGAGTAAAAATGTAGTTAAGATAGCTTCATGGCATTGGAAATAAGGTTTATGTGGTATTGTGCAAAAAAATAATTTTAGTCATTTTAGAGATTTGTAAATTGTACCAGTTTTATATCTTTTGATTAGCTAATTCTAATCTGAGCTTTCTAATGATAAATGTGTTAAATTTTTATCCTGTGACTGTCATGCTGATGTGTCCACTGTTACGAATTTTTCTGCATGTGGCTTTTCTCCCTAGCAACACAAGTTTATACACTGTGGACAGAGGGAAATGTATGAAGTAGTCACTTTTCTCACTTGTGCTGCAAATTGATTTTGCAGAGATTTGTGAATGTTGAAAAAATTATCTTTGATTTTAAGTTTCATGTTAGTTAATCCATTAGTGGACAGTGAGAAGCTCTAAAAAAAGAGAAATAAGTCACTTTTCCCACTTTCCCTAAGTAATTTGAGAACTGATTGGTCTGGACTTAATAAATGCTGAGAAAGTTTCCTCAGTTCTAAATTTCATGTTATTTGTTCCATTATTAAAAGTAACTTAAAGATAAATATAACAAAAAGTTGTGGTTAGGTTAGTTTGCTGGTGAATGCTGAATGAAGACAAAAATATAAATTTAGAATTTAAGAAAAAAAAAATAATGAAAAAAATAAAGAGAGAAATGTAAGTTCAGAATTTAAGAAAAAATAGAATGAATATCATATGAATGAATGAATGTAAGTTCAGAATTTAAGAAAAAATAGAATGAATATCATATGAATGAATGAATGTAAGTTCAGAATTTAAGAAAAATAGAATGAATATCATATATTGCAAATCCCATCTCCATGTAGATGTTAGAGAATGTTTGGAAACTTCTTTGTGATTAAAACACACTACTGAGTCGTGGCAATACACACATATTCTTGGAGTTTTGATTCCCAACTAGAGACCATGCACCAAGTTATACCAATTTTTACAGAAATTCTGGGGATGTGTTCTCAATCACACCATAGTCTAATGCCCTGGTCTACTCTTCACAAATTTTAACAGTTGCACTAATGAATGATTCACATTGAACAAAATCAGTGCAACAGTGGCTAACGAAGGTCAGAAACTGCAGCTCTCTGTTTCTGCTTTTAATGACATATTATCCCAGCAAAAACAGTTGCTGGCCCAGCACTATGTTGCCGCTGCCGAACCGTCAATAAAATGTCCGGGCGGCCAACAGAAGGGCCAGCAGTTCAGGCCAACAGTTGGCACCCCATCAGTTCTTATATGCCACAACAGGGCCATCAGTGGTCCATCACAGACAGTAGCTGCCACAAGTGGCCCTTCAGTGGCCCTGCAAGCACGTGCCAGAAATGATGGCTAGCCTAATGTGGTCCGCTAGCGGGCCGGTAGTGGCAGCCGGCAACCACGTGACGTAACTGGTGGCTTGCCGAATCTTGTCCGCCAATTTCCCAGTAGTAGACATAATAATAATAAAAAAAAAAAATGTGGGACAACCGCAGTTCCCCAAACCTACATTTTTTTTTTCTTACCCTTACGAAACTTGTGAACTAACGCACTGCGCTGGGGAAATTTTCTCAACAAACTGGAAAAACGCCCGCTTGCATTGACTAGATTTGAACCAGGGCCGTTCGCATGATAGCTGAACACTCTACCGACCGGACTAATTTGCCGTGCTCGCGTGTATGCTTAAAGCTATTTGTTTCGTATGCAATGTGTAATCGAATGCTTCCCTCTTTCAATCTACAATATTGCGAGGTATTTTTCATAAAAGTCAGTTTGATATAATTCATAAATTAATTTTTTCAACGTAACGATAGTTTTTTTTTTTTTTTTTGTTACCTTAAGGGAACTTCACTCATTTTCAAGGAGTGTACATAATTAGAGTCGCTTTCTAAATTTTTGTACTGTTCTTGTCGTCTTGAAAAGAGATTGTTGAATAAATATATATTTACCCGGGTTCATGTCACATTCTGTTACATTTTTAACGTTGTGTCTTTCCTTTCCGTTGTCCAAAGCTACATTTGTTTTAAAGAGGAAAGATATTTCATTTTACTTGTCGTTATTTTAGAAGCGAATTCCTCCCAGTCTTGTGTATTCAACTCATGGATGAGTACACCACATAGCGTTGCTTTTTTTTTTTTTGCTTTCAAATAATTAATAAATTTTGTACACGTATAATAATTTATTTTTTTCCAACAAACGTTGTTTTAATGGTTTTCCAAGACATTTGTTTCAAGCAGTTTCAAATTTTTTCTTGTTATTCTTCCACTCCATTCCATGAATTGTTATTCATGGGAATGGAGTGGGTGTATTTCATGGCTGTAATCTAGTATTTCACGGCTTAATCTGATATCTTCTTCGACGTAAAATTTCATTAGGAAATTAATTCGCCTCTCTACATATGGATTTTTTTTCTTAACATCCACTAAAATAACACAATGGTGATAGCGTCGTCTTCAACTAACTGGTACCATGAGAGACACAGCAAGTGTTGCTTCTGCACATGCGCAGTCCCGTTACTTCCACCTGCTGTTGGGGGTTGCATTGGTTGCCAGCAACAGGCCACTAGTGGCACTTGCTTGGAGGCCCACAATTCACGGCGATGCTGCAGGGCCATCAACGGCTCGCCAACTGATAGCGCTGCCACCAACGGACCACTACCGGGCCGTGAGCGGCAGATTTCAGCCAGCAGTGACCCATCACTGCCAGCTGTTGGCCAGCAGTTTCCCAGCACTTGTGTTTTTGCTGGAATGTTTTAATTTCCTGTTTTTATGCCAGTGAGACTGCATAGGAGCAGAAAGAAGAATAGGAAAACACCGAAGTCATCCCACTTAAGTGACTGATTGTACCACAAGGGGACAACAGCAAAATTGCTTGAAGCTGCCTAAAGATTAAGCAAAACATGTTGCAAGGGAATATATTTTCAGAACTTACAGTGTGACCAGGTGCATAAGTCAGTTTCAATTTGGGTAATTACTGAAATCCAAGGACTTCTTTAAAGGTGATTCAAGCTGAAGGTTATGTTGAGGACAGTCTGGGAAGACAAGAAAGGCAATGGAGTGTTGCATTTATCCAAAAACAGTTATTTAATTGGGTTAGGTGGGTTTTTTTTTTATTATTATTATTATCAAGGATTTCTATTAATTTCAAATTGTTTTAAAGAATAATTTAAATTAACTGATTAAATTGCCAAAAGTAATGCAAGTGCCAAAACTGTAAAAAAGTTCAAACATGTGTTTTTAGCAATATCTGTTAAAGCCTGTTCATCCAGTGTATAACGGATCGTAAGTTTTGTGGTTTGACTTTTACACTAGTATTGACCTTATAATGAAGTTGTGTTTAAATACCCTTTTTTTAACATGCAGCTCATATACTGATGTCGCTCTTAGCCTGAAGAGTATGGTGATTAAAAAATTAACTCCTATGCTGATTACAAAAGATTGAAAATGGACATAATGTTTAATGAGTTGTTTAAAACTTTAGGTGGATAGGATGTTTGTTCTAGTTTCTTTTTAAGTATTTTATTATTTTTTCAATTTTTGTATGAGTTTATTCCACTTGAATTTCATGTTAATACCTTTAGCACTTTTTCTCTGTTGAAATTCTTCATGGTATTCATTTTCTTCATTCCTTGTCTATTCACATTAGGTGTTCTGCATTGAACTGTGATAAAGTTATAGAATTCCTTTTAGCCAAACTGAATGAAAAAGAAGAAAATGTTCAGTTGGTAAGAGTAGTTTTGAATTAGATATTGCTTTATTCAAGTTATGTGTCATGTAATCATGTTAAAATGAATCAACTGTGATACAAGAAAACATTTTTAATCATACCTGTGTAAAATAATGAAAAATTTTATGTTTTTGAAATTTTTATGTATGTTGTAAATTTTCTCCAATCACTATGCACCATTGAATAATAGGAAAAAAGCACTTTTATTTTTATATAGTTTTATAGTGCAGTTTCAAAATTTTAAGATAAATTTCATTTCATTTTATAATGCAATTTTCAATCAAGTTTGACACTGAAAATGAAGTCATGGTTATAAAGACATTTGAAGAATAAATGAATACAATATGATGAAGTTAAGGGAAATAATACCTTTAAGTAAATACTGTCATGCCATTTACAATGTAAGAAAGTGTATTTTTAGTGTCTCTTGTATGGGAGAGAGTGAGAGAGAGAAAGAGAGGGAGGGGAAGGGTGGGTGGGAAGGAGGAAAAGAGAGGGAGAAGGAGGGTGGGAAGGAGGAAAAGAGAGGAGAGAGATATTACTTTTCATCAGTAGACATGTTAGTCTTCAAAAATTTGAATTAAAAGCATTTCTTTTATATCAGGTAGAGGGAAGAAAACATGCACATGACCAAGAGTGTTGGGTTTTTTTACTAAATATTTACTGTGTATCGTAGTTCAAGCTGTGAAGGAATTTTTTTAAATGTATTAAAATCCACGCAACACTAAATCCAAAGAAGGGTTAAAAGAATTCAACAAAAAACTATCTAGGAATGTAAGTTGTGAGAATGCAGTATATAATTAGCAAAAATGCAGAAATGAGTAATTCTGAAAGGAATTTAAAAATTTTAGGAGTAAAGAAAATAAAAATATTTTAAGAAATAACGTATTATTTTGTTACAACAAATGCATTTTGAAATGCTTGAAAGGAATTTTACATACATATGTACATATCATTAAGCTGTTCTCTGAAATTTAGAGGTTAGCCCCACAAATAAATACAAACTACCAGATAAATTTTTAACTGATTATTTACTTACTGTTGCTGTATCAAACTTCTCCATTTACAGCAATCTTGACACACAACCCGGGCTTCACTGACATCCATAACTTGATGTACACAAGACCTTCTGTGCTTCATACTCATAATTTTTTCTCATGCAGACACTCCTGAATCTGATCCTCCCAAGACTTCCTTGGCCTTCCCCTGCCTTTCCTTCATGCCACTTGGGCTAAAAAAAAATGTTTAGTAAACATCTGATCACTGATTTTTTCAACATGGCCAAACCACAAGTCAAGTGTTTTATGGGGGTAGGGGTTTGAGGAAATTCGGGAGGTGTCGGGGTTGTTAGGGGTGGTGTATAAATCCCTGACACACAGTGAGAGGCAGAGAGAGTAAATTACTGTTCTCCAATTGTAAAATATGTGTGTGGAAAATAATTTATTTACTATTGGAAGAATTTTGTGTTACAGAAAAATTAGGAGGTGGGAATAAAATGCTAAGAGTGTGGGTGGGTGTGCGTGCGTGCGTGTGCATGTGCGTGCGTGTGTGTGCGTGTGCATGTGCGTGTGTGTGTGTGCGTGCGTGCACCCTAATGTTTGAAATGCTGAAAGTAGTGAATGTAGTTTTAAACTTTGCCGCAATCTATTAATTGATATTCTGGTTTTTCATTTTCCTGACTTTTAATTTATTTTTTTGATGTGGCATATGGTAATTTATTAGTATTTAAAATACATATTCTGTGCTTAATTTTCATCTTCATGTGCTATTGTAAATTTATATGTTATTAATATAAACTTAAAATTTGCCATTTTGTTTTTTTTTTTCAGCGGAGCTTGGTTTGCATGGAAGTTTTATTACACCAAGATGTTCTATCTATAGAATCATTAGTTAGAATTGCTCTTCCAGTTCTACAGACTTTGCCAAAATTCAACACTGCAGCAGTTCAGACAAAACTAAAAAAGGTGTGTAACTGTTCATATGAATTCAGCCTACTCACTTGGTAACTTACAAACATTCAGAGATATGAAACATCATGCAAACTGGTACCCTGGGTACTGTTTCGCTGATTTATGAGTCACACAATGCTTCTTTTCTGTCCCCACCCAATTTCCTCTTGTTATCTTTCTAGTGGGAAATTCTAGTAAGAAAAGATTGACAGTAACCTTCAAAATGAAGCAGAATACTTGTATTATAGAGACATAAAAAGGGCGAAACTTGTACATACATTGGGAGTGAATAATTGCCAACCCTTCTGCTTTGGACCAGAGTCTTCCGATATGTGGTATTTTCTCCCACCCTCCTGACTGTTTCTGTGAATCTACTAAAACTTATCTGCCAGATTAAAGTTAAAAATTGATAGTGCTAGATTTTACCTACTGTTGATGTATCAAACCATTTACAGTGATCTCGGCACACAACTTGAACTTCACTGACATCCATCGCATGTCTTACACAATGACCTTTTGTGTACTTCATACTTATCTTTTTCTCATGCAAATATTCCTGAATCTAGTCCTCCCATGATTTCTTTGGACTTCCTCTATTTTCCTTTCCTGTAATTGGGCTGCGTGAATTCTCTTAGCATCTCATCACTCATTCTTTGAACTTGGTCAAACCACCTAAGAATGTTAATTTGTGTCCACCATACTAACAGCATTTTGCTTCACATTACACATCTCCATTCCTTACATGACCGGAATGTGTCTTGCCACAAACCCCGTAAGTAATGCATCTCCCCACTCACAAATGACTCGTATGTTTTTTCTATAGTACTTAGGTTTGACTGCTATACATCATAGTAAGAGCAATTGCACTTTCATGCACAGCCATTTGGGACTTTTTTGAGAGCCCATTAATCCTGTGTGAAATCCTCCTAAAGCAGCTGTGACTTTCAACAATGAGTAATTTCACCATTTAATTTGTTTTCTCTGTCAAACATGCTTCCTAAATAAACAAATTCATTCATGTGGTCTATTTCTATATCATTTAGACTGATCTTGCATTCAGTGTAAACAGTTCCTCCCTCAAAAACCTTATATTTGGTTTTCAACTTATTTATACTCAGTTTGAATTTCATACAAACTTCATGCATCTGAGACAGCATAATCTGTAACAGCATTAAAGATAAAACATTCATAAATGTAACAGTATCATTGAAACCTTAAATGTGTTTGAATGCACTCTATTAGACAAAAGTATTTGGACATCTCCACAATGCAAGTAAATAGGCTTTTGTGGAACATGCCAGTTGTGTTGCATGCTGTATATAAAGGGAAGAATTGATGGACTTTGAAAGGAGCATGCTGATTGGATGTCTACTGAGTAAGGAATCAGTGCACAGCATTATGCTATTCTGAGATTTCCAAAATCCAGTGAAAGCAGATGGTGCCACTACAGAAAAGCCATGCTCAAGGATGCTGCATAAACTGAGTGATCACGCCATACAAAGCTTCCTGTGGAATGAGAATGAGGCATGCATGTCCTCTGATGCAGATCTAGCCAGTGATGTTGCTCAAGCCACTGAAACAGCTATTTGCACCAGAACAGTCTATCAGGAACTTCGTGCCCACAGTTAACATGCTAAGTCAGCTGTGCACAAGCACTGCATCACTCCAGGCAATGCTTAACCCTAAATACAGTGGTGCCTTGCTCACTGTTCATGGACAATAGATGAGTGGAAGAAGATTGTGTGTAGTGACAAACCTTGCTACTCACTCCATCATTTGGATGTACTGTTTGCCTAGGGAATGCTATCAGGCAGACTGCATTGTCCTTACAGTCAAGTGTAGAGTGGGATCTATGATGTGGGCCTGTTTTGTTTCCAGCAGAAATTCTGCACTACTTACAGTGTGGCAGTAATTTGGCACATATTCCTTGTCTTTCAGCAAGATTGGGCACCTTGCCACACTGAAAGGTCTGTCTATGCCTGGTTTGAGGAACAGGATGTTAAAATGTTTGATAGCAAGCCCGGAGTCCCAATCTAAGTGCAATAGAACATCTGTGTGATTGTCCAAAATGCCAAATCTAATCTTAGGTTGTAAAATCATCCTCTACAGCAGCTTTTGGTAAATCTTTGCCGGAGAAATGGAGGAAAATTTTGGTATAGACTAGGGGTGAGAAACCTGCACCCTTAAGGCCAGTGGCATTTTGAGTGAATCCAAATTTTGCAGAACAAATCCTTTTATTCGTTATAATATGTTTTGTTCATATTTTATTATTTTTATTTAAATCTTAAAATGACCATATTTAAAGTATCAAAGAGTAAAAGGAGATTCAATGAAATAATGCTCCCCGACTGGCGGCCACAATTAAAACATTAGTAAGTCATAAGGACTATTTTGACACCTTCTACACTGAAGATTTCATTCCATGGCTCCTGAAGAACTGCAGATGGAATTGATTGAGCTCTCTGAAGATGACATTTTAAAGTCCTTATTTGACGCTGAGAAAGATCTAATTGAAATATGGGAAAATGCAATAGAATACCCACACCTTCGGCAACGTACATGAAAAATGCTTTTTTGCTTTTCAATCACTTATTGCTGTAAATCTACACTGTCCTATCTAATCCAAATCAAGACTCCCTTAAGGTCACATGACGAATACCCATCTAGAGGATCAGCTAAAACTGTGGCATCCATGTTGCAACCAAATATTCAAATGCTTTCCAACAAAAAGCAGTCACAACAAAGTCATTAAAAGGTTAGTTAACTTTAGAATTTTTTTTTTTTCATTTTTTGAAGGTTGTTAGTACATAGTAAGATTTAAAAAAATAATGTAAATTTTGAAGTATATCTAATTGAAGTTTCTTGAATGCGGCCTTGTTAGATTACAGCTAACATAATGTGGCCTTCTGACATGAAAAGGTTCCCCACTTCTGGTATAGACATATAAGCATCTTGTGGAAAGCATGTCTAGAAGAGTCACTGCAGTCGAAACAGCTGAAGGTGAACTGACTATCTACTGAGTTTGGTTAATAAATGCTCTTGTTACCTTTTTACGTAGGTGTCTAAATAATTTTTTCTACATAGTGTATGGCTGTATAAGGGGATCTTGTCATTGATGTATATAGTGTTTGGAATCATAATAAAAGAAGATTTTTATTTTTACATCACAATGAAGCCATTGTTGTTCTTGCATTTTTCAGATTTGTATGATAATTGAGAAGTTAAGCCATGTTCTTCAGCATCAGAATTGCCCAAAACAAGTACCTATATCAGTCGCATCATATTGAATATGTTGTGGTAAGGAATACAAATGAAGTTATTACTGAACTGCATCGTAAATAATTTACACCAAATGTGTCTATACATTCACAGTGAATTTTTTATTTAATATCAAATTATGCTATATTTACTGTAGACTGTTTTAAATATGTCTTACGATGCTCAAAAGTTCTGTGTTCTAGTTTGTATTCCAAGACAACATTGTTATGTATATACTTAAATCTGCAGAATTATTAATTGTCTAAAAGTGATTTACTCATTGCATTTCATCATGTTTGTATATGTTTTACATGTCTATATTGATTGCTTCCAGTGCTCATACAATTGGTATTCCAATGGGCACAAGATAAAACAATGTAAATTAATGTAAAATTAATAAGATATTCAATGTAAATTAATTAATCAGTAGTTCAACAGTGTAAATTAATCTAAATGAATAGTTTTGTGCATTATTTTTTTACTAATTTTTGTACATTTTTTTATATTGTTGCTCAACTGATCAATGTAAATTAAATAAGTTGTTCAACAATGTAAATGAATGAATCTAAATAAGTTTTTGTGATTGCATGTTTTTCCTTTTTTTTTTCTTTATGAACTATGGTAATTTCTTGGTGTAATTTTCTGTTATTATGATGAGTTATGTCCAAGATAATGTTAAAAAATAGATTTTTTGTTCCATTCTTCAAACCTGTGCCTTGCGGAGAAGGGCTTGTTTATTAACCTCCTGGAGATCTTTAAGATGCCCTATAATGTTTCTTCTACTAAGAAATCCAATTCCCCCAACTTGTTGTGATTAGCTGGTAACCATTGAAAGATAAAATACTGGGTGACTTTAAAGGTCCATTTAAATTTAAAAGTTTGTAACAAAAGGACAAATGTGTGTATTTCGGTGTGGTTTGCACGAAAAGCATAAGTTAGTAAAACACCATCATGGGGGATTTTGTTTGGCAACAGAAAAATGTTTGTTCAAATAGTCTCCAACAGTGGGCAATACTGGCTAAAATATTTGTAAATACAGAGGAAATCAATGAAAATACATGAGTTTCATTAATTTGGTGACACTATCACCAGAGTAATTGTTCAACTTGTCTTTCACCACAAGATATTACTGCATTCAAACATGTGACAAATTCAGTGACCACCAAAATTTACATGTCTGTGCAAATGCAACTGACTTTGCAGCAAGTGACTTCCTTCAACTGTGGCTGTGTGGAAGGTCTTGTCTGGTACACTAGGGACTTTAAATACTCCCACAATCAGAAATCCTTCAGTTTAAATAGCCCCACAATAAGAAATTCACTGGTTTAAATAACCCCACAATCAGAAATCCACCAGTTTAAATAACCCCACAATCAGAAATCCACCAAGTTTAAATAACCCCACAATCAGAAATCCATCAGTGTCAGATCTGGATACCAAGGTGGCCATAGGTACTTCTGAATCACTGGCAGAATATTGTCTTCTTTTTCTTTCTTTTTTAATGACATTTAACCTCTTACTGAAACACTGTTTCAGGTAATACAATGCTTAATACAGATGCAAATATAAAGTGATGCATTCTGCCAAAATTTCTTCTCCCTCTGACTTCTGTAACTGTGTGCTTGTCCTGTCAACATATGTGTATGATGTAATATCATGTATGTGCAATGTATTTATTTTATTACATTTAATGAATGAGAGTTGGTAAACAAGCAACTTCTAATGACCTTTGGCAGCAGATTAGGGATATGTAAATTGGTGTCACTCCCAGTGTCATTACACTTTCCTGACTTGTGGAGCACATGAGTTTGAATTAAAACGTACTCATGCTGGAGAACAGATTATGGCAAAAATGACTGCCCACATAAGAACATGGTCTCACATGAAGGTATGCACAGGGATTAGGCTGAACATTGTGACACATGGTACTAAAATAAACATCTGCAGCAATTTAAACAGTCATTTATGTCTCCTTTTTCACAAAGTCCTCCACACATCCTATGTTGCGGTCTGTCACTGATTGAGGGGATACCCCAGTTTTGTCACATGCTGTTGCAAGAGCTTGTGTATTTAAATTTCTCACAAACAAGAGTTGGACAAAGTGGAAGGTTATGAGAAGTCTACATTGTTATTCCCAGTCTCAGATTATTCTGAAGACAGTGGTGTCAGAACCACGGGAGCAGAAGGGCAGTTGCCCCCGCACTGATTTACCTGCGAGGGCAAACCATCACATCTTCCGCCTCATCTTTTTTATCCTTCAAATTATGGTCGTGTGATTCGAATTCTCATAAAAATTTAGAATTCCTTTTATATTTTGTCATTTAAAGCTCTTTTTGATAAAATTAATACTGTTTACCACGAACTGAATGATATCTGAATTTCTGGCTTTAGCATCAGTTTCACTAGAAATCTGTGTCCAGTATAGGGGAAAAAAGTTTCAGTAAATACCCCACAAGATGATATCGTGAGAAGGGATTCAGTTCATGTAGTAGATTCCTTGTCCCCCTCCCTTTCTTTTTGCTGGACCATATTATGTTGGAAATAAGCGGGAGAAATGCAAAGTTGTTACCACCGCTTTCTTGACCTCTCTTAATCTTAGACATTAGAATTGGTGGGCCATGGATTTTAACTTTTATTGCCTGTTGATCTTAATTTAAAGAGTTGAAAATGTGGCGCCTGAAAGCAGCCGAAATATCCTAGTCAGGTGAGAGAGAGAGCTAAAGGCTGAAACCAAATTTTTCCTCAGTCAATTTAGAAGTATTTGCTTCAAAAGTACGTCTATCAAAGAAAAAAATTAATGACTTCTGCAATCTTGAGAGTAAAGAACAAGTAAGTTTTAAAATATGTATGATTCTATGTGTATTTTAAAGTGTACTTGTTTTAAGTAACCACACAAAATAAATAGGCTAAGTCAATATTAAAATTTTTATATCAAACTAAAATGTTTACAACCATGCATGCTGTATCACAAGGGGTTTTTCCATTTAACCCGGGCTTCAAGCTTGGGAAGTTTGTGCCTGTGTTAACCGTATCTTGGATGATTAGCAAATGGGAGATTGGTACCCGGAAAACTGGTCCCGAACAAGCTAGTACTGTAGTACACGAGATACTGATACACACGCAGTTTTATCCCCTTCTGTTCAATTTTAATATCTGAATTTCTGGCTTTAGCATCAGTTTCAGTACTTCTAATTATTCCAATGCATGTCTTTTTTTTTTTTTTTCAAATTCGTAAATTATTTCATAAATTGAAGCATTCATGACATTTCTGTTAAACAAACTTTTCAGAAAACTCATACCCAGGAGATAGGTAGCTGGCAAACTGGTGCACAGGAGACTGATACCTGGTAAATTCATACACATAAGATTGTTACCCCAAGTAATTCCTGCTTCATGTGTTAATTTCCGCCTCACCAGCCAAAGGAGCGTATACCAACTGCGTTAAAGGAAGATCATTGCTGTTAAAAAATTGCTGTTCATTGATAACTGCATTTTCGATCACTAATATTAGTTTCCGAACTGACCAACTTCACTGATTTTTTACTGTGGTACTAAAATTTGGTGTCGGAGGGTGGTTTCTACAGCTCGATTTAGTTTGATTGGTGTGTTGGTGGCAGGAATTTATCCAAGAATTTCATTGGGAGGAGAGGGTTGAAAAGATGGGGAGTGGGTGGATAAAAGGAAAATTTTTGAAGCCTGAAAATTAGTATAGTGAAATAATTAGGCTTTAAACCCAGGATAAAAAATGGAGAATGACTGAATGTTTTATAGTTAAGAATGGTTATAACTGGATTTCCAAACACTACACGTGGATTAATTTAGTTTTGTGCTGTTTTATTTTTTATCTCTCATGTCTACATGCTTCCGTAAACAAGGCTAGAGCAAAGAGGTAGGTTGCCGAAACAGTAGATATTGATATTTTCACAAATCTTGCATTCTGACATGATTCAGAAGTATATCTGCAAAATCTGTATCACACTAAAATGAAGAAATAAATACAAATGTTTTATGGTTGCAATGACTGACTTTAAACATATGAATTGAAAGAGAAAAAGATACATGACTTCTGCATACATAGACTTCAAATTAAAAAAAAATATTGCACTATGGTAGAAGATACTTTAAGTTAAAGCTGAGAAATCCATTTAAATGCTAACTTCTGTTGACAAGTGTGCTATATGGAAATAAAAAGGACTAATACAAAAATCAAAAAGTATATAAATATCAGGGGCGAGCATTCGAGGTGTGCTAGGTGTGCAGCACACACCCACACTGAGTTTCAATTTAACCTATATTATCAATATTATTTTTTTGGATTTGTTTATAATAAAACTTGCCAGAGTTCATCCTAACTAAGGCTTTGAGTGGTGGTTAAAATTAATTTATCCACACAATGTTTTCATTAAGAAGAAAAGGTTTGTTCAGTAAGCATATCGCATTCACACTAGAATCATGGGGCGTGCTGTTTCATGGGCGCACATCCGACGACCTTAAAGCAGCTGAGGTACAAGCACTCCCCAGACGGCACTGCAGATCACGTTCTTATTTCCTTGTGGTTTCAAACATAACAGCGTAACTCTAAAGGTGTGCTACCCAAAATGAGTACCACTTGAGTCCCACGGATCGGTGCAACCAGTTGCTGTTATATTGTGTTTTTTTTTTTTTTTAATTATTTTTATGTGTTTCCAATAAGACTCGCTGAAGTTTGTCCAGTAAACTTAATTACCTTGGGTAATATTTTCTTGAAGAGGAGAAGATTCGTTGCTTCGTGCAGTAAACAAAACATAGTAAATAATATTTGCAGCTGCAGGAGTGCTATTTTACCAGCGAACACTCTAAGTCTTTAAAGCAACTGTAAATTAGGAAGATGGTAGCGTAGAACACGCTAAGTTACGTATAAAGGTTTTAAGGCAAATATATTTCCGCCATTACTATGGCCTTCATCAGTGCGACTACGATTGGTTTCGTTGCCAGATTGGAAAGGTAAGTTTTGTAACGGTAACTCCGGGTGACGTGATGCGATGAGGGATTTCCAGATGTATGGAACGAAAATGGGGAACTCAGAATTAAAAGTTTTAAGGCAAATATATTTCAGCCATTGCTATGGCCTTCATTAGTGCGACTACGATTGGTTTCGTTGCTCTCCAGATGGTGCTATTTTGGTTCCATACATCTGGAAATCCCTCATTGCATCACGTCACCTGTAGTTACCATTACAAAACTTACCTTTGCAATCTGGCAACGAAACCAATCGTAGTCGCACTGATGAAGGCCATAGTAATGGCTGAAATATATTTGCCTTAAAACTTTTATACATAACTTAGCGTGTTCTACACCATCATCTTCTTGATTTGTTTGTTAGTTACGGGCATTGCCTACCACCCTTTTAAAAGCAACTGTAATTCAAAGCTCTCCAGATGGTGCTACAGGTCATGTTTTTATTTCATCATTGATCCAACGCAGAGGTTTAAATTCCCAGGGTGTGCGCACTTAAAAAGCACCACTGGTCATACTTGGTTTTTTTTGGTTCTTTTTTTATTGGAGGTTTAACGACCATCATGAGCAACTCAGTGTCATACTTGTTTGCATTTGGAATAGCGTGGAGTCATAAACACACTTCAACATTCTGCTACGAATTACTGCTTTTTTGTTTTTTCATTGCTGTGTGAATCGGTGTGTTTATGAGCACAGATTTAAATATAACATTTGAATTTTGACATCCATTCAGGTTGATGATGTACTAAGTGTCCCATTTTCTGACAGAGATTTTTCAGATTGTGTAAAGCAGGTTAAAGAAAGTAAGGCTCGTGCTGTATTTAAAACTTGTACTGTATATAAAAAAAACGATACCAAAAATTCGTTCATCACTCTAGTATTTGCACAGGAAATTCAGATTTTTCTTACAATGGAGTGTATGTAAAGATCTTTACCGTGAGTTACTAGATGACAGCTAAATAAAAGAAATGCTTTCGTATGCTCAAATAATTTGAATTTTTTGATCCATTTCTGTTTCCGAAAGGATTTTAAATTCAATGCGCAAATTTTGCAGCTCGAGATACATAATAATAATTTTTGCATGTTTTTTCCTATAACGGCGCACACTCAACCTAAATGGGCATGCGGCGCCACTGATAATTTATATATACTTCTGTATGTGTATGTTACATCCCTCTAAATGGAGAGGTGTTGAGGAAATTTTGGGGTGTATTGGATGTGTGTTAGTGGTGTGTGGATAAATCCCTGGCTGGTGGAAGGTGTTAAACCCTGAAATGTGATATTTTGACTTTCATTGGAAAATGACTCATGTAGAAAAAATTTTCATAGTGTACTAGAGTGACATAAATTCGACTTTTAAAGGTAATGTGCCTCAGCAGCGCTTTGCGGAGTGAGGGAAACCAAAAGTCATTTTTGATGTTGTTAACTGCACTTTCGATCAAAAATGTTACTAAGCAAACTCACTTGCATAATTTGTGGGATCGTCTGCTGCTCCATTTGAAGGGGGAAAGTGGGGGTTCTCCTAAGAATTGCACTTCAAATGTAGATTTTTTTATTTATTTTTTTAGAATAAAATTTTCGATTTTTGGAGGTGCTGTGCCTCTCCTAAACTTCGTAGGAGGGAGGGGACAGCAACGCTGCTGATACCTGCATTTTCAAACAATAACATTAGTTTCCAAGCAAGCCCACTTTCATCATAACATCATTTGTTTTATGAAACAAAATTTCAGTTTCCGAAGGGACTTTCTGCAGCTCCATCTGAAGGGGGAAGGATTCTCCCTGAAATGCGATCTATTGTCTTTAACTAATTGAACCACTAATGTAAAAAATTTTTTATTAGAATGTACAGCAGCATAATTCTGGTTTTTGGAGGTGGTGTGCCTTACTGAACTTGGGTAGGGGGAAGGTCAGCATCGCTGTTGATTGCTGCATTTTGTCTTTTCGATCAATAATAGAAGTTTTCAAGCAGACCCACTTTTAGTCATTTGTGTCCTGAAGCAAAATTTATGTTTCCGAAAGGATTTTAACTACGTGGAAATCATTTGGAATGCCATTCAGGAATAAACAAATGATTTCTAGTCGAGTGGTAGCAGATTATCTGTCAGAATCTGATTTGGTCATGCTGAGTTAATTTTGATAGTATAATAGAGATCTGGGTATTGCATTGAAGTTGGATGCAGCGTGCATTCATTTGGGATCTATTTGCCCTTAAAATTACGTGAATATCATTTCTGGTATGCCATTCCAAATTATTACAGCTAGCAAAAGGACGCGGGGGGGGGGGGGGTATGAGCGACCCTCTTCCCACAAATTCAAGACAGTTAGAATTTAGTGACACTGAATAAATGATTAAAATTTCAGTGGCATCTAACACGCCATTGTTCGGTTACAGCAAATTTGGTGGTGATCTGGTGGGTCATTCTTGAGTTGTAGCTAATCGGTTTAGGTGCAGGAAGTAGTGTGCTGTCATTAATGAAGTTTGTATACGCTTCCACAACATCGCAGAAACATAGTTGACTTTGAAGATACCAGACCCCCGGGTATGAGTTTTCGGTGAACCAGTCACTGGGCAGAGCCAGATTAAGGCCAGAGTGGGCCCCCAAAGAAATGATAACCGAGAATAATTTTGAAGTCAATTAAAACATAAACTGTAGCAATATGCATTGAATTTTTGATAATTAATAGGTTTTGTGTTCTTCAAACTGATATAAATTATCTTCAGTTTTCATACCAACAAGCCATTTTTCACTGTTCTCACGAGAACATGTGTTGAAAATTTAACATGCCTAGATTTTGCCCTGAATTTTTTAATGATTTAGTACTGTACACTTTTCTTGGTGCATCTTTTATGTCATGCAAATTACACAAAATGTTATGTTCACATTCTTGGTTTATTTATGTGATTGTTCCATTCTAAAATTATGGAAAACCACTAAATTTTTTATTTCAGTTATTTATGACTGAAAAATTTAGTTATATTATTTTTCAGTTAATATTCACACACACACATTACTACGTTCAAAAAGTTCCGGAACTTTTTATATTAAAAAAGAATGAGTACAGATAATACCTGTTTATGCAGTGTTTTCTTCGAAGTAGTTAACCTGCGCAACTATGCATTTTTGCCAGCGCTCATACAAAGATTTAAATGCAGATTGCAAGCCTTCTTTTGCCACATCCTCCAGTGCCTCCGGCGCAGCTCGTTGCACTTCTTCGGAACTGGAGAAGTGTCGTCTCTTAAGCAAATTCTACATCCGGGGAAAAAGGAAAAAGTCACACGGGATGAGATCAAGGGAATAAGCTGGTTGTGGAAGAACAGGAATGTGATGTTTGGACAGGTAATGAGACACCAGGAGGGATCTGTGAGCCGGCGCATTATTGTGATGGAGCACTCACGAGTTGGTCTTCCAAAGATCGGGTCGCTTGTGTCTTGCTGATTCTCAGAGACGTTTCAGGACGTCGATGTACTCTTCTTTGGTGACTGTACGACCATGATGAAGGAATTCCTTGTGTACAACCCGTGCAATCGAAGGAAACTGTTAACAAGACCTTTCCTTTGGAGTGGTCAGCCTCCAAAGGAAAGATCTAAGGTCATCCTGACCTCTCATCATCCTCGATACTCTGTCGCCCGTTTTCGAATCGTTGATGCCACTCATAAACTTTAGTTCAACTCATTGCACTCTCACCGTACGCTGACTTAATCATTTGAAAAGTCTCAGCGAAAGATTTTCCGAGCAGAACACAAAATTTTACACTTGAATGCTGTTCAAAATTCGACATCGATGTCCTCGCGACGAAGAGCCTGGAATGCCTGTAATGATGAACTATGCACATACTGTGTAAGTGTTGGATCTGGATCAGATCGGTTCTGGCTGGTCGGTCACATGATGCTCTTCACTTGCTCAACGAAGAATGACGTAATTCACTGACATTTGGCAAATATTCAAAAAGTTCCAGAACTTTTTGAACATAGTAGTAAATATATATATCATTAGGAATTATATATATGGAGTGGTGCATGCTTGGTGTAACTGGGAACGATAAGAAGAGGAGCTAGTGGATCAGGAAAAAAGCAAGAGCGGAAAACGTCATGATCAGAGTAAAATCCTTGAAATGGCAATGGGCTGGACATATTGCCAGCAGAACAGACTACTGATGGAAAACGGAAATTTTAGACTGTATGCCAAGGGACAGGAAAAAACCCAGAAGAAGACCACGTGGGAGATAGGTGGATGAAACTCGAAAGCATGCCGAAGTGACATGGAGGAGACTGGCTCAAGACAGGCTGTTGTAGAAGAAACTTGGGGAGACTTTCATCCAGCAGTGGATTGGTAATGGTTGACAATGAGAATGATATATATATATATATATATATATTTATTTGTAAATATATAACTCCCTAAATTTTTTTGTTTTATGTATTTATATATAAATTGTAAAAGAAACCAGCAGCAGATGATTAGAAACTACATATAGAGAGTCAATGACCAGATGTTTAGAAAATTATCAAAGAGTAAAGCCAATTTACAAGAAATATTGAATGATAATGTGTTAAGGATGATCGCAGAGCAGCTATAAAGGGGTACTTAAAAAGATTAAATAAATTTGAAACCCTGTTTTTCCTTGTAACAGTGATTAAGATTTTTGTACCCTGTGAGGAGCTTGCAAGGGTGCTGCAAAAACCATATATCTCTGCTGCTGGAGTTAAAAGCTCTGTTCAGATTTTGAAAAATACTCTATCATCTCGGTGCAGCGAGAAGAAATTTGAGAAAATCTATAATGAAGCAATGGATATGCCACTTAAATTACACTTGGAGCTCCCTGTTGCCACCAGAATGAAAAACACTGAAGTGATTACAACAAACAGAAAATTCTGCTGAAGAAGTCACCCTCAATTTCAAATCGAAACTTCAGAAAGAGTTTTACGAAGTAATAGACCGTCTTTTAAGCGAAGTTGAAAAACGGTTTGAACAAGAAGGATTTAATCAGCTGCTCTGACTTGAAAGCATTCTTGTTCAAGCAGCTAAAGGACAGTGTCTTTCCAAAGACAGTTTGAAAGAAGAACTCGGTGTGCATGAATCCGATTTTGACATAACCAAATTGCATGCCCAGTTTACAATGCTTCCATCCATTATGGACCAGCAGATTTCACAACTGAGCTCTAACGTGATTGCAAGAAATCTTCATGAATCACCGTATGATGTTCGCATTATTTTGGATCAAGTGGTTCGCCTGATAATTTTAGTTCTAATGGTGCCTGCTTCTGCAGCTTCTTGCGAAAGATCTTTCAGCATACTTCGTCCTTTAAAGACATATTTAAGAACAACGGAGACTCAACAAAGACTGAACCATTTGCTTCTTCTTCATGTGCACGAAGAACATACTGTAAATCTAGATTTAAAAAATCTAGATTTAAAGAAAATTTAGGTAGGAAGAGAGGAATGTGATATATTTTTATTCATTGTTTGATTATAATGTCAATGGCTATGGTTATGGAATTCGTACCAATGCCAATAACATATAATTTAACACCGTCTATGAGTACGACTTACATCGATAAAATTCCATATCAATATAAAATTAATGTTTTATATCAGTTAATGTTTTATTGATATAATCATGTTGTCTGAAGAGGTTTTCCCTTTGAGGTCACCACGATATTTTACAACAGTGCGATCAGTTTTATGCTCTGATCAAAATTATATATTCTGACATCTTGCCCACTTGCCCCCCACTGTCAAAAATTAGTTCCGACTTTACCGTCTGAAGAGGAAAGTTCCATTCTGTGACACCAACTGTATTAGCTTAAATTCAGGAATATGACATTTCTTTTGATTTATCTCTATTCTCTTTTTGCAATTGCACAGCAGTTTTGCTGTTGACTCCTCTGACACACATCTTATGAAATGTTCTATGGTTGAGTACAAATGTTTGTTTCATTATGGGTACTTTTCTGTCTGTTGCACATGCACATTTACTGAAGTCTATGCACTTGCACGCCACTAAATCAAATGTTTCACATATTTTTTTGTGGAAACGTGGAGGATTCATGAAAAACTTGTTCATTTTGAACTCTTGGAGGATTTCAAAAAATTTCTGTATTCTCTGTGATAATTTTTCAACTTTTATGTGATTATATTTTCATTGACAATTGATACTGATGCTTTCACTCAGATGTTTGTTTGTTTCTGAGTTTAAATGCCATCATAAGAAACGTGGAGGACAATATTCCATTTTTGTAAGACCATGCCGATATTTTACATAAAATCGGAATATAAGAGACATGCTAAGTGAACAAGACCACATTTTATAATTTATAAAAAAACACACCTATAATTTTATGTGGCAACTTTATTTCAATCTGTGTTTCTGTAGTATGTTTTGTATCTGAATCATTTTATGTCACATTATGAAGTTGACAAAATAGGTGTTTTCTTTTATTACATTTTGTTTCTAGTTCATACTGAATATAGAATGAGTTCCTGAGGGTAACCTCTGAAACTCCTATCATTTTCTTTAATAAAAAACTACTTCAGGAAAATGAATTCAAAACTACTACAATTTTTTTTGCAATCCCCCAGCAGCTGTAAAAGATTTGGCTGCAAAAGCCAAACACTGGTATTATAGCTGATATTTAAACCCTGGTGAGCACCTTAAAATTATAACCTACTGAACCCAACTTTTTACTCTCTTATTTTTATTTAATTGACAAGTTTTAGGATGTATTACTGGTTAACATTAGAAAAAATAACGTTTTGATCCACCTACATACGATGCATACCACCTCCAAGTGGTAGGCCACATTCCAGGTAGGTCATAATTTTTCACTTGAATCTGTTCTCCAGCACATTGCCTTTTTATTCAAAATCCTGTGGCAAACAAAGACCTCTAATCTGAAGAATGTAATGGCATTGAGAGATGCTGATTTATATATTTCTAATCCACTGCCAAAGGTCATTGGAAGTTATGTATTTATCAGCTTATGTATTACGGAAATTGTCATCAATTTTAAGATGTTTCATAGATGATCATAATTTGTAAGCATTCCATATTGTAATGTTTATATGTTTATAGTGTTTTTTTAATTTATAAACATATGTTCTGTCTTTTTTGTTCTTTGCATTTAGTTGTATTGTGCTTAGATTCTGAATAATAGTTATATCAGTAATTAAAAACACATTTTCAAAAATAGTTATGTTAGTAATTGAAGATGCATTTCTAATTACTGACCTCCAGGATTCTGTGGCAAGTTACTCATTATGCAAGAGAAGTCTGTCTATCCTTTTCAAGAAGAATGAATGCATAAATATATTTGTTTGATCAGCCTATTTGCATAAAAAGATCTGCTATAGGAAGTCGATTTATCGTGCTGAAGGATATTAAAAACACAGTTTTGCCGTCTTTACACGATTTAAAATATTACGGTTAAAATGATATATACATGAGCACTTTCAAGTCCACTGTGGACCCGTCATCAGATGCTGTGGTTATTTTCACTTGAATCTGTTCTCCAGATTCAAGTGAAACCACAGCATCTGATGACGGGTCCACAGTGGACTTGAAAGTGCTCATGTATATATCATTTTAACCGTAATATTTTAAATCGTGTAAAGACGGCAAAACTGTGTTTTTAATAAAAGATCTGCTGTTCCTAAAAATATGGCTACCAAATGCCTAAATGCCTTTTCTAAATTTTTCAAAACTGTTATAAGGAAGACCGGCAATTAATGCTGTAATGGATCATTGCATGACAATTTATATGACAAAATTAATTGTAATTGTTTCTTTAGTTATGAAAGTCTAGTATATGTCACTGGAATGTATGAAAATCTTAAAGAAATAAATAAGGAGTTTGTGCCTTAGTGTTGGTTTGGGAAATGCTACTTTAAATTAATGTAGGTAATAATAATTTTTTTATACCTTATAATAGCATGTTGGGCATTCTAATGCCCTTGCTATCATTAAATTCACGTGCATAATTACAACTAGTAAAATATGACAGCTTACCTTTTTAGGTTCGCTTCTCTTGACATTTCATACACGTTGGTTTTGGGGTCCTTTTCTGTAGGTTCCAGTAGGGCAAGTTGTTCTCTTCCTCTGTTGTGTACCTTACATATGCAAATGAGCATAGCGAGGCATGTGAAGCCACTTTGCACCAACTTGTAGTTCATTTATACTTTAAAATATTTACACACACCATTAAATTCGTATACTAACACATAAACTAAACCCAGGTAAGCCGCCCCGGTGGCGCAGTGGTCTAAGGCGCTGGCCTCTGATCATTCGTCCGTAAGGGTCCGGGTTCGAATCCCGGTCAGGCAGGGATGTTGTGTTTGTCTTACGGCACTGGCTCTCTCCCTTCCCTGGAACCAGTGACCCTAAATTAGGGACGGGCGACTGCTTATAGCCCATTGAGTTGCTCACGGTGGTCGTTAAACCTCCAATAAAAAAAAAAAAAAGAAAAAAAAACAGGTAACTGAAGAAACGTGCGCACATACATTCACTTTACAAACTGTAACATCTAACACAATACTCACATACGCCGCCCCGGTGGTGCAGTGGTCTAAGCGATGGCTTCTGATCATTAGTCCAAAAGGGGTCTGGGTTCGAATCCTGGTGAGGCATGGATGTATTTGTCTTACGGCACTGGCTATCTCCCTTCCCTGGAACCAGTGACACTAAATTAGGGACGGGCGACTAATATACACTAAATACATTAGGGACGAGCGACTAATATAAACTAATATACACTATATACAAAACAAGCTGGCTTCTATTCTATTTGTCATCTTGTCTCTGTCTCCGTTCCTACCCAATGCTCAAAACACATGTTGACTAACCCTTTTAACTTAACCCTACCTTCGCTACGAAAAACTGCCTCAAGCGCTTTCTGCTGTCCAACAGCCATCTTCAGGAGGTACCAACGATGTTGCTCCGTCTGCTGCTGCAGAACGAGTCTCCTCATTCTGCGGCAGCAGACATTCCTGAGAGATAACATTTTTAATGTTGGCAAAACGACTTTTCTTTAAATGTTTGCCAAACAAGACTCTTAAGGATGACAATTGTCATTTAGATAAAAACAGCAAAGCGAGGATAGTTTTTGTCGGCGCTAACATGAACGGCAAAGAAAAACTGAGACTATTGGTGATAGCAAAAAATGCACAACTTAGATGCTTCAAAAGCATGAAGTGCCGCCCCGGTGGCGCAGTGGTCTAAGGCGCTGGCCTCTGATCGTTCGTCCGTAAGGGGTCCGGGTTCGAATCCCGGTGAGGCATGGATGTTGTGTTTGTCTTTCGGCACTGGCTCTCTCCCTTCCCTGGAACCAGTGACCCTAAATTAGGGACGGGCGACTGCTTATAGCCCATTGAGTTGCTCACGGTGGTCGTTAAACCTCCAACCAAAAAAAAAAAAAAAAAAGCATGAAGTCTTTAGAAGTTGACCACCATTAAAATGGAAAGGTATAGATGACAAGTGATATTTTTGAGGTGTGGATTTTAAATTTCAGTAAAAAAGCGATTAGGCAGAAAAGAAAAATTGTTCTCTTTGTAGACAATTTCCCAGCCCATCCTAATGTAACATTAAAACTATCAAATTCTAATTTGATTTTCCTGTCCCGAAAAGCAACTTCAAAATTGTAGCCAATGGACCAGGGAGTTGTAAAAGATCTGAAAATTCATTAACGGAAGTGTATTCTCAGAAAGCATTTTGGGGTCGTAGAAAATGAGCAATCTACAGATAAGGTGATTGATCTGAGGGTTTGTACAGCTGAACTAGCTAAAATGTTGCAAAATGTTGTTTTAGCATACACAGTAAAAAATTGCTTTGCAAAAACTGGCTTTATGGAATCATCTCAACTTGAGCTCTCCTGTGGTACAGTGGTCTAAGAGATGGCTTTTGATCATTCGTCCGAGATGGGTCCGGGTTTGAATCCCGGTAAGGCATGGATATTGTGTACTTGTCATACGGCACTGACTCTCTCCCTTCCCTGAAACCAGTGGCCCTAAATTAGAGACGGGTGACTGCTTATAGCCCGTTGCGTTGCTCACGGTGGTCGTTAAACCGCCATAAAAAAAAAAATCTCAAATTGAAGAAGAAATGTGTTGCTACAAGTCGAGCAATGTTGGAAGGATATGCAGAAGACAAAAGGAAGGGAAGACATTTTCCTTGGATTATTGGCCACCGTGGTGTAAGGCTATCAAGAGATCTGGGATTCGATTCTCCAGCCGTGACCGAATAACAATTTTTCAGTTGCTGTGTGTTGCTAAAACATGGAAAGAGCGATGTCTTTGTTTATTCACTGATGCCATGTATTTGGAGGATTTTCACTTTCGATCTCTGTCCTTCGAATATAACTGCTATAATTAATACTTAGCCAGTGCCGTTAATTACCACCAGATGGAGACGTCTCAGTAGCTGAGCCTATCTTACAGATTTATGATGTCAGAAGGTGACAGAAAAACACATAGCGCCGTGGATTGTTGGCCACCGTGGTGTAAGGCTTACACGCTCTGCGAGATATAGAGAGATCTGGGATTTGATTCCCCAGTGGTGACCGAATAACATTTTTTCTGTGGAAAGAGCGATGTCTTTGTTTTTTCCTTGATGAGTTTCTTAATATCGACGAAGACGTAATTGTTACATAATAACCGACGGATGACGACATAGTAAAACCACTTCAGAAAGAACACACTGACCTTGAAGAGAACGACACAGAACCACTTAAGCCTTCTGAAAAAGAATTGTTTGATACAATACATTGTTGTCTTCAAATTGCCGAAAAAGTTCGTCTAATGATGTATTTCACGGACTTAAATAAGTGTGAACACTACGTATGATGAATCATCATCAAAATTTGTTGGGCAACAAGACGGTAGAAAGTTTTCTACACAAATGTAAATGCATATATTTTTTCAAGGTATGTTCAACACTTTTTTTCTTGTGAATTCTTGTTTTTAATTTTCTATATGAACATAGTTTGTACATAATGTGTGTGTAATTCATATTCACTTAAGTTATTTATAACAGTGCATTGATTAGGAAATGCGTTTCTAAATACGAGGGTGAATCAAAAAGTAAGGTCAGTGCTGTCGTTACATGGGCAAGCAGAGCTGCAGCAGATTGTTATTTGGGTAGGGGAGGGCACGTGGCGGATGCAATCCCTAATTCTCTAACCGCAGTTACCCAGCACCTCTAAGGGCGTAAACATGACCGTTCATTTGCCGGAATGCTCCATCGTCGAGCATCGAAGTGTGGTGAGATTTTCATGGGCTGAAAGTGTGCAACCCGCTGAAATTCATCGTAGGATGCTTGTACAATATGGGGAAGACAAGTGTATTAGCTAGAGGCATGTGTACAAGTGGATAGAAAAGTTCCAAGCCGGTAGAACAAATGTGTTTGATGAAGCTCGCTCGGGCCGTCCGTCGACTTCTCAAACAAAGGACCATGTGGATCGCATCGATGCGCTCATTAAAGAAGATCGCCGGGTTACTCTGAGATCACCCAAAAGGTAAACATTGGCTATGTTTCCGCATTCTCAATAAAGCATGACAATCTCGGATATCATAAAGTGTGTGCCAGATGGGTGTCACGGCAGTTGTCCGATGCGCACAAGCAGCAGTGCCTGGAAATTTCCAGAAATATTTTTTGCTGCGGTATGAGTCAGATCCCAGTATTCTGGAGAGGACTGTCACTGGGGACGAAACATGGGCCCATCATTACGATCCCGAAAGCAAAAGTCAAAGCATGGAGCTGGAAACATCCGAGCTCCCCATACAAAAAGATGCTCAAAGTTGTCCCTTCGGCACGAAAATAAAAGCTCTCTTTTTTTGACATGAAAGAACTCATCGTTGAACACTATCAAGAAGAGGGTGACTCAACAGTCGTTCATATTGTGACTTGCCGAAAGACAAATTGAAACCAGCAATTCGCACAAAACTACGGGGAATGTTGTCCAAAAAAGTGCTGTTGCTGCACTACAACACTAGTCCACATACGGCATTGGCAACAGAACAATTTCGAGTTGAAGTTTGAGGTGTTGCCACATTCTGCTTAAAGCCCCAATCTGGGGCCGTGAGACTTTCATGTCTTCGAGCTTCTGAAAGAAGCTTTGCGAGGCTACCGTTTTGAAAATGATGTACAGGTAAAGGAAACAGTGAATTCGTGGCTGCAGTAACAACCCAAAACATTCTCTGCAGGAATCCAGAGCCTTGTAGATATATATAAAATATGTGTTGAACGACAGGGGTAGTATAGATTTTATTAATGATGGTTATGTATTCATCTTCAGTACCGCAGGATTTCAAAGACATCGATACTACTGATGATTTCACAGAATCAATAGCCTTTTCATAATCAGTAAAAGCCAGGATTTCATATTCATTCTTCCTTTCAATTAGTTCTTTCAATACGTAGGCCTATATATGATTAATAGTGCAACTGTTACTCCTAAATGCAGCTTGCTCTTTTAGTTAATTCAAGTCAAATTTTCCTTCAAGTGATGCGACAGTGCCTTCCTAAAAATGAAGTGAACAACTGATAGGAGGCTGATGGGTCTGCCCTTCCTGAGGTCATCGAGGTCCATTTTTAATTTTTTATATGTCAGGATCAAAGAAGCATTCTTCCAGTCATCAAGAATATTTCCTTCTTTGAGGCATTTAGTGAAAATTTGGGCGAGTGTAGTTTGTTTCTCCATTGGCTTCATGTCCAATACCCATGGAAATTCCATCCCCTTCTGGAATTCTTCAGTTCTTCCCCGTTCTATGTTCTTAATTGCATGACCAACATAAGCCAGGAGAGACTACTGGGAGAATTTGTGCATGCAGTTAAGAACATGAAACGGAGAAGAGCTCGTGTATATGTACAGTGGTTTATCAAGATAATGGAAACACTTACTGTTTGCGGATAACTTTTTATGTATAAGCTATAGGCCCAGTTCCGATTTTCAGAACAGAAGCAATTCTATTTCAAATAGACTTATTAAGTCATGCACATACGATAATCGAATTTGGGTCCATTCTTCCTGTAAAATATATCCCAACTATGCCAGTGAAGTTGGAGGTGGAAAGTGGGATGGACTTACCTTTCGCTCCAGATATTCCCACAAATGTTCAATTATAATATTGACGTGTGGAATAGATGTTGTACCTCATCTTTATGCTCTGCAAACCACAACTTGACACGTTTCGCACAATTCACGAGTGTATTATCTGCTTGAAACCAGCGGTGACCGTTAGGGAACCATGCCTTCAACAATGGGTGCAAGTGCTCCGCAAGAATGGATTAGTACATTGAAAATGTTACACGACTCTGCAGAACAACCAATGGATCTAAGAAAATGCCATGATATGGCACACAACAGCATCAGGGATCCACCTCCGTGTTTCACAGTGAGAATCAAACAGTCAGGTTGGTACGCTTCTGCAGGATTTTGCCTGACGTACACTCTACCAATAGTAGGAAACAATGTGAAGAATGATTCACCACACCAGATGACACGTTTCCAGTCTTTAGCATCGCAATGTTTATGTGCTTTGCGCCCACCACCTTACACGTTTTGTTGCATTGATGTTGGTAAGTATTATGATGGAAACGGATCATTCCGATTGGTGTTCAACTCTGCTGTTATTCGCAGTGCCGTGGTCTAGTGTTTCTGTCGTACAACATGTGCCAACGTTCGCCTATCTCTGACATCTTCGTATGGGTCCACAGTTTGCACGTTTGGAGGCAACCCCATATCATCTTTGATAGGTATTCATAACCTTCGATACGATTCCTCGTGTTACACTACTATTTCTACCGTTCTAGTTAATAAAACCCCTGCAAGGAGCGCACGAATGATCACGCCTTTTTGGAGGTTTACGTAAATAGAGAATAAGTTAACATAATAAGTTAGAGTATACTACGTAAATAGAGAATAAGTTAACATCGACAAACCATACCTATTTTTCAGAGTCAGCACCCGCTTCATCAGTTTCAGGTTTATGGACCTTTCTCGGAAAAATTTCAAAATGCCAGCAGACCCAGTGACGCACTTAGTGTGTGTGGGTGGGCTCCCCGTAAGGTGTCGCTTGGCTTGTTTGTCATTCGCTACTTATTTTTAAATATATTTGTACATATTTTTAAATACGTATTTTACGAATCATTGGTAACTCATTTTAGAATAGCGGAGATCTTTGTTTATATCTCTCTACCCAATGCTTTCGGTGAAGTTTTCCCTAAGTTATTTTATTTGCATCTTCAATAATTTGGGCCACTTCATAAAGAAATTCCTCTTGCGCCACTGAGCAGATCTTTCATTTTCTAACAAAAATGTGCACCCAACCTGAACAGCTGGACTAAAAACAAATGTTAGAAAATGTTGGGCGCAACTGAAAATATGTTATCACCTGTCAACTGATATCCAGAAGGGAGTATATTTCAAAGCTAGTTTGTTGCCTTGCAGCATCTGCCTGCTAAATTGCAGGCGCCGGACTCAGTTGGAGGCTAAAGGCTTAAAGAAATGCGGCGATTGAGAAATCCCCCCCCCCCCCCACACACACACATCCTCTGTTCCATCCTGTGAAATACGAAACGTGTAAAGCACGCCGAAATCCGATTGTCAGTAAATGTCATAAATGAATTAAAAAGGGTATCTGAATTTTTCGGATGTTTACTGCAGCTAACAAACGTCAAGATCTGGTAAGCTATAATTATACAGTATATGAACGCCTAATTATACCTAGGATGGCAACAACCATTTGGCATTGCAATTACATATATCTTGGATTAAACAGGTAAGTCTGTTGTTGAAATGGCAGCAGCCAGTTCTTACTCGGGAGCTTTTAAATTCACATTAAGCCCAGTGTTTAAACAAATCTCTTGAGTTTTCTCTACCACATACAAGTATTACACATGAAGAAGGCGGGTGAAAACACAAACATCAAGGAAACGCCTACAAATTGTTTCTACCATATGCAAAAACACCATCCAGAACGTCATTGAGTGTGAGAGGCAAGAGATTTCAATATCCTTATTTCTTTTTTTTTTTTTTTTTTTTTTTTTTTATTGGATGTTTAACGACCTCCATGAGCAACTCAATGGGCTATAAGCAGTCGCCTGTCCCTAATTTAAGGCCACTGGTTAATCCTTATTTCGACAGTAGTTGTTTTCGCAGCAAAAGCAAGCACATTCGTCCAGGATCGTTTATCTTCTATGTGAGAAAACACCAAGAATGACCTGTGCTCTGTGCACAACAAGTACTATACTCACCGTTTAATTTGAGTTCGAGTTCTTTTTGTTCAGTTATTTATTTCTCATATGTATTTAATGTGTTTTCTGATCTCTAGTAAGACACATTATAACGAAGTAAATTTCTCCGTCATTTCTGTCCACGCCAGGATTCGAACCCGGATCCCCTCATTCCGGAATAAGTCACTCTACCAATTGAGCTACGCGGACGTTTGTTCTGACTACTATCTGCCTTTATGTCGTGTGCGTCCTGCTGGCAGGTACGTCACATCTCCCCCCCCGAAAGAGGGCCGGGGGCATAGCCCACGGGTCAGCCGTGACCGTAAATCGTTGCAGGATTCATGGTCACGGCTGACCCGTGGGCGTTCTACAGTGGAGGCAGCCATCCACTGTAGAGGGCGTTCTACAGTGGAGGCAGCCATCCACTGTAGAACGTGCACTTGAGAACTCCCAGTCAATCTGGTGTGTGGAATGCAACGTCACACACATATATTTTTCGAAGCGCTGGAGAAGGGATTCTCTGATTTTTTTCTATCTCGCGGTGTGGAAAGAACATCACACCAATGCGGGATTTTGAACGGTCGGGTCATTCGGATAGTTCGAGCGCCATTATAACGAAGTAAATTTCTCCGTCATTTTTGTCCACACCGGGATTCGAACCCGGATCCCCTCTTTCCGGAATAAGTTGCTCTACCAATTGAGCTACGCGGACGTTCATTCTGATTGCTATGTGCCTTTATGTCGTGTGCGTCCTGCTGGCAGGTACGTCACAACATTCGGACTTGGAATTAAAAAAAAAAAGAAAAAAGAACGCACAGAAGGAAGGAGAGAGACCCCTTCTCCGCCGTGGTTATTGCTTTAAAGAAATTTAAAGAATTCTTTAACGATCTTTTTTTAAGGAGAAATACAGAACGTTGAATTAACTTTTCATTTTCAGTATATATGTGCGCAATTAATTTTCAAAATTGTACTTGAAGAGTTTTCCAGAAAGCTGCGAAGCATGGTGACGGTATCCAGGACATCGTAAAAAACAAAACAATAAATTATATGTGAACCACACAGCTTTAGGACGCTCCCTGGGTGGACCCTCTCAGTGAGGGGGACCATGAAATTCCAGAGTGGGTCCGGACCCCCGGGTCCCCTACCTTCTGCCGCCCATGAGCACATCCAATAAAGCCTCATGATGATTTTTAGTTTCAAATCGCAACATTTTAATATAACTAGGGGCTACGCCTCTAGGCTCGTTTCCCGATTTTCAAGTATATCACGTGAAATAAAAACTGGAAAATTCATATAGATTTCAATTTTTATTACATGTCTATCGTCAGAATTGTCGATGTGTTCGATTGTTTCTTTCCGGTGATGACATCTGACGAAATGAAAATATTCTCCCAATTTTTCAATATTTTTTGTGAAAAGAAACAGTTGCTTGCTTACAGTTTTAGTTTCGCTCCTGGAGAACTCCCTGTTGGAATTTTGCGGAACATTTTTTCAATTTCCTTCTATTTTTATTGAAGGACTTTGCTCAGCCGCCATTCCAAAGTTCCCGGGGTTTTTTACTGTCGTTATTTTTTGGAAGGACGGATTTTTGTCGTTTGAACTTATAGCATTTTCTAAATTTACCACTAAGGAAAACAAAAGCGGAACAAAAAGCATTTTCGTAAACCGTTATGCTAAAGCGTTAAACAACTGAGATAGCTTTACCAACAAAACAAATGCATACCAAATTCTCTGCGTTACCATGGCGCAGGTCACGGGACCAGAACGTTCCTCTGTGGTTATCGTGAAGACAACCAAGCCGTTCATTTCTTTCCTTGCGTCTGTAAAAAAAAATGTTTTTTCTCCTGTGAATTGATCGTCTGCTTTAGTGGTTGGTGTTGACTGTGTTGTGTTTTCACTGTTTTGCCTCACTTGAAGTGAGTGTGTGTGCCTCCTGTTACGTTATTTTGTGTTTCTTCTGTGTGACGCAGCTGCAGCACGCAGTGTTGTGTTGTTCGGCTTAGCGGCCATGATGGCTGCTTCCCAAGTACAAATGCAGTTTCCGTCTGCTGATTTTATCTCCGCTGGATTTTCTTTGGCTACATCGACCGCTTGTGAGACAACTATGACCTCTTCAAGTGTGGATTTGTCTACTTCTAATTGTGTTTCTGCTTCTAATGTGCTTCGTCCTAATGTTTCTGCATCGAATGTTCTTCGTCCTAATTTTCATATCCTGGGTGTCGAGTCACGTTCTGCTGCCAAGGATGCTACTCCTCCACGCTCGTATGCTGCGACTGCTCGTCCAAACCAACCTCTTTCAATGCAACCAGAATTTTCTAGAGAAGATAAAGTTCTCAAGATTCGGATTTCTGACGACTCACCAGCAGGTAAAGAACTTTCCTCAGCTTTGTTATTGTGTATTTTCCGTCTCTTCGTGACACCCCACTCCCCCTCTATTTGGAGGCCTTGGTTAAAGTTGTTCCCAAGGAAAGCATCGTTTCAATTATTCGCATTGGAGGGGGTGTTGTCGTTCATTTTGTTCACCAAAAAGCCACCGACACCGTTCTTGCTACAGGCATTGATATTGGCTCCTTTCACTTGTAACCTGTCGCTTCTGCACAGCGACCGGTCACAGTGACATTATCTCCTGTGCCTACTGCTATTCCTGACAACTTACTTATTGCTGCACTCGGCACTCTTGGTCGAGTAGTGGGAGAGACTAAATTTCTCCCAGCTGCTGCCAGAGACTCTCCATTCAAATTTGTGCAAGGAGGACGTCGCCAATATCGTGTTATTTTCCCCACTGACCAAGCCATTTCTAACCGCCCCACATCTCTGCAACTTGTTACGGACACACGAACATACGTTTTCAACTTATTTGCTGGTGTCCAGTGTTTCCGGTGTAGAGCTGAAGGACACCTGGCTTATGAGTGCCCTCAGCGCACACTTGCACAATGTGCTGTCCCTTCGTTGAAGGTTCCTGACACACCTCCATCATACACTTCCTCCTCCCTTACTACTGAACAAACTGTTTCCCCAATGTCAACCACGTCACTATCTCTGCTACTTGCTCCTTCAATGACTGCAGATATTTCGTTGTCTTCACCTGTTTCAGTTCCGCCACTGCCATTCAACTCCGAGCAGCAGCTGTCTTTCAAAACTCCTACGCAGTTATTGCCAAGCACTAAACAGCTATTACCATACAACTCCGAGCAGGCGCTTTCTTTCAAAACAACTACGCAGTTATTGCCAAACACTGAACTGCCATTTCCATTCAACTCCGAGCAGCCGCTTTCTTCCGAAACTACTGCGTCATCAACCTAGGCGTTTTCTGGGAGACGCGGGTTCGAGTCCCGCTCCAGGACGATGAAAATTTTCAAGTTTTCAAATATTATCTGACTTACCATCCTTGTCACATTTACGCCAAAAATCGGATTGTCATCTTCAAAATTTGTATTATATGGCGTAATCCCGTATATCTTTCATGAAAATTGCCTCCCGTTTCACAGCCTGTTTCGCAGGTGCAAACACCTGCTTCTGAACTGTTCAAATCTGCTCTCATTGTTGACATGTCATTTCCACCTCTTCCTACTTCGGTGGGCTCCTCTGGACCCAAAACTGCCGGGAAACGCCCAAATTCTGCCGAGTCTTCTCCTCGGCCTTCGCGTCGCACTAGGCGTTTTCGGACCAAATCTTCTGCCACTTCCTCTGGAACCTCACCTGGCGTAGAAAATTTTTCTTCTCAACTTCGTACAACAAACAGATTCGCTTGCCTCCCTACTGATGAGGATATGGATGTTGCTGCTAATTTAAGTGAATCAGCATCGATTGCTTCGGATGTTGTTGGAGATGATTCTTCTCTTCCCACCATTCCCAAACTTTCAGCTCTGTTCAAAACTGTTCTGTTCCAATGCAACCGCTCACATTTACTGAACTTCTTGAACTAATTCAACGCCCTAGGATTGACAAATTTCTAACAATCCCGTGTATTCAATCTAAGTTAAATTGGTTACCTGAAATGCTTCAACAACTGCAATTGCTTGATGAATTTTTGATTAACGTTTCCGTTCCTCCTGAAGATGCCCAGCTTCAGCATCGTCTGTGGTACATGCTGAAGTTGCTCACAGCTGAACTCGAAAACAATCAACAGCCTGTTCATGATTTCCCAACTGACTGAGTTTTTTTTTTCTTCTGAATAAACGTTTTGTTTTGAAATTGTTTACCTTTGAACTTGTACTGCTTTACGGTCTGTTTTTGTTTAGTTTTCGGCGAACTCTTAGACACAGTTTAATACTATTGTTATCAACGGACTCATAGACTTTTTTTTTACTACTGTTCAACTGGGCAGCCTGTGAGCGCCCTCTTTTCACACCCTTTACACTGTTGTTATTGTTTTTTTTAAATGCTTGCGTATACCTTGTTCTCTCCCACATCTTGTTACTGTTTTGTATTCTGTACTTGTTCATATTTTGCTGAGGCGTTTTTTATACCTAACATTTTGAGCAATAAATACCTTATGAAGACAAGCCGTTCGTTTCTTTCCTTTGCGTCTTTAAAAAATGCTGAAAAAACAGAAAAGAACTTTTTCTTAAATTGTTTTTTTGTAAAAAAAGGGATGATAGTTGTAAGTTTATGCTGCAATGCGTTATGATTTACAATTTGCCATATATCCGTTTTTTTCAATGGATCCCATCGCGAAGTAGATAATTTTGTGAAATTTAAGAATTTAATTTCTCGTTAACTAAATCAAAATTCAAAAAAAGGGCGACGAGGTGCTAAAATTTGTCATGGCACTACATGCCTACAAAGTTTCGTGGTCCTGTTGCTGTGTCCGGAACGCGACCTGATAGCAGTTTTTTGTTTACCTTAATTTTGAAATACAATAGCTCTTGAAGTATCGCCAAAATCGAAAAAACGGTTTATTTCATCGTGTTCTCCAAACAATTCTCTACAAACGATGTAAATTTCATATTTTTGTGTTCAATACGTTTTGCGCTGTGAGCTAGGACAGCAAGAGTGTCGCCAAAATTTTAAAACAGCGGCGGCAGTGACTTTTTTTTTGGAATAGCGAGATTACAATTACTGCTGGTTGCATTGCCCACATGCATGCATGTACATAAGGGGTGGTGTAACGGATAGCATGCTAGAACGGAAATAGATAGAAGCGGGTTCGATTCCCGCTCCAGATTGATGTAATTTTCAAGTTTTCTTAGGAGATCTTACATGGATACTAGTAAACCACAGGTAATTCAGTACACGATTCTGATTATTTTGAATAATCTAACTTTAAAATATTTTACATATACTGAATTCATGAAGATAAATAGCTTTCTGTCTTTCCAAATTTTAGTCAAATTTAAGAGTGAAGTCGGCTAGAACGCCAATGAGATATGCAGGATCTGTCGTGTAATCCTAGGCTTTACATATTGGTGGAAAAATCTAGTGTGTAAATATGACATCACAGTAGCTGTTAAATCAACCCCTTTATCAGATGTAATATTTAAGTGCAAAGACAGATACTGCAAAGAAGAAAACGCGGGTGTGCGCTTAATACCATTAATATAACCTGACAGTACTGAGAAGTTATATGTCGGGATGACAAAGCGATCCTCGGCCACTAGATGTAAAGAACACATAAAAAGTGTCAACCAGGATATCCATAATATGGCACTTGCCAAGGATGGCCGCTCCTACACTGCTGGCAACCCAAAATGCAACACCAAGAAAGACACGAGATAGTAGAGCCAGATTTACTGGACACATAACAACAGATACAAAGATGAAACGATTGAACTTACTGGCCAG
Organism: Macrothele yani; assembly: GCA_039090855.1. Lineage (NCBI taxonomy): Eukaryota > Metazoa > Arthropoda > Arachnida > Araneae > Macrothelidae > Macrothele > Macrothele yani. The sequence continues at coordinate 122,758,175 of CM077010.1, read as the reverse complement.
TGCGACTTGCGGAACACGCAGACATCAATAGTTCGTGTGGCCTCCATGGCTGGCAATAACGGCCGCTACACGCTGCGGCATCGAACGAAAGAGTTTTTTGATGTGGGCTTGGGGTATGTCGGTCCAGGCTGCTTCCACACGTTGCCACAGTTCATCAGGCGTAGCCGCGGGTGGTGCTTGCCAGGCCATTCGGTTGCCAATCAGCGACCAGACGTGTTTGATGGGCGACATATCGGGAGAACAGGCGGGCCACGACAGCAATGACACCTGGTAGACCTTGAAGAATTGTTGCACGATGCGTGCCAAGTGCGGGCGCGCATTGTCCTGTTGAAACGTGGCCGCTGGCAGGTCCTGCAGGTAAGGGAGGACTACATTCTCCGAAACGTCGGAGATGTTGCGGTGGCTATTGAGTGTACCGGCGATGCAAACCAGAGGGGTGCGGGTGTCATATCCAATTGCGCCTCAAACCATAACGCCAGGCGACGGACCGGTATGGTGATGCATAACGCAGGCGTCATACAGTCTCTCGCAGCGGTGCCGTGGTGTTGCAGGCTGAAACGGGATTCGTCGGAGAAGACAATGTCGTGCCATTCCGTAGTCCAGGTGCGGCGTTCAACGGCCCACCGCCTCCGCACTCGCCGGTGGTGTAACGTCAATGGTAATCGGAGCAATGGGCGCCGTGCGACAAGTTCCTGTTCCTGCAGACGACGTCGAACCGTACGTGCTGACACAGGTTGTTGCGCAACACACCCTAATTCCTGCGCTAATGTTCGTGATGTGGCGGTGCGAGCCGTCAATGCCATCAACACAATATGCCGGTCCTCTCGATCGGTGGTGTGCCGTGGCTGCGGCAATCGCTCACGTCGGTCCGTCCGTTCCTTCTGCACCCACCGAATCCATACTCGCCTCACTGTGGCTGGATGTCGTCCCATATGGGCGCCGATGTCTCGGTACGATAAACCGCTGCCGCGATAAGTCACTGTTCGTCCTCTGTAGAACTCCGAAACGTGCTGGAATGACTGCCGTATTCTGCGACGAGGCATCAGGAAGCTTCCCACGCACAGGTCTGGCAACACAACACACTTCCACTAATTACACCCCGCCTTCTGTGCACCTTTCTTATAGTGCTCCTCGGTGGCGTGCCGGGAGCACATGATTTGCATATGCCCTGCAATGCTAATCGTTTACATGTCTTCTCGCGGGCGACGCATGTTGCGAATTTCAGGCCAATCGGATGCTTCCTTCTTGGTGTTGCAGTTTGGGTGGCCAGCAGTGTATATGGAATAGGATTAGAAGAGTTGCCCCTAATACGAATTCTAAAGAGACGTCTATCAGAAGACGATTGTAATCCTTTCCAGCATGTCGCATGCAATCGTGCGACATGCAGTGACGCTGGCATATAATGATGCGAACGTATCATTTCGGGTTGATTTGTAGTCCTCTCCAGCAAGCCGGCATGAAATGATGCTTGTTGGTGATGTGAAGTTTCGGTATGCATTATTAACGGATGGAAACATGGCAGTACAGCGTATAGTACGTGAAAAATAACACGTGATACTCCTGTTGCTGCCTTCCACGCCGTTTTCAAAAAATCTTTGTCTCAGTGTTCTAAGCGCTGGCTTGTGACCATTCGTCCCAGAAGGGTCCGGATTCGAATACCGGTGAGGCATGGTTCTTGTGTTTGTCTTACGGCACTGGCTCTATCCCTTCACTGGAACTAGTGACCCTAAATTAGGGACGGGCGACTGCTTATACCCCATTGAGTTGCTCACGGTGGCCGTTAAACCTTCAAGCAAAAAAAAACATTTCTTTCGTACACGTTATAATTATTGGCATTTTATGCATATCCTTGGCCTCTTGCCGCCTCGGTTACGCATTGGTCTAAGTGCTAGCTTCTGACCATTCGTCCGTGAAGGGTCTGGGTTCGAATCCCGGTGAGGCATGGATGTTAAGTTGAGTTTGTCTTACGGCACTGGCTCTCTCTCTCTCTCTCTGGAACCAGTGGTTCTACTTAGGGACGGGCGACTGCCCATTAAGGTTGTCATTAAACCTTCAATAAAAAAAATTGACCTTGAGAATACCGTCCTGGTTCGATCCCGGTGAGGCATGGATGCTGTGTTTGTCTTACGGCGCGTAGGCCCTCACCCTTCCCTGGAACCAGTGGTCCTAAATTAGGGACGGACGACTGCTTATAGGCCACTGAGTTGCTCTCGGTGGTAGTTAAACCTAGAATTAAAAAAAAAAAACAAAAAAAAAAGAAAGACTGGGCAATTTGTGGATTCCATATTAGACCACTAAATAAACGGATTTACACTATGCTATAAGCTATTTTTTTATTGGAGATTTAACGACTACCGTGAGCAACTCAGTGGGCTATAAGCAGTCACCTGTCCCTAATTTAGGGCCACTGGTTCCAGGTAAGGGTGTGATCCAGTACCGTAAGACAAACACAACATCGGATATGCCTTACCAGGATTCCAACCCTGACCCATCTCGGGCGAATGACCACTGCCCCCCCCCCCCCCCTGGAGCGGCAAGCGATTTTGAAATTACGCAGTTAAATGTTCTCTTAAATGTTATTTAATGAGTCAGACGGTCAGTTTATTAGGAAAGCCCATCATGGAGGGAAGAGTGTAAATCTTCGGGTGATCCGAAATAAACATCGTTTATAATTATGCCTTACGTCATTTACAGTATTTCTTTAGGGGGTGCGGAAACGACCACAGGGAACAACTCAATGGGCTATAAACAGTCGCCCCTCCCTAAATTAAGGCCACTGTGGTTCCAAGGAAGGGAGAGAGCCAGTGCCGTAAGGAAAATACAACACCCAAGCCTCGCCGAGATTCAAACCTGTACTCAAACAAGCACTTAGACCAATGCGCTACCGAAGCGACTACAGCTTCTTTTCCTTTTCGTTCTGGAGAATCTTCTAGAAATGCGGACATCGTGTGAGAAAGTGAGATGAGTTTTCAATAAGCACCCTGCGACTTTTCGGTTAAAGGTCATAAGAATTTCGATAAAACTAGACGAGAACGACCACATTTTTCCACCCTCTTTTCAAGAATTTTCCCCCAAGGAACTACCGAAGGCTGAATCGTGTTTGCCCGAAAACTTTCCTCGTATGAAGATTTTGCGTGTGTCACTGACTACATTGTTCTAAAGGAATTTATTTGCAAGGCTTGGGGCCGCCCCGGTGGCGCAGTGGTCTAAACGATGACTTCTGATCATTCGTCCGACATGGGTCCGGGTTCGAATCCCGCGGTAAGGCATGGATGTTGTGTTTATGTTACGACACTGGCTCTCTCCATTCGCTGCAACCATTGGCCCTAAATTAGGAACGGGCGGCTGCTTACAGCCCACAGAGTTGCTCACCGTGGTAATTAAACCCCCAATAAAAAAAAAAACCTGAGTGTTTTAAATTATAGATATTAAAGAAGAGGAGCCCCCCCCCCCCGGTGGCGCAGTGGTCTAAGCGATGGCCTCTGATCATTCGTCCAAAAGGGGTCCGGGTTCGAATCCCGGTGAGGCATGGATGTTGTGTTTGTCTTACGACACTGGCTCTTTCCCTTCCCTGGAACCAGTGACCCAAAATTAGGGACTGGCGTCTGCTTATAGTCCATTGAGTTGCTCACGGTGGTCGTTAAACCTCCAATCAAAAAAAAAAAAAAAGAAAGAAAAGAAAAGGAAGGTAGCTTGTTTTAAATTAAATTGAAGGAAATGGCTATTTAGCTGATTTTTGAGTATTGTTCTGGACGCATCATTCAGATGGAAAAGAGACTGTCTACACTATGTATAACCAGCATCCCTGAAGGTTTTAAATAAAAAAAAAAGTACTCCCTGATTCGATTCGTTTCCTTTCAAGGCATGTTCAAACTTCTGTGTTGCTAGGCAAAGATGAACAGGAAAAACCACTTAAGTGATCACGATTCGGGAAATGGCATGACAGTTACTCTTCCTGTGAATACGACAGACTAGGTGGCGAGCCGTCTGCGTTGTCAAGTTCACAGGACGAGGTGAGCAAACGTTTTCCACGTGCTATCCATTCATCTGACATTGAATTCAAATGAACACCTGGTACGTATTTCTGATCGTTCATTGATCGGTCTCTTGGCATTTCACAACATATTGCAAAAATGCTCAATAGCAGTAACACCACATAGCAACACGCTCGCACAAAACTTCGCGTGCGATATCCCAGATGTGTAACTATAACCGCTTTTTCATGATCTCAAAAACTAGTCTTTTTTTTTTTTTTTTTAGATTGGAGATTTAACGACCACCCTGAGCAACTCAATGGGCTATAAGCAGTCGCCCGTCCGTAATTTAGGGTCACTGGTTCCAGGGAAGGGAGAGAGCATCCATGCCTCACAGGGATTCGAACCCGGACCCCGTTCGGACGAATGATCAGAGGCCATCGCTTAGACCACTGCGCCACCGGGGCGGCGACTACAGTCTTGTGACGATAAATATTAAGATAATACAAAGTAGTTTGTCACAAATATTTATTTTTTTCAAGTCGATCATGGTTTCTACGTTGCATTATCTTAATATATATATTACCGCTTTTGTTGATTTAACTTTACCTCTTTCGATATGTGCCAAAATTTTAAATGTTCACTTATCACGGAAACATTCGGTGAACGTATAGTTTCGTGCTGAAATGATTCACATATTATGTACCGTGTGGCAATCAAGTAAACGTTGCCGACCCAATGGCCGAGTGGTCTGAAGCGTTGGCTTCTGATCATCCGATGTAGATTCGGATGAGACATGGATGCTGTGCTTGTCGGATGGCACTGGCTCTGTTCCTTCCCTGAAAATAGTGACATTTTTTTTTTTTTTTATTGGAGGTTTAACGACCACCGTGAGCAACTCAATGGGCTATAAGCAGTCACCCGTCCCTAATTTAGGGTCACTGGTTCCAGGGAAGGGAGAGAGCCAGTGCCGTAAGACAAACACAACATCCATGCCTGACCGGGATTCGAACCCGGACCCCTTACGGACGAATGATCAGAGGCCAGCGCCTTAGACCACTGCGCCACCGGGGCGGCGCCAGTGACATTAAATTAGGTACGGGATCCCGCTTATAGCCCACAGAGTTGCTCATAATGGCTTTTTTTTTTAATTTGAGGTTTAACGACCACCGTTAGCAACTCAGTGGACTATAAGCAGTCGCCCGTCTCTATTTTAGGGTCACTGGTTCCAGGGAAGGGAGAGGGCCTGCAAGACAAACACAATATCCATTTCTCACCGGGATTTGAACCCGAACCCATCTCGGACGAATGATCAGAAGCTATCGCTTTGACCGGTGAGGCTTTATCGTGTTTGCATATTATTATAAACGTTTTTTTTATACCGATGGTTCAGAGCATAAGCTTCAGACTTTACGTATTGTTGGTACTGGGCTCGACTCACTGTCAGACACGGACACTACAAGAGCCCATTTAAGAGGGGGTCTGCAGCCCCGGGGCCAGCATTTTCAAGGGGCCTCCGAATTATGCAGGGTGTTTTAAAGAATTGACAAAGTTCTACAGTTTTTTTTTGTTTGTTTTTTGTAAATAGCACAGCAAAAACTAAACTGGCGTGCAAAAATTAAGGACAAGGCGGTTTTTCCAATGTAACGTCGTGCAGAAGTGCTCCACATTGGCTCAAAGCATACCATAAGATCCCCAAGATGTAAGAATATGGGACAAGTGAGCAAAACCGTCCGAACAAGGAATCCAAATGATACAAGCCGCCCCGGTGGCGCAGTGGTCTAAGCGATAGCCTCTGATCATTCGTCCGAAAGGGTTCGGGTTCGAATCCCGGTGAGACATGGATGTTGTGTTTGTCTTAAGGCGCTGGCTCTCTCCCTTCCCTGGAACCAGTGACCCTAAATTAAGGACGAGCGACTTCTTATAGCCCATTGAGTTACTCAGGGTGGTCGTTAAACCTCCAATCGAAAAAAGAAAGGATACAAAGGCACTTTATTGAAAAGGTAGCTTCGAGCACAACTGGACTGAAGACAGAAACGTCCATGTGACAGGCGGCTGCCAAGAAAAATCCAGTCTTTAGTAGGGGATGTGATCACAACTGACTGCGTTGCAGGATTTACATCGTCTGTCCATGCTGAGGACGAGGTTGTCAAGGAGCTGTTGAGGCATCGCGGCCCCTTCCTCTTGTAGCGCCAATCGCAGCTGCAAAATCGTTGCTGGCGGCTGGTGACGTGCTGCCAAGCGTCTCCCGAGAAGGTCCCACGCGTGTTCAATTGGATTTAAGTCAGGGGACCTTGCGGGCCAATCCATGCGTTAAATATCTTCACTCTCAAACAGCTCTGCGACAGCCACTGTACGATGAGGTGTAACGTTGTCGTCCATAAAGAGGAACTCAGGACCCACAGCACCTCTAAACAGACGCACGTGAGGCAGAAGAACCTCAGTAAAATAGCGGACACCAGTGACTGAACCTCCTTGGAAGATGTGGAGGTCAGTACGGCTACCAAGCATGAAACCGCCACAAACGAGAACTCCGTCACCTCCAAACCGGTCCCTTTCGATGATGTTGGAAGTGTGATTGCGTGTTCCTGCTCTCTCCAGATGTGTATACGTCCAGAATCGCTCGTCAGACTAAATCGGCTCTCATCCGTAAAGAGAACTCGACCTTATTGCTAATGTGTCCAGTTCTTGCGTTTCTGGCACCACAGAAACCGCCGTCTCCGATGAGCAGGCGTTAATGGCACACGCCATACTGGTCGTTGTGCAAATTGACCACCTTTGTGCATCCTCCTGGCCACGGTAAAACGCGATAACGGACTCCATTTGTCTGTTGCATGTGCTTTGCGATTTCTCCCGCTGTCTGCCGTCTGTCTCTTCTCGCCTGTAGGAAAATATACTGGTGTTTCGCTGCCGTGGTTGCTCGTGGACGATCACTGCTAAACTTTCGGACAGCTGTTCCTGTCGTTTGAAATGCTGTCCAAGCTCGTGAAACGATGCTGTGAGCGATCCCGAACTCCTCGGCCACACTAGTCACACTTCAACCTTCTTTAAACTTCTCAATGACTCGACCTCGGGTAAAGTCATCCAGATGTCGTCTACTGGATTGCTTGTTGGTGATATCACACGGTGGCAGCAACTCAACGTCGTATAAACCCCTCAGTTAGTGAACTGTGTTACAGCACAAGGCTGTACACTGTTCCGATGAAACCCATATTATGGGTCAGCCAAGGCACTATCATCATCGAGGTGCAACACACACACACAAACACCCTCACATACACACACTAAAAAGAAAAGAAAGGAAAAGAAACTATTTACCTTACTTACCAAACACGGAAGACGAAACACATGCAATAACACTTCCAGGGAAGAAGCATTCCTTAAAACAGGGTGAAAGTGCTTGGAGAAAAAGTGGACCCACATCCAAGCACCTCCAACTACAAAAAAAGCACGAAAAGTCATTTGCCACACCCCTCCCCTCCCGAGAGGCATGACAAAGACGCAGGAAGTGGTCTGAACTGTCGTCCGAGAGGCACAACATCTGCCACAAGCAACAGACAGAACAAAAGCGCGGGCCAAGCATAGACAAAAGCAGACAAAGACAATATATACACAGTAGAAAAGCATGTAAATACAATTCATGATGCAAACACAGGATCAAGACAAGCAAACAGGAAACATGGTAAAAAGAGCAGCGGTCGTCAGGCATGCAACATGCTCGAACAGAAAACACACGCAGAACCGAAAGCAAAGCGCATTATTGCATAGGGAAACCAGCCGAGACCAACAAAGACATCGGACGCGAAAAACATCTTCCGGCCAGTGGTGAAAATCGGAAATCACCCTCTCACGCAATCGGATCTTAACAAAGAGAGCGACCACATCAGGCCTATGCGTATAAAGCCTAACGTGGTCAGACAGAGCAGCATCATGTAACACAGTACACACAGTAGCAAGGATCACCTTTAAACCATAAGCACGCTGACCGGAGACAGGTAGCGGGTGCTTAAATACAATAATTTTAAAATTACACATATTAACATAAATCCATCTAGACAAAAGTTGCCAAACTATTCGAACAAAATGACATTCCACAAATCGGTGGAATAAAGCCTCCGGCTGTCTGCAGTGGGGACAGCCTGGAGAGTCGGCGACTCCCCAACGAAAAAGAGAATCACGGGTGAAAATCACCTCATGGGCCAAGCGCCACTGCAGGTCCCGCACACGACCTTCCACACCCGCAAACTCAACATTGGCCCATGCGACCCTCCCGTTCATCCCCAAGGCGGGAAACCTACGCTGAATGCGAGGAGCAAAGGATGGCAAGAATACATTATAGAGGGCATCGGGTTATGCCAAGAGCAACACCTGATGTTCTGGCTAGTTGACAATCTAGCCTCACAAATGGTAGTGCCATGTGTTCCACCGGGCCTCGGAGCTCTAGGACCCTGTACGTCGGGGGTTATAGGGTACCGCAAAAAACAATTTTGGAAACCAAGAGACTGTTAGTCAATTTAGCCCTATTAAAAAAAGAAATTTGGCCACCCTCCCACCAAGCACATTCCGACGTGAGCTTCTGTTTAACAGAGCGCCACGTCTCGCGGTAAACCCCTTTTTATCAAAGTATGCACCAAGGATCCTTATGGGATCATCGGTTGAGCCTACAAACGGCAAAACGTCGGGTGACCAATCCCCAAAACACAAGGCTTTAGTTTTATCCACATTCAATGCAGCGCCTGCACTGTCCGCATAAACATCATAAACATGAAACAAATTTCTCAAGGAAACCTCATCCCGAAGGAAGAGAACAACGTCATCTGCATAACCAAGGTATTTGAGCTCAGCTGTTGTAGAGCTCGAACCCGGAACAGGGATGACAGAGATATTCGGCGCAGATTGAATCTTCTTAAGGAGAGTTTCAATGCTCAGTACGAACAGTGCAGCAGACAAGGGGCAGCCCTGGCTGACCCCTCTCCGGACAGGAAAGCAGTCCGTAGGCTGACCGTTGACTCGGATAAAACTAAAGATATTAGTATACAAGACCTTCACCATGTGAACAAAATCTGGGCTAAAGTTGCATGCCTCCAGCTGGGTTACAAGGTTCTTGTGAGAGACCCTGTCAAAGGCTTTGCTCTGATCCAAAGAAAGGATGCAGCACTTCAACCTCTTGCAGTCGAGGTAGTGAATACCGTCCCGCACGAGGACTAAATTTTGAAAAATTCTCCTCCCCTGGATTCCAGAAACCTGGCGCACGCCTACTAGTCCAAAAATAACCCTAATCAGTCGGTTAGCTAAAATCTTATAATCGTAATTGAGAAGAGTGATGATAAGATTTTGGACTTTAGCCAAAATCTTATAATCGTAATTGAGAAGAATGATGGGTCTCCACTCTCCCAAATGACGACCAGGACCATCATGTCGCTTGTTAACCAAAACGATCTAACCAAGCCGCATCGTCGTGGTTAACTGCCCAGTTGATAGAACATGATTAAAAACATCACATAGAGGTTCAGCAAGCAAATCAACAAAACGTTAATAAAATTCGACACGGATGCCATCAGTACCCGGACTGCGACCATTACGCAAGCCGGCAATGGCTTGCCTCACCTCAGAAATACGGACAGGGCCCGATATAAGCACAGAAGCCGCGGCGTCGAGTTGGGTCACGTCAACGACCCAAGAGTCGACGGACGACTGCTGCACTTCATCAGATGCAAACAGGTCTCTGAAATGCGAGAAAACCAAATTGTGAATTTCTGGTTGAGAGGTCACGAAGCGTGACTCATGCTGTAAGCCAGGAATTACCTGGGAAATAATTTTGTTTCTGCGAGATTTCGCAAAAAACTTGCAAGTGAAATCACGTTTTCCAAATTTTGTGAAATAGAGTCATGTGTGCGTCTTTGGCCAGTTTTACAATATAAATCTGTCAACTGAGTTTGAAGTTCAGCAATCATACCAGCATTCCGCGCTCCCATTTGCTACCCGGCTTTGCATGCACGCAACATACAGACAAGGCGAATTCGTTCCAAAAGCCCCTGACGAGCCGAAAATTTCCCCTGAAGTTGTAGATAAGACTTCACTTTAAGTTTAACCCCCTCCCACCACTCACCAGTGTGATGAGTCTCAGACTGAATTTCGCCCCGAAGCAACCTCTCAAGGCCCTGAAGGATGTCATCTTCTTCGAGAAGATCCAGATTCATCTTCCACGGGCCCTGAGTTCGTGTCCGGGCCCCTGTTAGAACGATCTCACCAGAAACGGCACGATGGTCACTTACACGGAGAAACACAGAATTAACATCACAATGAACAAAAGGCACAAGGTCACAATACCCAGGGCCCCCCACAAGAATCCTGTCCAAGCGGGTCCGAACCGAGCCATCCGTCCAAGTCCAGTCGAAGACCCTAGGGTGAGTAGAACACCAAGCGTCCACCAGCCCTGCCCCCGACATGAACACGGAGAAGACAGCCCGGGACGAGTCCCTCCGCCAGGTATCCCCCTGTTTATCAAGAGGCTCCGTTACAAGATTATAGTCACCCCCCAAAATGAGGAAGTCTTTACCATCCCCCAAAAATAAAGGAAGACTACTGAGGAATCTACCCCGTTGGACGGATTCCGATGGCGCATAGACTGAAATAACGCGAATTTTAAACTCAGCGAGGGCGAAGCTGACAGCAGCCACTCGACCCTCGTCATCATATTGAAATTTCAGTTGTCGACCCTTGAAGTTAGGGTTGACAATAATTCCGACGCCATTGTGACTTGTCGGAGAAAGACTAAACCAGCACGGGGCATTAGTGTAATGACGAAAATCCGAAACATGCCTAAAACTCTGAAAATATGTTTCCTGGACACACAGGATATCAATATCCTGGGTCATAATCCAGCCGATGAGCCAACGCCTTACTGACCGGGACCGAAGTCCCTGAATATTTAATGTTGACACTTTAAGGTTGAAGGTTAAGCAGATAAGTGAAATACAAAAAAATACACAAAACAAAGGCCAGTAAGGAGGGTAGATTCAAATTAGCCCAGCCGTTTTAGAAACGTGGACCGGCACTTAGAACTGACGATGCCAACTTCCAGAGGTGGAACGGTTGTGATTCCGGCTGCGGTTCCGTCTGCGGCTTCTTGGGTGAAGTTCCCCTTCCTCCAGTTGGACGGGGGATCTTTCCCGACGGCCAGGATGAACCCTAGCCAAACGGCTACCGTGAGTCCGGCCCTCCGATGATGGAGAGGCCTGTCGTTGTTGGCGGAAGGATTGGTCAGCAGGACGAGAGTCACTTGTAGGAGTAACATTGTGGATGGTAACAGGAACACGTCCCGGCGGTCCGCTGGAATGGACGACAGGTACAACCTTGTCCCCGGAGGTAGAAGGGAGAGAGACAGTTACGACAGGAGAGGTGAAAGCAACATCATCAACGGAATCTATGAAAATGTTGTCATCATCCGAAATAACCTCGGTAAATGCACAGTAGAAACAAATCCGACTTGGGCGTCAGGAGAAGCAGGTCAATGAGGATCAGAGACCTCGGTACATACGTCGGCGTCCATGGGAGGCTCAGACTTAATAACAACAGCCTCTTGAACGGCAAGAGTCAGTGGTGTGACCTCTGTAGATGGCATATCAAGAACCTCTAGATCTTGCACTGGTGAGACAGCAGGAGAAGCTCCAGGATCGACGCGGCCGTCTGCAACCAAGGTCTCTTGAATAACAGAAGTCACGGCATTCTTGGTAGTCGGATCGACAAGTATGATAACCGGTAATTCCATAGAAGCAACATGTTCCGGGTCCATGGTAACAACTGCATGAGGAACACCAGAGTCCACGGGAACAACAATAGTACTGGTGAAGGGCAGCTCTGGAAACTCCTCATTGGAAACAAGGGGAGCTGTTGAAGGCCCGGCTACAACATCTGCAATGGATGACTGGGTGCATCTGGATTTGGTGTGAGAATCCACACCGCACTTGGAGCAGGCTTGCTCGCACGATATCTCTAACTGCCCCACCGTACTACAGTTGGGGCAAGCTCGGAACGGGCACTGAGGAGCAATGTGGCCAGCTTGACCACATCTACGGCATGTGCGTATCATGCCAGCATATGTGACCATGGCCTTCCAACGGCCCACTTGAAGGAAATTGGGTACTGGTTTTGTCATACGCAGGAGAACAATTATCGTGCCTGTATAAACATGTTCCAGACCTTTGAGTGTGTGCCGCTCATTCTGAATGGGGGTGACAATCTCCCCATACCCAGTAAGTGCCGCAGAGATCTTCTCATTAGGGATGTCGATGGGCATGAGTTTGACATAGACGGTACGAATGCAGTCATCTACTGGCGAAATGTGCACCGCAACGTCCTTGTAGGCTGTCAAGGGGTGCTCAAGGTAGTGCAATGCTTGTGCAGCAGTTTGGAAACGCACTGTGAAAAGTCCATTTTTAAGTCGCTGGACTGTGTGCAAATGTTCCGGATAGTCAAGTTTGTCGACCAATTCCTTAAGAATATTAACATTGGGATACTTCCCATTATGAGTGACCTGAATGGTTTCAGGTCGGTTCAGAAAGTTCGCCATTCCGGAGGTACGGAGCCCCGGTTGGTCTGGAACCGGAAAACAAAAATAAAGCTTCGAACTTGAAGTTTAAAGAACAAGGAATAAAAATAACTCACAGTCAAATCCTTGACGACTACAAACTATATGAGAATTACTCAGTGATGAAGCAAGATGCAACTCAACTCCCTGCAGCTAAATTATGATCAAGATTTCGCCCACGCACTTTGCGCTTCACCACTGCACGAGACAGAAAAAACGTATGCACACCGTGCAATAGCTTTCACCAAATTGCTGATCATGTGATCATATGTAGAGGATTTTAGGACGGGATTGTCTGACCCCAGGTCTTGAACAACCCTTAGAAATAGGAAGCTAGGAGATTTGGGCTAGAGTGCCCGATAGGAAAGTGACACGGAAGCGAAGTAGAAAGGGGGAGGAAGATGCCCTTATTTATTACCGGGGGCCAGTACCCGAGGTCAGACGGCTTAACGTGCCCATCCGACGCACGGCGGATATTTAGTGGATCGAGCGTTCGTACCTGCCTGGGATCGAACCTGAGGTCCTTTCCGTGGTACTCACGAACGTTGCCCACTGGGCCACCCGCAGCCCGAATTGCTGAGAGTACACCGCCCGTGTGCTTTATACTCTTCCGACACCCGCCTCCCCTACGTCATGCTGCATATATGCGCATGCCCTACCGAACCGAACCCTAGTCTATCTCCTGAGTAATCTTTCGGTACATTCTGCCTGCTCGTTCCGCTGTTATGCTAATTTCTCCTCTTCGTCCTTAATTTTTGCACAATAGTGTATAAGAAACTGCCTTGTGAAAAATGATTTCTATTTCTTTCTACTTTTTTATGAGGAGTCCGTAAAAAACATATTCGTCCCCAATCCATCTTCGAATCTTTCGAAAGCATTACAGAAGTTGTTTGTACACATCTGTAATTCATGGAAATTTTCATACATTATAAGAATTCGTTTGTATCATGACATTTGGATCATATTATTATACCCACTACTTCGATATAATTTCAACAAGCTGAACCCAACTCCGGGGAAGGGGTTAAAGCAGAACTGAACTGGTATCCATTTTTTAACGATGCATTCTTATATTTTCTTGGGACCACTGATTCGTACATGAATCATGGGATACACACTTCAATACAGCGGGGATATTCTTACCACTCCGTCTCGTCATATTTTGGGAATGTTTTCTCTGTGTATTTTTATTCATTCACCTATAGTGAAATCCTAGGTGTGCCACTAATATTGGGGGACCCAAAATACTGTCCAAGCCCCCCCCCCCCCACCCACCTCCTTAAATGTGCTCTGGTCATTACGTTTGTCTGCACGACGCTGGAACTCACCCCTACCGTGTAATAAATAACCATGAATTAGAGCTGAACATCTGTTTTCTTAGATGCAGTGAGATTTTATTCTTTGCTTAAACAATAATAATAATGGGCCATGATGAGGCAATGATAGTGTATTTGTCTTGAGTAGGACCGGTAAGCAAGGCATCGGGACGCCTTTGACAACCCAACTCTCGTAAGATTTTAAATCTTCAAACCCTTTACGGAGAAGATTCAAATATTTCTGGGGCTCCTATAGCCTTATTTCGTTTTTTATCCCAGAACAAGGAGTGGGATTTTATCCAAAACAGTACTGACCAATTTATACTATCTCCCTCTTTGGCCACAGGCTGTCTTTCTTATCGATCAACTTACCTTCTTTTTATTTTCTGAAGAAACTATACAGCGTTTATTTGCCTGAAGCTCCCCTTCGCCCGCCGTGCCGTATTTCTGATTAAGCTGCTGTTTGGAGTGGACATTAAGGGTGAGGCGTAATTTTGCTCTCTAAAAATTGCACGAAGCACCTTTTTTCGCATGAATAAAATGTAAATAGCATTGAAAATTTTCTTGCGTATTTTTATCCGTGCATTCTGAGTAGAGAGAGAGACATCAAGGGCGCCAATCCGGTAAGGTGAATCCAGTACAATCAATATTGTTACGAGGGAAGCAGTTCTTACCCAAATATTTTTTAACATTCACGAATAAAATCGTCATTTATGTCCGGTGACAAGTTAGTAAGTACTCGAAAGATACTAAAATACCTCTCAAAATTTTTGAAAGTGGAATGTGGCAGAACAGACGAACGCGTGTGAGTGTGTTAAGTTCAAAAACATTATGTGAATTTTCTCTAGAGAAAAGTTCACAAAGTGGCGCTGAAGTTGGCGCAAACATGCCTTCAGCCGGCGCTGGTCTTACGGTCTGGCTGCTTCCCTTCCCTGGAACCAGTGGCCCTAAATTAGGAACGGGCGATTGCCTATTGAGTTGCTCACGGTAGTCGTTAAACCCTTAAACAAATATGCAAAAAATGTAACTCCTATAATTATCCAATAATCTTAGGCGCGTGTTTCTGGATCGGGAGTCGAATACTGGGGCAAGACATAGAATGTTTGTTTGTTTTGCTTCAGGGTTGACGACCCCACGGACATGTAAGTCTACAAGGAGTCACCCTGTCACAGCTCGGGTGATTAGTCAATAGTCGGTGCATTTGACAATCAGAGCGACAACACCGTATCCTCCCACTGCTGGTTCTTTCCCATACCTGGAAGGAGTCACCCTAAATTAGATATGGAAGGTTTCTAATATCGGCTGTCCCAGTGGCGCAGTGGCCTAAGCGCTGTCCTTTAACAGTTCTCCCGAGTGGGCCTGATGAGTCGTGGGTGATGCGTTTGTGTTATGGCAGTGGCTTTTTCCCTTCCTGGAACCACTGGCCCTAAATAAGGAACAAGCGACTGGTTATATCTCTTAGAACTGCTCACGGTGGTCGTTAGGCCCTGAAGCATCAATTTATATCATTAAACGTTCGTGGCGATCGTTAAACGCCAGAAAAAAGGAACGAACAAAATCGTTCTAGTCGTGCTTTTGGTTATTGTCTAATCATTCACACAAAAATTGGTTTGCAAATCAAATAGTCTACTCAATGAACTGTCTCAATACAACTTGGGACCTGCAGTTTATTTGCCTACGATTGTGATCGAATGCCCATAACTGGAGCTTCAAAGAGCTTTTTTTTTTTATTATTTCTTCTTTTGAATGTCCATAACTGGAGCTTCAAGGAGCTTTTTCTTGATTTCTTCTTTTGGTGAAGGATACAGGTTCGAATCCCGGTGAGGCATGGGTGTTATGTTTGTCTTACGGCACTGGTTGTCTCTTTTCCCTGAAGTCAATGGCCCTAAATTAGGGACGGGAGACCAGGGGCGAACGCCATCCGGACCCCTGCGCTCCCGGATTTGTAAGCTGTTAAAATCGTTCACGCCTGGTGAAAAATTATTAGTGTTTTTTATTTTGAAAAGTTGTATACGAATCCCCCAGAAGAAATAGAATCATCTGTTTTTTATTTCTTAATCTTTCTTCAATATTTCAGATTGAGTTCTCTGATTCTAGTATTTTTGCATTAGCGTTACTTTTTTATTCTGATTTTTTTTCTGGCAGCGCGTGTGCCGCGGTGTGCGCGTGAACGGTGATGCAGGAACCGGGGGGGGGGGCGTAGCTGATGAATAAGTATTACAGTAGTTTTAAAGGTTTTCTTCTGTGACAGGCACAGGGCCGTCCTATCAAATACGGGGGCCCTGGACCAGAACATTTTTTGGGGGGTCCTTTTCACACTGGCCATTCAATTTTTCATTTTAACATTTCTTTTTACCAATATTTTTTTCTTTCACATTACAATTTTGTTTATGGCGATACAAGATACAATATAAAAAAATTATGCTGATAAACAAGTAGACTGTTCTCAAAAGAAAAAAAAAAGGGGGGCGGGGGCGGTGCAGAAATTTAAAACAGCAATTGAAACTAAAATTAACACAAGTTTTAGTTTCAGAGAAAGAAAGTATCACATTAAAAAGTCTTTAAAGAAATTCTTCAACGAAATTTAGAGAGATGGAGTCTTTAAAGAAATTTTATTGTCTTACATTATTAGTTTCTGTTTCCTTTAAAAGTGGCGAAGTCTTTAATGACGTCGGAATAGTCAAGTTTTGTGTTACTTCAGTTCAATGGACCGAATTAAAAAAAAAAAAAAATTTAATACATGTAGTAGTCGCCCCTGCACCGACTTCAATATCAAGGCGAACAGCTGAAGTTGAACTCGGAGAGTTTGTCTCTGAAATACCACAGCAAGTTGAGGGAGAGGAGGCTGGGTCAGAATCAGATTTATCAAAATAATTATGATTCCACGCCAACTTCTTCAAAACCTCAGTTACCTCACCGATATGTTAAAAAGGAACAAGAAACAGTTCTACCAAAACCATCACGGCAACCAAGAACGACAGAGTCTTCTAGCACATCGTCTGCGACTGCAAGTCAGCCTATGCCTATCAGTATAACCCACGAAAACAGAAATCTCACTGCATTTCACCTCCTAGAAGCAACGCAGCACATCAGAAAAGCTGAGATTTCTATCGTGCCATCCTATTGAGCCATCAAGTGATAAGAACAGCTTGCCTTTCGATGCAAGTAAAATATATTTTCGAACATTACCGAATGGTAGACTTGTTAACCGTGAATCGCTTTCTTACTGGTTTTTTTTTTTTGGTTGGAGGTTTAACGACCACCGTGAGCAACTCAATGGGCTATAAGCAGTCGCCCGTCCCTAATTTAGGGTCACTGGTTCCAGGGAAGGGAGAGAGCCAGTGCCGTAAGACAAACACAACATCCATGCCTCACCGGGATTCGAAATCGGACCCCTTACGGATGAATGATCAGAGGCCATCGCTTAGACCACTGCGCTACCGGGGCGGCCTTACTGTTTAGCCTTAAACAAACTGTTCTGCACAACTTGCATGTGCTTTGCGGAAGATAATTTTGTAACCAGAATGACCCCATCCCAAAGCATACATACGATCAAGTGGAGAGGCATGAAGCGAGTCAGTCTCATACGACAGCTATGTCAGCCCTGTTGCTAGCGAGAAGAATGCAAAATATTGAACAACGTGCAAGGCAAAGAAACACGGAAGCAATGACCAATAGGCGTCTGATACTTAGGAGGATAATTGACATTATTTTGTTTATAGCTAAGCAAGGACTTTCTTACCGAGGTAAAAATGAGTCAGCGTTCTGTTTGGATGAAGCACGTGGACACCATGGGAACATTCTCAGCCTAGTACTTCTTTTAGCCAAGTGCGATCCTGTTATGCGGTACCATGTTTCCGAATCAATACCACTAACCTGTAAGAAAAGGGTTAACCTAACCAAGACACTTGTCCGATGGCCTGTCAAACACCAGCTGGCAACTTCACAAGAACTTTATATTCCATCCGATCCATTCCTCCTCCTAATCCAGGGCCCTCAGTAGGAAAACAAGTACTCAACAATGTTTCTATCCCTTTGTTCCATTGGGGGGGGGACTATGGCCTTAATTCTCGGATGCCTAAGGACTACACTGGAGTCATAGTCAACCGCACGCCTGACAAGTTAATTAGGATGAACAGCCGCTTCCTCGAAGAACTTCTTGGCGAGCCTGATGGAAAACTCGCGTACCTTTTCGACACCAAGTCCATCTCTCAGGTTCCGAAGTGCGATCCACGGTGGAGCCCATGTGGCATTCGAAGTGCTTGGCTCTGCAGCCTCTCGAACCTCTCCCTCTAGAATTTCTTACACTTACCCAGATGGCGGCGGCGTAGGTGAACATTGGCCTGACGACCGTTTTATACAGCAGCACTTTGTGGGGTGCTGTCACGAAGCTTCTCTGGTGTAATAGTGGAGCTAGCTGCCAAAGGCATGGTGCAGCTTTATTCGTGAGGTAGTTGGTGTTGGCTATCCACAAAAGTCGACAATCTATTTGCAGCCCCGGGTACTTAGCAGAAGTAACCCAGGGGACTGTTTCCCGAAATATAACAATTCTCGGTACTCCTTGAAGAATTCCGCGAAACAACAGCGCATTGCTCTCTTTGACGGATTGATTTAGTGTGGCGAGTTGATGCATGAGCATCCCTAGTTTTGAAGTCAATGGGAGGGGCTCTGACTCTCTCAATCCTCTGCACGGTACACGATCATTGAAGCATCGTATGCTGTTCTTAGTCCCTAACTTCTTTCCCTGTTTTGACGTAGAATACGTCTATCGTTTCGTTCCAGTACTGAGTCCCTTAGTAAAAATCCGTGTGTCCCAAAAAAATTTACACCAGACTTCGTTCAATAATTTCAAAACTATAAAAGCTAGCAAAAATATAATAACTGAGTTGAAGAGAGGAAGGTCCAAAGAGTCTACCGAAATAGCGTTCAAGGTCAGATGACGCAATAGTGAGTGGCGCGCGTCCGTCATTTTGTGGTTAAATCGGCCCTCGGCGCGCGCGATAAAATTAGTATGACTCGGAACCGTGACGTGATAGCACGTACTGCGAAGTGTCATTCGTTTCGTCTACGCGAGATCTATCGATATCTGTAATAATATTTGTGAGAAAACTTGATTAGGTGTGTGAAAAATTGTGAAACAGTTGAGAACTTTGTGAACATTTCCGATATGTCATACTATCTCAATTTAAAGAAGGTTCAAGCCTACAGCAAACGCAGACAAGCGGAAAGAATGAGTCAAAGAGAATCGAACATGCTCAAAATATCCGCGGCTGAGCGTAAGAGAGCCTACAGACAACGTAAAAAGGCCGAGCACTGAGAGCCGCAACCGAGTACGTCTACTGCTTCCGTCGAGCGTATGGAGATAGATACGCCCGAAAACACTCAAGAAGATGTAATGGAATCGATGGAGATTGGAAATGGTGTGATTTCACAACATTCGCAAGAGGAGAGCCCGGAAGAGATAGCCCGTAGAGTCAACAACTTGATCGCCGCGTGAAACGAGTCTACGGAGTTTGTGCGGGTGGCAACAGCAATAGCAGAAAATAATGAAGTACAGCAAACGCGTGCTCAGAGACAAGATTCACAAAAAGACGAAGACTTTGAGATGGCAGCCGCCAAGCCCGGAGTTGACGTGAAAGACATTGATCAAGTGCGCCGATCAAATGAGTTTCATTACATTTGGCAAGCAGCGACTAAACATCAAAGGCGCGTTCTTTGAAAATGAATTCGGACTCGCGTGCGACGTTCGCGATCGCTTGTGGTTCAAGAAAGATGTGAAATCGGCGACAGCGAAATCCATTTCAATCCTGCACGTCCAGTTCCGGAATGAGGACGTCGCGAAATTTGAGGTTTGCAGCTACGTCGCACGCACTTGTACAAAGTAAAGAGTCCTCCTCTCTCGAAATCAAACGGCTTCAGATATCCGCCAAAGCCAAACCACCTGCCTCCTCTCGACGCGATTACGGTGAGATTAATTTTGCCAAGCTTGCCTTTCATTCAAATGCATCGATTGAGGCACGAAGGCGCTCATGGAATCATCGTACAAGTCATAAACGTGCCGATGGATGGTAACACCATGGTCACGTCTCTGACGCGCTAGCATGGCGGCGATTACTCGTTAAACGTATACATAAAGAAGAATTTGATCCACAAATCCGCATACTTGGGTGGATTCGTTAAGAAGAGTGTCGTCAGGTCTTGGCTGCGATTTCTCGCCAACCAGCCGCTCTACAAGACGTACAACATCACTGTCGATTAGAGCCAACTCGATCGAAGATACACTGCGAGAACCCAATCCTCTCAACCGAGCACGCACACCGCACGAGACACGGAAACAGAGCAATCAGAAGAGGTCGTCTGCGAGATAGAAGAGCTACCGAGTGAAGGCGTATCGGAATCAAAAGTGCTCTTGGTGAGACAACACATAATGTTGTGGAACGAGGAGCACTGCTTCAACATCGCGCCGGGCCAGAAATCGACTCCCCTGAATATCTTATACGATCGCTTCGTGGAAGAGCTCTCGTTTCCCTCGATTTTCTATGGAGTCGATCAATCTTTCAAGCAAGATCTCAACGTGACGGCGTACATGATGTCGACCAGTGAGATCAGGAGAAGCGATCGCAGCGGAGTCACTTCACAGCACGGTCTCTATATGGCTATGAAGATCCTGAGATTGAGAGTTGTCAACGGAATTCACGACACGTTCAGATGCGTCCGAGTCACCGAGAACATCATGCGAAAGCAGATCGAGAGCCGTCAGTTTGTGGACGATTGCGTGGGTAAAAACTTTGCTTTCCTCAAGTCGCTTCCAAACTCTGTCACCTACTGGCATAATCGCAAAAATGATCTCTTCGCGATGATCCGTCAGTTCGGGAAGCCAACCATGTTTCTAAAAATGAGCGCCAATGAGATCCGATCACCCAAACTGCTGAAAGTGTTTCATTGCCTCGACGACTACTTTAAGGAGATCGAAACGAGACTCGAAAACATCTTGGAAACGTTGGACAGAAGCAAGGCAAGCCATCTAGTGAATGAGGACCTCGTTGCCTTCTGCGTCTACTTCAGAAAGCTATATTCGTGTAAATACAATATATTCGGCAAATACCGCATGCCCGACTTCTTCCAAAGGATCGAATTTCAGCATCGTGGTAGTCCTCACGCTCACATACTGCTTTGGCTTGAGAAGGACCCGAAGGAGCAACTCTTGACGGATTTATGCTCAGTGAGTCGCGAGGACATCCGAGAGGAGAAGATTAGCCATGAAATACACCGACACAGGTTCACATGCACAAAGCGAGTCGAGAGCTCGTGTTGCTTCAATATTCCGTTCTGGCCGATGCCCGAGACTAGAATTCTGCTGCCAATGGCGAGAGAGAGGACGGTCGCAAGAGCAGACTCAAGAACAGAGCCCAAAAGCTAAGAAAGGCACTCGAGGAACGGAATTAAGAGAGCATTGACGAGTTTCTCCGCGATAACAAGCTCAGCTACTCATAATACTTCAACATTATCAGAGCATTGCTGCACCGTCCGACCCTTGTCTTCAAACGAGACATGACTCAAATCTATACAAATACGTTCAACCCGTGGTTAGCTTCAATTCTGAACTCCAACATGAATTTACAGTTTATACTAGAGGAATGCTCGTGCGCTCAGTACATGGTAGAGTACGTGAATAAATCCAACCGAGGAATTAGTAAGCTTCATAGAGAGCTGCTAAAGCTGCAGGAGGCGAACTCCGAGAAAGATTACGTTCAATTGAAAAAGCAACTTAGTTTGAAACTTAAACACCGCTGAGATGAGCTCGCAAGAGGCCGCGTGGTATCTGCTGCGACAACCGATGAGCTACAGCAGTCGACTCGTGAGCTACATTCCCACTGTGTGGTCACAAGAGCGACAGAAGGCGAAGAAGAAGCGAACCCGATGAACAAAAAGGGCTTAGACGAAAACTCGACAGACATTTGGACTAAGTCACTGATACAGAAATAGAAGGACAGACCAGAGGATTTCAGCGACGTCTGCTTGGCCGATTTCGTCGCGTGGTACACGCAGGTGGTCAAACGAAAGCGCAAGAGGAGAGCAGGTAACTAACTCGAAGACGGAAACGAACCAGAATCAGATGACGACCCGAACGACATGGACAACGCGATGGCAAACGCAGTCACTTGCAATCAAACGCTATATCGACGTAGAGGCACTTCCAGGATCATTAGATACAGAAACTACGAGATCGATGACATGACCAACTACAAGCGAGAGATGGTTACGCTCTTCTTTCCATTCCTCAACGAGTTGGTCGACATCCTAGAAAGACTAAAGTTTCTCGGGATTTACGATCGAGGAAAGCGGCGGATAATGGACAAACGATGGGAATACGAGAGCGAGATGAACATCCAAGCGGCGATAGACGAGCTGAAAAAACTTTGCAAACAGGACGACGATCAAACTGTAGATCAAGTGAATAACGAGCGAGAGCAATACGTGCGCAGTGTCAGAGAGGGAGGCCAAGAGAACGAAGACGACTTTGAGTACGAGACGAGCAACACGATAGCGGTGGTACGGAAACGAGACAACCTCATGAGCAAGCAACAGTACTGTGAGTTAATGCGAAAGACGAACGCCGAGCAGCGAGAGCTAATACTTGAGTTCACCCATCGCTTCAGCACACGAGACAACGATCCGATTCAGAACTACCTCGCGGGACCAGCCGGCCGCGGCAAGACGTTCACTCTCAATCTAATCATGGACACTACAATCAGGCTCGGACAACAGCATAATACACTAAGGAACGCATAAGTGGCATGTGCGTCAACTGGAAAAGCGACGGTAAACCTCAACGGCACAACGGTCCACCCGGTGTTTCGTCTCACGCGGCAAAGTAAAATTCGGAAACTTGTCGCGCGAAGTTCAATAGCAATATCACCGACAATTTTCGGGAGTGAAGTGTGTACTAATAGACGAAATCAGCATGATCTTCTCGGATATGTTTCACCGAGTAAATCAGAGACTGCAAGAAATCACAGACGTATACGATCAGCCATTCGGAGGATTACACATGATCTTTTGTGACGATTTCCAAAAGCTACCACCGGTAAACGCGAGACCGATGTATAGAGGTAGCCGAGACATGATTTGTAAAGCGGGGACCGCGGCTGGCCTAGTGGGAAACGTTCGAGACTGCCATGGAGAAGACCTTAGGTTTGATCCCAGGAAGGTACGAACGCTCGATCCACTAATATCCGCCGTGCGTTCGATGGGCACGTTAAGCCGTCGGACCTCGGGTACTGGCCCCCGGTAATAAATAAGGGTATCTTCCTCCTCCTTTCTATTCGCTTCCGTGTCACTTTCCTATCGGGCACTCTAGCCCAAATCTCCTAGCTTCCTATTTCTAAGGGTTGTTTAAGACCTGGGGTCAGACACTCCCTTCCTAAAATCCTCTACATATGATCTGATCTGATTTGCAGAGCGACTCTGTGACAATCGCTAAACTACTTCGAATTAGTTCAAGTGATGCGGCTAAGCGACGACAAATTCTCCAGCATCCTCACCAAGATCGAAAACGGCGACAGGTTGCTGCAGGACGAGATTGAATTAATTGAGAGTCGATTCCGAACAGAGGAGTTGTGTAACGAGAATTTCCCGAATGTGGTAAGACTATATCACCGCAATGGCAGCGTTGATGCTCACTACGAAAGAGCTATCAAAACACAGCGAGGAATCGTCGCAGACGACAACATAATCGTCGATCAAACTAGCGACGGGATTTCCATACATGATCACGGCGAATATAGACATCGATGATGGGCTAGTAAACGGAGCGATCGGCACTTTGAGACACATTGAGCAACTACACGAAGACCACATCACAACAGAAACCGAAAACGAGGCCAGCATCAGGAACGAGACAGCCTCGAAACGGATTAGACTCTGGCTCGAGTTTCCAACACCAGGCATGGGCAAAGTGGCGAGAATTAAATGCAAACCTCACGTCCTCTCAAAACCAGGCGAACTCAGCTTGACATGGACACCGATTAGCAAACGCTCGGTAACCACTGGACTCGGCGGCTCCATCAAATGCAAGCGAAGACAGTTTCCATTAGTTCCAGCATCTGCAATACCATCCATAAGTCACAAGGAGCCACGTTCGACCAAATAATCTTTGATTACCATAAAGCACAACAGAATCAGCTCATTTACGTGGCGCTAAGCAGATCCACGACACTGAACAGATTATACATCACAAATTATAAAGACGACTTCAAATTCTATTAGGGCGCAGAAAGTACGGCTCCGACAGTGAAAGACACCCGAGACGAGTACGCGAGATTACAACAGCACAAGTTGCCCACGATCACGCAACGAGTACAACGGTTCGCGTTCGCCGACGAGCAAACAGGCGAGAGCGTCACGGTCACGATAACGAATATAAACACGCAGAGCTTAGTCGCATACGCACGCGAAATCACGATGAACCCGTTGCTTCGGAAATCAGATTATCATGCGATCACAGAGACCTGGATGGACGAGTCACAACCGATTCAACTCGAAGGATTCGAATTAAAGGTACAAATAAACGAGTCAAACAAAGGTCTTCAACCGTCCAACTCAAAACAAGTGTCGCTGACCAAAAGACGACGAATAGCCGGCGGCGCGGCGTCGCAATCTACAGAAATCTAAGCAGTCCCACCGAATGCAGAGTAATCGAGATCGACTTGAACGCGAGAAAACAGATAATTGAAGACTACGTGGGAGACATGTGCCTCGTCGACGTCACATTGAACGGCAAGTCACGCTTCATTCTCGGATGCGTTTACATTCACCCGAACGTCTCCATCTCGGACCTCGAAATGTTTCTCTTTGCGATGATGATTAAATACTCCGAGAACGCCAAGAAAATCAGCAAGAATATGGTTGGGGACACAGAAGTACTGATGAGAATCATGGGAGACATTAACCTCGACGCTCAAACGAGTCTAAACGAGCTCGATTTCATGAAGACTCAATTCAACTTGAACTTTGTGCCGACGCCATCGTCAGTCACGCTGGGAAACACATACATCGGCTTGACTTCCGCGAGAAACATCATCGTCGATGTCATGCCATACCTGAGCTACTTCTCGCACCTTCGGTCCCTCGTCAAAACCATTCTCAGCCTAGAATAAGTAAGCCATTATCTCAAAATACACTGCTGGCCACTTAAAATGCAACACAAAGAAGGAAGCATCCGATTGGCCTGAAATTCGCAGCATGCGTCGCCCGCGAGAGGACATGCAAACGATTAGCATTGCAGGGCATATGCAAATCATGTCCGCTCGGCATGCCACCGAGAAGCACTATCAGAAGGGTGCAAAGAAGGCGGGGTGTAAGTAGTGGAAGTGTGTTATGCTGCCGGACCTGTACTTGGGAAGTTTCCTGATGCCTCGTCGCACAATACGGCAGTCATTCCAGAACGTTTCGGAGTTCGACAAAGGACGAATAGTGGCTTATCGCGACAGCGGTTTATCGTATCAAGATATCGGCACCCGTGTGGGACGACATCCAGCCACAGTGAGGCGAGTATGGATTCGGTGGGTGCAGGAGGGACGGACGGATAGACGTGAGCGATTGCCGCAGCCGCGGCACATCACCGATCAAGAGGACCGGCATGTTGTGCGGCGGTCATTTACGGTTCTCACAGCCACATCACGAACGTTAGCGCAGAAATTAGGGTGTGTTGCGCAACAACCTGTGTCAGCACGTACCGTTCGACGTCGTCTACAGGAGCGGGGACTTGTCGCACGGCACCCATTGCTTCAATTACCATTGACGTTACACCACCGGCGAGTGCGGCGGCAGTGCGCCGTTGAACGCCGCACCTGGACTACGGAATGGCACGACATTGTCTTCTCCGACGAATCCCGCTTCTGCCTGCAACACCACGATGGTCGGATCCGCGTGTGACGGCACCGCGGCGAGAAACTGTATGACGTCTGCATTATGCATCGCCCTACCGGTCCGTCGCCTGGCGTTATGGTTTGGGGCGCAATTGGATATAACACCCGCACCCCTCTGGTACGCATCGCCGGTACACTCAACAGCCACCGCTTCATCTCCGACGTTTTGGAACCTGTAGTCCTCCCTTACCCTAAGGACTTGCCAGCGGCCACGTTTCAACAGGACAATGCGCGCCCGCACGTGGCACGCATCGTGCAATAATTCTTCACGGCACACCAGTTGTCACTGCTGCCGTGGCCCGCCTGTTCTTTCGATATGTCGCTCATCGAACACGTCTGGTCGCTGATCGGCAACCGAGTGGCCCGGCAAGCATCACCCGCAGCTACGTCTTATGAACTGTGGCAACGTGTGGAAGCGGCCTGGACCGACATACCCCAAGCCCACATCCAAAGCCTCTTTCGTTCGCTGCCGCGGTGTGTAGCGGCCGTTATTGCCAGCCATGGGGGCCACACGAACTATTGATGTCTGCGTGTTTCGCAAGTCGTACGGGCCTGTAAGCTCAATCCATCTTTGTATCTGTTGTTATGTGTCCAGTAAATCTGGCTTTGCTATCTCGTGTCCTTCTTGGTGTTGCATTTTGAGGGGCCAGCAGTGTACGTTACTTTCTGCACAAGATTTCTATAAACAGCCAAAAAAATTAAAACAAAACAAAACAAACTCTGTAAATCTAATGCGCATTCACTCATTTCTAATATCCACCCAACCCCCAACAGCCACGAGACGTATCCTATGCCCAAAAGACCTGCGGCTGTGGCTCCGAAACAGCCTCCGCCATCTTTTTTTTTTTTTTTTTTTGTCGTTCTGTCTTTAAAAACGGATTTGAATGTGGTTGTTTTGCTTTCATAAGATATTGTCTTATCCCGTTTGTTCAAACAAAAGGCCTAAAAACTAGGGAGGGGAGAACATAATTATATCCTAGTACTGAAGATGTTACAGGCATTGGTTCCGAAGGCCGAATTCCAATTTCGAGTAAACAGTGTGAATAAAGTTTTCAAATGATGTAGAGCAGGCCCGTCGGTTCTGAGTATATCTCTTCCCAAGAACCAAAACGAGCGACACGCAATTCTGCATAACCTTCCACGCTGACGAAGATCATTAAATTATTACTAAAAGTCTAAAATTGACACCTGTAAAATTACAGGTGTCGATTGTTGGCCTAAGCAGCGCTTAAACCTCAAGGACACGCAATTTCAATCAATTCCTCCTGAACATATTGAAAGTGGCACTTGAGAAGAGGATCGTTTAAAAGTGGAAAGAAACAAAAAGAATTTAAGAAACGGTCAAATTTGCAATCAACCCCCTCGGTAACTTATATGGTCAAATTTTTGTATTCTACATTTTCATCAATAAAATTAAAAGGTGGTGTGTGGAAAGGGTATGAAAACTTAGAATTCTTACAAATTTATAGATATGTATTTGTACATACACAAGGCAGCCCTTGAAAATGTATACCTCAGGATTACATTTCTTATAGTAAAGAAGATGTCCGAATTTTTCATTTTTAAAATAGGGCGCCAGAATCCCCATTTTTCGAGGAGGACCGGGTGCCAGAATCATCATGTCGTAAGAGAGTGGAAGTTTTGGAATTTTCGTTACTTTGAGGTGCGAGAAGATGCTACAATTTCTACAGGATGAAAAAAAAAAAAGAGAATGAAGCGCAGGAATTAACATTTCTTAAGAGGAAAAACGTGCCAGAATATTAATTCCTTAAAGTAGGAGAAGGTTCCATAGTTTCCATTTCTTACATACGACAGAATGCCAGAATTCTAATTTTTTAATTTAGTGAAGGTTTCATGTAAATAATAACCCGTTTGGTAACATTTTTCTCTATTTTGAGAGAAAATTCTACAGAGAATATACACCTTGGAGTTAAAATTAAGATCGTCCGGGGGAAGATGCGGAGTGTGTATGTTGGGGGGGGGGGGGGTTAATACCCGATATTGCTATCCTTTGGGGCTTTATCAAGGACATTACGTACAAGAAAAAGGTTACATCTATCACTGAGCTCAAATTTACCATGTGTTTTGACATTAAAAGTAAGTTGTTATTTATTGTAGTTTTTTTTCAATAGCATACTGAAATTATATATTTCATTTATGGACACCCTGTATCAAGGCTGTAGCCCCAAAGAATTTTCGGGAAGAGTTTCTGAATTTGAAAATTAATTTTCCATCGTACGTTATACTGGGTGCGCCATATAAAAGAGGCCCAGACGTTGTTAGGCGGGATAAAGTTGTTTGGCGGGTTTCCAGTTAAAACCGCTTTGTTCCACTTCTAACCGGTTTCTGCGTGTACAGCTGCAAAAGAATTCTCCGGAGTGGTTAGTCACAGCCACAGCAGTGTAGGTACGCGGTCGTAAGTGAAGAGACAGTAAAGGCAACGGAAACGGTTTTAAGTACGGAACAGCGGATTTTTATTGTTTAACAGTATTTCAGGAATAACTCATATACAAAATTTCAAATGAGTTCTTTACAGAAAAATTTCCACATTGTGCAGCACCAGCGAAATCAGTGGTACAGAAGTTAGTGCGGGAATTTCGTGAAACCGGCACGGTGTGCAACAGGAAAAGAAACAAACCCAAGACAATTCGCACTGAAGACAAAATCAAGGAAGTGTGCACAATGATGTTACAAAGCCCTCGTAAGTCGATTCGCCGATTATCGTCTTCAACGGGAATATCTGCCACGTCATGCCGACACATACTTAAGGTGGATTTGCATTTTTGGCCCTACAAAGTTAAGGCGCTCCAAGAATTTAAAACTCCTGATTATGCTAAACGGATGCAATATTGTAAATGGTTTCAGGAGATAAAAGTCAGCAGTGAAATGGACCCAACACTTTATTACACGACAGATGAAGCATGGTTTCATCTGTCCGGGTATGTCAATGCGCAAAACAGCAGGATTTGGACCGACATGAATCCCAAACGGACAATGGAGACTCCTCTGTACGACCAAAAGATTGCCGTTTGGTGTGCTGTGTCTGCGAAGAGGATAGTCGGCTCATTCTTTTTCACTGACACCATCAACTCGGAGCGCTATGTTCAGCAACTGTAAAGCCCATTTGTTGCCGCACTTACAGAAGAAGAGCAAACATCTGCTTTCTTTCAACGGGATGGTGCAACGACGCATACTGCGCGGAACAGTCTACGAGCTGTGCATGAAGTGTTTGGGGAGGACAGAACTACACTCCTGGCCACCCAAAATGCAACACCAAAAATGAAGCATCCGATTGGCCTGATATTCGCAGCATGCGTCGCCCGCGAAAGGACATGCAAACGATTAGCATTGCAGGGCATATGCAAATCATGTGCGCCCGGCACGCCACCGAGAAGCACTATAAGAAGGGTACACAGAAGGCGGGTTGTAAGTAGTGGAAGTGTGTTGTGCTGCCGGACCTGTGTGTGGAAAGCTTCCTGATGTCTCGTCGCAGAATACGGCAGTCATTCCAGCACGTTTCCGAGTGGCCTGGCAAGCACCACCCGCGGCTGTCCGTGATTAACTGTGGCAACGTGTGGAAGCAGCCTGGACCGACATACCCCAAGCCCACATCCAAAGCCTCTTTCGTTCGATGCCGTGGCTTGTAGCGGCCGTTATTGCCAGCCATGGGGGCCACACGAACTATTGATGTCTGCGTGTTCCGCAAGTCGTACGGGCCTGTAAGCTCAATCGTTTCATCTTTGTATCTGTTGTTATGTGTCCAGTAAATCTGGCTTTGCTATCTCGTGTCCTTCTTGGTGTTGCCTTTTGGGTGGCCAGGAGTGTATATCGAAGGACTAGAAGATCTCATTGAACTGAAAAGTGGACATCTCTTCTATTATCGTGGGACAGATACTGGCAGAACTAGTGGTGTTGGATTTATAATAAACAAGAAACTGAAGGATAAAGTGGTAGAAGTTGAAAGTTCCTCTGACAGAGCTGCACGACTCGTTATCCAACTATCGAGAAGATACCAGGCTCAGATTATTCAAACTTATGCACCCACCACAAGTCATCCTGAAGAAGAAATTGAAGAATTTTATGAGGAAATTCGTCATCTAAATAATAAAGGTAAGCAGCACTTGAAGATAATTATGGGAGATTTCAATGCAAAAATAGGGCACCGGCAACAGAATGAAACTTCAGTAGGTAAATTCGGTCACGGCAACAGAAACCAGCGTGGAAATACTCTCGTTGAGTTTGCAGAGGCAGAAGGATTTTTCATCTTGAATTCCTTTTTCAAGAAAAAGCCACACAGGAAATGGACATGGAGACATCCAATTGGGACGACAAGTGAAATTGATTTTATTATGTGTAACAAAAAATTCGTCATCGAAGACTGCAGTGTGCTAAACAAGTTCAACACAGGTAGTGACCATAGATTGGTGAGATGTAAGATGCACCTCAACACTAAACTGGAACGTGGCAAGCTCATAAGACAAACAAAATGTATTGACATAACCAACCTTAAAAAACACCATAATACTTTCAAGTTGGAACTGAAGAACAGATTCTCTGCTTTAGAAGGCCTAACATCGGAAGAAGTGGATATTTCTGAAGTTAACAGAAAAGTAACCAAAGCTCTTATGGAAACAGCAACAAAATTAGCTGGGTCTAAGAACAAGTTGCATGTAAACAAATTATCAGGAAAAACCAAAATGTTGATGCAAAAAAGAAGAGAGATGAGGACAACTAAAGAAGATGTGACTTCCAAAGTGGAATATATAGAGCTATGCAAGACAGCACGAAAAAGTATCACTGAAGACGTAAGGAAATTCAACTGTGAGCTAGTGAGGAAAGCAATTGAAAACAACCAAAGCCTAAAGATAGCAAAGGGACATCTCAGTAAGGGAAGAAAACAGATTATGGCTCTGAGAAAAGAAGATGGTTCTATAACAAGAAATAGAGGCGAAATTTTGACAAGAGTGAAAGATTTCTACTCCAAACTATATGAAAGGGATGATACATGTACTCCAGACATCATGAAAGGTACCAGAGTTCTTCCAGTCCTCCCAGCAGAAGTTGCTCATGCAATCAAGAACATGAAGCGGGGGAAAGCTCCAGGAGAAGATGGAATTACTATAGACATCATACAAGAAGCAAGTGGAGAAATTGAAACAGTACTCGCCCAAATTTTCACTCGATGCCTTAATGAAGGGAAGATTCCTGAGGATTGGAACAATGCTACAATGATCCTGCTACATAAAAAAGGTGACATTGAGGATCTCAGGAACTACAGACCTATCAGCCTCCTATCAGTGGTTTATAAAATCTTCACTAAAGTTCTTTCACACCGCTTGAAGGTAACACTGGACATGGCTCAACCGAGAGAACAAGCTGGATTCAGGAGTGGCTACAGCACAATAGATCATATCCACGTACTGAGAGAACTAATTGAAAGAGCGAGGGAATATGAACTTCCATTGTGCATGGCTTTTATCGATTATGAAAAAGCCTTTGATTCAGTGAAACCATCAGCAGTTACCACGGCTCTGAAATCCTGCGGTATTGAAGATGCATACATTAATATTATTAATAACATCTATGAAAATGCAAGTGCAAAGATTCGGCTGTTTGAAAATACAACACACATAAAAATTGGAAAGGGAGTGAGACAAGGTGACACCATATCTCCGAAGCTCTTTAATGCCACATTGGAAAATGTCTTTCAATCACTGAACTGGGAAAACAAAGGGATAAAGATTAATGGAGATTATCTAACCCACCTTTCGTTTTGCTGATGACGTAGTCATTTTTGCAACTACCCCATCAGAGCTGCAGAGTATGATCCAGGAACTTGCTGACAAGAGTAAAGAAGTGGGATTAAAAATGAACTTTCAGAAGACAAAAGTGATGTTCAATGCTTTTACAAGAAATGAAGATTTATCGATTGATGGAGAAAAACTGGAGATAACAGATACGTATGTTTATCTTGGACAGCAGATATCAAGTGAGGGTCACATTGATGAAGAAATTAATCGGCGTACAAAACTTGCCTGGAGAGCTTTTGGAAGAAACAGCATAATTTTCAAGAGCAATATGCCATTATGTCTTAAAAGAAAAGTGTTTGATCAATGCATCCTTCCAGTGCTTACGTATGGTGCAGAGACGTGGACCTTAACTAAAAGAGACATACAAAGGCTGCAGACAACTCAAAGAAGCATGGAGAGGTGCATGCTTGGTATAACCAGGAGAGATAAGAAGAGGAACTCGTGGATCCGAAAAATGACGAGAGTGGAAGACATCATGATCAGAGTTAAATCCCTGAAATGGCAATGGGCTGGACATACTGCCAGAAGGACAGACCATAGATGGACAGCCGAAATTTTAGATTGGATTCCAAGGGACAGGAAAAGACCCAGAAAAAGACCACATGGGAGATGGGTGGATGAAATTCGTAAATATGCGGGAGTGACATGGAGGAGACTGGCACAAGACAGACCGTTGTGGAGGAAACTTGGGGAGACCTTCGTCCAGCAGTGGATTGATAATGGTTGACAATGATGATGATGATGATGGCCACCCAGATCACCCCATCTCTCCACCAGTGACTTTTATCTGTGGGGATCATTGAAAGGGAAAGTTTACGCAATTAATACGCACACCCTTGATGAAATACCAGTGAACATTACGGATGCCATACCCAAGATTACTGCCGATGAGTTGTGGCGCGTTACGAACAACATGTTCCGTCGTGTGCAGCTGTGTCTTGATGTCGGAGGACAGCATTTTCAGCAATTGTTGTAGACGCAGGTAAATTACTCCTGCTTTCTGTCATTTAAACTATTCTTTACCATGCGTAGTAACATTGCCTGACTGTTGTCTTTTCATTGTACTTAGGCTTCTTTTATATGGCACACCCTGTACATATGTTATTTCCCCCCTCTGTCACATTTTACTTGCATATGAAATTTTTCTATTTAATGCTCCCCATTTTTCAAACACTGACTTACACGCTACAGTACTTAGGTACGGAAGTATATAGATCTATCTATCCTCTCTTTATTCAAGTACGGCATTTCGGGAAGGGTTTAGCATTCCCAAATTCCTCCCTGGCTACGACCCTACCTTGTATAATTGGAAAAACGCAAACACTATATGAAGCGTCAATAACGTTACATCGCTAAAGTCTAGTGCAATTAATTACTTTCCCCGATCGAAGTAATGCCGACAAGTGGCGCGCGAAGAGTGGTTACAGGAGACACATTTTTCCGCTGGTTGTACAAATTAATGGAATGTATATTAATGAATGTATTAATGAATGTAAATTAATGGAATGTATATTCTGGTGTGTTCAGAAGTCAGTCTTTGGCGTACCGCGAACTCCTCTCATAAGACGGCTTTTCATACGCAATTGGCTCTGGCCATTAAATTTCTATACATCTTTTTTAAACATACAAGTATTCTTTGGTGTAAAACTCTACGTTCAATAGTAGCCCACATTATTTATATATTAATTCGTTAAAAATAATATTAAATTATTGGTCCCCTAACGTGAAGATGCCATAAATTTGAATGAATATGAGAGCGAAGGAGATGAACAAATTCCCAAACTTAGCAGGCAAACGGTTTTTCAAGCCATTTTAAAGAGTATCATCACTAGTTTGCTAAGACACGATAACTTGAACTTGTGGATAAATTGAATCGGGTTTTGTTTGTCCTATGCGATGTGGATATCCACTGGTGCTCAAAATTAAAGGACAATTTACAGGGTGATCCATTTAAACCAGTACTATGTGATTTACTTATAACTTTTTTATAAATAACAACAAAATCATACAGTCAGTTGAGAATTATACATGTGGTATTGGAGAATCATTTTATCAAAGCAAATGTTGGAATTGTCCACCATTTTTTTGTAAACACAGTTGAACACGCCGCGCCGTATTCAGTGATGTCTCATGTAGAGTACGAGCAGTAACATTGCCAATTTCAGTCGTGATTGTTTCACGCAATGCATCCAATGTTTTTGGATGGGTTTTGTAAACTCTATCCTTTAAGTAGCCCCATAAAAAAATTCAGGGGAAGTTAAGTCCGGAGATCGGGAAGGCCATATGTTTTTTGAAATTAATCTGTCATCAAAGAAGCTGGTTAGGAGTTCCATTGAGGGTTTCGATGTGTGACACATACCGCCATCCTGCTGAAAGTAGCCTTCTGTCAATTCAGTGTCATCAAGTTGTTTCACAAATTCATTGAATATGCGGCAATAAACGTTAGTGTTGACAGTCCAGAAAAAAAAATGGGGCCAATAATTTCCGTACACGAAACCGCACACCATACACTAACCTTTTGTGAATGCATCGGTGTTTCACACATAACGTGTGGGTTTTCGGCAGCCCAGTATCTGCTGTTTTGCGAATTGACGTAGCCTGACAGATGAAACCAGGCTTCATCCGTAAACCATGTGATGGAGAGAATATCAGATCGCAAATTAGGAAAATTTTGAAACCATTTGCAGTAACTTACTCTCTTTCCTTGTCCGGTTCCTGCAGCTGATGGATTACGTGCACTTTAAATGGTCGAATATTCGCTTTTTTTGCTGCCCTTTGACAAGTTCCGTATGAATATCCTGTCTGTAGGCTTAATCTGCGAAACGACTTCGTCGGAGATTGAAGTAAACGTTGCCGAACATCGTCCACACGCGTTTGGGGCATCGAAGGGTGATGTCTACCGCTACCGCTGAGAAGAGAACCGGTTTGCTCTAGTTTTTGTTTTGCCATCGACAGAATTGTTGACTTGCTTGGCAGTTTTCGAACTCCAAACTCTCTTCGAAATGCTCGTTGCGTTTTGAAGACAGAATTGGTTACCCAATACGATTTCACTAAAAAAACACGCTCTGGAACAGAGTACTGCATGTTTCCGAATGCACGCAAGTGAATGACAACGCAACAACAAACAAGTCACGAACTGAGTTGCAGTTACGGTTAACAATCTTCTTCACGGTGGCGGGTTTCATTCTCCAGGAGTAGCTGCTTCTATTGAAGAAAAAAAGAAGATCCTTGCGCGATCCCTTCCAAAAATGTAAGTTTTTTTCAGGGTACTGGTTTAAATGGATCACCCTGTATAAATTCGCACATGCATTTCTGAGGAAATGCAATGAAATTGATGAAGAGATTTATTATTACTTATATAACTCAAGCAGAAGAAAATCACGATTTTATAATTTGCATGTGTGTGAAATTCACAAATTTGTCAGTGGCGAAGATCGAAACCGCACCCTCTGCTCCGGAGCCGAAATCTTTACCAATTAAGTTGCGCCGACGGAATTTATCGCTGCCAATTATTCCGTCTTGATATGTGCTTCACCTCTGTAGTACGTCATATGTGTTAATATCATGATCTTGTAATTTACATGAGAGAGCAAATCGTCGAACAATTGTGAAAACACAAATTTGTCCGTGACGAGGGTCGTATTCGCGCCCCCTCACACCGGAGTAAGTTGCTCTCCCAACTAAGCAACACGGACGGAATATATCCGACAGATTTGTCGTCCTAAACAATGATTTTATCTCTGCAGTAAGTCACATCATCTCCCTCTTAATTTTTTTTTCCTTTTGAAGCGAACAACGAATTTTCATTATACACTATATTAACAAAAGTCACCGGACACCTAGAAGAGAAGCACAACATAGAATTTATTGACTTACATTAGTACGGTGTCGGTACAATGCATGCATGCCTTAATGCATGCACTGACCGTTCGAGACATGCTTTCTACAAGGTTTAGGAACACAGCAAGATGTATGAGCTTCCATTCAGTACATAATGCTGCCGCTAACTGCGGCTTAGTAGTAGGCCTTGGTTCCAAACTTCTTATGCGGTGCTCTAATTTATCCCATAGGTGCTCTATGGGGTTAAGATCAGGGCTCTGTGCTGGCCAGTCCACACACGATACGGAATTATCGTCAAACCACACCGTAACAGTCCTTGCTCTATGCCTCGGTGCATTATCCTGCTGGTATACCAACAAGGCTCGGTTCCATAGTATTGCCACAGAGTTAGTAGGGCATAATTGTCCAGAATATCGAGGTAGACGTGCTAGTTAACAGGTTTGTCCACAATAACCAATGAACCGGGACTATACCACGAAATACACCCCACACGAGTACACTGCCAGCTCCCCGGTAATAAATAA
Source organism: Macrothele yani (assembly GCA_039090855.1). Lineage (NCBI taxonomy): Eukaryota > Metazoa > Arthropoda > Arachnida > Araneae > Macrothelidae > Macrothele > Macrothele yani. The sequence continues at coordinate 122,722,191 of CM077010.1, read as the reverse complement.
AGGCGTCTTTCTCCCCTTTCTACCTAGCTTCCGTGTCACTTTCCTATCGGGCATTCTATCCCAAATCTCCTAGCTTCCTATTTCTAACGGTTGTTTAAGACTTGGGTCAGACACTCCCTTCCTAAAATCCTATACATTTGAAAAAAAAAAAAAAAAAAGAAAAAAAGAAAACCGCGATTATATCGCACTGTGAGATTGAGTGAAAATGTCGCGGCGGGAGAGAACTGACTTTGAGAAAGAAAAGATTGTTAGTTGATTATTGAAAGGAAAGAGGAAGGAAACCAAGAGGCGTTTAAACGTACCCAAGTCAACTGTTTTGAATGACCTGAGTAAGTGGAAGACACATGGCGTGCCTGAAGCAGCAAAACGTACCGGCAGACCAAAGAAAATCGGTGATAGAGGACGTCGAAACCTCAGGAGAGTCGTTACAGCTAATCGACGGAGTATTGCACAAGACCTCAGTGTACACATGAGTAAAAATGCTAGAACCTCGGTATGTACACGTACCATTCGCAGAGAACTTCATTCCACGGGTTGCCGTGGTCATGCTGCTGCTCATAAGCCTTTCATCTCCACTCGGAATGCTACTCGTTGTTTAGCATGGTGTGAAGAACATTTATCGTGGACCGTAGATCAATGGAAACGGGTCCTATGGACAGATGAATCCAGATACACGATCCATCAGTCTGATGGCCGTGTGTGTGTATGGCGGCAGCCGGGAGAACACTATTTGCCACAGTGTACTGTTCCTAAGGTCAAGTTTGGAGCTGGCAGTGTACTCGTGTGGGGGTGTTTTTCGTGGTAAGGTCCCGGCCCATTGGTTATCGTGGACAAACCTGTTAACCAGCACGTTCACCTCGATATTCTGGACAATTATGCCTTACCAACTCTGTGGAAATACTATGGAACCGAGCCTTGTTGGTACTTGCAGGATAATGCCTTAAGTCATAAAGCAAGGACTGTTACGGCATGGTTTGACGATAATTCCGTATCGTGTGTGGACTGGCAAGCACAAAGCCATGATCTTAATCCCATAGAGCACCTATGGGATGAATTAGAGCGCCGCATAAGAAGTTTGGAACCAAGGCTTACTACTAAGCAACAGTTAGCGGCAGCATTATGTACTGAATGGAAGCGCATACACATTGCTGTGTTCCAAAACCTTGTCGGAAGCATTTCTGAAAGGGTTAGTGTATATATTAAGGCCAAAGGTGGACCGACACCCTACTAATGAATGTCAATAAATGCAATGTTGTATTTCTGTTCTAAGTGTCCGGTGACTTTTGTCAATATTGTGTATATACAGTATATCTATATCTATATATAGATAGGGATGTAAGGTCAGGTGATGCGTAACATCACAGCCTCTCCTTGACAAATGTCAACCCCGCCTTCTCGTGGTACATCCTGTTCCCACTAAAGGGGCTCTGACGACCGCTAATAGCGGTATAACTATACCATGGGGATTAGAGGAAATGCTATCCCACACTCACCAACCCGCTTGGCCAGCGTGGTGAGTTATGGCCAAACCCCTCCAAAATGACTCCACAACTTAAATCTTGGCCCTCAGTCTCCGGCAGCTGGAATGTACCTGGCCAAGGCAGCGGCCAGTGCGACATGAAGGCAGAGGGTGCTAAGAATCCCCGGAGGACCGGACTAGGCTGCCATCTGATGCTGATCTTGGCTACGTACAACGGACGCTCCCTATCTTCTGATTCAAGGCTTCTTGAATTGGAAGAGGAACTACAAAGGATCAAGTGGGACATCGTCGGGCTAAGTGAGGTAAGGAGAAAAGGAGAAGATCTCATTGAACTGAAAAGTGGACATCTCTTCTACTATCGTGGGACAGATACTGGCAGAACTAGTGGTGTTGGATCTATAATAAACAAGAAACTGAAGGATAAAGTTGTAGAAGTTGAAAGTTCCTCTGACAGAGCTGCACGACTCGTTATCCAACTCTCGAAAAGATACCAGGCTCAGATTATTCAAACTTATGCACCCACGACAAGTCATTGAGGAAATTCGTGATTTAAATAATAAAGGTAAGCAGCACTTGAAGATAATTATGGGAGATTTCAATGCAAAAATAGGGCAACGGCAACAGAATGAAACTTTAGTAGGTAAATTTGGTCACGGCAACAGAATGAAACTTTAGTAGGTAAATTTGGTCACGGCAACAGAATGAAACTTTAGTAGGTAAATTTGGTCACGGCAACAGAAACCAGCGTGGAAATACTCTCATAGAGTTTGCAGAGGCAGAAGGGTTTTTCATCTTAAACTCCCTTTTCAAGAAAAAGCCACACAGGAAATGGACATGGAGACATCCAAATGGGACGACAAGTGAAATTGATTTTATTATGTGTAACAAAAAATTCGTCATAGAAGACTGCAGTGTGCTAAACAAGTTCAACACAGGCAGTGACCATAGATTGGTGAGATGTAAGATGCACCTCAACACTAAACCCGAACGTAGCAAGCTCATAAGACAAACAAAATGTATTGACATAACCAACCTTAAAAAACACCATAATACCTTCAAATTGGAACTGAAGAACAGATTCTCTGCTTTAGAAGTCCTAACATCGGAAGAAGTGGATATTTCTGAAGTTAACAGAAAAGTAACCAAAGCTCTTATGGAAACAGCAACAAAATTAGCTGGGTCTGAAAACAAGTTGCATGTGAACAAATTATCAGGAAAAACCAAAATGTTGATGCAAAAAGAAGAGTGATGAGGACAACTAAAGAAGATGTGACTTCCAAAGTGGAATATATAGAGCTATGCAAGACAGTACGAAAAAGTATCACTGAAGACGTAAGGAAATTCAACTGTGAACTGGTAAGGAAAGCAATTGAAAACAACCAAAGCCTAAAGATAGCAAAGGGACATCTCAGTAAGGGGAAAAAACAGATTATGGCACTGAGAAAAGAAGATGGTTCTGTAACAAGAAATAGAGGCGAAATTTTGACAAGAGTGAAAGATTTCTACTCCAAATTATATGAAAGGGATGATACATGTACTCCAGACATCATGAAAGGTACCAGTACCAGAGTTCTTCCAGTCCTTCCAGCAGAAGTTGCACATGCAATCAAGAACATGAAGCGGGGAAAAGCTCCAGGAGAAGATGGAATTACTGTAGACATCATACAAGAAGCAAGTGGAGAAATCGAAACAGTACTCGCCCAAATTTTCACTCGATGCCTTAATGAAGGGAAAATTCCTGAGGATTGGAACAACGCTACAATGATCTTGCTACATAAAAAAGGTGATATTGAGGATCTCAGGAACTACAGACCTATCAGCCTCCTATTAGTGGTTTATAAAATCTTCACTAAAGTTCTTTCACACTGCTTGAAGGTGACACTGGACATGGCTCAACCGAGAGAACAAGCTGGATTTAGGAGTGGCTACAGCACAATAGATCATATCCACGTACTGAGAGAACTAATTGAAAGAGCGAGGGAATATGAACTTCCATTGTGCATGGCTTTTATCGATTATGAAAAAGCCTTTGATTCGGTGAAACCATCAGCAGTTGCAATGGCTCTGAAATCCTGCGGTATTGAAGATGCCTACATTAATATTATTAATAACATCTATGAAAATGCAAGTGCAAAGATTCGGCTGTTTGAAAATACAACACACATAAAAATTGGAAAGGGAGTGAGACAAGGTGACACCATATCTCCGAAGCTCTTTAATGCCACATTGGAAAATGTCTTTCAATCACTGAACTGGGAAAACAAAGGGATAAAGATTAATGGAGATTATCTAACCCACCTTCGTTTTGCTGATGACATAGTCATTTTTACAACTATCCCATCAGAGCTACAGAGTATGATCCAGGAACTTGCTGACAAGAGTAAAGAAGTGGGATTAAAAATGAACTTTCAGAAGACAAAAGTGATGTACAATGCTTTTACAAGAAATGAAGATTTATCGATTGATGGAGAAAAGCTGGAGATAACAGACACGTACGTTTATCTTGGACAGCAGATATCAAGTGAGGGTCACATTGGTGAAGAAATTAATCGGCGTACAAAACTTGCCTGGAGAGCTTTTGGAAGAAACAGCATAATTTTCAAGAGCAATATGCCATTATGTCTTAAAAGAAAAGTGTTTGATCAATGCATCCTTCCAGTGCTTACGTATGGTGCAGAGACGTGGACCTTAGCTAAAAGAGACATACAAAGGCTGCAGACAACTCAAAAAAGCATAGAGAGGTGCATGCTTGGTGTAACCAGGAGAGATAAGAAGAGGAACACGTGGATCCCAAAAATGACAAGAGTGGAAGACATCATGATCAGCGTTGAATCCCTGAAATGGCAATGGGCTGGACATACTGCCAGAAGAACAGACCATCGATGGACAGCCGAAATTTTAGATTGGATTCCAAGGGACAGGAAAAGACCCAGAAGAAGACCACATGGAAGATGGGTGGATGAAATTCGAAAGTATGCGGGAGTGACATGGAGGAGACTGGCACAAGACAGACCGTTGTGGAGGAAACTTGGGGAGACCTTCGTCCAGCAGTGGATTGATAATGGTTGACAATGATGATGATGGTGATATATAATTTGGAGTAGAAATATACTGTATATATAGTTGTAAATAGAGTTTCAAATTTATCGTTCAAAGTAGATTTGTCCGGGTCAAGTTCGGGTCGGGCCCTATTATGTCATGTGCGGGTCCAAAATTTTTGATCCGTTTCTCACCCTGCCTCGGATCACTTTTTGAAGGTACTAACCACGAGCACCCTACAAGTCCTGCCATCTCGGAAATGCTCTGATCCAATTGTTTGGCCATTAAAATTCGGCCCTTTCTCATCTGAAGAACAAGAATAACGCTGATTAACAGAGCTCAGTATCAGGTATTTATGTACATCGTTTCATGACCTTCATACGCGCCATCGTTTACCTGCAGTTGCTTCGGTTTGCATAAAGATGAGCTGACCATAATGTTTAGGCTCTTCAGTGTAAATCGTTGCTACACCCGTGACAAATCGCAATAGGCTTTCAACTGCTGACCCGGCGATGGTTACAAAAACAGCAACGACAAAAAAATCGGTTGTCAAATTTCAAATAACCGCTGAATGTAATTCGTTTGTAATAGGAGACGGCAGGTGTTGTTGCCGACGCTTCTGTTTTATCTGTCTTTCGTTTTATCTGTCTCTCGTTTTATTTATTTACTTTTTCAATAGGATACAACTATCAAATATTGGGAGAATTAACCGTTGAATACGCTTTCTCCTTACGTAACGAACTTCATTCTTTCGACGCCTGCCAGCTTGAATAGGGCATGAGCATTTCATCGCCCGTGACTTTTGTTGTCTTGTCAATAACTGCTTGCCAAACTAACTACGTAAGCAGACACACGCTTTCCCCTTCAAACCCGACCGTTTTCACGCCATCTGCGGTTGTCACGTGACTTACGTAAACCCATTTGATTTTGGGGTTCATTAAAAGAGTGATTTTTCCATTTGTGCTGACTCAGTGTCTTGATCAGCAGACGTTGCAGTGATAGAAAACCCTTTATTGTCTGTGTAGCATCCAAAGGTACGTACATCAGTCGAAAGATTTTTTAAGCGTTCACGTAATCCACATTTTAATCAGTTGCTTTTGATCGCCTGATTTACTGTTAATCAATATTTGCATTACCTTCTTTATTAATTTTTATTGAGGGGGCGGGGGTGCTGTTTCAATCATGTTTCTGGTGCAGTAAGTTCCCCATTTGATGTTTTTGAGACGGTCGATAATTGCAGCGGGAAAGAGTAAGTTCCGTATATGAATGCCTATTTACGATTTTCGAAAATTGAACGTTAGTTTATTTGATGTTTAAGGCTACGCGCTATTTTACAAACATGAGATATTTCTCTTTCGTTGTTTTGCTAATTACTACAATAAACACCCAGATCCCTCTGTTTCTCTGGAACGCTTGACGTCACAGCAACGTCTGCACTGTTGCGCCATCATTTATCGACCAATTCGTGCGTGCTCTCACGATGTCAAAATGATTGTCTGCTATATAACATCACGCGATAGCTTTTAGATGTTAATGTGATCGCGTGCTAATTTAAAAACATTGGATTATCAATGACTCGAGTTCTATTCATCCGATCTGCAAAATTCGAATTAAAATCTTAATATCATGGAAAGTTGAGTTTGTATATTAAGTTAATTTAGCACAATTCGAATACTAATTTGTACGCTTTAATTATTTTTTACTTTTTTAATTTAACTAACTTTTCGAGTTTAGTGCTGATTATATTGTACATTTTGCAAAATATCGGTCTAACTAAACACCCTGACCTACAATAAAAACTGAAATCTTGAGATGTCAAAGCGAGCAAAACTGCATCTAAAAACAGATGTCGCCCTAACAGCACATTGTCGATAATTTAGATAGTTCCGATTTGTAATGCCAGATGTCGCATTATTTTGTAGAATAAGCTTCGGTATGAAGTTTCAAACTAACCGCCGAAGAGGACAGTCTAAAACAAGCCGTAAACGGAATAACGACTATGCCGGAGAAAAAGTCAAAGTTTTTACTATATTTCCTTACAAAAAGGCGGCGTCTATTTGATTTGTTTTCAATCTGCATCAATTATAAAATTTCACCCTGTCTTAGAAAGGGAAACATCCCCTATATATTAATGTTTATTTAAAGCTGAAAAACAACCGTCCTAGAACGGGCTATATACCCTAGTTATTAATAGGTGGAATAATTAGTTTGAACATAATTAAAAAAAATGGGAACATTTCAGTTTTGTTGAGGGTATTTTAAAATTCATGCACATACCTGTCTCGAGAATGGTATCACGCATTCCGATCATTATCATAGCACATAAATCTGTAATATTTTTTCTTGAATATATACCAAAAGAAAGGATGGAATTTTTTTCCTTTTCTTTTTCTTTTTATGACAGATGATGGAAAATGTTTCCGTTGTTGCAAATAAATGGAAAGGAAGAAAAAGGCAAAAAAAAAATGAGCTACACTGTATACAACATTTGCATAGTTGGATAAACTGGATTTTTTAAAATGCATAGTTATTACTCCTAAAAAAATTATAGTCCTGAACGTTTATGTTTAAAATTTTCCTTTCCTTCCATCTGGTTAATTTTAGGTATAACGTTATATACTCGTGGTTCAAAGAAAAAGATATAAAACTTAACTTGACGTGACGAAAAACCTTGAGACTGACGTAAACATTTCGTCCTATATTCACGAAGTTTTCTTATCTCCAAATATGCCGTCACAGTTAAGGATAACTAGCACCTAACATTGAACTTCCCAGATGTTAAGACTTACTTACCTCACTCGTGACAACAATGCAATTTATTCTCTAACCAGTCATATATCTCAAAGGTGAGACAGCCTTGTTTTATGTTGAATCCAGATGGTGACTTGACTGGTTGGTTGGTTGGTTGATTTATTTTTATTGCGCAAGGGCCATGACTGGCCAAAGAGCGCCAGACACAAGACAAACAAACAGTATTAAAAATGTTATAAAAAGCTTAAAATCTGACTGATCATGTAAAACTGAAAAATGAGAAAGACGGAAGGGCTAAAAAAAAAAAAAATAATGAAACAAACAGTATTAAAAACATGAAACAAAGATTAAAATCTAGCTGATTCAGTAAAACTGAGAAATGAGGATGATGATAGGGCTAAAATCTAGATACGTTTAAAATAGTCAATTTGTTTAAAAAATGAAAAAAACAGCAACAGTATTGCATTGGTCATTTAGCAGCCGCTGCAGTGTAGCGGCGTCCTCATTCAACAAATGAGAATGAAAGAAATGAAAACGTACATCACGAAAACGAACACAAGTACAAAGAAGATGAGTGACGGTGAGTCAGCAATTGCACGTCTCACACATCGGCGCAGTGTCGCCACACAGCAAAAAGCGGTGAGCGAAACGACATTGCCCAATACGGAGACGCGCAAGCACCACTTCCTCCCTACGGTAAATGCTAAAAGTCTATCGTACGAAAGGTCACTAAAGTACTTCACCGATGCTGTCACACGTACGGTCATTCACAAACATAATTTTCAAATTGTAGGTCAAGATTAAAAACACTTTATTTACAATTAAACATTAATATTTACACGCGAGATCTTTCGGGGCTGAACATAGCACCCATCATCAGGCTCAAGCGCCACGAAACACAGGAGCAGACATTATATACTGTCAAACACGACCCACAATTCACTCGGTTTTCTCAATCACCGGTGATGCCATCAACAAATCGTTAAAGTCCAAAAAATCAAGTCTTAATATCTTATCCTATAAAGTCCTCTTCTTCAGAGTTGTGTGAGGAGGGGGCAACCATCTTTCTCCACTGTCTTGGAACAAATGTCGGGAGTTCAATGTTACAGCATGTTTCCCCATATGCAATAATGAAGAGGCTTTCCGTAAGGAAGACAGTACGTTTATTAACACTTGAGTTAAGTACCCTAACATTTGTCCAATCTGGGGAGTAAGCTCCCTGGTTAACAGCTTGAGTGAAAGCTGTGGAAACCGTTCCAGAACGAAGAGCGTATTTATGTTCACCCATTCTGACATTAACGGTTCTTAGGGTAGAACCTATATAGTATTTAACTGCAGTATCTGAATCCTCATGAATTAATGGTGTGCAGTAGACGCCTGGTTTGTTAAGTGCTGGGACTCTATCTCTATCATTTCTTATCGTGGAAAAAGGTTTCTGGTGGACACTCCAAACGTTAGATTGTGTTTGTAACAGGCTTTTCTTAAGATAGACACAAGAGGTGGAATGAAATCAACTTTGCCGATGTACTAAGTAGGTTATTTTCTCTGTGGACAAAGTCGTGAATCTCAGTCTTTGAAATTGTTGTAATAGTCCTTGGAAGAGGTTGACAGAGAACCCAAACAATAAGGCCAAATTTTGAACTCTAGAAAGTTCATCACGTCGAGTTTTACTTGTCGAAGAATGGGTGAAGGCACGTCTTATTAAGAAGCGTAAAGCTGAAGCTTTATGTTCGGGAGGGTGAGAAGAAGTGAATGGGATCATACAAGGTATGAACGTCGGTTTACGGAAAGCACAATGCTTGATTTTATTGGAATTCGAATCTCGAGACAGTAAAATGTCCTGGAATGGTAATTTTCCCTATATCTCAAGGTCTTTGGTAAACTTTATAGTTGGAAACTGGGTAGAAAGACAATCTACAAATTCTTCCAGTAAAGGTAAAGCATGGGGCCAAAAAACCAACATGTCATCAACGTACCTAATCAACAGTGACGGTTGATAAGGGAAGTCCAACATGACCTTGTTTTCTAGATGCTGCATGACGATCTCGGCTAAAACGGGGGAGAGGGGGAACCCATTGGTGCCCCTTCCTTTTGTTGATAGAACTTACCATCAAATTTAAAGTAAGTTCTCTAAGCTAGGAGTTTGAGACCAGAAATTATTGCATTAGCTTCAAGTGGAGAGATGGAATTGTCTTCCTGTAATTTGTCCTCAATAATTGAGTGAACGGTGTTGAGTGTTATACTTGGAAATAGTGATACTACATCCAGCGAAGCCATTATGAACTCAGTTCCCCCAGAGTCAAAGGTTTTGATACGAGATATAGCCTGCATAGAACTTTTAATGGATACAGAGGAATTTGAGGTGAGAGGTTTTAAAAATGAAGCCAACGCTGTCTCGAGTGTGCGAGTAGGTTTAGCATATCCTGAAACAAGCAACCTAAGAGGTTGGTCCGGTTTGTGAATTATCATTTTTCCAAAGACCTCGGGAACCCTAGGTCCTACTGGAGGTCTCATTTTTGTAGAAATAGATTTAGGTAGGAAACCTTGGTTTCTTAGTTTACTTAATTCTGCAATAGTAGCTGAAGTTGGGTCAGACCTGAGAACACGGTGGGGAACTAAATTGATGGCCTGTTTCATCCTAGCGTAATAGTCGTCACGGTCCAGAATAATGATTTGTTGTGTTTTGTCTGCAGAAATGATTGACAAGTTTGGGTTTTTTGCTAGCTGTAGTAACTGTTCTCGTTCGTATTTCAGAGCTGGTGATGTTCTATTAGGCCCTGCAAGAGTCTTGGCCAAAGTATAACGAGTAGAATCACGTACCTCTTCGGGAAGTGCACTGATAATGTTTTCAACCTCTGGGATGGTATTTAGAGGCCGAAAAGAAGACACTGGAAAGCTAAATTTAAATCCTCCACTTCAGGCTGAACGTTGGCTGTCTGAGAGTTCTACAGAACTGTAGTTAAGGAATGGTTCTTGTAGCGAGTATTCATCAGCATGTTCAATATTTTGACTTCGCAGATGAATTTGTAAGTGTCGGTTTGATACCAGAACCATGTCACAGAGTTTCCGTATATGTCGTTGATTAACCACATTCACCTCTTTTGTAAATTAGAAAAGAAAATCATTAAACGCTTACCTTATTTGGTGAGCATGTCTCGTCAGGTAGGCATATGCATTATATGACTTACGGTTGAGCATGTCTACATAGCTTCGTTTCCTCCTTATTTCAGCTGTTAATCTTTTTTTTTTTTTTTGTCAATGCACAACAAAAAAGATTAACAGCTGAAATAAGGAGGAAACGAAGTTATGAGGACATGCTCAACCGTAAGTCATATAATGCATATGCCTACCTGACGAGACATGCTCACCAAATTATCTTGGGTAAGTGTTTAATGATTTTCTTTTCTAATTTACAAAAAGAGGTGAATGTGGTTAATCAACGACATATACGGAAACTCTGTGACATGGTTCTGGTATCAAACCGACCCTTACAAATTCATCTGCGAAGTCAAAATATTGAACATGCTGATGAATACTCGCTACAAGAACCATTCCTTAACTACAGTTCTGTAGAACTCTCGGACAGCCAACGTTCAGCCTGAAGTGGAGGATTTAAATTTAGCTTTCCAGTGTCTTCTTTTCGGCCTCTAAATACCATCCCAGAGGTTGAAAACATTATCAGTGCACTTCCCGAAGAGGTACGTGATTCTACTCGTTATACTTTGGCCAAGACTCTTGCAGGGCCTAATAGAACATCACCAGCTCTGAAATACGAACGAGAACAGTTACTACAGCTAGCAAAAAACCCAAACTTGTCAATCATTTCTGCAGACAAAACACAACAAATTATTATTCTGGACCGTGACGACTATTACGCTAGGATGAAACAGGCCATCAATTTAGTTCCCCACCGTGTTCTCAGGTCTGACCCAACTTCAGCTACTATTGCAGAATTAAGTAAACTAAGAAACCAAGGTTTCCTACCTAAATCTATTTCTACAAAAATGAGACCTCCAGTAGGACCTAGGGTTCCCGAGGTCTTTGGAAAAATGATAATTCACAAACCGGACCAACCTCTTAGGTTGCTTGTTTCAGGATATGCTAACCCTACTCGCACACTCGAGACAGCGTTGGCTTCATTTTTAAAACCTCTCACCTCAAATTCCTCTGTATCCATTAAAAGTTCTATGCAGGCTATATCTCGTATCAAAAAATTTGACTCTGGGGGAACTGAGTTCATAATGGCTTCGCTGGATGTAGTATCACTATTTCCAAGTATACCACTCAACACTGTTCACTCAATTATTGAGGACAAATTACAGGAAGACAATTCCATCTCTCCACTTGAAGCTAATGCAATAATTTCTGGTCTCAAACTCGTAGCTAAGAGAACTTACTTTAAATTTGGTGGTAAGTTCTATCAACAAAAGGAAGGGGCACCAATGGGTTCCCCCTCTCCCCCGTTTTAGCCGAGATCCTCATGCAGCATCTAGAAAGCAAGGTCATGTTGGACATCCCTTATCAACCGTCACTGTTGATTAGGTACGTTGATGACATGCTGGATTTTTGGCCCCATGCTTTACCTTTACTGGACGAATTTGTAGATTGTCTTTCTACCCAGTTTCCAACTATAAAGTTTACCAAAGACCTTGAGAAAGAGGGAAAATTGCCATTCCTGGACATTTTAGTGTCTCGAGATTCAAATTCCAATAAAATCAAGCATTGTGCTTTCCGTAAACCGACGTTCATACCTTGTATGATCCCATTCACTTCTTCTCACCCTCCCGAACATAAAGCTTCAGCTTTACGCTTCTTAATAAGACGTGCCTTCACCCATTCTTCGAAAAGTAAAACTTGACGTGATGAACTTTCTAGAGTTCAAAATTTGGCCTTATTGTTTGGGTTCTCTGTCAACCTCTTCCAAGGACTATTACAACAATTTCAAAGGCTGAGATTCACGACTTTGTCCACAGAGAAAAAAACCTACTAAGTACATCGGCAAAGTTGATTTCATTCCACCTCTTGTGTCTATCTTAAGAAAAGCCTGTTACAAACACAATCTAACGTTTGGAGTGTCCACCAGAAACCTTTTTTCCACGATAAGAAATGATAGAGATAGAGTCCCAGCACTTAACAAACCAGGCGTCTACTGCATACTATTAATTCATGAGGATTCAGATACTGCAGTTAAATACTATATAGGCTCTACCCTAAGAACCTTTAATGTCAGAATGGGTGAACATAAATACGCTCTTCGTTCTGGAACGGTTCCACAGCTTTCACTCAAGCTGTTAACCAGGGAGGTTACTCCCCAGATTGGACAAATGTTAGGGTACTTAACTCAAGTGTTAATAAACGTACTGTCTTCCTTACGGAAAGCCTCTGCATTCTTGCATATGGGGAAACATGCTGTAACATTAAACTCCCGACATTTGTTCCAAGACAGTGGAGAAAGATGGTTGCCCCCTCCTCACACAACTCTGAAGAAGAGGACTTTATAGGATAAGATATTAAGACTTGATTTTTTGGACTTTAACGATTTGTTGATGGCATCACCGGTGATTGAGAAAACCGAGTGAATTGTGGGTCGTGTTTGACAGTATATAATGTCTGCTCCTGTGTTTCGTGGCGCTTGAGCCTGATGATGGGTGCTATGTTCAGCCCCGAAAGATCTCGCGTGTAAATATTAATTTTTAATTGTAAATAAAGTGTTTTTAATCTTGACCTACAATTTGAAAATTATGTTTGTGAATGACCGTACGTGTGACAGAATCGGTGAATTACTTTAGTCCTCCCTACGGTTCCGACGATATGAGGTTTTCCAGACTTCAAGATTAGGTTTAATACGATGCAGCTTATTTTCCACCTTTTGGTCCCACAGACATTGCCACGTTCGCTTGATATAGTCGCGAACGATAAAGCGGAAATCCCGGTGAAACAGTGGCAAGGGTGTGACGACCAAAGAGGAAGTAGATCTAGCAGCCGCATCAGCACACTCGTTACCCGAGATTCCAACATGCCCGGGAATCCAACAAAACTGAACTTGAAAACCGGCCTCGAGCAAACGACGAAGCAACCGTCTCACATCCAAGAGAAAAGGATGGTCACGGCAATCTGCAGATGATAAGGACTGCAAGACTCTTAAAAAATCTGTGTAGACCATAGCACAATGATGAGAACTCGTTGAACATGGAGAAGGGCGAGATACACAGCATGCATCTCCGCCGAAAACACCGTGGCATCAGATGGGATCCGCGCTACTGAAACGCCATCAACACAGACAGCCGCGGATCCAACAACGCCATGCATCTTGGAGCCATCAGTGAAAATGGGAGTGTAGTCAGAATTGAGGTCACGGTGTTCAGCGAAGAGCTGCTGGTACACTGACGCAGTGGTTGAGGATTTATCGAAAGATGTAAAGGTGGTATCAACCATGACACCAAGTGGGTGCCATGGAGGATCCCCAAAGCCCCTGGTCTCTCCAACAAGTGACAAGTCGAGCCCTACATCACGGGTTCCAGCCGCCATACGAAGACCGAAAGTTCAAATGCACGAGGGCCGGTTCCCTAATAAACGAGCATGCTGGTGATGAAAAACTGCATCGTATAAAGGATGGTCTGGAAGAGATGTAAGTTTCAGATAGAATTGAATAGACAGCTGCAGACGGCGTAATTCAAGCGATGGTTCGTTCGCGTCAGCGTAAAGGCTGGGAATTGGAGATGTTCGAAATGCTCCCGAACAAAGAAGCAGTGCTTGATGGTGAATAGTGTCCAAAGGCTGGAGAACGGAACGACGAGCAGAGCCATACACGATACAACCATAATCCAGTTTCGACCGTATTAAGGAATGGTAAATGCGAATTAAAGACATCCTGTCTGCGCCCCACGAGACTCTCGAAAGGATCTTAAGAATAGATAGAGCGCGCAGACAGGAAATCTTGAGCCGCCGAACGTGCGCACTGAACGTAAGCGCACGTTCGACGGTCAGTCCAAGGAACTTGGTCTTCGGCAAAACTGGTATGGCTGCACGGTCTAAAAACAGCTCTGGGTCAGGATGGAGGCCGCGCCTCCGGCAGAAATGGACACACGCTGTCTTGTCGGGAGAAAGAACGAAACCATTGCTATTCGCCGCTTTAAAGATCTGGTTATTCGCAGACTGCAACTGTCTTTCAATAAAATTCATACTTGATGACGAGCAGAAAATGTGTAAATCATCAACATAAACAGTAGCCGAAACCGCAGGAGGAAGATTTGTGAAGAGACAATTAATGCGAAGGATAAACAATGTAACAGATAAAATTCAACCTTGAGGAACACCTTGTTCTTGATGGAACGGTGCCGAAAGCGTCTTACCCAGGCACACCTGGAACACCCGATTGCGAAGAAAATTAACGATGAAAATCGGAAGATTTCCTCGCAATCCGCATTCGTGGAGGTCACGGATAATACCATGCCGCCACGGTCGATCATAAGCTTTTTCAATATAAAAAAATACAGAAACCAGGTGCTGCCTACGCACGAACGCCTCGCGCACAGATGTCTCAAGGTGCAGGAGATGATCGAGAGGTGAACGATGACGGCGAAAGCCGCTTTGTGATGGTGAAAGTACTTGATGATATTCTAAAAAATGAATTAACCGGGAATTAACCATGCGTTCAAGAACTTTACACAGACAGCTAGTGAGAGCAATTGGACGATAACTAGAGGGAGACTTGGGATCCTTGCCAGGTTTGGGAAAAGGCAGAACAAAAGCTTTTCGCCAAGATTCCGGGAAACTGTGCTCCGACCAAATACGATTATACAAGATTAAGAGATTCTCGAGAGACGACTGCGATAGATGACGGAGCATGTCATAGTGGATTCCATCGGGACCGACAGATGTAGCGCCGGACCGATGCAGAGCCACCCTGAGTTAAACCATGCTGAAGGGGGAGTTATATCCCGTGTCGAGAAAAGGCGCAAAGGAGATTCTCTGGCGTTCCGCAGTGGATTTTATTCTTTGAAAAGAAGTAGGATACGCCAGGTCACTCGACATGGAGGCAAACGCCTCCCAGACAATCAGCAATCTCCCCGACTCCAGCATATGTGCAGCCGTTACTCTCGAGTATGGAGATCAGGTGAGAGCTGTAGTTACCCCGGATCTTACGAATCTTTTCCCACACACTTTTCGAACTGGCACGTGAAGTGAGAGATGACACATACTGGATCCAAGACTCCTTCTTGCTACGTCGACGCACCAACCGAGCATAGGATTCTGCTCGTTTGAATGTAACGAGATTAGCATCGGTCGGATAACGCCGAAACGTAGACCAGGCCTTATGTTGAGCTCTCCTAGCCGCTGCGCATTCAGGGGTCCACCAAGGCTTCGGACTTCTGGAGAGTGTCGTAGATGTTTTTGGTATAGAAAGATCAGCTGCCTGAAGAATACAATTTGTGACTTCAAGAACCGCTGCGTCGATTGACTCTTGGGTCACCATTGCAGAAGAGATCAAAGCTGACGGTGTGAAGACTTCCCATCTCACACGCTCTATCCTCCAACGAGGAGGGCGGGAGGCAGAAGATGGCATGTTCGCATGATGCGAGATGACAATTGGAAAGTGGTCGCTCCCGTGGAGGTCGTTACACACAGTCCACGACCAGTCAGCAATAATTGATGGTGATCCCAAGGTCAAATCGATCGCACCGAAGGATCGTGTCGGTTCATGGAAGTACGTGTCAGCACCGGTGTTAAAAAGGCACAAAGAGGCCGAGGACAGAAGAGACTCTATGCGCCGACCTCTCGTGCTGATGCTGACACTACCTCACAAATGATGATGGTCATTGAAGTCACCTAGTAGAAGAAAGGGTGAAAGCAGCTGATCAACCAATCTCTCCAGTACAGAGGCGCTCACGTTCTCGTCCGGCGGCAGATAGACACTGCAGACAGTAAGAGGCCCAGGGACAGATATTCGCACCGCCACGGCCTGCAAAGTTGTGGAAATCGCAACGGAAGACACCGAAACACTGTGTGGGACAAGAATAGCGACTCCCCCACAGGCGATGTCTCCCGATGCATTATTTATCCGATACGCACTGTAGCCTCGAAATGAAAGCAGGTCTGATGGTTTAAGCTTCATCTCCTGTAGACAAAGGCACACCGGAGAGTAAAATGAAAGCAGATGTTTCACTTCATCAAAACTCGTCCGAAAACCTCGACAGTTCCACTGAATGATTGAAGCCATGGTTATAAATGAAATGAAAATGAAAATGATCACACGAAGTCAGGCTCCATCACCTCTGATGGGGGTTCTCCCAGATCTCGAGGCGTGTGACCAGGGGCCAAGATGGGAGCATGCTTTGTCCCAAATGGCTTAACGGGAGGCACACGATGTTGAGTCGTTTGCTGAGATTTTGGAGAAGAAATGCTTTTCTTATCCTGAGCTTTGGTTTTTTTGTTAGAAGAAGTGGCCTGAGTTCCCTTGTTGGTGGTGGAATGAGTCTGCTTCGGCGAAGTGGTGGGTGGCGCTTTCAGACCCCTAGCTCGAGACTGGAGTGCCTCCAGTCCGGCTGCGATGATTTCGTTTACATTGTATGGACATTTAGGGGGGATCTGAATGTCGGTCTGAATGGCAACCGTAGATTTGGCAACCACCACTGAAGCGTATGATCGCCGATCAGATATAACAGGAACCACCCTTCTTCTGGCCTCAGGATAGGAAATATTTTCCACCGTTTTGAGCCTTTGGATTTCTTTCTCCTCCTTCCACTTGGGACAATCTTTGGCTGATGCTGCGTGTGAACCCTTACAGTTCACACAAAACTCAGCCTCGGCCACACATTCTGACAAAAGATGATCTGTGGCACCACAGCATCCACACCTAGGATTGCCCCTGCACGACTGCTGAGAAGGGCCATAAGACTGGCACCTAAAACATCTCAACTGGTTAGGGATGTATGGGCGTACTTCTAGGTGGAGATACCCTGCCTTGATGGACGTAGGCAGGGAAGAGCTATCAAAAGTTAAAATGATGTTCCGGGATAAGACGGACTGCCCATTCCGCCTGAATAGAATACGCCGCACACCCGTAACGTGTTGACTCCTCAGTTCTTCAAGTAATTCTTCCTCAGCACACTCAACGAGGTCCTGAGAGGAGACAACACCTCGAGATGAATTTAGGTATCCATGGGGTGTTATTTTGACCGGAGTCTCAAGCAGCGTGGTGGTGTTAATAAGTGTGGAACAGTAGACCACAGTGGACATTTCTACCAGAAGATCTCCAGATTGGAGCTTCTTTACGCTCTTAGAAGAGCTTGCAATGGATTAAAGAGCTTTATTTATCCAAAATGGACTTTTGGCACTCAAAGGCTTGGAAGGGTCCAATGAGTGCACAAAAAAGAAACGAGCATTCGAGCAATCAAGCACATGCTTTTTTGCAGAAGGGGATGAGCCTTCCTCCATAACTCTTTTGCTTTTTGGTTCTTGGGAAATTTTATTTTCATCCATGAAAAAAATTAATAATTCGGCCGCCGACTTCCCCACCCACAATCGAGCCCAACGAGGGAGAGCCGGAGGTCCGCAAGCCCAAGTGAACGCAGGACACGGCTCTAGGGATAGCAAGCGGCTATAGCAAGTTGATAGGGCAGACATGCGCTCGGCGTGCACCCAGACTTTCCCATGCCTGGAGAACACCCCTTTGGCATGCCCACCCTATCCCCAGACTCACCCTGTCGTGCGAAACGACAAGCCGTTAGAGGTCTGGGCTCCACTCGGCCACAGACCTCATTGACTAGGAGTGGGTTAGTTCCCAGCCGCCCGTTTAAGGTGAAACAGGGGGCAAAGAGTAGTGTTGGCAACTGGCGACAACAACACCCAGGCCTCCAGAAACCTGAGCCTCCTGCACCCCCTTTTGCCCCTTACGGGTCACCGCACACGGTAAACGTGCAGGTAGGTCTAGCTAACCAGCTCGGAAGAACAAAGAAAGGAACATGAAATGGAGAAGATAGGATAGAAAACGAGAAACTCAAATCCAGAGCTGGCGCATAATCACAACCTCAACAACCTACAACTGAGGCGGGAGCGTGTCAAGTGAAAAAAAACAAAAAAAATAAAAAAATGTGAAAATTCACATATAGTACATGTCGGCTCGGGCCGTGGGGACGCCGTCCCCCAGCAGCTGGATGAACAGCTGTCCCTTCGGTTACATAATCGTACAAGATGAAATGTCAAAATGATCCGTCACAAGGTCAGCTCGGGCCGTGGGGGCGCCGCTCCCCAAATAACTGGAAAACCAGTTATCCCCGTGCGGAGGTTGACTTGACTGACTACCAGACACTTCCAGAAGGAAAGCAAAGTTCAGAATTTCAGATATGGCGTTCAGACAGAAACATAACAAGAAACAACAAAAGTTTGCCAAAGAGTAAAAGAAAACTAGCCGGAAAGTTCAAAAAGCGATATATGTCATATAAGGTACTTATTTTTTTTTTATTTGAAATGTGTTTTCATTATAATGAGAGTCACTATATCATTTTGGATTAGTGGTATTAGACAAAATCCAAATTCACAGTTCATGAGAATCACTTGTGTGGTCTTATGAGCTGTGTATTTGGGTTTTTTCTAATATGACACCTAGAAACCTTCGAATAATGGTCACCGCTTGAACAGGAAAAATTTGACCGTTATTGAAAGGTTGCTGTTGTTCTGAGGTTAAGCCTAAGTTATTATTGTTTGTCAGTTGTCTTGTAACGTATACTCTAACTCCCTTTTTGGTTCCTATTATCTTAAGTAAATTTTGGTTCATTCTCTTTAAGCTTTTTCTGAACTGAACGCTATTTTTCTCTCTCACTGAACGCTTTTGTGGCAACCTGACTAGAGGTCAAATGTTGAGGGACATATGTTAACGAGACAGGTAAGAGTGATGCTTATGACGAACGTATCAGAGCTCTCGTTAGAAGTCGGCTAAATTGTGAGATCGTTCTAATTGCGTTGGAGAAATATGTTAAGAGAGCTTAACGTTCCTGTTAATGATTAATTCTTCCGTGTTGAATAATACAGTTAATTGATATTGAAGCCTTAAATCGGTGCCGAGTTCATATTAATTGAGAAGTATTCTGTATATTGAGAATCTCTTGCATTTCGATGTCGAAGTACTAGAGGATTACGCACAAAGTGAATTATGTTTTATTGTGCTGAACACCTATCAAGGATCAATAAAAGTTTGAATTCGTAAGCAGACTTGACTTTTCTAGCCATTTAGGGCCATTAAGTGCTCGATTAAGTGTTTAGTTAAGCTATCCGGAGCAGAACTTATCTTTACGGAAAATTTTCAGGGCGAACGCTACGTTGAAGTAATGCTAGCGTTTTGGTATAACATAGACAATTAATAGATATCTTTAACCAGATACACTAAAAATATTACAGTCTTAGTGGCGAGCAAATTCTGGAAGTCAATGCGAAATTAGAGACAGATGTGGTTAGCGATTGTAGCGACGCGAAGAACAGAATGTAAACTGCATAATGTTAGTCCAGAGAAACCTGAGAGCGAAAATGTCCAGACATATAAGATAGGAAATACAACTGATTGTCGGCAGCTGAATGTTTGAGCCAACGATAACAGTTTAAATGCAAGAGTTTAACGAATCAGCCCATTTGCCGGTGGTAGAGTTCATACCTCCTGGCTCCGGAGTCAGTTGTCCCCCCAACTAAACTACTACGACGAAGCCTGGCGCTGCACCTTTGCCATCATGACATGTTCGTCATCTCTGAGGTAGGTACGTCACAAGTTCATCTCGTTATCTCTATCTACTCTGTACAAAAATTTCTGAAATTCACGAGCCACTTTCCTTCATTTCTTTCGTGAATTAACGAAGTATATTTCAGATACAACCTTTTCCGTGAAGTGACAGAAAGAAACCTGAATTTCACGGATTTTTCGTACTACGGGAAAATTCTAAATTTTCAGAAATCTTTCCGCCGTTTTTTTTATATTGATGGCAAATTAGCGTTGTAGAGAAGTGTTAACGGAAAATTCTGAATTTTTAGACATCTTTCCGCAGTTTCTTTCTTATATTGACGGTAAATTACCGTTTTACAGATGTGTTAACGGAAAATTCTGAATTTTCAGAAATCTTTCCGTAATTCCTTTCGTATATTAACGGAAAAACTCCCTTCTCACCTTTTCCGTATCCGTATGACGAGAAATTACTGGTAATAGGAGCGATAGGTGAAAATACTTGAGGTTTGATTAACTTTTAAATTTCAGTCGTCTATCGAAGGATCTGATTTTGATGATACCATATCGCATGATTTTTTTTATTGTACCATAGGATATTTCTTCCCCTCTCCTCTATTTTGCGCACCAGCTATTTATTATACACTGCTGGACAATTGCTAAGGATGGATCATAAGCGGCTATATAGCGCATAAAAAAGTGTGGTTGGATGCCAAGTGAAATAAAATAATGTCAGAATGCCAGGACATTACAAGAAAGTCATTTTATTGTGCTCCGAAATCCAGAAGGCTTTGGAACGTGTTCAAGGGACAAACAGGCCATTTTGTGCAGAATACGTAAACGTGAAAAAATGCAATTACCGTCCGCAGGCGTTCCGGCGTAAGATGTCAATACGGGATATGGCCACCATGGAGGGCGATGCAAGATTCCACACGTCGTGTCATGCTTTGCACAACATTATCAAGCAGCTGTTGGGGTAATTTATCCCATTCTTCTGTCAGTGCACGGATGAGGGTGTCCTTGTTTATTGGAGGGCATTGGTGACCAGCAAGACTCCTCCCCAAAGCATTCCACACATTTTCAATGGGATTCAGATCTGGAGAACGTGCTGGCAATACGAGGCGTTGAATATCCTCGCTCTCAAGACACTCCTGGACAGCGACTGTTCGATGACATGTTGCGTTGTCGTCCATGAAAATGAATCTATCACCGACAGCACCACGGAACATGCGAACATGAGGTAGCAGAACATCATAAATGTATCGTTGGCCAGTCATAGTCCCAGTTGGAAGCACATAGAGGGACGTACGGCCATTGATCATGATGACAGCCCATACCATGACACTACATGTCGGATATCGGTCCATTTCCTGTATGTTTGCTGGACAATATGCAGTACCACTATCACGCCAGATCAGTTGTCGTCGACAATCAGACGATAGACTGTATCTACTCTCATCTGAGAAGAGGACAGCAGACCAGTCGTTATTAGTCCAATTGCGATGTTGATGGCACCATTGAAAACGGGCGGTACGGTGACGTCTGGACAATGAGATGCACACAACAGGACGGCGGGCGTATAGTCCTCCTTCATGCAAACGTCTGGCGACAGTTTTTCGGGAGATCCCCTTGCCAGTAGCAGCCATAAACTGATTTGCTTCCTCACTAGCTGTGCTGCGCCGGTGTCGTTTTGTTGATAGCACTATGTACCGATCTTCTGCAGGTGTCGTACTGCGAACACGACCTCCCCCGTGACGTTTGCTACACTCTCCATTTGTTTGAAATGATTTCCAAAGCCTTGAAACAACACTGTGACTGACGTCGAACTCCCTGGCAACATCTGTTATTTTTCGCCCTTCTTCAATCTTGCCAATAATACGGCCACGCGTAAAATCATTTAGGTGATGTCGGGAAGACATACTAAAAATTGCAATTTCGTCAATTGATTCTTTCCCTTTCAACTTTGCGTTTGAACAACAACGGTCAATACGCGTCAAATCCTTTATATCTCTTATCAGCGTTATGACGTCACGAACAAGTTCGGCAATCCAAAATTTGCATACGCACAACACGTCTTACTGTATCCCGCCCTTATGCTAATTTCCACATTTTCCTGCCTTCCATTTTATGGTTGCTATCGTTGCTATTGTCATCCGTCCTTAGCAATTGTCCGGCAGTGTATATTGTGTTACTGTAAGAAACCGGGTACTTAACTTACTGTATGATTATACGATGTGTACGTATCAGTCTTGGGACAACTGAAGACAAAATCTATTATAGCTATCAAGAGTAGATTTAATATTATAGAGGCTATTTCCGTGAAATAATACTATAAAAAGAACACTTCACCTTTTGTAAAGATAACTGAAAGTCACTGTCAGTTTAAAAAAATCAAGTTGCCAAGCATTTTGTTGCTTCGAAAACTCACGATGAAAAATCCCTAAATTGTGAAAAGTCTTCCAAAAGAAATTTTTTTTATTACAAACCTATTCAGAAAAATACAAGTAATAAGCTCCAACAGAAAACAAAATGACTAAATCACTCGCATTAATGACAAAAAAAAAATCATGTCGCTCAATTTGTTTTACGATGTATGAGATGCGGGTTTCCGAGCGTTTGTGGCTCAGTAGTTAAAGGTGTGCGTTACCTGTTGAGCTAACTCAAACGATGGAGGTTCTATCCTGACTGTAGTGGTAAGGTTTCCTGGTGTAAATGCTGGAAAATGCAGGGCCATCGATATTGCGGAATTTCAGTTTAAATACGGAGAAACTTGAACTGGAATTTTTCTGAAATGAACGGAATTTAGCTCCAACAGAAAACAAAATGACTAAATCACTCGCATTAATGACAAAAAAAAAATCATGTCGCTCAATTTGTTTTACGATGTATGAGATGCGGGTTTCCGAGCGTTTGTGGCTCAGTAGTTAAAGGTGTGCGTTACCTGTTGAGCTAACTCAAACGATGGAGGTTCTATCCTGACTGTAGTGGTAAGGTTTCCTGGTGTAAATGCTGGAAAATGCAGGGCCATCGATATTGCGGAATTTCAGTTTAAATACGGAGAAACTTGAACTGGAATTTTTCTGAAATGAACGGAATTTCTGACTACAGAAAATCTGTTAAAATACGGAAGTTAAAATAAACGGACGCTTTTAAACTCGGAAATTTCTAAAAAAGCCGGACACCTACCAACAACTTTGCTGCACGTGTTTTTCAGAAATTTTCCGGGAATTCACACCACTTATTTTTTACAGTGATATTGTACTACAGCTAGACTTCAACAATCATGATGTAAAGGATTTTAAGAAGGCAGTGTCCAACTCTGGGCTTAAACGGCCCTTAGAAATAGATAGCAACGAGGTTAGAGTTAAGCTACCCTGTAGGAAAGGAAAACAGAAAAATTTTAGAGACAGAGAAGTGTAACTGCAAACTTCGGTGGCCGCGTGTAGAAGAGCAAGAACAGAGCCCACAGGGACCAAACTAAGAAACACTTCCGCGAAAGGCAATATCCCAGATACCAGCACCCATCTCCGCATGCCTCGGTGTGACATTCACGAGGGCTGAAGTAAATACCGTCACATGTCAAACTGAACTTTTAACCCTTTTCCTTCCCCTTAAACAAGCCCATTTGGCCCGCGGTAATTGAACTCATCCTGCCCGACTCACAGTTCCTTTAGCGAAATTCTCTGGCCCCTTTTACTCGCCCGTCAAAGTATAGGAAGGAGCTAAGTAAAATCCTAAGGAACAAGATATCCGTTAGTCTTCCTTCCGGACTGACTAGACCAGGGATGGCCAACCCTTTTCAAAATTGGGCCAGCAAATTCTTAGAAATCATTTGAAGTCCACGTAACCAACTTAAATATTGGCAACTATTATCAGCTGAAAATGGGGTTATTTTATATGTTTTTGTAAAGTATTGAAACCCATATACATTTTTAAACAGTCATTTTATTAAATCATTCACATAATATTAAAATTATTATTATATGCAAAAAAAACTGAATTGTTATAGTAAAACTTTCTTTTTTACTAGAAATTAAAGAAACAAAATTAATTAAAAAATTAAAGTTCCTATGAACTTTACACACCTGCAACACTAATGTGATTTTTGAACCTGCTTTTCATGTAACAATTTGTCAATGTTGGGTGTAATTCGCGATGTACTTAAAAGAAGCATATCACCAAGGTGTGCATCTATGATAGTTGAACGAAATTTACTTTTTACAACATTCATGGATGAAAATGTTTGTTCACAAATGTATGTGGATCGAAATATGCAAATTAACCTCAGAGCAAGGTCATGAAGCTCGGGAAACTGTTCTTTAAGGACGTATTTCCAGAACTCAGTCGAATTAGGAGCAGTGGGTGATTCGCATTGTTCTTTAAACTTAACACTGAGTGGCTTTGGATTTCTAATATTTCGATTTGCATTGATGGGGAATATTTATGTACATCAGACTCTGAAATATAAAATAGATTTATGAATAGGCCTAGGTTACTCCTTTCAGATTCAAAAGCAGAAAATCGAGTTAAGAATGACTCGTACAAACATGTAACAGCTGATTTGTATTTTAAATGATCCACGGTAAAATTACTGTACTTAAGATTTCCTGAATGGTTGAGAAATGATCAAGTTTGCCCTGCTCTAAATTGTTACAAAACAATTTCAACTTTAATTTAAAACTGTTGATTTCATTGAACATGAGTGGAAATAAAGAATCTTTGCCTTGCAATCTTCTGTTAAGAATATTCAAATGATGCGTAATGTCCACTAAAAACGCAAAGTCACGAACCCACTCTCGATCTTTAAGTAGTCCGCACTCCGCAGGAATAATAATATCGTTCAGATCCTAAAATAAAACTCCTTGGTCTTGTAATCTGAAGACTCACGCTCTTCTCTAACCAGACGAGCGTGAGTCAGTGTTTACACAAAAATGCGCCAGTATGTGTTTTTGAAATCGTGACCAATTTCACATCGGCATAATTTATAAAATCCGAATAAATACACTGGTGTGCAAAAATTAAGGACGAAGAGTAGAAATTAGCATAACAGCGGAACGAGCAGACAGAATGGACCGAAAGACCACTCAGGAGATAGACTAGGGACCGGTACGGTAGGGCATGCGCATATATGCAGCATGACGTAGGGTTGCTGTCGGAAGGGTATAAAGCACACGGGCGGTGTACGCTCAGCAATTCGAGCCGCGGATGGCTTAGTGGTTAGCGATTCAGACTATTGATGCAAGGTCCTCAGGTTCGAACCTGGGCTGATCTTTCAGAGATGGAGTGATTTACTAACAATCGCTGAATATCCGCCGTGCATCGGACGAGCACGTTAAGTGACGGCCCCCAGGCTGGAACCACTGGTTAAATGGGTATCCCTTCCTATGCCCACCCTGAAATTCTCTCACCCCTCTGTGTGCAACATCGTACTTGTACGGTGGCGCCATCTACTGTACTCCAATCTCACTACAAACTGTTCTGTCAAAGTCACTAGACTTGCTCTCATTCCTTACGTTTCTGTGTCCTGCCCAAAAGGCGAACTCGCTGTATGTGGCTGGGACCTAAAGTCTACTCACTGTGGACGGAAGTCCTACAAGAAAATGACAAATACAGTACGCGTGCAAACTTGCAGTGAGCGCTCAGCAATTCTGTGAAAGCTATTGCACGGTGTACATCGCTTTGAACGACGTCGAGTTGCTGCCACCGTGCAGTGGCGGCTTCTCAGGTGAAGTAGGTGAAGTGCCTCTTCACCTATTTTACTCAAAATAAAGTTTTATTCAGTATTTTTTTATAATATATTCTTTTTTGCCTTTATTCAGTTCCAAAATACTCAAAATTTTGAATAGATATTAATTCACATGGCGCGCTCAATACGGAAAACAAATCCTTACGCGCAAAACAGCGCAAGTGAAGAGCCGAAATGAGAATGCTTGGAAGTCTGCAGTTTTCCGCCGAGTTGTCATGGTACCCGTGACGTCACCCTCCCCAATCTGCTCGCTCAAGTGAAGTGTTTCAGCTGCACGCGCCTTACCTCTGCATCTTTCAGTTTTTGAGCGTAAAGTCGTGAGAGATCACGGTGGAGCGGGTGTTAATTTTTTTTTTTTTTTGGCCCTGCTTACTTTTTAGTAATAAACATTCGGCGTGGAATAAAGACGGATTCTCAGATTTATTAAACGTAACACGGTCACTTCATAAACATCGTGATTCTAGCGAACACCTGAAATGCGGATTAATGTTAAGGAATTTTGAAAAAATTCAAAACACCATTGCCGATGCCCTGAGGAAGAACGCTAGGCTTTAATAAGCGCATTTTAACGAAAACGTTCGTTTAAATAGACTTTTCTTGCAGACAGTGATTCATGCAGTATTAGTCTATACTGGATTTGAGCAAACAAGAACTAGCATTCCATGGCCATGACGAAAGCATGGGCTCGATAAATCGTGGAAATCTCATTGAATTACTTTCATTGTTGATATGAAGAAGT
Source organism: Macrothele yani (assembly GCA_039090855.1). Taxonomy (NCBI): domain Eukaryota; kingdom Metazoa; phylum Arthropoda; class Arachnida; order Araneae; family Macrothelidae; genus Macrothele; species Macrothele yani. The sequence goes on along the minus strand of CM077010.1, from coordinate 122,695,730 downwards.
TCTTTAGAAATTGAAAATCAACACGAAAGGATAAAAACTATTCAAAATGAATTAATTGAATGTATTTCTAAATATATAAACGATCACGTTTATATATTCAGAAATACATTTTGATTGTTGATTCGGAAGGTGTATTGGTTGAGGGATTTTTGTGTTTCCATGATGTGAAGGAAGATAGAACGTCAGGATCAGACTGTTCCAAAAATGCTAGACAAAATTTTGGAACAGTCTGATTACCAACACAAATAAATAGGACAATGCTACGATGGGGCAAGTATGATGTCTGGACACTTAAATGAACTACAGAAAAAAAAAAAGTCAAGGATAAAGCTCCTCAAGCTGTTTTTGTTCATTGCTTAGTTCATCGTTTGCATCTTGTATTACACTAGAGTTTTTCTAAAATTTCTAAGTGTCGAATACTTTTGCAAACCTCAGTGGAATTGCTTCGTTTGTTCACCATTCTGCGAAGCTGTATTATACACTTATATCAACAACCGCAAGATGATTGATTGATTGATTGATTGGAGGTTTAACGACTACCGTGAGCAACTCAATGGGCTATAAGCAGTCGCCCGTCCCTAATTTAGGGTCACTGGTTCCAGGGAAGGAAGAGAGCCAGTGCCGTAAGACAAACAAAACATCCATGCCTCACAGGATTCGAACCCGGACCCCGTTCGGACGAATGATCAGAGGCCATCGCTTAGACCACTGCGCCACCTGGGCGGCAAAATCGCAAGATGCAGACCAACCATAGCAGAAACTCGATGGTCCTCCACTTCGAAATTAGTAAGTGTAGTTGTTGAAGATTGGAATAAATTTTTTTTTTTTTTTTTTTTTTTGATTGGAGGTTTAACGACCACCGTGAGCAACTCAATGGGCTATAAGCAGTCGCCCGTCCCTAATTTAGGGTCACTGGTTCCAGGGAAGGGAGAGAGCCAGTGCCGTAAGACAAACACAACATCCATGCCTCACCGGGATTCGAACCCGGACCCCTTACGGACGAATGATCACAGGCCAGCGCCTTAGACCACTGCGCCACCGGGGCGGCTGGAATAAATTGAAGGAAGTGTTCGGATTTCTGACGAATAGCGAATAATCAGATAAAAAATCAATTCATCTTGCCAAGGGGTTTTTGAATGATATTAACACTTTCGAATTTACATTTTGACTCCACGAATCTATTATTCGAACTTTTGAAGAAAAAATAACTAAACATAAACTACTGTGCAACTCAAATAAAAAAAAACGAAAAAAAAAACAAAAACAAAAACTCGTGAAATAGTGAGCCATAAAAACGATGAGTTATTTGAAGCACAGTTTGGAAAAGCTAGCAAAATCACAGAAATAAGCACGGGAATATGCTGCTCTTACACAGGAAACAATTTTTCAAAATTATAAACAATTGTATTTTAAAATTTTTGACCACATTCTTATAGAAATGGATATAAGATTTCAAGACTGTAAGAAACTTCAATTTGTCTGACTTGCTGACACAACCAAATTCGAATAATTTAATGCATGCTTTCCCTCTCGCGCTCTTGAAAATCTACATTTTTACGGAAACATATTTACTAAACACAGCGCCAAAAAATGAACTGAGTCTTGTATATGCCGATGAAAAATTAAGGAATATATTGACTCAAGAACTCCTTCGAGTGTTTCACGGAGACAAAGACATTTTTACAGAAGATTATAAATTGGTTTTCCTCAGTTTAACAATTCCATCTACAAGTGTGCCAGTGGAAAGAAGTTTTCTTAAAAGAATACAAACTTGCTCAAGAAACACTAGTTCCCAAGATAGACTTGCTTCTCTGGCAAATATTTCTATTCAGGAAGACATTTTATTGATGCTCACGAAGAAACAACCATCTAACCATCTTATGACGACATAATCGACAAATCTGCAGCTTTAAAAGGAAGAAGAATTGATTTAATAAAAAAAAAAAATAAGTAAGTCCCCATTAAGGGATTTTCATTGTAGACAGTAGATATATTTTCATACTGCTCTTGTACCTCTTCACCTATTTTTCCAACCACGAGCCGCCACTACCACCGTGTCATGTGGCCAACAGGCAATCCAGTAAATGACATCTAGATGACTTTACCCGAGGTCGCGTCATTGGGAAGTTGGAAAAGGTCGAAGTGTGACTAGTGTGGCCGAGGAGTTCGGGATCGCTCACAGCATCGTTCCACGAGCTTGGAGAGCATTTCAAACGACAGGAACAGTTGTCCGAGCGTTTAGCAGTGGTCGTCCACCAGCAACCACGGCAGGCAACGACCGGTATATTGTCCTACAGGCGAGAAGAGACAGACGGCAGACAGCGGGAGAAATCGCAAGGCACATGCAACAGACAACTGGACGTCCGTAATCGCGTTTTACCGTGGCCAGGAGGCTGCACAAAGAGGGTCTATTTGCGCGACGACCAGTACGGTGTGTGCCATTAACGCCTGCTCATCGGAGACGGCGGTTTCTGTGGTGCCAGGAACTCAAGAACTGGACACATCAGCAATGGGGTCGAGTTCTCTTTACGGATGAGAGCCGATTTAGTCTGACGAGCGATTCTGGACGTATACACATCTGGAGAGAGCAGGGAACACGCAATTACACCTCCAACATCATCGAAAGGGACCGGTTTGGAGGTGCCGCAGTTCTCGTTTGGGGCTGTATCATGCTTGGTAGCCGTACTGACCTCCACATCTCCCAAGGAGGTTCAGTCACTGGTGTCCGATATTGTACCGAGGTTCTCCTGCCTCACGTGCGTCTGTTTAGAGGTGGCTGTGGGTCCTGAGTTCCTCTTCATGGACGACAACGCTACACCTCATCGTACAGTGGCTGTCGCAGAGCCGTTGGAGAGTGAAGATATTCAACGCATGGATTGGCCCGCAAGGTCCCCGGACTTAAATCCAATCGAACACGTGTGGGACTGGGAGACGCTTGGCAGCACGCCACCAGCCGCCAGCAATGATTCCGCAGCTGCGATTGGCGCTACAAGAGGAATGGGCCGCGATGCCTCAACAGCTCCTTGACAACCTCGTCCTCAGCATGGACAGACGTTGTAAATCCTACAACGCAGTCAGGGGTGATCATATCCCCTACTAAAGACTGGATTTTTCTTGGCAGCCGCCTGTCACAAGGACGTTTCTGTCTTCTGTCCAGTTGTGCTCGAAGCTACCTTTTCAATAAAGTGCCTTTGTATCCTTTGGATTCCTTGTTTGGACGGTTTTGCTCACTTGTCCCATATTCTCACATCTTGGGGATCTTATAGTATGATTTGAGTCGATGTGAAGCACTTCTGCACGACGTTATAATCGAAAAACCGTCTCGTCCTTAATTTTTGCATGCCAGTGTACTATCAAGAATAATATAAAATAAAAATAAAAAATAATAAAATAAAACTAATTATTATTGTCAGTAAAAGTTAAATTAGAAAAACAAAGTTAGTGCTTGTGCTAGGGGGGCATTCAAAATGCCCTGGCGTGTCAATGTTTGGCCCGGAGGCATAGGGTTGGCCACCCCTGGACTAGGCTGTCCGTTGACCGCTGTTAAGAGGTTCCGTTTTTCGGAAGTTATCCTAATGTTGATTTTACCGCAGCTGTTCTGTACCAAACGCAACTCGATGTTGTTTGGAGGTTCACGTTGTTAGGATGGTGTCTGTTAACCGGGGTCTCACTGTATTCGTATTTTGGAAATTGGCCTCATTCGATTCCATAGAAATTTACTAATGAGTTTCAAAAAGCCAACCCCAGAATAAAACCATATGAAAGATAGGTGGATTAAATTCGAAAGCACGCTGGAGTAATATATAGGAGAATGGTTCAAAGCAAAAAAATTGTGAAAGAGACTGGGAAACCTTCACCCCAACAAGAAGAAGCTGCACGAAGCTGCAATGCCTGGACATGGGAGACGTACGATTTCAGCAGTTATCGGACTTTGAGCGAGGTCGTCTAGTCGGACTCCGCGAGGCCGGGTGGTCATATCGTCGTATTGCAGAGTGAATTGGACGGTAAGTATCGGTGGTGGTACGATGGTGGCATAGATGAACCGAGGAACATCCACTGTGAGGCAAATCCTAGCTGCCGTTGCACCTGAGGTGACTGTGCGAACAATCCGCAACCGTCTACTGGATGCAGGACTACGTGCACGTGTGCCTCTGGCATGTGTACCTCTGACTCCAGCCCACCGTCAGGAGCGGCTGCAGTGGTGTCGCCAACGTCTGCACTGGAGAGCGCAATGGCAATTTGTCGTGTTCAGCGATGAAAGCAGATTCTGCTTGGGAGCCTCCGATGGCCGTATGCGTGTTCGCAGACGCACAGGAGAGCGTCTCCACCCTTCTTACATCCGCTAGCGACGCACAGGAGAGCGTCTCCACCCTTCTTACATCCGCTAGCGACACACAGGGCCTACACCTGGTCTCCTGGTGTGGGGAGCGATCAGCTATCACTCCCATACACAACTAGTGTTTGTACCGGGTACGTTAAACAGCACCTCCTACATCAACAACATCATTCATCCCGTCGTTGTTCCATTTGTAAGGTCGGTCCATGGTGGTGTTGTCCAGCAAGATAACGCACGCCCACACACGGCACGTGCAACGCAACATGCACTTCAGGGTGTGAGACAACTTCCATGGCCTGCACGTTCATCGGATTTGTCCCCCATTGAGCACGTGTGGGATTTTGTGGGACAACGACTTATCCGGTCTCCACGGCCAGCCACGACCATCCCCGATTTACGCTTCCAGGTTGAGGATGCTTGGAACTCAATACCCCAAACTTACATCCAACATCTGTACGACAGACTCCATGCCAGAATTGCACAGTGTGACGCAGTTCATGGCAGTTCAACCTCGTACTAACCATGTTACATGGAAATGTTATTTTTCAGTTTACCAGCAAATACAGCTGTATTTTGCCATAATGTTTCGATCACGTTATCCTCTGTATTCCGTTATTATGCTGTATAAATTTCGTTGGTATCAGATGTCTCCTTCTTGGTGTTCTCTTTTCACTTTCCGCCAGTGTATATATATATATTGACAAAAGTCACCGGACACCAAGAAGAGAAACAAAACATAGCATTTATTGACATACATTGGCACGGTGTCGATCCACCTTTGGCCTACACATGTCTTCACGAGCTCCGTGTTTGAGTGCTTCACGTACGTGTTTTGTGTCCTATCATTGTTCTTGTGTGTGTGCGCCAAAGTTAATGGTCTGTGCTTTCGTTTAAGATCCCTCACGAGTTGATGAGTGCTTTTTTTTTCATTATCAGTGTTTTAATTTCCACACCGAGCTGGTCGTTTTTCTTCGTTAACCCTTGCCATTGATTATGGCATCTGCCGATGAGGGCGCTGTTCCCGCTCGCATCGCTCCAGCTCCTCGCGTCGCCTCTTCAACGACAGACGCAGCCGATCAATCATATTCGCTTGCTAGTGGAGAGCCTCTTAATTTCCCTTATTTCATTTTCACGTCTTCTACTGCTCAGGTCTCCGACTCTGCCATTGAGAACGTGGATGTGACGTACCCGGCCTGTACTGACGATGATGAATACATGGACGTCTTTGATGACGTTGCTAATCTGCCCTCTACAGTTTCTACTGCCTCTGCTTCCAGTACAGTGTCTCATGCTGCGTCAATGCCTCCCAGAGGAGGCGCTTCTGCACGCACGTATTCTGCGGCTGCCTCTGGTATTCCACCGCCTTCCTCCTCGTCTCGTCTGCCCCCTATGGATTCTTACGTACTCTCAACGGTGACACCATCTTATTAGACATTCATCTTATTAGAACTCTCCTACTGGTCAACGTCTTCATTCGACTTTCGAGTTGGGGGTTTGTTTTGATGCGCTGCCCAACACTCCTTTGAAGCAGTACAGCTCCGCTGTCAAGAAGATGCTTCCTTCTGGTGCCATCACCCACCTCACCCGAAAGCCACGAACTGTGATTGTTTATTTTCCGAAGAAAGAATACGCCGATCTTGTCTTGTCTCGGGGCCTATCAACTGACGATCGTCACCTCTTAGCCGAATCCATCGCCATCTGGTGTCCCAGGAGATCTCTGATGATATGCTGTGTGCTGCACTTAGTCGATGCGGCAGAGTAATTGGCCCAGTAAAGACTCTCACCTCTGACCCCGATGATAAACATATCTCCGGCTTCCGTAGAACTGCTCGCATCATCTTCCCGTCGGAAGAGCATCTCATAAAGTTTCCACGGTTCCTCGATATTCGTTGCGGGAACGAGCGCCGCTGGATTCAGCTCCTCACCTCTGCTCATTGCTCACGCTGCAAGGCTTACGGCCACCAGCAGGCTCCATGCCCCCATGCAGAGCCACTGACTCCTGGAGCTCCAAGGCAGCATTCTACCTCTTCCTACATTTCTGCTGCCATACCTCCTCCTGCGTCTGCACCTCCTGGACCCAGTTCTGCCGAAAATCTGATTAAAGACTTCGATCAACACGCCTCTTCCGATGTTGCTTCCTCCACTCTGCCGGATTTTCCTTCGCTTGACTCCTCCTGGCCTTCCCGTGTTCTCTCTCCATCAGAGGACATCACGGCTGATCTTCAAGCTTCATTCCACGTCGGCACTTTTGCTCCCGGCGATGAGGTGGACCTTTCCTCTGATTTCACATCTCGTGTGTCATCGATCCACGGCAAACGTCGCTCTACTACCAGTACCGAGGTCCGGAGGGAAAAGAAGAAGTCACCTTCTCCGACTGGCCGCCCACATCGTTCCACCCATCTAGCAGGCTCCAAGTCCCCCCGTCACATTCTAGCTCTTCCTCTTCAAAGTCCAAGGGTCCTCTGCCGACGTTTGAAGATTTCTCGACTCTGCTTACCAATGCTTCTCTTCCTTCAGAACCTGTCTTCTTTGGAGATTTTTACGAGTTTCTCACTCACAAAACAAATCGGGAGGCTTTTCTCATCTTTTTACAGCAGTTTGAAGCAGTTCTTCCCGAGGTCTTCGACCAAACAACCTCCATCCTCAAATTCCTCCTGCATAATGCCAAGCAACCCGACTACGTCTTGTGGTGTCGTGGTGTCATCAATCGCCTCGACACATTCCAGAAAGCCGCCATAACTGCCCTTCATCCAACGTCGGACTTACCCATTCAAAGTCACCACTCTGAACTGTAGGGGTTTGCTAATCTGGAAGATCTCTCGCCTCTTGGGACCGACTTACTCCTTCTGCAAGAGACGAAGTGTCACTCCTCGACACTTTTTCATAGATGGCGCACTTGTGACTTGACCTTTCGCCATGCTTTCCGTTACTCTGTGCACGGTGGTACAGCAGGAGTATCAGTCTGCCATCTCCGCATGCCGTGAAAGCTCCTTCTATGCTACGTGGTCACCAGTGACCCCGTGGTTCACTGTTACACCAAATCCGTTACATATCACGGTGAGTTAAAACTCTGCATTAATTTTTTGATGTTCTTTCGCACTGCGGTGCCCCGCCTGTGATCATTTTGTTCTTCCTCAAGCATTGCTCTGTTTGCATCACGTTGTAAATTTGACATTACTCATTCAATGTACATATCATCGCTTTTATCAGTTTGTATCATTCCTGATTTTGTTTTTTTTCTTAGAGACGATTCCATGTTGCTCATCTCCTCTGCTTTGTTACATTAAAGCGATTCTGAAACCACCTTTGGCCTTAATACATGCACTGACCCTTCGAGACATGCTTTCAACAAGGTATTGGAACACAGCGATAGGTATGCGCTTCCATTCAGTACATCATACTGCCGCTAACTGTTGCTTAGTAGTAGGCCTTGGTTCCAAACTTCTTATGCGGCGCTCCAATTCATCCCATAGGTGCACTATGGGATTAAGAACACGGCTCTGTGCTGGCCAGTCCACACACGGTACGGAATTATCGTCAAAACACGCCATGACAGTCCATGCTTTATGGCTCAGTGCATTATCCTGCTTTTACCAACAATACTTGGTTCCATTATGTCGACAATTATGTCCAGCCAAAGAGTTGGCAGGACATAATTGTCCAGAATTTCGATGTAGACGTACTGGTTAACAGGTTTGTCCACGATAACCAATGGGACGGGACCATACCACGTAAAACACCCCGACACGAGAACACTGCCAGCTCCAAACTTGACCGTAGGTAAATTAGGCTGTGGTAAATAGCTTTCCCCTGGCTGCCGGCATACCCACACACGGCCATTAGACTGATCGATTGTTTCTTGATTCATCAGTCCATAGGACCCGATTCCATTGATCTACGGACCACGGTAAATGTTCATTACACCATGCTAAAGGACGAGTAGTATTCCGAGTGGAGATGAAAGGCTTTATGAGCAGCCACATGACCACGGTAACCCATGGAATGAAGTTCTCTGCGAATGATACGTGTACATACCGAGGTTCCAGCATTTTTACTCACCTGTACACTGAGGTCTTGTACAGTACTCTGTCGATTAGCTGTAACGACTCCCCTAAGGCTTCGACGTCCTCTGTCATTGATTTTCTTTGGTCTGCCGGTACGTTTAGCTGCTTGAGGGAGGCCATGTGTCTTCCACTTATTCAGTACATCCAAAATAGTTGACTTGAGTATGTTTAAACGCCTCTCGGTTTCTCTTATGGACAACCCGCTAATATAACACCCAACAATCTTTCCTTTCTCAAATTCAGTTCTCTCCCTCGGCGACATTTTCACTCAACCTCACAGTGCGATATGATCGAGGTCAGCTGCAGACTTGTTTTTATACCGTTTGCAGGTGTACCGCGCAACTTAAAAATGCAGCAGATCCGTTCATTTGCTTTTGAAGGGGTGTCCGGTGACTTTTGTCAATATAGTGTATATATGTATACGTATATATACTGATTGGAAAGCTATTTTTTAAAAGTGGCTTGCTACAGCTACAACTCTTTTTCTGAAAAGTACTAGCTAAACTACTTTTCAGCTACTTTTTTTATTTTTAGATTTAAATTAAGGATACAAATTTTAACGCGGTGCTTACATATGGCAGTGAGAGCTAAAAGCCAGGGCAAATTACACGAATAACTTATATTTGTATTTGCCTATAGCTGTAGTCACCATATGTACGTTCCTGTGACGTTCCTGGCCCGCAGGATGCGCATGAGATAAAGCCAGATAGCAGTGAGAGAACTCGCCAGTGTAGTATAATGGATATCACTCGGATTCCGGGAGTTGGGGGTTCGAATCCCGCCCCTGTCCTAAAAATTAACTTCCTCATATTGGCTCCAGACCATGGGCCTCGTCATCCCTTTTAAATTATTTACGGGATGAGATCCCTCAACTCTTGTGATATGTACAAAATCAGTACTTATGTTTTCACATTACGAAAAAATAAATCAATGTGATGCTACGTTCTACACACCAAAATTGTCTGGGATTTCTCAAATTCACGTTCTTCATGGGATGACTGCCTACAGCGACACATGGTCACGGATGACCCGTGGTCCATGCACCCAGCCCTCTTTCGGGGGGGGGATGTGACCCCGAAGGACGCACATGAGATAAAGGCAGATAGCAGTGAGAGCACATGTCCGCGTAGCTCAGTTGGGAGAGCGACTTACTCCAGAGTGAGGGGACAGGGATTCAATAACCGTCGTGGACAAACGTGTGTTTTCACACACTTTTTAACATACACTGAGTGATCATTCAATTACGACCACATACCTATAATTTTGTAGGGCCTCCTTTCGCCCTGAGTATAACATCTATTCGACGTGGCATCGATTCAGTAAGATGCCGCAAGCAGTTGGGAGATACGGGCAACAAACCAGTGTGTAATGCTGCCTCCAATGTGGGTATGGAGGCGGTTGGTATATCCAGAAGCAAAGTATGCCGTTACATAGTGTCCCACAAGTGCTCTATGGGGTTGATATTGGGAGAGTTCGGAGGCCAATCGATATGGTCAATACCACAGTGTCTGGACTGTGTTCCTCAAACCATTCCTGCACAACATTGGACTTGCAGCTTGGCGTGTTGTAATCTTGGAAGACACCGTCGCCATTCGGGAAAAAGTGCAACACTGCTGGGTGTACAGAGTCAGCAAGCAATTCACGATAGCAGGCACCAGGTATATGTTGCTCCACATACATCAGTTCTTGCCAGGTAAACATGCTCCACACCATACATCAGCCACCACGGGGTTCTACTGTGGAGACCATGTAAGATGGATCGAGTGCCTCATGTTGTTTGCGCCAAATACGTACATGACCATCGGTGGAGGGGAGTAAAAACCGCGACTCGTCGGATGAGCGCACTTTTTTTCCAGTCATCCGACGTCCAACTTGCATGATCTTTGCACCAGGCGAGTCTTTTGTGCCGGTGAATCGTATTGAGGAGAGGATGTCGTTGGGTTCGTCTGCTATTACAGACCATAAATGTGAGCGTGCGACGCAGTGTGGCCATTCTACTGATTTATCAGTAGATATACTGATTTTTTGTCTCCTTCTTACTGATATACTGATAGATTTCTCTAAATCACGGGAATCTGCTGATTTTTCTTGGTTTTAAAGCAACAGCCTGTGTTTTCTACTATTATGCCTAAGTTTTTGGCTTATGGCATAATTTTTGACAGATACTCTAAAGCATTTTTATGATGTACCTCTGATACTAATGTTATAAAACTTTTCAGATTTTTTGTTAGCACGTCTTTTGTAAAATAAGATCGTGCTTATGCTACCGGTTTGTCCATCCGTCCGTCCGTCTGTACCCCCGATATCTCTGCAACTATTAGTCTAATTTGAAAAATTCTTTTTGCATTGATTGGGAAGCTCGAAATATGCGAATGATGATCCTTCATTTCGTTTTTGTTTACGATGTACAATTTCGCCGCTAGAGAGCGCAAATGCAGATAATGTCGAATTCAAAAATACGTTTTATTCCACATATTTGCTTTTAAACATCCGATTGAAAAACCTCTTTTATCTTTCAATTCCATTTATGTCGAAGAGTATTTTAGATATAGTTACTTTTTCAGATAACGCATAGATTTTCCGCCAGGGGCGTAAAAATAAATTACGTTTTTCCCGATAACTCTTCTTCTAAAACTCCGATTTATAAAAAAATTCTTCAGCGGATACAGCTCCTGATGGAAAATGTGTTGCATATAATTTCTAATTTTTGGCAAAGAATACTTTAGCCTCCAGGGGGCGTAAGGGTAAATTTTTGCTTCTGATGTATTTGCCATAAAATCTGAGCTTCTAAATAATCGATTGAAAAAATTCTTTCGTGGACTGATGCCACTCACATCGATAACCCTTTTCGGAATATTTTCTTCTTAAAATATTCGAGGTTCTCCGCCAGGGGTGTAGATGTATATCTTATTTTTGTCAATATCTCGACTACTAGGAGTCCGATTTGAAAAATCCCTTCTTTGTTGGACAGTGTTTCCAGTGTGACATGTTTTTCATATAATTTCAAAATTTTCAAGTAATCAAGTAATTCATAGACTTTCCGCTAGGGGGCGTAGAGGTAAATGCGCTTCCCTCTATATCTCTGCTTCTAAATCTCCGATTTGAAAAATTCTTTTTGCACCGGATACAGCTCCTGATGGGAAATCGTCTGCACATAATTTCTAATTTTTGTAAAAAAAATTGTTTGGCAACCAGGTGGCGAAAGTCTTAATTTCCGCTTCTGATGTATTTGCAGCAAAATATGAGCTTCTAAAATCTCGATTGAAAAAAAAGTGGTTTGTTGACCGATACTACTCATATCGAGAAACCTTTTAGGAGCATTTTCTTCTTGAAATAATGCATGGTTTCTCCGCCAGTGAGCGTAGATGTATATCTTATTTTTGTCAATATTTCTACTTCTAGGAGTCCGATTTGAAAAAATTCTTCTTTTTTTCGACAGTGTTTCCGATCCGAAATGTTTTTCTATAAATTCAAAATTTTCAAGTAATTCATAGACTTTCCGCTAGGGGGCACAAAGGTAAATTGCATTTTCTGCGTTATTTCTGCTTCGAAAACACCGATTTGAAAAATTCTTCCTGTATCGCATGCAAGACCTGATGGAAAATATTTTTCACATAGTTTCTAATGTTTGGTAAAGAATGGTTTGGCCACCGGGGAGCATAAGTGTTAATTTCTGCTTCTGATGTATTTGTAGCAAAATCTGGGCTCCTGAAAACACGACTAAATTTTTGTTTTCTTGGACCGATAGTTCTCATATGGAAAAATCTTTTGAGAACACTTTCTTCCTAAAATAATGCATGGTTTTCCCACCAGGGGACGTAAAGTCACATCTTATTGTTGTCGATATCTCTGTTTCTAAGAGTCCGATTTGAAAAATTCCTTCTATGTTGGAGAGCGTTTCCGGTGCGAAATGTTTATCATATAAATTCACGTTTTTCTTAACGCACAAGTCTGCAAACAAAGGGCGTAAGCTCACGATTCCATTTACAGCAATATCTGAGGGATTAAAAACCCGATTGAAAAATTTCTTGATTCCGTCAGATACTTTTATTTTCCATACCGGTCCCATTGACTTTGAATAGCTTTGATAAATTTAATTTGCGTCAGAACGGATTCAAAAGACGTGCTTATTACACCCGAAAATTCGGTGTCATCTTTCTTGTTTTTTACTTTTATCGAAGATCTTAAATGAGTCAAAAATATTTCAGAGTTAGTTCCATGAATTCCTATTTTTTGTGTATTTTTTTTAATTAAAAATGAATGATGATTGAATACTTTTCGAGAGGATTTTATGAAAGGGGTGTTTGACTTCAGTTACTAAATAGACTTTAAGAGTAGAATTCTAGAAATCTGCTAGTATTTCCCACAAGAAATTCACATCGAAATGAGATAGAGAAAGCAAAGTGTCAGTCACATATTTCTGATTTTCACCCAGCTGCCGCCTCTGTGGTTTTTACTAACACAACTGAAAGACATGTTATCTCGAACACTTAGCACCTTTTCTGTACTCACTATTTACTAATCCAGTTGATAATATTCAAACCAGCAATTTTCCGAGGAAAAAAGGCTAACTGGTCTTGAAATTTTTGCAATAGGCGCTACCTAAATTCATTTATTTCCAAATCCATACCTGCCATCATGAAATATTTTTTCAATCTGAATCGTTCATTAGTCCATTACCGAAGATTCTGTCCAGTATTTTGTTAAAACCCTAAATACTACAAAAACTTCTATATTTTGATATTTCTTTCATGATACTTTTGGGTATGACAAATGTTTCACTTATTTTGAGATAAGTAAAAACTGTAAGGTTATATTTTTCTTTCTTTTTCTTTTAAAAAAAAACCCCAAATAAGACCAACAGAAGTATGACTATGGTAGGGCAAATGCCATTTTATCTGCACCAACACCAATGCTAGTTTTAATTATGTGCAGTATTTTATAAAGTCGATCATTAGTAATATCTTGTACAAGTCCCATTGATCCAATGCTAAATTATATAAATTTGTCACGAGGTGCATATATCAAGCAAAAAAACAGACCTACTGATTTCAGGCAAAGATTTCTGGCAACACTGGTGCGACGCATGATCATGACTGATACTGTTCCGGGTTGACTCCTGTTGTATTGAATCGTCAACTCTTGAACAGTGCTGCAGTCTTGTACGAGTCGTCTGATCCGGCGCCCACTTCTCAAAACAACCTTGCGCTGTCCGTGCTGTTTTGCCATTTTCACGCCAGTTCTGATACACTTTAGAGCTACGGAGGCTAGCGGACAACCCACCATTTCAGCCGTTTGGGAAATCGAGACACCCTCTCTCCGAGCTCCCACAATCTGTCCTTTTTCAAAGACCGATAAATCATTCCGTTTACACATCACACTCAGAGTTTTACTACCTACTATTCCATTCGAACCTTAAATATTCTATGTCGGTCGCCTAATAGCACCCTTTTTAAAATCACGAGGTCAATGGACTACATCAACTTTTCATAGGGGTGGTCATAATTCAATGATACTCGGTGTATTAATACAAAAACTGCAAATCCCTGAAGGTCAAAATATGTAAAAATACTGAAAGAAATGCGTATCTTTTGGACCTTACACATTAAATTATTCAACTTTTTTTTCGGGAAGGACGGGGGAGGGGGCAAAGCGATAACCATGAGCAACTCCAAGGGCTATAAATAGCTACCCGTCCTTAATTTGGGATCATTGGTTCCAAAGAGGGAAGTGAACCAGCGCTGTAAGGCAAACAACCGACCTATGCCTCACGCTGGATCGAATTTTATCCACTGAATGGCCACTTTATTATGACCACCCCCTCAGTAGTTCGTTGGGACACCTTTTGCCTTTGATACTGCGTCCATTCTTCGTGGCATGGACTCCACGAGATGTTGATAGTTGGTTTGTGGAATCTGAGACCATGCTTGATGAATAGTACTTTCCAGGAGTGTGAGATTGCAGGGTTGTGGATCCAGCTGTCTGATGGCTCGTTCAACTTCATCCCACAAATTCTCAATGGGGTTGAGATCTGGAGAATGTGGAGGCCACCTACGCAAAGTAAACTCACCGGCATGTTCCTGAAACCAATCCTGTACAATATGAGCACTATGGCAGGACGCATTATCTTGTTGAAAGTAGTCATCGCCATTGGAATAAACCATCCACACGACAGGATGTACTTGGTCCGCGACGATGTTTAGATATGATGTGCCAGTCAGACGTTGATCAACGCGAATTAAAGGGCCCAACGCATGCCAGGAAAACATTCCCCAAACCATAACGTTGCCTCCACCAGCTTGAAGGATTGTACTAATTAGAGCTGAGTTCGGGCTCAATTTTCGGAGCCCGAGCCTGTCCGATTCCGTGGTATATCAACCCGAGCCCATCCGAGCCCGAAAACTGGCTAACCTGTACAACTATCAATAAAAAAACATATCCTTTTCCAGACTTCCACTCTCTTCTCCTTCTGCAATTAACCAACATATTTCTCAAATAGGGAATGGTTGAATGGGACCTCTATCTATCTATCAATATTTTTACAGTGTAACTGGACGATTTTCTTTGCCCGTTCGTTTCCACCTGAAGTGCTTCGGACAGCAGGGCATCCAAAATGATCGGGAGGTACTGCAATTTTATGTTGCTCAAACAATGCTAATATTATCGCGCCATAATGCGCTACAATATGTACGTTGCTAAATAGAATTAGCAGGGAGCTACTGCATGGAGATAAGGGGTTAATGATCTTCGGCATGCTATCAACTATATAATATCTGTAGTTCTTGAAGAAGTTTTTTCTTCTCTGCAGAAAAACACTAATACGCGGCCTATGGCATTTTTTACCCAAACTCGGAATAAAAAGCAATCTCGAATGCCCGCTCCCTAATCAGAACCAGTTGCCAAATAATTCCATTTACCGATTATAAAGTGCCTCACGTGCTAAATCATAAAAAATCACATTTATATATAAAAAAAAAATTCTCTCACTCTCCTCTCTAAAAGCCAGAGCCCACCTAAGCCCGAACCGCAGTAAATATTCTACAGCCCCGGGCCCGACTCTGCTTCGGGTTTTCGGGCTCGGCTCAGCCCGTCTCAGCTCTAGTATCAATGCATTTGGGGTCCATGCTTTCGTGCTGTTTCCGCCAAATTCTCACTCGGCCATCGGCATGGTGCAACTGAAAGCGTGATTCATCGGACCACATAATTTGTTTCCAATTATCGACTGTCCAATCCTTGTGCTCCTGTGCGAACTGGAGACGTTTTCCCTTGTTAACTGCAGACAGCAAAGGTGTTCGAACAGGCCTTCGGCTGCCATATCCCATCCGATGCAGTGTACGGCGAACAGTGCGTGCAGAGATCATTTGAGGGGATCCTTGATTAAGATGGTCTGTAATTTGCTGCACTGTTGCCCTTCTGTTGCCTGTTACCAGTCTGGACACTCTCCGTTCCGCCCGAGCAGTCACTAGTCGAAGACGACCACACGTTGCACGTAGAGACCCAGTTTTTTGGCTGACAGTCCAGTCTTTAAACACTTTAACAACAGCTGCTCTGGACTATTTCACGAATGTGGCGGTTTGGGTGATACTCGCTCCATGACTCCGAGCTCCTACAATCATCCCACGTTGAAAGTCCGTCAAATCGCATTTTTTATCCATCTTCAAAATCGCATCTACTACTGTCGCAAGCACTAAGCTTTCCGTTTTTATACTAGCCTCGCCCTCTGGCGGCAATAGCGTGCAGCCATAGCTCATTTGCTTAAAACTGTCAGGTGGTCATAATAAAGTCGCCACTCAGCGTATATATATATCCTGTAAAAATGGTCAGGAATCAGCACTTTGTCATTGTGGCAGCTTATCCATCATCCGCTTTTATAGTTCTTTACGCATCTTTTGTTCACAACTCTTTCCCGATGGCCAAGTGGTTTGAGGTGCGGATTTCGTATAATTCTTTCGAGGAAGGCCAGGGCTCTTGTCCCGCATGAGAAATGAGTGGGTGGTGTGCTTGTTTGATGGAACTGGCTGTCTCACTTCCATGGAACAAGTGGCTTCAAATACGTAAAAGCAACTAGCATTTAGTCCTTAGATTTGTTCATGACGCTTGTTAATTCCCGAAAACAAACAAAACAGCGCCTTTCCTTAGTGAATTTGAAGATGGATGTTGTAATTCAAAATGTAATGTTATATTAGAAACTCATTTCTGAACAAAATGAAAAATGAGAAGATAATTATTTCTTCCTCGCCCTACGAGCGATATAATAAAGCATCAGTACACAGTGATGCTTTATTAAACAGCTCGTAGGTGGAAGAACAATGTTCTCTACATTTAGTGAGAGAAAATATTTACCTCACATTTTCACAAATGTTCATCTGCTGGCTACGGTTTCAACATTTTTCTTATGTGATTTTATTTATAGTAAATATATATGTTCAGCAGTCGAAAAGATATAAGGAAAACAAAAAAGATTACATTGAACTTTCGGTTGGAATAAGCATGTCTTTTCATTCCTTTCCAACTCGAATAAAAATTTTCTAATTAATTCATAGTCAGTGGAACCGGTTAGAAAGCAAAAAATACAGCTAGGCTCAGTTCTGATGGAGCCGTCAGTTTGGCACGTAGGACTACGAATTGCAGATCGGAGAGTTGAAATTTGCTAGTCCAGTATGGTTTCAAAGCGTTTATTTAATTTGTTGTAGCCAACACAAGTCTATGATATGAAAGGTAGCTTACATAATTTTTACAAATAATGCTGGATACATTGTGAACACAAAGCAGATCGATACACGAACTACCCAACGTGGTGATATGTCTTCTTGGGCTTCTTACATTCCTCATCATTTGGTCTTGCTTCTCGCTTTGATTTTATCCACTTATGTTTACGTTTTTTTTGCGAATTCCGCGGCATAGTCGAAAATGTTAACCCGTTCACAAGAAAACTATTTTTTAAATTTTAATTTAAACCACTGCTATATGTTCTTTATAAATTTGAATAGATCTCGTCGAGAGCTTTAAAACGATACCACGCGCAGTCCTTTTGCACTCACGGTTGTCCAGATAAACCGCGATATTGTCAAAAGTGCTCACTGGTTCGCAAGAAAACAATTCTTAAACTGTTCAGTTCAAACCACTGCAAAATGTTCTTCCTATATTTGAATAGATCTCGTCGAAGATACCACGCACAGTCGTGTTGCACTCACGGTTGCCGAGATAGATTGAGTCAAACGAGGCAGCACACACAGAAATATTGCATCACCTCCTCCGCGCACAGGGAGCGAGGGGTGCGTCCCGCGCACGAGGTGTTGTGCACTACACGAATTGGACTCCATGCTGTTTACGAGTATGCTAACACGATTAGTGTGCTGCACGCATTTTTAGCGGTATAATGATTTCAATTGGGACCTATTTTTGTCACAGGCAGTCGGCCCTAAGTCGCCCCATACTATCCGCGGAGTTAGACGTAGTCCTACGTCAAAAAAACAACAACCGGATTTCAACAATCTCTGGCGTATGCATATTTTGTGTGCACCAGTTTTCAAGAAATAGCAGCCGTCATGTGTTTTGTGTGGCGTGACCAGAGAAGAGATGAGAAGTAAGGACTCACACAAGTAAGAAAAGCAACAGCGTCTGGGCGACCGTCGTGAGTGTGTGTCTTGTTTTATAGACTTCAGACCTGTTCTGCGTTTCATTCTGTATAATAAAATGGTTAAGTTTGGTACGAATGAACTGATATATCGTTCAGTGGCGTATATTCAGGGCTAGCTGCGAAGCCCAGAGAGTGCACAAATAAAAGTCAATTAAATATACACAAATAAAAGTCAATTAAATATACACAAATAAAAGTCAATTAAATATACACAAATAAAAGTCAGTTATCAACGGTATTAAGATACGTCGATGCTTTCGGTGCGCAAAAAACACAAGCGGATTAGCTTCTTTCGATTATGGGAATCAGTCTTGTGAGAGATGATCAACGGCATAACGCAGTAGGTCTTCGGGAGCCTTCGCTGTTCTGATGCGAAGAGCTTTCATACGATCGCCTGCTAGCGTTTCCATGACAACATGAATGAGCTACGGAGGTGAGTTTACCATTGCTTGGCGCAAAGGGTTTGCTGAAAAAAACGAAGACTTCGGACTACTTCAGTCCCTCCATGCTTCCAGCTTGTGTTTCGCGAGAGTTGTTTCAGTTTGTGTGAAGTGTCAATGAATTAAAATCAGTGATATTATATCTTAAATTCGTGGCTTTGTTGGATTCGAACTGTTTTGATAAATTTTGTGAAAGCTTCCCTGAACATCTACTATCAGAGCTTAAAGAACTCTATGCTTCAAATTTTGATACAGCTCGATTAAAAAATTAAATGAAGGTGTTTTATTTCCTTGATGAATACAGAACAAATCAGTAAGACATTGCTTATTACATAAAGTTGAATAATTGGACATAGTGTTTATTGAGGTGTACAAATTAGCAGATCTAATATTAAACTGTTCATCAACAACTGCAACAGCCGAAAGAAGTTTTTCCGTATTAAAAAGAATCAAGATATATCTTAGAGCCACACAAGGACATGCACATTCGAGCAACTTGGCTGGTTTGTTAATAGAGAAAAACATTCTTTTTAAATATGAAAAAGTACTCGGAAGAAACATTTTTGTGAAAACGTAGCACTCAAGTTCACACAAAAGGAAAGAAGAATGGAGTTCGTGTACAAATAAGTGTTCAAATCCTAATCCTCATAAAATTATTTGGTATCATGTTAACAATAGCATGTACCTAAAATTCAGAAAAAAAAATTACTTCTATTACTTAACAATTAGAAAATAAGCTTCGCAATTTTTAAAACACAGTAGGGGGGGAGATAGCCCAGGTCTCGGACCCAAGATACGCCACTGATATCGTCATTTATCGGCTTCTGTCGTAATTATGGTGAGTTCCATCATCAACGTAACCAGAAATGGTTACCCGGAGTTGAAAACGCCCAATGCTCCCACAGCAGCGAATGTAACCTCGAGAGAGATTTGCCATTTTCTTTCTGTGAATATGTATATATAATCGAATGTTTACATTTTTCAGCAACATTTCGCAGAACGTTTGATATACATTCTAGTTTCTTCGAATTATGATATTTTTTTTTCCTCTAAACGATTATTATACTGAATTATGGCTAACATTTCCGCAGTTCGAATTCCAGCATATAATCCTGCTGATCCAGCCTTTTGGGTTAAAATGTGTGATGTCTCTTCTGCACTAGCCACTCCAAAGGCAATAACGCAAAGCACAACTCGATGATTAAATTATGCTGTTGCTTCCTTGCTACCCGAAATTACCTCTATTGTGCGAGATGTCATAATAAATCTGAATCAAGACTATCCTTATGAGCACACTAAAACTGGGCTTATTAAGTGTACTGGAGATTGTTCGCAGAGTGAAATCAGCAAGTTGCTCGCTGGAGAGAAATTAGGAGATCGTAAGATTTCAGAGCTGCTGCATATTATGAAGCGACACGCAGCAGAATCGCATAAAGTTCTTGAAGAATTAATGCTAGAACTTTTCTCAGCATCTCCCTTCTTCAGTGAAAACCATTTTGGCTGCTGTGGCAGCACTTAATTTAGATAAGGCTGAAGAAATAGCAGATAGGATAATGGAAATAAATACGGCTTCCATGCATACCGTTTCCATTTCCAGTAATGTTGCCAGCACCACTAAACAAAAATTGCTTAGTGATTTTTAGCACGTCTTTTGTAAAAAAAGATCGTGCTTATGTTATCGGTTTGTCCGTCCGTCCGTCTGTCTGTACCCACGATATCTCTGCAACTATTAGTTCGATTGAAATATTCTCTTTGCATTGGGAAGCTTGAAATATGAGAATGATGATCCCTCATTTCGTTTGTTTTTTTACGATGTACAATTTCGCCTCGAGAGGGCGTAAATGCAGATGATGTCGAATTCAAAAATACGTTTTATTCCACATATTTGCTTCTAAACATCCGATTGAAAAAGTTATTTTATCTTTCGATTCCATTTATCTCGAAGAGTATTTTAGATATCATTACTTTTTCAAATTACGCATATATTCTCCGCTAGGGGGCGTAAAAGTAAATTACAATTTTCCAGATAACTCTTTTTTTAAAGCTCCGATTTGAAAAAAATTCTTCAGCGGATACACCTCCTGATGGAAAATCTTTTGCATATAATTTCAAATTTTTGTTAAAGAATACTTTAACCTCCAGGTGGCGTAAGTGTTAATTTTTGCTTCTGATGTATTTGCCATAAAATCTAAGCTTCTGAAATATCGATTGAAAAAATTCTTTCGTGGACTGATGCCACACACATCGATAAACCATTTGGGAATATTTTATTTTTAAAATATTCCACAGTTTCTCCGCCAGGGGGCGTAGATGCATATCTTATTTTTGTCAATATCTCTACTTCTAGGAGTCCGATTTGAAAAATTCCTTCTTTGTTGGATAGTGTTTCCAGTGTGATATGTTTTTTATATAATTTCAATATTTTCAAGTAATTCATAAACTTTCCTCTAGGGGGCGTAAAAGTAAATTGCTTTCCCCCCTATATCTCTTTTTCTAAATCTCCAATTTAAAAAATTCTTACTGCACCGGATACAGCTCCCGATGGGAAATCCTTTGCACATAATTTCTAATTTTTGTAAAAAATGGTTTAGCCACCAGGTGGCGTGAATCTTATTTTCCACTTCTGATGTATTTTCAGCAAAATATGAGCTTCTAAAATCTAGATTTAAAAAAACAGTCGTTTGTTGACCGATACTACTCATGTCGACAAACCTTTAAGGAATATTTTCTTCTTGAAATAACGCATGGTTTCTACGCCAAAGGGTGTAGATGTATATTTAATTTTTGTCAATATCTCTACTTCTAAGAGTCCTATTTGGAAAATGCCTTCTTTGTCGGATAGTGTTTTCGATGCGAAATGTTTTTCTTATGAATTAAAATTTTTTAAGTAAATTATAGACTTTTCGCTGGCGGACAGAAAGCGGAAAGTCTATAATTGCTTCTGATGTATTTGCCATAAAATCTAAGCTTCTAAAATATCGATTGAAATAATTCTTTCGTGGAGTGATGCCACTCACATTGCGTTTTCTGCGTTATTTCTGCTCCTAAAACTCCGCTTTGAAAAATTCTTCATGTATCGCATACAAGACCTGATGGAAAATATTTTTCACATAATTTCTAATGTTTGGTAAAGAATGGTTTGGCCACCAGGGGGCATAAGCGTTAATATCTGCTTCTGATGTATTTGCAGCAAAATCTGGAATCCTGAAAACTCGCCTAATTTTTTTTTCTTGGACCGATACGGCTCCTATGGATAAACCTTTTGCGAATACTTTCTTCCTAAAAGAATAGATGGTTTTCTCAAAAGGGGACGTAAAGTCACATCTTATTTTTGTCGACATCTCTGTTTCTAAGAGTCCGACTTGAAAAATTATTTTTGTGTAGGAGAGCGTTTCCGGTGCGAAATGTTTCTCATATAAATTCATGTTTTTCTTAACGCACAAGTCTGCAACCAGAGGGCGTAAGCTCACGATTCCGTTTACAGCAATATCTGAGGGGTTAAAAACCCGATTGAAAAACTTCTTTCTTCCGTCAGATACTATTGTTTTCCATACCGGTTCCATTGACTTTGAATAGCTTTTATAAATTTAATTTGCGTCAGAACGGATTCAAAAGACGTGCTTATTACACCGGCGAATTCGGTTTCACCTTTCTTGCTTTTTATTTGATTGGAGGTTTAACATCGTGATCAACTCGATGGACTATAAGCAGTCGCCCGTCCCTAATTTAGAGTCATTGGTTCCAGGTAAAGGAGAGAGCCAGTACCGTAAGACAAACACAGCATCCATGCCTACCGGGATTCGAACCCAGACCCCTTTCAGACTAATGATCAGAGGCCATCGATTAGACCACTGCGCCACATGAGCCGCTCTAGTGAAATTAATAAACTGAGTAAGCGACTAGATGACAGACATCATTCGTTCTGGTTCGCGAAACCGAACACAGAACAATCCGCATTAAATCTGGTTCTTCGGAAAAGGGACTTTCTTTGTTGGCATCATAACCGTTTTGGCAGCACAGCTACAAAGTGCAAAACATCTTGTAACCCCCCCCCCGAATAAAAAAAAACTACGTCAAACAGGTGTAACCGCGATATACGCCTTGCCAAACACATTCTGTCACTTCTTTATTAGAGACAGGTATTCGAGCGTCAATTTCCTCGTGGGCACAGAATCCGACGTTTCAATAATATCTGTCATCTCTAATCAAAACGAAGGTCACTCTTTTAAGACGTTGCCAGCAGCAAATAAGTCAAGCATTCACACTTTTGCCCAAAAGTTGCTGTCCCTAGAACTTCGTCTTCGACATATTTTCAAATGACCATTGTTAGTAGGGCATTTCTCTGTACCAATCATTGGTGCTAATTTCCTCCACTATTTCGAATTATTGTCTGATCTTCGTAACGAACGACTTGAAAACACAACTCAAGACACAGGGTCAAGTATTGCCAACTTCAGTGCATTCTGTAAAGACCGAAAGAGGCAACAGTATTTACCATTTACTTCAAGAGCTTCCTGAAATTACGAAACTCACAGGTCCTAACCTACAAGTGACGCATAATGTATTGCGTCGTACACTGAGTGGCCACTTTATTACGACCACCTGACAGTTTTAAGCAAATGAGCTATGGCTGCACACTGTTGCCGCCAGAGGGCGAGGATAGTATAAAAACGGAAAGCTTAGTGCTTGCGACAATAGTAGAAGTGATTCTTTGGTGACGAGATGGGTAAAAAATGCGATTTGACAGACTTTCAACTTGGGATGATTGTAGGAGCTCGGAGCCATAGAGCAGGTATCACCGAAACCGCCGCATTCGCGAAATGTTCCAGAGCAGCTGTTGTTAAAGTGTTTAAAGACTGGACTGCCAGTCAAAAAACTGGGTCTCTACGTACAGCGTGTGGTCGTCATCGACTAGTGACTGCTCGGGCAGAACAGAAAGTGTCCAGACTGGTAACAGACAGCAGAAGGGCAACAGTGAAGCAAATTACAGACCATCTTAATCAAGGATCCCCTCAAATGATCTCTGCACGCACTGTTCGTCGTACACTGCATCGGATGGGATATGGCAGCCGAAGGCCTGTTCGAACACCTTTGCTGTCTGCAGTTAACAAGAGAAAACGTCTCCAGTTCGCACAGGAGCACAAGGATTGTACAGTCGATATTTGGAAACGAATTATGTGGTCCGGTGAATCACGTTTTTAGTTGCACCATGCCGATGGTCGAGTGAGAAGTTGGCGGAAACAGCACGAAAGCATGGACCCCAAATGCATTGCTACAACCCTTCAAGCTGGTGGAGGCAACGTTATGGTTTGGGGAATGTTTTCCTGGCATGCGTTGGGCCTCTTCGTGTTGATCAACGTCTGACTGGCACATCATATTTAAACATCGTTGCGGACCAAGTGCATCCTGTCATGTGGATGGTTTATCCCAATGGCGATGGCTACTTTCAACAAGATAATGCGTCCTTCCATAGTGCTCGTATTGTACAGGATTGGTTTCAGGAACATGCCGGTGAGTTTACTTTGCTTAGGTGGACCCACAATCTCCAGATCTCAACCCCATTGAGAATTTGTGGGATGAAGTTGAACGAGCCATCAGACAGCTGGATCCACAACCCTGCAATCTCACACTCCTGGAAAGTGCTATTCATCAAGCATGGTCTCAGATCCCACAAACCATCTATCAACATCTCGTGGAGTCCATGCCACGAAGAATCGACGCAGTATTAAAGGCAAAAGGTGGCCCAACGAAGTACTGAGGTGGTGGTCATAATAAAGCGGCCACTCAGTGTATAATGAGACGGTTGGTCTACCTTTTTCTACAAAACCTCGCAGATTAGCTTCTGACCGATTAAAAATAGCGAAAGTTGAGTTTCACAGATGATTAACCTAGGCCATTTGCAACAATCTAAAAGTTGCTACGCTTTACTACTACATATGATTGGTGAAGCGTAGCAACAAGAAAAATTTACAAGACTGGAGACGAGAACAGAGCATTGAACACACAAATAGTGAAGGATATGTACAGTATACAGCGTACCAAAAATTTGTATTTCACATCGGAACTGCATGATAAAACAGCCGTTTCTCATATCGACCTAGTGACAGCATATCATCATATTCCGATTAACTCAGCTGATGTACACAAAACTACCATAACAACTTCTTTTGGTCTATATGAGAGTACCAGAATGTAGGCTGACTTATGCAACGCACCTCCACTTTTCAGTGCTTTATAGACGAAATGACATGGGATTTTCTATTCGTCTATGCTTTTGCTGACGATTTGCTCGTGGCATCCACCACAGTTGAAGAACATCTTACTCATCTGAGAGCATTGTTCTTACGATTAAAGGAGTACGGACTCATCCTAAAGCCATCTAAGTGAGTCTTCGGAGAACCAGTGATTGAATTTCTTGGATACAAAGTTACCTCAACTGACATGGAACCTCTTCCAGGCTAAGTTCGTATCATTCAAGATTCCACGTCCGACGATTATCACACAACCTAGAGATTTCTGGAAATCTATAATTTTTATAGACGTTTCATTCAAAAACCTGTTTAAATTCTCGCTTCCCTAAACCAGTTCCTTCAGGAAAATTGAAATAGCAGGAAAGATGACATTGAACTGTCGGTTATAATGAGTACGTCTTTTGAATCCCTTCTGAGGCGAATTAAATTTACCAAAGCTATTCAAAGTCAATGGAACCGGTTAGGAAAACAATCAACCGGTTTCAACAATCGATAAAACATCCAGAAAAAGAAACTTCTGCTTAGTTCTACCAGCGGCTTAAATAGCATATTACGAAGAGTAACAAATGGCGCACAAAAAGTTTCTCATAGCAGAAGGAAGGTATCAGAGACATAAAGGATTTCAAATCGAACAGTTAAAAGAAGAAATTTACCAGAGAAAAGGAAACATTTTACTGTATAGCTCTATGCCTTCTAGCGGAAGAATTTTGCATAATGGAAAAGTAGAAAATAGGTGAAAAATATTCTTCATGGAAAAAGCTACGCCACGGAAAAAGAACTTCTTAAATACACCTCCCGGAAGCAGAAATAGCGAGAAAAAGGTTTCGACATTTACGCCCCTAGCGGTAAATCTGTGCATTATTTAAAGAGGATAATACTACACCTATAGTGTAACGAATGGCATACAGTAGAAAAAAATGTATCAATAGTGTTTTTAGACGCTGCGATGCAACTGCAAACTGAAGTAAACAAAAATCACCTACCAATAGAAATGTGAACTACAAAATTTCTCATATACTAGCCAAAAGTGTTGTACAAGGTAAATGGCATCTGGTGTTGAGAGAATTTTTAAAACGCACACGTAGAAGTACATATTTTGAGAAAAGCAGATTAAGCATTTGTACCTCCTAGCGGCGAAATTGTGCATTATTTTTTGAAGAAAATACATACACGGAATTTGCGTAGTTAGTACAGATTTGTACGTTAAGAAAATTTTGAAATTATATGAGAAACGTTTAAACGGAAACGCTCTCCAACAAAGAAAGAATTTTTAAATCGGTCTTTTAGAAGCAGAGATACTGACAAAAATTAAATATGCATCTACGCCCCTTGGCGAAAAAGCCATGCAATATTTTAAGAAGAAAGTATTCTCAAAAGGCTTTTCGATGTGAGCGGTATCGGTCCAAGGAAGAATTTTTTTCAATCCAGTTTTCAGGAGCTCAGATTTTGCTGCAAATACATCTGAAGCAGAAATAAACACTTACACCACCGGATGGCCAAACCACTTCTTACCGAAAATTTGAAGATATATGCAGAACGTTTTCCTCTATGAGCTTTATCTGTAGTAAAAAGAAATTTTCAAATAGAACTTTTAAAAGCAGAAATATCGGGAAAATCGCGATTTAAATTCAAGTCACCAAGTGGGAAAACTATGCATCACTTGAAAAAAAAACGATACCTAAAAGTCTTTGGTATAAATAGCATCGAATAGAAGAAAGAATTTTTCGATCGAATATTTAGAAACAATAATATGGAATGAAATATTTTTTGAATTTGATAACATATTCATTAACGCCATCTAGCGACGAAGTTATGCATCGTAAAAAAACCCAGAAAGCAAGGATAATCGTTCCCGCATTTCAAGCTTTCCAATACAAAAATAATTTTTCAAATCGGATTAATAATTTGTAGAGATATGTTGTCCAGAAACGGTCGGTTGGATGGACGAAGTGATACCATTAACACATTCGTTTTGTTTATTTTTTTGTAAAAGACGTGCTAAAAATAATTAACTATTTGGCTGGCTTGACAATGAAGGACAAGTCAGGCACGTGATTATAGGCAGCAGCGCACACAGAATTTCCTCAAGACTGTGGTCCAACATGGAGGTGGAGGTTGCCAGGTATAATATGATACATCTTGTTTTTCTATTTTTTTTTTTTTTTTGTGCCTGTGTGTGTGTGTGTGTAATATGGCGTACTTTGTATAATATATGCGAATTTGATAATTATCGCAAGTCGTACAGAAAAACAAAGATCATTACAAAAACTAGAACAAAGACAAAATTCTGTGGAAGAAATATTCTTCTCACAATTCGTGGAGATGTGTCAGAATTATCAATACGGCAATGAGGCATCCCTGAATTGCCTGTATTTACTGTTATTGAAGTAACCTTAATCACATAAAAAAACTTGAAAATTACAAAACAAGGAAACTTATAATTTTCAAGTTTTCTGATATGATTAATGTTACGTGAAGAAAAATAAATACACAGGCAATTCAGATACGTCTCATTGCTGTATCGACGATTCTAGAACAAAGACGAACAGATAAATATTTGACCGTAACGAAATATTAAAGTTATAAAATCGGGTCTGGTTCACTTCGTCGTCAAGTACATTTCTTCGACACTCACTTCGTCGACACTATACAGTATATGCAAACAGTCGATTCCTAAAAAAACGAAAATAAGTTCAGAACCACCAAATTTGGTATACTATCTCATGGTACTGTAACTCATATCGTAGACGGTTTTTGGAAGAGGTCGGGCCCGGCGTGAAAGGGGCTCCATACAAAATGTTTGTAAGATCTACAGTTTTCAATTTAGAACCACCAAATTTGGTATAGTATCTCATGGTGCTCTAACGTAGCTCGCAGATAGGGTATTAGAGTGCAGAACTGTGTTGCAATTCTTTAGTAAAAAAATTAAAATTTAGGAGAAAATTGTTGTATGGGGCCCCCTTGACCCAGGGCCCCGACCCCTTCCAAAAACCGTGTATGGTCTAAGTTATAGTACCATGAGATAGTATACCAAATGTGGTGGTTCTAAATCAAAAACTGTAGATTTTACGAAAATTTTTGTATGGGGCCCCCTTGACCCCGGGCCCCGACTCATTCCGTCTACGGTCTAAGTTGGTGTAAGAGTACAATGAGATAGTATACCAAATTTGGTGGTCCTAAATTGGAGACTGCAGATTTTACGAAAATTTTGAGGAATCTACTGTTTGCGTATATAATGTCGACGAAGTGAGTGTCGACGAAATGAGTTGTCGACGAAGTGATTGTCGACGAAATGAACGAGAACGATAAAATCATGTACACAAAGACTTTTTTAATTTAGCCATAGTTAAAATAATGTACACTATATTAACAGAACATGATTTGTTTCCTTCATGCAATGAATGAAGGACAAGGGCATTCTACGGAGGGGGTTCGGACCCGGCTAACGCTCCCAGAGTGTGCGCTACTAAATTCGGAAATACCAGGTGATTTGAGGAATTATTTTTCACTTTTTATTAAAGTAAGGCAGTTTGTAGCATAATTTTCCGCTGCAAACTATTGGATTTTGTAGCGTGCTACTGCTACAACTACATTTTTTATTTTTGTAGTGATGCTACTTACAACGCCAGTCTCAGAACAGATTCTAGAAGGCGCCGAACATCTTCTATGCGTAACTTGACCCATATCTGCAGCAGCAAACAGCTCCGTCAGTTCACGCTCTTTCATACAGTGGAGGAGGATAAGAAATTCTCACACCCCGTTTCAGCATATCCCACAAATGTTCAATTCGGTTACAGTCAGGGGAGTTTCGTGGCCAAGGCAATGTGGCGAATTCATTGTCGTGTTCCTCCAAACACTCGGCAGTTATGCGGGGCCGATGACACGGTGCGTTTGTAACGTATACTCTAGATTCAGTTTCTTTTTTTATTTTTTACTATCTCTTGTTATTTTATTTTCCTATGCAAATTATCTTCTCACTTAACGAGATGTTATTTCTCCCGCTGCATGATATGTGGCAACGAGTGTAAGTCATGACGTGGTGGTATGCAGTATATATAGGCGCGCTCAACTATACCAAGAAGCTTCGTTTTATGTGATAGGTTCTTCTTAATTATTGTTATGCGATTCTACGAAAGTTCGGATATTCAGTAGTCGTGTGATTTGTGGAGTGTATGTTTGATAATACCAGGAGCTCTCCAATAAAAGGTTTAAAGTGAGTACGTTTTCTCAGTTCATATTATTGTCAGACCTCTGTCTGGTCGTTAAGTCTCTTTCATTAAGTGTCTCCATTAAGTCCAGGGGATATTGTGTTTACCGCTCTAATAAGGAGCCTTCAAGGTACTAATGTGCTAAAACCGAAGTTATATTACTGATATTCAAGATAATGTTGTTGTTGTTGTTGTTGATTGGAGGTTTAACGACTACCGTGAGCAACTTGTGACGTACCTGCCAGCAGGACGCACACGACATAAAGGCAGATAGGAATCAGAACAAAATGTCTGCGTAGCTCAGTTGGTAGAGCGACTTGTTCCGGAATAAGCGGCCTCGGGTTCGTATCCCGGCGTAGACCAAAAATGACGGAGAAATTTACTTCGTTATAAATGGCGCCCGAACTATCCGGATGACCCGGCCGTTCAAAATCTCGCAATGGTGTGATGTTATTTCCACACCGCGAGACAGGAAAAATCAGAGAATTCCTTCTCCAGCGCTTCGAAAAATAAAAATGTGTGATGTTGCATTCCACACACCAGATTGACTGGGAGTTCTCAAGTGCACGTTCTACAGTGGATGGCTGCCTGCAACGATTCATGGTCATGGCTGACCCGTGGGCCATGCCCCCGGCCCTCTCTCGGGGGAAGATGTGACGTACCTGCCAGCAGGACGCACACGACATAAAGGCAGATAGGAATCAGAACAAAATGTCTGCGTAGCTCAGTTGGTAGAGCGACTTGTTCCGGAATAAGCGGCCTCGGGTTCGAATCCCGGCGTAGACCAAAAATGACGGAGAAATTTACTTCGTTATTAACTCAATGGGCTATAAGCAGTCGCCCGTCCCTAATTTAGGGTCACTGGTTCCGGGGAAGGGAGAGAGCCAGTGCCGTAAGACAAACACAACATCCATGCCTCACCGGGATTCGAACCCGGACCCCTTACGGATGAATGATCAGAGGACAACGCCTTAGACCACTGCGCCACCGGGGCGGCTTCAAGATAATGAGGAACGCTGAGTAAAAATAATCCCATATTCGCGGAATTTATTGCACGTGAGTGTCTTACCTAAACAAACTCTAGCACTTTGAAGATTAATCACACTTTAGCTACGTCAAGTAACCTTTCAATAACCCTAACGTGACTTAACGTAAGCTTTCCTGCACTACACGTCCAGCCGGAGAAGTTTATTCATTATACGTTGTCCTGTTGAACGATGGAACTGTGGTCTGAGTAAACCTCCTGCAGATACGGATGGAGATGGTCAGCGAACAGGTCCCTGTAAGGTCAACCGTTCAGTTTTTGTGGGATGATCACCAACGTACCTAGGGCTTGCCAGGAAAAAGCCCCCCCCGACCATAGCACCACCTCCATCGTCCTGTTGAACCCCAACTGTACAACCAGGGGATATGGCTTCATGCTGTTTACGCCATATACGAAGCCGGCCATCATCACTGCAGCAGGAAATGGTACTTATCACTCAAAGACAACCTTCTTGCATCTGTCGAGAATCCATTGCTGGCACATGCGAGGCGTTGTTTACGATGACTGGGCATCATTATGGGTATCCTCGTTGTTCTCTGGATGTAGAACTCCAGGTGAAGCAAGGTATGGCGCTTGGCGCATGTGGAAATAGGTTGAACTGCACCACTGTTGTGCAGGTGGGTGAGCTGGGTGACTATTCCACGTCGTTGCTGAGATACTAGTTCTGACACCCGACGCTCACCTCTGGGATCAACTGCGCGTGGCTGACCAATGTGAGCCCTTCAGCTGGATGTCCATGCATGGTTAATCCAGTCCTGGTATACCCTTGATACATTAGTACGGAAGTAGCCAACAAGTGCGGTTGTTTCCGAAATACCGGCACCTGCCATCCGAGCCCCAACTATCTGGCCGCATTCAAATTGGCTCACGTTGCCAGGTTTCCCCATTACTGGTAAACGTTTACTGATTATGTAGCTGTGCACAATTTATAGTAGCCGCAGTGACGTTGATATCAGTAATACTTCGTTATACCTCCAAATATCGCCGCCCCGGTGGCGCAGTGGTCTAAGGCGTTGGCCTATGATCATTCGTCCGAAGCGGTCCGGGTTCGAATCCCTGTGAGGCATGGATGTTGTGTTTGTCTTACGGCACTGGCTCTCTCCCTTCCCTGGAACCAGTGACCCTAAATGACTGCTTATAGCCCATTGAGTTGCTCACGGTGGTCGTTAAACCTCCAAAAAAAAAAAAAAAAAAAAAAAAAACCTCCAAATATGTAAAACGAAGGTGTCCCTAATGCATAGCTAACTCAGTGTATACTTTGTACATGTCTGAATCCTTTGCAGCGAGTATCAGCTGTAGCTCAACGATATGCTTGTAGGGTTCGCAGAGAAGGTTTAAGCTCGACTAGCTATGCCTGTAACAGGCTTTTCAGCCAAGTAGGGAAACTAAAGGGCATTAGGTGAAAACTAGCGGCTCTTGTTAGGAAAGTTGGTAGACAGAAAGAAGTCAGTAGATATAGCAACTAGTGTGCGTCGCAGGAGAGACTGACGTCTCACGACGTCGAAGAACACACTAATAGTAGGGGTTAAAGGAAGGGGCAGGCGTGGACTGGGCCGCCGGAATACTGGGAGAATTCCTGGTGGACTGCGTTATTCTGGGCCAATAGGCCTTATGCTAACTCAGGAAAAAAATAAGTATATATTTTTATATGCATTTGTACTTCAGTATTCTTGTAGAAGAAAACCAAGTCATACTAAAACGGCAAAGTTTGTTTGCCAGTTTGACGTTTCAGAAAAAAAAAAGAAAAAACCCTACATGGCAGCCAATGTTCTGTTAAGCCAAACACTGTTTTTGATATACCCCTTTCTCATCTTCCAAATTTAAGCCCCGTCCCATTGGGCTGATATCCTTTACCTCATCCCGCTTTTTCCAATTGGATTTCCAGTTAAATAATCAAACATGCTATTAGTCGTCTGGGATACAAACCCAAAATTCACAGAGTACGTCAATGCATTGAGGTTCACAGACGGTAAAATTTTGTGGTTACTGTTTTTTTATAAGCACACTCATTGCCAAACACTAGTTGCTCAGAGAAAGGACTTGTCGGATTGCAATGCTATTCGGGAGGAAGGTAAAAGTTACCAGGAACAATAAATGATTAAACATTGAAACTGATTTGGGCAATACTTATTGGACTACACGCCAATAAGTATATCCTGACTCTCAGTATGGCATCAGGCCACCATGTTTGCCAACACAGCATGCCAGACGTCTCGGCATGGAGTTGTACAGGTTCCAATCGGTGTCCTGCGGTAAGCCATTCCATGCAGCTTGAATCGTCTCACGCACTTCCTGCATATTGTGCGGTAGGGGTGGAGTGTGGATAGCGCGTCCAATAGCACCCCACACATTTTCAATCGGCGATAAGTCTGTCGATGCGGCTGTCCATAACAGAGTGTCAGTGCCTTGAAGGTAAGCTAACGAGACAGCAGCAGTATGCGGACGATCGTTGTCCAGTTGGAAAATTGCACCTTTCAGAAAAGGTAGGGCCACTAGTTGCAGGACCTTATTAACGTAACGTTGGGTTGTCAAAGTGCCTGTAATGAGCACCAAAGATGATCTGGCATCGTAGGCCATTGCACCCCACACCATGACACCAGGCCTTCTGAATGTGTGACGCTCGACAACAAACCGTTCATTTTGGCGCTGACCACAGTGCCTTCGCACACGGATTCGTTGGTGGTCTCCTCCAAGACGAAAGCGGGATTCGTCACTGAAGATCACACGCTGCCATTCTGAGTGGCTCCATGACAGTTTGGCACGACACCATTGCAGTTTTTGGCGACAATGCAATGGTATTAAGGGCAGTCGTCGTAACGGTCTGCGTGCGTGTAGTCCTACGTTGTGTAGTCGTCTGCCAGTGGTGCTGGCACTAATCGGACGATGCATGGAGGGCACCAATGCTCGCTGAATATCCACAATCGTGGCTGTTGGGTCACTCCGCGCATGTTGGACAACCCGTCGGTCTTCTTTCTCCATGGTTTGTCTAGGTCACCCAGACCCTTCCCGTCGCTGCCAGAGATGGAAACGGGTCACGAGTCAACTGGTCGAAAATTTCTTGCGGGTCCAACGGGTCGCGTCAAGGTGTTCCTGTCCCAATTTTGACCCGGTTTTATTCCCGTTTTATTTTTGGAAAGAGAAAAATATATTTCAAAGAAAAATGCGCGTTAAGGAATTCTGAAATCGATACTGGTGCCCACGAAGTGAATAATGATTTGCTATGCAAAAATATTGTCGTCTCTTTCTTAAAGCAACGAAGATTTCCACCGATCGATGTCAGACACACCGACACCATATTGTAAAAAGATACTTCCTTTGCGTTCTTTTACATTGCGATTGTCCAGGGCAACGTACGGGCAAAGGCCGCCATTCACCTGCTTCTCAGCTGATTCACTTTCTTCGTGCGAAGTTCATTTTATGACTAAAAGTTACTTTTCACATCACATCTTTTACATTGAGCATTCAGAGGGTTTCGATTGATGTGCTAACATCCCGTTCCCATGACACGTCATGTCGAAATTAACTCCCTATATGTTAATATGGATGGATTTAAAATTAAGGAGGTTGAGTAAGGCGTCGACGCCAACAAATACGTGCTTGCTGAAAACCACAAGGGGAAGAGTGAATGCTGGAAATTATTTCGTCTCATTAAGGAACCGGTGAATAATTCTGTGTTGTTTGGTCTTGCTTGTTCTTCAAAATATCGAAAGTGTATAATTACAAAGAAAGATGTCGACGGTGTAATAAAAGATTATGAAACCAAAAATTTAACGGGCCATACGAAAGCATGCACAGCTACATCAAAGCACGGGAAGGGTGAACAATCTAAATACATTTTTAAAAATACATTTGTGTAATCATTTTTAAAAATACATTAATGTAATCGTAAAAATTCCCGGTGGCGGCCGATGATAATTTTTCCGTGACACTTAGAAACGTGGAAAGAGCGATGACCTCTGTTTGATGTTCCTAAACCACGTCAAATGTCTGTATTAAATAATGATTCCCATATACTCCATGGTCACGGTCATAGTCAGCCATTACTTCTAGATTACGCAAAATAGTGGCACTAAAAATGGCACTAAAATTTAGCAAGTAATCAAATTTTATTATTAAAAAAGGACTTGTAGATACATAACCTTTTCTATGTTGTACTAGGTGTGAGTCAAAATTATATATGAATTTTTTTGCTTAGGTATCTTCTTTATAGAATGTGAATTCTGAATTTTCAAAACTGCTGCGTTGCGCGTTTTGATTTTCAGGTTATTTTGCACCCTTCGTTTTAAATTCTAAAATTTTTTCCTTAGTCTTCAGTTTTGCTCTTTAGTAACTAATTTCAATTTATTATTTAGCAGCTCATGCGCAAATTCTAGTTGAAATGTTTTATTATTATTTTTTTTATATTTTTTTATTACTATTTTTTTTTTTTTTTACTTAAGGGTTTTTTTTTTTTCATTTTCTAATTTTCCTTTTTAGTATGTTTTGGATGCAGCTTTTTGGAGTGTAGTTTATACTCGAGTTTGGTCTTTTCTTGGACTGCTTATTTCTAAAAAGTTTTTCCTAGTTGGTATGCTCAGAATTTGTATGTTTTGGCCCAAGTGGAGTTCTAAGGACGATGAAAGGATTGGAGGTTAGCTCAGATATTTTAAGTCCTCCCGCTCGGTTAGGCTAGCACCCTTTCCCATAGTGTATGAACTCGCTGGCAAAGGTAATCTAAAGTTATGAAATGACAAACGTTGTTTGACATGTAAATCTGCAGATCCTAACCTCTATTCTTCTGTTGAGGATAATTGCTCCAACAAGTTTTGCAAAGCCTACAATACCATCTATAAGCTCACCTGTACTGTCTGCAACCTTAGCTATATTGGCCAAAGTAAAAATCCTCTTCATCTTAGGATTAATGATCACAGGTCTCTAGTAAACAAGTTCTCTAATTCAGGAGTGAACCCCTCCACAAACGCCAACCAGTACTCTACCTTTGAATTAGAGCATTTCCATACTCATGGTTTTGACAAAGTGAAAATAGAGGTACTACATATTATCCCTGACCTCTATGCTCGGCTAGAAACTGAATCCCTTGAAATTTTGCAGCATCAGTCTCTTTATCCCTATGGCCTTAATTCCACCACTCTATCTGACAATAAGCATAATCAGCATAAATTTTCAATTCGTGAACTCTTCTTTCTTGTTAATAATAAGAGCTGCTCTAGAGGTAATAGAGGACAGAGGTTATTTCGCACATCAAGCAAAGTTGATTTTGCTAACTTGCTAAAAACTCTGGAAAGCTTTAAAACTGGCACTAATTTTGTTAAAAATACTTACAAAATTCTCAAGTCCTTCAAGCACTCTGTCCTTAAATGTTTTTTCAACTTCTGGAATGAAACTGCTGACCATGTTGATAAGCATGTTTTTGCTTTGGTTCTGGACATTCTTAAACATATTCTTAAAGATAAAATTTCTCTTAAAGAATTTACCAGTAATTTTGTTACCATCAGGTTCCTAAATAAAGCCTTCGATAATCTCAATGTAAGGAAGCTGTTCTACAATAATGCAATTTTTTTTCCCATCCACAGGCACCAGTCTATTGTAAGTTTTAAATATGTCAAGACCTTAGGGTCAATAGTTAAAAACTACAAACTTAACTCTTCGAGCTACATTCCTGTAATTACTACTTGTTCTTGTGATGAACATAAAGAAACAGTTCACTATGATAAGAATTACAACCATATTATCACCGGAAACTTGAGTTTTGTTGAAAATGAAAAGCTTAGGAATTTATTAGAGTATAGCTCTAAATTCAGACCTTCCTTCACAATTTCCAAAGAAAGGATTCTTGAGAGCTTCACTCAAGATGTAAATAAGTACATCGTAAAAACCAGTTTAACGTACAATCAGCCTATTGAGGCCTTTGCAGAATGGAAATATAATATAATCAATAGCTTCACCGGTGAGTTGGCAGGTCTGGACTTTTGTTTCGACAGAAATCTCTTTTTCTCTGGAGAAGCTAAAAGGTCACTCTCCAAACTGCAAGACCAATTTTTTTTACCACTACGGATAAAGCTAGCAATAATTTTGCAATTATCTGTAAGAAGTTCTATTTTGAATTGTTAACTATGGAACTCAATAATAGAGTAACATACGAGCCCGTAAGTTATTCTACCAAGCAGTTAGAAAATCGGTTTAAGGCATTCTTCAAGAAACTTAAAATTCCACAAACTAGAAGATATGAGCCTGAATTTCCATTTCTTTTTGCAACGGTTAAGTTTCATAAGGATCCTGTGAAGTTCAGGTTCATAGCTAGTGGAGTAAGGAGTCATAAAAAGAAAATAGATCTTGCTTTTGAAGATGTCTTAAAGAAGGTTTTGAAACACATTAGAAACTGTTCTAACTTGATGTACAGAGATTTTTGGATAATTAATAATAATGCAGAAGTAATTTCTACTATACTCAAAGTTTGTCCCCTAGATATTAATAGTTATGATTTTGAAAACCTATATACTAATCTGCCTCTATCAGATATAATCACTACCTTTAAAGAGCTGTATGCAGAATTTAAACTTAACCAATTTGTTGATGTAGGAACTTGGAACTCTTATCTCAATTGCTGCATAATAAATAACCATATCTTATATAATAATACTCTCTATAAGCAAGTGAACGGTATTCCAATGGGAACATCAACGTCCACGCATATCGCTAATCTATTCCTGTTCTTTAAGGAATATAAATTCATTAAAAATCACCCCACCTGCTCAGATAACTACCTTTACACTTTTAGATATATTGATGATCTGCTGTGTATCAATAATTCAGAAGTTATAGAGAGTGATTTTGATAATATCTATCCTAGCTCTCTTAACTTATGTAAAACCAACCACAGTAATCAGGAACTTGAGTTCCTAGACTTAAGCATTAAGCTCAACAGAGGTAACCCATCTATTAGCCTCTATGATAAAAGAGTTAATTTTCCTTTCAAAGTAATTAAATATCTACACTGGAATAATAACATTTCAACCAAAGTAATTGAGAATGTACTAATTTCTCAGGTCCTAAGAATTTCAAGAATTTGCAGCAACAATTTGGACTTCAATTACCACATTAATATACTATTAGAAAGTTTTCTAGAGAACGAAATTCCTTCTTCTTTCATCAAAAGAACTTTAAGAAAAATTATTCTGAATAATAGAGTAAGGTTGGCAGATCTGCTTTAATTTTCTACACAGTTAATAATATGATTCTGACCAATCAAAGCCGTAAGGAAGTTGGCTAGAGGATGCCTATTAACTACCTAAAGGAACCTTAGTGCTATGGATATGACGGTCCTATTAAAACAAAAAATTAAATAATATAAACAAAATCACAAAAAAAGCTTAAAAATCTGTTTATAAAAGAAAATAAAAACAAATAAAAAAGAAAACTAGTTATTCATCACTAGGATAGCTATACTAAAAATAGTAAAACCAACATTAAAATTAATAAGATTCTGATTAATCTATAGAAGCTCACTAAGGTGATTTAATACATGCAAAGATTATTAAATAAACTGCTCGTGTATTTTATAATATTTCTCATGTATTCTGGAGAGTTAATTCTGCTCTTTCTGATCATACAGATCCACAGTCTTAAGTTTATATATTTTTTTTCTCTGGTTAAAATCTCCGCGCGTTGGTATCTTGCTGTATGAGGAGGCCATCAGCCCCACCCTCACTGCCCCCCAGCGTCTAGGGAGTGGCGGAAGAGGTCAGCCATGTTCTTCTCTTGTGAGGAGAAAAGTTTTTGTAACACAAGAGGTAAGCTCTCTTCCTTGTTTTTGGATTCTAGGTTTTATAAGTTCAATGTTTGTACTTCATGTACCTTTTCTCTGTCGTTTTTTAGCTTTTCAGCTTTTAGGCATTGGTTTGTCTGTTAACATTTTTGCGGGTTTTAACTCTTTCTTTTCTTTGTAACTTTGAGCGTCTTTTGGGGTACCTAGGAACAGAAGATGGCTTAGCTTGTTCCTTTTCTATGCGCTGTCTATGCGCTGTTTTTTCAAAGTAGTTAAGTTCTTAATAACTAATTAATTATGCACTTAAAGCACTGCTGAAATACTTTGTACATATTGCAACTAACTGTTTAAGGTATATAACTTTCACAAAGTTTTCTTTAGTTAATTATTATCTTTAACTTATTCTCGTTTTCGTGCTGTCATAAGTTGTAGAGTAGGGGGTTTTAGACTCAAGTTTTCTTTCAAAAATCTGTTCGTTATAAATTAACATTTCCTTTTTTAATTGCAATGTAAAATTTGGATTTCTTTTGCATTGTTTTTCAGGTTTAAATTCTCTCTCAAACGAACTTGGAATTACGTTATGGCTGAAAATCATTTCTAATTATTATGTCACTCTCACAGCTTGAGTTCTCTTTAATCTTCTTCTCTCTGTTTAATAGTAACAGATGAAGAGTATGGGTCGGGCCAGGAAGGTTAATGGATGCAAGCGAAATTGTTAACTAGTGCTAGGTCATGCAACTCTAAGGAGGACATGACTTATATATATATTTTTTAAACTATTTTAGGTGGGAATGTTACTTGCATCTATGGCCTTGCAGAAACCCATTTCCAACTAGGTCTTTGTGGAAGTGAGAAAATGCAGAGTTTTTGCTGGTCCTTGATAAAGCCAAGGCTCAGTATTCTCGACACCTTCTACATTCAGTTGTTTTATTTTATTTTTTTATTTTTTCCTTTTGATCACACAGGTAGATACATAACCTTTTCTATGTTGTACTAGGTGTGAGTCAAAATTATATATGAATTTTTTTGCTTAGGTATCTTCTTTATAGAATGTGAATTCTGAATTTTCAAAACTGCTGCGTTGCGCGTTTTGATTTTCAGGTTATTTTGCACCCTTCGTTTTAAATTATAAAATTTTTTCCTTAGTCTTCAGTTTTGCTCTTTAGTAACTAATTTCAATTTATTATTTAGCAGCTCATGCGCAAATTCTAGTTGAAATGTTTTATTATTATTTTTTTTTATATTTTTTTATTACTATTTTTTTTTTACTTAAGGTTTTTTTTTTCATTTTCTAATTTTCCTTTTTAGTATGTTTTGGATGCAGCTTTTTGGAGTGTAGTTTATACTCGAGTTTGGTCTTTTCTTGGACTGCTTATTTCTAAAAAGTTTTTCCTAGTTGGTATGCTCAGAATTTGTATGTTTTGGCCCAAGTGGAGTTCTAAGGACGATGAAAGGATTGGAGGTCAGCTCAGATATTTTAAGTCCTCCCGCTCGGTTAGGCTAGCACCCTTTCCCATAGTGTATGAACTCGCTGGCAAAGGTAATCTAAAGTTATGAAATGACAAACGTTGTTTGACATGTAAATCTGCAGATCCTAACCTCTATTCTTCTGTTGAGGATAATTGCTCCAACAAGTTTTGCAAAGCCTACAATACCATCTATAAGCTCACCTGTACTGTCTGCAACCTTAGCTATATTGGCCAAAGTAAAAATCCTCTTCATCTTAGGATTAATGGTCACAGGTCTCTAGTAAACAAGTTCTCTAATTCAGGAGTGAACCCCTAAACGCCAACCAGTACTCTACCTTTGAATTAGAGCATTTCCATACTCATGGTTTTGACAAAGTGAAAATAGAGGTACTACATATTATCCCTGACCTCTATGCTCGGCTAGAAACTGAATCCCTTGAAATTTTGCAGCATCAGTCTCTTTATCCCTATGGCCTTAATTCCACTCTATCTGACAATAAGCATAATCAGCATAAATTTTCAATTCGTGAACTCTTCTTTCTTGTTAATAATAAGAGCTGCTCTAGAGGTAATAGAGGACAGAGGTTATTTCGCACATCAAGCAAAGTTGATTTTGCTAACTTGCTAAAAACTCTGGAAAGCTTTAAAACTGGCACTAATTTTGTTAAAAATACTTACAAAATTCTCAAGTCCTTCAAGCACTCTGTCCTTAAATGTTTTTTCAACTTCTGGAATGAAACTGCTGACCATGTTGATAAGCATGTTTTTGCTTTGGTTCTGGACATTCTTAAACATATTCTTAAAGATAAAATTTCTCTTAAAGAATTTACCAGTAATTTTGTTACCATCAGGTTCCTAAATAAAGCCTTCGATAATCTCAATGTAAGGAAGCTGTTCTACAATAATGCAATTTTTTTTCCCATCCACAGGCACCAGTCTATTGTAAGTTTTAAATATGTCAAGACCTTAGGGTCAATAGTTAAAAACTACAAACTTAACTCTTCGAGCTACATTCCTGTAATTACTACTTGTTCTTGTGATGAACATAAAGAAACAGTTCACTATGATAAGAATTACAACCATATTATCACCGGAAACTTGAGTTTTGTTGAAAATGAAAAGCTTAGGAATTTATTAGAGTATGGCTCTAAATTCAGACCTTCCTTCACAATTTCCAAAGAAAGGATTCTTGAGAGCTTCACTCAAGATGTAAATAAGTACATCGTAAAAACCAGTTTAACGTACAATCAGCCTATTGAGGCCTTTGCAGAATGGAAATATAATATAATCAATAGCTTCACCGGTGAGTTGGCAGGTCTGGACTTTTGTTTCGACAGAAATCTCTTTTTCTCTGGAGAAGCTAAAAGGTCACTCTCCAAACTGCAAGACCAATTTTTTTACCACTACGGATAAAGCTAGCAATAATTTTGCAATTATCTGTAAGAAGTTCTATTTTGAATTGTTAACTATGGAACTCAATAATAGAGTAACATACGAGCCCGTAAGTTATTCTACCAAGCAGTTAGAAAATCGGTTTAAGGCATTCTTCAAGAAACTTAAAATTCCACCAACTAGAAGATATGAGCCTGAATTTCCATTTCTTTTTGCAACGGTTAAGTTTCATAAGGATCCTGTGAAGTTCAGGTTCATAGCTAGTGGAGTAAGGAGTCATAAAAAGAAAATAGATCTTGCTTTTGAAGATGTCTTAAAGAAGGTTTTGAAACACATTAGAAACTGTTCTAACTTGATGTACAGAGATTTTTGGATAATTAATAATAATGCAGAAGTAATTTCTACTATACTCAAAGTTTGTCCCCTAGATATTAATAGTTATGATTTTGAAAACCTATATACTAATCTGCCTCTATCAGATATAATCACTACCTTTAAAGAGCTGTATGCAGAATTTAAACTTAACCAATTTGTTGATGTAGGAACTTGGAACTCTTATCTCAATTGCTGCATAATAAATAACCATATCTTATATAATAATACTCTCTATAAGCAAGTGAACGGTATTCCAATGGGAACATCAACGTCCACGCATATCGCTAATCTATTCCTGTTCTTTAAGGAATATAAATTCATTAAAAATCACCCCACCTGCTCAGATAACTACCTTTACACTTTTAGATATATTGATGATCTGCTGTGTATCAATAATTCAGAAGTTATAGAGAGTGATTTTGATAATATCTATCCTAGCTCTCTTAACTTATGTAAAACCAACCACAGTAATCAGGAACTTGAGTTCCTAGACTTAAGCATTAAGCTCAACAGAGGTAACCCATCTATTAGCCTCTATGATAAAAGAGTTAATTTTCCTTTCAAAGTAATTAAATATCTACACTGGAATAATAACATTTCAACCAAAGTAATTGAGAATGTACTAATTTCTCAGGTCCTAAGAATTTCAAGAATTTGCAGCAACAATTTGGACTTCAATTACCACATTAATATACTATTAGAAAGTTTTCTAGAGAACGAAATTCCTTCTTCTTTCATCAAAAGAACTTTAAGAAAAATTATTCTGAATAATAGAGTAAGGTTGGCAGATCTGCTTTAATTTTCTACACAGTTAATAATATGATTCTGACCAATCAAAGCCGTAAGGAAGTTGGCTAGAGGATGCCTATTAACTACCTAAAGGAACCTTAGTGCTATGGATATGACGGTCCTATTAAAACAAAAAATTAAATAATATAAACAAAATCACAAAAAAAGCTTAAAAATCTGTTTATAAAAGAAAATAAAAACAAATAAAAAAGAAAACTAGTTATTCATCACTAGGATAGCTATACTAAAAATAGTAAAACCAACATTAAAATTAATAAGATTCTGATTAATCTATAGAAGCTCACTAAGGTGATTTAATACATGCAAAGATTATTAAATAAACTGCTCGTGTATTTTATAATATATCTCATGTATTCTGGAGAGTTAATTCTGCTCTTTCTGAT
The DNA here is from genome assembly GCA_039090855.1 of Macrothele yani. Taxonomy (NCBI): domain Eukaryota; kingdom Metazoa; phylum Arthropoda; class Arachnida; order Araneae; family Macrothelidae; genus Macrothele; species Macrothele yani. The sequence continues at coordinate 122,653,552 of CM077010.1, read as the reverse complement.
CATACAGATCCACAGTCTTAAGTTTATATATATTTTTTTCTCTGGTTAAAATCTCCGCGCGTTGGTATCTTGCTGTATGAGGAGGCCATCAGCCCCACCCTCACTGCCCCCAGCGTCTAGGGAGTGGCGGAAGAGGTCAGCCATGTTCTTCTCTTGTGAGGAGAAAAGTTTTTGTAACACAAGAGGTAAGCTCTCTTCCTTGTTTTTGGGTTCTAGGTTTTATAAGTTCAATGTTTGTACTTCATGTACCTTTTCTCTGTCGTTTTTTAGCTTTTCAGCTTTTAGGCATTGGTTTGTCTGTTAACATTTTTGCGGGTTTTAACTCTTTCTTTTCTTTGTAACTTTGAGCGTCTTTTGGGGTACCTAGGAACAGAAGATGGCTTAGCTTGTTCCTTTTCTATGCGCTGTCTATGCGCTGTTTTTTCAAAGTAGTTAAGTTCTTAATAACTAATTAATTATGCACCTAAAGCACTGCTGAAATACTTTGTACATATTGCAACTAACTGTTTAAGGTATATAACTTTCACAAAGTTTTCTTTAGTTAATTATTATCTTTAACTTATTCTCGTTTTCGTGCTGTCATAAGTTGTAGAGTAGGGGGTTTTAGACTCAATTTTTCTTTCAAAAATCTGTTCGTTATAAATTAACATTTCCTTTTTTAATTGCAATGTAAAATTTGGATTTCTTTTGCATTGTTTTTCAGGTTTAAATTCTCTCTCAAACGAACTTGGAATTACGTTATGGCTGAAAATCATTTCTAATTATTATGTCACTCTCACAGCTTGAGTTCTCTTTAATCTTCTTCTCTCTGTTTAATAGTAACAGATGAAGAGTATGGGTCGGGCCAGGAAGGTTAATGGATGCAAGCGAAATTGTTAACTAGTGCTAGGTCATGCAACTCTAAGGAGGACATGACTTATATATATATTTTTTAAACTATTTTAGGTGGGAATGTTACTTGCATCTATGGCCTTGCAGAAACCCATTTCCAACTAGGTCTTTGTGGAAGTGAGAAAATGCAGAGTTTTTGCTGGTCCTTGATAAAGCTAAGGCTCAGTATTCTCGACACCTTCTACATTCAGTTGTTTTATTTTATTTTTTTATTTTTTCCTTTTGATCACACAGGTAGATACATAACCTTTTCTATGTTGTACTAGGTGTGAGTCAAAATTATATATGAATTTTTTTGCTTAGGTATCTTCTTTATAGAATGTGAATTCTGAATTTTCAAAACTGCTGCGTTGCGCGTTTTGATTTTCAGGTTATTTTGCACCCTTCGTTTTAAATTCTAAAATTTTTTCCTTAGTCTTCAGTTTTGCTCTTTAGTATATATATATATATATATATATATAAATTGAGTTTCGAATTTATAGTTCAAAGCAGATTTGTCTGGGTCAGTTACGGGTCCGGATCGGATCGGGTCGGGTCAGGTTCGGGTCCGGGGCTGAAATTCTTCACCCGTTTCCAACTCTGGTCGCTGAAAGGATGCAACCAACACAAAAGTACGAGTGAGAATGGCCAAGCACGCGCAACGGGACGACCGGTAAGTCACAGCGCTAACCCCCCCCCCTCCTCCATGGCAATCACATGGGCGGATGAGGGTGATACTTGAATCACTTGCATATCTCACGATGACAGACATACCCACCAAGTTTCATTCCTGTCGGTTGCTTCTTTCTGGGTGCAACTATTTTTTGACGACGAGTATACATGCTTTTTTTAACGAGATCTACATCAGATGTACTGCCTTTTGGGCCTTACAGTTACACGAATTCTTGAAATGTAGTTCTGCAAAATCTGTTTTGTCTCAGGTACAGCAAGAAGTGTTTTCCGTTTCAAAGTAAACAAATAAAAATCAATTTCCAGATTCTTTAATTTCTCTCACGTTATTAATTTGCACTGAAATTCTGGACATTTCAGTTGTGTCAAGAATCTTTTTTTTTTTTTTTTTTTTTTTTTTTGTAATTACTTGATTAACTAATTTTAGGCACATTTGGATTTCCTTTCTCACTAAAAGCGAAGGCACTCTTACAAATCCTGAATTCAGTTATCGCAATAATATTTATAAGAGTGGAATGAAGTATTTGACAGTCTCGTGCCTCACGCAGAGGACGTACCTTGTCGGTTGCTTCCCAGCAACGGAAGTAATTCTGTTCTTACATAAAATTTTACTAAGGCTCTGCGGTCCAGGAAAATAGGCAAAATGTTGTTCGTTATTGCTTCAGTACGAAAAACTGTAATGGTCCGTCAACTGGTGTTGAACAGATGATTACATAGTAAAAGATGATGCTGGGATGCTGTTTTTTTAGGGATGGGATTCCTTGATAATTTTCCCCAAAAGTGGGGGCCGTACAAATTTGCTTCCGGGCCCGTTTATGGGTCGCCAGACCGTCACTGGTAAGGGATGGTGAAGGAATAGACCCCCTTATTTCTAAACGGAGAGCCAGTACCAATGATTAAAAATAACGTGTCCATCCGGCGCACAGTTGTTATACAGGGTTACAAGGAAAGTTCGTGATCAGGCCAATGTCTCATGAACTATGGCAGTCAGCGATTTACTTCTTGTGCAGTTGTATAGGAAACACCCTATGGCGCACATAATAACACCACGAAGGAACCCCTCGCCCCCCTTTTTTTTGGATGGGGTGGGAGGTGAGGGGGCTATCGCGCCTCCCTTTGCAGATAGGGCAAAAACGTCAATTACAAACTTGTTCAACGAGGCAAAAATAGTACATAAATGCTTTTGTCCCATAACAAAAGATGGAAGGGGACTCTCCAAATGCGATAAAAGCGGAAAGCTACCTGAGACGCTATGTCCGAAGCATATTTGCATGGATTTCAAATGTGCTTTCTGCTCCGTCGTCAGAATACAAAAATGATATGCGTGGTCGGTATGACAACACTTCGTGAACCAGTGACGGGAAGTCGAAAGCTTTGCCACGTATGCAAGTCAATTAGATGTGCATACAGTTTTCCTATTGGATGAGTATTTCGGCACTTTATGCTACACTGCTGGCCACCCAAAATGCAACACCAAGAAGGACACGAGATAGCAAAGCCAGATTTACTGGACACATAACAGCAGATACAAAGATGAAACGATTGAGCTTACAGGCCCGTGCGACTTGCGGAACACGCAGGCATCAATAGTTCGCGTGGCCCCCATGGCTGGCAATAACGGCCGCTACACGCCGCGGCATCGAACAAAAGAGGCTTTGGATGTGAGCTTGGGGTATGTCGGTCCAGGCTGCTTCCACACACGTTGCCACAGTTTATCAGGCGTAACCGCGGGTGGTGCTTGCCGGGCCACTCGGTTGCCGATCAGTGACCAGAGGAGTTCGATGGGCGACATATCGGGAGAACATGCGGGCCACAGCAGAAGTGACACCTGGTGGGTGTGAAGACTTGTTGCACGATGCGTGCCACGTGCGGGCGCGCATTGTCCTGTTGAAAAGTGGCCGCTGGCAGGTCCTGCAGGTAAGGGAGGACTACAGGCTCCAAAACGTTGGAGATGTAGCGGTGGCTGTTGAATGTACCGGAGTTGCGTACCAGAGGAGTGCGGGTGTCATATCCAATTGCGCCGTAAACCATAACGCCAGGCGACGGATCGGTATGGCGATGCATAATGCAGACGTCATACAGTCTCTCGCCGCGGTGCCGCCACACGCGGATCCGACCATCGTGGTGTTGCAAGCAGAAGCGGGATTCGTCGGAGAAGACAATGTGGTGCCATTCCGTAGTCCAGGTGTGGCGTTCAACGTCCCACTGCCACCGCACTCGCCGGTGGTTTAACGTCGATGGTAATCGGAACAATGGGCGCAGTGCGACAAGTCCCCGCTCCTGCAGACGACGTCGAACGGTACGTGCTGACACAGGTTGTTGCGCAACACACTCTAATTCCTGCGCTAACGTTCGTGATGTGGCGGTGCGAGCCGTCAATGCCCGCCGCACAACATGTCGGTCGTATCGTTCGGTGGTATGCCGCGGCTGCGACAATCACTCACGTCGGTCCGTCTGTCCCTCCTGCACCCACCGAATTCATACTCGCCTCACTGTGGCTGGATGTCGTGCCACACGGGCGCCGATGTCTCGGTACGATAAACCGCTGTCGCGATAAGCTACTATTTGTCCTCTGTCGAACTCCGAAACGTGCTGGAATGACTGCCGTATTCTGCGACGAAGCATCAGAAAGCTTCCTAAGCACAGGTCCGGCAGCACAACACACTTTCACTACTTACATCCCGCCTTCTGTGCACCCTTCTTATAGTGCATCTCGGTAGCGTGCTGGGCGCACATGATTTGCATATGCGCTGCAATGCTAATCGTTTGCATGTCCTCTCGCGGGCGAAGCATGCTGCAAATTTCAGGCCAATCGGATGCTTCCTTCTTTGTGTTGCATTTTGGGTGACCAGCAGTGTATTTCTCCTTGTATCAGTGTATGTTTTACTGTATAGGACATCAAAGTCTGATATTGAATATGTCAAGGAGCTGCGTTTTATTTCAGAACAAGAACTGTTGATAAGGTTTGTAGGAAAACTTTTCCTTTGTGCTTTCATTTACTAAGAACAGTTTAGATAAGTTCTAAGTGATACGTTCTTGTCTAAATACTCTGTCGTTGCTTTCGGATGTTGTGATTTTCTTAGGGCCATATTTGCGGACCCCTTCCACCTTTTGTTATGGGACAAAAACACTTTTATGTACTATTTTTGCCTTGCTCAACAAGTTTATAACTGACTTTTTTGTCCTATCCGCAAAGGGGGCGCGATAGCCCTCTCAACCCCCAAAAAGTGGGCGAGGGTATCCCTTGTAGAGTTATTGTGTGCGCCATAGGGTGTTTCCTATACAACTGCACAAGAAGTAAATCGCTAACTGCCATAGTTCGTGAGCCTTATCAAGGACTCTCCTTGTAACCCTGTACAGTGGTTTTGAAGTTACCAACTTATCAGGGACCGAATGGAGGTCCAATCCGTTAGTAGGCTGGAAGGCTGACTACTAGGCCATCCGCAGCCTTTTTGCAGTGGTTTATTTATAAACCCACCTCAACGGCAAATTTGCGTACCTAAAGTGAGGATGGCGCATGTATAATTGAAAGTAATTTGCTAGGACCCTGGCCCAGTCCGAGCTCGGATGTTGCTGCATTGTAATGTTTGTGCCAAAGCCAAAACACATTCTAAGAAGTCGACACTTAATATTTAGTGAACCACGAATTTCCAGTTTACGGTTACTGTTTTGAGTTCTTCATACAGTTGGTCACAAAACTGTCCGGCCATACTCATTACCAATAAATTTTTTCAGGCATTATAGTAGTATTAAAATCATGAATAAAATCCTCGTTATCAAATGAATAAAAGAAAACATTACATTTCTTTTCTTTTCCTTTCTTGTTTTTTTATTGGAGATTTAACGACCACCGTGAGCAACTCAATGGGCTATAAGCAGTCGCCCGTCCCTAATTTAGGGTCACTGGTTCCAGGGAAAGGAGATAGTCAGTGCCGTAAGACAAACACAACATCCATGCATCAACTGGATTCGAACTCGGACCCCTTCATGGACGAATGATCATGAGCCAGCGCTTAGACCAATGCGCCACCGGGGCGGCACACTTATTTTCATTTCTCTGAATTTTGAGAATTCAAAATGTATGCAAGAAAACATTGCCACCCCGGTGGCGCAGTGGTCTAAGCGATGGCCTCTGATCATTCGTCCGAACGGGGTCCAGGTTCGAATCCCGGTTAGGCATGGATGTTGTGTTTGTCTTACGGCACTGGCTCTCTCCCTTCCCTGGAACCAGTGACCCTAAATTACGGACGGGCGACTGCTTATAGCCCATTGAGTTGCTCACGGTGGTCGTTAAACCTCCAATCAAAAAAAAAAAAAAGAAAAAGAAAACATTAGGTCATTTTGACAATACACTGATGAGCCATCACCAATACAGCACAAAACGTTTCAGATATGTATCAGTAATGTTACAATCTCTCATTTTCGTTACACTTTCAGAGATATCTTACAATTACGTTTCAGCAACATCTATTGTATTTTGGAACATAAGTCTTTGTACATTACGTTACGTTAAAAATAGCATTCACCGATACTACTGCTTTATGGTTTCCATTGTACATAATTGCTACCTTGGTGTCACATTCCGGCGATATTTAAGATTTTTTATTTGGCAACGGCGTGGAAGCGCATGCGCATTTATGCCATTTCACCGAATCACTCTCGCAGTGTTCCATGTGCTACTAGGATTTTCTTTGGTGATACTCTCGTACTCGAGTTAGCTGAATGTATAAGAGAACTGGCCACAAAAGTTTTAAAGGGCCGTATAAAAATTGCATTTTTGACCGCTTCGTGGCCACGACACCCAGAGGTTGGTTATCTGAGTCACATGAAGTTTCCGTAATTTCGTCTTTTCTTAATTGCGATTATTAATGTAATTCTTTATAAAAAAAATTGTGATCAACAACTCAACAAAAGATTTCAGAGTTTACAAACCACAAGTCTAGAAATTAACTGAGGGCATGTGCTGACTCAGGAAAACTGTCAAGGAGGGGGGGGGTATACCAAAGGTTTAAAATATAAAGAATTTCTGGTCCGATCGGGAAATTTTCAGCATTTACAAGTTACAAGTGAACAAACTATCCGAGGTCATGTGCATACTCAGCAAACCTGTGGAGGGGGAGGGGGGGGGGTAATACCAAAAGTCTAAAATATTAATATAAAGAGTTTCTGGTGCGATCAGGAGATTTTTAGCATTTACAACCTACAAGTCAACAAATTATCTGAGGGCATGTGCATACTCAGCAAACCTGCTGGGGGGGGGGGGTTAATACCAAAAGTGTAGAATGTAAAGAATTTCTGGTCCGATCGAGAGATTTTCAGCATTTACAACCTGCAAGTTAACAAATTATCTAAGGGCATGTGCTGCCGCAGGAAACGTGTCGGGGGGGGGGGGGGGGGATCGTACGAGCTGAACACCAAAAGTATAGAATATAAAGTATTTCTGTTGCGAGCAGGAGATTTCAGTATTTACAACCTACATATCAACAAACTCTATAAGGGCATGTGCTGACTCATGACACCTCTCTAGGGTTTACCTAAAACATAAAATATAAAGTATTTCTGGTTGTAAATACTGAAAATCTTCCGATCGGACCAGAAATTCTTTATAATTCATATTTTATGTTTTTAGATTTTAAGCACCCCCCCCCCCAGCCGCTACCACCACCTTTCCACCACCCCGATAAGTTTCTGGGTTTACACATACCCGCAGAGAATTTGTTTAGCTTAGTTTATAAACCTTGAAAAATATCGTAAATAAGAAAATACGAAATTACGGAACCGTTATGTGTGTCAGATAACCAGTCTCGGGAGACATAGCCACGGAGCAGTCCAGAATGCAATTTTTATACGGCTCCTTAATATTTTTGTGGCCAGTTCTCCGCTTTGTCTTAAGCCCGAAAATCATGGTAATGTCCAAGTTTCTTACTGAAAATGAAATATTAAAAAAAAATATTTTATGAACAATAGTTTTGATTGAAGCGGTCAATGTATCTGAACCAAAAGGTGTGCAAAATTTACTGAAGTTCAAACAGAAATGTTCATACAGTGACCGAGTTTAACGAAAGCTACGATAACACAGTTCCTTTCCCCTTCTCATCTCAGTAGTGCTGATCATAAACCTATCAATGGTGATAGGAGTTAGGTCATATGTTTCTATAGTCCTCTCTTCTAGCGCTCTCTTCTTGTCTTCACTTCTGGTGCTGTCTCTCCTAGTTTGTTGCCCGATGACCCAAGGAATAAAGGGAAAGAGCTTGTTTCATTCCATTGTCATGTTTAGTAAATTTGACACAAACATCTTGCCACCAGGCAGAAACAAGTAACTGAAATATCTTCTCTCTCGTTTTTCAGGTTATTCGCCATTGCTATAGTCCTTTTAGCAGGTATTCAATCCAAAAGGATTAGTGTTAATGATTCCCCTAAATCACCACTTTGAATAACAAAGCTAATGGGGAAAGCACCGCTTTCTGATGTGCAGGTTTAGTAGCTCCAGCCACGTTTGGCCTACTTCTTAGACAGCGAATATGTTCGAACGAGCTGATTTCAGCTCATTATTCTAACTCCGAGTTAATTCATTCCAGCCACTTAAAGGGTTAACGACCACCGAGAGCAACTCAATGGGCTATAAGCAGTCGCCTGTCCCTAATTTAGGGTCACTGGTTCCAGGAAAAGGAGAGAGTCAGTGCCGTAAGACAAACAGAACATCCATGCCTCACCGGGATTGGAACGCAAACCCTTCTCGGAAGAAGCGCCCCCGGAGCGGTCTTTTATTTTCTGTAATTTCTTTTCAAACACGTTCTTAAAAAAATGTGTGAACATCCCCTGTAAAGCGCACATAGAAGTTTTCGGCCATTATGAAATATGCCAGAAATATACAAGTAATATCGTGTGGCGTATTTTTTAGGCATAGGTTTTACAAGTTTCTTAGTTAAATCGAGGTTTACAATTTTTCCATTCTTCCTGAAGATGTTTTCTTAACATGTCCTTATTAGAAATACTGCACTTACTTGAAAAAAGTTTTAGTTCTCCCCACAAGTGTTCTATGGGGTTCATGCCTGGAGACTGAGGAGGTATTTCGAGTGGCTTCAGGACATTATACAAAAGCCACTATTTAGTACAGTATTTCTAGCACAATGCTTAGGATCGTTGTCCTGTTGGAACCCAAATTCATTTTCTGCTCCAAGTTTTCGAGCTCTTGCTTTTAAGTTCACCTTTAGGATGTTAATGTATATGAACTAGTCCATTTTGCCATCAATGAAACGATTTCCAACCCCAGCCAAAGACATGCATCCCAAACCCATTATGGACCCGCCTCCATGCTTGAGAGTAGGTGTTGTTCATCGAATTTAGTTCCAGGTTTTCCCGATACTCGTTTTCTTGGTGAGCAATGAAAATATTTCGAATTTACATTCGCCGCTAAAAATAGCATTGTTCGAAACGCTTTCCGGCTCAATAATGTATTTTTTTTTATTTTTTTTTGCGAATTCGAGCCTTTTATTCATACTTGTTTTGTAATCTACGGTTTCTTTTTCGTGCGATGGGATTATTATATCCATGCTTCCTGAACGTACATCGAACAGTTTCGATACTAAAATTCTTTTCAGAACTAATAAGAACATCTCCACTTATTTTTTTAACATTGTTGCTCAGATTTCTTTCAATATGCTTCACAATTCGCCTATCTTCGCGTTCGCTTAGTATTTTTGGCCGTCCGCTGAGAGACTTATTAGTATACAAATTTTCATTTTTCTGCGTCGTATTTTCAATGATACCTTGTACTGTACTAAAAGGTATTTTCGTCTCACTTGCAATTCATTGAGAATACTGAGGAGAATACCCCTTTACACTTAATGTAACAACAAGTTTTCTTTCTGGTAAGTTGGTTACACGGACTTTGGGAATCTTTACTAATTTGAAAGTTTTTAAGAACAAACAAAGCTGCAAAATAATCTTTCAAGCTTACAGACCCCTCCCCTTCCCTTTCTTTTTTTTTATTTTAGGTACTGACGTGAGCAACGCAGTGAGCTACGAGCAGTCGTCCGTCCCTAATTTAGGGTCATTGGTTAAAGGGAAGGGTGAGAGCCATCTCCGTAAGACAAACACAACATCCTGTGGCGTACTACAGAAGTGAAAACATATGTCAAGACGACAAATCTGCAGTGAGAGCTCATGTCCGCGTAGCTCAGTTGGGAGAGCGACTTACTCCGGAGCGAGGGGACCCGACTTCGATGGCCGACGCAAACAAACTTGTACCTTATATTGGCGCCCGGACTTCCAGGATGACTCTGCTGTTACGTTCCTTGCAATGATGTGATGTTTTTTCCACACGGCGAGACAGGAAAAATGAGAATCCCTTCTTCAGTGCTTCGAAAAAATACATCAGTGTGATGTTACGTTCCACACACCAAATTGTCTGGGATTTCTCAAATGCACATTCTTCATGGGATGACTGCCTACAGCGACACATGGTCTCGGATGACGCGTGGGCGCCCGGCCCTCTTTCGGGGGAGGGGGATGTGACGCGCCTGCCCCGCAGGACTCACATGAAATAAAGGCAGATATCAGTGAGGCACATGTCCGTGTAGCTTAGTTGGGAGAGCGGCTTACTCCGGAGTGAGGGGACCCGAATTCGATGCCCGTCGTGGACAAATTTATGTTTTCACAGTCAATGCCTCATTGGGATTCGAACCTGGACCCATCTCGGACGAATGATTAGAAGCCATCGCTTAGATCACTGCGTCATGGGGGCGGTTACAGGCCCTTCACATACACGCCATCACCAAAAAAAAAAAAAAATATGTAAGACTTTTACCGATTCCTGTGCATACCTACTTGCTGGACTTTTGTGTGATTGGTTTTAGAAGCTCGCCTATTTTGCATAAATATTCTTGTGAATTCTCTGTTGCTTTGACTTTTAGCTTGTCAATCGAATTGATATAGTTGTAAATGTTTGTGTAAAAGTTGCTTTTTAGTTGCTAATAGCTGGAAACGTAGTAAACTATCTTTTTTTTCCTGTTACGGATGATGGCCGGATACTTTTGTGATCAACTATATGCGCGTCAAAAGACAGAAAAGTAGCTAGCTAATGCTGACAGTGTGCAAATAATTCCCAGTTTACGTTTGCTATATTAATGCAATTTACCTTACAGGACATTCAGACGCGGCAATTAATTGAGTCACATACGACATTTTTGTTTTCTTATATTTTATTTTTATTTTTTTATTTATTTATTTTTTTGGTTCTATGCAGTTATTAATGTTTGCTAAAGTAATTTATTTCGCGAGACACAACAATCTCGAAGCGCGTTTTTCGTTCCTCTTACCACTCATTGCGGTTTAGTGTGTCGGCGGAAGTGGTACCTAGGCAATGACGTGCACTTTACAAAACTTTGCTCCGCTTGCGAGCGAAGGGTTGGAAGGGGGGTTGACATCAGATCCGTCCGGGAAAGCAGATACCGTTTTCATCGCTTTTCCTGGTTTCAGATAGTTGAATAGCTGATGTCTGCTGGGAATATCGTAGGAAGGAAATGAAGTCGCTGAGAGTTGATCTCTGTCAATTTCCTCTTATTCCGTATATCACTCGCGGCCATCGCTGGTGTACACTACAACCAATGTCTTTCTTTTTACGATTTCGTTGGTGGAGAAGATTTACGATGTGGACTATTTTCCCCGCGACTCCATGAATAGTAAGTTTTTTATTTCTTTTTTTCCCTCCTCCTTTTTTTTTTTTTTTTCTTTTAGTAGGCTAAGTATGAAAATATCACTGTGCCATCAATTTCAATTTATTAGTATTTAGAGGCGCCGACTCCACCAAATTATTGGGGGACAGGCATGAAGAGATCAGACGGGGGGGGGGGGCGTCTCTTCTACAGTCAGGAGGAAAATAAAAAAAACACAAAAAAATGAACTCAATTCGACATATATTTTAAAACACAATTGTAATTGCTCATAAGCAAATGAACAATGAAACAGAGATATTATTTTGTTGAATAATAATTTTTTTTAAATAAAATTCCGTTTGTGATCTTATAAAAATATCCATAGAGATTTTCCAAACGTTTTAAAAAATATATCAGAAATTAGCGCGGTTACTCAAACGAAGAACGAGAAGCCCAAAAAATAAATAAATAAATAAAGGCGCCAGAGATTATATGTTTCTATAATTATATTTATTTATTTATTTATCTGCCTCTCACTGAGTGGCAGATATCATCCGAACTAGACAGCAAGGGACCAGCTACTTGTTAGCAGTGAAAAGACATGGCTGACATAATTGACTTTTTTTCTTTTAACTGAAGGGGGAGGGTGGTTGATTCCTACAGGGTTGAATCAGGGCGGTCGTCAAGGGTGTAACTGTGAATAATTTGAAAAAAAGCGCAGCACACAAAGGTCTGAATAGCACGGGAAAACATTTTTTCTCTATAGAAACATTTCAACTCACGCATTTTAAAAATAGCACACACACGCACAGAAACAAAACTTATTTAATTAAACACGGCGGAAAATATTGGGTGGGCACTGCCCCCCCCAGTAAAATTATAGGGGAGGCCAAGTCGCCCCCCATAGTCGGCGCCTATGTTAGTATTCATCGCTTCTTTAAAGCTTTGAAATTTCTCTAAGAATGGGGTGGTTCGTTCTTTCCTACTTCTTTGCAGATGAAATGTCATTAACAAACATATAAGAAGGATGCCGATTATGAATGAAAATGGAATCTTTTATTTCTTTCTTTTTGTTGTTGTGCTTTCGGAGTTTGACGACCACCATGAGCAACTCTGAGGACTAGCAGAAGTCACCCGTCCCTAATTTGGGGACCACTGGTTTCAGGCAAGCGACAGAGTCATCGCCCAAGCACAGCTCATCCGGGACTCGAGCCCGTGCCCAACTCATATGACTAGCATGAAACCAACTCCTCCTGAATGGAATCACAGCAACGTAATCAATACTCTCTTTTAATTTTTGACGCAAAGCTATTTTCCTTATTATTTCTTAAAACATTTTCCTTATTATTTTTTAGGACTTCATTTTTCTCGATTACAATTGCAGTTTTGTTTGTGATAAATCTAGGATTTTTTCCGTTACATTTCTACTGCAAGTATTAAAGTAGTAATTGCCATTAGGAAAAAAATTTACAAGGAACGCTTTTTATTCACAACTTTCTGATACAGGATATATATCTGAGGTGAACTGACTAAAAAGGAAAAAGAAAGAATATGCCTTCAGGGTGTTTATGAGTACTCATCCTTATAATTAATGAAAATTTCTGACAAAAATGTATGAAATGAACGGGAAGATCCTAAGAAATATATGTAAAGTAAAAACTAAATCTTTTTTGGTCAATGTCTCTTGCAATGACAAGATGGCAGATGAGCATATAAAAACGTAAGAAAGGTGGAAAGATAAAAGGAAAGGCACTTGAACTACTTCTGGAATGAAGTGTTATGAAGAAATTGCTGCGATGTTGTTAAATCATTGCTTACTTTTAAATAAATTATTCATTTTATTCCAAACTGAAAAAATATACATCTGGACAGTATAGGAGTTTTTCCCGCCAAGGTTCAACAACCTCCATAGGTATCTTGGTTTATAAGGAGCCGTCCGTTTAGAGACCCAACGGATTAGGATTAAAACTAAGGTTTTCATGTTTTTTTTGTTTTTTTACGGCTGGTAGCACATTGCGAATTGGTTGTGACATGGCGTAATGGTATGCCATCATCTGATGACTACTGCTCTAGCAATACTTTAATGGCCACAACACATAGTTCCGGGATTGATATGTCATTGAATTAACTTGGGGAATATTTGTTTTCTCTTTTCATTTCTGCTGTGACTTCATATGCATTACAATTTCTTTTGTTGCTATTGCTAGTACATTTTGCTGTTTAACTACAAAATGATTAACCTAGTTCATTCCAATTTTTCTGTCTCACTGATGTGATACCCCCGGTGTATATATTGATTTGTGATTTCTGCTTATCCTTCATATTTGTTTTGCTGATTTTTTTGTTACATTTCATATTTGTTTATTACTTTTTCTCTATCAGTAATTGAATGCAGTGTGAATATTATTCATTACAAACTTTCAATCACCTTTGAACAACTTATTCACTCAATAGCCTAAAACTAATTCATATCAATGCTAGATCACTAATTAACAAAATTACCTTATTGGAATAATTAATTCAACTAACAAATTTAAATCTTGATATAATTTATATAACTGAGACTTGGTTTCCTTCACATTGTTACTCATTGCAAATTACTAATTACAAAATTTTCCACTTAAACAGAACTTCAGAACTTACTCAACTGGTGGAGGGGTTGCAGTTTTTGTAAATGATATTTATAATGATTTTTCAATTATTCCAAATTTCACAGTATCGAATCAAAATGCCGAAATTCTAACTATTCATAATCAATTTTATATAATTATTGTTAGCTACAGGCCACCCAACTCAGACCTCACAGCTTTTCTATCATTACTTACTGAATTATTTAACTACTGTAACCTTTCAAAGAAAAAAAACGTTTCTTATGGGGGATCTGATTGTCGACTTACTACAAAACACCAATAGCTCCTTTCAACTTTTACAATCACTTAATGCTTCTGGACACAAAAACATGTCTTCAGTCCCAACTCGTATAACCACCACCTCACAGACATTGACTGATATCTCTATCACAAATGTATTAATTGAGACTACTGTTTCAGGGGCCTTGGAATATGATTTTAGTGATCACCTCCCCATATTTACAATTTACCCTCTCAAACAACAAACTGCTACACCAGAAGACTACTACATTTTCAGACAAATCAATAATACAAACATGGAAAGTTTTAAAATACAATTAGAAAACATTAACTGGAGCACTATTTTGGTTCATGGCTCTGCAAACAAGAATTATGAGTCGTTCATCACAATTATTAAACAAATTTATAATGAATCTTATCCAAAAATTCTAAAATAAAATAAACTGAAATTTTTTTTTCGTAAGCCATGGATAACTAATGCACTTTTAAAAAGAATAAAAAAAAACCTCTTTTCGAAATTTATAAAAAAGTAAGCTAAAGAAATTTTAAAAATTTATAAAAAGTAAACTTCCAAAATTTTAAAAAAATTTGTAATAAACTAAACAGTGATATTCGGTATCATCATCATCATCATCATCATCGTCAACCATTATCAATCCACTGCTGGACGAAGGTCTCCCCAAGTTTCCTCCACAACGGTCTGTCTTGTGCCAGTCTCCTCCATGTCACCCCTGCATACTTTCGAATTTCATCCACCCATCTCCCATGTGGTCTTCTTCTGGGTCTTTTCCTGTCCCTTGGAATCCAATCTAAAATTTCAGCTGTCCATCGATGATCTGTCCTTCTGGCAGTATGTCCAGCCCATTGCCATTTCAGGGATTTAACTCTGATCATGATGTCTTCCACTCTTGTCATTTTTCGGATCCACGAGTTCCTCTTCTTATCTCTCCTGGTTACACCAGCATGCACCTCTCCATGCTTCTTTGAGTTGTCTGCAGCCTTTGTATGTCTCTTTTAGTTAAGGTCCACGTCTCCGCACCATACGTAAGCACTGGAAGGATGCATTGATCAAACACTTTTCTTTTAAGACATAATGGCATATTGCTCTTGAAAATTATGCTGTTTCTTCCAAAAAGCTCTCCAGGCAAGTTTTGTACGCCGATTAATTTCTTCATCAATGTGACCCTCACTTGATATCTGCTGTCCAAGATAAACGTACGTGTCTGTTATCTCCAGCTTTTCTCCATCAATCGATAAATCTTCATTTCTTGTAAAAGCATTGAACATCACTTTTGTCTTCTGAAAGTTCATTTTTAATCCCACTTCTTTACTCTTGTCAGCAAGTTCCTGGATCATACTCTGCAGCTCTGATGGGGTAGTTGCAAAAATGACTACGTCATCAGCAAAACGAAGGTGGGTTAGATAATCTCCATTAATCTTTATCCCCTTGTTTTCCCAGCTCAGTGACTGAAAAACACCCTCCAATGTGGCATTAAAGAGCTTCGGAGATATGGTGTCACCTTGTCTCACTCCCTTTCCAATTTTTACGTGTGTTGTATTTTCAAGCAGCCTAATCTTTGCACTTGCATTTTTCATAGATGTTATTAATAATATTAATGTATGCATCTTCAATACCGCAGGTTTTTCAGAGCCATTGTAACTGCTGATGGTTTCACCGAATCAAAGGCTTTTTCATAATCGATAAAAGCCATGCACAATGGAAGTTCATATTCCCTCGCTCTTTCAATTAGTTCTCTCAGCACGTGGATATGATCTATTGTGCTGTAGCCACTCCTGAATCCAGCTTGTTCTCTCGGTTGAGCCATGTCCAGTGTTACCTTCAAGCGGTGTGAAAGAACTTTAGTGAAGATTTTATAAACTACTGATAGGAGGCTGATAGGTCTGTAGTTTCCGAGATCCTCAATGTCACCTTTCTTATGTAGCAGGATCATTGTAGCGGTGTTCCAATCCTCAGGAATCTTTCTTTCATTAAGGCATCGAGTGAAAATTTGGGAGAGTACTGTTTCGATTTCTCCACTTGCTTCTTGTATGATGTCTACAGTAATTCCATCTTCTCCTGGAGCTTTTCCTCGCTTCATGTTCTTGATTGCATGTGCAACTTCTGCTGGAAGGACTGGAGGAACTCTGGTACTGGTATCTTTCATGATGTCTGGAGTGCATATATCATCCCTTTCATATAATTTGGAGTAGAAATCTTTCACTCTTGTCAAAATTTCGCCTCTATTTCTTGTTACAGAACCATCTTCTTTTCTCAGTGCCATAATCTGTTTTCTTCCCTTACTGAGATGTCCCTTTGCTATCTTTAGGCTTTGGTTGTTTTCAATTGCTTTCCTCACTAGTTCACAGTTGAATTTCCTTACGTCTTCAGTGATACTTTTTCTTACTGTCTTGCATAGCTCTATATATTCCACTTTGGAAGTCACATCTTCTTTAGTTGTCCTCATCTCTCTTCTTTTTTGCATCAACATTTTGGTTTTTCCTGATAATTTGTTCACATGCAACTTGTTCTTAGACCCAGCTAATTTTGTTGCTGTTTCCATAAGAGCTTTGGTTACTTTTCTGTTAACTTCAGAGATGTCCACTTCTTCCGATGTTAGGCCTTCTAAAGCAGAGAACCTGTTCTTCAGTTCCAACTTGAAAGTATTATGGTGTTTTTAAGGTTGGTTATGTCAATACATTTTGTTTGTCCTATGAGCTTGCCACGTTCAAGTTTAGTGTTGAGGTGCATCTTACATCTCACCAATCTATGGTCACTACCTGTGTTGAACTTGTTTAGCACACTGCAGTCTTCTATGACGAATTTTTTGTTACACATAATAAAATCAATTTCACTTGTCGTCCCATTTGGATGTCTCCATGTCCATTTCCTGTGTGGCTTTTTCTTGAAGAAGGAGTTCAAGATGAAAAACCCTTCTGCCTCTGCAAACTCAACGAGAGTATTTCCACGCTGGTTTCTGTTGCCATGACCGAATTTACCTACCGAAGTTTCATTCTGTTGCCGTTGCCCTATTTTTGCATTGAAATCTCCCATAATTATTTTCAAGTGCTGCTTACCTTTATTATTTAGATGACAAATTTCCTCATAAAATTCTTCAATTTCTTCTTCAGGATGACTTGTGGTGGGTGCATAAGTTTGAATAATCTGAGCCTGGTATCTTTTCGAGAGTTGGATAACAAGTCGTGCAGCTCTGTCAGAGGAATTTTCAACTTCTACAACTTTATCCTTCAGTTTCTTGTTTATTATAAATCCAACACCACTAGTTCTGCCAGTATCTGTCCCACGATAGTAGAAGAGATGTCCACTTTTCAGTTCGATGAGATCTTCTCCTTTTCTCCTTACCTCACTTAGCCCCACGATGTCCCACTTGATCCTTTGTAGTTCCTCTTCCAATTCAAGAAGCCTTGAATCAGAAGATAGGGGCGTCCATTGTAAAGTAGCCAAGGTCAGCATCAGATGGCAGCCTAGTCCGGTCCTCCGGGGATTCTTAGCACCCTCTGCCTTCATGTCGCACTGGCCGCTGCCTTGGCCAGGTACATTCCAGCTGCCGGAGACTGAGGGCCAAGATTTAAGTTGTGGAATCATTTTGGAGGGGTTTGGCCATAACTCACCACGCTGGCCAAGCGGGTTGGTGAGTGTGGGATAGCATTTCCTCTGATCCCGATGGTATAGTTATACCGCTATGGGCGGTCGTCAGAGCCCCTTTAGTGGGAACAGGATGCACCACGAGAAGGCGGGGTTGACATTTGTCAAGGAGAGGCTGTTAATGGGTAAAGATACAGATCTCACAGTTCCTCAGTACTTAACAGATTCTAATAACTTTAAGCTTACAGACAAACAAGATATTACAAATGCATTTAATGAACATTTTACCTTATTTCCACAAACACTAAAAAATAATGTAATTACCCCAAAAATTCCATTCACTAATTACTTAGGGAGCACACACAGGTCTAATAATTTTTATCTTACTGAAATTACAGAAACGGAACTATTAGAAGAGCTTAACCACATAAATCCCAGGTCTGGCCCTCGATATGATCAAATGATCATACAGTATGTAGAGGATTTTAGGGAGGGAGTGTCTGACCCCTGGTCTTAAACAACCCTTAGAAATAGGAAGCTAGGAGATTTGGGCTAGAGTGCCCGATAGGAAAGTGACATGGAAGCGAAGTAGAAAGGGGGAGGAAGACGCTCTTATTTATTACTGGGGGACCTGTACCCGCGGTCCGACGACTTAACGTGCCCATCCGACACACGGCGGATATTTAGTGGATCAAGCGTTTGTACCTGCCTGGGATCGAACCTGAGGTCCTTTCAGTGCCAGTCACGAACGTTGCCCACTAGGCCATCCGCGGCCCTGACCCTAGATATGATGATCTTCAACCATTTATCATAAAAAATTTCGCTAATCTTATTCTTGATCCCCTATTGTTTATATTTAACAATGTATTCCAATCTGGTGAATTTCCTGATCTACTTAAAATCACAAAAATAATCCCAAAATACAAATCTGGATACAATAAACGATGCAAACAACTACCGTCCTATAGCTAATTTATCAATTTTTGCTAAAATTTTGGAGAGATTGATTTATTACAGATTGATCTCGTACATTCATAATCTAAAAATTATCCATCCAAATCAACATGGTTTTCAATCCGGAAAGTCAACCGAAAGAGCCTTATATACCTAGAACAAACAGTCCAACACAATTTTGAACTTAACTGATATACCATCGCTTTGTTTTTAGACCTATCCAAAGCTTTTGATACCATAAATCACAATATATTACTACGCAAATTACACAATATAGGAATAACGAACATTCTCTTTTTAAAAGTTATTTATCAAGTAAGCAACAATATGCACACATTAACAAACAACAATCCACTCTTCAATTTATACCAACTGGTGTCCACAGGGTTTAATTTTGGGACCTATAGTTTTCAGTATATATATATTAACGACATCTTTATTTCAATAAGTGATAGTGATTTACTACTCTATGCAGACGACATAATCATCCTCACTTCATTTAATTCAACGACTGACTCTATTATGAATGTTAATTCTCAACTTAATAGCATCTGAGATTGGCTAAATTCCAGTGAATTAATAATAAATATTACCGAAACAAATTCTTTGATTTTCTCAAAACAAAATATTTCACAACCTCCTTCTATCACATGATCAATCAATGATACAAATATAGAAGAGGTTAGCTCCTTACTATATTTGGGGATTACCTTACATAGAGACCTTACATGGAACCAACAAGAGGAGTCTCTTCTTCTCAAACTCTCCAAAAACATTGGAGTTATCAGCTTGGTATTCACAAACCTTACCTATAAAACACTACTTCATTTATACTATACCATGTTTCAGACTCATATTAATTATTCTATCTTATCGTGGGGACAGACGACTAAATATAATTTCAATAAACTATAAAGTCTTCAGAACAAATATACTGTATAAGATTAATAAATCTAAAATTTGATAAAAATACACAACTAACACTATATAATAACACAAGTTAGTAAAATCATGCAATGCATTGATTATAATACGCTTTCCAACATTACAGAAATCATTACTCAAGTTATCACTCAAGTTATGAGAATAATATCTGTGGAATAAATCTCGGTCCTGTGCCCTGACCTTTGATCCCATTTCGATGATATTCAACAGAACCGGCTTGGTATACCTCCGAAATAAGATGATAAAGTTTTGTCGTAATCGAAGCATTTTTACGTAAGTTATTAAGGGCTATGGAATAGATCCCGCTCCTGTGTCCTAACCTTTGACACCATTTCGCCCATTTTCAATATGGTTTGTCTCCAGGTGGTCCCCTACCACATACTAAAATTTCATCGAAATCGAACCATTTTTACGTTAGTTATGGCGCATAACAGCAGTGGAATGGATCCCTCTCCTATGTACTGACCTTTGACCCCATTTCGTTCACTTTAAATAGGGTTCCTTCCCAGGTGATCCCTTACCAGATACTAAAATTTCATCGAAATTGAACAGTTGTTACGCGAGTTATCGTGCTGACGGACATACGCACACAAATCGTAACGCAATGAGGCAGATGGGAATCACGACCATCTGCCCGCCGCAAGAGTGTGACCTCATAAATCTTTAATAGGATCCACACACAACGCGTGACGTAAAGAGACAGATGGCGTGACCACGCGCCAACATTCTCAAACGCGAGATTGCGATGTCATAAGATTTCTAAGCATTGGTAACATTAATGGAACGACGCCATGCCAATAAAAACGTTATAATTCGGGGTGGGTATTTAACCCACTAAACGAATTCTCCTAAAGTCGAGATCAAGCTAAATCGATTTCTAGTACCAGAAAACTGTAGGTTAACGACTTTCATCAAAATTCTTAGAGCCGTTTTCAAAATAAAATGTACATACATACATACATACAAGAATTGCTACTTTAAGGTGGACGTCAAGTAACTTTGCTTCCTATACTTCCAATGGAAAAACTTTTGTACACATTTTCTTCACAATTAATGCGTTCCCAAGGATGAAAATTTGAACATGGATTAAAATATCTTCATTTTATAACTTGCAATACTTAATATTTTCTAAAACATAACCATAATTATGCAATTCAACATTTGTTTGTCTACTGACGTCATGAAAATACAGGTCGCGCCATCTTTTTTCTGGACAACTAATGCGTTCACAAGGATGAAAATTTGAACATCGATTCAAATAGCTTCATTTCATAACTTGGAATACTTAAAATTTTCTAAACCATAACCGTAATTATGCAATCTAACAGTTTTTTGTCCACTGACGTCATCAAAGTACAGGTCACGCCATCTTTTCTCTGGTTTCAACACCACCAAAGGAAAAGTTATTGATTTTTAATATAATTATGGTTATGTTTTAGAAAATATTAAGTTTTCCAAGTTATAATATGAAGTTATTTTAATCGATGTTCAAATTTTCATCCTTGGGAACGCATTAGTTGTGAAGGAAATGTGTACAAAAGTTTTTTCCATTGGAAGTATAGGAAGCAGAATTACTTGACGTCCACCTTAATAATATGGGATAAGGACAATGGAATGGATCGCAATCCTATGTTCTGACCTTTGACCACATTTCGTCTATTTTCAATAGGGTTCGTCCCCATGTGGTCCCCTACTACATACTGAAATTTCTTCGAAATCGAAACATTTTTACGCACGTTATGACGCATAAGGGCAATGGAATGCATCCCGATATTATGTCCTGACCTTTGACCCCACTTCACCCATTTTGAATAGGGTTCGTCCCTGGGCGGTCTCCTACCACATAGTAAACTTTCATTGAAATCGAACCATATTTATGCAAGTTATGGCGCATAAGGGTAATGGAATGATCCCGCTCCTACGTTGTAACCTTTGACCCCATTTGTCCCATTTTCAATAGGGTTCGTCCCCGGGTGGTCCCCTACCACATACTAAAATTTCATCGAAATCGAACCATTTTTACGCCAGTTATCGTGGGGACAGACGGACGGACGGACAAAGCTGGAGCATAAACGCTTCTTCAACCTACGGTTGGAAAGCGTAAACAAGAGTTTTCCCAAACAAATACAACGTTTTTAGGATTAACCAATCCTTACCCCAGATACACACACATGACACACGCACTAAGTCACAAATTACTTAGTGCGACTTAGTGTGTATATGTGACATGTCATCTAATGTGGGAAATTAATTCAAAGACAGTAGATGCAATAGCTGAACAAATACAGTCTTCAAAGCTGACGGATTTTGCAGAAAGTTACACAAACTGCAAAAGTTACCCAATTCGTTATTTTAAGCTGGAATCGAAAGCATCTCCTAATTAGTCACATTACTACATCTGTTTTTTAATCACTTATAATTTTAACTCATGGACAATGTACATACGATTTTTTCGAACAAAAATAAAACTTAATAACCGCTTAACGTTTGTATTTTTATACACTCATACCCAAAAATAAATATGCATATCATCATCATCATCATTGTCAACCATTATCAATCCACTGCTGGATGAAGATCTGCCCAAGTTTCTTCCAAAACTGTCTGTGTTGAGCCTGTCTCCTCCATATCACTCCGGCATGCTTTCGAATCTCATCCATCCATCTCCCATGGGGGTCTTCTGCTGGGTCTTTTTCTGTCCCTTGGAGTCCTGTCTAAAATTTCAGTTGTCCATCGGTGGTCTTCTGGCAACATGTCCAGCCCATTCCCATTTCAGTGATTTCACTCTGGTCATGACGTCGTCCACTCTTGTCATTTTCCTTATCCACAAGTTCCTCTTCTTATCTTTCCTGGTTACACCAAGCATGCATCTCTCCATGCTTCTCTGAGTTGTCTGCAGTCTTTGTATGTCTCTTTTAGTTAAGGTCCATGTCTCTGCTCCATACGTAAGCACTGGAAGGATGCATTGATTAAACACTATCATTTTAAGACATAATGGCACACTGCTCTTAAAAATTGTACTGTTTCTTCCAAAAGCTCTCCATCCAAGTTTTATACGCCGATTAATTTCTTCATCAATGTCACCCTAACTTGATATCTGCTGCCCAAGATAAATATAGTTATCGGTTGTTTCAAGCCTTTCTCCCTAAATCAATAAATCTTTTCTTGTAAGAGCATTGTACATCACTTTTGTCTTCTGAAAGTTCATTTTTAATACCACTTCTTTACTCTTGTCAGCAAGTTCCTGGATCATACTCTGCAGCTCCGAAGGGGTAGTTGCAAAAAATGACTACGTCATCAGCAAAACAAAGGTGAGTTAAATAATCTCCATCAATCTTTATTCCGATGTTTTCCCAGTTCAATGATTGAAAGATATTTTGCAATGTGGCATTAAAGAGTTTGGGAGATATGGGATCACCTTGTCTCACTCCCTTTCCAATTTTTATTAGTGCTGTATCTTCAAATATCCGAACCTTAGCACTTGCATTTTCATAGATGTTATTAATGATGTTAATGTACGCATCTTCGATACCGCAGGATTTGAAAGCCATTGTAACTGCTGATGGTTTCTTGGAATCGAAGGCCTTTTCATAATCAATAAAAGACATGAATAATGGGAGTTCCTATTATCTTGTTCTTTCAATTAGTTCTCTCAGTACATGGATATGATCCACAGTGCTGTAGCTACTCATGAATCCAGCTTGTTCTCTTGGTTGAGCCATGTCTAGTGTTACCTTAAAGCGATGTGAAAGAACTTTAGTGAAGACTTTATAAACCACTGATAGAAGGCTGATGGGACTGTAGTTCCCGAGATCCTCAACGTCACCTTTTTTATGTAGTAGGATTATTGTAACATTGTTCCAATCCTCAGTAATCTTCCCTTCATTGAGACATCTGGTGAAAACTTGGCTGACGCGTACTTTCAATTTCTCCATTTGCTTCTTGTATAATGTTCATGGTAATTCCATCTTCCCCTGGAGCTTTTCCCCGTTTCATGTTCTTAAATTGCATGAGTAACTTCGGCAGAAAGGACTGGAGGGACTTTGGTACTGGTACCTATCACAATATCTGGAATACTTGTATCATCCCTCTCATGCAGTTTTAAGTAGAAATCTTTTACCCTTGTCAAAATTTCGCTTCTATTTTTTGTTACAATACCATCTTTTTTTCTCAGTGTCATAATCTGTTTTCTTCCCTTACCGAGATATCCCTTTGCTCTCTTCAGGCTTTGGTTCTTTTCAATTGTTTTTCTCACTAGTTCACAATTGAATTTCCTTATGTCTTCAGTGACACTTTTCCGTACTGTCTTGTATAGCTCTATATATTCCACTTTGGAAGTTACGTCTTCTTTATATGTCCTCATCTCCTTTCTCTTTTGCATCAATATTTTTGTTCTTCCTGAAATTTTCTTCATATATCAATATGAAGCCATTTGGGAAGTTTGCTCATAACTCACCACATTGGCCATGCGGGTTTTCTTGATCTGTCATCAGAGTCCGTTCAGTGAGAACATGATTCACCACGAGAAGGCGGGTGGATTGGGGGAGGGTGCCACCTCGCTGGCGCAGTTGTCTAAGCGATAGCTTATGACTATTCGTCCGAGAAGAGTCCGGGTTCGAATCTCGGTGAGGCATGGATGTTGTCTTACAGCTCTAGCTCTCTTCCCTCTCAGGAACCAGTGACCCTAAATTAGGGACGGGAGACTGCTAATAGCCCAGTGAGTTGTTGCTCGCAGTGGTTACGCCCCGATGGCGCAGTGGTCTAAGCGTTGGCTTCGAATCCCGCGTAAGGCATGGTTGTTTGTGTTTGCCTTTCGGGGTTTATTCGCTGTGTTCCTTGTTCACTCAACATTCTGTATTCAATGTTTATTATGTACATTGTTGACGTCGAAGCACAAAATGCCTATACTGTATATGGTTACCTGTATATGCCAAGTGTCTGTCAATCAAGTCCAATAAATAATTAAAATAAAAACCCCCGAATAATAAAAAAAACAAGAACGCAGGGGTTACATTTGTCTAGGTGAAGCTGTCAAGCACTCCCTCAGAGTTGCGGAGTATGACACAGGAAATTGTTGACAACAGTACACAAGTGCGATTAAAAGATGAACTTACAGAAAACTAAACTGATGTACAATGATTCGCACAAGACAACAAACATAAACTGAGGGCCACAACTGGTAGACAGACATAAACTGAGGTCCACAGCAGTGCAATTTTTAAGTGCAGTTTATTTTGTTTGCTTGAGGATTTTAACGACCACCGTGAGCAACTCGATGGTCTATAAGCAGTCGGTTGTCCCTAATTTAGGGCCACTAGCTCTAACGAAGGGAGAAAGTCAGTGTCATAAGACAAACACAACATGATTGCCACACCGGGATTCTAACCCAGACCCATGATTAGGAGCCAGCACTTACAGTACTGCGCCACCGGGGCAGCAGTGCAATTCACCCTTACGTCTTCAGGAAAAATGGTTTAAAGAGCGCATCCTTCCAGTTCCTTCTTATAGATCAGAGACATGAACCTTAATTAGAAAAAACATACAGCAACTACCTGCAATTTATAGAAGTATGGAAAGATCCGTGCTTGATGTGCCCAAGAAAAGTAGGAAAATGAACCCGTGGATTAGAAATAGCAAGAACTGATGACATCAAAATCAAAGGAAAGACCTTCACGTAGCAATGGGCTGGACATGTTTCAGAAGAACTGACCACACTTTGACAACTGAAATACTACATTGGATACCGAGGGCCAGGAAAAGACTAAGAGGAAGACCACGTGGGAGATGGTATGCCAGAGTGATATGTAAAGAATGACCCGAAAGTATGCCAGTGTGACATGGAAGATAATTCTCAAAACACAAAGTTATGAAAGAGACTTGGGGAGATTAATGCAGAAGTGCATTGAGAACGGTTCATGATAATGATGATATACACTTATCGTCAAAAAAATAGTTGTACCCAGAAGGACGTGTAGAATTACAACGCTATTCGGGGGAAGGTAAAGATTACCAGGAACAATAAATGAAAAAACATTGAGACTGATATGAGAAATATTTATTGAGCTATACACTAATAAGTAGTGTCTCTCACTATGACCTCGGGCAGTCATGCTTGCTCACACAGCATGCCAAATGTCTCGGCATGGAGTTGTACAGGTTTCTCATGGTGTCCTGTGATAAGCCATTCCATGTAGCTTGAATCTTCTCACGCAGTTCCTGCAGATTGTGCGGTAGGGGTGGAGTGTGGATAGCGCGTCCAATAGCATCCCACACATTTTTAATCGGCGATAGGTCTGGCGTTGCTTTTGACCATGACAGGGTGTTGGTGCGTTGAAGGCAAACTCTCGAGATAGCAGCAATATGCAGACGAGCGTTGTCGCGTTGGAAAATCGCACTAGAGTGAGCGTTCAGAAAAGGTAGGGCCACTGGTTGCATGGCCCCGTTAACGTAACGTTGGACTGTCAAAGTGCCTGAAATGAACACCAAAGGTGATCTGGCGGTGTAGGCAATTGCATCCCACATCATGACACCAGGCCTTCTGGTGTTACGCTCGACGGCAAACCGTTCATTTTGACGCTGACCACAGTGCTTCACACACGGATTCGTTGGTCGTCTCCTTCAAGACAAAAGTGGGACTCGTCACTGAAGATCACCCGCTGCCATTCTAAATGGCTACTTGACAGTCTGGCACGACACCATTGCAGTCTTTGGCGACGATGCAATGGTGTTAAGGGCAATCGTCGTAACGGTCTGCGTGCGTGTAGTCCTACGCCATGCAGCCGTCTGGCAATGGTGCTGGTACTAATCGGACGATGTATGGAAGGCACACTGTTCGCTGAATATCCGCAGTCGTGGCTGTTGGGTCACTCCGCGCATGTCGGACAACCCGTCGGTTATCTCTCGCCGTGGTTTATCTAGTTATCCCAGTCCCTTCCTGTCGCTGCTGTGTGCCTTGTTCTATCCAATGCCTCCAACAGCGTGCTATGGTGATATCCGCACTACCGGGATGGCGCGCAATACGGCGATAAGACCCTCCAGCTTCCCGGAGCACGACGACGCGGCCCCTCTCGAACTCCTCCAACTGCTCGAATCGCTTCCGAACTTTTCTCCGAGGCATACTTCACTTGCAAAGGATGAAACCAACACAACAACACAATTTAAAATAGCAAGTGCCCGCAACTGGACGACCTTATATAGCCGGTCAGGCACAGCGCTACGACTCTTTATTGTTTGCGTGACATGCGCGGCCAAGCGTGATACTTGAGTCATGTGCATGTCTCACGATGTCAAAGCTACCGACCTAGTTTCATTCCTGTCGCGGTTGCTTCCTTCTGAGAGCAACTATTTCTTTGGCGATGAGTGTATATAAGCTCTCCAAGTTTCTTCTACAAATATCTGTTTCGAGCCAGTCTCTTCCATGTTGCTACAGCTTGCTTTCGAATTTCATCCAACCAGCTTCCACGTCGTCTTCTTCTGGGTCTTTTTTTTTTTTTTTTTTTTTTTGGTCGTTTGGTATCCAGCCTAATAATTCAGTTGTTATCTGTGATCAGCTTCTACAGCAATATGTCCAGCCCATTGGTATTTCACGGATTTTACTTTGAACACGATGTCTTCCAATCTTGTCCTTTTCCTGATCGACGTGTTCCACCTTTTATCTTTACTGGTTACACCAAGCATTCAGATAGAGAGAATTTGGTCATCCCAGATTAAAAATGTAACAAATAACCATAAAAATAATGAATGTTAACTCCCCTTTTTCTTCTATGAGTTACGATTGCTTAAATTTTGAGGATCGTTAAATTTCCTCTTCTGCAAATAAAAAACATGTTTTTGTTTATTTTGATGAAAATTTTTATTCTTTAACATTTTTTTAGCTAAATGAAATGTACTGATTGAATTCTTGACTCGTCGCTCGCACAGCATCAAGCAACTTTTGTGTAAGAGAAACGGTGTTTATTAAATTACAATCAGCACCAAAGTGTTTCGGGAAATCCCGCCTGTAAATGTTGTGCTGAAGATCTAGAAACACCGCGAAAAATGCGTTTAGTAGGCCGTGGGGGTCGAACCGACAACTGACATGCCATTTCTACCATTTAAGCGAGAACTGAACTCCGTGAATTGTGCAACACTTATGACATACGATGGTCGATCAGAAAGAAAGGTTACACTAGCTTAGAACAATAAGTCGTGCGAGAAGTACCAATTTCAATATATAGCTGTAGTTGCGCGATCTAAAATGTGAGTGATTAGCCATAAAAAACGATGATATATTAAAAACTTTAGTCCACATGATTCTTAGTTAAAAACTTCACATTTACACTTAAAATTAAAAAAAACTATTACATAAGACCTTTTGGCACCTACTATAGGGCCATCATCAGATGAATAAAAGACCCACGTTATATGGAACAAAGATATATACATCAGTCAAGGTTAAAGTTTAAGTGTGACGTCTATAATGTGTATAAAACATATGCACAGGTCTCTGTGAAATGTTGCTTAGCAACCGAGATCCTGAAAAACAACAAAAATACAGAATTAAAGAAATTAACAATTATAATGCAGTCTGTATATATAGTCCAAGAGTATTTTTAAAAAATTACAAAATCCGCTTCCAGGGTTGAGGAATAAGAAAAGGAGCATCATCATTACAAGCTATATCAGCAAACCTATGAATGTATAGACTCTCTGCAAACAAAATCTGAAATTTCGTAGTAGGGGTAGACAGAATTTTCGTATCTTCTCATTTAGGGTAATGGGTCACCTGACTAATTAGACGAGCAAGAGATGTGAATTGGGAATTTGTTTTTAACTATTTGTGTTCCAAGAGTCTTGTTTTGATGGTCCGTACAGTAGAGCCAATGTAAACTTGATCCGGGGTTGAATCGCCCATGGATTTCAAAGGAATATGGTAAAGTCCATATTTGTTGTTAAAAGTAGTAAAATCCTAGCTATGTTCGAGTAGGAGAAAGGAAAATTCACCAAACAAGAAGTTTTTGCGCGATGTGACAAATGATATGAAGCATTATTTCTCGACGAAATCACCGTGACGATTCAGACATTAGTCGGACCGCACAGCCAGCTTGCCCATCCCGGACAGAAAGATTCATGTCCCGGCTGATATAGCCAGTTTGCTACAGCTATTTTCTCGTCATTGTCACTCGTGAAGCAAGTACCAAACACGTGCCGTTCCAGGACAGGAAAGAGGTGAAAGTCACTATAGGAGCCAAGTCCGGGATGTAGGCCAGGTGCTTCCACCACTCCCATCCGAAATTGTGAAACAAGTGCTGCGTGGTGTTCGCTGAGTGTGGACTAGCGTATTGTGAAGGAGAATGACCTCATCGCTCAGCAGACCTGGTCGCTTTCGTCGGATGCTCTCGTGCAACTTTTTTCAGCGTGGTACAGTACCGATTAGTACTGATGGTGCGTCCATGCTCTAAGAAGTCTACCAAAAACACACCCGAGGAATCCGAGAAAACGGATGCCATGATTTTTCCAGCAGACGGCGTGACCTTAAACCGGTGGTGAAGCAGCGTGTTTCCATTGCATGGAAGCTTTCTTGCTGGTGGGGCGAATTGGTGGAGCTACGTTTCGTCTCCAGTCACAATACGGTCAAGAAAGCTTTGTCCGTCCTCAGCGTAACGCTGCAGGAAAATCAAACATGCCATCTTTTGTGGTGCTTTGTGATCGACAGTTAATGAACGTGGGAACCATCTGACGCAAACCTTGGACTACTGAAAAACGTCCACCACAAGATATTGAACAACACCATAGATCAATCCCAGCTCGGGCGCAATATGGCGCAAAGTTACCCTTCGGTCGTCTTGGATCATTTCGTCCACACATGAAGTGTTGATCTCTGCCAACGACACCGCTCCGGTGGTGCAGTGGTCTAAGCGCTGGCTTACCCATTCGTCCAAGAAGGGTCCGGGTTCGAATCCTGATGAGGCATGGATGGTGTGCTTGTCTTAACGCACTTGGTGTGCTTGTCTTAACGCACTGACTATCTCCCTTTCCTGGAACTAGTGGCCCTAAATTAGGGACGAGCAACTGCTTATATCCTATTGAGTTGCTCACTGTGGTCGTTAAACCTTCATTCAAAAAAAAAAAAAAAAAAACTCTGCCATCGACGAACTTGGACGTCTACTATTTGTGCGATGTATGTTCCCTACATCATCCATGGCCGCCCCGGTGGCGCAGTGGTCTAAGCGATGGCCTCTGATCATTCGTCCGAACGGGGTCCGGGTTCGAATCCCGGTGAGGCATGGATGTTGTGTTTGTCTTACGGCACTGGTTCTCTCCCTTCCCTGGAACCAGTGACCCTAAATTAGGGACGGGCGACTGCTTATAGCCCATTGAGTTGCTCACGGTGGTCGTTAAACCTCCAATCAAAAAAAAAAAAAAAAAAAACATCATCCATGCCGGATTGAAACGAACGGCTCCATTTCGTCACGCCGCCCCGCTGGCGCAGTGGTCTAAGGCGTTGGCCTCTGATCATTTGTCCGTAAGGGGTCCGGGTTCGAATCCCGGTGAGGCATGGATGTTGTGTTTGTCTTACGGCACTGGCTCTCTCCCTTCCCTGGAACCAGTGACCCTAAATTAGGGACGGGCGACTGCTTATAGCCCATTGAGTTGCTCACGGTGGTCGTTAAACCTCCAATCAAAAAAAAAAAAAAAATTTCGTCACGCGTTTTCGTGATATGTTTTCGTGACGGCTCCATTTCGTCACGCTTTTTCGTGACATCACGTTAGCATCATAAACTTCGACGAGCTGCCGATGAGTTTCGGCTGCGGGAAAATTCTTGGTCCATAAAAACCTTATTATTGCTCTCACTTCGACCTGAAACCACAATTCCAACAGCATCGCCATTTTGAAACGTCACTGCGCATCTCACGGTGGGTACAGGAGTTCACAGAGATGCTTGGAGCACTAGCGCCATCTCTGAAACGTACATGTCATCTATGCCACTGGTACGACATCCCGCATTTACTAATAGCACGTGCAACCTTTTTTTTTCTGATCGACCTACGTATTAGAAAAATAATTGTCGAACACCAAGAAATTCCACAATATATTGTTTGAACTGCAGAGCTTTCTAAACTGTCATTTTTGTTTTCGGAGTTTAACCACTCCGAGAGCACTTAAGACCATAAAGATCACTCGTTCTTGTTTTTCGAGCCATGATTCCAGAAAAAAGAGACAGCCAACTCAAAACACAACATCCATGTCTTTCCCCGGGATTAGAAATAAAGCCAGTGTCCTTGACGGCTCAATCTCATCATCGATTTTTCGAGAATACGGTAAATGACAGACTTTGTCAGCTTCGACGGCTTGTCTTTATGCACTGTGCATATGATTAAAGAAAATGGTCACCCTGAAGTCCTTCCGGCTTTTCCTGCTCCAAGGTCCGAGTTCGAATCCGAATATAACACTGGCTCTCTTTTCAGAACAAAACAACATGGTGCTTTTGTCTGTTTGTTTTGGGGTTTAATGACCAACATGAGCAACTCTAAGGGATATAAGAAATCGCCTGTCTCCAATTTTGGGCCTCTTGTTTTAGGTAAGGAAGGGAGCCGTCGCCGTAAGACAGACACACCACCAGTGCCTCATCCGGGCTCGAACCTCTGGCAAAGCTCAGAC
Source organism: Macrothele yani (assembly GCA_039090855.1). Taxonomy (NCBI): domain Eukaryota; kingdom Metazoa; phylum Arthropoda; class Arachnida; order Araneae; family Macrothelidae; genus Macrothele; species Macrothele yani. The sequence goes on along the minus strand of CM077010.1, from coordinate 122,622,322 downwards.
TACTAACTAGAAATTTACTCCTCCTATCACTCGGCCACAGGAGGAGCGAACGTGGGGCGTTTTTTTTTTTTTTTTTTTGGTTTTTTTTTCGGGGGTGGACGGATTAGCGATTATCGTCAGCAACTCGATTGGCTATAAGCAATTCCCCGTCTTAATTTAGGGCCACTGGCTCCAGGGAAGTGAGAGAGCCAATGCCGTAAGGCAAACACAACATCCATGCCTCATCGGGATTTGAACCCGGACGCATCTCGGACTAATGGTTAACGGTTAGACCACTGAGCCACCGGGGCAACCATGGGGGTTAAACTTCAACAAATGTTGCTCACGGTGGTCGTTAATCCCCCCCCCCAAAAAAAGATCAAGCAATAATAATAATAACAACAACAACAACAATGATAAAAATGATAAAGAAAATACATTACAACCCGACACACCTTCTCGATGGTTAAATGGGCAGAGGTACGGGCTGGTTTCGAGTCCTGAATGAAGCATGGCCAGTGTGTTGGTCCTACGGCGCTGACTCTCTCTCCCCTAGCTGGAACCAGTGCCCCCAAATTAGGGACGGTAACTGCTTGTGTTTTTAGATGCTCACAAATCTCGAAGTCACCCCGGTGACCCAGTGGTTTAATCGCCGTCCGAGTTGGATCCGGGTTCGTATCCTAGTGAGGCACGGATGTTGTGTTTGTTTTACGGCACTGTCTCTCTTCCTTCTCTGGAAACAGTGACTCTAAATTAAGGACGGGCGACTACTTTATAACCCATTGAGTTGCTGACGGTGGTCGTTAAGACTTAAAAAAATACATGGTTTTCACTGCATATTTTGTTTTCAGGAAGTGGCGCCAAATGAAGAGAATTGTTGAGCATGCGTGGAGGAGACCTGCTGACGAAAAGATCCCGCTGTCTTCCAAAAAACACGGCGTAGATAATGGTACCATTGCTAAGAACGGCTTCGTCCATTCTTCCGGAAAGGAGAAAATGGCTGACGAGAAGAAAATTGATACCGATGCCTCAGGCATTGAATCTGAGCCAATGTCTGTACTGCAGAAGTTTGCTATGTTCCTTTCACTGAATATCATCGCCCTATACTTTGCTGCTTTTACTTGGCTTATTCCTTGTAGAATTCCCAACTGCAAGTCCGCACAGGGATGGGAGGTGGACTTACAAAACATGAGTAAGTACCCGTTTTTGTGACACTTTGAAATTACGACTTATCGACTCTGTGCATAAATTTTTACAAAGGGAATGGTGTAATTTATAAAAGATTGTATTGCACTCAGAAGCGAGTTAAAACATTATAACAGCTTGGGCCAAGAAAAATCAAACTCCACCAGAATAAACTTAATTTAATGTACAAAATTTACTTCCTATTTAAATTTGGCATTTAAATTTCATATGGATTTTTATCACAAAAAAAAATCAGCGTTTTCTGAATAAAAACTGTGTCGTATTTTTTTCGCATGTATTACTTAAAACTAGGCAATGAAATTTTAAACTATGCCCCGGTGGCGCAGTGGTCTAAGCGTTGGCTTCTGATCATTCGTCCGAGATGGATCCCGGTTCGAATCCCGGTGAGGAATGGATGTGTTTGTCTTACGGCACTGGCTCTCTCCCTTCCGTGAAACCAGTGACCCTAAATTAGGGACGGGCGACTGCTTATAGCTCATCGAGTTGCCACAGTGGTTGTTAAACCTCCAAACAAAAAAATTTAAATATCGTTTTCTCACGAGTTTAATTTGGAAAATTTTGAAACTTCATTTCACCATTAATTTTATGCTTACACCAAAATAACTGATTGCTGTCTAGACAACGGCACCAAACAATGGAGATAATTGCAGATTAAAAGATTAACTTTTATTTACAACTTAAAACCATATATACATGCAAGACTTTCAGACCCACTATGAGTCAATCATCAGGCACGTTTCGATTTATACTTACAAATTAAATTGCTTGATTTTTAACACATTTATGAAACATTTTCATCCAAATTTTGCTTATTTTTAACGTAAGCAAAGCTGCATTTAGTATTTTCTTTTTAATATAGCGTTGCAACAAATCTTTTTTTTTTTTTTTTTTTTTTGATTGGAGGTTTAACGACACACCGTGACCAACTCAGTGGGCTATAATCAGTCGCCCGTCCCTAATTTAGGGTCACTGGTTCCAGGAAAACGAAAGAGCCAGTGCCGTAAGACAAACACAACATTCATGCCTTACGGGTTTCGAACCCGAACCCTTTTCTGACGAATGATCAGAAGGATATCGCTTAGACCACTGCGCCACCGGGGGCGGCCAACAAATGTTCATTGTAAATCGATTGAATGGCTGAGAGAAAGAGGAAAATAATGAACATAATTTAGTAAAATCACTAGCAACTGAAAGATAATTTTTTCTAGATTTCTTCGTGGCCAATTCACCTACGGTATCAACAAAAGTCAATGACATTTATTCTGAGTGACAAAGCTGCAAATGCACTCGTTCTTTCGTAAGAACTAGGGGTCTTCAAATAATTCTGGTTTTCAAAAGCGAAAAACTTCGTTTCTTCTGAGGTGTTACTAATGAGTATGCGTAGGTAAATATTTAGGATAGCATCGGTGTTAGGAAAAGTTGAATTGATTTAATTTTTCGTTAATATTTCAACATATTAGCAACAGGATAACTTGAATCTGTCACTAACCTGTCAAAATTTCTGAAAATCTTGTCCGAATTCAAATAAATTATCCAACTGGGGCTGCACTGCGAAATGCATTGTGTAACCAGTACGCTATCCTTCCCTGTCAGATACGGTGTCTTTGAGGGGGGGGGGGGTTGCTTGTAGAAATCTCCTGCATAGAGTAAACTATTAAGAGTTCAGGTTTCCGATTTTCACATTCAACTTTGTTAAAAGTGGCTTAAAACTATCCGCACCAGCATCCGAGCTTTCCACACATCCCCGGCTATCAGCGAGCTCTGTTAAAGAGATGCTCGTCGCCCCTGTGGCGCAGTGGTCTAAGCGCTGGCTTCTGACAATTCGTCGAGATGGATCCGGGTTCGAAACGCAGTGGGTAATGAATGTTGAATTTATCTTAAGGCACGGGCGTGTACTCCCTTCCCTGGAGCCTGTAGCCCTTATATATCATCATCATCATTGTCAACCATTATCAATCCACTGCTGGACGAAGGTCTCCCCAAGTTTCCTCCACAACGGTCTGTCTTGTGCCAGTCTCCTCCATGTCACTCCCGCATACTTTCGAATTTCATCCACCCATCTCATATGTGGTCTTCTTCTGGGTCTTTTCCTGTCCCTTGGAATCCAATCTAAAATTTTGGCTGTCCATCAATGGTCTGTCTGTAAGAAGTTCTATTTTGAATTGTTAACTATGGAACTCAATAATAGAGTAACATACGAGCCCGTAAGTTATTCTACCAAGCAGTTAGAAAATCGGTTTAAGGCATTCTTCAAGAAACTTAAAATTCCACAAACTAGAAGATATGAGCCTGAATTTCCATTTCTTTTGCAACGGTTAAGTTTCATAAGGATCCTGTGAAGTTCAGGTTCATAGCTAGTGGAGTAAGGAGTCATAAAAAGAAAATAGATCTTGCTTTTGAAGATGTCTTAAAGAAGGTTTTGAAACACCTTAGAAACTGTTCTAACTTGATGTACAGAGATTTTTGGATAATTAATAATAATGCAGAAGTAATTTCTACTATACTCAAAGTTTGTCCCCTAGATATTAATAGTTATGATTTTGAAAACCTATATACTAATCTGCCTCTATCAGATATAATCACTACCTTTAAAGAGCTGTATGCAGAATTTAAACTTAACCAATTTGTTGATGTAGGAACTTGGAACTCTTATCTCAATTGCTGCATAATAAATAACCATATCTTATATAACAATACTCTCTATAAGCAAGTGAACGGTATTCCAATGGGAACATCAACGTCCACGCATATCGCTAATCTATTCCTGTTCTTTAAGGAATATAAATTCATTAAAAATCACCCCACCTGCTCAGATAACTACCTTTACACTTTTAGATATATTGATGATCTGCTGTGTATCAATAATTCAGAAGTTATAGAGAGTGATTTTGATAATATCTATCCTAGCTCTCTTAACTTATGTAAAACCAACCACAGTAATCAGGAACTTGAGTTCCTAGACTTAAGCATTAAGCTCAACAGAGGTAACCCATCTATTAGCCTCTATGATAAAAGAGTTAATTTTCCTTTCAAAGTAATTAAATATCTACACTGGAATAATAACATTTCAACCAAAGTAATTGAGAATGTACTAATTTCTCAGGTCCTAAGAATTTCAAGAATTTGCAGCAACAATTTGGACTTCAATTACCACATTAATATACTATTAGAAAGTTTTCTAGAGAACGAAATTCCTTCTTCTTTCATCAAAAGAACTTTAAGAAAAATTATTCTGAATAATAGAGTAAGGTTGGCAGATCTGCTTTAATTTTCTACACAGTTAATAATATGATTCTGACCAATCAAAGCCGTAAGGAAGTTGGCTAGAGGATGCCTATTAACTACCTAAAGGAACCTTAGTGCTATGGATATGACGGTCCTATTAAAACAAAAAATTAAATAATATAAACAAAATCACAAAAAAAGCTTAAAAATCTGTTTATAAAAGAAAATAAAAACAAATAAAAAAAGAAAACTAGTTATTCATCACTAGGATAGCTATACTAAAAATATTAAAACCAACATTAAAATTAATAAGATTCTGATTAATCTATAGAAGCTCACTAAGGTGATTTAATACATGCAAAGATTATTAAATAAACTTCTCGTGTATTTTATAATATTTCTCATGTATTCTGGAGAGTTAATTCTGCTCTTTCTGATCATACAGATCCACAGTCTTATGTTTATATATTTTTTCTCTGGTTAAAATCTCCGCGCGTTGGTTTCTTGCTGTATGAGGAGGCCATCAGCCCCACCCTCACTGCCCCCCAGCGTCTAGGGAGTGGCAGAAGAGGTCAGCCATGTTCTTCTCTTGTGAGGAGAAAAGTTTTTGTAACACAAGAGGTAAGCTCTCTTCCTTGTTTTTGGGTTCTAGGTTTTATAAGTTCAATGTTTGTACTTCATGTACCTTTTCTCTGTCGTTTTTTAGCTTTTCAACTTTTAGGCATTGGTTTGTCTGTTAACATTTTTGCGGGTTTTAACTCTTTCTTTTCTTTGTAACTTTGAGCGTCTTTTGGGGTACCTAGGAACAGAAGATGGCTTAGCTTGTTCCTTTTCTATGCGCTGTCTATGCGCTGTTTTTTCAAAGTAGTTAAGTTCTTAATAACTAATTAATTATGCACTTAAAGCACTGCTGAAATACTTTGTACATGTTGCAACTAGCTGTTTAAGGTATATAACTTTCACAAAGTTTTCTTTAGTTAATTATTATCTTTAACTTATTCTCGTTTTCGTGTTGTCATAAGTGGTAGAGTAGGGGGTTTTAGACTCAAGTTTTCTTTCAAAAATCTGTTCGTTATAAATTAACATTTCCTTTTTTAATTGCAATGTAAAATTTGGATTTCTTTTGCATTGTTTTTCAGGTTTAAATTCTCTCTCAAACGAACTTGGAATTTCGTTATGGCTGAAAATCATTTCTAATTATTATGTCACTCTCACAGCTTGAGTTCTCTTTAATCTTCTTCTCTCTGTTTAATAGTAACAGATGAAGAGTATGGGTCGGGCCAGGAAGGTTAATGGATGCAAGCGAAATTGTTAACTAGTGCTAGGTCATGCAACTCTAAGGAGGACATGACTTATATATATATTTTTTAAACTATTTTAGGTGGGAATGTTACTTGCATCTATGGCCTTGCAGAAACCCATTTCCAACTAGGTCTTTGTGGAAGTGAGAAAATGCAGAGTTTTTGCTGGTCCTTGATAAAGCCAAGGCTCAGTATTCTCGACACCTTCTACATTCAGTTGTTTTATTTTATTTTTTTATCTTTTTTCCTTTTGATCACACAGGTAGATACATAACCTTTTCTATGTTGTACTAGGTGTGAGTCAAAATTATATATGTATTTATTTGCTTAGGTATCTTCTTTATAGAATATATATATATATATATATATATATATATATATATATATATATACATATATATATATATATCATCATTGTCAACCATTATCAATCCACTGCTGGACGAAGGTCTCCCCAAGATTCCTCCACAACGGACTGTCTTGTGCCAGTCTCCTCCATGTCACTCTCGCATACTTTCGAATTTCATCCACCAATCTCCATGTGGCCTTCTTCTGGGTCTTTTCCTGTCCCTAGGAATCCAATCTAAAATTTCGGCTGTCCATCGATGGTCTGTCCTTCTGGCAGTATGTCCAGCCCATTGTCATTTCAGAGATTTAACTCTGATCATGATGTCTTCCACTCTTGCCATTTCTCGGATCCACGAGTTCCTCTTCTTATCTCTCCTGGTTACACCAAGCATGCACCTCTCCATGTTGCTTTGAGTTGTCTGCAGCCTTTGTATGTCTCTTTTAGTTAAGGTCCACGTCTCTGCACCATACGTAAGCACTGGAAGGATGCATTGATCAAACACTTTCCTTTTAAGACATAATGGCACATTGCTCTTGAAAATTATGCTGTTTCTTCCAAAAGCTCTCCAGGCAAGTTTCGTACGCCGATTAATTTCTTCATCAATGTGACCCTCACTTGATATCTGCTGTCCAAGATAAACGTACCTGTCTGTTATCTCCAGCTTTTCTCTATCAATCGATAAATCTTCATTTCTTGTAAAAGCATTGCACATCACTTTTGTCTTCTGAAAGTTCATTTTTAGTCCCACTTCTTTACTGTTGTCAGCAAGTTCCTGGATCATACTCTGCAGCTCTGATGGGGTAGTTGCAAAAATGACTACGTCATCAGCAAAACGAAGGTGGGTTAGATAATTTCCATTAATCTTTATTCCTTTGTTTTCCCAGTTCAGTGATTGAAAGACATTTTCCAATGGTCAAACCCCTCCTTACTATATATATATCATCATCATCATCATTGTCAACCATTATCAATCCACTGCTGGACGAAGGTCTCCCCAAGTTTCCTCCACAACGGTCTGTCTTGTGCCAGTCTCCTCCATGTCACCCCTGCATACTTTCGAATTTCATCCACCCATCTCCCATGTGGTCTTCTTCTGGGTCTTTTCCTGTCCCGTGGAATCCAATCTAAAATTTCGGCTGTCCATCGATGATCTGTCCTTCTGGCAGTATGTCCAGCCCATTGCCATTTCAGGGATTTAACTCTGATCATGATGTCTCCCACTCTTGTCATTTTTCGGATCCACGAGTTCCTCTTCTTATCTCTCCTGGTTACACCAAGCATGCACCTCTCCATGTTGCTTTGAGTTGTCTGCAGCCTTTGTATGTCTCTTTTAGTTAAGGTCCACGTCTCTGCACCATACGTAAGCACTGGAAGGGTGCATTGATCAAACACTTTTCTTTTAAGACATAATGGCATATTGCTCTTGAAAATTATGCTGTTTCTTCCAAAAGCTCTCCAGGCAAGTTTTGTACGCCGATTAATTTCTTCATCAATGTGACCCTCACTTGATATCTGCTGTCCAAGATAAACGTACGTGTCTGTTATCTCCAGCTTTTCTCCATCAATCGATAAATCTTCATTTCTTGTAAAAGCATTGAACATCACTTTTGTCTTCTGAAAGTTCATTTTTAATCCCACTTCTTTACTCTTGTCAAGTTCCTGGATCATACTCTGCAGCTCTGATGAGGTAGTTGCAAAAATGACTACGTCATCAGCAAAACGAAGGTGGGTTAGATAATCTCCATTAATCTTTATCCCCGTGTTTTCCCAGCTCAGCGACTGAAAAACACCCTCCAATGTGGCATTAAAGAGCTTCGGAGATATGGTGTCACCTTGTCTCACTCCCTTTCCAATTTTTACGTGTGTTGTATTTTCAAACAGCCTAATCTTTGCACTTGCATTTTCATAGATGTTATTAATAATATTAATGTATGCATCTTCAATACCGCAGGTTTTCAGAGCCATTGTAACTGCTGATGGTTTCACCGAATCAAAGGCTTTTTCATAATCTATAAAAGCCATGCACAATGGAAGTTCATATTCCCTCGCTCTTTCAATTAGTTCTCTCAGCACGTGGATATGATCTATTGTGCTGTAGCCACTCCTGAATCCAGCTTGTTCTCTCGGTTGAGCCATGTCCAGTGTTACCTTCAAGCGGTGTGAAAGAACTTTAGTGAAGATTTTATAAACTACTGATAGGAGGCTGATAGGTCTGTAGTTTCCGAGATCCTCAATGTCACCTTTCTTATGTAGCAGGATCATTGTAGCGGTGTTCCAATCCTCAGGAATCTCCCCTTCATTAAGGCATCGAGTGAAAATTTGGGCGAGTACTGTTTCGATTTCTCCACTTGCTTCTTGTATGATGTCTACAGTAATTCCATCTACTCCTGGAGCTTTTCCCCGCTTCATGTTCTTGATTGCATGTGCAACTTCTGCTGGGAGGACTGGAGGAACTCTGGTACTGGTATCTTTCATGATGTCTGGAGTGCATATATCATCCCTTTCATATAATTTGGAGTAGAAATCTTTCACTCTTGTCAAAATTTCACCTCTATTTCTTGTTACAGAACCATCTTCTTTTCTCAGTGCCATAATCTGTTTTCTTCCCTTACTGAGATGTCCCTTTGCTATCTTTAGGCTTTGGTTGTTTTCAATTGCTTTCCTCACTAGTTCACAGTTGAATTTCCTTACGTCTTCAGTGATACTTTTTCGTACTGTCTTGCATAGCTCTATATATTCCACTTTGGAAGTCACATCTTCTTTAGTTGTCCTCATCTCTCTTCTTTTTTGCATCAACATTTTGGTTTTTCCTGATAATTTGTTCACATGCAACTTGTTCTTAGACCCAGCTAATTTTGTTGCTGTTTCTATAAGAGCTTTGGTTACTTTTCTGTTAACTTCAGAGATGTCCACTGCTTCCGATGTTAGGCCTTCTAAAGCAGAGAACCTGTTCTTCACTTCTAACTTGAAGGTATTATGGTGTTTTTTAAGGTTGGTTATGTCAATAGATTTTGTTTGTCTTATGAGCTTGCCACGTTCAAGTTTAGTGTTGAGGTGCATCTTACATCTCACCAATCTATGGTCACTACCTGTGTTGAACTTGTTTAGCACACTGCAGTCTTCTATGACGAATTTTTTGTTACACATAATAAAATCAGTTTCCTTGTCGTCCCATTTGGATGTCTCCATGTCCATTTCCTGTGTGGCTTTTTCTTGAAGAAGGAGTTCAAGATGAAAAACCCTTCTGCCTCTGCAAACTCAACGAGAGTATTTCCACGCTGGTTTCTGTTGCCATGACCGAATTTACCTACTGAAGTTTCATTTTGTAGCCGTTGCCCTATTTTTGCATTGAAATCTCCCATAATTATTTTCAAGTGCTGCTTACCTTTATTATTTAGATGACGAATTTCCTCATAAAATTCTTCAATTTCTTCTTCAGGATGACTTGTGGTGGGTGCATAAGTTTGAATAATCTGAGCCTGGTATCTTTTCGAGAGTTGGATAACAAGTCGTGCAGCTCTGTCAGAGGAACTTTCAACTTCTACAACTTTATCCTTCAGTTTCTTGTTTATTATAAATCCAACACCACTAGTTCTGCCAGTATCTGTCCCACGATAGTAGAAGAGATGTCCACTTTTCAGTTCGATGAGATCTTCTCCTTTTCTCCTTACCTCACTTAGCCCCACGATGTCCCACTTGATCCTTTGTAGTTCCTCTTCCAATTCAAGAAGCCTTGAATCAGAAGATAGGGAGCGTCCATTGTAAGTAGCCAAGGTCAGCATCAGATGGCAGCCTAGTCCGGTCCTCCGGGGATTCTTAGCACCCTCTGCCTTCATGTCGCACTGGCCGCTGCCTTGGCCAGGTACATTCCAGCTGCCGGAGACTGAGGGCCAAGATTTAAGTTGTGGAATCATTTTGGAGGGGTTTGGCCATAACTCACAACGCTGGCCAAGCGGGTTGGTGAGTGTGGGATAGAATTTCCTCTAATCCCGATGGTATAGTTATACCGCTATGGGCGGTCGTCAGAGCCCCTTTAGTGGGAACAGGATGCACCACGAGAAGGCGGGGTTGACATTTGTCAAGGAGAGGCTGTGATGTTACGCATCACCTGACCTTACATCCCCTATATATATATATATATATATATATATATATATATATATATATATATATAGTTCCCGACTTACGCGGTTTCGAGTTACGTAGTTGCATTTTGTTGCGTCTTCCGCTTACGTGGTAGTGCAGGTGAGCTCGGTAGTGGAAACAACTCTGGGTTGGTTCCACGCTGGATGTGAAAATAGTGACGCCGCCTCGGTGGCGCAGTGCTCTGAGTGATGGCCTCTGATCATTCGTCCGAAAGGGTGAGGCATGGATGCAACAACATCCCGTGAGGCATGGATGTTGCGTTTGTTCTACGGCACTGGCTATCTCCCTACCCTGGAACCAGTGATCCTAAATTAGGGACAGGCGGCTACTTATAGCCCTTTGAGTTGCTCACGGTGGTCGTTAAGCCTCCAATAAAAAAAATCTGACCACCTGGGATCGCTTATAGACGGCGTGCATCGGCACACAGTTACGCCACTTTGTGATTTGAAGCTAAGCGAATGTCAGAACGCTTCAGAATGATCGACGAAGGATTGGCTGGTTTTAAGGCTCAGGATCCACATATCCAAAGGTTTGAGAAAGTGTTTGAATCAGTGCATGATGCCCTTTCTTCCTAGAAGGTGATTTACGACGAGAAAAGAAAGGCAGCTGTACAGATGTCCTTGGACAAGTATTCAAGTATTTCAAAGCGTTCTCGACATTCGCGGAGCCGGGTGTATATTAATACATAATTTAACAGTGTAATGTCCAAAGACATATGTTCTAGTATGTTATATGTTCACTGTAAGCATGTGTTCATGCTTACAGTGTAAACATGCGAGTTTTCTTTCAATTACATGTGTTCTTATATTTCAGGATTAATTTGCGCTTTTTCGCTGATATTTTCATATACTATAGTAATGGTTTAGCTTTAGTTGTTCCTTGAAACGAACTTGGATGTCGACGATTCACCGCAATTGAGCATCTTTCGATTTAAACGGGTTTTCTGTTTACGTGGAAATTTTGGAACGAATTAATCGCGTAAGTCGGAGACTTATTGCATATATATATGTATATACCCAAGAGCAGAATCAAAGACTAACTATTTATTACTTTATTTTATTGTTTACCCATGCCTGTTGGGCTTTGAAGTTTTCTATATTGTTTTAGTTCTTGTTAAATATTTTTTTTACTGTCTCTACTTAGTAGTGTGTATATATGGGATGTAAGGTCAGGGGATGCGTAACATCACAGCTTCTCCTTGACAAATGTAAACCCCGCCTTCTCGAGGTGCATTCTATTCCCACTAAAGGGGCTCTGACGACCGCCAATAGCGGTATAAGTATACCATCGGGATTAGAGGAAATGCTATCCCACACTCACCAACCCGCTTGGCCAGCGTGGTGAGTTATGGCCAAACCCTCCAAAATGACTTCACAACTTAAATCTTGGCCCTCAGTCTCCGGAAGCTGGAATGTACCTGGCCAAGGCAGCGGCCAGTGCACCTTGAAGGCAGAGGGTGATAAGAATCCCCGGAGGACCGGACTAGGCTGCCATCTGACGCTGACCTTGGCTACGTATAATGGACTCTCTCTATTTTCTGATTCAAGGCTTCTTGAATTGAAAGAGGAACTACAAAGGATCAAGTGGGACATCGTCGGGCTAAGTGAGGTTAGGAGAAAAAGAGATCTCATTGAACTGAAAAGTGGACATCTCTTCTACTATCGTGGGACAGATACTGGCAGAACTAGTGGTGTTGGATTTATAATAAACAAGAAACTGAAGGATAAAGTTGTAGAAGTTGAAAGTTCCTCTGACAGAGCTGCACGACTCGTTATCCAACTCTCGAGAAGATACAAGGCTCAGATTATTCAAACTTATGCACCCACCACAAGTCATCCTGAAGAAGAAATTGAAGAATTTTATGAGGAAATTCGTCATCTAAATAATAAAGGTAAGCAACACTTGAAGATAATTATGGGAGATTTCAATGCAAAAATAGGGCAGCAGCAACAGAATGAAACTTCAGTAGGTAAATTTGGTCACGGCAAAAGAAACCAGCGTGGAAATACTCTCGTTGAGTTTGCGGAGGCACAAGGGTTTTTCATCTTGAACTCCTTTTTTAAGAAAAAGCCACACAGGAAATGGACATGGAGACATCCAAATGGGACGACAAGGGAAATTGATTTTATTATGTGTAACAAAAAATTCGTCATAGAAGACTGCAGTGTGCTAAACAAGTTCAACACAGGTAGTGACCATAGATTGGTGAGATGTAAGATGCACCTCAACACTAAACTTGAACGTGGCAAGCTCATAAGACAAACAAAATCTATTGACATAACCAACCTTAAAAAAACACCATAATACCTTCAGTTGGAACTGAAGAACAGACTTTCCGCCCTGGTGGCGGAGTGGTCTAAGCGATGGCCTCTGATCATTCGTCCGAAAGGGGTCCGGGTTCGAATCCCGGTGAGGCATGGATGTTGTTTGTCTTACGGCACTGGCTCTTTCCCTTCCCTGGAACAAGTGACCCTAAATTAGGGACGGGCGACTGCTTAAAGCCCATTGAGTTGCTAAAAAAAAAAAGAACATATTCTCTGCTTTAGAAGGCCTAACATTGGAAGAAGTGGACATCTCTGAAGTTAACAGAAAAGTAACCAAAGCTCTTATGGAAACAGCAACAAAATTAGCTGGGTCTAAGAACAAGTTGCATGTGAACAAATTATCAGGAAAAACCAAAATGTTGATGCAAAAAAGAAGAGAGATGAGGACAACTAAAGAAGATGTGACTTCCAAAGTGGAATATATAGATCTATGCAAGACAGTACAAAAAGTATCACTGAAGACGTAAGGAAATTCAACTGTGAACTAGTGAGGAAAGCAATTGAAAACAACCAAAACCTAAAGATAGCAAAGGGACATCTCAGTAAGGGAAGAAAACAGATTATGGCACTGAGAAAAGATGGTTCTGTAACAAGAAATAGAGTCGAAATTTTGACAAGGGTGAAAGATTTCTACTTCAAATTATATGAAAGGGATGATACATGTATTCCAGACATCATGAAAGGTACCCGTACCAGAGTTCTTCCAGTCCTCCCAGCAGAAGTTGCACATGCAATCAAAAACATGAAGCGGGGAAAAGCTCCAGGAGAAGATGGAATTACTGTAGACATTATACAAGAAGCAAGTGGAGAAATCGAAACAGTACTCACCCAAATTTTCACTCGATGCCTTAATGAAGGGAAGATTCCTGAGGATTGGAAAAACGCTACAATGATCCCGCTACATAAAAAAGGTGACATTGAGGATCTCAGGAACTACAGACCTATCAGCCTCCTATCAGTGGTTTATAAAATCTTCACTAAAGTTCTTTCACACCGCTTGAAGTTATTACTGGACATGGCTCAACCGAGAGAACAAGCTGGATTCAGGAGTGGCTACAGCACAATAGATCATATCAACGTACTGAGAGAACTAATTGAAAGAGCGAGGGAATATGAACTTCCATTGTTTGAACTTCCATGGCTTTTATCGATTATGAAAAAGCCTTTGATTCGGTGAAACCATCGGCAGTTACAATGGCTCTGAAATCCTGCGGTATTGAAGATGCATACATTAATATTATTAATATCATCTATGAAAATGCAAGTGCAAAGATTCGGCTGTTTGAAAATACAACACAGATAAAAATTGGAAAGGGAGTGAGAAAAGGTGACACCATATCTCCTAAGCTCTTTAATGCCACATTGGAAAATGTCTTTCAATCACTGAACTGGGAAAACAAAAGGATAAAGATTAATGGAGATTATCTAACCCACCTTCGTTTTGCTGATGACAGTAATTTTTGCAACTACCCCATCAGAGCTGCAGAGTATGATCCAAGAACTTGCTGACAAGAGTAAAGAAGTGGGATTAAAAATGAACTTTCAGAAGACAAAAGTGATGTGCAATGCTTTTACAAGAAATGAAGAATTATCGATTGATGGAGAAAAGCTGGAGATAACAGACACGTACGTTTATCTTGGACAGCAGATATCAAGTGAGGGTCACATTGGTGAAGAAATTAATCGGCGTACAAAACTTGCCTGGGGAGTTTTTGGAAGAAACAGCATAATTTTCAAGAGCAATATGCCATTATGTCTTAAAAGAAAAGTGTTTGATCAATGCATCCTTCCAGTGCTTACGTATGGTGCAGAGACGTGGACCTTAACTAAAAGAGACATACAAAGACCATCGATGGACAGCCGAAATTTTAGATTGGATTCCAAGGGACAGGAAAAGACCTAGAAAAAGACCACATGGGAGATGGGTGGATGAAATTCGAAAGTATGCGGGAGTGACATGGAGGAGACTGGCACAAGACAGACCGTAGTAGAGGAAACTTGGGGAGACTTTCGTCCAGCAGTGGATTAACAATGGTTGACAATGATGAGGATATATATATAACATAAGTTTCAAGTTGCTCTCAAAAACAAAAACAAAAACGGAAGAAAATGAACTTTGGGGCGGATATCCCAAAAAATATCTTTACCGCGGAAAAAACTTAGGGCAGTCGTATGAATTTGTTATGCATATGTAGGCGAGTCATGAATTGCTCAGCAAAAGTCAGCATCCAGTCTGCTTACATTTGTTTGAATATCAAAAATATCAGACTATCATACGCAACAGTCAGAGCTCCGTCCCTTAACGGGAGGGGAAGGTGGACAGCGACGAAATTGTTGAAAGGTCACAAAGTTGTCACATAGTTTACAGATCAAAACACGGGAATTGGCTGCTTTTACAAAAATCTCATTATCATGACTAGCCATGTTTTACATTGCTACCAATGCAATAACGCGCCATAGGAGTCCCAGTCAGTCAAAAGCCAAACTATATAAAAGTTATGATCTTCCAAGTTATTTACAGCTATGCCTTCGTGTTAGTAGGTCAGCAGCTGTGGATAAATAAGTGTCTTGTATGATAGTCAGTAATTTCGATAGTCGTACAAACGTAAACTGGACGTTGGCTTTTCTGCTGAGCACTTCTCGATGCATTCATATTGTAGTAATAATTTTAGCTTCAATCGAGAATGCACTGAACATAATAAACTTCCTTACCTAGCGCTCTTATGGAACTATTACAAGATGTGTGTGTGGTGTACTCAGGGAGAGGCTTCGATGACGTAAGTAGACAAGTGGATGATTCTTGAGACATTTGAGGACATGTTCGTTCTTTTTGAAGTGAGCAGAAAACGCAGTCTGTGAAGAAGGCAGATAATGTGTCAACTTTGATGCTTCTGTGAAAGGATTGTAGTTTGAGGATCATAGTTCTCTTCCTGAGGAAGCACATTTACCTTGAGAGACAAATTTCAACTGATAGTTTCATCGGAGATGTAAATTTGAGTATATTACTTACTGGCCCACTTATAGGAAACTGTGTTTATCTTATGAGTTGTTTTTCAACCCTGGGTTGTGATTTATCATTGAAAAATTTTGTTGCGTATTAGAAATCGAAAAGTTTCGAGGAAAGATAAGTTATAATGAAACATTTGTGGGGAATATGAAACCATACTAGATGAATATTTATTTCTTCGAAAAATGTGTGTATTTGAAGAAACTTGATTGATACCGGAAAGTGTTTTGGATCAATTATTTACATCATGCAGGAGCACTATGCAACTTCAGCTGACATATTTTGTAGACTTTTAATTATATTTTTCCAAATTAAACCATATGATTAGTACTAACTTTTAAAAACTTCAGTGCAATGAAACCCTACAATAGCAAGTACCAGTAGACTAGATTACAATCCAATGTGGACAAAGTATCAGTAGCCAGTATAGAGCTGTCAATGATCAAATGTCACAGCAGCTGTGAGGACGGCCTAACAAAACCCCCTCTCATCTAAGAATCATTCTCGTAAGATAGTTCTATGTTTTTTTCATATAGTTCTGTTTCCTGGAGACAGTATCCCAGCAAAAATAGTCTTGCTGGCCCAGCACTATGTTGCCACTGCCGAACCGTCAATAAAATGTCCGGGCGGCCAACAGAAGGGCCAGCAGGTCTGGCCAACAGTTGACACCCCATCAGTTGTCATATGCCACAACAGAGCCATCAGTGGTCCATCACAGACAGTAGCTGCCACCAGTGGCCAAGCACGTGCCAGAAATGATGGCTAGCCTAATGTGGTCCGCTAGTGAGCCGTTAGTTTCAGCCAGCAACCACGTGACGTAACTGGTGGCTTGCCGAATCTTGTCTGCCAATTTCCCAGTAGTAGCCATAATAATAATAATAAAAAAAGCAAGGTTAACCGCAGTTTCACAAAGACAAGTTTTTTTTTTCTACCCTTACGAAGCCTGTGAATTAACGCACTGCGCTGGTGAAATTTTATCAACAGACCGGAAAAACACCCATATGCATCTGACTAGATTTGAACCAGGGCCGTGGTTTGACAGCTGAGCTCTCTACCGACTGGACTAATTCGCCACGCTCGAGCATATGCTTAAAGCTGTCTGTTTGGTATGCAATGTGTAATCGAATGTTTCCCTCTTTCAATTTACAATATTGCGAGGTATTTTTCATAAGTCAGTTTCATATAATTGATAAATTAATTTTTTCAACGTAACGATAGTTTTTTTTTTTTTTTACCTTAAGGAAACTTCACTCATTTCCAAGGCGTGTACATACTTAGAGTCGCTTTCCTTGCCGTCTTGAAAAGAGATTGTTGAATAAATATATATTTACCCGGGTTCATGTCACATTCTGTTACATTTTAACGTTGTGTCTTTCCTTTGCTTGTAAGACGTTTTGGTGAGTTTTTACATGCATGATAAACCATTCCAGCTATTGCAGGGCCCATTTAGTTTTATGGTTGATGCCTAGGAGAATTTACAGCTGGAAATGTTAATTTGTAATTTAATAATAATTTTGAAGTCATTGTTTAAGAGTGAAAGTTTGATAACCTTTCATTCTCTTTTCTCTAGAAATAGCTTTACAAATCTGATAAGTTTTGCCAGGAAAATGCTTTCAGTGTTTGGTAGCACAAATGTTTGTAAAGAAGCTTCTTCCAAAATTTAAATGTGAAATCAAAGCTTCGTTTACGATTGACCGACAACCACTTGCCAGACATTTTAAACATCGCGTTGTCCAACGTGAAGACCAAATATAGAAAATGTAATTAATAACAAGAAACTGTACACCAATTACACTTAAAATAGTACTAGTGATTCGAATTTCTTCGGGTAGAATATAAATAAAAGTTTTCAGGCTTTCGTACATCAACAAGATGGCTTTTTCAAGAAAGGTAGACATCTAATTGCAAACTGGATAATGGAACATTTCAACAATTTGAACGTGGTGACTTGACTAGACAATAAATGAATAAGCGCAAATGTGATCAGTCATTCGAAGAAACGAGGTCACGTTGGTTGGACGCGCGGTACTGTGGTAGAAAACACATTATTTGAAGAATTTATTCGAAATGAGTGGCAACTCGAGAGACTTTATCATTGCAAGCCTCGCTGCTGGTCAAGATTTCCAAGGTTTCGCGAATGGCAGTAGATTTAGGTGTGGAGTATGAAGCTAATTTCTTGATATCATTCCACATGGGATCAGCGGACTTGAACTTGTGCAGTGGTTATTTTACCGTCTTTTGTATGCCTTTTTTATGTTCGTTGATTCTAATTTCAAACGAACGTTTGGTCATTCCGATGTAGTATCGCCTGGAGTGTCCGGATATTGTAGTGGGATTGCATAAACACCTGCTTCATTGAGAAGAGGGGGCTTGTGAATATTTCTCTTAAGCATCGTATATAAAGATGCCGCAGACCTTATGCCGACACCGAAGCTCATCCTCCTGAGCGCGTTTTCGAGTTGATAGGAAACTTTTGGTATGTAGGGAATAAAGCCCAGGTAGCGAAGTTGCGGCATAAAAAGGTTGACACGGCTGGTTCTGGCTTTTTCGATAAAGTTATGCATCTGGTTCGACGTATATCATGCCTCAGTGGCCAATTCGACGATGTTTTTTAGTTCCCATTCTCTAGAACGAACATCGGAGGAGACGGCGAAGGCTCTTCTAATTCGTGAACGGAAGAAGGCCGTCTTGTAATCATCAGGGCAGAATGAACTGCGGAGCATCAAGTTTGGAACGGAGGTGGGCTTAATAAGACTTCTGCACGGAGGCGATTGTCATGCGATTTTCTCACTAAGACTTCCCGATAAGGTAAGGTACCCACTGCGCTCAAGGTCCATAGTGAAATTGATCTTAGGGTGTATATAATTGACTTTATCGAGGAAAGGTGGGAGTCTCCTTTCTATGAGGCCATATAAAAAAATACGTCGTCCGCATATCGCAGTCAGGTGGGCATGCCTTGGGGTGGTGATAGTGAATATATGTTGTTCAATGGGGCAGTATTGTTTCTGCGAGGACGGCTGAAAGCGAAGATCCCATCGGAGCGCCATTTGCTTGCTTATAAACTTGCCCTTGGAAACTGAAGTAGCTGGAATTGAGACAAATTCCATCAATTTGAAAATGCTGAGGCAAGACTCTTGCGAATAAACTGATGAATTAGAAGTAGCCTCTTTCAATGTTCTGATGGCTTCCGCCTCGGGGACTGATGGGTAAAGGAATACCACGTCGAAACTAACTACCGCCGATAATGTGTTGTTGAACAGTGAGTTGCTTGGTTTCCATGATTTAATCTAAAGTAGAAGTTAATACAAAGTCCGATTCAAGTAGATGACTAGTCAGGAATCTGGATAATGCCTTCTCTAAACGGTAGGTCGGTACGGACCATCTGGACACAAATAGGTCTCAATGGGTTGCCGGGCTTGTGTTTAAGTCTACCAAAGAGTTTTGTGATCTGAGGGCCAGGCGGTAATTCGACGGCTTTCTTGAGACCTACAACTATCGCAGTCAAGACTTACCGCCTCCCTCACATTAACCCCCTAAAAAAACTACCAGTTCTGTGCGACACACAACTGCCGACGTCACATGCAATAGAATTCCATTAAAAATGAGAAGTTGATGCACGCCCACGAGTAGGTTGCCCTTTAAATTATTTGATTAAGCGATCTATGAAAGGCATTCTGTCTAAAACTAGTTTATTACCCCTTCTAAATTAAAACCGTAATAGGAGCAAGCTAGCAATGGCCCTTCCCTGCCGACCTCAACGTGAAATATTCTAAGATTTTCGGAGAGGCAGTTAAGATTGGAAGATAGTTATTCAGGGCAGCGGAAATGTTAGATCTTTTTTCTTTTTTTAAATGCATGCTTATAACGCAATTTCAAACTACAAGTAAACTAAACATTTCGCAACAGTGTTGAAAACATAAAATTTGGTATATAAACCAGATATACTAAATTAAATGGTGTAAGAAGAAAACTTGATTTTTAGGTATGGAGAAATATCTGTGCCCGCTTTTCCCCTCCCCCTACTGTACTATCTGGGAACAAGCTGTGACACATTATTTTGGTATCCTGGATGAAATTTGTACCAAGTGACCATGACGTAAATTGTGCTGATGAATTGTGTCACTTCTTTGTTTCATCAAATACCAAAACAGTGTAAAACACATCATGAAGTTTCTTGCACACTTTGAAAAACAAGAGATCAGATGAACATATTCTTTCATATACTGTTCGTACGCTGGAGTTCGCTAGTAGCTGAGAGCTCTCACGCAATGCCTCTCTCAGTAAAGCCTTCTTTCACTCCTGGAAAGTCATTTCTTGATTTTTGAAGTACGACGTTGGACATATTTACTGAAAAAAATTTAGAACCTGTTTATGAAGGGAAACAATCTGATACTGTAAGTGATTCTATTTGTTTCTGAAAGCAAACTAGGTGCCTATGATAATTCTAAGCCTTGTGCTGCGCAGGTGAACTGCTTTCGAAACTATGAAGAGGTGCTTCTTCGGCTCATTTCGCACAATGGCTGTAAACAAGCGACTAGGGTCGAATCTGGGATTCCTCTAGTCCATCTAGTTGAATGTTTGTTACGATGGATGGACGTAATATGCGTATAGCATAGTTTGGAATTGAACACATGTGTGCAAAATTTCGTTGACCAACTGATGCAAGCTGATTTTTCATTAACGCCTTGCATGAAGCTGTTTCCTTGTCATGGCATCCTGAACGCTACGATAAATCTGTATCTATGAAAGTAGTGACTGGTTTGCGCCATTTAATATACTGTGACGATATTGTGGGATCAATGGCGGTTTAGAATATACTTCTCCAAATATTCTCAATTGTGGCTCTCGTGTTGTGGAACTCCATATACAGCGCCCAGCTCTTGTAGATGTGAGGCTATCAAACAAGGATTATTTGCAGAGGAGTTGCGAAGGTATGCCAGACTTGTGCCAAACCGGCATATGAGGCTACGGTTTGTTATTCAGCATTCGTCACATTTTGATGGGCATGAAGGATTGTGCACCAAAAGGCAGTTGCTGTGTTTGATTAGCATGAATTACAGTGTGCACCAGGAAAGCGCTGTCTGACCACAAAGGACACTGTGTTCGAGATTAAGGAGTTAGGTCTTGTATGTATTGCAAAATGAATTTTAAAAAGCTTAAACAAGGGAATCATTTAATGTAAAACGCAGTTTAAAACTCCATGGGTTTTTCATAAGGATACGCCACGTGGTGAATCGGATGCCTGGCCTCTGATCATTCGCCCGTAAGGGGTCCAGGTTCGATTCCGGGTCCGGCATGGATGTTGTTTGTCTTACGGCACTGGTTCTCTCCCTTCCCTGGAACCAGTGACCCTAAATTAGGGACAGGCGACTGCTTATAGCCCATTGAGTTGCTCACAGTGGTCGTTAAACCTCCAATCAAAAAAAAAAATATCGGATGCATACTTACATACTCCCCTTCTGTGAAACCTGAGACAGCTCAAAACTCTGTGGACATGCATATGGATATGTCATGAGTGGTGGCATCGAGTTCGATTTAACTTCACTGAAACCGGAGACCTATGTATTTGAGGAAATTCTGGGTGGTTATATCCATCCCAGGTAGAAAGGTGCTTTTTAGGTCTGAACATCCGCAAGAACTCAAGGGCTGACAGCCTAAAGTCCTTTTGAGGATCTTGTTTGAGCAGTATAAGTTCTCCCTGAACTACATGTATAACTTTCGGTAAAAATGACCTTCGACTGCAGACCTCACTGAGAAATATCTATCATTTACGTGGACATTGCCGCAACGAAGTAGTGAAGTACATGTTGCATCTGGCTAGCTGATTTCCAGTAGATTGGGGATAGGCATCTCCATGTGCCGAGCCGACCTTTTGAATGTTTATGATTTGTTTCGGGGATCTTTGGTCAATTTAATGGCCTCTGAGGCGAGAAGTATGAATAAACAAATGGAGACTTCAAGCAAGGCAGTTTAATTGGAAAAGATGAATCTTTCCTGGAACCAAATCTTATTGTTGACCATGAAATGTACAGAAGGATGCGGAACAGAAGAGCTGAACCCACCTTTAAAGGGAAGGCTAGTGTTCTTAGAACTCGAATATTCTAAGAACACTTGGATTTCTGAAGTTGATTACTCAGTTTAATAGTTAATCACGAAGAGGTTGAAAAGGAGTAGCATGACTCACTGTTCGGGCTGTTGTGGAGGCTGAATGTAGACTTTGTAATGAAGTTTTTTAAGCTCTTCTTTTGTACAGTCAATGGGCTTTTGCGCCAATAAAAAGAATCGCGCTGATATGGATACGCATTAAAAAAAGGGGGAAGTCACATGAGTTACAAATTTGGCAGTTAACAGAAAAAAGAAAGGCATATATGATATGTGGGGAATGTTTAAAGTAAGACATGAAATATTTTAGCAAGAACTAACTGAAAAAGGAAGAAATGCAACAGAAACTAAACCTAAAATCAAACCTAGTTGGGAGACTACTTTTGCGGTTAAATACACTTATTTTCATAGAAATCCGCGCACCAAGAATGAGGTGTTGGATTGAAATGAGATTTTAGCAGTGAGATCGTGCATACAAAGGACAGAAGTGATTACAATATCACAGCAGAAGGACGATTTCCCGCGGACACACGGTACACATTCTGGTCAGCGATAGTACAGTATCGGACCCCTCGTGCTCGGATACACGCAGTGATACGGTCCGGCATGGTTGTTTAATTGATTTTTATGGCGCAAACGTCATGTTTGGCCAAAGAGCTCCAGGTCCGTCATGGAGTCATAGAGACGCCGTTTGTTATCCTGGGACAGATTGGCCCACACTTCTTGCAACTGACGCTCTAAATCACGAACACTGGGACATGGAGAAAGCTGACGTCCCATCTGCTCCCACACGTGCTCGATGGGCGAGATATCAGGCGATCTAGCAGGCCACGTAAGCGTCGAAGCATGACGCAAACATTCCTGGAAAAAACAAGCCGTGTCCGAACGGGGATTATCTTGTTGGAAAATGGCTCCGGGCCGCCCCTACAGGAAAGGCAACACATGGGGCCGCAGGATCTTCTGTACGTAGCGCTGGACTGTCAACGTCCCTCGGATCACTGCGTGGGAAGTCCAGCTGTCATGGGCGATGGTTCCCCAGACCATCAAGCCTGCAGTTTGGGACTTGTGCCGCTGTACAGTGAGGTTGAGATTGTAGCGCTCAGCTGCGGTCCTCCACACTCTGGCACGGTGGTTATCCGTTCCCATACAGAAGCGACATTCGTCGCTGAACACTATCGTCGCCAGTCACGTTGCTCGGTGCTGACACCACTGCAATCGACGCCGACGATGGTCAGGTGTTAAGGGCAAAAACGTAAGGGCCATCGGCCCTTACACTTTTTGCCCTTAACACCTTAACACCATTTCCAGACGCCTGGCAGATTCGCCTCTGCCAGGCGTCTGGAAATGGTTCTGGCTGACACCGGAGTCTCTTCTACCGCCATCACATGTCTCTGGATATTGGACAAGGACGTCGATGCATCTGTGCGGTCTTCTCTGCTGGTGATGTGTCTGGGCTCTTTCCCGTGTCCATTGCTCCCAACACGATGGCACAGTGCTATCCGACGGCCCAAATGGTGGCCGATTCGACGCGCCAGCCACCCTGGCTCTCTCATTCCGACGATACGGCCTCGTTCAAACTTCGTCTGTTGCCCGTACGCACATGTACGGCGTCTCCACGGCATGTCTATCGCTCAGGGATCTCACCTGACTCTTACCGTGCACTTTGGCACAAACGTGGAGTCCCCTGCGCGGCGCCTCATGAAACCCCAAGGATTGCAATCGCAGCGCCGGTCTTGGACGCGCGGGTATGCGGTATCGCACGAAACTTTAATCAAGCACCACGTCAGAGATCCAACTCTAAACATAATCGCAGAGCTATGATGAGACAATTCAAAGAATGAATTCAAGATGCATTCATCGATCGAGTGACTGATTTTCAACGGGATTGGTGAAAATGGCGCTGTGTATAAGCAATCGCTCCATATATGTAACATTTCAGTGGCATTGAAGATCCCTAGGTCAACGGTTGGGGATGTGATACGGAAATGGCAGCAGACTAGGAATGATTTGGCCAAGAAAAGACACAAGTAAACCTCCGAAGCTAACAATGTGATCGAGCGCTCTCTACAAAGGGCTGTCCGCCCAGAACGCAAATCAGTATTGTCTCAAGTCACGCAAACGTTCTGTGAGGCTACTAGGACAAATGCTAGCACCAATCAAGTGCGAAGGATTCTGCGTGACAATGAAGGCCACGGTCGAGCAGTCGTCCACAATCCTCTTATTGAGTCGTCTAATGCCTCATGCCGCTTAGCATGTTGTAAGGAACGTCCATCTTGGACTGTAGACAAATGAAAAACTGTGCTTTGGACTGACGAGTCACAGTACAGTCTTCCAGTCGGAGGATCGTTTTTGGGTGTGGTGAATGCCGGGAGAAAGACATGTTCCAGACTGAGTCGTCCCGACACTAAAGTTTGGTGGAGGCAGCGTGATGGTATGGAGCTGCTTTTCGTAGTTCGGCTTCGATCCGAACCACAAAAAAACTTTTTGGATAAAACCATGAATGATGAGCTCTACCAAAACGTCCTTGAAAATCATGCGCTGCCAACTTTGCGGCAATGCTCTGAGGAATGCTCATGTCTCTAGCAGTAAGGCAACGCACCATGGCCATACTGCTTCCCAGCAAAAACAGTCTTGCTGGGCCAGCACTGCCAGCAATGGCCTAGCACTATGTTGCCGCTGCCGAACCGTCAATAAAATGTCCGGGCGGCCAACAGAAGGGCCAGCACTTCAGGCCAACAGTTGGCACACCACCAGTTGTCATATGCTACGACAGGGCAATCAAGTGTCCATCCCAGGCAGAAGCTGACACAAGTAGCCCTTCAGTGTCCCTGCAAGCACGTGCCAGAAATGATGGCTAGCCTAATGTGGTCCACTAGTTTGCCCGTAGTGGCAGCCGGCAACCACGTGACGTAACTGGTGGCTTGCTGAATCATGTCCGCCAATTTCCCAGTAGCAGCCATAAAAAATATATCAAGAATAACCACAGTTTCCCAAAAGCAACAATTTTTTTTTTCTACCCTTACGAAACTTGTGAATTATAGCACTGCGCAGGGGAAATTTTCTCAACAGACCGGAAAAACGCCCGTTTAGATCTGAGTGGATTTGAACCAGGGCCATTGCGCGTGGGAGCTCAGCTCTCTACCGACCGAACTAATTTGCCACGCACGAGCGTGTACTTTAAAGCTGTCTGTTTCGTATGCAATGTGTAATCGAATGTTCCCTCTTTCATTTTACAATATTGCGAGGTATTTTTCATAAGTCAGTTTCATATCATTCATAAATTTATTTTTTCAACGTAACGATATATTTTTTTACCTTAAGGGAACTTCACTCATTTCCAAGGACTGTACATACTTAGAGTCGCTTTCCAAAGTTTTGTACTGTCCTTGTCTTGAAAGGAGATTGTTGAGTTAATATATATTTGCCCAGGTTCATGTCACATTCTGTTACATTTTTAACGTTGTATCTTTCCGTTCCGTTGTCCGAAGCTACATTTGTTTTAAAGAGGAAATATATTTTATTTTACTTCTCGTTATTTTTAGAAGCGAATTTCTCCCAGTCTTGTGTATTCAACCCATGGATGAGTACATTGTATTCAACCCATGGATGAGTATATGTATTCAACCCATGGATGAGTACATTGTATTCAACCCATGGATGAGTATATGTATTCAACCCATGGATGAGTACATTGCTTTTTTTCTTTCAAATAATTAATAAATTTTGCACCCGTATAATTATTATTTTTTCCAACAAATGTTTTTTTAATGGTTTTCCAGAACATTTGTTTCTTCAAGCGGTTTCAAATTATTTCTTGTTATTCACCCATTCCATTCCATGAATTATTATTCATGGGAATGGAGTGGGTGTATTTCATGGCTGTAATCTAATATCTTCGTCGACGTGGAATTTCATTAGGAAATTAATTCGCTTCTCTACATATGGATTTTTTTCCTTAACATCCACTACAATGGATATCATCCCTCGCTAAAAACCATGGTTACCCGGACAACGTTGTTAGGGGAGTGCACAATAAAGTACGGTTTTCTATGTCAACTGCTTTAATTAGTGAGCAAGTGCCTAAAAAGTATGTTGGATCTGTTGATTTTAATCCACATATTGTAAACCTCCTTACCAACATATGTTCTCGTCATAAAATACAATTTGGAATACGATCATGCAATCTATATACCATTATCCGCAATGATCGTGACAAAATTGACAAAGGGAAAAAATGGGGTGTGTATGTTATTCCTATGCTTGACACTATCTCTGGTGAACTAAACAATCATTATGTGGGTTCTACCAAAAGAAATTTGGATTTGAGATTAAATGAACACAGATATGATCTAAAAATGAATCACCAAAGCACCTCTTTTGCAAGAACCATAAGTGCTGGAAATTCCATCCCAGACTGGGACAACGCTAAAATCATAAACACACCTAACTCTGTTTATTCCTTGTTATTTGCAGAAAGCCTCTATATTTCGGCTTATAATACACGTTGCTGTAATGACTATTATCCTTATGTTTTACCTGAACCTTGGAGCAATCTTGTTGGGAAGGACAGCACAATAGCAATTGCTTCTGTTAAGTGATCATTGGCTAACTATGCCTTTTTTTGATTGTCTTGTTATCTGGTATATCATGTGACATTGACATTACCTTTCCCATGATGCATCTACTCCACGTACTTAAGACCAGCATGTAGCCACATGGTGAAATTACATCTGATGAAGGTGTCAATGTGACACCGAAAGTGCTCATGTGTTTTTAAACTGTATATAGATTTCATTTTTTAGCTGAATAAATATCATCGTGCAACAAGACGGATTTCTTTTAATATTATTATTATTATTATTATTATTAATATCCACTAAAATAACACGATGGCGATAGCGTCGTCTTTAACTAACTGGTACCATGAGAGACACAGCAAGTGTTGCTTCTGCGCATTCACCCACTGTTGGGGTTGCATTGGTTGCCAGCAACGAGCCACTAGTGGCACTTGCTTGGAGGCCCACAATTCATGGCGATGCTGCAGGGACATCAATGACTCGCCAACTGATAGCGCTGCCACCAACGGACCGCTACCGGGCCGTGAGCGGCAAATTTCAGCCAGCAGTGACCCGTCACTGCCAGCTGATGGCCAGCAGTTTCCCAGCACTTGTTTTTTCTGGGTTACGTTGTTACAGATTAGGTTGAAGACATGAACAGACTAGAGCCCTGGCCTGAACCCTATTGAGAATGTCTGGGACGAATTGGATCTCCGGATGCGTGGAAGAAGAGTTCACCCGCGAAAAACGAAGTTTAACTGGTCACTGCTTTTTTTTTTTGATTGGAGGTTTAACGACCACCATGAGCAACTCAATGGGCTATAAGCAGTCGCCCGTTCCTAATTTAGGGTCACTGGTTCCAGGGAAGGGAGAGAGCCAGTGCCGTAAGACAAACACAACATCCATGCCTGACCGGGATTCGAACCCGGACCCCTTACGGACGAATGATCAGAGGCCAACGCCTGAGACCACTGCGCCACGGTCACTGCTTTGAAGGCCGAATGGAGGAACATGTCGGCGGACATTTACAAAAAAAAAAAAAAAAAACTGGGGTCTTTCATGGAGACTAGAGTCCGTCATAGGGGCCCAAAGATTTCAGCACCAAAAAAAAAAAAAATTACATGTTTTTTAAATTATTATTTGTAGCATGCAGGTGTTCGGTTTATTAATGGCAAGGCAAATGTACTTTTGCTCCTTAATGCTCTGAGATGTGTAAATTTTTACTCTGTTTGAAATTAATCAAGATTCTCCGAATTTTCGTATTGCCCTCGGCACAGAATTGATATAATTAAATATTTCTCAGTCAGTTATGTGAAATTAGCTGAAGATCTTAGACGTCTTCACCAGATGTAGGTTCCGTCGTTCTTTAAAGCGCCACAAAGAAAGTAATTACGTTCTGCTAATATCCGATCAATGCGTTGAGAAACGAAGTTTAAATATTTATTCTTTTAATACGCTACTTTCTGAGCCAAACGTTATTTCATCGCTGATAGCGAACAGATCTTTAGGTTTCGTGTTATAAGGTTATAAAGCATGTGTTGGTGGCATGCAGCCGTAGTAACATGCAGTTCATAACAAAATGAAACAAAGAGTGCTTAGTGCGGTTTGCATGCAAGGAAGTCATTTCGATGAAATGTTTGCCTAGCCCATTTAAGATAAGAAAAAAAAAACGCATTATGACTTACAAAACTAATAATGAATGATATCGACTTTGTAAGTGACCTTTTGGTCTAATCATACGATATTTAATTGCATGAAATGTCATTTAATAAATTTATGTGCATGAAATGTCATTTACCTCGTAATGTGTCCATCTCATTTGACATTGGCAAAACATGAAGACCTAGTCGGGCTAAGAAGACATTAAGATTTATTCTGAAGAAACCCGACTGGGATTCGGTACACTCTACTCTTACATTGTTAATTTGCATTAGGGCTGATGTGTCGGCTTATCTGTAAGACAAATACGTATCTAGCTAGCTAGCAGCGGTCCATAAAATGTGATCCTGCAAAAGATTAGATCTAAAATTTTTAATTTCGATTCGTGTCAGTTGGTTTGAGGTTAAAAAAAATTGTAGATTAAACGGCTCTTTCGCAAAGAAAAAAAAAGTTTTCGTTTTGTCTTTCTTTATAATTTGGGCTTATATTCTTTCGGTTCAAAAGGCGCTCACAAAATCTTATGAACCAGCAAAGTGACTGACGTTGTTACAAATTTCTCTTCTGTAAGTCGCTCCGGTGGCAGAGTGGTCTAATGCGCTGGCTTCCAACCGTTAGTACTTGATGGGCTCGAATTCGAGTATCTTGAAAATTAATGTAAGTACATTGCCGCCTGTGCACGATAAAATAGTTAAAAAAAAATCTTTTAATGTAAAAACACCTTAGTCATAAAAGCATTCACATAAAAGGCACACTAGAATCTTTCAGATCCGCAACGGATCCACCCTCAGGTGTAAGTTTGATGGTTAGATCAGCAGGGTTATATGCACAGTGGGGTGAGATACAAAAATGATGTAGAGTGATGAAGGCATGCGCACTACAGAAACATAAAAGTTCAAACAGGGAGTGTATTATTATTCAAAGTTTATAAAAATGTTTTTAGAAGCTGCAATCTGTAGCAAAAATTTCCAGGGATTATGAATGATACTTGAGTAATCGTCGTTACAGCATTGGTGGCGATGAGCGAATATCTGTAGACTCTCATTAAGTAGGGTTAGATGCTTAGATTTGGGAGTGGTGAGCATTTTGGTTTTTTCCCACAATGGTTGAAAAAGTTCGTTAAGCAGTAAACGTGACATTGCTGTATTGGAAGAACAAGTTTTTATATTATATTTGTGTTCTTTAAGGCGAGTACTTAGATTACGAGTTGTTGAACCGATATAGATTAAGTCCTTCGTTCCAGGTTCGATAGCTTTGAGAGGTATTGCATAGATTTTTTTTTTGATTGGAGGTTTAACGACCACCGTGAGCAACTCAGTAGGCTATAAGCAGTCTCCCGTCCCTAATTTAGGGTCACTGGTTCCAGGGAAGGGAGAGAGCCAGTGCCGTAAGACAAACACAACATCCATGCCTGACCGGGATTCGAACCCGGACCCCTTACAGACGAATGATAAGAGGCCAGCGCCTTAGACCACTGCGCCACCTGGGCGGCATTGCATAGATTCCATGTTGGTCTAATAGCTGAACGGGATCTCTGTCTTTTTTTGCTGGAGTAGATATTTCGTGTTTTTATTCCAAAATTAAGATTAAAAGGTTTACGTATCTTGTAAAGTATCGGTGTTGGGCTTGTCTGATGGCACTGGCTTTGTCCTTTCCCTGGAACCAGATGCCCTAAATTAGGAAAGGGCGACTGTTTATGCCTTTTAGAGTTCCTCATTATAGTGGTTGATAAACCCCAAAACAAGCCTATACTGAGCTCAATCTGAAGGGGGTTATGGCCAAAACAAACTTTCAGTTTGCTTGATGAACAGCTGCTGGACTGAAACATTGAGCTAGGTTCGGTCTCAGATTTGGCTTCGTTTCGAACGCATAGGTGCATCATCAGAACTAGTTTCATTTTAAATATAGATTTAGTTATTTAACTGTTGGCTTCTTTAGGGTGTAAGCAAATTTTTGTTCTCGAAAATTTTTGCGAACAATTATGTATGCAGTTGTGGGAGGGTATTAGTGTTACTTCTCAATACCGGTGTTAGTGCTGTGTGAGAATACGAACAGACAGGGAAGGGCTAGACCTGCATTTATTTTTGTTCGTCCTAGTGATTTGCACTATAGTCCAGTGCCCGACCTGTTTTATATCTTTTGCCAGACCTCAATTATCAGCTGTCCCCCCTCCAATTTCCCTCTCGGGCTACGGATATGTGCTGCTGCGTAGTCAGTGGGATTTGCTCCGACGAACTAATTTAGATACAAATGTTTGCAAACGATTAACCGTGAATGTTGAATTTCCAAATACGAAGAGTTGTCTACAAGTTTTTTCTTTTTTCAGTAGTAATGTCTTTCATTCAATGTCAGTGAAGAAATTAATAGTGCCCATGGGTGTACTGATAACCCACACAACCACCGCAATGCGGGGTATGTGGGGAGACCAACGGTTAAGAGGGCCTCTTGCTTCAGCAGAAGGATTTTTCAAAAATTTTGCGGAAACCTTTATATTGAAACTGGTTTAAAAAATTGCTAAGAATTTTTGACTGAAACTTTAAAGTATTAAAATAAAAAGCAATTTTTGGTATATTTGTTTTAGTAAATAAATCTTCAAGAAATCATTTTCGCTCTTGTTTATAAAATCTGAGTGACGAGAAAGCAGCTATTCCAGAGGACTTGAGACCCCTTTTCACAGCGATAGCAATAGTTCCTATACATGTATATTAACAAGAGAATGTGAATGAAACATCAGGTGAATAAATGAAATTTTTATATCCATGATGATAAGGCGTTGTTATACACTATATTGTCAAGTCCCCGGACACCCCTATAAAATCAAATGAACGGATGCGCGGTACAGCTGCAAACGGTATAAAAACACTGTAAGGTTGAGTGAAAATGCCACGGCGTGAGAGAACTGACTTTGAGAAAGGAAAGATTGTTGGGTGTTATATTATAGTGGGTTGTCCATAAGATAAATCAAGAGGCGTTTAAACATACCACAGTCAACTGTTTTGGATGTACTGAATAAGTGGAAGACGCATGGCGTGCCTCAAGCAGGAAAACGTACCGACAGACCAAAGAAAATCTGCGATAGAGGACGTCGAAGACTCAGGAGAGTCGTTACAGCTAATCGACGGAGTACTGCACAAGACCTCAGTGTACAGGTGAGTAAAAATGCTGGAACCTCGGTATGTACGCGTACCATTCGCAGAGAATTTCATTCCGTGGGCTACCGTGGTCGTGCGGCTGCTCATAAGCCTTTCATCTCCACTCAGAATGCTACTCGTCGTTTAGCATGGTGTAAAGAACATTTATTGTGAACCGTAGATTAATGGAAACGGGTCCTATGGACTGATGAATCCAGATACACGATCCATCAGTCTGATGGCTGTGTATGGGTATGGCGGCAGCCGGGGAACCCTATTTCAAGTTTGGAGCTGGCAGTATACTGGTGTTGGAAAGTTTTTCGTGGTATGGTCCAGGCTCATTGGTTATCGTGTACAAACCTGTTAACTAGCACGTCTACCTCGATATTCTAGACAATTATGCTCTACCAACTCTGTGGTAATACTATAGAACCAAGCCATGTTGGTAACAGTAGGATAATGCACAGAACCATAAAGCAAGGACTGTTACGGCGTGGTTTGACGATAATTCCGTATCGTGTGTGGACTGGCCAGCACAGAGCTCCCTGATCTTAATCCCATAGAGTACTTATGGGATGAATTGGAGCGCCGCATAAGAAGTTTGGAACCAAGGCCTATTACTAAGCAACAGTTAGCGGTAGCATTATGTACTGAATGGAAGCGCATACCTATCTCTGTGTTCCAAAACCTTGTCGAAAGCATGTCTCGAAGGGTCAGTGCATGCATTAAGGCCAAAGGTGGTGTCAAAATATCTTTATTCAAGGTAGAAATCAGGAGACGAACTAATAAGGACGTCTTAATACAAATAAAATACGATCAAAGATCGTTAAACCACTAAAATCTATATACAAATATACAGCATAGTGCACAAGTTGAAAAATGGAGCAAACTCACAGCTCGTGATAAATGATCAGCGACAAGCATGTCTGGGCATCTCCAAACACAACAGAACCAAATTAGGAAGGATTTTAACAAAAACGTATTGCTCATAAGTGCATTGCTGTGCGATTAACAAACTTGTTCAAGAAAATATTGAGAGCTTCATCAGACATTTCTCTTGCAAAAAAAGTACAATAAGACAGTAAGTTTTAACACACCATAGTTACAAGAATGTATAGTACAAAGCAATTGACAAACTGATTATAAGACAAATTAATGAAATGATGAATATCAGGAGATGAACAAACTTGGACTACCTGGTGTAAATAGAATATATTACCTGTTCGGCAATATTCAGAAACAATGTACTAATATACAGCACAGTGTCAACATGTTACAAATCAATATAGGACCATATACAGAAGACAGACCGTTGTGGAGGAAACTTGGGGAGACCTTCGTCCAGCAGTGGATTGATAATGGTTGACAATGATGATGATGATGATACAGAAATGTAACACTATTCTGTTGACCAGATAGAAAATGTAAGTAGAATAAGAAAACACACGATGAATAAAGCTTTAACGTATTCTCACTATCCATATTTAGTAATAGAAGAATGATAGTAAGAAGCATCACCTCACACAAACTAACAAAATAGGTAAAATGTTTTTTAAAATATATTTCTCATGAGTACAACACCATGCAATTGACTAACTTGTGCAAAAATAAATACAGTAAGAATCATTAGTCAACATGTCTCTTAAAAGAAGGTACGATATGAGAGTGAGTTTTAACACAACATATTTACAAGGATGTACAGTACTATGCAATTGAAAAACTGATTATCAGATAAATCAATGGAATGTTGAATAACAGGAAATAACTAAACTTGGACATCCTGATGCAAATAAGATGGATTACTTGTTCCGCAATATTTTTAAAACTATGTACAATTATACAGCACAGTGCAAACATGTTCGGGAAACAAAATAGAACAAAATTACAAAAAACAACACTATGCAATTAATGAAGCACAGAAACGTTATATAAAAAAAAAAAAAAAAAAGATGGTTACTAAAGACAGAAACAGTTTATATGTTTATACAGCACTATGCTAATGACTAACTGCAATATTTATACTCAAAATGTAATCGAAAGACGAACTAACTTGAACGTCAATGTAAAAAAAAAATACAAAATGAGTGTCACAAAAAACAATTTACTGTGTAAACACGTGTAGCCCTTTATAAAAAACCAGTGCGGTAAATTTCCAAGCTGCGCAAAGATCTTTAAAACAGATTGTTGAGATTACATATGCATTTCTGATTCAAAAAGGTCAAATACCAAATCTGCCGACCGTCAGGTACAATGATGCTGGCGAGCTGGTAAACCATGAGGCAGCCGGTGACCAGGTAGCAAGGAACTGGCTCTCCCAACGCTGAGTAACTGCAACAGAATACTCTAGCTGAAGTCCAGATGTCAGGCGGTCGCGGAAATGGCATAATAATGCCGTAGAAGCTTCATGCATAGTCAGAGGAGTAGTCAAATCTCTGCAGCGTTGATGAAACACGTAGATTACATGCTTCGCTAAAATAAAAATATAGGCACAAACTGATGGAAGCTTGACTGGGGAGAGTGTTGTAGCAGAAGAGTCCGATATGCATCAAATGTAAGATCTGCTGTAATGGAACATTGGGCGATAGTAAATGCTAAGTTCAGCATTGGGAGTAATATAACACAGTGTTGATAGACATGGGAGACATCAGCCTCCCGAGCACAGAAAGGGCAAAGAGGGGAATCGAGAAGAGACATTCGGAAAAGAACTGAGGGAACAGGAAGGCGGCGATGGAGGAAAAGCCAATGGGTATTAATTTCTAGAGGAGCAGAAAGAAGAGACAGGGTGGCGTACCACACCGTAGCAGTGGCAGCAGGGGGAACATCAGGAATGGGGAGAGGAAGAGAAGAATGGGACATAGAGAGGAACCGATAAAGAGCTGACACCGAGAGAGAGAAAATGGGATGAGCTGAGCCAGAAGTAAGCAAGAAAAGAGGAAATGGGAGAGAAGCAGAAGGAACAAAGGAAAGACCTGAGTGCCGCCTCGGTGGCGCAGTGGTCTAAGTCGTTGGCCTCTGATCATTCGTCCGTAAGGGGTCCGGGTTCGAATCCCGGTCAGGCATGGATGTTGTGTTTGTCTTACGGCACTGGCTCTCTCCCTTGCCTGGAACCAGTGACGCTAAATTAGGGACGGGCTATTGCTTATAGCCCATTGAGTTGCTCACGGTGGTCGTTAAACCTCCATTAAAAAAAAAAAAAAGACCTGAGTGGGAAGCAAGATGAGGAAAGAGAGAAATGATAGATGAAAGAATAGAGTCGTAGATGTCACGAGAGGAGGAGGAGAGAAGAGAGGGAGGGAGGCTGGCGAAGGGTCGCCAGGAAAGGTCAGGGTTAGTGAGATCTTTAACTGTTACTACACCTGCTCGGAGCCAGGTAGGATAGGCAAAGTACGGAAGATGAGAGATGTGAAGAATTTAAGAATAAAAGAGGGGTTCAGCAAGGAGCTCAGTTGTGGAATCAGGTGGAGAACGAGAGAGAGGGAGGGAACGAAGGAAAGTAAGAGCTTCACGGTAAACAGGGGGAAGTCGAATGAGGGTGAGGGGTCGGTGGTCCATGAGTAGTAAGGAGAGAAAGGAAAAGCTAGGGTTGCTCGGGGAGGCGATGACGTCCCTAGCTAAAACGGCATCTGGTACTGGCGACGTGAAGAGACGGAGAAAAGTAGTAATTCTGACAGCCTTGTAGTACTCCGGTGTATCAATGAGTCCGATGCCGCCGTGATCCGGAGGGAGGCAAAGCTTTGTGGCACTGACCCAGTGGTGGCAGGTCCATATCAGAGAAGTAAGACATCGGGTAATTTCATGAAGGCGGAGTTGTAGAGACTTGACACCAAGCCAGGAGTGTGTGCACAAGGAGATTAGGTAAGTTCGAGAGAGGCGAGCTCTCTGGAAGAATGATGAGCAGAACTGGGCTCTCCTCCAGGAGGCAGTTGACCTGAGCAAACGTGGGTGGATAGCATTCCACGTGTAGAGGGGGCAGCTTGCAAGGAACCAAGATGAACTCCAAGGAAGCGGCGTGAGATGGACGACCAGCTTGCTCCCCAAGGGGTGTCTACACGATGTGCCCATGAGCCGCACCATAAACCAGTACTTTTAGATGAGTTGAGCGCTGCACCGGAGCATGAGGCATAAGCTGCGAATAGACGTTGGAGACACGGAAACTGTGAGTCAAGACGGATGCAGATGGTGACATCATCTGCGTATGCAACAGAGGTAGTGGAATACTTGTTAAAAATTCGTACGTATAGGAGATAATTACTTAGAGGCGTGCTGTCTCCGTACGATATCATCAAGGTAGTGGCATGATGTCTTGCGCAGGCAGAGAGTGGTGGCAGAACTGCTTTAAAGGATTGGTGTACAGAGCGGAGGAATGGTTCAATTGCGATTGCAAAGAGTTGTCCGGAGAGTGGGCAACCCTGCCGCACTCACCGGCGGAAGGGAATGGGCGCTGTGAGAAAGGTGGGCAGCTTGACCTGGAGAACGGCGTCTTGATAGAGTGAGAAAAGAAGAGAGACGAAGGAAGGAGGAAAACCGAAGTGAAGGAGTGTAGCCGATAGATAGGAATGTGAGATATTATCAAAAGCGGATTGTTGGTCAAGAGAGAGAAGGGCGAGGGGTTCAGAGCGAGATCGGGCAAGATGGATTAGATCATTAAGTAGATGGATATTATGAGAAAGTGAACGGCCGGGAACTGTATAAGTTTGATTTGGGGAGAGAATGTGAGTGAGAATGGGGTTAAGGCGTTGGGAAAGAAGTTTAGTATAAAGTTTATAATCTAGATTTTACGAGGGAGATAGGGCGCCAATTCCCCAGGTCAAGGAGATCACCTTTCTTAGGGAATAGGACAACATATGCTACTGTGAATCCCCTTGGTAGAGGGGAGTGATTAAAAGCAGCAGAAAGTGCAGAAAAGAGAAATGGTAGAAGGAGAGGTAGAAAGGTTTTTATAGAAGAGGAAAGTGAGGCCGGCCGGTGCGGCACTAGAATTTAAAGAAGAAAACGTAGAGGATAGTTCAGAGAACGTGGGATCAAGGAGGAGGGAAGAGGCAAGATGGGGAGGAACTTGTGGTAGGTTAGAAAGAAGTAATGCCAAAGCTGAAGAGGATGGCGGAAGAGATTCACAGAACTTCTCTGTATATAACTGTCGGACCTAGGAACATAGTGAGTGGATCATCAGACACCTCTCCAGATGGGAGGCGAAGGTGCCAAAGTGAATTCGATGCTGTTCGTGTTTTTTCCATGGATGTAAGGAAATCGTAATTGGATGCGTCTGGCGATAGATGTTGTAGCCGGAGACGTCGTAGAGCTTGTTGAGCCAGATTAAGGAGGATTGATCGCAGTTCTTCTTGATAGTGGCAGAAGAGAGGATCACTTAGGCTTAGGATGGAGAGCATGGGACGGACATGGTTGAGACGCATGTTTTGAAGCGTTTTTGCTTGAAAAGAAAGTTTGCGAACATGGAGAACGAGTTGCTGTTTAATTTCCAACCAAAAAGTCAGACCACAAGGAGCTGATTGAAGTTGCGGTCGTTTGTCCTCAAGGAAGGAGCGTACTGAAGTAAAGAAGTCTGGATCTGTAAGAAGAGTGTCGTCAAGAGTCCATGGACGAATTGTACGGGGTTGTGCTGGAACTGCTTGAACAATAAGAACGATGGCACAATGGTCAGAAGAAGCTGTAGGAGTGATAATAGATTCTGTCACAGCTGTAAGCAGAGTAGATGAGGCGTAGTATCTGTCAAGGCGAGCTGTGTACGGATTTTGACTATGTTGCGAGCACCAAGTATGTACAGTCGATGAAGGATGAAAGTGACGGGGAACATCAATGAATGAGTTGTCGGAGACCACTGACTGAAGAAGATTCACCAAGTTAACACGGCGTTCTCTGGTGGAAGGAGATCGGTCCAGGGTAGGATTCAGAGAGCAATTGAAATCCCCTCCAATTAAAACATGATCTATGGGGGGGGGGGGGGGGGTAATGCGTGACAAGGCACGACGAAGGCGAGTAAAAAGTATTGTCAAGTGGGTTGAAGAGCTTGGAATATCAATATTAAATATATGATAAGATGTGGAAGCTATGGTGAATGATGCACACTGTAATAGGTCTCGACATAAGTTTCGAACCGAAAAAGAGGTGATAATGGAGTTGAAAGTATGGCGGATACCTAAAGCTAGACCACTATGGGGTGATAGTTGGTAGGCATGGTGAAATGTTTAGTTCCACTGGCGCCATCGTGAGAATATCGTAGTGGATTGGCAATTTGTTTCTTGTAGTAAGAGAAGATCAGCTCCTAACGGAGTGAGGTCTTCATGTACCAAGGCATTAGAAAATGGGGATGCAAATCCTCTGCAATTAAGAGATACAATCTTGAAGACTTTTTTCCATTAATGCTTGCTGAAGAACCTTCACAACAGGAGGAAATGATTTGAGTCGATTAAAATAGGTTTTAGCCCACGGATGTTCCTTGCGAAGGAGGGAGATGCATTGATTAAGGACTTGGATCTGATCAAGCACTAGAGGGAGAAACGATACGTACTTTGAGAGTAAAGCATGCGTTGTGGAGTGGTCTGTCTTATGTAACAGGTATTGATGTAAATCTTCATATGAAATCGGCCCAGTAGGAACCGAGCCATCCTTAAGGTATTCGACAAGATCCTCAAATTTGAGAGGAGGCTCTTCGTCGGCCTGGACAGAAGAGGTAGTAGCCTTTGATGGTGAATTCTTCCGAGAGGTACTACCAGTACGGGGAGAGGTACGGGGTGATGCGGCAGTCTGCTTCTTCGGTGGGCGTCTTCGAGAAGAACCACGACGTTTCAGCGAAGGCTCAGTCGAGCTCTCATCAACTCGAGATTCGTGGCCAGAAAATCCGTCATCAGCAGATTTAGAAGTATCGATGATAAGGGCAGTGGAGAAACCCCCTGAAGGAGACTCCGCTACAGAATGACGACGCATGGGAAGCGAACAATTAAGTGAGGGAAAATCCAGTTGCTGGTCGAAGGAAGAAGGGTCCGTAGACACGCGTTGACCAACTCCTGCAGTCGACTGTTGCTCGGCTCAGAAGAGGGCCAGAAGTTGTAGCAGAATTATTAGGGGTCTGTGATGCTAAATGTGGGCGATGCACACGTAAATGATTCTCTCCGTGGCAAAAAGTACAGTGGAGGGAGGTAGTCACTTCAATTCTCCTACGTTGCTATCCACAACGAACGTTGAGCACCTTTGGGCAGGCGAGCAAATGTTCATCAGATGGAAAGATCACTCTTGCACTTCGACGAAATCCCCCTATGGATTTATCATCTGGATCTCTCGGCGCGGCTGAAAGAGTAATAACGGGCCCAACAACTCGGCCGAACTT
Source organism: Macrothele yani (assembly GCA_039090855.1). Classification (NCBI taxonomy): domain Eukaryota; kingdom Metazoa; phylum Arthropoda; class Arachnida; order Araneae; family Macrothelidae; genus Macrothele; species Macrothele yani. Next base: position 122,583,998 of record CM077010.1, on the reverse strand, counting down.
ACTGAGTACAGTGCACAGCGCAACGTCTGATACCTCAGGTGGAACCGGATAAAATGTAACCTGGATGGGACGCTGAGAGACAGGTTCTGGTAGAAGATAGACGTCCTTGAGGGACAAACCTTCTGTCAAGACAAGATCCGCATGCTCTTTAAGAGCAAAGTACACCAACACAGCTCGAGGTTTTCGAGCCATGTGAGTAATACTGGCTCCAGCTGGAAGTATCTGCTTGAGAGCCATACTATATTCTTTCAACTTAGTGTCTGGGAGCGCATCAAAACACACTCCGAAGTCCATTGTAGAATAGAATTGTTTTCCCGCTGGGGAATCTTCAGGAATATCTATGGTGGCAGTAGTGCCATCAACACTGGCGTACGAGTCTTGTAAGACTTCTGCAACAAACTTGGAAGGAGCTTTTGTTCCAGTAAGAGCGGCAGAGTATGCCCTAGCCGCCCCGGTGGCGCAGTGGTCTAAGGCGTTGGCCTCTGATCATTCGTCCGAAAGGGGTCCGGGTTCGAATCCCGGTGAGGCATGGATGTTGTGTTTGTCTTACGGCACTGGCTCTCTCCCTTCCCTGGAACCAGTGACCTTAAATTAGGGACGGGCGACTGCTTATAGCCCATTGAGTTGCTCACGGTGGTCGTTAAACCTCCAAAAAAAAAAAAAAAAAAAAAAAAAAAAAAGTATGCCCTAGGAGCAGGACTCAAGCGTGAGGGCTGCAACGCAACCGGCTGTTTGAACTGAGTTGAAGTAGAGGGTAAATTAGCAGCGCTGTCAGACAAATCCATGTCTTCACTTAAAGCAACAGAGGGTTGCGCTGCACTGACGTCACTGGTGGAAGCAGGGCAAGAAGCTTGAGCTGTATTTGAGGAGTCACTTTGCACTTCTAGTGGTTGGGTGACGTCACCTGCAAGCATTGGAGGAGATTGGTCTCGTGTCGAGGAGGCGGCGGCGGCAGGAAATGCCTCGCTGATATGGGCGTGGACATCGCTCTTATCAGCAGCCGCCGCCATTGTTAATGGCGAGGGGTATCTGAGAAATCGACCAGCTCGGTCGACAATTCAAATAACAGAAAAATTAAACTACTCACCAACTTGGGAGATGTATCAAAACAAAGCACGAACCTTCAGCTTGAAGGAACACGAAAGGAAAATGACGAACCACACGATAAAACACACTAAATAGGCACACAACACGGAGCTCAGAAAAGCGTGACTTATGCCAAAGGTGGACCGACACCGTACTAATATATGTCAATAAATGCTATGTTGTGCTTCTCTTTTAGGTGTCCGGTGACTTTTGTCAATATAGTGTCTATTGCACTTGTTTGCACATAACTACGTATCCTTCAGAATATAATGAGCTGAAATGTGTTCTCCGTGGGAACGAAAAAAACAGACCTGCGTCAGTTTTTTAAATATAAGAGTCAAAAGAAAATACTTTTACTATGTGCAAAACAGTGTGACATTATGTTAAGTATGTTTTTTATATTCAAGAGTAAATAATTTAAATAATTTTACTCTTTTCGTGCCACAATTCTTAATTGTTTCTTTTAAATTTTTTCACATTTGTTCTTTACTTTCGTATAAATCGGAAAAGGTCATTCGACACTGTCACGCCGCCAATTTCGTGTTTTATGTGTGTGATCGTGAGACATTTCAAAAAATCTGGCCTTAATTCTTTCTCTAAATGAATAAAATTTGCATGACATGACTAACTATGGCGTAAGAGTTTTGTAATACTTTGTATTGGTGAAAAAACTGGAGCAGTCATTTTAATTACAAAGTGTACATTTGTGTTATACGCAATAAAATGTAACAATTTTATTTTAACGAAAAATATCAAAAGGTTTCGAAGAATTTGAATTACAGAACGCCCGTAAAACCTAATGTAATATGAAATTTAAAAATTTCAGTAATTGAAAGCAAATAGATTTTTGCAAAGGGACCTAAAACATATTTTTTGGGGGGAGGGGAGAGATTTTCAGGTACGCCACTGAGAGGGCTGTTGTCATAATCAAAAGATCTAGAACACTAACAGACAGGTTCCAAATGATGAGATTTTGGCACGTGTAAAAGTTGTAAACCAACAAAAATGGTGCCGCTTGTCTGTACGAACTGGGAATGCTTATCGAGCGTTGGCTTTCACATGACCTTTAACTGAAAATAAAAACTGCTATGTAGAGTTGGTAATTTTTTATATGGGAAATTATTTTTGCAAAGATTTGGTGCGCAACTTCCAAATAAAAAAAGCTGCATTAATTGTTTAATATCTTTCTTTTCTTCCAGGTATTTCTACCAATGTTGAAGTGAGTGGCATAGGGAATTCAGGTCTTCTAATTTTTGGGTACATCGGAGAAAATACAGGGGTAACTGCTCTAACCACGTCTGCCGGTTCGGTTAAATGGAAAGCACCACTAGATTTCAGTCCAGTTCATTGTCACTGCAATGTAATTGATGTCAATGAAGACGGAGTCTTCGACTGTCTAATCTTTGGTGTATCTCACGTGCTGGCTCTGAATGCTTCAAATGGTAAGGCTTTCTCTCAAGTACTAGTGCTGTAATAGTTTTCTGAATATATGATGAATATGAAATTCAGACTTACTACCTGACATAACAAGATAGATGGAAATCAATTTCAAAACGAAGGATCAAAATCTGAAATTTCCAGCGGATATTTCCTTAGTTTACGGAAAGAGTCTGACCTGCTTGTTCAGGTACGATAGCTGGTTTGACAGTCTCTTTCCGAAGAATGAACTGTCAGCCACTCATCAAGAGTTTCTCAAGAATGAGAAGTCCTTGAACACACACACGAAAGAATTCCTGTACTCAATCTGATTTTGGATACGACGAAATATTGGACCACTCTCGTAAGTCACATGACGAACTTATCGCTTGACCACTCTCATTGGACCACTCTCGTAGGTCACTTGACGAACTATTGGTTTTTGCGTCAACAAACCACTTACAATATGAATCACAAGATGGTAATCTTGTGATTCATATTGTAGATGGTTTATTGACGCAAAGATCACAATGGGTCAAAGAATGCCCAGTCCCACAGTTTACAACAGTAAAAAAAACTTCAAAATATAACAAAAAAAAAAAAAAGTGTCTCAAAAGAACAGAAACTGTTGAAATGGCTGACAAGAAAACAAGGGATCACACAAAACAGGGGAAAATATTGTAATACTAAGAAACCTGGTCTCCGGCAAGAACGGAACTCTAGCTGTGGGCTACAAACGCAACTCTGGGTATCTCTGTGCGTGTGTGTGTGTGTGTGTGTCGTAGAACTACGTCTTTCTCCGCGCTGGGTAAGGGGTAACATCGGGAGCACGGAGGCAACGCAAAGGTCACAATGGGTCAAAGAATGCCCAGTGCCACGGTTTACAACAGTAACAAAAACATCAAAATATAACAAAAAAAAAAGTGTCGCAAAAGAACAGAAAATGTTGAAATGGCTGACAAGAAGACAAGGGACCACACAAAACGGGGGAAAAAATTGTAATACTAAGAAACCTGGTCTCCGGAAAAAACGGAACTCTAGCTGTGGGCCACAAACGCAACTCTGGGCCTGTGTGTGTACGTGCGTGTGTCGTAGAACACGTCTTCCTCCGCGCTGGGTAAGAGATAAACATCGGGAGCACGGAGGCAACGAAAACATGTCACACTTTGAACGCTTATATCTTCGAAACTAATAATCGTAGAGTTATAAATAATACATCATTAGATAGTTTATAGAGTCCCATTTATAACAAAATAAGTTTCAACCCTCCACTTCTTAACTCTTCGATACAGTTGCGTTAGGAAGTTAAGCTAAATTTCGCGTGATTTTGTTTCGCCGCACGCTGTTTTAACGTTAATAACTGGTGAATAGATAATGATAGCAATGACTTCAGCCTTGCATTCCGTAGCAGATGGTCAGAGCTAGCGGACGTTATGTGATAAACCGAAATAAAGGGGTTTTAAAATTTATTTTTTAAATAAAAAAAGGTTTGGTGACTAAAATTTAGAAATTCCGCGAAAATCCAAAGCAAATTACTATAAGAACCAACGAAAGTTGAAGAAACAGCTAGAGAAAAACGAGAGGAATCCGAAAAGGCCCGCTAAGTCATCAATCGAAAGGTCACGGGAATGTAGGGAGCGTCAAAAGTGCGCTTGCCAGGATGCGTTTCACCTGAGTTAGACTCTAGAGCCACAGCCTTCCACTTCAACTGCGCAAATTGAGCCCAAACAGCAAGAGCAGATGGAGATTAATGTCATCGATCTAAATTTCAAAATTTTTGCACCGAGCATATAATACCAGTCTATTAGATGTACAAGTAAGTTTTAAAGCGTTTTAAGACAACGCAACATGTAATTTGAGAGAAAACAATACCTTTACGAATCAAAATATGCGCAGTCATTATCTATCACCTTCCGCCATCGGTTGGATAGCTGACTGATTCCAGCTATGAAGAAATACTTCGTCGTGTGACGCGATGAAGTCGTTCAACCAGTTTTTGCACTTCGTCACATGTCCGGAACCGTACAGTAGACAAACCATGTTGCATCGATCAGAAGAAATGATTATCTGAAGAAGGCTATGTCGGAGCTATACGCCGGATGCTCCAAAACTTCCCAGCCAAGCGTCAATAACGTTTTCTTGACCAATTTCGCGACATGCGGCCTAGCGTTGTCATGCAGTAATTTCACGGGACGCAATCCTTTGCCTGTGAATGGACGTTTACGACAAATTTCCTGGTTTAATCGCAGCAATTGTTTCTTGTAGCGATCAGCAGTAGCAGTTTGATCCTGTTCCAATAGTTCAAAATAGAGCACACCCTTCAATCTCACCAGATGCACAGCAGCACTTTCTTTGAGTGCGTATTGCGTTTCGGTGTCGAAGTCGTTGCTTCACCGGGGTCTATCCAGTGTTTTTTTGCGTTTGAGATTGTAGTACCATATCCACTTTTCATCACCCGTAACGATTTTCCACAGGAAAGACTTCCTGTGTTGTTTATTCGATAGATTCAAACACTTCATGACACGCTCATCCTTGTTCCCCTGGCTCAGGTCATGTGGCACCCATTTTCCTTCCTTCTGAATCTTTCCCATTGCGCATAAACGATTGGAAATGTTTTGTAGAGTTAGCCCCAGTTGTTCAGCTAGTTCTTGTTGCGATTGAGAAGAATCTTCATCCAGCAATGCTTGCAGTTCCTTGTGTGCAACCTTCTGCGGGGCGCCGCTACGTTGTCGATCACAAACATCAAAATCACCTGCTTTAAACCGTCTAAACCAAAACTCACGTGCTTTTCGATATAATATTCTCTCCCAGAACAGAACAGATCGATGCACATACTTTTGCAGCACGTTTTCCTTAATGAAATCCATAACGAATGCAGTGTCGAATAAATGCAGTATCGCTTGCCATCTTTCACCTATACCGATGTGCAAGTGCGTTTGACTGTTGGGCAAACTTCTGTGCCACATTTTATACTCTGGACCAGTTACGGTCACATGACGACAACGCGGGGAAATGTCGGATATGTAAATTAGCTGTATACGTCACACAAAAAACGCTTTAAAACTTATTTGTATGCCTAACACATCGACAGTCTTCGCAACTTCGCTGGGCCGCCCCGGTGGCGCAGTGGTCTAAGCGATGGCCACTGATCATTCGTCCGAACGGGGTCCGGGTTCGAATCCCGGTGAGGCATGGATGTTGTGTTTGTCTTACGGCACTGGCTCTCTCCCTTCCCTGGAACCAGTGGCCCTAAATTAGGGACGGGGAGACTGCTTATAGCCCATTGAGTTGCTCACGGTGGTCGTTAAACCTCCAATCAAAAAAAAAAAAAAAAAAACCTTCGCTGGATAATGAATGTATTGCTTCTCAAACCTTCACTCCGCCGATGCATTCTGAATCTAGGCAAGAACAAAAGCAACAACAGGAAGAGTACATTAGGCTTGAGATGTATCGCCAAATTTATAACAAAGCAATAAGGAGATGGAAAATTGTTTCTGAAGAACGATTTCTTCAGAAATAATTTTAAGCAATAATTACTGACAACGATACTACACCTTCCACTAACTAACATTTATTTATAATGAGCATAAGTTACTATGAATTGTATATAATAAAAGTTGCTTTGAAGTAAATAAAATAAAGAACATTTCTTTCGTTTTATTTCTTAAAAATTTTATATATGAAAAAATCGGAGGCACAGTAGCAACTGTGCCACGACGTAGAGCTATATCAACTGTCCTTCATTGAATACTTGAAGGATGTAGAACTAGTGAGATAGTGCCATGAAATAGTGACAGTTGACGTAGTTTTACGTTGTGGGTTGCGGCGCAGTTGCTACTGTGCCTATTTGTTAGATTTTTGACAGAAATGGATTCATGCTGTCTTGTCAGGAGAAAGAACGAAACTGTTATAGCTCACGGTTTTGCAAATCTGATTAACGGCTGATTGCAATTGCCGTTAAATGAAATGCATACTGACACGCTATTTAATAAATTGTAGATGAAAAGTTTCCATCATATACACACAAATTACCAGGAAGTTTCCGTCACACACACAGATTACCGGAAAGTTTTCGTCATAAGGTTACGGAAAAAGTGAACAGAATTTGTCTGTCAACACCCGAACGGAATCGCGGAAAGGTTCCCTGAAAATTCAGTTTTCCGTTAACACCTCTTAAAAACAGACTTTTGATTTCCGTTATTAAGCGGAGAGTTTCTGTCAAATCACGAATGAATAGCTTATGAAATTCATGTTTTTCCCCCGTCATTTCACGATAAACATTGAACCAGGAATGTGCTTCATTAATTCACGGGAAATGTTTCTTGAATTTCAGAAATTTACAGTGTGTAGTTTCGGATAGAACAGTATCATGTGCGTTAGCTGCTAGCCATCAAAAGTCAGTGCACAACGGTTTGTAACCTGATGGGCAACGGGGTAATAATAGTGCGTAGGTCACCCCCCCTCCTTTAGAAAATTTTGTCTGTGTTGCGTACGTTGACAGGCATTTTATGTGGAGAGAAAGATCTGATTTTGGTGGAGCAACTGAGAGCTTGTTCAGAGAGGTATTAGTATCAGCGTGCACCTTCCTTGAAAAAGCCATCTGATTGATGTGCGAAAGCTTGGAAAGTTCAATTCATATTCTACACAGCTAGCTGTCTACCTTCCTTGAAAAAGCCATCTGGTTGATGTACGAAAGCTTGGAAACTTCAATTTGTATTCTACCCCAAGAAATTCGAATTACTAGTAGTATTTTAAAGGTAATTGGTGTACAGTTCCTTGTTATTAATATCTAGTTGACTTTGATTCTTACGTCACGTCAAACTATTGTTAACTCCTCCTGTGCGAATAGTAAAAAAAATGCATGCAGCGTCACTCGCAATATATCTAGGTGCATCACCGTGGGAAGTCTCTACAGGATGGTTAGATACGCCCTCGAACACTGAAAGATCTAAAACGATGTTTAAGAGAAATTTTTGAATGTTTTGTGTCCTTAACACTCAGTTTTGTGCCCTTATAACACCAAAACGTTCTAAATCATACGGTACATTTACGTGGATAAAATCTTTAATGTGTGCATAAATTTGAGATGACTAAATGATTGCAAGAATAAAAAGATACCCGAATTTTCTTTTTTAGTTGCCGAATTCATTTGATTAAATTTCTTGTATATACGTATATTTTTAAATACTGTTTGCTTATAACATCTTCTAGGTTACGTATTTTGGACTCAAGAGCTCGAGATGATTTCGCCATTAATAACAACGATTAACGGCTGCGATGATACCTCAAGATGGATTGTGCTCGTGGTAAATTGGGGCTTCGGCAAGGGATTTGCTAGTGGTCCCCACCGAGAAAGAGGAATTAATATGGTCCTTCTAGACAGCAGGAATGGCACAGTGATGATATATATTCCTTTGCAGTGCAACTTCTTTCCGAAGCAGCTTGTCAGGTGGGAGTCTAAAATCAATGTTACAAGATTGGCTCTTCAGTGTTCCTACAACAGTAGAACAGGTTTGCTTGCATTTTTTTTGCTTTTTCTTTTTGTCTTGAGCTGTAAAGACAATCAGTCTAATTGTAATGTTAACTGTACGTCCTACATCACTAATTCACATGTTTCAGAGTATTGCATTGCAGCCAAAAGTTTTTATCGGTTTCCATTCGACGACTGAGGCGTGCATGCTTAATCACGAAATGCTAGTGTCATTTCAAGAAGGTCTTAAATGAAATCCTTGTCATCTTTTACACGTTGTCTCGACAGTAAAATCTCGTAAGTTTTGGAATGCTGGATGTTTTGCATATACAATCCGAATAACCAATACTACATCGGAAGTCCTGAATTCAGTTTTACTAAGTCTTTTGAAATACGAAAGCAAGCCAAAGCACAGCTTTTTCTGTCTTGATAAATCTATTATTGTGGGAAACAGATTCGGAAAATTTTTGTTGCATTGCTCAGATGTTAGCTAGACAAATTTTGTTTTTTCGTGTGCTCACTTTGCCTGTTAGCTGGCCTAAATATACACTGAAGTGCCAGAAAAGCTGGTACAGACGAGCTTATTCAAAATATATAGCAACATCACCTATGCGCGTACTCGGTTGCGTCCGCCAGTGGGTATATAAAGTGATAGACATCCTTGCCAGCTGTTAGAGCTCTTTTCAGCAGGAGAATGACGAGTAATAACGATTTAAGCGATTTTCAACGCGGTGTCATAGTTGGTGCTCGTGAGATGGGCCATAGTATTTCGGAGGTTGAAACGAATTTCGGATTTTCACGGACGACCATTGCAAGGGTGTACCGTGACTACAAGAATTCCGACAAAACTTCCAACCTACGATACCAGTGTGGCCGTAAAAAGACATTGGGTGAACGTGACTATCGTTGGCTGTCAAGAATCGTTTCAATCGATAGGCGTGCAACACTCTCGCAGGTATCGTCGGACTTCAATGCTGGAGCCTCAACAGGCATCAGCGTCCGGACTGTGCAACGTACCCTGCACGATTTCAGCTATGGGAGCCGACGCCCAACTCCAGTCCCCTTGATGGGTGCATGACACAGAGCTACGCGCCTTGCTTTGGGCACGGCAACACCGCCACTGAACATTTGATGACTGGAAACAAGTAACCTGGTCTGACGAGTCGCGTTTTCAACTGTATCTGGCAGATGGAAGAATTAGTGTGTGGCGCGCAAACCCCATGAAGCCATGGATCCCGCCTGCCAACAGGGAACTGTACCGGCTGGTGGGGGTCTGTAATGGTATGGGGTGTATTTAGCTGGACTTCACTGGGACACCTGGTACGTCTACAAACATCTGTGACCGGCCAACGCTATGTGCGCATCCTTTCTGACGAGGTACACCCGTTCATGTCCTGCATTCATGCTGATGGGTTGGGCCTGTTCCAACAGGACAATGCACCTCCACACAAGTATCGGGATGACACATTACAGTTAGAGAAGCATTCATCTGAGTTTGGGGTGTTACCATTCCCACCCAAGTCCCCATATCTGAACGTGATAGAACACATTTGGGATGCCATGCAACGCGCTATCGAACACAGGAATCCGAGACCTCGGAATACACCCGAATTGTGGAATGCTCTGCATGAAGTATGGTGTGCATTGTTTACAGCATATTTCCAGAAGCTAGTTGAGACCATGCCCCGTCGTATTTCTGCAGTCCTGCGCTCCCGTGGGGGACCTACCAAGTATTAGACTGGTGTACCAGTTTTTCTGGCACTTCAGTGTATATAGATTGGCATTTGTTTATAAGCTTCTGGAGGTGCGACTTTTAAAATTTGCTATTGTAATGCGAATTTTAATTTGAGTGACATAATTAAACGCGATAAAAATTGTTTTTTCTGGTGAATATTACAGTGAAGCAGAAATGCTGCACAGTACGGTGGATGATATTGTCCTTCTGTAAGCACATTGCTGTTTCTAGTGTTCCCCTAATTGTCAGACATTTTATGTTTTATTTTTTTTAGTTTAAACCTCTTCCCTTCCCCTCCCCCTTCTTTGAAGTCATTTTTGTTGAGAACATCGAATTGTGCGTACTACTTATGCAGGTCTTCTAAGAAGAGCCTTCAGTAAGCTAAGTGTGGGCATAGTTAAGCCCTGGGGACAGTGAAGGTCAGCTGAGCTAGGAGACTATGTGTAGAAATATAAGCAAATATATTTTTCCGCAAATAGAACTACTTCACTATCATGTAATTTCACCCATATCGGAAAGGTAAAAGCCATTAATTCTAGTGAGATGTGGTTTGAGTTGTGTGAGAGTAAGAATCCTTTACCGGTTTCAAAAACAGGCCAGCTAAGCTGCTGAAAATATCTTTCTTTGCATATAATTCTGACAGCTAAAAGTAACGTTTCTGCTGTGAAAACCAGAGGCAAATGCTTGAAGCAAGAAGTTTTCTGAAACGATATCGTTTGCAGAGCTTTTGTAACCAACTTCGCAAACGGATTTCTTTTGCTTAAAATGTAATAACGCTGCCCTGTCAAATGCTGAAGCACAGTCTATTTCGTTCACACATGAAAATAGGTAGGTGCAAAATATTTCTAAAAATCTAATTTTCGTTTATCAGGAAACTTCTTTGTGGATTCCAGAAAGTCGTGATAGCGAGTGTTGTAGTCACAAGGAGATGAACCTTGTTCAAATGTTCAGCACAGCGTCACCTCCAACAGGTTATACTGATACACCTTAAAAGTTGAAGCTTTTTGATTTATCAGTTGTTCGTATTGTTTCGTTTAGACTCTTCTTTGAAGAAAGTTAAATATGTAGATGGAAAAAAATCGATATTTGCCCATTACGAAACACCTAAGAAATGTTCATAATGCTCCAAAAAGTAATTCACAAAGTTCAAAATTTTTGAAATCAATTTCCCAAGAGGGTTCGCTTGCCTCATGTTGTTGGGCTAATTGCTCTGTGTATGAAAATACATTTAAAAACTTTTCCGTGGGACTGCATTCTCTGCAGCCATTTCCATGTAAAAGATTTTTTAGCTCTCTATTCTGTGGCCCCATATCCGTTGACTGGTATACCTTCCTTCGACGGACAGGGACCTCGAGATTCGATATCCCTGCAGGTATTTTGATTAATATTACATCCTTTCTGTTATCTTTTGTGCAAAACATTTGATTTTTCTACGGAAAGGCGCTTTGTAAGTCTAAAGTAGTACCTTACTTTTTTCACAAATTCACTGAACAGGACTAACTGGACAAGATTTACTAGTTACTTTTTAAATTCTAGATAGCAGAGGAGGATGTTAGCGCCAGACATGCTCCTGATTGGCGTTTTGACTTCTTTATTAGCTGACTCGTCAGGCCTGGCCAACTGAAACCCCACCTAGTGGCCATTGAGTTGTGCAAGAGTAAGAATCCTTTACCGGTTTCAGAAACAGGTCAGCTAAGCTGCTAAATAATAAGAAAAAAAAATCTTTCAGCAATCGGCCTCTCTCACTTACACTTGGAGAGGGGGGTACGTTACCCCATCCCTAAGTTTATTTTTATATAATTTATGTAATATATATTTTAATACACCTCCATTACCTGTGTGTTGCCACTATCAAATTGAAAGAAATCATCGAAAGTTTACACCCTTTTGGACTGGGAAGATGGATGAATTTTCCACGGAGACCGTAATTTTGGCAACGCCACTACTTATAAAAAATATGCTGTTAGCCATCTTAAGCCCTTAGTTGTGGTCCCATTTGCTAATAAATGTTTCCTGATTATTTTATAATATCGCACATTCTTTTGATTTTAAATGCAGCTCATTGCAACTTACAAATTAGGTGTCATTCTTTTACACTGCTGGCCACCCAAAATGCAACACCAAGAAGGAAGCATTCGATTGGCCTGAAATTCGTAGCATGCGTCGCCCACGAGAGGACATGCAAACGATTAGCATTGCAGGGCATAGGCAAATTATGTGCGCCCGGCACGCCATCGAGAAGCACTATAAGAAGGGTGCACAGAAGTAAGTAGTGGAAGTGTGTTGTGCTGCCGTACCTGTGCGTGAGAAGCCTCCTGATGCCTCGTCACAGAATACGGCAGTCATTCCAGCACATTTCGGAGTTCGACAGAGGACGAATAGTGGCTCATCGCGACAGCAGTTTACCGTACTGAGACTTCAGCGCCCGTGTGGGACGACATCCAGCCACAGTGAGGCGAGTATGGATTCGGTGGGTGCAGGAGGGACGGACGGACCAACCGACGTCAGCGATTGCCGCAGCCGCGGCACACCACCGAGAGAGATGACCGGCATGTTGTGAGGCGGGCATTGACGGCTCGCACCGCCACATCACGAACGTTAGCGCAGGAATTAGTGTGTGTTTCGCAACAACCTGTGTCAGCACGTACCGTTCGACGTCGTCTGCAGGAGCGGGGACTTATCGCACGGCGCCCATTGCTCCGATTACCATTGACGTTATACCACCGGCAGCGGCGGTGGGCAGTTGAACGCCGCACCTGGACTACGGAATGGCACGACATTGTCTTGTCTGACGAATCTCGCTTCTGCCTGCAACACCACGATGGTCGGATCCGCGTGTGGCGGCACCGCGGCGAGAGTCTATATGACGCCTGCTTTAGGCATTGCCATACCGGTCCGTTGCCTAGCGTTATGGTTTGGGGCGAAATTGGATATGACACCCTCACCCTTCTGGTGCGCACCGCCGGCACACTTAACAGCCACCGCTACATCTCCGACGTTTTGGAACCTGTAGTCCTCCCTTACCTGCAGGACCTGCCCGGGGCCACATTTCAACAGGACAATGCGCGCCCGCACGTGGCACGCGTCGTGCAACAATTCTTCACGTCCCACCAGGTGTCACTGCGGCCGTGGCCCTCCTGTTATCCCGATATGTCGCCCATCGAACACGACTGGTCGCTGATCGGCAACAGAGTGGCCCGGCAAGCACCACTCATGGCTACGCCTGATGAACATTGGCAACGCGTGGAAGCAGCCTGCACCGACATACCCCAAGCCCACATCCAAAGCCGCTTTCGTTCGATGCCGCTGCGTGTAGTGGCCGTTATTGCCAGCCATGGGGGTCACACGAACTATTGATGTCTGCATGTTCCGCAAGTCGCACGGGCCTGTAAGCTCAATCGTTTCATCTTTGTATCTGTTGTTATGTGTCCAGTAAATTTGGCTTTGCTATGTCGTGTCCGTCTTGGTGTTGCATTTTGGGTGGCCAGCAGTGTACATTCTTTTTCCGTTGTGTTGCTTGAACTGTGATAAATGGGATCCATACTTTTACTTTTTTTGATAGGATCTTAACTAGGAGGTGTACACTCACGGACAATGAAATTTGCGCACCTAGAAGAAAACATGCTACAAACGCAAAGCTTTGCAAATAGCTAGAGTGTATGCTGGTATGCAAATGATCCACGTTTGGTGCGATTGCGCATGACCGTACACCCTGTGGTGGCGCTGCAAGTACGCGCGCGCTGACGGCCTTATAAACCGGCATGTAGTCGATGCCCCATGACAGCGAAAAACACCTTCCGACACAAGCAAGGGTACAGCGTGACAAGAATGCCGGGTAGACGCCATAGACGTCGATTTACGCAACTTACGGACTTTGAGAGAAGCCTGATCATCGGGCTGAAAACCGCAGGGTGGTCGGCGCGCCGTATAGCCCGCCACGTGGATTGTTCTGACCATACCGTTACTGTGTTGGGAGCAGTGGACAAGTGACGGCACTTCCACACGGCGGAGCGGCTCCGAACGGTCCAGGAGGACTACCGGTAGAGAGGATTGATGGATCGTGCGCTAGGCACGAACGGATCCCACGGGGACCCGATCCACTATACAGGCAGATATTTGAACTCCCGTGTGCTCACGAACCATTTCCCGACGCCTCGCGGAAGCAAATCTGCGATCCCAGCGCTTCTTACGTGTGTTGTCATTAAAACCCGAATATCGCCAGCTCCGTTTATAGTGGTGCCAGGCCAGAGCAAACGTGGAACGTCACAGACTTGCGACGTGTGATGTTTAGCGATGAGTGCCGCTTCGTTTTGGGGACAGATCATCGTGTCCGGGTGTGGAGGTCCCCGGGTCAACGTCACAATCCCAACCTCGCTATAGAGTGCCACACCTCCCCCACTGCAGGAATTATGGTCTGGGGAGCCATAGCCTACGATAGCCGATCAGCTCTAGTAGTTGTACGTGGATCACTGACGGGCTAGTGGTATGTGAATGAGATCTGACGGCCCCATGGGTTCCTATTCCTGGCCGGGATTCCAGGTGCGCTATACCAGCAGGATAATGCCCGCCCGCACACGGCTTGAGTTGTCCAGGACTGCCTACGTCCAGTCCAGACACTTCCATGGCCTGCCCGCTCCCTGGACATGTCTCCTATCGAGCACGTGTGGGACCAGTTGAAACGCTAGCCACCGCCGTGCTGCAGTGTCCGGGATTTGGAGCACTCCATCCAACACGTGTGCGCCAGTCTGCTGCAGGAAAATATCAGACGTCTGTTTGCCTCCATGCCGGACCGTATTGCAGCATGTATCGCCGCACGAGGCGGTGCGACGCGCTATTGAAGATGGCCGGACTGCTTGCCACATATCCCTCTGTAATTGTCCTACAGCCCTGTTTTTGGCCATCATGTGTATCATTCGTTTGTATCATTACGTCCATAAATTTTCAGTTCAATCCGATACTTCCTTCTCGGTGTGCAAATTTCCTTGTCCGTGCGTGTACCTGGACATTTCATTACTGTTTCTACAATCCAGTTAAAGAAAAATTTTTCGTCGAAAATCCTTTCGCTGTGGTGAACAATTTTTTGAACAATTTCTACTTTCAACAAAGCAGTTTTTAGCACGTCTTTTATATAAAAAGATCTTGCTTATGTTACCGGTTTGTCCGTCCTTCCGTCCGTACGCACGATATATCTGCAACTATTAGTCCGATTGGAAAAATTCTTTTTGCATTGGGGAAGCTTGAAATATACGAATGATCCTTCGTTTCGATTTTTTTTACGATGTACAATTTCGCCGCTAGAGGGCATAAATGCAGATGAATTCAAAAATACGTTTTGTTCAACATATTTGCTTCTAAACATCCGATTGAAAATATTATTTTATCTTTCGATTCCATTTATGTCTAAGAGTATTTTAGATATAGTTAGTTACTTTTTCAAATTACTCATACATTTCCGCTAGGGGGCGTAAAAGTAAATTACATTTTTCCCGGTAACTCTTCTTTTAAAACTCTGATTTGAAATTTTTTTCTTCAGCAATACAACTCCTGATGGAAAATCTTTTGCGTATAATTTTAAATTTTTCGTAAAGAATACTTTGGCACCAGGGTGCGCAAGTGTTAATTTTTGCTTCTGATGTATTTGCCATACAATCTGAGCTTCTAAAATATCGATGGAAAAAATTCTTTCGTGAACTGATGCCACTCACATCGATAGACCTTTTCGGAATATTTTCTTCTCAAAATATTCCACAGTTTCTCCGCCAGGGGGCGTAGATGTATATCTTATTTTTGTCAATATCTCTACTTCTAGAAGTCAGATTTGAAAAATTCCGTCTTTGTTGGATAGTGTTTCCAATGCGAAATGGTTTTTTTATAAATTCAAAATTTTCAAGTAAATCATAATCTTTCCGCTAGGGGGCACAAAAGTAAATTGCGTTTTCTGCGTTATTTCTGCTTCTAAAACTCAGATTTGAAAAATTCTTCCTGTATCGCACACAAGACGTGATGGAAAATATTTTTCACATAATTTCTAATGTTTGATAAAGAATGGTTTGGCTACCAGGGGGCATACGAGTTAATTTCTGCTTCTGATGTATTTGTAGTAAATTCTGGGCTCCTGAAAACTAGCTACATTTTTTTTCTTGGACCGATACCGCTCATATGGAAAAACTTTTTGAGAATACTTTCTTCCTAAAATAATGCATGGTTTTCCCACCAGGAGACGTAAAGTCACATCTTATTTTTGTCAATATCTCTGTTTCTAAGAGTCCGATTTGAAAAATTCTTTCGGTGTTGGAGAGCGTTTCTGGTGTGAAATGTTTCTCATATAAATTCATGTTTTGTTAACGCACAAGTCTGCAACCAGAGGGCGTAAGCTCACGATTCCGTTTACAGCAATATCTGAGGGATTAAAACCCCGATTAAAAAACTTCTCCATTGACTTTGAATAGCTTTGATAAATTTAATTTGCGTCAGAACGGATTCAAAAGACGTGCTTATTACACCCGAAAATTCGGTGTCATCTTTCTTGTTTTTCTTCTAAGGGTTGTGATTGTGTTTATAGTGCCGCCCGTTCCCGCTATCGCTGCTTTTTTAACGGTCTGATCTGGAAAAAAATTATCAGACATTTTTCACTATAAGAAACATTTGATGCACATTCCTACTTTTCAGTAACGCACAGTTCATTTGTTTTAAATCCTCAATGAGTATTTCCCTTTGAAACAATTTATACTCCAATAATGCGTACTGGAGAATTTTCTTTGCATTGGATTCGTGCTCCTAACATTTGCGTCCACATTCAGTTCTGATGGCACACAATTTTCAACTTGAGTTAAATCTATGCTTTTATGTAATTTATATTCGCTCCTAAAAGGCCGATAGAAAAATTCTGGTTTTGTACATTCGACAACTGTTTTAAATAAATTTCTCCTGATGAGGTAAATCTGGACATTGAACAAAATCGCTATTTCCCAACTGTCGGAAACATTTTCTTCCAGAAACTTCTAGCATAACTATAATCAGTATAATCGCGATTTTCTCATCGTCACACATATATTACTTTCCAGTTAGAGCATTTGCAACTAGACCAGCGCTTCTGCAGTTCGGTTTGGAAAATCCTTTTTGATTGGTGCTAACCACAACAATTTTCTGTAAATGTTTTAGCTCCTCGGATTTAAAATTTCTCAGTTAGGTTCCTTACTATCGAATTTTAGTCAGCAAATTCCTGGTTTTACCGTCAAAATAAACTGCTCTAAATATCTCCAATAAAGTAAGTCCGAAAGTCATTCTCACATTCGAGAAACTTTCTCATTTATCTAGTGAGATAATGTTTGACTTTAGGATTTATGTCCCCATCCTTTTAAAGAATGGGGATAAAATCGTAAAGTCAAACATTATCTCACTAGATAAATGAGAAAGTTTCAAAACAGCACATGCCATTTCTTCAACCAGTGCATCGGATTCTGCTTTTCGTGTGTTGAGACTATATAGGTCAAATTATTATTAAATGCTTTTGATTCTGCGAGTGATATATGCGGTTGTAAACACTTAGAGTATCCCAAGCACAGAGACGGAGTGTGCAAAATTGTTAGTTTTGACGGCGACTCCAATTTTTTCATGTGTATTTGTTATGTTTGCGCATATGCATTTCTGCTGTTTTCTTAAAACTTACTCAAAATAAGAATTTGTATTGTGGGAATGCACTAAATGGGTATATTAATCATTTGCTTCGTGATTTCTTGCAGAAGTCCAAATTATCACCGAAGAACAAATCTGCGGCTTGGTTTTTGGTAGGAGTTCAATAAAAATGAGAACTTTCTTCGCTGTGTTCAGGTAAAATATCACTTCGTTCATATTACCTTCCAATTTTTGAAGCTAGATATTTAATACTTTTGTTATTAGGTGTGCAACTTAATTCTCGGCCACAGGCACACGTTGACAGCAAATTATAGCAAATCGAATACGTACCTAATCAGGGAAATAGTCCCCGTCGTATTGGATAGATTTGAGCAATCGATCAGGGAACTGCAGAAAAAAAGGGATGTTTCGAGTTGATAAAGTCATCAATACTTGAGTGAACCTCCTCGACAGAAGTGAAGTGCGTATCACTCAGAAAGAGGTAATAATCCGACGGGGCGAAGTCTGGAGAATACGCCGGGTGGGACAAAATCTCCCATCCCAGGTCGGTGATCGTGTTTAAAGTCGTTTTCGCGGTGTGAGGACGCGCGTTATCAATAGGACCGACCTTCTGCCCTTGCCGGTGTATGGCATTTTCGCCTTCATTGCGTCACTCACACGAATGAGTTACTGAAAATAATGCTCAGCATTGACCGTTTCACCAGGTTTGAGCAACTCATAGTGTACGACACCGCGCTGATCCTACCATATGCACAGCAACAACTTCCCGGCATGGATATTCAGTTTGGCAGTACTAGTGGTAGGCTGAGCTTGATAAACCCACAATTTGCGCCACTTAGGATTATCGTAGAGGATCCACTTCTCATCATAGGTCAAAATCTTGTGGAGGAAATCCTTCTTGAATCTGGAGAGCAAGGACAAAGAAACATCGTAGCGCCTAGACATGTTCGCAGCTGTGAGTTGGTAGGGTACCCAATGGCCCTCCTTGTAATTCCGTCCAAGCTTGTGCAGGCGCTTTGCAATGGCTTGCCGTGTTACTCCGAGTTCCTGGGCAAGCTCTGACTTTGTGCGACAGGTATCTGCGTCCAGCAGTTGTTCTAGTTCCTCATCGTCAACTTTCTGTGGCTGTCCCGGACGTTCTACATAACGAAGATCGAAATTTCCCTACTTAAACCACTGGAACCACCTCTTACACATACTGTAGGACACAGCAGCCTTTCCTAAAGTAGCACAGATCATTTGCTGGGCTTCCGCGACACTGTTTTTCAGCTGAAAACCTAACAGGAGACTGTGCCTCAAATGTTGCTTCTCGAACGACATTGCTTTCACGGTCAACTTCCATACCTTCTGTAACTACAGCTGTGAGCGGTTACGGTTGCGTGGAAAGCTTTTGGATGGCGCTGCAATCAGCCATTATCGCACAGAGCTATTTGCATTTGCCGACGTTCTGTGATCGCTTGCTGTTAGGGGCCGAGAATTAAGTTGCACACCTAATAGAATCAAAAGCTCGCTTTTAGCATGCTAATTAAAATAAGTAATTGACTAGTGTACTTATGATGAGTGACTTCTGCCTTATCAATACTGCTTTATTGTATACACTGAAGTGTACACCTGTTTTAAAGATGTTATCCGACATTTATGGTTCAGCAAAGATCTTCTGAAGCTATATGATGTTTAAATTGCTTCTGAATAAGAACGCGTTGGAAACCCCTGTAGTGCACAATAAATACATATAGATGTGAAAAACCGGAAACCTTTTTAAACGAATGATTGATTTATTTTGCAGCAGTTACGCAAGTATATCTTAGAAATTTTCAGCATCAATTTTACTTGCAGATAGCAGAACTTGGAGCATCATTCTCCAAACCTGCCTCAACGACATGTTCGGAGAATGGCACCCTGTCCCAAAATCTCAGAACTAATATAGATCATAGGTATTGAAAAAATAAATGGTATTAAATAACTGCAGGGTGTCTCAGTCGCTACCGAACCCGGCATTTCTTTAATAATATTAACACCAATGAAGATATTGCAACGAAATTTAAAGTGGACCTCATTTCGTGCGAAATGTGGTGACATCACAACATGTGCTTGGAAGTGGCAACTATTTTCGTCCAGACAGCATTGAACCCGGCGCACCATATTGTGGAAAGTCCTTATCGATACGTCCGCCATCACTGCCTGAATTTCTTCGGTAATGTTTGCTTTCAAGGCATCTATGGTTCACGGTTTCTTTTGGTAAACTATCCCTTTTAGATATCCCCATAAAGAGTAATCACGAGGCGTCAGATCGGACAAGCACGGTGGCCATAGACCCCTCGAAATGACGCGGTCGCCGAAAAAGGACTGCATTTTGGACATACTGGTGTGTGATGTGTGTGATATCGCTCCATCATGCTGGCAATACCCAATGGAAAGTTGTTCGTTGTCCAATTGATTTACAAAGGTGTGGAAGATTTCCATATGTGCAGCTGTTGTGATGGTTGTATCGCAGTAGATGGGACCAATTATGCGGCGCCGGGTCATTCCACACCAAACACCAATTTTCTGTGAATGAAGGAGTTCTTCATGTATCGCGTTGGGATTTTCACTGGCCCAAATACGGGAATTTTTTATAATGACGTAACCGAACAGGTGAAACCACGCCTCGTTCGAGAACCACGAGTAGTCCGGAATGCCCGGATTTTCCTGAAGGAATGTCTGAAACCATCGACAGTATGTCACTCGTGTCACGTGGTCAGGATCTTTCAGTTCGTACACCACGGAGATCCATACGCACGAAGCTTCGCTTTTTTCACAGCATGTGGACAAGTGCTTTTGGAGAACCCTGCTTCCTGTGGCAGTCGGCGAAGTGACTTCCTGGGAGACTCAAGTAGTGGGCCCTTTACATTTTGGATCGTTTCCTCGGACATTTGTGGACCATCTCATGCATGGTCGCCTAATAAAGTCCTCTTGGTTTCCAGTTTCTTCAACAATGCCCAAACGGTGGATTTGCTCGGCTGATGTCTGCCTGCAAACCTCTCCAGAAATTGCTGTTGACAAGACTTTATCGATTCTGTTTTCCAATAAGTGCGATTAATAAAAACTCGCTCCTCCAGGGTATACCGATATATTTTCACACGTACGCGAACAGCTACGAGCACTCACTATCAACATCCGTATTGTGTAGACATGCTCAGCGAAAATGCCATAACAAAGCAGCAGAGAGGCGCGTCCGTCTGGCTGGCGGACTGATCCTCAGTGGCACCACACTTAGGAATGTGTCTGCCACTAAGGAGGACTCCGGCTGACTGGCGGGCAGCTTCGGGTTCAATGCTGTCTTGAAGCAAATGGTGGCCATTTCCAGCACATGTTGTGATGTCATCACATTTCGCACGAAATAAAGTAATTCCATTTCAAATTCCGTTGCGATATCTTCATTGCTGTTAATATTAAAGAAATGCCAGGTTTTTTAGCGAGTGGGACACCCTGTACTGCACTGTTAAAAATTTGGAGATAGGCTGCACCAAAACGTGGTGCTGCATCAGCTGCACCACTTTCTGAGAAAAGATGCACCATTATTAGGTGCGAACAAAACCTAACAATATAGTGCAACCGTACACCATTTTATCGGGTAAGGATTCACCATTTTATAGCGCAACCTTACTCCATAATATGGTGCAAAGTTGCACCACTTGTTGGTGTAACTTTCCCAAAATGTGGTGCAGCTGGTGTAGTTCCACCTATTGGTGCAACATATCACCAAAATTAAGAGTAGTCTTTTTACATCACTGCTTTATGGATAAAATAGTTTGAAAACAGGTTTTCTGAGTACAGTTCCGAAAAGTTTGTGTTTACTTCATCAGTTTAAGAATAAAAGGTTCCTTTTTTTTTCTTCAATTTTTTCTCGCATATTCAGAAGATTTTAATCTTAATTGCTTATGTTAGTACATATAGTCTCAATTTCAAGATCAATATACTGGGTCAATTAATGCCACAATTTGAGCTTGTTATACTACATTAGAAACTACTTCCATGTGAACAACCTCCTCAGAAAATTAAAGTTGTATTGTCCTACACGTCGCTAGGCACATATAACATTAGAAATTTCAACGTGAAAATATGTCAGGAACACCAGATATATATGTGCTACAAAAATTATTTTCATCACTTACCTTATTAACTTGAGTGAACACTTTAAAATTTTCCAAACTCGCACTCATTGTTACGACAAAATTAACATGGCAGCACAACACATCTGTCTCAGTCGATGACTAAATGACGAAAACGCATGCGCCGTTTCCTTCACTGTCTCAAAATGTGGTGCAAGGTAATGCCGCTCTGGCTGCATTTGGTAATTTGCACGAAAATTTGGTGCAAGTCAAACGTTTTACTTAATGGTGCAAGTGTGAAAATCGCAGCAGATCATGGTGTAAGTGTCAGATGCTGCACGATATTCTGGTGCAACGTTGAACTGAAATTTTTAGCAGTGCAATAGCGCGTTAAAGATGCGAAAAATGAAAATTGTAATAAGATAACATGACTTTGAACTGAAGAGTGTGATTGTACATCTAACAAGTGGGTGATGTGATCTCGAAATTTCTGAAAACCTACTTTTGCATCCAAATCCCTAGCGTATGATAAATTTGCAAGCTTTTCGGAATATTCTGATTAGGAAAGTTTAAGGGGTCATAAAGATTAATTGCGATGACGCCAGTAGTTTTTTTTTTTCAGAATATCTGTATTTCATTAATTTGAATAAAACTAAGTTATTTGCAAAAACTGTTTAATTACAGTGTCAACTAAGTTTTTCTGAGCACTTCGTAATTTGTTTTTCTTTTCACAAATGCTGAAACCCTGAATTTTTGGATTACGCAAACAATTGTAAAAGGAAGACCTGTTATTTTTTCACAACCCTTTTTTTATTTTTTTACGCTTTTAACCGTTTAACTTTTTCTAAATCTTTGCAATGTATTTCACTGTTGATGTAGCAGTAGAAAAACAAGCTTGCTGAGTAAGCGGCAGGCACAACATGACCTATGATGTGAAAGAGTAGCAAAATATTGTTTCGGATAAATGCCAGTTTTTCAATTTTCATACTTCTTTCTAATTAACATCCGGGACTCACGAAGATTGTTGCAAAAGGTTAATCTGTTCAGTAAGATCACACTATTGCTTAGAGAATATCCGAATCTTATGTCTAATGCGTGCAATATTCTGTTTGCGTAACGCCGTTGCGCCCGTCTCTTCACGTTATTACAACGGAGACCGAATGTGGTCCGCTTTTAGCATGTCTTTTGTAAAAAATAAAATAAAATAAAATATCGTGCTTCTGTTATTGGTTTGTCTGTCCGTCTGCCTGTGGAAACCATATCTCAAAAATAATTTGCCTGATTTGAAAAATTCTTTTTGCGTTGAGAAGCTTGAAATGTGAGAATGATGATCCTTGCATTCCGGTTTTTTCCAATGCACAACTTCGCCGCTTGAGGGTGTAAATGCAGATGATATCGAATTCAAAATACATTTTATTCCATATATGTGCTTCTAAATGTCCCATTGAAAAAAACCCTTTTACCTTTCGATGACATTTATACCGAACACACTTTTAGGTAGTCTCATTTTTCTTTTTCAAGTACTGCATAGATTTTCCGCTAGAAAGAAAGCGTAATAGCAAATTAAGTTTTCCCTTATATCTCTGCTTCTAAAACTCCAATTCGAAAAGTTTTACTTACATCGGATACAGCTCCTGGTGAGAAATAATTTGGATATAAATTTTCAATTTTCAAAAAGAATGGTTTGGCCACCAGGGGGCGTAAGTGTTTATTTCTGCTTCTGATGTATTTGCAGCAAAATATGAGGTTCTGAAAACTCGATTGAAAAAAATTATTTCGTGGACCCATACCGCTCTCCTCGGAAAACCTTTTCACAATACCTTCTTAAAATAAAGTATAGTTTTTCCGTCAGGGAGCGTAGATGTATATCTTGTTTTTGTCGATATCTTGGCTTCTAAGAGTCCGATCTGGATTTGTTGGACAGCATTTCCGGCGCAGAATGTTTTTCATATAGTTTCAAATTTTTCTTAACTCATAACTGTGTCACAAGAGGGCATGAATTCACGTTTACATTTTCAGCAATATCTGCGGGACTAAAAACCCGAGTAAAAAAATATTTTTCGATTAGTTACTACCAACTATGAAAACTAAGTTTTTTCTTTCCAAAAGAGTGCACAATTTCGTCGCTAGGGGCGCTAATGTTTAATCTGTTTTTCTCAATATCTTTGCTTCTACATTTGCAATAAAAAAATTCAACACAGCATGTCATTTATCTTGTGGAACATTTTAGGTTTATATGTATTTGCGGAGTTTTATAGCTCATAGTTCTGTCGCTAGGTGGTGTTTCATTTACAGCTGTACCTCCGCTTGTAAACACCCTATTGAGAAATTTTTTTTTCACTGGATACCATTCACTACAAGAGATGTGGAGCATTGTCGCCTTTAAATTGTGCACAGATTTCCCCGTTAGGGAGTGTAAAGGTTAAAACCTTTTTCTCGCTCTCTCCTTCCGGGAGAAGTACCTGAAAAGTTATTCTTCCGTAGCATAGCTTTTTCCGTGAAGAATATTTTTCGCCTATTTTCAACTTTTCCTTCATTCTTCCGCTAGAAGTTGAATGTGTTTGATAAATTTTATCTGCATCGGAATGGATTCAAAGGACGTGCTCATTATAACCAAAAATGCGGTGTCATCTCCCCCTCCTGCAAATGTTAGAGAAACGAAAGATGAAATAACTTTTGGAAAAACTTATCATTGCTCCATGTGCCTCATTACAGAAGTATCGAATAATTCTACCTTCATTTTGTGCAGCACAATAAGAACTAGAATAGTTTTCTTGACTTTAATTCTTGACCGTCGTCAATTCGCAGCAGGACCAAATTGTCCGCTTACCCACTGTTGGCTGTACGGCTAACTTGGCAATTTCACAAATCCTTACTTGATTAAACTTTGTTTTATCCCCCCCTTTTTTTTAAGCACCGTTTGAAAAATGTACGTGTTTGTAATCACAGTCCGTCTCGTCCGCCATCATAGTTTCTCTGCACCAGTTAATCAGATTTGAATTTTTTTACCCTGGAAAGCCTAAACTATGTGAACGAGTCGTCTTTTTTGTGCATAACTTCTCCGTTAGGGTAAGTGCCGATAGTATCGAATTCAAAATATTTTATTTCATATCATTACTTCGAAAAATTCGATAGAAACATTTTTTTTCCTTTGGTACTACTCCCACGAAGACCATTTTGTATGCTTACTTCATACGTTGTTTTTCCCGCTCAAGTGTATACGAGTGAATTGTATTTTTCCGATGTTGCTGAAAGTCCGATTTCAAAAAAATCATTTGGAGACGGATAGCGAGCATTCAAGGCGAAGAATATTTTGGCATATAATTTCTATTTTGTATTTTTAAAGCACAATTTTGCCGAAGATGGCGTAAGTACGTATTTCTGTTAGAAACAAATTTTCAGCCGGATCTGTGCTCCTAAAAGCCCAAATGAAGTACATCAATCAAACACCACCCACAACGGGAAACATTTTGCGCATGTTTAATCTTAATTTTTTTTACTTCTCTAAGGGGGACATAAGTATGTATCATATTTTTCCCGATATCTCTTGAAAGTGAGATTTCGAAAATCCGTTTTGGTACTGAGAGCGTTCACGGGGAATATCTCGCTTGAAATTTTAAATTTCCTTTTGTGACGCACAATTTTTTCTCTGAAGGGTGTAGGGTATTTCTGTTTGACATATTTGCAACCGAATCAACGCTCCTAAAACTAAACTGGGAAAAAGAAAAATGCAAGATGCCGCTCACTATAAAGAATTTTTTTTTTCAATTTTCTGCTCAAAATTATATCTGATTCACCCGCTAGCGGCGTGTACACACATATTTCATTTTTCACCATCATTCTGCTTCTAAAAACCCGCATTAAAATATTCTTAGTGTACACCACCACTGATTTTGCGGAGCATTTCTCATATTTTATTAAATTTTGTTTATGTACGGTTCTCACGTTAGGTAGAGTGTACAGTGCCTATTGCTGTTTGCGACCGAATCTATTTTTAAAATCCGATTAAAAACTTAGTTTTGATGTTAGGCATTCTCTATGGTAAGGATTTCCAATATTATTCACTTCCAATTCCCGCTAGGTGGCGTAAATGATAGTTTTTTTAGCATCTGCTTTTTAAGTCTTATTTGAAAACACTGTTCTTTCACACATCGCATAGCTCTCTCCACGAGGAACATTTTGCGTATATTTTCTGCTTTTTCGTAATACACAATTATGCTGATACACTGTAAAAAATTAGTACTTAGAAATAAGCAAAATATACTCATTTTTGAGCACATTCTAGGCTTATAATAGCTCAGAGTACTTGTCTCATTTTTGGAAAAGACACGTACTCGTTTTTGAGTACATACAGGGAATCAATTGTGAGTATATCTGGTATTTCTAAATTGAAATACATGTACCCATTTTTGAGTATATGTTTCAAATACATGTACTTAAAAAAATACATATTTAAAATATATGTGCTCTAACTTCATTCAGTTTCTGTGCGCTTTCGGGCAAAGCACAGAAACTGAAGGAAGTTAGAGCAAATCTAGCGATTCCGACAGGATAGTTTGTGAGAGCACACTAGATGGCGCCACCATACAAGTGCACGATTTTGCATATAGAAGGCAGAGAGAAATTAGGAGGGGGGGGGGCGTCTTGGCAATGAACACCTTTATATGTAACCGGGTAATTCCGACCCGAAAACCGTCACTGAACGTCATCGTCCGATGCACGGCGGATATTCAGCGATTGTTAGAAACTCAGACCACCACGTAGAGCCCCCAGGTTCAAGCCAATCAGGCTAGGTTTGAACCTGGGGTCCCTCCATCTGTAGTCTGAATCTATAACCACTAAGCTTATCCGCGGATCGATTTCAAATTTAGAATACGCGTGCTCCATACATACTCATTTATTCATAGAATCAACTGGAAGTATATTATTCGATGGCACATCTGGGATAATAGATATACTCATTGTTACATGCTGGGCAAATGGGCCGCACAATTTTATGACAAATATAGTGATGAAGCGAAAATATATTATTTATGAAATTAACTATATTTGTGTCAAAGTAAAAATGTAATATGTATGCATAATTTAATTACTTGTGATCAGTGACTTTGTTGTACTAATTATTGGTCACTTACACATTTATTAAAAAAATTCCACAGCCATTATCCTCAGGTGGCGTAGTGGTCTAAGCAATGGCCTCTGATCATTCGTCCGAAAGGGGTCCGGGTTCGAATCCCGGTGAGGCATGGATGTTGTGTTTGTCTTACGGCCCTGGCGCTCTCTCTCTCTGGAACCAGTGATCCTAAATTAGAGACGGGCGACTGCTTATAGCCCATTGAGTTGCTCACGGTGGTCGTTAAACCTCCAATAAAAAAAAAAAATCTATAATATCTATGAGGTAATACAAGATTATATTTATTGACGCAGTTATTTGTAAGTACGTATGGTTGGTTATATTTCAGCTTGTCATGTACTCGTTTAC
This sequence comes from Macrothele yani, assembly GCA_039090855.1. Taxonomy (NCBI): domain Eukaryota; kingdom Metazoa; phylum Arthropoda; class Arachnida; order Araneae; family Macrothelidae; genus Macrothele; species Macrothele yani. The sequence goes on along the minus strand of CM077010.1, from coordinate 122,557,083 downwards.
GATACGATTGTACTTAAAAAAAAAGTTGGTAAAATCATGCAATGAATTGATTACGATACGCTTTCCAGCATACCAGAAATCATTACTCAAGTTATGAAGATAATGGCTATGGAATAAATCTTGCTCCTGTGACCTGATGTTTGACCCCATTTCGATGATATTAAACAGAATTGGTTCAGTATACCTGCGGAACAAGTTTTTTCGCTAAAGCATTTTTAGTCCATTTATGAGGATAATGGCTGTGGAATAAATCTCACTCCTATGCCGTGACCTCTGACTCTATTTCGTCCCTTTTTAAAAGGGGTTCTTCCCAGGTTGTCCCCTACCATATACTAAAATTTCATCGAAATCGAACCATTTTTACGCGAGTTATCGTGCGGACAGACAGAAGGACAAAACTGGAGCATATACACTTCAACCTTTTTTTTTTTTTTTTTTTTTTTTTTTTTAACAGTGTAGGGGGAGTCAGCGTACATTTGTATTTGCAAAAGTATTTCCGATTCTGAAAATCCGATGGAGGTAGGGGAGATTTCTTCAGTAGCATACATGAACATTTAGCGCCCAGTTGTCTTCAAATAATGCAGTTTCTCACTAGGGGCGAGAAGTTGACTGTTTCTTCCACTTCTAGTTAGATTTAAAAATCCTTTCACTTCGGATACACAAACTGAAGTGGACACCTCTCTAAAACCGCGTTGGTCTCCCTCACGATCAGATTACGTCAGCAATGCGACGGGGCATGAACTCCACGAGCTCTCTTGTAGTACTGTGAAGACAGTGCACACCATACTTCCTGACGAGCGTCCCACACTTCGGTAATTATTCGCCTGTGGAAATTTCCTAGCATTGAGGGCACATTGAATGAACAGCATCCCAAATACGTTCGATTGCGTTTTTTGGAGAACGAGGGCGCCAAGTTAGAATGCCAAACTCCGGGGAATGTTCCTCCAGCTATAATCGGGAGACTGTGGCCGTGTTCTGTGGCGCATTATGTTGAAAGAGGTCGCACTCGTCAGAGTGGTTGCATGGCATGATGATCGGGTGTGTCGTTTGACCATGCTACAAGTTTCCATTCATCTTGCGTCCAATGGCGGTGTTCCTGATCACAGGCGAGGCTCACAGCCTTGTGTCGTCAGACCAGGCTACAAGTTTCCAGTCATCTTGCGTCCAATGGCGGTGTTCCTGAGCTCAGGCGAGGCTCACAGCCTTGTGTCGTCGGACCAGGCTACAAGTTTCCATTCATCTTGCGTCCAATGGCGGTGTTCCTGATCTCAGGCGAGGCTCACAGCCTTGTGTCGTCGGACCAGGCTACAAGTTTCCAGTCATCTTGCGTCCAATGGCGGTGTTCCTGAGCCCAGGCGAGGCTCACAGCCTTGTGTCGTCGGACCAGGCTACAAGTTCCAGACATCTTGCGTCCAATGGCGGTGTTCCTGAGCCCAGGCGAGGCTCACAGCCTTGTGTCGTCGGACCAGGCTACAAGTTCCAGACATCTTGCGTCCAATGGCGGTGTTCCTGAGCCCAGGCGAGGCTCACAGCCTTGTGTCGTCAGACCAGGCTACAAGTTTCCAGTCATCTTGCGTCCAATGGCGGTGTTCCTGAGCCCAGGCGAGGCTCACAGCCTTGTGTCGTCGGACCAGGCTACAAGTTCCAGACATCTTGCGTCCAATGGCGGTGTTCCTGAGCTCAGGCGAGGCTCACAGCCTTGTGTCGTCTGACCAGGCTACAAGTTTTCAGTCATCTTGCGTCCAATGGCGGTGTTCCTGAGCTCAGGCGAGGCTCACAGCCTTGTGTCGTCGGACCAGGCTACAAGTTTCCAGTCATCTTGCGTCCAATGGCGGTGTTCCTGAGCTCAGGCGAGGCTCACAGCCTTGTGTCGTCGGACCAGGCTACAAGTTTCCATTCATCTTGTGTCCAATGGCGGTGTTCCTGAGCCCAGGCGAGGCTCACAGCCTTGTGTCGTCGGACCAGGCTACAAGTTTTCAGTCATCTTGCGTCCAATGGCGGTATTCCTGAGCTCAGGCGAGGCTCACAGCCTTGTGTCGTCGGACCAGGCTACAAGTTTCCATTCATCTTGTGTCCAATGGCGGTGTTCCTGAGCCCAGGCGAGGCTCACAGCCTTGTGTCGTCAGACCAGGCTACAAGTTTCCAGTCATCTTGCGTCCAATGGCGGTGTTCCTGAGCTCAGGCGAGGCTCACAGCCTTGTGTCGTCGGACCAGGCTACAAGTTTCCATTCATCTTGCGTCCAATGGCGGTGTTCCTGAGCTCAGGCGAGGCTCACAGCCTTGTGTCGTCGGACCAGGCTACAAGTTTCCAGTCATCTTGCGTCCAATGGCGGTGTTCCTGAGCTCAGGCGAGGCTCACAGCCTTGTGTCGTCGGACCAGGCTGCAAGTTTTCAGTCATCTTGCGTCCAATGGCGGTGTTCCTGAGCTCAGGCGAGGCTCACAGCCTTGTGTCGTCGGACCAGGCTACAAGTTTCCAGTCATCTTGCGTCCAATGGCGGTGTTCCTGAGCTCAGGCGAGGCTCACAGCCTTGTGTCGTCGGACCAGGCTACAAGTTTCCAGTCATCTTGCGTCCAATGGCGGTGTTCCTGAGCTCAGGCGAGGCTCACAGCCTTGTGTCGTCGGACCAGGCTACAAGTTTCCAGTCATCTTGCGTCCAATGGCGGTGTTCCTGAGCTCAGGCGAGGCTCACAGCCTTGTGTCGTCGGACCAGGCTACAAGTTTCCATTCATCTTGTGTCCAATGGCGGTGTTCCTGAGCCCAGGCGAGGCTCACAGCCTTGTGTCGTCGGACCAGGCTACAAGTTTTCAGTCATCTTGCGTCCAATGGCGGTGTTCCTGAGCTCAGGCGAGGCTCACAGCCTTGTGTCGTCGGACCAGGCTACAAGTTTCCATTCATCTTGTGTCCAATGGCGGTGTTCCTGAGCCCAGGCGAGGCTCACAGCCTTGTGTCGTCAGACCAGGCTACAAGTTTCCAGTCATCTTGCGTCCAATGGCGGTGTTCCTGAGCTCAGGCGAGGCTCACAGCCTTGTGTCGTCGGACCAGGCTACAAGTTTCCATTCATCTTGCGTCCAATGGCGGTGTTCCTGAGCTCAGGCGAGGCTCACAGCCTTGTGTCGTCGGACCAGGCTACAAGTTTTCAGTCATCTTGCGTCCAATGGCGGTGTTCCTGAGCTCAGGCGAGGCTCACAGCCTTGTGTCGTCGGACCAGGCTACAAGTTTCCATTCATCTTGCGTCCAATGGCGGTGTTCCTGAGCTCAGGCGAGGCTCACAGCCTTGTGTCGTCGGACCAGGCTACAAGTTTCCAGTCATCTTGCGTCCAATGGCGGTGTTCCTGAGCTCAGGCGAGGCTCACAGCCTTGTGTCGTCGGACCAGGCTACAAGTTTCCATTCATCTTGTGTCCAATGGCGGTGTTCCTGAGCTCAGGCGAGGCTCACAGCCTTGTGTCGTCGGACCAGGCTACAAGTTTCCATTCATCTTGCGTCCAATGGCGGTGTTCCTGAGCTCAGGCGAGGCTCACAGCCTTGTGTCGTCTGACCAGGCTACAAGTTTTCAGTCATCTTGCGTCCAATGGCGGTGTTCCTGAGCCCAGGCGAGGCTCACAGCCTTGTGTCGTCGGACCAGGATACAAGTTTCCAGTCATCTTGCGTCCAATGGCGGTGTTCCTGATCCCAGGCGAGGCTCACAGCCTTGTGTCGTCGGACCAGGCTACAAGTTTTCAGTCATCTTGCGTCCAATGGCGGTGTTCCTGATCCCAGGCGAGGCTCACAGCCTTGTGTCGTCGGACCAGGCTACAAGTTTCCAGTTATCTTGCGTCCAATGGCGGTGTTCCTGAGCCCAGGCGAGGCTCACAGCCTTGTGTCGTCGGACCAGGCTACAAGTTTCCAGTCATCTTGCGTCCAATGGCGGTGTTCCTGAGCCCAGGCGAGGCTCACAGCCTTGTGTCGTCGGACCAGGCTACAAGTTTCCAGTCATCTTGCGTCCAATGGCGGTGTTCCTGAGCCCAGGCGAGGCTCACAGCCTTGTGTCGTCGGACCAGGCTACAAGTTTCCAGTCATCTTGCGTCCAATGGCGGTGTTCCTGAGCCCAGGCGAGGCTCACAGCCTTGTGTCGTCGGACCAGGCTACAAGTTCCAGTCATCTTGCGTCCAATGGCGGTGTTCCTGAGCTCAGGCGAGGCTCACAGCCTTGTGTCGTCTGACCAGGCTACAAGTTTTCAGTCATCTTGCGTCCAATGGCGGTGTTCCTGAGCCCAGGCGAGGCTCACAGCCTTGTGTCGTCGGACCAGGCTACAAGTTTCCAGTCATCTTGCGTCCAATGGCGGTGTTCCTGATCCCAGGCGAGGCTCACAGCCTTGTGTCGTCTGACCAGGCTACAAGTTTCCAGTCATCTTGCGTCCAATGGCGGTGTTCCTGAGCCCAGGCGAGGCTCACAGCCTTGTGTCGTCGGACCAGGCTACAAGTTTCCAGTCATCTTGCGTCCAATGGCGGTGTTCCTGAGCCCAGGCGAGGCTCACAGCCTTGTGTCGTCGGACCAGGCTACAAGTTTCCAGTCATCTTACGTCCAATGGCGGTGTTCCTGATCCCAGGCGAGGCTCACAGCCTTGTGTCGTCGGACCAGGCTACAAGTTCCAGTCATCTTGCGTCCAATGGCGGTGTTCCTGAGCTCAGGCGAGGCTCACAGCCTTGTGTCGTCTGACCAGGCTACAAGTTTTCAGTCATCTTGCGTCCAATGGCGGTGTTCCTGAGCCCAGGCGAGGCTCACAGCCTTGTGTCGTCGGACCAGGCTACAAGTTTCCAGTCATCTTGCGTCCAATGGCGGTGTTCCTGATCCCAGGCGAGGCTCACAGCCTTGTGTCGTCGGACCAGGCTACAAGTTTTCAGTCATCTTGCGTCCAATGGCGGTGTTCCTGAGCTCAGGCGAGGCTCACAGCCTTGTGTCGTCGGACCAGGCTTCAAGTTTTCAGTCATCTTGCGTCCAATGGCGGTGTTCCTGAGCTCAGGCGAGGCTCACAGCCTTGTCTTCGGACCAGGCTACAAGTTTCCAGTCATCTTGTGTCCAATGTTGGTGTTCCTGAGCCCAGGCGAAGCTCACAGTCTGGTGTCGTCACGTCAGCAATGGCACTCGGGTGGTCCATCGGCTTCGCAACACAGGTAATGTTGCACTGGCAGATCGCTGATGCTACTACTGGCCCCAGCACTGAATTGCGCTGTGATTTGCGGCAATGTTTCAGGCCGGCGGCTGTTACGATGCGTGCCAGACGCCGCTGCCCACGATCGTCCAGGGCTTTTCTGCGGCCACACCAGTCTCGCTCTCTAGATCCACCCCTCCGAAGTTTGGGTAGTTCAAGTATACCATTGAAATTGTTAACACTGTACATCCAAATTTCGTGGCAATTTCCGAGTGTGTGTGTGTGTGTGTGTGTGTGTGTGTGTGTGTGTGTGTGTGTGTGTGTGTGTCTGTCTGTCTGTCTGTCTGTCTGTCCCATTTTCCTGGCGCCGACTGACATACCACATTCGAAATCGCTTAAATCCTGATTTTTTGCCATCTGAACTGCGAATGCTACTAGAGCTTGCGGAGATGTCTGCCTCTATATATACGTCGTTCACGGACGATACCATTTACCGCACGGGTGTATGGCATGTAATAGAAATGTTCCATTTTTTTTTTTTGGCACCTCAGTGTATACCGGTATGAAAGATTTTATCCTACAATATGCGATTTTTTCTTAACATGTCAGACGTTAGTGGGTGCATATTGCTATTTGCATTTGAAGAGTCTAGGAATCCGGTTAAAATACAGCGTGTCCGAAAAGTCTTTCTCTGATTACAAACGTCATTCATATCCGCTGTATGTACGTAACAGATGTGAAACTGGTGCCAAAATGTTGAACTAGAAAAGTTCTTTTTGTTGCAGGTTTCCGCAACGTTGCTGTAGTGTAGCAGTGTCAGTTTCCAGGAAACCGGAAATATTCACAAATCATGAACAGAACTTTTTATCATGAACAGAACTTTTTGGCATCTGTAATTCACGTGATGCCCTACGCACTGATTTCTTGGGACTTCGCACAAAAGACTCTCTCACTGCTTCCACCCTTTAAGCTGAGGTTGATGGTCGGCCAGTTCTCGGTAAGTCAGCAACAGATCCTGTGGTGTTTTCAACTTGTCGTACCACGACTTAATGCCCTTGACATCGGGCGGCTTCTTTCCATACGTTGTTTGAAAGTCCCTCTGCACTGTTATTGGTGACCGAGTGTCTTGATACCAGAGGACACACTGAGCTTTTTCCTGATTTGTGAGTATTTCCGGTTTCCTGGACACTGACACTGCTACACTACAGCCACTTTGCGGAAACCTGCAAAAACAACTTGGTTAGTTTTCCAACATTTTGGCACCAGTTTCACATCTGTAACGTACATACAGCAGATATGAATGACGTTTGTAATCAGGGAAAGACTTTTCGGACACCCTGTATTAATTTTGTAACTGGTTCTGTACAGCGCAAAAATTGTATTTTAATTACTGCGCAGTTTTCCCCCTAGAGAGTGTTAAGGATTTCTTTTTCGCTGATATTCCGCTTTTCTAGAACCTCTTTGAAAACTTCTCTTAGTGTCGGAAAAGATTCAAACGATTCACTGTTTCTTATTTATTATATTTTACTTCGTGTCAAAAAGAAAATTTGTCAAAACAACAGTACTGGCACGTTTCTCGTTGGTATGACGTAATGACTAGTGAATTAGAAGACCACAAAGGAACTTTAAAATAGTGCAAGCTATGATTGGATGAATGAATTGTGCTATTCCGATACGGTATTGAATGATGTTTTATTAGTCTTTCTTCCGAACAGGATTAAACCTTCCAACTCCACTTCCCTGGTTGGTTGTGTTCTGCCAAGGAAAGTGATAAAATTCTAAATAAAGAAAGTGTCTTAGCTGAGAAAATATTAGGAAACCTCAGTCCGGGAAGAATACCCTCAATTTTTTTTCAAAAGCTTTATGAAGTCTGTTTTAATTTAATATTCAGTAATTTTATTAAATTTTCATTACTAATTACTTTACCAATTCATATTAAAATTGCACAATTTGAGCAATTTTAAATAAAATAAAAATGTTACGTGGTAGTCATATGCTAAGATTACTAAATGTTTATTTAAATATCGCTCAGTCGTTCTACTCGATTTTACATATTCATTGTGAATAATGCATTTTTAATCACGTGGAACAAATGCAACTAACGTAATTACATCAACTAGTGTGACAAATGCGCATTTTTTTTCTAAGATTTTGAGGTGGATGCACGATATGGCTTTTGTGTTGCCCGTAAGGAAGCAGAGAGTGAGCTCAGTGGATAACTTTTATTAGAGCTGATATCGAGCAATTTAATAGAAATTCCCTTCACTACCGTTTTCTCTCGAGGCATATCAATTTTAACCCCACGGAGTTTCCACCACCTATAACTTTATTTTAACTACCGTCAAGAGAAGGAGAAACTGTTAGCACTGAATGTAATATAAGTCTAAATGGCACAGTGATTGACCAGGTGAATGAGTTTATGTATTTAGGAAGCATGTTTGACAGAGAACAAATTGGAAGGTGAAATTAGTAGGCGAATGAATTCTTCATTGAAAGTCAGCTGCTTTGGGAGGTTTTCACAGGAATGATGGGTTCTCTAGAGAGTCCCGCAGGGCTGTGTATGAAAGTGTAATTGTTCCTACTTTGATGTATGACAATGGAACCTCGGTACTACAGAAGAAACCTAGAAATCGTTTGTGTACTGGAGAAATAAGTTACTTAGGGGGTTTGTGGCAAGACACGCTCTGCTCGTGTGAGGAATGAAGATGTGTTGCAGCTGTGTAATGTGAAACAAAATGTTAGCAGGGTGCAAACTAATATTCTTCAGTGGTTTGGCCATGTTGAAAGAATGAGTGATGAGACGCTTACTAAGAATTTTTTTTTAGCCCAAGTGGCAGAAAGGAAAGGCCAAGGAAGTTATGGGAGGATCAGATTCAGGAGTGTCTGCATGAGAAAAGGATTGAGTATGAAGTATAGAAGATCTTGTATACAGCGTGTGATGGATGCCAGTGAAGCCCGAGTTGTGTGCCAAGATCGCTGTACATGGAAAAGTTTGATACGACAACAGTAAGTAAATAATCAGTTAAAACTTACCTCTGAATCTCAAAGAACAGCTTTGTGTGACTTAGGTGAAGAAATAAAAGTTAATATTGGCTTTGCACTGTCGAATTCTTAGGATCCGTGAGACTTGTACTGCATAATTAGACTATCGTTTCATTCATACAGTGCTTTTTTACGCTTTCCAACCGTAGGTTGAAGAAGCGTATATGCTCCAGCTTTGTCTGTCGGCACAACTCACGTAAAAATTGTTCGATTTCGATGAAATTTTAGTATGTGGTAGGGACCACCTGGGGATGAACCCTATTTAAAATGGACGAAATGGGGTCAAAGGTCACGACATAAAAACGGGATCCATTCCATGCCCTTATGCGTCATAACTTGCGTAAATATAGTTCGATGTCGATGAAATTTTTATGTGGTAGGGGACCACCTGGGAAGGAACCCTATTCAAAATGGGTGAAGTGGGGTCAAAGTTCAGGACATAGGAGCGGGATGCATTTCATTGCTTTTATGCGTCATAACTTGCGTAAATATGGTTCGATTTCGATGAAATTGTATGTCGTAGGGGACCACCTGGGGACGAACCCTATTGAAAATGGACGAAATGGGATCAAAGGTTAGGACATGGGATCCATTCCATCGCCCTTATACCATACTATTAAAAGAGTACTTCTTGTATGTATGTACATTTTATTTTGAAAACGGCTCTAAGGATTTTGAAAGTCGTTAACCTACCGTTTTGTGCTACTACAGATCGATTTAGTTTGATCTCGACTTCAGGAAAATTCGTTTAGTGGTTTAAATAACTACCCCGAATTATCACGTTTTTAGTGTCATGGCGTCGTCCCGTTAATGTAACCCATGCTAAGAAATCTTATGACTTCACAATCTCGCGTTTTAGATGTTGGTGCGCGGTCACGCCATCTGTCTCATTACGTCACGCGTTGTGTGCGGATCCTATTAAAATTTTATGACTTCAGACTCTTGTGAGCAGGTGGTCACGATTCCCATCTACTTCATTACGTCACGCTTTGTGTGCATATGTCCGTCCGCACGATAACTCGCGTAAAAATCGTTTGATTTCGATGAAATTTTAGTATGTGGTAGGGGAACACCTGGGAAGGATCCCTAATAAAAGTGAACGAAATGGAGTCGAAGGTCAAGACATAGGAGCGGAATCATTTCCATCGCCATTATGCGTCATAACTTACGTAAAAATGCTTCGATTTGGATGAAATGTTAGTATGTTGTAGGGGCCTGCTTGGGGACGAATCCTATTGAAAAAATGGGCGAAATGGGGTCAAAGGGTAGGACACAGGAGCGGGATCTATTCCATAGCCCTTATGCATCATAACTTACGTAAAAATTCTTCGATGGCGACAAAACTTTATCATGTTATTTTGGGGTATACTGAACCAGTTCTGTTGAATACAATCGAAATGGGGTCAAAGATCAAGGCACAGGACCGAGATTTATTCCTCTTAACTTGAGTGATAACTTGAGTTAATGATTTCTGGTATGTTGGAAAGCGTATTATAATCAATGCATTGCATGATTTTACTAACTTGTTCTTATTTTCTTTACTATCATGAGCAACTCGTAGGGTTAAACTGTGGCCCGTCCCTAATTTCGCACAACTGGTTTCGCGTAAAGAAGAGATCCAGCGCCATTGGCCAAGCGCATCACTTATGCCTCTTTCTGGATTCTAGCCAGAGCCCGGCTAGAAACAATAGTCAAACTCCTCAGTCCACTCGACCACCGCGGCTGGCATCTCTTTAGTGTAAACATTTGGTTAAGATAGGGGTATGTTTGTGTACAGAACAGATTTCCCTATTCTGGCATACACGGTAATCTAGAAAAAAAAATAATTTTCCCAGCTTCTCTTACCATCTAACCACGAGAAGTGGCTTAGCGCCGCTTAGCCCAAAAAAATGATGCCTTAGGACCGCTAAGGCACACTAAGCCCCTTTACATCACTGCCGAAGACGACAGAAGAACTTAAGCCGACAGTACTCCTGCATGTTTTTTTTTTTTTTGGTAAATATTTCGTGAGTAAAAATTCTTTGCGACCGATACGTACTAAAAGGACAACAGTGAACGGAAAGCCCCGAGCAACTACTAAACGATGTAAGGCAATATGGCTAAACCTCATTCCCGTTGCAGCAATTTAAAATATGCAGTAGAACCCGATTATAACGAGCCCATATTTTTTGTTTCGTATGATAATTCAAAGTCAATTAGATCATTTTCAGCGAACAAAATTTAATGAAATCTCCGTATTTAACGTGGGAGAGAGAAGCTAAGATCACTTTTAACAAGCAAAGTTAACAAAATTTAATGCAAATCCATATTCACCGAGGCAGAGAAAATCTACGCATCCTCCTGGAATGGAGAAATAGCTTCGTCCTGCATGCTGCAATTTCTACAACAGCGCAGGGAATTTTGGCGTGCTGGTGGAAGAATGTTGATAGAAAAGCAATGGAGAGGGTGTACATCAAATGCTGAGCAAGAGTTGTACAAGAGACTCTCTACTACACCTACTCCAAAGGGGTGGAAAACGTCGTGCCTTGGAATATCGCCTAAGCAGAGTTGAAAACCAGTTAGTAAAATCATGCAATGCATTGATTATGATGCGCTTTCCAACATACCAGAAATCATTAGGCTACTCAAGTTATGAGAATAATGGCGGTGGAATAAATCTCGCTCCTGTGCGATGACCTTTGACCCCATTTCGATTACATTCAACAGAATTGGTTCAGTATACATCCGGAACAACAGGATAAAGTTTTGTCTCAATCGAAGCATTTTTACGTAAGTTATGACGCATAAGGGCGATGAAATGGATCCCGCTCCCATGTCCTGATCTTTGATCACATTTCGCCCATTTTCAACAGGGTTCGTCCCCAGGTTGTCCCCTACCACATACTAAAATTTCATCGAAATTGAACTATTTTTACGCTAATTATCGTGCAGACGGACAAAGCTAGAACATATACGCTTTTTCAACGGACGGTTGGAAAGCGTAAACAAGCGACCTACTCCTAGTCAAAAAGACGATGGGTGGGGTTAATGCACATGTGTTAAGTGAATTCCTGGGCAATGACTGCAGAGAGGGATAGGGGAGTAACTGAATACACTGAATGATAGCAAAGTAATGAAAGTGTCATTCTGCAAAATTTAAGAGAATAACCTTTTTTTTTTTTTTTTTTTTTTTTTTTTTCAAGGTCCGCGGATGACCTAGTGATCAACGTCCATGACTACTACAGAGAAGTCTCGGGTTCGATCCCAGGCAGGTACGAATGCTCGAACCACTAAATGTCTGCCGTGCATCGGATGAAAACGTTAAGGCGTCTGACCCTGGTTTTAAATAAGAGCGTCTTATTCCCAGTTTCTATCTCGCTTCCGTATGACTTTTCTGTCTGGCACTATAATCCAAACCTCCTAGCTTCCTACTTCTAAGGGTTGTTTAAGTCCTGGGGTCAGACACTTTTTCCCTAAAATCCTCACTGTTAAAAAAAAAAATCTACTTAAAAATGAGAACCTGAACCTACTCGGGTTTTTTTTTAAGTACAATCTTATCGTAAACGAGTACATAACAAGCTCAAATATAAGTAACCATACGTGCTTACAAATAACTGCATCAATAAATATAAATGTAATCTCATATTACTTCATTTTAGATATTATAGATTTCAAGAGAAATTGTTTAATAAATGTGTAAAGTAACACAACTAATAATTAGTACAACAAAGTCACTGATCACAAGTAATTTAATTATGCATAAAGTATCTTTGTGTATAGGTTTTTACATTAACTATATTTGTGTCAATGTCATAAATAATATATTTTCGCTTCATCACTATTTGTCATAAAATTGTGACGTCCATTTGCCCAGCATGTGACAACGAGTACATCGATTATCCCAGATGTACCATCAAATAATATACTTCCAGTTGATTCTATGAATAAATGAGTATGTATGAAGTACACGTATTCCAAATTTGAAATCGAGCAGCGGATGGCTTAGTGTTTAGAGATTCAGACAATTGATGGAGGGACCCCGAGTTCAAACCTAGCATGACAGGCTTGAACCTGGGGGCTCTCCTTGGTGGTGTGAATTTCTAACAATCGCTGAATGTCCGTCGTGCATCGGATGACCACGTTAAATGACTGCTCCCGGGTAGGAATCCTCCGGTTACATATAAAGGTGTTCATTCCCAAGCCCCCCCCTAATTTCTCTCTGCCTTCTATATGCAAAATCGTGTGCTTGTACGGTGGCGCCATCTAGTGTGCTTTCTCTGTTACAAACTATCCTGCTAGATTAGCTCTAACTTCCTTCAGTTCATGTGCCCTGCCCGTAAGGGCACAGTAACTGAAGGAAGTTAGAGCACATGTATTTGAAATATATGGATTTTTTGGAGTAATATATGTACTCAAAAATGAGTATATATACACTGCTGGCCACCCAAAATGCAACTCCAAGAAGGAAGCATCCGATTGGCCTGAAATTCGCAGCATGCGTCGCCCGCGAGAGGACACGCAAAGATTAGCATTGCAGGGCATATGCAAATCATATGCGCCCGGCACGCCACCGAGAAGCACTATAAGAAGGGTGCACAGAAGGCGGAGTGTAAGTACTGGAAGTGTGTTGTGCTGCCGGATCTGTGCGTGGGAAGCTTCCTGATGCCTCGTCGCAAAATACGGCAGTCATTCTAGCACGTTTCGGATTTCTACAGAGGACGAATACTGGCTTATCGCGACAGCGGTTTATCGTACCCAGAAATCGGCGCCCGAGTGGGACGACATCCAGCCACAGTGAGGCGAGTATGGATTCAGTGGGTGCAGCAGGAACGGACGGACCGACGTGAGCGATTGCCGCAGCCGCGGCACACCACCGAACGAGAGGACCGGCATGTTGTGCGGCGGGCATTCACGGCTCGCACCGCCACATAACGAACGTTAGCGCAGGAATTACGGTGTGCTGCGCAACAACCTGTGTCAGCACGTACCGTTTGACGTCGTCTGCAGGAGCAGGGACTTGTCGCACGGCGCCGATTGCTTCGATTACCATTAACGATACACCACCGGCGAGTGCGGCGGCAGTGGGCTGTTGAACGGCGCACCTGGACTACGGATTGGAACGGCATTGTCTTCTCCGACGAATCTCATTTCTGCCTGCAACACCACGATGGTCGAGAGACTGTATGACGCCTGAAGTATGCATCGCCATACCGGTCCGTCGCCTGGCGTTATGGCTTGGGGCGCAATTGGATATGACACCCGCACCGCTCTGGTAGGCATCGCCGGTACACTCAACAGCCACAGCTACATCTCCGACATTTTGAAGCCTGTAGTCCTCCCTTACCTGCAGGACCTTCCAGCAGCCACGTTTCAACAGGACAATGCACGCCAGCACGTGGCACGCATCGTGCAACAATTCTTCACGGCCCACTAGGTGTCACTGCAGCCGTGGCCTGCTTGTTCTTCCGATATGTCGCCCATCGAACACGTCTGGTCGCTGATCGGCAACCGAGTGGCCCGGCAAGCACCACCCGCGGCTACGCGTGATGAACTGTGGCAACGTGTGGAAACAGCCTGGAACCGACATACGTCAAGCCCATATCCAAAGCCTCTTTCGTTCGATGCGGCGGCGTGTAGCGGCCGTTATTGCCAGCTATGGGGACCACACGAACTATTGATGTCTGTGTGTTCCGCAAGTCGCACGGGCATGTAAGCTCAATGGTTTCATCTTTGTATCTGTTGTTATGTGTCCAATAAATCTGGCTTTGCTATCTCGTGTCCTTCTTGGTGCTGCATTTTGGGTGCCCAGCAGTGTATTTCAAATTAGGAATACCAGAAATCCTCTAATTGATTCTCTGTATGTACTCAAAAATGTGTACGTGTGTTTTCCAAAAATGAGGCGCAAGTACTTGGAGCTATAATCGTTTTTGTAGATTCTGGGTGCGACAATAAGCCCAGAATCTACCAAAAACGAATATATTTTAATTATTTCTAAGTACCAATTTTTAACAGTGCTCTATATATGATCTGATCATTTTTTTAAAATGTTTATTCATATGTCTGCTTCGGGACTCACTGCAAAATATATTCGTGAGTCTATTTTATTTTAATTCATATTAATGTAGTTAATTAATGGAATTTTTAAAGTACTGTATATCCAATAACTATTGGCTGTATTTCAAAGCTAATTTGATCGTTTTTAACGAACAAAATTTAATGAAATCTCCGGACTTAACGAGGGAAAGAAAAGTTTGGATGGGTCAGGTTTAACAAGCAACGTAACAAAATTCAAAGAAATTGCATATTTAACTTGGCAAATATCTGCAACGCATTGTTCTAGAATGAAGAAAATTGGAATGGTGACACGTATAGAACGAAACTGCAAAAGCGCAGAGGAATCTTTGTGTGCTAGAGTAAAAATGTTGATAGAAAAGCAATTGTTAGGGAGTACATCAAATGAAATAAGATAGAAACGTATATCCATATAATCGCACGTTTGTAGATTTTTACAGTGTTTTTTTTATTTACCAGAAACTGATTCTAGGAGTGCCCGAATGTAACGAATTTTTCCCCTGTCCAGAGTTCCTTATTATAAGCGAGTTCTACCGTACATGGTCGCGCTAAAGCCATAGGTTAACATGGTTGCGCCCATTTCGCAGCATCCAATAGCTTCGGTCGGTCATTTAGTTCATTCGTTCGCCTGTCGCTTTACATATCTCGTGTAAAGAATCAGTTCGCGGAAGAGACCTGATCTGGCTACCACTAGTCATGAACACAGGATGTTAGTTCAAGAGACGCAGTTCAGTTTCCTGCTGCCTATCATCAGTGGTGGAGGTGCCATTTCATTGAACGATTATTTACAAACTAACGTAAGAATATTGTTAAATGGAGAATGCTTTTGCTGTTCAATTTCCACTTCACTGGAAAATTTTCTATATTTTAAGTGAGAAGCTTTATGGTGATTACGAGAAAAGCATTACCAAACTTTATTTTTTATCTTGAAAGAACTTCGTTAAATATATTTTAGGTGTTTTTGAGGGCTGAATGAAAATAATCATTCACAGTATCAAGGGAGTTTGCTGCCTAATCTGATGAAGTGTTTTAATCTGAATGTGTACGTATCATTCACTTTCAATCCAGTGCTAGATGAAGAGCTCCCAAAATCTCTCCCTAAACAGTCTTTAGAAATTCCTTTCCGAATTTCATCCACCTATCAAGTGTCGTCTTCTTTCGAGCTTTTCCTGTCCTTGTATCAATTCAGTGTTGCAGTTGTCCAGCGGTGGTCAGTCCTTCTGGTAAATATGTATAGCTCAAGGTTACTTGAGGATCTTTACTTTGATCACAAGTCACCAAAAGAACTCAGTGGATCATTTCCTGATCCAGTGAGTTTTTTCCTATCGTTCCTGGTTACAACAAACATGCGTCTCTCAATGCTTCTTTGAGTTGTCTCTGGTCCATAAGAAATGAAAGGATGCATTGATTAAACACTTTTTTTAAGACACAAAGACAAATCGCATTTGGAAATTATGCTGTTTCTTCCAAATGCACTCCAGCGAAGTTTTATACGCCAATTAATTTCTTTTGCGTGATCTTTGCTTGATATCTGTTATCAGAGTTAAATGTAGTTATTTGTTATTTCCAGATCTGCCCTATTAATTTCCAAAACTGCAGTTTTTGTAAAAGCACTTTACGTAAATTCATTTTTTTGGGAGTTCATTTTTAAACCCATTTCTTTGCTCTTCTCAGCAAGTTTCTGAATCATACTCATGTTCATAAAAAAAAAAAAAAAAATCTAGTGCTAGATTCCTTCGTTCGATGCAAGTTTACAGAATACATTCATTAGGTAGCACAAATGATTAGCGTCTCGGTATCATACGTACCAGGTGCGTCGATGTAGCTAATAATAGGTGTGGCACCTCTGGGTTGTATCACTTGCTGTATGAACTGAGACATCAAATCAAATAATGTGTGGCCTGTGGAATAGCCATACAGGCCAATGACCCGCGTCCAAAGTTCAATCGCTGCTGGCGGACGATCGTGCCGCTGCACCAGTCGTTTGAGCATGTCCCAGAGATTTCCTATGGATTATAAAACCGGCGTCCTAGCCTGCCACGGCGGAAGTGGGACGTTCTTAATCTTGAAGGAGGCACGTGCTGCAGCATTATGGCACCCCAGGCCATAACGCCTCCTGTTGGTACGGTATGCCTGATGCGAATACACACTTCCCGACGCCTCTGGTTTTGTATTCGGCGGACATAGATGCAGCCATCATTTTCATCTGAACTGAAGCGTGTTTCATCAGAGAACACGATATTGTGCCATTCGTCACGCCACTTTCTTCGTTCGATTCACAATTGAAGCTAGATAGTCCGTTGCTGTTGTGCAAAAAGTTGCCTGAAGAGGGTTCGACGAGCCTGCAGTCCAAACGGTATTAACCAGCGGCGCACTGTTACAGCTGACTTGGGTGAACGCGCCGCAGTTCGCCACTGCTGCGCCAATGCCGTTCATCATGCAGAACGGTCGCCCAAAGACATCCTCATGAGATGACCGTTGTCCCTCGGCGTTGTGTGTGTACTACATCCGGGACCTTCTTTTCGTGTTCTACGCCCTTCTTTGTTCTATTCTCTGCATACTCTTGTCACGACGGATACAGTGGATATCAGAAGACTGGTAATTTTCCGGAGGATAACATTGTAGTCTCTCGTAACGATAATGCGACTTCTGTAGAACTCGCTTATGTGACTGTACGACTGCCTTTACATGACGACGAGGCATTCCTACTCACTGCTGACCAAACACCAATATTCTGTCTGAGCTACGTAACGCCTATAACAGAAAAACGGCAGATTTCCGGTCAATGACGTTGCACGATCTGAATTACCTAGACGCCGTAAGCATGAGCTTATGACGCCGACATGCTAATTTCTCCGATATTTCCTGATTAGCGTAACTCATAAAATCAGTCTTAGCTCCACTCCTTACAAGTGTTCTGGGTTTTTTTTTATGAACTCTCTCTCTCTCTCTCTCTCTCTCTCTCTCTCTCTCTCTCTCTCTCGTTTAATGATTGAAAGACATTCAGCAAGGTAGCATTAAAGAACTTGAGAGATATGGTGTCACATTTTCTCGCTCACATTCCAATTGTTATACGTGCTATGTTCTCTAACAGTCGAAACTTACATTTTTATAGATGCTATTAGTAATATTGGAATATGCATCTTTAATAACACAGGATTTAACTCCGGAATGTTCTCACCTTTCTGATGGGACTTTGGGCCGCGTTTAGCTACAACAACTGGCATCCAGTGATATAGTTCTAAGGGGAGGGAAAAGTGCTTTATCGCTGAGCGGGTTAGGTAGAAACAGCTGAAGGAAAGACCTTCAAAAAGTGGAAACCAATTTAAAACTCTTGTTTTTTGTCGATCATCTTTTATTAAATTTTATTACTAATCTTTTACCAATTTCCATTTGGGAAACATTTTAAATGAATGAAATAATATTATGTGGGAATCAAGGTGCTAAGAACATTGAGTTTTTCTTTTAAATGCTACGCTGCCATTCTGTATGATTCCGAACGTTCAGGGTGAATAATACGAATGAGTCACACTGAGAGAACGCATGTGACTTTGACGCCGCTTTTGCTAATATTGAGGTAGAATTAGGTACCGTGTGTGTGTGTGTGTGTGTGTGTGTTAGAGATGAGCTCGGGCTCGAACGGGCTCAGAATTCATTAACTCCCGAAAACCCCGGGCCCAGGCTGAGCCCGGGCTCGGAATTACAAATCTTGAATTTCATTACAGTAATTACTTCAACACGTGTAATTCTGAGCCCGGTTGAATTACACGTGTTGAATTTCATTGTGGATTTGTTACCATGGTGGAAAGATTTTCAATTTCCTAAGCTAGCTGCCATTGCAAGACAAATTTTGCTTAGCAAGAATTGCATTATGCATTGTCCAAAGCTATGGCCCAAGCAAGGATTAGTTTGAGGTCTGGTATCGAAAAACTAAGAAAAAATCACATTCCCATTTTTTGTATTTTATTGAAAATCAAGAATCTTATCTTTAAAATGATGTATTAATTTCCAAAATTGTGCAGGTAGAAGTATTATTTGTTTTTAAATTTCCTCACTCCCGCGATTTTTGGGGTGACGTTGGTTTTTAGTGCAGCAAGTCGAGTTTTAGAGAAAAGGTCAAGTTTCTGGCATTAGATGCAATTCTCTTTTTTCATGATGAACTTGATCTGGAAACTGCACACACACACATGATAATATTGTGATTATTATGCTATTAAGCGCAAAGCTTTGTTTAATGTTACAAAATACAGAATAATCTGGTCTGGAATGCTTTCACGTTCTTTTTTTCTTTTTAATTTTGGAAATTTCCCTACATGCTTTTTTATAATCTACTACATCACTCTAAACTATCTTTTCCAGTTAGCATATATGTAAATTATATTGCAAAGATTAGTTTTCTAGAGTCAAAATTTCAAACACTTGCAACTGTCAGTACGGCGTTGTACGTTTTATAATGCAATTTATTCAAAATAAAAGTAAATTTAGAAATCAAAAAGAAATAATGGATTTTTTTGTTTCTAAACGATTTTCTTTTCTTCAGCTTCTACCAAAATTACTGATTCCCATGATACGGTCGAAGGGCACGTGGATTATTTATTTTCAAATCCATATTTTAGAACATTTGGCTTTATGCGTAGTATTTCTAAAAACATTAATATTGTGAAGTGGATTAACTGAACTAAACTTTTTAAAATAATGATTTTTAAACTAATCCTTGCTTGGGCCATATCTTTGGCCAGTGTATAATGCATAAATGCAAGCCTTAATAATTGAAACTTTCAAAGAATCCGGGCCCAGGGTCAGCAAACACATGTAATCAAAGAAAGTCGGCCGGGCCCAGGCTCTATGCTTTTGGACCCGGGCGGGACCGGGCTCCTGAAATTGAGCCCAAACTCATCTATTTGTGTGTGTGTGTGTGTGTGTGTGTGTGTGTGTGTGTGTGTGTGTGTTTAGTGTTTTGTCATGGGGTATTTTAAGGACCACAAGTGAGTATAATTTGAGGCAACTGGTTTCGGAAAGGCTATCAGCTTCGTGGGGGAGGGGCTCACCGCCCATACCTCATCAGGATCTCGAGCCTACCTTGAGATATTAGCTAGAGGCCACCACCTCTGACGACTCTGAAACCTGGTTTTTTTTTTTTTTTGTTGCTCATGAATTAGGGAATGGGCTGAAGTGATTTTTATTGGAACCGGTCGCGAGTTTAGAAGAAATGTCTCTTGCAATCATACAGGTCTTTTTACTCAGTTTAATAATGCTATTTTGATTTCCATTCTAAAGCTGTAGTAAAAGGCAAGCCAACTCCTATAACTTTATTTTAAGGACTGTTGTCCTGACTTAGGAATTCCCATTTCTTACAGTTCGTGAGATGCTCTGCTATGTGATCAAACGTTAATTATCTGTTAAGATACGAATAAGCTTTCATCTAGAACACAGTACCCCCTTTATACTGCACTCATCATTTAGAATTCCTTCGTCCAGTTTTTCTTTCCCGTTTAACACGAAAAGTTCCTTAGCGCGGCTAAGTCTTCTAAACCACTGCTGGCAGCCTACTCTCAGACTGTGGAAAGTGTCCTCAGGTACTCTGTGTAAGCTGGACAGAAGGGCGTCCCAGAGTTCAGAGAAGTTCCGTTGCATATAACACAAATGTTTAAGGGGAATTAAATTCTAGGAACTTGGTTATGGGAGCACACGCAATGTTTGAATATAATCATCGAACTAATTCCTCCACAGGGTGGGCCATTGTCTTTGTGACACAGAACGATGACTTTCAGAAAGAGTCAAGAGCCATACGGATACACAAACTCTGTGTAGGGCAACACTTCGTCTGAAACAATGCAGAGATAGGATCTATCGGTGAGGATGTGTTCAACTAGAACCCAGTAATGTCCATGGGTACCATCCCCACGCCAAACCGCCAGCCTGTTTCGGTTCAACTGTGCATTGTAGTTACACCAGCGTGGTGTTGAACACGGATTTGTTCATTGGCCCGTTGGAGAGCGAATTTGGACTAGCTTGACTCAGTGCCGTCTTAACACTTTTGGAGAGCCCTGATCTTATATATACAGAACATATACAACATATATTATTACAATATGTGGTTATTTTTTATTCATATATGGCATTACGTTATATACAACATATGGATATACAGTATATACAACATATGGATATACAGTATATACGACGTATGAGAATTATTATATACATCACCATGTTATCCCTATGAGAAAAAACATTCAATATCCAGTAGCTTTTTAAATACTACTTGAATCAAAAATGGTACATGACAGAAACTGTAGGACTCCATGAAGTGTACGAAATGCATTCACATTTTGTTTCTTAGGAAATTACAAGAAAATGGGTGCTGAAAGATACAATGCTTCTTCTCCATTCTACAAATTATTCAACGCAAATTAAATTAAAACAGAAGAAAGAAAGAAAGAAACCAACCAGCGCCGTTTCCAGACAATATGACTCACCGGACAGAAATGCAGATATGGGGCCAATTATTATTTGTTTAAGCAGTGGCGACTGAAAGAATTCATGTATAAGTAGCCCAGGTGGGCAAACCCTAGTGATAAACATACATGCACTTCTTCGTGTGGATAACACAAACGATTGTTTAAAAGTGGAAAATGTGCTTTGTGCGTGGCCCTCGAGGCTCAAGCCTCACCCCCACTCGGGATCGGTAGGGAGGTCGGCTGTCTGTTTCTTATTTTGTCGCAAAAGATCCATCCTAACACCTAATTTTCTTCCTGCCTCCTTGGGAAATCAAAGCTACGAGCAAAGATTAAAAAAAAAAAAAAAAAAAAAAAAAAGGCAGAAGAACTTCCAACTTTCTAGATGTTTCTTCTTTCCTTTAAATAAAAAAAAATCCTGCTAGTGAGTGGTCAGTTTGACTTTTTGTAAACCCATAACTCTTGGGACGTTGGAGGCCCCAGTTCAGGTGGGGACCCTGGGCACCGGCCCCGTTGGCCCACCCCTCAAGACGGCCATGATCTGACTAGGTCTCTTTCCTAGTTCCCAATATCCCGTCATAGTGCTTCTCAGAATCCACTAACGATCCCCACGCCATGATACCGCCAGCCTGCTTCGATCCAACTGCGCAGTTACACCAGCACGGTGTTTTATACGGACTTGTCCGTTGGAGCAGGAACTTGGACTCATCCGACTAGGTCACTCTTTCCAGTTCCCGATGGTGATTCTTAGAGTTCATTGCAGGCAGAGCTATCGATCACATACGATAAAGATGAGCACGTGAACAGGACGGAGACTTCTTCCCATTAGCAAGAGTTTCCGCAGAGATACTTTTGTGTACATTAGGGCTGTAGTCTGCCGTTGGTTGCAGGATGTCCCAGTCAGCACGTACTAACCAGCGTTCATCTCTACTATCCGTGGTGGTCTTCCCTATCCTAGCACATTGGTGGATGTGTTTTCCCCTAAGGATTATTCCTGCTACACCTTCACTGCTGAGGTGCTGGAACAACCAACAATGCCTGCAGCTGAAGTGCTGATCCCCCACTTTTCCTGCGTCGATGATAATTCTCCATTTCAACTCAGACAAGTCCTTCTATTTTCCAACTGCGAGAGCTTCGTACTGACGATCTAGATATCGTGACAGCACATGCACCGATCGCGCGTTAAGGAAACATTCCCAGCCAACCTTATTCAACCCTTAATTTTCGGGTTTTCGCAGTTTTCTCTTCGTTGAGCTGAAAAAGTGTTCTCTAGTATACACCACTGCTTTACCGCCTAATTATTTCCCTTTAAAATGCCATGAATTTGTTTTTTTAGACATTGAAATTCTCTTAAATGCTTGACACTCACTTTTTTCGTGCATTTCAATAACCCAAACTTTTTTATCTGAATCCAGAACGCTCTCCTTTGGCGCCAAGGCAAGAAGCAAATGAACGAATGCAGCTCACATCAAGCAACGGACTATCTCATTTTTGAGAGTTAAATTGTAGGGTCTTGTTAAAATCCATTCGAAGCAGCCAGCTGCGAATACTTTAGACTTTGCATCCAGCAAAGAGAGCAACGCTGGTCACATGACCCAAACATCAGTCGCGCTGTGTGCTTAAAGAGAAGCGGAAGAGTGATTACGCTGCAACGTGTTTTTGTGAACAACCCAAAAGCAATCTGTATGTGTTTGATTACGTTACCTTCAAATTCAAGCGAAGGTTCTTAATATGAATTCATCATTACACTTTGTCGGGTAATGTTTTGTATTCAATTAAAATACTTAACACGGAAACATTTGGGAACTTTCCGTTGTCACAAGGTTCATTCACACTTCTGCCATTTCCGCGTTAGAAAGGTTCCGTTTTAGACAGGTTATAGTATATAAATTTCTGTCTTTCGTATCGGGATTTGAAAAAGAAAATGCCGATGTATGAGTACGGGATTACACCATTGTACAATACAAATTTAGAAGATGTGAATCCGTTTACTGGTTAAAATATGACTTGGATGTTAAGTCAGATAATATCCGAAAACTTGAAAATTTCGTCGTCCTGGAGCGGGAATAGAACCAGCGTCTCCCGGATTGCCCCGAGCATGGTACCCACTGCACCACCCAGAACGGCTAAGTTTGAAGTTTCTGATTAATTTGAATATAACCATCACAGAATTCGCTGGTCGGAGCAACCGGAATTCATATATAGCTAATCTGGTGGTTTAGAATTCATTCCCGTGATTGCCCGGAGGCGCAGAATATCAATGAATGAAATACGGGATTATTAAACATCCATGTCATATTTACGCCAATTCCAAAAAAATGCCGTTTTGTGCAATTTCCTTTTTATGCAGGTTCTAATTTAAACAGGCTCAACTGTATGTACATTTAGTGGGATGCACCCACTCGTGGAGACAGGGGTGATCAGTGTCCATATATTTAAATTTGTTTCTGCATTACTCAATAAAAGGGGGCGCACATATTTTTTTTTCGTCCGTGCCTCTTCACAGGCTGTCTTTTCCATTTCTAGCTTCCTATTTCAGAAGGCTTTTCATATTTGATATACAGTGAATGATTTCTTGTTTCAACTGAGGTATTTACATGAACATAGATCTAGAAATTTACTTCGTTACATTTTGAGTGCTTACGAGAAAGGCATAACTATTTTAACTGGATCCCTTTAACGTGAATGATGTCGTTCCTTAGTTTCGGATCATCGACAGCTGTTGACGACGTCGTCCTCCTTCCCGTAAGTCACGTGGGACTGGTGGTCGGCTGGGACACGATGGTTGCCATAGCAACGGATGCCAGAAACCCACCTCGACTCTTATGGCAGACCAAGCCAGGAAGCATCAGGTCACCAATCAAGTAAGTTTTATTGCTGTCTTCAACTTCTCTTGATTATCATTTTTCTCTTTGTCAAAATCATCAATCGATTTCGCCGTCTCACTGCCGCTTCTCAAAACGCGGTCTAAATTCTTCTTGAGGGCACAGCGGCGCCTATTATTGTTCGGGATTTCAAAATTGACTTCTCCCTGAGTTGGCCGAGTGGGAAATGGACCATATGAGAAATAATCGGTCATGGAAGAACTGAAAACGGTAGTTTTCCCTTTGTTTACACAAAGACTTTCTTTGTTCACCCTAGAAAATTCGATTCGTGTATAAGTATGAAGAGATCTGTAATGGAATTGTATCTTATATAAACTGAAAACTAAGTGTTTGTAGAAATTTCACTCCAGTACTTATGCTGTTTCAAAATTTAAGTTTCTACAGTTCATAAATTAAACAGCTAGGAAACGATGTCGCACTGAGATTTCCCGAAATGTTGTTTCCTGTAGGCCTGAGGGAGAGTTATTCATTTCTTTGTACAAGGTGTGATCAAAAAGTATCAAACACTGGATTTATTAAAAAAGGAAAAGTACGAGACTTAGATTTGAAATTTAATTACCTTCGGAATGTAGTCCACTTCTCGAAACATTCTTTGAAGTGTTTCCACTTCTCGAAACATTATTTGAAGTCGTCTTCGGAAATAGCAAACAGCTACTTCGTCGCATTCTATTGTATCTCCTCAATATCTTGAAATCTTTTTCAAGTGGTATTGGGTTTTTGGGACGAGGGAGAAACTCACAAGGAGTGAGTTCTGGTTAATAGTGTGGCTGTCGGACTTATGTAGGGTTTAGCAAGAAACTGCTGCAGAAGTTTTGATGTATGGGCAGGCGAGTAGTCATGGTGGAGTTGTCACAATGTCGGCCTTTTGAGACAAACTGCATCCCTTAAACGCCACAAAATTTGACAGTATTGTTCTTGTTTATTGTCTGGCCTGATAGAGCGTAATCATGACGCACAATTATTTCATGATTGAAAAAAAAAACAAAAAAAAAACAGCGTGTTGACCTTGCTGCAGCTCTGTCGTGCTTTTCTTGGGTTTGGAGTCTTCCGCTGTGAAGACTGGGCCTTAGGGGTCATACTCGTTAACCCACGATTCATCATTAGTTATACTAGTTTTCGACGCACTGAAGCAGGTCACTAGAAGTTGAAACCACATGCCCCTGTTTTAGTGCTCAACTGAGAGCAATTTTGGCTCAAATTTAGCTGAGACAAGTCTCATACCCAAATCGTCTCCAAGAATCTACTGAACTGAACCGAAACTAATGTTGAAGTCTTCAGGTAACTCACGAATAGTGATTCGGCGATTTTTCGGACAGCTATGCGCACAAGTTCGATATTGTATTTACTTTTGCTAGTAGCCGGCCTCCCAGACCCCAACAAAAAGTGTTGATGGGCCAGCACCGGCAGCCAGAAGTGGCCCAGCCCTATGTTGCCGCCGCCCAACCGTCAATAAAATGTCCCGGCTGCCACCACATATGCCAGCAGGTTCAGGCCAACAGTTGGCACCCCACCACTTGTCATATGACAGAAAAAGGCTATCAGTTATCCATCACAGGCAGTGGCTGCCGCAAGTGGCCCTTCAGCGGTCCTGCAAGCACGTGCCATGGTCCGCTAGTCTCCAGGCAGTGGCAGCCGGCAATCACGTGACGTAACTAATGACTTACCGAATCTTATCCGTCAATTTCCACGTAGTAGCCATAAAAAAAGATAACCGCAGTATCCCAAAGCCACAACTACTTCTGCATGACTGTGCAGCGATGGGGAAATTTTCTCAACAGATCCTGAGAAACACCCAGTTGGATATGACTGGAAACGAACCAAGGACTGTCTGCGTGCGAAGCGAGCGCTCTGCCGACCACACTGATTTGCCACGCACGAAAATTCGCTTAAAGCTTAGCCTCTTTCCAACGCGATGTGAAACTAACGGTTTTCTTTTTAATTTTAAAATATTTCGAGGTATTTTTCATAAATGTCAGTTTCATATGATCCATAAATTTATTTTTTCAACGTAACGATTGTTTTTTTTTTCCCTTAAGGGAACTTCACTCATTTTCAATGAGTGTACCAACTTAAAGGCGCTTTCCAAAGTTTTGTGCTGTCCTCGTGGTCTTGAAAGGCGATTGTTTAATTAATATATTTACCCGTTCATGTCATATTCTGTTACATTTTTAACGTATGTTTCTTTTTCGCCGTTTGAAGCTACATTTGTTTTTAAGAGGAAATATATTTTATTTTACTTATCGTTATTTTTAGCACCGAATTTATCCAGTCTTGTACATTCAACCCATGGACGAGTACATTATATCCACAACATAGCGTTGCTTTTTTTCAAATAATTCATAAATTTTGTACGCGTATAATCCTTTTTTTTCCAACATAACATCTTTTTAATGTTTTTCCAGGTCTTTTGCTCGAAGCGGTTTAGTGCATGTTAAAACGAAAGGTTACATAGAAATTATTTTTTGTTATTTATTGGAGTGGAGTGGGTGTATTTCATGGCTGTCTGTATTCTTCTTGATTCTTTGTGTGTTAGTGCAGGAATTTTGCTACGAAATGAGTTTCTGTTAATACACGAGAGTAATTGAAATATATATATCATCATTGTCAACCATTATCAATCCACTGCTGGACGAAGGTCTCCTCAAGTTTCCTCCACAACGATCTGTCTTGTGCCAGTCTCCTCTATGTCCCCCCTGCATACTTTCGAATTTCATCCAATCTCCCATGTGGTCTTCTTCTGGATCTTTTCCTGTCCCTTGGAATCCAATCTAAAATTTCGGCTGTCCATCGATGATCTGTCCTTCTGGCAGTATGTCCAACCCATTGCCATTTCAGGGATTTAACTCTGATCATGATGTCTTCCACTATTGTCATTTTTGGGATCCACGTGTTCCTCTTCTTATCTCTCCTGGTTACACCAAGAATGCACCTCTCCATGCTACTTTGAGTTGTTTGCAGCCTTTGTGTGTCTCTTTTAGTTAAGGTCCACGTCTCTGCACCATACGTAAGCGCTGAAATGATGCATTGATCAAACACTTTTCTTTTAAGACATAATGGCAATATTGCTCTTGAAAATTATGCTGTTTCTTCCAAAAGCTCTCCAGGCAAGTTTTGTACGCCGATTAATTTCTTCATCAATGTGACCCTCACTTGATACCTGCTGTCCAAGATAAACGTACGTGTCTGTTATCTCCAGCTTTTCTCCATCAATCGATAAATCTTCATTTCTTGTAAAAGCATTGAACATCACTTTTGTCTTCTGAAAGTTCATTTTTAATCCCACTTCTTTACTCTTGTCAGCAAGTTCCTGGATCATACTCTGCAGCTCTGATGGGGTAGTTGCAAAAATGACTACGTCATCAGCAAAACGAAGGTGGGTTAGATAATCTCCATTAAACTTTATCCCTTTGTTTTCCCAGTTCAGCGATTGAAAGACATTTTCCAATGTCGCATTAAAGAGCTTCGGAGATATGGTGTCACCTTCTCTCACTCACTTTCCAATTTTTATACTTGTATTTTCGAACAGCCGAATCTTTGCACTTGCATTTTCATAGATGTTATTAATAATATTAATGTATGCATCTTCAATACCGCAGGATTTCAGAGCCATTGTAACTGCTGATGGTTTCACCGAATCAAAGGCTTCTTCATAATCGATAAAAGCCATGCACAATGGAAGTTCATATTCCCTCGCTCTTTCAGTTAGTTCTCTCAGTACGTGGATATGATCTATTGTGCTGTAGCCACTCCTGAATCCAGCTTGTTCTCTCGGTTGAGCCATGTCCAGTGTTACCTTCAAGCGGTGTGAAAGAACTTTAGTGAAGATTTTATAAACTACTGATAGGAGGCTGATAGGTCTGTAGTTTCCGAGATCCTCAATGTCACCTTTCTTATGTAGCAGGATCATTGTAGCGGTGTTCCAATCCTCAGGAATCTTTCCTTCATTAAGGCATCGAGTGAAAATTTGGGCGAGTACTGTTTCGATTTCTCCACTTGCTTCTTGTATGATGTCTACAGTAATTCCATCTTCTCCTGGAGCTTTTCCCCGCTTCATGTTCTTGATTGCATGTGCAACTTCTGCTGGAAGGACTGGAGGAACTCTGGTACTGGTATCTTTCATGATGTCTGGAGTGCAGGTATCATCCCTTTCATATAATTTGGAGTAGAAATCTTTCACTCTTGTCAAAAATTCGCCTCTATTTCTTGTTACAGAACCATCTTCTTTTCTCAGTGCCATAATCTGTTTTCTTCCCTTACCGAGATGTCACTTTGCTATCTTTAGGCTTTGGTTGTTTTCAATTGCTTTCCTCACTAGTTCACATTTGAATTTTCTTACGTCTTCAGTGATACATTTTCTTACTGTCTTGCATAGCTCTATATATTCCACATTGGAAGTCACATCTTCTTTACTTGTCCTCATCTCTCTTCTTTTTTGCATCAACATTTTGGTTTTTCCTGATAATTTGTTCACATGCAACTTGTTCTTAGACCCAGCTAATTTTGTTGCTGTTTCCATAAGAGCTTTGGCTACTTTTCTGTTAACTTCAGAAATATCCACTTCTTCCGATGTTAGGCCTTTTAAAGCAGAAAGTTTAGTGTTGAGGTGCATCTTACATCTCACTAATCTATGATCACTACCTGTGTTGAACTTGTTTAGCACACTGCAGTCTTCTATGACGAATTTTTTGTTACATATAATAAAATCAATTTCACTTGTCGTCCCATTTGGATGTCTCCATGTCCATTTCCTGTGTGGCTTTTTCTTGAAAAAGGAGTTCAAGATGAAAAACCCTTCTGCCTCTGCAAACTCAACGAGAGTATTTCCACGCTGGTTTCTGTTGCCGTGACCGAATTTATCTACTGAAGTTTCATTCTGTTGCCGTTGCCCTATTTTTGCATTGAAATCTCCCATAATTATCTTCAAGTGCTGCTTACCTTTATTATTTAGATGACGAATTTCCTCATAAAATTCTTCAATTTCTTCTTCAGGATGACTTGTGGTGGGTGCATAAGTTTGAATAATCTGAGCCTGGTATCTTCTCGAGAGTTGGATAACGAGTCGTGCAGCTCTGTCAGAGGAACTTTCAACTTCTACAACTTTGTTCTTTAGTTTCTTGTTTATTATAAATCCAACACCACTAGTTCTGCCAGTATATGTCCCACGATAGTAGAAGAGATGTCCACTTTTCAGTTCAATGAGATCTTCTCCTTTTCTCCTTACCTCACTTAGCCCGACGATGTCCCACTTGATCCTTTGTAGTTCCTCTTCCAATTCAAGAAACCTTGAATCAGAAGATAGGGAGCGTCCATTATACGTAGCCAAGGTCAGCATCAGATGGCAGCGTAGTCCGGTCCTCCGGGGATTCTAATCACCCACTGCCTTCATGTCGCACTGGTCGCTGCCTTGACCAGGTACATTCCTGCTGCCGGAGACTGAGGGCCAAGATTTAAGTTGTGGAATCATTTTGGAGGGGTTTGGCCATAACTCACCGCGCTGGCCAAGCGGGTTGGTGAGTGTGGGATAGCATTTCCTCTAATGCCGATGGTATAGTTATACCGCCATTTGCGGTCGTCAGAGCCCCTTTAGTGGGAACAGGATGCACAACGAGAAGGCGGGGTTGACATTTGTCAAGGAGAGGGGTACTCTTCGTTGACGTGGTATTTCATTAGGATATAAATTCGCCTCTCTACATATGGCTTTTTTTTTATCTTAACATCCACTAAAAAAACACGATGGCGATAACGTCGTCTTCAACTAACTGGTACCACGAGAGACACAGCACGTGTTGCTTCCACCTCTTGTTGGGGTTGCATCGGTTGCCAGCTACGGTCCACTAGTGGCACTTGTTTGGAAGCCCGCAATTTACGGCGATGCTGCAGCGCCATCAGCAGACCGCTACCATGCCGTGAGCGGCAGATTTCAGCTAGCAATGTCTCATCACTGCCAGCTCGTGGCCAGCAGTTTCCCAACATTTGTGTTTTTGCTCGGACGTTTCATCACTCTCAACACTTTCGCGATCACCTTTGAATTGTTTCTACCACTCGTAAACTTGTGCACGACTCGCACAATCCTCCACATAGACATTCTGTAACTTTTTAAGTATGTGTCTTTTCAAGTTTCTAACAAAATTTGATGCAATGCATCAGCACCCCCTCAGATGACTTCAGCCAGACCCTTCGGTTCTAAGATCTAGCTAGCTACGGCCCTGATTACATGAAAAGCTCAGCATTTTAGCTACTTAGGTTTTTTAAGCACTTTTTTTTGAAGATTTTCGGAATTACTTTCCCGTTCGTTGTGTAGTTATGGAAAAAAATTATCTAATTACATAACAAAAGCGAAAGAAAAATTTCTGATTTGGTAAGTACATTCTCAGAAAGGTAACGTGCTCTGAAATTATCGAAATTCAAAATCTTGCCACTATTTAGAGGGGGAAAATTTTATACGTTAACATCACTGAAAACTCCTTTTGTCTGATAAACGTGGAATGTGTTAATTTTTGATGTTTTCGAATTTATACATGGAACATTTTTTGCTGGGTTTTGCTGAACTGCTGTGAGCGTATCTTTTTTTTTTTTTTTTTAAATTTGTGAAATTTTTTTTTAGAAAGGGTATTTATTTTCTCCAGCAGTACAATGTAGAACATTTCTGTTCTACTGAAATCGCACGGGTTACACCGCATCTTTTGTGGGCAAAAGAACAATATCGGGAATATCAAGTAACTCAGTATAAGAGTTTGAAATCCTAACATGAAACTTGATTTGCAGCTACGCTGCCGTTGGCTTCAAATTATTTTGAGGTATGGCGTTAACCCATTTAAGCCTTTGAGGTCTTCCTCTTCAGGAAAGCTGAAGACGGATGCTTTACTACATGCAAAACAATCGCTGTACGGTGCCTTTCTCGTTTGGCAAACTCGCAACATACAGTAGCAGGATAAGATTGAATAATTTTCGTTGATGGAAAAAACAGAAGTTTTATGACATCCTCCCCTTTTACAAAACAATTGGAGTGGGTCAGTTCCCTTCTTTTTTCAATGTGAATGTTGCCCCTCCTTTTTCTATAACTTTCACCCTTTTCTCATGCTTCAGGGCAGGCTATTAACTGCAGCATTTCTAAACCAAGCCATCGCTCGCAGACGATCTTTTTTATTGTTCTGGTCTGCGGCACTTTGTTCTCTATAGGTGTTAAAAGCTCTTAAGTGGTCTTAAACGGCATGGGAGAAATGGGCTGGCAGATGCTTACTTCTGTGTTTAAATCTGTGCCGTATTTCCCCCATTTGTGCTCTCAGGCGGCAGTTTTCAAAATATCTGTGACACTGGTTAGCTTGGCAGTCTGTCGTTATTTTCCCTTAGCATATGCTCAGTTCAGTGTTGCTGATAAATACTCTTCCATACTTATTATGGAGTTTATGAAAGCGAAAGATTTTCGCGAAAAAATCGCTTCCAGAGAATATGTGCTTGTAGACAATGTAAAGGGGAAAAGCGATATTTGAAAATATTTTGAATTACTGTCCCGTTTTGAAACTAGTCTGCCAGAAAACTTTGTGCAGTGTACTAAATGCAAAAACTTTGAGTTACGATAGCACAAAATCTGGAACATCGCATCTTAAGCGGCACAAATTCGCCCACCCCCACCCCACCCACGCACACACGAGACATATTGGGTTCCAGCGATATGATATACCAGTAGAGATAGTTGCAGTTTATAAAGCTATAAAATCTTCTCCCAGTAGAACGATCTGATTCATAATTCTGCATATTTCGTACTTTTCTAATCCCCCCCCCCCCCGCGCCTTTATACCCCCAAGGATATTTCCGGGTCCAGAGTGCACCAGTGCACTCTGGACCAAATTGGCAAATTCGTGCTTTGGTGATAGTTGAAATTTTGCGGGCCGGCCCGGGCCTTGGAAACAGGAGAAATATACGGGCCGGGCTTTAATTTAAAAAAATGAAACTGGCCTTGGACGTGCGGGCTTGGGCCGAGCCGGGCTTTCCAAATTATGGCTCATGCAGACCTCTATCCTAGCTTCTGCCGACAAATTTTTGTTTTCTAACCCCAGTTGAGCTACAGGTATCTGCTCTCTTGTTCTGTCAATCATGTGAGGTCACAAACCCTAAATTTGATCACGCATAAACTTAGAATGATCACGCCTTGAAATGTTACGAGAAAACAGTTTTTAACAGCTGTACACGATTCATCAGAAAGTTTGCAGTTTTTTGTTGAACGTTTGTTTTTGTGTTATTTCCTGTAAGTTCGGGTACAGTTTTTCGGAACTTAGTAGACTGCATGCCAGTCTCGTGTGTCTCGAGAAAATGGGGAAATTAATACTCAGTACTAGTTTACTATAGTGCATGCAAGGTATTTGGGTACTTAGAAGCTAGCGTCCCGTTCCACACTGTTTCGTTTGTCACTTACAAATCATTATTTATTGCTTGATAGGTACGTACGTACTTTAGACGCATCACTTTTAAAACAGATGCTCCAGAATTATTTTAATTGCGTTTGTCATCGAGTTCTCACTCTAGCTGCTTTTTCATTTGGCCCTGTATTCTTAGCGACTGGTGCTATTATGACAACGTAGTTCCTTGCAGATACGTAGAAAATTCCAGTCAGCTAGAACACATACAGCATTTCAAATATTGCTGGTAAGCTACTGTAGTTAAAAGATCGCTTTAGAATTCTATTTGAAGCAAAATGTTCAATGCTTAAACTTTTTTTTTATGTTTCTGATCAAGTTTTTGTAGTTTCGAAATTATTCAAAATCGTGTGTGACGATTGTGCTTTTGTTTGTGATTTTGATGTATGGCTTGTTTTTCAGGTTCATTTTGGGAGGACACTACACTTCCAGAAACTCAACGCAGATCGCAGTGGTTATGCACGAGAATTCTTCTCATTCGGTAAGTACAAGTAACATATACTCTCATTTGAGAAAAGGGACCAGAGGACCGTAGCAAGACAGAGAACCTATTAGGGGCGGCCGATGAATGTAGTAGGGAGCCGCCCCGTGGCGCAGCGGTCTAAGCGATGGCCTCTGATCCTTCGTCCGAAAAGGGTCCGGGTTCGAATCCCGGCGAGGCATGGGTGTTGTGTTTGTCTTACGGCACTGGCTCTCTCCCTCCTTGGAACCAGTGACCCTACATTAGGGACGGGCGACTGCTCATAGCCCATTGAGTTGCTCACGGTGGTCGTTAAACCTCCAATAAAAAAAAATGTGGTAGGGCAAAAGGATATGAAAGATGTCGGGCATTGGACTGTAGTGTGAGTCGCTAGGACGGGCAGAAGGAAACGCAGGTCGGGCGCCGCCCTTCCCTGGCTGCGACTCTGTAAGAGTTTCCGGCAGGCCATACGTATGCGAAACACCAAGAAAGGTTGAGAACTACTAAGATCAGTAAACGTTAATCTATCTCACAACAGGGACGGATCCAGAAGCTTATCTTTGAGAGGTGGGGCGGGGGAGTTGCTCAGCGCTAAAAATAAAAAAGATATTCGAGGTAAGATCCAAAAGTTCTAGGATTGAGTCCGTAGATAACTACAAAGTTGAAGGATAACCTCCTTTAAAATAAGACCAGTGGCGTACCTGAGAAACTTGCCCCCCCCCCCCAAAAAAAAAAATTCTTCGAGGATCTTTTGTAAAAATCGATTAATTTCTATTATTCAAAATTTTGAATTCCATATTTTTAAATATTTATTTAGAAAATTTTCAATTCCGTATTTTTTCAACTTTTTAAAAATTAAATTTTCATATTCTTAATAGGTTTTATGAGCGTTTTAATAATGCAAGTTCTTTGGAACTTACAGGTAATTTTCCTAAAACCAAAATTGCTGCACTTTATTTAGTGTAACACAAACGTTCGCCGTGTAGTTAAAATTATTACACTAGTTTCATACAAATACAAAATATTATAAAACCTGTCCGAAGCACATCTTGCAAATTCTATTCTTTTAGAGAACTAGCCAGCTCTTTGAAATTCATCACGATCCCACACACACACACACAGTCGTAGGATAGCGTCTGATGATTTCCAATTTATAAGAAAATACAGAAACATAAGTTAACAAATAAGTAACAGTTAAGAATTGTGGCATAAAAAAAGTAAAACTACTTAAATTTTGAAGATGACAATCCGATTTTTGGCGTAAATGTGACAAGGATGGTAAGTCAGATAATATGCGAAAACTTGAAAATTTTCATCGTCCTGGAGCGGGACTCGAACCCGCGTCTCCCAGAAAACGCCTAGGTATGCTAACCACTACACCACCCAGAACGACCAAGTTTCAAGTTTCCGATCAATTTGAATTTAACCATCACAGGATTCGCTAGTCGAAGCAACCGCATATTATCTGACTTACCATCCTTGTCACATTTACGCCAAAAATCGGATTGTCATCTTCAAAATTTGTATTATATGGCGTAATCCCGTATTTCTTTCATGACTACTTAAATTATTTACTCTTGAATATAAAAACCACACTTAACATAATTCCACAATGATTTGCACTTAGTAAAATTTTTTCTCTTGACCCTGTTATAAAAAAATCCCACAAGTCTGTATTTTCGTCCCCACGAAGAACATGTTTTAGTTCATTACATTCTGAAGGATGAGTAGTTATGTGAAAACAACTGTAATACAATACATAACACCTTATCTTTATTGGTACAAAAATTTCATTCATTGAACTAATATTTCTTTCACATTGCCTTGCTGATATATGTGTATTTATCTGCGAAAAGGGGTCTCAACTCTTCTGGAAAAAAATGGATGCTTTCCCGTCATCCAATTTTTATAAACTAAAACCGCGGAAATGTTTGTAAATATTTATCTTACTTACTGGGGGAAAAATGCGCAAAATTGGTTTTCTTAATATTTCCTGGAAATCAGTCATCAGGAATTACTTGCTATTTTTTTAACCACTTTCGTATGAAAAATTTTGTAAAATCTTTTTACTGAGACAAGAGGCCCTCGAAGCCGCGAGGCCCTCCCCCCTCCCCTCAATGCGGGAGTTGCGGGTGCTATCAGTACGTCCCTGAATAAGACCCACTTGCAACACCACACTTCTGCCAGCGGCTGTAGAGTTCGTTGAAGCACTTCTGGAACCCATTCTTTGCAATGTCCTTCAGTGCAACCAGCGATGCGTTTTTCATTTCTTCTGCGTTCGAAAACCGACGATCCTGAATTCGACGTGTCAGCTCAGAGAAGAGGTGGAAGTCGCAGGGAGACGAGATCAGGTGAGTACGGTGGGAGTGGGAGGAAAACTGTTCTTGTTTGGACAAGAAACTCACGAACGAGGAGTGACCTGTATTGCCGGTGCATTGTCGTGCAACAACACTCACGATTGATTGCTCCACAGTTGAGGACTCTTCTTGCGGATCGACTCACGTAGGCTTAGCATGATGTACAGATAGAGCTCCTTATTGATGGTGCATCTTTTAGGGATAAATTCAAGATGATCAACACCCTGGATGTCGAAGAAATCCTCTAGCATGATCTTGTCTTTGCTGCGATCTCGGCGGAATTTCTGCTTTCGTGGAGGCCATGGCGAATTTCCATGTAGCTGATGCTCGCTTAGTCTGCGGGTAGAATAGGAAGCACCATTTTTCATCCCCCGTTATGATTCTTCTAAGAATTTGTGGGGCTTGGTCGGCGGCGGTTAAGAGATCGCCCGCCATTTTCATCCCTGTAGCCAGTTGATCTTCAGTTAACATACGTGGGACGATGTGCACACCCAGTGAATCTTTTCAGATCATCTGTTAAGTATCACATATTCCAGCAGTCTCTGCTATTTGCTCGAACGTCCACTGTCTGTTAGCGCATAGGATGGCCGCAACCTTCGAAATGTTTTTACCCGTGCAAGCTGTCACTGGCAGCCCGCTTTGTTCGTCGTCTCCTACCACTTGTCTGCCTTCTTTGAAGCGTCGATGCCAATCGAATGTTTATGATCACGACAGTCTTTTCGCTATAAACTTGTTTCAACATCACGTTTCTGTTGGACTTTCGCCCAATCGAACGCATAACTTATTATTAACGCGCTGCTCAAAAAACAATATTTTTCATCATTCGCGGAACAATGCGTAAGTTGCTCAAAATATTGGATGTACCGAAGCGAGCGCGTGACATAATGGACAATTTTCCTGTGCGGACGGATAATGTAACGTAATCTAATAATTAAAGGGGGTATGCGGTATACACTGAAGAGTAATTGAATTAGAGACAGCTGGCGTTATGCAAATGTGGCGCTGTGGGCGGCCCTGTAAACGGAAACGACATGACGTATGCAGCGATCCAGCAATATAAGGAGAGATGCGATGGGAATCAGTACGAGTCGGACGCAGTATGGGTAAGACGAAGGATCTAAGCGCATTTGATCTAGGGCAAATTGTCGGGCCCGACGAATGAGTCACTCCCTCTCAGAAGTCGTGCAGGCACTAGGATTTTCACGAGCCACTGTGTCACGGGTGCACCGTGAGTACATCGAATCCGGTAAAACCCTCCCTGCGAGGGTCAACTGCAGTGGACAACAGCGTGTGGATGAGCGGGGTCGTCGTCGGCTAGCTCGCATTGTAACAGCGCATAGACGGACCACAGTGCAAGAAATCACTGCAATTTAACGCTGGTGCAGAAAAATGTGCAATCAGTTACACCATCCAGAACCATCTCCCCGCTATGGGGTACAGAAGCCATCGTCCCACAAGGGTACCGCTGCTGACCGCGCATCACAGGGTGCAAAAAATAGCATGAGCGCGGGAACATCGCCCCTGGACCTTAGACATGTGGAAAAGTGTTGCCTGGACTGATGAGTCGAGATTCACGTTTGTATATGCGGATGGCTGGATACGAGTAC
The DNA here is from genome assembly GCA_039090855.1 of Macrothele yani. Classification (NCBI taxonomy): domain Eukaryota; kingdom Metazoa; phylum Arthropoda; class Arachnida; order Araneae; family Macrothelidae; genus Macrothele; species Macrothele yani. The sequence goes on along the minus strand of CM077010.1, from coordinate 122,520,678 downwards.
GGCGCAAACCACATGAAGCGATGGATCCTTCTTGCCAGCAGGGCACTCTTGAAGCTGGTGGGGTGGCATTCTCGTCTGGGGACTGTTCACGTGGACTGAAATGGGACCCCTGGTAAGTGTGACATCGTCCCTCACAGGTCAACGTTACCGGGATATCCCGGACGACCATTTGCTCCCGTTTGTGCGTGTTCAAAATATCACTGGGGACCTCGTCCTGCAACAAGACAATGCACCGTGCCATCGCTCCCGAATTGGATCCGAATGGTTAGGTGAACATTCCACCGACGTGACATCGCTTCCTTGGCCATCGAGGTCACCTGACCTCAATCCCATCGAGCACATCATGGGATGCCATCTCGAGAGATGTTCAAGATTCTGACCAACCTCCATCAAATCTTCGTGAACTGTGGGAGCTTGTTCAGGGGTCGTGGATCCGTATGGCTTCCCTACGCTTCCGGTGTCTTGTCGAGTCCATGCCGAGACGAATCGTCGCCGTCATCAGGGCGAAAGGTGGTGCTACACGTTACTAGACAGGTATCTCTAATTCAATTGTTCTTCAGTGTACGTACTTTACAGTATAGGTGCAGTCCGGGAACTTTTGGATCTTACTCTGTATATGTACATAGCTGCACTGATTTTTTTTTTTCATTTAGTGCATTTTTTTCTGAAAGCACTGAATATGTTTTAAGCATTTTGTTTGCTTTTATTCTAGCTCAGTGTGATACTGAAGGAAAATGCTTAGTCTCATTAATTTTTAGTGTATACACTTACTCGCGCCTTCGTGAATTAGTATTTTATTAATTAATAACAAGGGACTATACATCAACTATATTTAAAATAGTATAACTATACTAGTAATCCAAATTTCTTGGCATAGAATAGAAAACAAAGTTTCCAAGCTTTCGCACATCAGCCAGTTGGCTCTTTTAAGGAAGGTAGACAGCACTCTGGTTGATATACGAAAGCTTGGAAAGTTTGGTTTCTATTCTACGCCAAGAAATTCCGATTATTAGTACAGTTATACTATTTTAAGTATTATGATTTTAATTGGAGAAATTTTTAAAGTTTATCTGAATCACGAAGTGAAAGAAAATCAGTGAGATTCATAATCTGAAGTTGAATGTAAATACCCCAATCAAAATAAATGCAGGACGAATGAAAACAAAATTAGCATTGAAATGTGAGTTCATGTTGTGCAAGTACAAAGGGAAAGCTAATTGCTTTAACACGAAGTAATGCGAAATATATGCCTTGTTTAGTTCCCTGGTTATGTAAATTTTCATTCACTTGGCCTCACTGGAGGAAAAAGGTTTTATTTTACAAAGTTCTAGGAGAATTCATCCATCTGAAATTGGATTTAAATACTTTCTGGAAGAATTCATCCAAAATGTGAGATCTATAGTTAGAGTGTTTTCGGTTCAGGAGATAAAATTCCATTTAAAATGCTTAGTTTGTTCACAAAGTAATTGTATCAACTGCATTGAGCAACTGATTTCGCTTTCCCTAGACAAAATAGTTTCCATATATATGGAAATCAAGGAGTGGAAACCAAATTGAATCGTTGGAAGAGCTAGTAGCCGCAAATGTTTGAACGTATTTGTTACCTCATGAATTTCGGAAGGACTGTTGTTTCCCTGGGGAGATTTCCTCAGCATATTAGTTATTTATTGAACATATTTGCAAAGATGACGCCACTGCGGCAGCGGGCACTTTGCCAGACAGGGCACATCGACATTCTGACAATGTGCTACTTTCGCTAACACGGATGCTCCGCTTTGAACGTAAATGAATTTCGCATTAGGGAATTCCATTTCCGCTGAGAACAATGACTAGAAGAAATAAGTGTTAATATTTTGAACACTATCTCAAATCGGGGAAGGAGAAGAAGAATCGCACTTGTTCTTAAATTTTTATTACGGAATATGCAGTCACCACACAAACTCATTTTCAAAAGAACACAACACAGTGAACTTCGTTTAAAAGATGTCAATCTGTGATGTACAAAACGCTTCTAAGAGAAAAAAAGGTGCTAAAGAACGTGCTATTTCTGCAGATAATATATGAAGTTCAGCATCTAGGTTGCTTTTGAGATGGGTTTTCAATCAAACTATAGAAGATCCTTAAGATGAATTTGTACTTCGAACTTTTCATCAACGCTTAGCAATCGGCTTTTTGAGTTATTCAAAATACCAACAGACAAATACAGTAAAACAAAAATTTGGTTACCTACACTGATATGCAAAAATTAAGCACGAAGAGGAGAAATTAGCATAACAGCGGAACGAGCAGGCAGAACGTGACCGAAAGACCACTCAAGAGATAGACTAGGGTCCGGTACGGTAGAGCATGCGCATATATGCAAAATGACGTTGGGGGTGGGAGGGGGTGTCTCTCGGAAGGGTAAAAAGTACACGAGGGGTGTACGCTCAGCAATTCAGTGACAGCTATTGTACGGTGTACATCGGTTTGAACGACGTCGAGTTGCTGCCACCGTGTGATATGGCCAGCAGGCAATCCAGTAGACGACATCTGGATGACTTTACCCGAGGTCGTGTCATTGGGAAGAAGGTCGAAGTGTGACTAGTGTGGCCGAGGAGTTCGGGATCGCTCACAGAATCGTTTCACGAGCTTGGAGAGTATGTCAAACGACAGGAAAAGCTGTCCGAGAGTTTAGCAGTGGTCGTCCATGAGCAACCACAGCGGCGGACGACCGGTATATTGTCCTACAGGCGAGAAGAGACATACGGCAGACAGTGGGAGACATCGCAAGGCACATGCAACAGACAATTGGACTTCCGTTATCGCGTTTTACCGTGGCCAGGAGGCTGCACAAAGGTGGTCTATTTGCATGACGACCAGTACGGTGTGTGCCATTAACGCCTGCTCATTGGAGACGGCGGTTTCTGTGGTGCCAGGAACACAAGAACTGGACACATCAGCAATGGGGTCGAGTTCTCTTTACGGATGAGAGCCGCTTTAGTCTGACGAGCGATTCTGGACGTATACACATCTGGAGAGAGCAGGGAAAACGCAATAACACCTCCAACATCATCGAAAAGTACCGGTTTGGAGGTGGCTGAATTCTCGTTTGGGACGGTATCATGCTTGGTAGCCGTACTGACTTCCTGATCTTCCAAGGAGGTTCAGTCACTGGTGTCAGCTATTGAACCGAGGTTCTCCTGCCTCACGTGCGTCTGTTTAGAGGTGTTGTGGGTCCTCAGTTCCTCTTCATGGACGACAACGCTACACCTCATCGTACAGTGGCTGTCGCAAAGCTGTTGGAGATTGAATATATTCAACGCATGGATTGGCCCGCAAAGTTTCCGAACCTAAATCCAATCGAACACATGTGGGACCTTCTCGGGAGACGCTTGGCTGCACGTCACCAGCCACCAGCAACGATTCCGCAGCTGCGATTGGCGCTACAAGAGGAATGGGCCGCGATGCCTCAACATCTCATTGACAACCTCGTCCTCAGCATGGACAGACGTTGTGAATCCTGCAACGCAGTCAAAGGTGATCATATCCCCTACTAAAGACTGGAATTTTCTTGGCAGCCGCCTGTCACATGGACGTTTCTGTCTTCTGTTCAATTGTGCTCGAAGCTACCTTTTCAATAAAGTGCCTTTGTATCCTTTGGATTCCTTGTTTGGACGGTTTTGCTCACTTGTCCCATATTCTTACATCTTGGGGATCTTATCGTATGATTTGAGTCGATGTGGAGCACTTCTGCACGACGTTACATTCGAAAAACCGTCTCGTCCTTAATTTTTGCACGCCAGTGTAGGATGGGATAGAGGGCTCAGCCCCTCGGGCAGGGCAAGCATCCTTCCTTGGAAAGCGGACCTTGTTGTAAATTCTCTGAACTTATATTTTCGGTGGTATATGAAAATTTCTTTTGTGTTTGATTATAAGCAAATAATTACCATCGTTAACCTTTATATTCTCTCAAAGATTCTTCCACAACTGTCTGTCTTGAGCCAGTCTGTTCCATGTTTTCGAATTTCATCCATCCATCTCTCATGAGGTCTTTTTCTGGGTCTTTCTGTCCCTTGAGTCTAAAATTTCGGTGGTCTGTTCTTCTGGCAATATGCGCAGCCCATTGCTCGTTCTTGACAGACTTTGTGTTGGTGGCTCCTACATTTTATGCACTCTAGTGTGATGTACTCGTCCCGCACTCACCTCTTGCGTGCCCCGCCTGTTTACAGGTACGGTGTACGTTTTGAGCAACTTTTCTGGCGATATCATCTTTGTATTTGTTCATATTCCTCTGTTTTCATATCGTTAGCTCCTTTGTTTACGTTTGGAAACTGCCAACATGGTGGCTTCCGACCTGTCCTTATCTCTGGTCGTGGTGGATGCTCGTCACGTCGCACTTCCCACGTCATTGAAAGTTGACGTGCTCTTATCCTCAGATGTCTGCTCAGGTGCCTTCCTGGTATTCCTTGCTCCGGTGCCTTCCCTGGACTTGGCTACGCCTTCTTGCCTCTGCCTCGGTGCCTTCGCTGGGTTCTGCCGCAACTACTGCCTTGCCTTCTGCCTGTGCTCCTCTTCCCCCAGTACCTTCTGTGCCAGACGGCTCAGCGCAGACTTTTCTTCTGAGGATGACATTTGCTTCTACATTGCAGCGAGGCACTGCTTCTACGTCAACTTCTTGTCAACCTGATGGTCTCTTGCAATAAACACCTCTGTTATTCAGGTATCCAACTACAAGGTGAAGGTAACGATTGATGAAAATCCCCATATTTATTTTTTAATTCGAGGTTTAACGACCGCCGTGAGCAACTCAGTGGGGTATAAGTAGTCGCCCGTCCCTAATTTAGGTCAACTGGTTCCAGAAAAGGGTGGCAGCCCCGGTGGCGCAGTGGTCTAAGGCGCTGGCTTCTGATCATTCGTCAGTAAGGGGTCCGGGTTCGAATCCCGGTGAGGCATGGATTTTGTGTTTGTCCTACGGCACTGGTTCTCTCCCTTCCCTGGAACCAGTGACCCTAAATTAGGGACGGGCGACTGCTTATAGCCCATTGAGTTACTCACGGTGGTCGTTAAACCTCCAATCAAAAAACAAAAACAAAAGGGAGACAGCCAGTGCCGTAAGACAAAGCACATCCATGCCTCACTGGGAATCGAACCCGGACCTATCTCGTACGAATGATCAGAAGCCATCGCTTAGACTATTGCGCCATTTGGGTAGCAATTCGCAGATTGTCCGTGAGTTCCGTAATTTCCTGGATAGAGGTGTGCTCTTTCGTGCCTTACCGAATACTCCTTTGCAACGCTACATGGAAGCCCTCTCAGGTCATGTGTCGTCCACTCCTATTGCCGGAATTTCTCGTACCCCTAGGGGTATTTCAGTGCAGTTCCAGCGCAAAGAGGATGCTGACTTTTTTCTTCCACATGGACTTTCGTTTGGAGCACACCTCATCCCCTCGCCTCTTTCCAAGCGGCCGGTGAACATCACGGTCTATGCCAAATACTGCGCTTCCTCTCCTTGTCAAGCATGTTCGTAAATTTGTTGGCAAGGTCCGTCGCCTTTTTGACGCTCCACGTGGAACTCGATTTACATATGCTACTGGACCTCGCCGTCAGTTATTGGTCGTATTTACCCACTGAGAATGCCTTGGCGGATTGCCCTGCAGAAGCTACTGTTGAAATTGGCTCACGCGCGTACAGTTTCAAGGTTTTCACCACTCACTATTGTACTCTGTCTTACACAGGATCAAACCACTGTATCCCGTGTGCACATACACCGTGGTCTTCCTTCCAGCTCTCATCCCATTGCTGATCACATTGGTCCTCCTAACTCCCCTCTTCTAGTGTTTTGCCAGACGCGACCTCTTCTGCTCTTCGTCAGATGCACCATCGAGAAAAGGACAATGATCCCTTCCCTCCTCTTCTGCGCCGTACGGTAGTGCGTCCTCCCTCTGGGTTAGCAGAGATGTCTTCCACTACTGATGTGTCACCGGCTGAGTGTTCCGACTTGGATGTGTCGAGTGGTGCTACGGCACTCCGGCCGACTGGCTATCCTCCGTGTCTCTCGCTTATCGGAACTCCAACTACGACAGTGTCTCCTGTCCCCTGTTGCCGCACCTTCCTGCTGCCTCAGCCGATATTCCAGTGCCCACCGATGCTGATCGGGTACATACTGATTCCTCGGCACAACTTATGTTCTCGTCTCCCGTTTTGGGTGTTCTTCCAAATTCGCCAATGGAATCATCTGGCTCAACTTCGTCTTCGAAACAAACAGACTGGAACTTCCAAAGGCTCTGTGAAACAAAGAAAAAAGTTAAAACATCTTTTTTTCTTCTGTGGCTTCATCTAGTGTTCCCGATGTTTCCTGTTTAGATGTTTTTCAGCCTGATGACTCTTCGAAAGTATACATCTCCGTTCGGGTCCTGTCAATCCTTTCTCAGATAATCTTATACAGACTATTGGTAAGTTTCTTCTCATTCCTGGACCACTGTCCAGACAGCAACTCTTACGCCTCTTCCAATCTTCTCGTACTCTTGTCTGTACAGGAGAATTTCTCCACTCACCTGATCTTGACCTGTGTGCAGCGGTGATGCAATTTGAAGCTTATGTGTCATTTTCAAATCTTTGAGTGCCACAGATCCTCGGTACCAGGGTTTCATGAGGCTTATACACTCGCCGTCTCTCCTCCTTGAAAGACCTTGCTGAAAAAGCAATTTTATGACACCTCACTTCCTGAAGCCGATTAATTTTAGCGCTCCTTCCTAACCCAACACTTTTAGTTCTCTCTAACGACGTTTTCCACCTTGTGGTCGCCTGGAATTTTCTGGTTTCGTGTTTCTTAATCTACTGTTTCGCCAACTGTGTGCGTGATGTTCCCTTCGTGTTATCACTCTCACATTGCAATGTTGTTTCCTGATTTTGTTCTTGTGCCTTGTATTTTTTTTTAAATCTCATTGTATGTCCTTGCTGTATTAGTGTTTTTCTCGGTCGCGGTTTATATAAGTGTTAACTTTGTTCTACTAATGTAGTTGGTGTATTCCTGTTCTGTGCCTTGCATTTTTGCCGTCGCTATGTTCTACTCGGTTAGTGTTTTATCATATCCTTGCACAATGTCATATGATCACAATGTCATATGATCATAATGTTGTACTTGTGTTACTTCGTATCGAATGATATGCCGTTATGGTATTCTTTATTTGTGTGCATCGTATTTTTACTATATGTGCGAATTGATGTTTTGTCGGCATTGCCTCACACTATAGACTCCCTAATGTTATGGTCTGGCCCCTTATTTGTTTATCTTTCACGCCGAGCTGTTCTTTAACGCTGGTGTAATCCAATTGATTCTGCTTATGGTGATACCGATGCTACTGCGTCATGGTAATGTGCTCTTTATGTTTGCTCTCCAGTTTGTGTCGCATTGTGAATATACCTATATTCACAATGGAACCCAAACTGGATTTATTTTTATATTTTCTATACTTCAATGACATCTATGTCTGTAATATCATTATAGGAATAAGCTGGATACTGCTTTGGTACCCACAGTTACCAAAAAAAAAAAAAGGAAAAAAAATTGATCTGCTAAGTGTCACTTACACAGTTCCATCTGTGAATGGAAAGACTTCAGATCAAAAAGACACCCATGTGAGAGTTTATCTTTCCGTTGCAAATTCAAAGTGAGTTAGGATAGTCAGTGATGTCTGTTAAAGATGCAAGGTCCCACAAACAGGATGCATGAGCATGGACCCGATTTGGCCCGCGGACCATAGTTTGGTGGCGCCTGCTCTGGGCGGTGTAAAACAGTGCTAAAGAGAAATCTTTGTGCGATATATATATATATAGAGAGAGAGAGAGCTTTCAGCTTCTTCCTGTTCATTGTTGTGCGTTCAGCAGAAGCTGTTCTGCGATGCACCAGTGGGAGAAATGTTTATTGTCCGAAATCTGTGGGCTTTTGGTTTTTGAGTGGGGAAGAGAGTTTTAGCTGTGGACCATGATAAGAGGCTACTTTTGACCTCCAGCAAAGGAGAACGTGTGATTAAAAACGGAGAAGAAAGAGCCGAAATTTTGCATCAATAACTCCTGGCTGCCATTGTGTAGATCCACGGAAAAGAAACAGAATAGTAAATGGACTAAAAGTAAATATGTTTTCATGCTAGATTTTGAGTTATCTGTCCTCCACCGATAATGACCCGGCAAGCCCACCATCGTCAAACAATTCTTATGAGATTTATTGTGTTCCAAGAGAGTACAGTTACCAGGAGGGACTGACGAGTCATATGGGAAGGGGAGGGGGAGGGGGAGGCTTTGTGTTGCCTCCCTCCCCTATATGACTCGTCAGTCCTTCCTGGTTCTAAGTCTTAACTACGATCCTGATCACAGCCCTTAACAAGCATAAAACCCCTCTGTGAATCTTAGACCTTATCTGATGTTAGACTGCGTACCTTTTCAGTAATAACCTTTCCAAACACTTTTCCTGGCACACTCAGCAGTCCTACACCACGATAGCTCTTTCATTTAGTCTAATCACCTTTTCCTTTTTAGGCAAACAAAGTAATGCCATCCTTTTAATCCTGAAAGACTACTCCAAACCTTCAACACAAGTGGCAAATTTCAGTCAAGCAGGAAATGACATTCACCACTATATTTCAGTGGTCTAAGCACTGGTCTTTGAACGTTCGTCCGAGATGCCCAGGTTCGAGTTATGTATAAGACATCGATGTTGCCTTGTCTTACAGTATTGACTTTCTCCCCTTTGTGGAACCAGTGGCCCTACGTTAGGTTGAAATACACTAAGAGAGAAATACAAAAAATAGTTTTAACGCTGGATACCATTCATTTCGTGGAACATTTTGCATATGCTCTAATTTTTTTCATAGTGTACAGTTTTGACACTCCGTGGCTTTACTGTTTTGTCCCCTAACTATTTCTGCTTTTAAAATTCGAACTGAAAGAAAGTCTTTGTATTATAACATTCGCTATAGTATAAAAAATGCGAATGCTATCTTCTTTAAATAATACAGGTTTCCTGCAAGGGAGCTTATATGTAAAAACATTTTACTTGCTGTCTCTTGAATTTTTTTATCCATCACATAGCTTTTTCTATGAACATTTTGCGCATATTTTCTTTTTCATACTTCTCAGCTCTCGCCAGGAAGCGTCAGCGTGAATTTTTGTTAGAGTATCTCGTATTCTAAAAATCACATAGAAAAGATTTTCTTGATACCATTCACTATCAAGAGCACTTCACGCCCATTTTCTTCAAATAACTCAGGGCTTTGCCACTAGGAGGCGTAATGATATTATACCACGCTTTCCTCCATGCCCTTTCTGATTGTGTAAATTCCTTTTTGCTTCATATATCTCCCACTGTGAGAAAAAAATTGTGCACAATTTGTGTATTTTTGCAACACATCTGCAGCTAGTAAGCAGCTTTTGTACTTATTGTTTTCTAGGTTCTAGAAATTAGATTACAAAAATAATTATAATTGGTTCCATTTACTATGAAGAGCACTGCACTCGTTGTGTATTTTAAATTATCCGCAGTTTTCGCCACTAGGGGGCGCAAAATGCCAAATTTTTCATTGTGTTTTTTTTTTTTTTTTGCTAAAAAACTGTTTTAAAATATTCAATTTTGGGTCAGAAAGGATTTAAAGTATGATCATTGCACCCCTTAATTCATTATCGACTTCCTTGTTTCTGTGTCTGTTGTACCTCCAGAAATATTTCCTATCTTTCCAAAGTGCCAGTTCGTACACATTGCCATGTTCTGGCGTAACAACCTGGCTGCTTCACGCTTGTTGCAACAATAGCCTGAGCAGCTCTTCCTTCATTCAGCCTGAGCAACTCTTCCTTCATTCAGCCGGAGCAACTCTTCCTTCATTCAGCCTGAGCAACTCTTCCTTCATTCAGCCTGAGCAACTCTTCCTTCATTCAGCCTGAGCAACTCTTCCTTCATTCAGCCTGAGCAACTCTTCCTTCATTCAGCCTGAGCAACTCTTCCTTCATTCAGCCTGAGCAACTCTTTCTTCATTCAGCCTGAGCAACTCCTTCATTCAGCCTGAGCAATTCATAGCAACTCTTCTTCATTCAGCCTGAGCAACTCTTCCTTCATTCAGCCTGAGCAACTCTTCCTTCATAGCAACTCTTCCTTCATTCAGCCTGAGCAACTCTTCCTTCATTCAGCCTGAGCAACTCTTCCTTCATTCAGCCTGAGCAACTCTTCCTTCATTCAGCCTGAGCAACTCTTCCTTCATTCAGCCTGAGCAACTCTTCCTTCATTCAGCCTGAGCAACTCTTCCTTCATTCAGCCTGAGCAACTCTTCCTTCATTCAGCCTGAGCAACTCTTCCTTCATTCAGCCTGAGCAACTCTTCCTTCATTCAGCCTGAGCAACTCTTTCTTCACTCAGCCTGAGCAACTCTTCCTTCATTCAGCCTGAGCAACTCTTCCTTCATTCAGCCTGAGCAACTCTTTCTTCATTCATCCCGAGCAACTCTTTCTTCATTCATCCTGAGCAACTCTTCCTTCATTCAGCTTGAGCAACTCTTCCTTCTTTCAGCCTGAGCAACTCTACGTAGATGTGTTTTCTTCTTCTGTACATCTTCTTTAATCTCATTTTCCCACCAAGTTTCACTTCTGATGCTATCTTTTGTTGCAGTACCGCAAACTCCAGTAGTGACAGTAACTGTTCTTAAAATATCTTTTTCATATAGTTTCACGTGAGTTCAACTAATTATCATTCATTTGTCATTTCAGAGGAGCTTTTCAACCTTTATTCTTTCCAATTACACTGGCATCTTCCGATTCTCCACCCAACATTCAGCTTCACCCGTAACACTAACAGGTAATGATCGGACCCAACATCTGCACCACTCATCGCACGAGTATCAACAACTAAATATTTCAGGCGCTGATCGAAACAATAAAATAGATTACCTTTTTGCCTCGAAGTACGATTCTCTCACGTATATGTGCATATATTTGTTGTTGAAAAATTTATTAAATACACATAACCCACCTTCCTGCAAAATTCTATGACTATCACAACTATTCACATCATTGAACATACCCAGTGCATTTAAAAATATATCTTATTCTGCACACCTACTCTAGCGTTGAGATCCCTGTTAGAATAACTTTTTCTTTAGCACAGAATTGGCTCAAAGAACTCTTCGCTCATCCCAGAAATTCAAAGGTTTAGAATCACAGGGAGCGTGCGCTATTATAATTATAATTCTCTAAACTTCAGTCACAAATTTGTATCACGTACGAAAGTACAGGCGGTCAAGTGGATCATATTTTCACTTAAAATCACTCCTATACTAGTTTTTCGTCTTATCAATGCAGCATTTTGTACTTACACATTTCACCTGTCCTGTTTCTTCTTCGATCCAGATTCGTTTCAGTGTGTCACACACAGCTCATCTAATCCACACTTATTCGTTTCAACAACCACCACACTCTTCTTTCCGTAAATTTCTCTAGTATTCCATACCAGTTTTACACATTCTTCCGATATCTTTCGCATATGTCGCTTAATATATGTATACAGCAAGCTCGTTTCTGTGGTGAGCCAGGCTCAGCAATGTAAGCAAACACGCACATCTACAATTTTCCAAAGCAACGACGTCACTGACGACAAACATTGCTGTTCTTTTTTTTTTTTATTAAACTGGAATCGTATGCTACCGTAGTGGAGACATTTATATAATGCAGAAACTTTATATGATCGCGTATCGGAACCTTTTTGAAATGACTTCCACAAATCATAATGTAAACTAAAAGAAAATTTAGAGACTGTAAAAGCTAGAAAGTATTTTCGAATGTTGATGAATGTATTTTGTGTTGCTCGCTCTGAATATTGAATTAGAGCGCTTAATACTAGACTAGTGAGTGAAAAAATTGGATTAAAGCTGTCAGTTTGAGTCATAGGAACGCAACAAAACAGTCATCCAAAAACTAACACTTTGTTCTGTATATGTTGATGATGGTAACTTCATCCGTAACTTACGTGATAAAACACTTTTCTTTGAGTCTCTTGGAGATTGGCTATACAACGCAACGTTATTTAAGTTCAGAAAGTCTTCTATATGTTCGACAACATTCATTTCGACCAAATTTATCCATGCAATCTGCTCTATAATTGTGACCGTTGGAAAATCGAGAATTCCGGGTAATCGAGAATGCTTTATCTTGGCTGCCAATCATAACTAAATAACGGAAATTCCACATAACATAAATTGCTTTATTCATTAAACTTACAAAATATACTGAAGAGCAATTGAATTAGAGACAGCTGGCGTTATGGAAATGTAGCGCTGTGTGCGGCCCAGTAAACCGAAACGACATGACGCATGCAGCGATCCGACAACATAAGGAGTGATGCGACGGGAATCAGTAAGAATCGGACGCAACATGGGTAAGACGAAGGATCTAAGCGCATTTGGTCAGGGGCAAATTGTCGGGGCCCGACGAATGGGTCACTCCATCTCTGAAGTCGTGCAGGCACTGGGATTTTCACGAACCACTGTGTCACGGGTGCACCGTGAGTACATCGAATCCGGTAAAACTATACCTACAAGGGCCAACTGCAGTGGACAACAGCGTGTGGATGAGCGGGGTCATCGTCGGCTAGCTCTCATCGTAACAGCGGATAGACGGGCCACAGTGCAAGAAATCACTGCAATTTAACGCTGGTGCACAAAAACGTGTAAGCAGCCACACCATCCAGAACCATCTCCTCACTATGGGGTACAGAAGCCATCGTCCCACGAGGGTACCGCTGCTGACCGCACATCACAAAGTGCAAAGATTAGCATGGGCGCTGGAACATCGCCACTAGACCCTTGACATATGGGAAAATGTTGCCTGGACTGATGAGTCGAGATTCACGTTGGTACATGCGGATGGCAGGATACGAGTACGGCGCAAACCACATGAAGCGATGGATCCTTCTTGCCAGCAGGGTACTCTTGAAGCTGATGGGGGTGGCATTCTCATCTGGGGACTGTTTACGTGGACTGAAATGAAACCCCTGGTAAGTGTGACATCGTCCCTTACAGGTCAACGTTACCGGGATATCCTGGATGACCATTTGCTCCCGTTTGTACATCTTCAACATCCCACTGGTGACCTCATCCTGCAACAAGACAATGCAGCTCCCGAATTGTATCCGAATGGTTGGATGTACACTCCACCGACGTGACCTCGCTTCCTTGGCCAGTTAGGTCACCTGACCTCAATCCCATCGAACACATCTGGGACGCCATCCAGAGAGATGTTCGAGGCTCTGACCCCCTCTCCATCAAATCTTCGTGAACTGTGGGAGCTTGTTCAGGGGTCGTGGATACGTATGGCTTCCGGTATCTTGTCGAGTCCATGCCGAGACGAATCGGTGCCGTCATCAGGGCGAAAGATAGTGCTACACGTTACTAGACAGGTATCTCTAATGCAATTGCTCTGCAGTCTATGTATACGTAGCTAATTATGCGTACATAACATGTACTAATGCATCAAAGAAGCAAAACATGACCACTTCCCTAATATGATGTAGGTCCTTCACATGCCACCCAAAAGAGCTCTTACTCAGCAAGCCAAGAACGCTGCAAGATTTCTAAAGGTGTCTTTTTGTATCTTGTACGATTACGTAACCAGCAGATCCTTTACCTCTTGTAAGTCACGTGGTTGAGCCACCACAGATCGGTTTTTCTGTTCCAACGCAAACCACAGATGCTAGAATGAATTGATTTCTGGGTAATTTGGAGACCAGGGCAATACCTGGAAGTCTTCCTCATGTTCCTCGAACCATTCTTGAACAATCCTGACAGTGTGGCTTGGATCATTATTCTCTCATCACATAACAAGGTACTACTACCAGAGGGAATACTGTTGCCATGAAAATATGTATCTAGTCTGCAATGCTGTTTAGGTAGGTAAAAGAAGTCCTAGTTTCATACACATGAATGATTGTTTACGGGGTTTCCCAGCAGAATGTTGCCCAAAACATTACACTTCCTCCACCAGTTTGTTTCTTCCCACGGTGCATCCTGGTGCAAACACTTTCCCAGGTAAACCACGCAGACGTACAATGCCGTCTAAATGGTGCAACAGGAAACGAGACTCATCGGACCACACTACCTTTTTCCAATCATTCAAGGTCCAGTTTTGATGCTCGTGTGCCCATTGTAGACGCTTTGGACGATGAATCGAGGTTAGCATGGGCACTCGGAAAGGCATGCGTCTACGCTGTCTCATTTTCAGCGCTGTGTTGATACATTACTCGCGACACCATCATTCAAATTATCTACAAACTGCGTCACAGTATCTTTTTTGTTGGCTTCTACCATACTGGATATGCCTCGCTCACCTCTAGCATCGATGAGCCGTGGGCGGCCCAGACTTTGCCTGCGGTTCGTGGTTACCCTCCTCGGACCACATTTTTAAAGGGGCTGACCGTGAGCACCGGACAACTCCTCGGACCACTTTTTAAAGGTGCTAACCGCGGCTGACCGTAAGCACCGGACAAGCCTTGCCGTCTTGCAAATGCTCCGACCCAGTCGTATGGCCTATACAATTTGGCCTTTGCTAAACTCGCTTTCTTTCCCATCTGAAGAATAACACTGATTAATAGATAATATCAGGTGTTATTTATTACCTTTTTCATGACCGTTTAACTGCAGTTGCATCGATTTGCACAAAGACGCGCTGGTCATAATGTTTTCGCTCTTCCGTGTACATACATATATACATAATGTACACTATATTGACAAAAGTCACCGGACACCTAGTAGAGAAACACATTGTATTTATTGACATACATTAGTACGCTGTCGGTCCACCTTTGGCCTTAATGCATGCCCTGACGCTTCGAGACATGCTTTCGACAAGGTTTTGAAACACAGCGATAGGTATGCGCTTCCATTCAGTACATAATGCTGCCGCTAACTGTTGCTTAGTAGTAGGACTTGGATCCAAACTTCTTACGCGGCGCTCTAATTCATCGAATAGGTGCTCTATGGGATTACGATTAGGGCTCTGTGCTGGCTAGTCCACACGCGAAACTGAATTATCATCAAACTATGCCGTAACAGTCCTTGCTTTATGGCTCGGTGCATTATCCTGCTGGTGCCAACAAGGCTCGGTTCCATAGTATTGCCACAGAGTTGGTAGGGCATAATTGTCCAGAATATCGAGGTGGACTTGCTGGTTAACAGGTTTGTCCACGATAACCAATGGGCCGAGACCATACCACGAAAAACACCGCGACACGAGTACACTGCCAGCTCCAAACTTGACCGTAGGAGCAGTAGGCTACCCTGCGGTAAATAGTTTCCACAGCCGCCGCGATATCCTCACACAGCCATCAGATTGATGGATCGTGTATCTGGATTCATCAGTCCATAGGACCCGTTTCCATTGATCTACAGTCCAGGATAGATGTTCTTTACACCTTGCTAAACGACGAGTAGCATTCCAAGTGGAGATGAAAGGCTTATGAGCAGCCGCACAACCACGGTAACCCATGGAAAAGTTATCTGCTAATGGTACGTGTACATACCGAGGTTCCAGCATTTTTACTCACCTGTACACTGAGGTCTTGTGCAGTACTCCGTCGATTATCTGTAACGACTCTTCTGAGGATTCGACGTCCTCTGTCACTAATTTTCTTTGGTCTGCCGGTACGTTTTGCTGCTTCAAGCACGCCATGTGTCTTCCACTTATTCAGTACATCCAAAGCAGTTGACTCGGATATGTTTAAACCCCTCTGTTTGTCTTGTGGACAACCCACTAATATAACATCGAACAATCTTTCCTTTTTCAAAGTCAGTTCTCTCACGCCATGACATTTTAATTCATTCTTAGTGTGATATGATCGCGGTCAGCTGCATTCTTGTTTTTATACGGTTTGCAGCTGTACCCTGCATCTTAACAACGCAGCGGATCCGTTCATTTGCTTTTGAAGGGGTGTCTGGTTACTTTTGTCAATATAGTGTATATGCAGTAGTACCTGATTCGCATGGCATTCACGCTAATTTAAATAGAAGTTTTCCTCTGCGCGTCAAAACGCTGTAGTTTGATGGATGCGATCTTACCGACTGTTTAGCAACTTTCTGATTTGCTGAAAAACCCCGACAGCAAGAACGATAATGACACTTAGCTGAGGGTTTGCTTACTTCGTCCTGCCGCTCACTGGTGTTTCTTATCCTTCTGAATTCTGATTGGGCCGCCCCGGTGGCGCAGTGGTCTAAGGCGTTGGCCTCTGATCATTCGTCCGTAAGGGGTCCGGGTTCGAATCCCAGTCAGGCATGGATGTTGTGTTTGTCTTACGGCACTGGCTCTCTCCCTTCCCTGGAACCAGTGACCCTAAATTAGGGACGGGCGACTGCTTATAGCCCATTGAGTTGCTCACGGTGGTCGTTAAACCTCAAAAAAAAAAAAAAAAAAAATATTCTGATTGGTAGGTATCCGCGAGGTTGAATGGGGAGATAAGAAAAGTAAAATGATATGTGATCTTAACATTTGGCCACACGCTGAAGACGGGCGAAAAACAAAAGAAAACACGGGAGGCATCAGTTAGCAGAATTCCCGATAAACGAGTCTGGGAAACTTATTTTGTAGCCATTGAGAAAGATTTTCTTAGTAAATCCATCCCTTTAAACCAATGTTAAAATGAGATGCTTCTGTCAAAATTACCTATTGATCGGAACTTTAAAACGAGATAACCCCATGTCAATTTTATTTTCACGGGTAGCCCAGTGGTCAACGTCCTGACTGCCACGGAGAGATCTCAGGTACGATCCCAGGCAGATACGAACGCTCGTATCACTAAATATCCGCCGTGCGTCGGATGGGCACGTTAAGCCGTTGGGCCCCGTGTACTGGCTCCCCCGTAATAAATAAGGGCGTCTTCCTCCCCCTTTCTACCTCGCTTCCGTGTGACTTTCCTATCGGGCACTCTAGCCCGAATCTGCTTGCTTCCTATTTCTAAGGGTTGTTTAAGACCTGGGGTCAGACACTCCCTTCCTAAAATCCTCTACATATGATCTAATCAAGCTTATTTTCACAAGCGCGTGAACGGTAAAAACCTTGAAGGAAATAAAAAGTTCTACCACAGTCATGCAACGGAAGTTTCAATAAGCAATGTCAGATTCTTAGTTATCTATTAATTGGAATAGAAATAAGAATAATGAAACTTGGTAGAAATTGAAAAAGGAAGATTAAATTTATTTAAAAAAGAGCAAAGAATGAAATATTGGAAATTAATAATATATTGCGTTTAATCGATGTCTAGACGAACTCTTAAATAACGAAACCGATCTACTGTAGATTGAATGGTATGGGCTTTAGGTTTTAAAATATTAAATCGTTTTCTGTTCATGGAAATCTCATGTGTGGAGATTATCTTTTAAATCTAGTTCCGAGTAAAAAAGTAATGATTTTAGTAGAGGGGACCTCATTTCAACATTCTGCACTGGAAACTGATAGAAAAAAATCCCGTGGACACTGTTTTCAAACCTGTCTAGGAAACATCGTGCGGCATAAAGAGAACATTTAATTTATTTGGTCGAAATCTGTGCCGTCCAATTTATACTACGGCACTACAAAGTTTAGCTGTATAAAACAAAATTTGCTGGCATATTTTAAACCATGGATTTGTAAATTTTAATTTCGTTTCTCTTCTGCAGGTTAAAATCTTGAACGTATCGAACGGCATGGAAGCGGCAAGCGTAGACCTTGGACCAGGGTCATTATCATCCGTACGACAAGTTTTCCTGAGCGGCGAAAATGTAGATTCCCTGATGGTAATTAAAGTAAGTGCCACACTACAATTTTACGTGGTTTCGAAGTTATGCGAGGCCAGTTCAAGTCAAGAAAGACTTATGGGTTGTTATTTTTTTTTAATAGTATAACTGCACTGCTGGCCACCCAAAATGCAACACCAAGAAGGAAGCATCCGATTGGCCTGATATTCGCAGCATGCGTCGCCCGCGAGAGGACATGTTAACGATTAGCACTGCAGGGCATATGCAAATCATGTGCGCCCGGCACCCCACCGAGAAGCACTATAAGAAGGGTGCACAGAAGGCGGGGTGTAAGTAGTCGAAGTGTGTAGTGCTACCAGACCTGTGCGTGGGAAGCTTCCTGATGCCTCGTCGCAAAATACGGCAGTCATTCCAGAATGTTTTGGAGTTCGACAGAGGACGAACAGTGGCTTATCGCGACAGCGGTTTATCGTACCGAGACATCGGCGCCCATGTGGGACGACATCAAGCCACAGTGGGGCGAGTATGGATTCGGTGGGTGCAAAAGAGACGGACGGACAAACGTGAGCGATTGCCGCAGCCGCGGCACACCACCGAACGAGAGGACCGGCATGTTGTGCCACGGCATTGACGGCTCGCACCGCCACATCCCGAACATTAGCGCGGGAATTAGTGTGTGTTGAGCAACAACCTGTGTCAGCACGTACCGTTCGACGTCGTCTGCAGGAGCAAGAACTTGTCGCAATGCGCCCACTGCTCCGATTATCATTGACGTTACACCACCGGCGAGTGCGGCGGCCGTTGGACGCCGCACCTGGACTACGGAATGACACGACATTACCTTCTCCTACGAATCGCGCTTCTGCCTGCAACATCACGATAGTAGGATCCGCGTGTGGCGGCACCGCGGCGAGAGACTGTATGACGCTTGCATTATGCATCGCCATACAGGTCCGTCGCCTGGCGTCATGGTTTGGGTCGCAATTGGATATGACACCCGCACCCCTCTGGTACGCATCGCCGGTACACTCAACAGCCACCGCTACATCTCCGACGTTTTGGAGCCTGTAGTCCTTCCTTACCTGCAGGACCTGCCAGCGGCCACGTTTCAACAGGACAATGCGCGCCCGCACGTGGCACGTATCATGCAACAATTCTGCACGGCCCACCAGGTGTCACTGCCGCCGTGGCCCGTCTGTTCTCCCGATATGTAGCCCATCGAACACTTCTGGTCACTGATCGGCAACAGAGTGGCCCGGCAAGCCCCACCCGCAGCTACGCCGGATGAACTGTGGCAACGTGTGGAAGCAGCCTGGACCGACATACCCCAAGCTCACATCCAAAGGCCTCTTTCGTTCGATGCCGCGGCGTGTAGCGGCCGTTATTGCCAGCCAGGGGGGCGACACGAACTACTGATGTCTGCGTGTTCCGCAAGTATCACGGGCCTCTTAAGCTCAATCGTTTCATCTTTGTATCTAAGAGATTATGTGCTGTACCGGAAAGCAAACATTCATAAACAAAAGACGTTAGGGGACTACGGCGGTGAAGCTTTTCTTTGGTCCATGATGGTTTCCTTCGATCGCATGACTGTTTGCTAAGAGCAGTTTTTTTTTTTTTTTTTTTTTTGTTGTTGTTTTCTGATATCCCGCCCGTCCTTTATTTTGGTGAGAAAAATGTGCAATAACATTAGTATTACTATTTAAATTAAATTTTAGCAAATATTATAGTTAGGCCAAAGGATCCGTACAAAATACAGACAATTCGTAGTATTTGGCATTACTGAAAATGTTTCTGAAAACCTGAAGAACAAACTTAAACTAACCAGATTGGCGCAACAAAACTAACATATCCGATTTGCGAAGTGATTATGTTACCGAAAAGGTAACAATCACGTGCTGTGAGTAGCTCGACTGATTCTTCTTTACCAGAATTGAAGTCAAGAGAAATACGCATGCGCCGTCTGCTCCGGCCTCAGCCTGTATGTTGGTTTCTGTGCTCTGCATCTAGTATCTTAAGATATGGCGGCGCTAGTTACGTCTCGCCGAGCCTTAACTTCTTCTAAAGACGCATATGCTTGCACACTCCTCTCAGTCGAGTCATGGATATCACAGTGGAAGATCATACAGCGTTGAAGATCTATGTTCATTTAAGGAAAATGAATTCAGAAGCGTACGAAATGTTGGTGCAGGCATATGGTGATAGTGTGATGCCACATCGTACAACACAGTGGTGGTTAAAAGAATTTCGCGAAGGCCATGAATCGTTTCAGAAGCACGGTGGACCTGGGGTGTCTCCAAAAGCCACTACTGATCAGGTGGTAGGCATTGCAGTCGAGATTATTTGTGAGGATCGTCTGCTCACAGTGAGACAAATGGCAGAACATTTACAGATTTCAGTTGGAAGTGACCACACTATACTCGGTGAGAAACTACACATAACGCTTGTCAGTGAAAGATGGATTCCTCGGTTACCAACGCCTGAGTAAAAACAAGTGTGCGTTGAGGTGTGTGACTTCTTGAAGCAAGAAACTGCTTCAAACGAGGACTGCCTGAAATCAGCGATTGCAGGCGATGAAACTTTCCTTTATCACTAAGATAGAGAGGGCGAACAAGAGAGCTCCGAAAACTCCATCTCCAACGACAAAAAAGGCAAGGTGTGAAAAGTCTGCCGGGAAGGTAATGGTAATAACTTTTTTTGATTACCAAGTAATGGTGTAACAGAATGTCGTGCCGCCGTATACCACGGTTAACGCTGATTATTACGTGTCCGTTTTGACAAATCTGATCGCACATATCAGTAAGAAGCATTTGGCTGAAAAAAGTATTGGAACGATTCCACACCCTCCATACAGTCCAGATTTAGCACACTGTGACTTTTCTTTTTCCGACTCTCAAAGAACTTGGGAGGACGTGAATTCACGTCAACAGAAGAGGTAGTCAAAGTTTCAGAGGCAGCTCTGAAAGGGATTCAAAAAGATGGCTTCCAAGTACGTCTTTGAGGAGTACAGCGACGTTTGGACAGGTGCATTGCCTCCGGAGGAGATTACTTTTACCAGAGATTACTTTGAAAAGCACCACAGTCATATGTAGTTCAGGTTTGAACACACATATTTATAAATTTCCGCTCAAGTCTTCTTTGAACGGACCTCGTATGCATCATTTTGTTATTCCGGCATAGTATTTTTTAAAGATCACTTGCAACTTCATTTTTAAGAATAAGATTAAATGGACATAATTCTAACCAAAGGCGAAATATTTAATGCTATGGCCACTTTTCCACCATAAGTAAACTATTGGCTTTTTTTTTAGAAAAGTACAAAGTTAGCGAAAACGGAAGCAGTGCAAAAAAAATACATTTACGCCCTCGAGAGAAAAAGCCGCTTTTATTTAAATAAAACGTGGAAAGAGCGATGTCTTTGTTTATTCAATGACTCAACGTATTTAGAGGATTTTCACTTTCATTTAAATGCACAATGGTTGCACTGTTCTTCATACTGAATGGAAACCAGTTAAAAAATTCAACTGGATTCCTACAATTAGAAAAACATTTGCAAACAATTAGTAATAAGCCTACACAGCAGCAGAGTTTTGTGCTATGAAAAATCAGACTCTAAAACGGCTTTCCCGTGTCGGAATATATCCGTGCCAAAACTTTTTTTTTTTCAAATTGAACAATTAGCAGAGATATATAGAGAAAAATATAACTTTATGCCCCTAGCTTGTAAACTGTGCTCTATCTGAAGAGCATAATCTCTCTGCGCGCAAAATTCGCATTGGTGAAGGGCATCCTACTAAAAAAGGATTTTCCCCCATCGGATTGTTAGAACATAATCTTTCAAATATATATTTATAAACCAAAAATGCAACACGAAGGAGGACACGAGATAGCAAAGCCAGATTTACTGGACACATAACAGATACAAACATGAAATGATTACGCTTACAGGCCCGTGCGACTTGCGGAACACGCAGACATCAATAGTTCGTTTGGCCTCCATGGCTGGCAATAACTGCCGCTACACGCCGCGGCATCGAACGAAAGAGGCTTTGGATGTGGGCTTTGGGGTACGTCAGTCCAGGCTGCTTCCACACGTTGCCACAGTTCATCAGGTGTAGCCGCAGGTGGTGCTTCCCGGGCCACTCTGTTCCCGATCAGCAACCAGACGTGTTCGATGGGCGACATATCGGGAGAACAGGCGGGCCACGGCAGCAGTGACACCTGGTGGGCCGTGAATTGTTGACTATACGTGTCACGTGCGGACGCGCATTGTCCTGTTGAAAAGTGGCTGCTGGCAGGTCCTGCAGGTAAGGGAGGACTACAGGCTCCAAAACGTCGGATATGCAGCGGTTGCTGTTAAGTGTACCGGCGATGCGTACCAGAGGGGTGAGAGTGTCATATCCAATTGCACCCCAAACCATAACGCCAGGCGACGGACCGGTATGGTGATGCATAATGCAGACGTCATACAGTCTCTCGCCGCTGTGCCGCCACACGCGGATCCGGCCATCGTGGTGTTGCAGGCAGAAGCGGAATTCGTCGGAGAAGACAAAGTCCTGCCATTCCTTAGTCCAGGTGTGGCGTTCAACGGCCTACTGCCGCCGCACTAGCCGGTGGTGTAACGTCAATTGTAATCGGAGCAATGGGCGCCTTGCGACAAGTCCCCGCTCCTGCAGACAACGTCGAACGGTACGTGCTGACACGGGTTGTTGCGCAACACACCACAATTCCTGCGCTACCGTTCGAGATGTGGCAGTGCGATCAGTCAATGTCCGCCACACAACATGCCGGTTTGGTGGTGTGCCGCGGCTGCGGCAATCACTCACGTCGGTCCGTCCGTCCCTCCTGGATTCACCGAATCCATACTCGCCTCACTGTGGCTGGATGTCGTCCCACACGGGCGCCGATGTCTCTGTACGATAAACCGCTGTCGCGGTAAGCCACTATTCCTCCTCTGTCGAACTCCGAAACGTGCTGGAATGACTGCCGTATCCTGCAACGAGGCATCAGGAAGCTTTCCACGCACAGTTCCGGCAGCACAACACACTTCCACTACTTACACCACGCCTTGTGTGCACCCTTCTTACAGTGTTTCTCGGTGGCGTGCCGGGAGCACATGATTTGCATATGTCCTGCAATGCTAATCGTTTGCATGTCCTCTCGCGGGCGACGCATGCTGCGATTATCAGGCCAATCGGATGCTTCCTTCTTGGTGTGGTATTTTGGGTGGCCAGCAGTGTATATACACCGACGCTCCCAAGCGACAGAACTGGGCATTCTGAGAAAGCAGACGTTATACTCAAAATATTCATAGGGAGAGCTTACACGACAGAATTTTTAAAATGCGACTTTTAGAAGCAGCGTATGCAAGAAAATATTTTATGCGTATATGCCCCCTAACGAGAAAACATAACCTTATTTGTCGAGAATAAATTTCGCAATTGTTACTTTAATGAATGACATGCAGTACAAAAGATCTTCATTTTTTTAGAAGCGGCGGTAATTGCTAACAAACTCACTTACGCCACCTAGAGACAGAACTGTGCAATATGAGAAATTCGAAAATATATAGAAAATATTTCGCAAGATAAGTGGTATCTTATGTGAAAAGAATTTTTCAAATCGGACTCTTAGAAACAGATATCGGAGGAAATGTGTGGTACGTATACTCCCCGTAGTGGCAAATATTTTTTCCTTAGTTAAACAGGAAATATGCATAACGTTTTCCGTAGTGAACGGTATCTGACCAAAATACGTTTTGAATCAATCTGTGTTTTCAACACTTAAATGCGGCTGCCATCAATATGTAGTAAACAGGAATATATACTTGCGCCTTCTAGTACAAAAGTTATACGTTACAATAATTGGAAATAATGCAAAACATTTTTTTTACCGTGATCGCTATCCGCCTCAAAACTTTTTTTTTAAACGGAAAAAATTGATATACAATCATACTTTCAGACGAAAATACTGTGCGTTATTTAAAGAATAAGTGCAACATGGTCTTCGTGGAAAAGGTCTGTAAGGAAAGTTATTTCGATCGGATTTTAAGAAGCAGTGTTTTGGAGGACATTATGAATTCGATAGCATTGCTCTTGCGCGCTAATTCAAACAGCTGATGCTGATAAAAACAGCACACAATTAAAACAGCTGACGGTTAAACACGTGCTTTTCAGAGCAGCAGCAGGGCACCTACTCATAACACGGTAATCTTTCACAAGCCTTGTCAACGCACATAATGGTAGTGATTCTTCCCATGGAAACGCGATGATGTGTCCAACTGGAAGGTTTTCTAGGAAAGACATAGCGCAAACGAAATGTTCCCTTCCCAGAATGTACGCAATTGAAGTAAGGTATCAAAATAAACTTCCAGACGAAATCAATTATTAGATTTCAAATACGGAACCCGAACGTTTCAAGTTGACAACTTGCGAAAAAAAATCTGACGGGCTTTTCGCGTCATGTATTTCTAAACATATTATACAAATCATGATCCAAACATTTTCAAATTTCTGCGGTGCACTGATTTTCCCCCTACATGGTGTAAAGGTACATTTGGTATTTGGTGAAATACTTGTGCCTGATTCGAAAATTTTCCTTCTGCATATGGTAGCTGTAAAATGTAGCCAAAAAAGTAAAATTGGTCATACATAGAATACTAAATCTGGATTAGTAATCCAAATTTATTGGCGTAAAACTAGAAATGAAATTTTTTTCCAGGCTTTCACGCACCGACCAAATGATTTTTTCAAGGTAAAAGTTATTGGTTCATGCAGTTTGCCGTCTACCTTTCTTGAGAAAAACCATCAGATTGATGTGCGAAAGCTTGGAAACTTTAATTTCCATTTTGGGCCAATAAATTCGGATTATTAGTACAGTTTTACTATATTAAGAATAATTGGTGTACAGTTCCTAGTTATTAATTAGCTGGTCATTTAGTACAGTTTTACTATATTAATAAGTGGTGTACAGCTGTTCCCCGTTATTAACTGGTCATTCAGTTGACCAATCAATATAATAACAAAACAAATATACAAAAATTCAAGGGGACCCTGAAATTAAAGAGACTTGTTCGAAAATAACTCTCCCTTCCTCCTGCTCAAAAGCCAGATTCAATGGTTGAGTCGGGTCTTCCACTTTCCGGAAAATTTCCCCTTTTACAGAAATTTTATTTAAAAAAAAACTCTCCTCCTCGGGGGAGGGAAATTTTCGTTCAAGAGATGTAAAAGCTTGAACTGTAACTGGAAAAAAAAATCGCCAACCAAATTGTAACCGCTAACTTCAATGAAACAGATTTTGTGGTTTCTGAAGTCGTATGTTTTTCCTGCCTGAGTTGAATCTTTTACAACAAATGTTTTGCCTGAGTTGAATCTTTTACAACAAATGTTTTGCCTGAGTTGAATCTTTTACTACAAATGTTTTGCCTGAGTTGAATCTTTTACTACAAATGTTTTGCCTGAGTTGAATCTTTTACTACAAATGTTTTGCCTGAGTTGAATCTTTTACTACAAATGTTTTGCCTGAGTTGAATCTTTTACTACAAATGTTTTGCCTGAGTTGAATCTTTTACTACAAATGTTTTGCCTGAGTTGAATCTTTTACTACAAATGTTTTGCCTGAGTTGAATCTTTTACTACAAATGTTTTGCCTGAGTTGAATCTTTTACTACAAATGTTTTGCCTGAGTTGAATCTTTTACTACAAATGTTTTGCCTGAGTTGAATCTTTTACAACAAATGTTTTGCCTGAGTTGAATCTTTTACAACAAATGTTTTGCCTGAGTTGAATCTTTTACTACAAATGTTTTGCCTGAGTTGAATCTTTTACTACAAATGTTTTGCCTGAGTTGAATCTTTTACTACAAATGTTTTGCCTGAGTTGAATCTTTTACTACAAATGTTTTGCCTGAGTTGAATCTTTTACTACAAATGTTTTGCCTGAGTTGAATCTTTTACTACAAATGTTTTGCCTGAGTTGAATCTTTTACTACAAATGTTTTGCCTGAGTTGAATCTTTTACTACAAATGTTTTGCCTGAGTTGAATCTTTTACTACAAATGTTTTGCCTGAGTTGAATCTTTTACTACAAATGTTTTGCCTGAGTTGAATCTTTTACTACAAATGTTTTGCCTGAGTTGAATCTTTTACTACAAATGTTTTGCCTGAGTTGAATCTTTTACTACAAACGTTTTGCCTGAGTTGAATCTTTTACTACAAATGTTTTGCCTGAGTTGAATCTTTTACTACAAATGTTTTGCCTGAGTTGAATCTTTTACTACAAATGTTTTGCCTGAGTTGAATCTTTTACTACAAATGTTTTGCCTGAGTTGAATCTTTTACTACAAATGTTTTGCCTGAGTTGAATCTTTTACTACAAATGTTTTGCCTGAGTTGAATCTTTTACTACAAATGTTTTGCCTGAGTTGAATCTTTTACTACAAATGTTTTGCCTGAGTTGAATCTTTTACTACAAATGTTTTGCCTGAGTTGAATCTTTTACTACAAATGTTTTGCCTGAGTTGAATCTTTTACTACAAATGTTTTGCCTGAGTTGAATCTTTTACTACAAATGTTTTGTCTGGGGATGTGAACGCGGTGGTGGAGTGCTTCTTAAGATTGGTAATACATATGGTTTCTGTTAATGTGTTTTTCATGTTTGTTGCCGGTCTGGAAGTCTGAGGGCAAGCTGGTGAGGGGTCATTGGGGAGGATTCAAGGATGAGCCAAAGCAAATAATAGAAGGGGATACCATTTAGGGATCACACTCATTACTTTTGAAACTGCAATAAGCAAATGGGTAAGTACACACTAGGAAATGTACAGCGTCAGTCCCGTACCAACAATATGGTTTAATTGATAAGAGCTTGTGACGTACCTGCCAGCAGGACGCACACGACATAAAGGCAGATAGCAGTCAGAACAAACGTCCGCGTACCTCAATTGGTAGAGTGACTTATTCCGGAATGAGGGGATCCGGGTTAGACCGAAATGACGGAGAAATTTACTTCGTTATAAGCTGTATCTTGGGAAACCCAGGAATCTGAAATAAATGTTAAGAAAACACCGGCAGCATACAGATGTGGAAAAAAGTTTCCGTCAAAGTTGTAAGCAAGTGTCCCCATTTTTATTGTACTAATTGTATGTACCAATCTTTCCCTGAGTCTATTTCCAGTTCCTTCTTTTACCTACCATTAATTTTTTATTTCTAGCTCATTCTGCCACATCTAGTGACAGACAATATTTTGCTCATTTAACTTTGAATATTGTTTTTCCATTTTAGGAAGCGGACATTCTTGCGTTTTTGTTATGTTTATTTTTTGCGTTAATTATTTAGAACTGTACATCAGTACTTATTGTATTCAGGTAACTATGCAACATATTCAGCATTTCATTTTGCTATTTGTAAGAAATCATTTTTTTTCTATATTTTGTTTCACATAAAACAAAAAAAATGAAAAGCATGGTTTCAATTTTAATCTTTACAGGAGTAGCACTAAATTCTGAGTAACTTCTCGTTTCAGGTCTATGACTGCATGGCAAATATTTGGTAACGTACCGTATAGATAAGTCACGAGCCATATCACAGGACAGTTATTCTTTTCTTATAATAATGCTATGAAATATGCCTTTTAACAATATACAAAATAAATCTGTTTTGCTCCTTGAATTAAATTTTTTCTCATGCAGGAAAAAAAAAACCCAAAGAAAATTAGAAATATACCGTATCTTTCTTTTCAAAGGAAAAAAAAATAAATTTTTGCTTTTTAAAGGGAAAAATGCAGAGTGGAAGCCCTGGATTGATTAGCTTCTCACTCTAAACAGGCCGCCCCGGTGGCGCTGTGGTCTAAGCGTTGGTTTATTCTTCCGAGATGGGTCAGAGTTCAAATTCCGGTGAGGCGTGGATGTTGGGTTAGTCTTACGAAACTGGCTATCTCCCCTTTCCTAGTGACTTTAAATTAAGGACGTTAAACAGCTTATAGCCCATTGATTAGCTCACAGTGGTCGTTAAACTCCAAAACAAAACTAACAGTAAAATCATGTCAGTAGTATCGTGGTGCTGCATCCAGTTTGTCTTCTTGTAGTTGTCATATTAGCTACATTTATACTGTAATACACTCACTGTCATAAAAATCTGCTCACCAAGAAGAAACTGTGCGATTAACGCGAAACTCGGCGAATAGCTACGGAGAGGGCAGACATGATTAAAGTTTCGTGCGATTCGGCATGCCCACGCGTCTAAGACCGGCGCTGCAATCGCAATCCGTGCGGCTTATAAGACTCAGCGCAGGGGCTCCACATTCGTGTGGCCGCGGATGGTTTAGTGGTTAGCGATTCAGACTATCAATACAAGGTCCTCAGGTTCGAACCTGGACTGATCTTTCAGAGATGGTGTGATTTACTAACAATCGCTGAATATCCGCCGTGCATCGGACGAGCACGTTAAGTGACGGCCCCCAGGCTGAACCCACTGGTTAAATGGGTATCCTTTCCTATGCCACACCCCCTGAAATTCTCTCACCCCTTGTGTGCAATATCGTACTTGTACGGTGGCGCCATCTACTGTACTCTAATCTCACTACAAACTGTTCTGTCAAAGTCGCTAGACTTTCTCTCATTCCTTCCGTTTCTGTATCCTGCCCAAAAGGCGATCTCGCTGTAGGTGGCTGAGACCTAAACTCTACTCACTGTGGACGGAAGTCCTACAAGAAAATGACAAATACTGTGTCCACATTCGTGCGAAAGGGCACGGTATGAGTCAGGTGATATCCCAGAGCGAGAGACACGCCGAGGAGCTGCCGTAGATGCGCGCACGGGCAACTCACGGAGTTTGAACGAGGCCGTATCGTCGGGATGAGAGAGGCAGGATGGCTGGCGCACCGAATCGGCCGCCGTTTGGGCCGACGAACAGCACTGTTTCATCGTTTTGAGAGCCATGGACACGGGAAAGCACCCAGACTGGCGGACTGGCTCTGGACAACCCAGACACACCAGCAGCAGAGGGGATCGTGAGAGCGGCACGCAGAGATGCAACGACGTCCTTGTACAATATCCAGAGACATGTGGCGGCTGTACAAGGGACTCCTGTGTCCTCCATAACCATTTCCAGAAGCCTGGCAGAGGAGAATCTGCACTCTCAGCTGCCCTTATGTTTTCTGCATTAACACCTGACCATCGTCGGCGTCGATTGCAGTGGTATCAGCAGCGAGCAACGTGGAATGCTACAGACTGGCGACATCTAGTGTTCAGCGACGAATCTCGTTTCTGTATGGGAACGGACGACCACCGTGTTAGTGTGTGGAGGACTGCAGGTGAGCGCTACAATCTCAACTTCACTGTAAAGCGGCACAGGTCTCTAACCACAGGAGTTTGGTGGTCTGGGGAGCCATTGCGTATGACAGCCGGACTTCCCTTCCTGTGGTCCGAGGGACGTTGACAGCCCAGCGCTACGTAGCGGAGATCATGTGCTACCTTTTCTGGCTGTGTGACCTAGATCCATTTTCCAGCAAGATAACGCCCGTCCGCACACGGCTTGGGTTTCCTAGGACTGTCTACCTCAGGCTTCGAAGGTTGTGGCCTGCCAAATCACCTGATCTCTCGCCCATCGAGCACGTGTGGGTTCAGATGGGAGGCCATCTTTCTCCACGTCCTAGTGTTCGTGATTTAGAGCGTCAGTTACAAGAAATGTGGGCCAATCTGTCTTAGGATAACACATGGCGTCTCTTTGACTCCATGCCGGACCGTATCACCGTATGTATCCGAACACGAGGCAGTACGACGCGGTACTAACGCTGATTGGAGTGTGGAGTGCATGTCCGTAAGAAATCGTCGTGCTGCTGTGATATTGTAATCACTTCTGTCCTTGGTATGTACCATCTCACTACTAAAATCTCATTCAATCCGACGCCTTCTTGGTGCGGGGATTTTTATGGCGATGAGTGTATATTCAGGTATAAATGATTTTGGTTGTTTCGTCGGTAGAGTGTGCTGCATACTTTCATCAAGGTGATAGGAGCACAAAATTATACTTAGCTTTTGAAGTACATTCGAGATGTTCGACGAAGGTATGCGATTTAGACTGCCTCCACATAAGGATATTACTGAAAATTTCACTGATATAAAAAGTTGCCTAACAGTATTTTACAGCTATGTGTCACCAAGAAAGGCTCTTTTCTGACATAATATAAAACGTAATGCAGTGTCGTTCACTTTGTCATAATTCTAAATTTTATGGACGAATGAAAAAACTCTTCCACAAAATTTTCCACACTATTGTGATACATTACAACACCGAGCTTTAGAGTGTTTTAGTCTGCAGTTGCTTCAGCTGGTGTTGTATTCGTAAATGGTTGGCCTGGATACTTTTCCTTTACAAATGCATTCCGTCGCTTTGATCCTTGTATACTATTTGCGAACACGATGGCCACTTGGTCGATCTTTGCTGTTCTTCCTGTGGAGTGTTCGCCGAGT
Organism: Macrothele yani; assembly: GCA_039090855.1. Lineage (NCBI taxonomy): Eukaryota > Metazoa > Arthropoda > Arachnida > Araneae > Macrothelidae > Macrothele > Macrothele yani. Next base: position 122,490,482 of record CM077010.1, on the reverse strand, counting down.
AAAACCTTACTTAGGACGATATGGAAGATGCAGTTTTTGCTTCCCAGTAGCGATTTTTAAACTATCATTTAAAATTGAAGTAATTGAACTACAGACACTGCATTATTATACAAATATTTCATTTAATTCAGAAAACGTTTACGAATGCAACTAGTTATAAATACTGCATTCATAAACGTTTTCTCAGTTAAATGAAATATAACTAGTTATAAATATTGCATTCATAAACACAGTTTTCTGAATTAAATTAAATATCGTTTAGCAGTTGGAAACTATATTTAATTTAATTCAGAAAACAGGTGGCGCAGTGGTCTAAGCGATGGTCTCTCATCGCTCGTCCGAAAGGGGTCCGGGTTCGAATCCCGGTGAGGCATGGATGTTGTTTGTGTTACGGCATTGGCTCTCTCCCTTCCCTGGAACCAGTGACCCTAAATTGGGGACGGGCGACAGCTTATAGCCCACTGAGTTGCTCACGGTGGTCGTTAAATCTCCAATTAAAATAATAATCAAAAGTAATCGAGGTAGTTGCCTTCTATGCACGATCTTGATAAGAAAAATAATCGCCCACAATACAAATTTAAATTCATCAGCTGAATTTAAAGATTTTATTGTATGTATATGTATAAGAACTTTCAGGTTTCCCTAGAACCCATCGTCAAATACATAAACAGAAGAAGGAATATGTTTAAATAAAATGTTACGTGGCATGATATAGACGTTAGGTATTAATATATGATAAATGTCACGTGGCTTCCAATTGTCTAAACAACGTGGTAAGTATCATGAAATAAAGAAAATAGAATGCAGGTATACATACTTTACTGCATTGTAAAAATATAGGAAAGTTAATATGTAACTAAATTGTTCATTACAATGGAATTTCAAAATGCTTCCTGCAAAGGACGCATGACAGGTTATGAGGACAAGACTCTTATTTCAACAACCCGCAAAATGAAGGATGCATAAAATCTCGATTATTGCTATAGTTCCTTGTATCTCCAAATGAGAACAACACAATTAATTGAGTTACATACTAACTTTCCTATATTTTTACAATGCAGTAAAGTATGTATACCTGAATTTTATTTTCTTTATTTCATGACACTTACCACTTTGTTTAGACAATTTGAAGCCACGTGACATTGTATCATATACACTGCTAGCCACCCAAAATGCAACACCAAGAAGGAAGCATCCGATTGGCCTGAAATTCGCAGCATGCGTCGCCCGCGAGAGGACATGCAAACGATTAGCATTGCAGGGCATATGCAAATCATGTGCTTCCGGCACGCCACCGAAAAACGATATAAAGAAGGGTGCACAGAAGGCGTGGTGGAAGTGTGTTGTGCTGCCGGACATGTATGTGCTTGGGAAGCTTCCTGATGCCTCGTCGAAGAATATGGCAGTCATTCCAACACGTTTCGGAGTTCAACAGAGGACGAATGGTGGCTTATCGCGACAGCGATTTATAGTACCGAGACATCGGCGCGCGTGTGGGACGACATCCAGCCACGTGAGGGGAGTATGGATTAGGTGGATTCAGGAGAGACTGACGAACCAACGTGAGCGATTGGCACACCACCAAACGAGAGGACCGGCATGTTGTGCGGAGGGCATTGACTGCTCGCACCGCCCCGTCACGAACGTTAGCGCAGGAATTATGGTGTGTTGCGCAGCAATCTATGTCAGCACGTACCGTTCGACGTCGTCTGCAAGAGCGAGGACTTGTCGCACGTGCCCATTGCTCCGATTACCATCAGCGTTGCACCACCGGCGAGTGCAGCGGCCGTGGGCCGTTGAACGCCGCACCTGGACTACGGAATGGCATGACATTGTCTTCTTCGATGAATTCCGCTTCTGCCTGCAACACCACGATGGTCGGATCCGCGTGTGGTGGCACCGCGGCGAAAGACTGTTTGACTCCTGCATTATGCATCACCTTAACAGTCCGTCGCCTGGCGTTATGGTTTGGGGCGCAATCGGATATGACACCCGCCCCCTCTGCTACGCATTGCCGTTACACTCAACAGCCACCGCACCATCTCCGACGTTTTGAAGCCTGTAGTCCTCCCTTACCTGCAGGACCCGCCAGCGGCCACGTTTCAACAGGACAACGCAAGCCCGCACGTGGCACACATCGTGCAACAATTGTTCACGGCCCACCAGGTGTCACTGCTGTTGTGGCCCGCCTGTTCTCCCGATATGTCACCCATCGAACACGTCTGGTCGCTGAGTGGCAACAGAGTGGCCCGGCAAGCACTACCCGCGGCTACACCTAATGAACTGTGGCAACGTGTGGAAGCAGCCTGGACCGACATACCCCAAGCCCACATCCAAAGCCTCTTTTGTTCGATGTCGCGGCGTGTGGCGGCCGTTATTACCAGCCATGGGGGCCACACCAACTATTGCTGTCTGCATGTTCCGGAAGTCGCACGGGCCTGTAAGCTCAATCGTTTCACTTTTGTATTTGTTATTATGTGTCCAGTAAATCTGGCTTTGCTATCTCGTGTCCTTCTTGGTGTTGCATTTTGGGTGGCCAGCAGTTTATTAATATTTGACGTCTATAACATGTCACGTAACATTCTATTTAAATGTATTCCTTCTTCTGTTTATGTATCTGACGATGGGTTCTAGGGAAACCAGAAAGTTCTTATACATGTATATACAATAAAATCTTTAAATTCAGCAGATGAATTTAAGTTTGTATTGTGAGTGATTTTTTTCTTATCAAGATCGTGCATAGAAGGCAACTACCTCGATTACTTTTGATTATTTCTGCACGAATTTGAATCTCCTAATAAAATAATAACAGTTGGAAACTTTATAATTAGCGCCTCTTATGCATTCAAACTACACTGGCGGAAAATGAAAAAAGAACACCAAGAAGGAATTGGCGGACGATCATGAAATTTACATATGTTAATGGGGTCGCGTTTACGTAGGTGTGATGTTAATTTCGCGACCAACCGGTGAGCGCTTACGCCACAGCACGGCGTAATATGCAAAATATCGTCGGTGGTATTTAAGGAGTACGGCGAAATGAATGTAATCAGTCGTCTGCGTACGAACACGTGCGAAGACCCTCAAGAAGCTACAATGCCTGGACATGGAAGACGTGTACGATTTCAGCAGTTATCGGACTTTGAGCGAGGTCGTCTAGTCGGACTCCGCGAGACCGGGTGGTCGTATCGTAGTATTGCGGAGCGAAGTGGACGGGAAGTATCGGTGGTGGTACGATGGTGGCGTAGATGGTCCAAGGAACATTCCCACACGAGAAGACGTGGAACCGGGAGTCACAGACTGACTGATGAGCGGACCGATCGACGCATAAGAAGAGCGGCGCTGTCAAGCAGAATATCCACTGCGACGCAAATCCGAGCTGCCGTTGCACCTGAGGTGACTGCGAAAATTCCGCAACCGTCTACTGGATGCAGGACTACGTGCACGTGTGCCTCTGGCATGTGTACCTCTGACTCCAGCCCACCGTCAGGAACGGCTGCAGTGGTGTCGCCAACGTCTGCACTGGAGAACGCAATGGCGATCTGTCGTGTTCAGCGATGAAAGCAGAATCTGCTTGGGAGCTTCCGATGGCCATATGCGTGTTCGCAGACGCACAGGGGAGCGTCTCCACCCTTCTTGCAACCGCCAGCAACACACAGGGCCTAAACTTGGTCTCCTGGTGTGGGGAGCGATCAGCTATCACTCCCGTACACAACTAGTGTTTGTACCGGGTACGTTAAACAGCACCTCCTACATCAACATCATTCAGCCCGTTGTTGTGCCATTTGTAAGGTCGGCCCATCGTGGTGTTTTCCAGCAAAATAACGCACGCCCACACACGGCACGTGCAACGCAACATGCACTTCAGGGTGTGAGACAACTTCCATGGCCTGCACGTTCACCGGATTTGTCCCCCATTGAGCACGTGTGGGATTTTATGGGACAACGACTTATCCGGTCTCCACTGCCAGCCACGACCATCCCCGATTTACGCGTCCAGGTTGAGGATGCTTGGAACTCAATACCCCAAACTTACATCCAACATCTGTACGACAGACTCCATGCCAGAATTGCATATTGTGACGCAGTTCATGGCGGTTCAACCTCGTACTAACCATGTTACATGGAAGTGTTATTTTTCAGTTTATTAGCAAATACAGCTGTATTTTGCCATAATGTTTTGAACGCGTTATTCTCTGTATTCCGTTATTATGCTGTATAAATTTCGTTGGTATCAGACGTCTCCTTCTTGATGTTCTTTTTTCACTTTCCGCCAGTGCATTTCCGTGAGAATCTTAATTTATCTACTTCTTTAGAGGTTTTTTTTTTTTGCTATGTGTTGAACTTTTTGAATTAGTTCAAAATGGGGAACATAATTTTGAATTTAGCGTTTCATTACAACCTACGTACAAACCCGTATTTCATTTTTAGTCAACTTTCTTGTTTGTGTTCCTTAACAGATATACTTTTGACTGCAGACCATGTTTTTCCCCCCACTTGTACTCCTATGGTGGCTTACGCATATTTGAGCCCGATTTATTTTGGATTTCGTTCGCTCACGATTTCATATTCACACTAAGTTACGAAACTGAGGCCGAAATGTTTTCTCACTTTGGATAGTTTAAGGAAGACTAAACATTGGATTTCTGTCATCCCGTTGACAAGGTCTATTCATTCCGGCACTCACAAGGAGCGAATTTACTCGTCGACACTAAAGTACAGAAAGCTGTGGATTCCATTGGCGCCGACTTTGCGGGAAACAAATGCTCGGACGCTTAATTCCACAATGGTTCATTGATCTTACAGCCCGAATTTCTTTTTATACCTTTAAAGAAATTGATCACATTTATTTCGCTCCCCTTTCTTCCGATTCGTCTTTGAACGATAACTTTTCTTTGTGTGTTTTTGACAAAATTCTTTTACTTCCAGGAAGGAGCAATTTCTCCCGCTTCGAATGGCACCTCTGATAGCACTACAGAAATTGCCTTTGGCGTAAATACGACAAATGCATCAAAGCCAGTTTACCTATTGGTGGATTTCTTAAAAGGAAAAAATATCACAGAAATACCAATCGACTACAAGAGTAAGTAGTTTGTTGCTTTCGAGGTTTGTAAGTTCCCTATGTATTTCTTTCCAGACAACTTATTCAGTGGCATTATCGTTTTGCTGTGGAAATGCATGAACGAATTCAGCACGAGCAAAGCTTACGTAAATTAACGATCTTACATAAATCGGCCTGTTTTAGATTAAAAAAAAATGTTTTAGTATTTTTCAAAATGGCATTTTTCTTGATGGTTTTTTTATTATTCCGATATGAATTTTGCTTGTATTTTTACTCATGAGTGCTCTTAAATTCAGTCCGAAAAATATTTTCATTTCGACAGCATCTTCATTCTGGAGTCTTAGCTTTGAAGTTCTGCACTGCAAAAATACTAAAGCACGTGGATCATCGTTCTCACAGTTCAAACTTCCAATGTAAAAAGTGCTTTTAAAACTGCCTAATCAGTGTATAGATAGTGTCCACAGACTGACATAGTGATAATGTATGTACGCACGGGTTTTTTTCTTTCAAAGACGTGCTTAAACAAATGTATTTAATGAAGTTGCAGAATACATGAACCAGCAATTAAACTCGGAGATAGCATTACCTGAGTTTAACTATGTACTGTAAGTACATGCCCTAAAGAAAAAAATCCCCCAAATCTGCCACCTTTACAGAGATCAAGGTTTTAAAAATTTGTGCTGCAGACTATTTTTCAGCAAAAGATAGTAACCCTATACTATTGATCCGATTTATTGGCGTAGAAATATACACTGAAGTGCCCGAAAAACTGGTACACCAGTCTAATACTTGGTAGGTCCCCCACGGTAGCGCAGGTCTGCAGAAGTACGACGGGGCATGGGCTCCACTAGCTTCTGGAAATATGCTGTAGGCAATACACACCATACTTCATGCAGAGCGTTCCACAATTCGGGGGTATTCCAAGGTCTTGGATTCCTGTGTTCGATAGCGCGTTGCATGGCATCACAAATGTGTTCTGTCACGTTCAGATCTGGGAACTTGGGTGGGAGTGGCAACACCTCAAATTCATATGAATGCTCCTATAACCATAATGTGGCGTCCCGACACTTGTGGGGAGGTGCATTGTCCTTCTGGAACATGCCAAACCAATCAGCATGAATGCAGGACATAAACGAGTGTACCTCGTCAGAAAGGATGCGCACATAGCGTTGGCCGGTCACAGAAGTTTGTAGACGTACCAGGGGTCCCAGTGAAGTCCAGCTAAACACACCCCATACCATTACTCCCCCTCCCCCCCCACCAGCTGGTACAGTTCCCTGTTGACAGGCGGGGTCCATGGTTTCATGGGGTTTGCGCCACACACGAATTCTTTCATCTGCCCGATACAGTTGGAAACACGACTCGTCAGACCAGGCTACTTGTTTCCAGTCATCAAGTGTTCAGTGGCGGTGTTGCCGTGCCCAAGCAAGGCGCGTAGCTCTCTGTCAGGCACCCATCAAGGGGACTGAAGTTGAGCGTCGGCTCCCAAAGCCCATATCGTGCAGGGTACGTTGCACAGTCCGGACGCTGATGCTTGTTGAGGCTCTAGCATTGAATTCCGATGATACCTGCGAGAGTGTTGCACGCCTATCACGTGAAACGATTCTTGACAGCCGACGATGGTCACGTTCACCCAATGTCTTTTTGCGTCCACGCCGGTATCCTAGGCTGGAAGTTTTGCTGAAATTCTTGTAGTCACGGTACACCCTTGCAATGGTAGTAAGTGAAAATCCGAACTTCGTTTCAACCTCTGAAATACTATAGCTCATCTCAGGAGCGCCAACTATGACACCGCATTGAAAATCGCTTAAATCGTTATTACTTGTCATTCTCATGCCAAAACATCTCTGACAGCTGACAAGGATGTCTATCTCTTTATATACGCGCTGGCGCACGCAACCGAGTACGCGCATAGGTGACGTTGCTATGTATTTTGCATAAGCTCGTTTGTACCAGTTTTCCTGGCACTTCAGTTTATATTGGGTTGGTGTGAATGAGATGTCCGGTGCGAACGAGCAGTGGAGACAGGCCCCCACCACAGCAGAATGGAACCACCCACAGGTGTTGCGAGTATTACGCGAGAGTTGCTATAAATAGCTAGCACATGTGTGAAGAACAAAGTTCAGGCGTGGTTTGCTTGGACGTAACGTGGTTTGCAAAGGAAACGTGCAGACGCCGGATTTGAGTCATCTTCCTGTATGATTTTAAACTGGGCCATTCTGCAGGAATTGCAGCTCGAAACGTTAACAAAGCGTTTGGGGAGAATACAGCCAACGAACGAAGCATTTGGCGATGGTTCGTGAAGTTTCGAAGCGGAGATACGGACCTTGCAAAACAAAGCACGTGGTCACAGACCTGCTGCTGCTTCTGACGATGTTCTGACACGTGTGATTGAAGCTGACCCCCGAAACACGTGTCGTGAGATAACGGCAGAGGTAGGTGTCCACCACAAGACAGTTGTTCCGCTTCTGGCTGCGCTGGATAAGGTCAAAAAGCTGGACATGTGGCTGCCGCATGAGTTGACAAGTGCCAGTAAGACTAGGCGTTTGGAAGTCTGCACGTCGCTGCTTGTCAGGAATAAATTCTGCTGCATCGAATAGTCCCCTGCAACGAGAAGTGGGCCCTCTATTATAATCGGAAACGATATGTACAATGGTTAAGCAACGCACAGCCTGCTGGACGGCATAGAGGCCAAACCATCACTGCAGAACGTTATTTTGCTGAATTACACCAGATTCACCGAAAACTGCTGCAAAAACAATCTGCTGTGGTCAACAGACATGGTGTTCTTCTGCTCCAGGACAACGCTCGTCATCATGTCGCACAACGAACGATGCTGACACTACGTGCCTTGGGCTATGAAGCACTGCCCCATCCTACCTATTCTCCGGACTTGTCTCCGACAGACTATCAGCTGTTTCGTCACCTGGATCACTTACTGTCCGGGAACAGTTCACGACAGAAACCGAGGTTCAACGTAGAGTTGATGGGTTCCATCCACAAGACTTTTTTTCGTTCTGGGATCATGGCTTTGCCGGAACCGATGGGAACAATGTGTCTATGCCAAGGGAGATTATTTTTCCTAAGTAAGTTGTCCTACTTTTCCGTTCTCGCCGTCCACGTGTGCTGGTCCTTTGCCGGACATTTCATTCGTACCAACACAGTACATAAGCGTTTCCAAGCTTTCGCACGTCTACCAGATGGCTTATTTTCAAGGAAGTCAGACAGGAACTGACGAATCAGTGTGGAGATAGTGTCCACAGACTGACATAGTGATAATGTATGCATATTATTAAGCAGTTTCTATGTAACATCCTTCAAAAAAGCCATCTAGTCGATGTGCGAAAGCTTAGAAACCCTTATGTATACAGGGTGTTCGTAAACTGTTTTGACAAAAAAAGAGGGGTTATTGTACCCATCAAGACGAACAATATTTACAATGGAACCTAGGGGCGCATTCCACTCTGAGTGTCAGAAAAGAGTAACTTCGATATACGTCCAAAAAGCACAAGTCATCACCTCAGACGTCATTTCTTTCGTGCCGGATAAGTACCACATCGCCAGAACATCACCGTCAAGCATTTACCGTAAGCAAATTGCCAGCGATAAGACGCAGCATAGACAGTTGCAGCTGATTGGCTTGTCAAGGTGCAGTAGACACTTCCTGAATGCCACATATCCCGCACGATGGATTGGACGTGGCGGACCTGTGGCATGGCCTCCACGCTCACCGGACTTAAACCCACTGGACTTCTTCATCTGGGGACACATGAAATCATTGGTGTACGAGACTCCTGTGGACTCCGTGGAAGATCTCGTCGCGAGAATCGTTGTTGCAGCGGACAGGATAAACACGATACCAGGAGTCCTTCGAGAGGGTGCGCCAGTCTTTCATTCGCAGGTGTGAATTGTGCAACGGCACTTGTGGCCGCCACTTAAGCATCTACTTTGAGTTTGTCCCTGATCTCCATAAATGGGATCGTGCCACTTATGATGTCGTTAATTCTCTTTCTTTGCACTGTTGAAAGTTCAACTTGGACATCTAACTTTACTCTTTTCTGACACTCAGAGTGGAATGGGACCCTAGGTTCCATTGTAAATATTGCTCGTCTTGATGGGTACTATCACCATTCTTCTTTTGTCAAAACAGTTTACGAACACCCTGTATATTCCTACGCCAATAAATCGGATCCATAATGTTATTATTTTCTACATAATTGGTGTACTGTCCCTCGTTATCAATTTTTCAGCATTTGCTAGGCACGCGAACATTATACGGGGTGCGATTAATTAAATTACAAATTCACGACTGGCAAATTTTTCAATGAGTTGATATATCCTATAGTGATTTTATTGTTCATTTACTTTACCGTTTCAAGTTTTCTCTTAGCCGCCCCGGTGGCGCAGTGGTCTAAGCGATGGCCTCTGATCATTCGTCCAAAAGGGGTCCGGGTTCGAATCCCGGTGAGGCATGGATGTTGTGTTTGTCTTACGGCACTGGTTCTCTCCCTTCCCTGGAACCAGTGACCCTAAATTAGGGACGGGTGACTGCTTATAGCCCATTGAGTTGCTCATGGTGGTCGTTAAACCTCCAATAAAAAAAAAAAAAAAAAAAAACTCTTAATGTGTAAATTGTCCTGTGGATACAATTTATGAAAAAATCAACTGGGTACGCCAGTGTTCATGTTCTGTAACATTAGTAAAGTAATAAATTGAACTTTTTCACAAGAACAAATTGAAAATCCCAAAACTATGAAACAGGCCTGTTTTATTTACAATTCATATCAACGATGTGTAAGATATCAAAATGCACAAACGTAATCATATTTTTTCGTATGCGGATGTAACAAGGGTAAGTTTCCAGCAAAGGAAAGCACTGTTCAGAAAAAAAGGGACGCTGTTTATGAAACATTTTCGTCGTCTATTTAGATGGTAGGAAAGTAGAGTGATGAAGATAGTGTGCAGGAGATTATACGCAATTTCTCATTTTTTTCCTTCTGTTATTTAAATGGTTTACAAAATAACAAGAAAATCAAAACTTGGTTCCAAAACTTTGACTAGTACTTTTTATTGTTCAGGAATTAATGAAAATTAATATCTATTACGAGGGAAAATAGGTGGGACACCGAAATGGTAATAGTGGATTTCTGAGTAAAGATTATAGATAGAACTGTCAAACCATTCGTAGTTCTATTTCCAGAAAAATTTAGAGTTAATTCTGGTGAAGCCAGACCCAACATCTTTGACACTGCGCAGCTTTCAAAGAGACGTGAATCACCATGTAAAGAAAGTTCTTGCTGTCGCTCAAAACTGCAGAGGAATTTCGCAACAGTTCGATTTTGCTAAAAGTAACAACGCGACTAATAACAACTGGTCTGCAACAGTTTTGAGATTTATTACCTGTTTTTTTTTAGTTTTGCTGTGCCGATTTCAAAGATGAAACTCAAACCTGTTCCATCAAAGTAGTTTTCCCACCAATTTTTTTATCATTGGGTTAAGCAAAAATAAAGGATTTTATAAGCTACTGATTCTGTCAGATTGCCTACAAAATAATGTTGCCACTCAACCACCTTGCGTAACAGGGCTGAACATGAATTTAGTAATACTTAGGGAAGAGAGAAGTACTGCGGGAGATGTGGGGTAACAGAGAAGCAAAACATGTAATAACAGGGTTCGAGCATGTTCGAATTTGTACCTGAGCTCATCGGTATGAAAAAAAACAAGAAAGATGACACCGAACTTTCGGGTGTAATAAGCACGTCTTTTGAATCTGTTCTGACGCAAATTAAATTTATCAAAGCTATTCAAAGGCAATGGAACCGGTATGGAAAACAATAGTATCTGACAGAAGAAAGAAGTTTTTAAATCGGGTCTTTAATCCCTCAGATATTGGTGTAAACGGAATCTTGAACTTACGAACTCTTAGAAACAGAGTTATCGACAAAAATAAGATGACTTTACGTCCCCTGGGGGAAAACCATGCATTATTTTAGGAAGAAAGTATTCTCAAAAGGTTTATCCACATGCGCGGTATCGGTCCAAGAAAAAAAATTTAGTCTAGTTTTCAGGAGCCTAGATTTTGCTACAAAAACATCAGAAGCAGAAATTAACACTTATGACCCCTGGTGGTCAAACCATTCCTTACAAAACATTAGAAATTATGTTAAAAATATTTTCCATCAGGTCTTGTATGCGATACAGGAATAATTTTTCAAATCGTAGTTTTAGGAGCAGAAAACGCAATTTACCTTTATGCGCCCTAGCGGAAAGTCTTAAATGATTTACGTGAAAATTTTGAATTTATAGGTAAAACATTTGGCATCGGAAACACTATACAACAACGAAGGAATTTTTCAAATTGGACTTTTAGAAGTAGAGATATTGACAAAACTAAGATATACATCTAAGGCCCCTGGCGTAGAAACCATGCATGATTTCAAGAAGAAAGTGTTCCTAAAAGGTTTGTCGACATGAGTAGCATCGGTTAAGAAAGACTTTCTTTTCAATCTAGATTTTAGCCCATATTTTGCTGCAAATACATCAGAAGTGGAAATTAAGACTTACGCCACCTGGTGGCCATACCATTTTTTTACAAAAATTAGAAATTATGTACAAAGGATTTCTCATCAGTAGCTGTATCCGGTGCAGAAGGAATTTTTCAAATCGGAGGTTTAGAAGCAGAGAAATAGCGGGAAACGCCATTTACCTTTACGCCCCCTAGCGGAAAGTCTATGAATTACTTGAAAATTTTGAATAATTAGGAAAAGCATGTCACACTAGAAACACTATCCAACAAAGAAGGGATTTTATTAAATCGGACTCCTAAAAGTCGAGATATTGACAAAAATAAGCCCCTGGCTCAGAAACCATGCACTATTTTAAGAAGAAAGTTTCTAAAAGGTTTGTCGACACGAGTAGTTCGGTCTACAAACGACGTTTTTTTTCAATCAAGAATTTAGTAGCTCATATTTTGCTGCAAATACATCAAAAGCGGAAATTAAGATTTACGCTCCCTGGTGGCCAAACCATTTTTTTTTTACAAAAGTAAAAAATTATGTGCAAACAATTTCCCATCAGGAGCTGTATCAGGTGCAGAAAGAATTTTTCAAATCGGAGATTTAGAAGCAGAGATACAGGGCGAAACGCAATTTACCTTTACGCCCCCTAACGGAAAGTCTATGAATTACTTGAAAATTTTGAAATTATATGAAAAACATGTCACACGGAAAACACTATCCAACAAAGAAGGAATTTTTCAAATCGGATTCCTAAAAGTAGAGAGATTGACAAAAATAAGATATACATCTACGCCCCCTGGCGGAGAAACTGTGGGATATTTTAGGAAGAAAATATTCCGAAAAGGTTTATCGATGTGAGTGACATAAGAATTTTTTCAATCGATATTTTAGAAGCTCAGATTTTATGGCAAATACATCAGAAGCAAAAAATTAACACTTACGCCCCCTGGTGGCCAAAGTATTCTTTACCAAAAATTCGAAATTATATGCAAAAGATTTTCCATTAGGAGATGTATCCGCTGAAAAAAAGGTTGTTCAAATCGGAGTTTTAGGAGAAGAGTTATCGGGAAAAATGTAATTTTCTTTTACGCCCCCTAGCGGAAAATCTATGCGTCATTTGAAAATGAAACTATATCTAAAACACTCTTCGATATAAATGGAATCGAAAGATAAAATAATTTTTTCAATCGGATGTTTAGAAGCAAATATGTGGATTAAAACGTAATTTTGAATTCGACATCTGCATTTACGCCCCCTAGCTGCGAAATTGTGCATCGTAAAAAAACAAAAGAATTCGCATATTTCAAGCTTCCGAATGCAAAAAGAATTTTTCAAATCTGACAAATAGTTGCAGAGATACCGTGGGGATGGGCTGACTGACGGACGGACGGACGGACGGACAAACCGATAACAGAAGCACGACTTTTTTACAAAAGACGTGCTAAAAATTACCACTTCTCGAAAATATAAAAAAAAATTATCGCATATTTGCTGTTTTTCTATTGTTCAAAATTCTTCCGCTAGAGAGCTTAAAGTTATGTTTTCCTCTTTATCTCTTCTGTTAGGTTTGAAAAGCCCTTTGCTCCTGATATTTTCCTTTAACTATGTGAAACATTTTGACGTAGGACTACGTCTAACTCCGCGGTGGATAGTAAGGCGACTTACGGTCGACCGCCTGTGACAAAAATAGGTTCCAATTAAAATCATTACAGCGTTAAAAATACGTATAGCACACTAATCGTGTTAGCATATTCGTAAACAGCATGGAGTCCAATTCGCGTACTGCGCAATACATCGTGCGCGTGACGCTCCCCTCGCTCCTTGTGCGCGGGGGAGATGATGCAATATTTCTGGGTGTGCCGCCGCGTTTGACTCGATCTATCTCGGCAACCGTGAGTGCAACACGACTGTGCGTGGTATCGTTTCAAAGCTCTCGACGAAATCTATTCAAATATACGAAGAACATTTCGCAGTGCTTTGAACTGAACATTTTAAAAATTGTTTTCTGGTGAACCGGTGAACACTTTTGACAATGTCGCATTTTATCTGGACAACCGTGAGTGCAAAACGACTGTGCCTGGTATCGTTTTAAAGCTCTCTGCGAGATCTATTGAAATATATAAAGAACATATCACAGTGGTTTAAACAAAAATAAAAAAATATATATATTTTCCACAATCCCGCTGAATTCGCCGAATGAACGCAAGCAAAAGTGGCGAAAATCAAATCGAGAGGCAAGAGCAAGTGATGAAAAACGTGAGAAGCCCAGGAAGACAGAACACCACGTTGGGTAATTCGTGTATCTATCTGCTTTGTGTTCGCAATGTATCCAGCATTATTTGTACAATAAAAATTATGTAAGCTACTTTTCATATCATAGATATATTTGAATAGATTGGCTATAACAAATTAAATAAACGCTTTAAAACCATACTCTACTAGATCATTTCAACTCTCCGATCTGCAAGTCGCAGTCCTATGTTCCAACTGACGACTCAATCAGAACTGAGCCTACCTGAACTTTTTTTTTTTTGCACAACTTTTTAATTTTGGTAACATACTTTTCGGGTGCTAGTGGGAGAAAGTAGGTATTTCAATTTCTAGATATTCCATCGATTGTAAAAATTCGGTTAATTTTCTCAGTGGGTTCCATTGACTATGAATAACTTTAAAATATTTTATTCGTGTCGGAACGGATTCAAAAGACGTGCTGATCACAACCGAAAATTCGGTATCATCTTTATTTTTGAATTTGTTTTGCGATCCTGTGCGCCTTAAACTTCATTCGGTAAGTCATTATATACACTATATTCACAAAAGTCACCGGACACCTAGAAGAGAAACACAACATAGCATTTATTGATATACATTAGTACGGTGTCGGTCCACCTTTGGCCTTAATGCATGCACTTACCCTTCGAGACATGCTTTCGACAAGGTTTTGGAACACAGAAATAGGTATGCGCTTTCATTCAGAACATAATGCTGCCGCTAACTGTTGCTTAGTAGTAGGACTTGGATCCAAACTTCTTATACGGCGCTCTAATTCATCGAATAGGTGCTCTATGGGACTACGATCAAAGCCCTGTGCTGGCCAGTCCACACGCGACATTGAATTATCATCAAAATACGCCTTAACAGTCCTTGCTTTTATGGCTCGGTGCATTATTCTGCTGGTACCAACAAGGCTCTGTTCCGTAGTATTGCCACAGAGTTGGTAGGGCATAATTGTCCACAATATCGAGGTAGACGTGCTGGTTAACAGGTTTGTCCAGGATAACCAATGGGCCGAGACCATACCTCGAAAACCACCCCCACACGAGTACACTACCAGCTCCAAACTTGACCGTAGGAACAGTACACTGTGGTAAATAGCGTTCCCTCAGCTGCCGCCTTACCTCCACACAGCCATCGGGCTGATGGATCGTCTATCTGGATTCATCAGTCCATAGGACCCGTTTCCATTGATCTACGGTCCACGATAAATGTTCTTTACACCATGCTAAACTACGAGTAGCATTCCGAGCGGAGATGAAAGACTTATGAGCAGCCGTAAGACCACGGTAACATATGGAATGAAGTTCTCTGCGAATGCTACGCGTACATACCGAGGTTCCAGCATTTTTACTCACCTGTACACTGAGGTCTTGTGCAGTACACCGTCGATTAGCTGTAACTAATCTCCTGAGGCTTCGACGTCCTCTATCACTGATTTTCTTTGGTCTGCCGGTACGTTTTGCTGCTTCAGGCACGCCATGAGTCTTCCGCATGTTCAGTACATCCAAAACACTCGACTTGGGTATGTATAAACGCCTCTCGGTTTTTTCTTATAGACAACCCACCACTAATGTAACACCCAACAATCTTTCGTTTCTAACAGTTCTCTACCGCCGCAAAATTGTCACTCAGCCTCACAGTGCGATATGACCGCGGTCAGCTGCAGGCTAGTTTTTGTACGGGTTGCAGCTGTACCGTGCATCTTAACAACGCAGAGAATCCGTTCATTTGCTTTTGAAGATGTGTCTGGTGACTTTTGTCAATATAGGGTATATTACTTGTGAATAATTCTGCTGCTTTATCGATCTGTCAAGACGTGCCGTTATTTGTTGTTTGAAAGTTCCATTCGCAGGAGGCATCTGCTTCCTTTTTATGATATGTTAACTTCTTCCAATATGCTGATTATATTTTCTGTTATATACAAGGATTTGTATCATTTAATATGCTTTTACCTTTGCGTAAGTTTTTTTGTCTGACAACCTTCTTGTAACTATTTAAATTTCTTATTCTCTACAAAGAGAAGTCTCACCATCATAGTAATTGTAGCGCCCTATGACTTCATTGCTCCAATTAACTGCTGCGCGAAAGATTGTTAGTATTCAGAAGTTAGAAATTGATCTTAGGAATGCTATTGTTGGAGGTACGTTGTGTTTCATGTTCCTTGTGAGCATAAACATTTATGGCTGGCATGATTTATATCCAAAGGAAATACGAGACCAGAATTCCAATCAAAATTTCTCCTCATCCTAAGTACAGTAGGTGAACTTTAATGCATTACATTGAATTTAGGATCTTAATCCTGGATTTAAATAATACAATTATGGGATTGCAAAACGAATATTTAGTGACTTTGATTTCATGCTGTTATATTGATAGTATATTTATTTATAATGATTATTCGATAACAACTGCATTTAGTGAAATCCGGTAAGAAACGGGAAGTCAGCCAAACGAGACAGAGTTGAAATTTGAACGTCGGGAGAAGGGATGGGTGCGAGAGAGGGGCGTCGGTTGTGTGTGAAAAACAGCATTTGGCCGAATAGAACATTTTTACGTAGGCTTTTTTTTTTTTTCCGAACTCGTCAAAATACTAAACTTTATTTTCTTCTATAAGCATGGTGAAATAAAAATATATTGGCCTACTGTATAGGTATTTACATATTGTATACATATTAGATTGCCGCCCCGGTGGCGCATGGTCTATGCGATGGCTTCTGATCATTCGTCCGATAGTGGTCCGGGTTCAAATCCCGGTGAGACATGGATGTTGTGTTTGTCTTACGGCACTGGCTCTCTCCCTTCCCTGGAACCAGTGACCCTAAATTAGGGACGGGCGACTGCTTATACCCCATTGAGTTTCTCATAGTGGTCGCTAAACCTCCAATCAAAAATAAAAATTAGGTAGGATAAGGTTTGCTGGTTCAGAATACGGCATCCACCGGGATTTAACCTCATGTCCCAGCGGACCAGTCCTCACCTGGAACATTCTTATGTTACTGGAACATACACTGACGGAAAAAAATCCCAACACCAAGAAGGGGTTCTGTTAGATAAACGACAGTTTTTAGGCTGGGAGAATACATCTGTAAGATGCCGTCTATGCAAATTTCGCGCTCGGCGCATACGTGTGGCGCTAGTAGCGCCCCTCGGAACATGCAAAGCAGGTTTGCTGTAAATACGCGCTGTAACGTTCGTGAGCGTTAGTTATCGTTGAGATTCGACGTAGGGTGTTCATGTTAGTCAAGAATACCTTTAAGAAAACGAAGAAGCCATTATCAGTAGCTCACGGAGTTTGAACGAGGTCGTGTAATAGGGCTACGAGAAGGTGGATTTTCTTTCCGCAATATTGCAGAACGACTTGGCAGGAATAAAGCCACTGTGCATGATTGTTAGCAGCGGTGTACGGCGTATGGCCGTGGCGCATCGTACCGGGTCTACGGCAGCAATTCGAGCTGCAGTTGCCACCACAGTGACACAACGAACTGTTACAAATCGGTTACTTGAAGGACAGCTCCGAGCCAGACGCCCTGTAGCGTGCATTCCACTTACTCCAAACCACTGCCGTTTGCGACGTCAGTGGTGTCAAGCTAGAGCTCATTGGAGGACGGAGTGGAGATCTGTTGTGTTTTCTGATGAAAGCCGGTTCTGCCTGGGTGCCAGTGATGGCCGTGTGTTGGTTAGGAGGCCAGGTGAGCGCCTGCAACCAACCTGTTTGTGGCAGAGACACACTGGACCTACACCTGGAGTTATGGTCTGGGGAGCAATTTCCTATGACAGCATTAAAACTCTCGTGGTTATCCCACGCACCCTGACGGCACAGTTGTACGTCGGTCTGGTGATTCAACCTGTTGTGCTGCCATTCATGAACAGCATTCCAGGGGGTGTTTTCCAACAGGATAACGCTCGCCCGCATACCGTTGTTGTAATCCAACATGTTCTACACAGTGTCGACATGTTGTTGTGGCCTGCTAGATCACCAGATCTTTCACCAATCGAGCACGTATGGGACATCATTGGACGACAACTCCAGCGTCACCCCCAACCAGCATTAACCGTCCCTGTATTGACCGACCAAGTGCAACAGGCATGGAACTCCATCCCACAAACTGACATCCAGCACCTGTACGACACAATGCATGAACGGTTGCGTGCTTGCATTCAACATTCTGGCAGTTACACCGGTTATTAATGTACCAGCATTTCACATTTAAAATAGCTCTTCTCGCGCTTACATTAAGCTGTGATCTTGAAACCTTAATCGATTAAATATGTTACCTATACAAATGTATTGCCGCCATTTCATTCCTCTACAACTATTTTTTCGTGGTGTTGGGGTTTTTTTTCCGTCTGTGTATTTAAAACGTTCAAAACATCAAATGTGATATTTAGGTTTTTACTGTTTTATGTTGTGACTACATTCTGTGCAAGCATTCTGTGAATGCTTGCACAGAATGTAGTCACAATATAAAACAGTAATCATTCTCTCATACAATAACCCAGAGTATCATGCTGACCAAGCCATTTATCATCAGCATTTCATTTGTAACTTGTCGTTTAAGTGTTATGTAATAGAAATTTTGTTTGAATCTGTTTGGTGTATTTTCAGTAACTGAAGCCGCTGTAAAGAGCGATGACTGTATAACTGTCTTCCTGGCTGCTCCGACGACCAATCAGACAAGCAGAATTTCATCACAATTGTTTAGGGACCAAAATTCGAAGAGTACATGTTCTTGTAGGTAGCAGTTATTTGCGCCACTTGAATTAAAATTTGTTATATAAAACCTGTAAAATTTTATTTAACGGAATGTGTAAATATATACCTTAACAACTGAGTTATGTTGTAAATAAACTAAAGAAATCTCAAGTCTACCTTCTTTCACTTATTTCAACTTGAGCACTTTCCCAAAAGGAAACATCTGATGTAAAAAATTGATGTCTAATAAATGTCTTTGGACGTGTATACCAGCTATGTAGCTGAAAGCCGCCCCGGTGGCGCAGTGGTCTAAGCGATGGCCTCTGATCATTCGTCCAAACGGGGTCCGGGTTCGAATCCCGGTGTGGCATGGATGTTGTGTTTGTCTTATGGCACTGGCTCTCTCCCTTCCCTGGAACCAGTGACCCTAAATTAGGGACGGGCGACTGCTTATAGCCCATTGAGTTGCTCACGGTGGTCGTTAAACCTCTAATCAAAAAAAAAAAAAATATGTAGCTGAAATAGCATGCTAATAAATTGACTGCTCAATAATTTGAAGGCAGAGGCATAGTCTTGAATCTGGCAGTAGTCAACTACAGCTATGATGGATTCATTGACTAAAGGTAACAGCTGTATCACAGTAACTCGAAGGGAATAATTCCAGTTATGCCACGAAATGCTAAACAAAATATCTTAGCGTTCACATCTGACTTACGTTTGGTCAAAATTTCAGAGTAAAAGGTTAGAAAACACTGTTTTCGCTAAGAAAAGCTTAAGTTGATTGTTTCAAAAGGAAGACATATTTAATTCAATAAAAAACATTTTAATGAAAAGCGATTACAAACACTTTGTTTTTATTGACTATAAATAACCGAACGCAAAAGTACCGCCCGGTCGCTTCTCTGACTAATCGTCAGTGTCCCGGATAAGGCAAAGATTTTTGTTTTGTTTGTTTTACGGACTGACCCTAAATTAGACAGACTACTCCTTATAGCCATTTGAGTTGCTCATTGTAGTCATTAAACCCAGACAGCAAATGCAATAGCAATCTACGCTATATAATCAAAAGTACTCTGGCGCTACCAAATATTTGAAAAAGTGCGAAGAATGGTTGCGTAGAAAGTTTCACTGTGAGTGGGGAGGTACTCGCAAATCACCTTTCTACGCAGCCGATGATTTTTTTGTTTGTATTGTTTGGTTTAACGACCACCGTGAGCAACTCAATGGGCTATAAGCAGTAGCCCGTCCCTAATTTAGGGTCACTGGTTCCAGGGAAGGGAGAGAACCAGTGCCGTAAGACAAACACAACATCCATGCCTCACCGGGATTCGAACCCGGACCCCTTACTGACGAATGATCAGAGGCCAGCGCCTTAGACCACTGCGCCACCGTGGCGGCCGCAGCCGTTGAGCTGAGATGTTCTGATAAGTTTGAAGCGGATAATATGCCGCGTGGACGTGAACTTTCCGAGCTGCAGCGTTGGCTGGTCATAAGGTGTCATTTGAACAACGTTTCCATACGCAACACTGCAGCTAGATTAAACATACTAAGCCGCCCCGGTGGCGCAGTGGTATAAGGCGCTGCCCTCTGATCATTCGTCCGTAAGGGGTCCGGGTTCGAATCCCGGTCAGGCATGGATGTTGTTTGTCTTACGGCACTGGCTCTCTCCCTTCCCTGGAACCAGTGACCCTAAATTAGGAACGGGCGACTGCTTATAGCCCACTGAGTTGCTCACGGTGGTCGTTAAACCTCCAATCAAAAAATAAATAAATAAATAAACATTCTAAAATTGACTTCGTGAAGAGATGGAAACAGGATTAAGTGATTTCGTGAAGAGATGGAAACAGGATTAAGTGATTTCGTGAAGAGATGGAAGCAAGACTGTGTAACTACAGGAAAAAAATATTTAGCAAGCAACACAAACTGACGGAATGTGACAGAATAGTCATGGTAAGAAATGTTAAGAAATTCCGTTCTTTCTCTTCTATTTCCATCGCTGCCGTAGTAGGAAATGTTTGCAATGGCTCGGTTAGTATCATAACTATCCGTAGAGAGTTGCACGGTGTGGATTATTATGGTACAGGAGCAGCACACAAGTCACACATCACTACTGTGAATGGGAAGCGCCATTTGGAGTGCTGTCTTCCGTCGTTCCTGGACTGTGGGTGACTGGAAGCTGTTCTTTGAAGTGATGAGTCGCGCTTTTCACTATTTCAATCAATCTGATGGGGCGTGTTCGTATTTGACGACAGCCCTGGCGAAGAATTTTCGTCGGATTGTGTTCTTCCGACTGTTAAGTTCGGCGGAGTCTCCATTTTATGGACTTGATTTTCGTGGATGGGATATGGATTCGGCCCATTGGTTATTATACCACAAACCATGATCTCTGAAGTGTACCTCGATATTCTGGATACTTCTTCCTTACACACAATATGGCAGTATAATGGAAGTGACCGTTGTCTCTTCCAGCACAAACGAGCTTCCTGCCACACTGCACGGGGTATGTAGGACTTTTTTTTTGTGTGAAAAAAAAGGGGGAATTGTTAGACTGGCCTGCTCAGTCTTGATTTTGATCCCAAAGAACATCTCTGGGATGAACTAGAGCGACTGTCTTCGCTCTCCACTCTATAAGCAACAGCTTTGCAGGACAAATGGCGAGTCGTTCCTGTCGGGAGCTATCGTACATTTGTTGATAATAGGCCTCTACGTGTTACCGCTGTCATACAAGTAGAAGGTGGAATAATTGCGGTAATAAAGCAGTTTGTCCCAAAACATTGCGGTATCCGAATGCTTTCGATAATATAGTTAATATCTCAGTTGGATGCTTATGTCTTCATCAAATAAGTAGCGATTTTATTTTACTAATTCCATGAAAATATATCATGGTTCAGGATCGCAGCTGATTTGGTTCAATGAAGACGTTGTTTGAGCTTGGCATTCGCCTCGTATGACAAGCGAGTATACTGCAGCATGCAGCTGAACTAATGAATGGTCGTAATGCTGTGTAGCACAGCGTAGAAGATGGAGATAACTTTGACCTTCGTGAGAAATTTGTTTGAAAACTAATAGAGACTGACTATCCGGACTCTGTTTTGAGGTTTCTTTCTTACTATGTAGCCTTGAAAACCTTTTTACTGTACCTGCAGAAGTGAATGACTAGATGTTCAATACTTTATTACTACATGATCTGATTAGTGATCTGGAAGCCTTCCTGGAGAACGAGCAAACCAAAAGTATTTCCAACATATTTAAGTCATGTGAACAGAGTTCTCGCCACATCCGAATTGTGATCCCGCCCTCGGATCATTACTAGATATTAAATGGATTGTTCTGACAATGTTTGCGGAAAGTGTTAAATTAGCTAGAATTCATTCAGAAAAAATGATTCGTTATTTCAGTTAGTATTAACAAATGCGAAATTGTGTCAGTTATGGTTTCATTTTGACTTTCTGTAAATCCATCTACTTTTTATGCGGGGTGTTAACGAAACTCGAAAAAAGGGGATCTGGGCTTGATTCAGGAAACACTGGATGTATTTTATTTAACATTTGAGCTCGGAGAGGGCAAAGCTAAAAGACCTACTGATAAACAACTGATTTTCAAATCCAGTCCCGGGAATGTTTATGCAGCATGGTATGTCTCATCTTTGGAAAATGTGTGTCAGCTGGCAGTGTAGTGCACAGTGGCGAGCCCAAAACATTTTTCGGGTGAGGGTGTTATGAAATTTATTTCTTATAATATGTATGCAACATCCGCGCAAAAATATTCAAATAAATATTGCTGAAAATTATAAGTATTTTATTACCTATATTCTTATCACCGCATTTAATGGTTGTCCACTTATATTTTGTTGTTTATCTGTGCAGAAAACAAGTTGGGAAAAGTGACTCGAATCCTTATAAGTCCGATTTGTGTGAGAAATGTGTTTTTCAAAGCACTAATGAACATGTCTAAAAATGATACATAAATTGAAATCCTGAAATAGTCTTCTGGGTTTATGTTGCAGCGTTGGTTTTGTTCTGACGTGATTCTTGGTGTTTTAATTCCACACTCTTTGTTTTTCAGCGTGTTTTAGAGTAACCTAGGCTGATGGCTTTACCTGTACTGTCTAAGTGTAGACTTCACAGGGAAATGCGAAACTCTCTCATAAGTTCGGAATTTTAAAGGTTCCTGACGGCGCTGCGACAGCTAGCCCGTCAGTCTCCAGAAACCACAGTCTTTCACTCGGACAGATTAGGTCCAGGGACATGTGGGGATCTGCCTCCCCCATGATACCAGTACCTTACACCCTTCTTTCACAGCCCGTGTGTGCGACGTGCTATGGGCGATCGGGGCAAGCAAATTTTCAATAATTCTCATCTCATTGCCGGGAGATCGTCCGCTAACGCGAGTTTTTGGGACAAAAGTCCTTTATTTGGTATCTAAACAAAAAATTTGGTACAGACACATTAAAGTATGAGGGTCTCGTGCACCCATCTCACAAATATTCAACACTAAACACACATAGAAAATATTTACATGGTCCACAGTACTAGGGCCAGGGTCATCAGAATCACCTTGGCCAATAGACCGAAGCCGGTGGCGCAGTGGTTTAAGCGATGGCCTCTGATCATTCGTCAGTAAGGGGTCCGGGTTAGAATCCCGGTGAGGCATGGATGTTGTGTTTGTCTTACGGCACTGGCTCTCTCCCTTCCCTGGAACCAGTGACCCTAAATTAGGGACGGGCGACTGCTTATAGCCCATTGAGTTGCTCACGGTGGTCGTTAAACCTCCAATCAAAAAAAAAAAAAAAAAAGACCGAAAAGATCTATACCGAGAGCTACGTACCTCCGAGGGTACCTCCATCTGTCAACCATAGTTGACCCGGCTTCTCCTTTGCTCAGGTTCCCTAATAAGACTAGGGCACGTCTTGCTGGAGTGAGGGACGTCTAACTTCAGGCGGAACTTAGCATTCGCTGCAGAGCAGTTGCTGCACTTCGGTGTGGCTGCACACTGGTGGTGCTGGTGCCCAACTTAACCACAATTACCACACCTCGCTTCGGACTCAGGACAGTTGCTCCGAAAATGGTCGAAGCCATTGCACCGGAAGCTCCTGACTTTCCGCAAAAATTTTTTAGGCGGAGCACTGACCAACCCAAGTTCAGTGTCTTCCGCCTCATCAAGAGTTTGAAGGCCTTGGGCTCCACGTCTGGACCCTACCTCCCTTACCCTTGATGTAATCTGAAATAAGTCGTGGAACTCAAATTGAGCATTGCTTCGTCGCCACAGAAACTTTCAGTATACCCATTTATTGAATTTTTATTGCAGTGGGACCTACTGGTCTTTAGTTCCGTGCCGCTTCCTCGTCTTCATGGAGAAAACATGTTCAACTGTTGCCATGAGACATAAAGGCAATTTCAAATACTAACAAAACGTTGCCTTTTTAAACCGCGTTTTTGAAATATATCGAATGTTTTTAAATTTGGGGGATTAACCATCACCCCCTTAAGCTCACAGGCGCGCACGCAATGACGGAAGGGTGACGTAGGAGAGAGTAGTATGATAATCCGTAGTGGGTAGTCGAACGGTCGAGCTCGCTCGCTCGCTGTATAGTGTATAAGCCGCACTGTCAATGTGCGTGCTGTCGTTGGTTTTCAATTAGGTTTTCTCTCTTTGTTCTCATAAATATTTTTAGGACAAACAGCTTCAGAAGAAAATTCATTATGCCGTTTAGATGCAGTGTACCCCACTGTCGCGGTAATTATGACGATCGACCACGTGTAATATAACACGTGGTCCATCAATATAGATGGACCACGTGTTATATTATGCACCACGTGTTATATTATGCACCACGTGTTATATTATGCACCACGTGTTATTATTTGCTTATTTTTTACTGAAAATTGTCGGAGTATTCAAATTTCCTACTAACGGGGACCTCCTAAGAAAATGGAAATTTTCACTCAAGCGTGGAAATTTTAAAGTGACCAAGAACTCCCCGGTAAGTGGAAATCTTTTGTAGAGATAAGGCATATCCCGTCGCTGAACATAAACAGCATTTGGAGCAAAACTACATATGGTTTCAATTTCTGGTCGTAGAGCACAATATAATTAAAGATGTGATATTACTCTTTCCTTGGCACTTCGTAACAATAATAGAACTTTTGGTAATTAACAATGAAATGAAACACGACATGAGATGGCTGTCTTTTTTCTTGTGTAGTAGAAAATTCTATTACAAACTTTATTTTAAAATTTAATTGCGCAGCGTGGGCAACTAGATTTTTTATTTACCTGAACAAGCCAATGATTTACATGCCCCGGGCATCTAGGGCATTGTATTTTCAAGCCCTGGATATTGTCATTTTTAAGAGACGAAAAAACGTACCTGGATGGGCATGAATCCACATATTGTGGAAACTATGTTCTAAACAAACAACATTTTTAAGATAATAGTAGAAATATATACTCGTATTTCTTTTTTTTTTTTTTTTTTTTTTTGGAAAACAGCTGCTTAAAATGAGAGATCAGTTTTTTTTATTCATTCATCTAAACTTATCTGTTTCCAGACTTCCTGCACCTTTTCTTTTATAGCTATAATAACTGGAACTAATATATATCATATTATCCGATAACTACTGGAACGTGTGCTACCAAATGTCGGGGTGTGTGTCAATCTTTGATTAGAGATAAACTTTTCCAATCCTTCATGAAATTTATTTTGAACCCTAAATCATAAAATAAGGAAAAAACAATCTTTTCAATAGTTTTAGTAATGACGAAACATTTGAGCAGAATTTTATGCCATTGCTTTTTATAGTTTCTGAGAAAATGGTACATCAAGTTAGTCAATTTATAATGAGACATGTACATCTTTAAAATAAAAAACATCCTGTAGTACCAAAACAGTCGTTCAGATTTATCCAGTACAATAACTGCATGTGAGTTTGTCAGGTTCTCAAAAAAATACACAATTCTTATCTGGAAAAATACTTTATTAAAATCTTATTGGAACAAATTCCCAATTTCCTTATAATGCAACTTGTCTTTGAAATTCTTCGAAGAACAGCTAACGGACAAATAATTAAATTGTGTTTGTGATACAGAAAGAACTACACTAACGTAGTATGTATTTATTTGCACATTGGTAGTTTTCCTGAATACTACTTGAAAATCAAATTTCAGGAAATTTATGCCAATGAGTACTCGTATTTTTCCAGATAAAAAGTAATGTTTGTATTCTGGATCCGAATAGTTTTGTTTAAAGCTACTAATAAACTTAATACAGATGTTTTAAACTTTCACAAGGAAATATTTTTTAAATAGTGCTCTGGAAGACAAAAATCATAAATTTTACATTTGCTTACCAAAATGAAGTTTTCCAAAAATGTAACTAGATGGTACTAAAATTAGGAAAACTTGTTAAGTCACTAAAATGTCGTTATTATACATTTAATAATGTTACAATTGCGTAATTTTCTTAAAATATTAATTAATTTGATGCAATTTAGTGGATCAAGCAGCAATCCACTGTATGCATGTTAAAGTGTCTTATTGAGCCTTTGGTAATAATTTAAAAACACAGGAAAAAATTCAGTTTTTCTTCTTAACCTTTTCTTTACGCTTTCCAACCGTCGGTTGAAGAAACGTATATTCTCCAGCTTTGTCCGTCCGTCTGTCCGACCGCACGATAACTGGCGTAAAAATGGTTCGATTTCGATGAAATTTTAGTATGTGATAGGGGACCACCAGGGGACAAACCCTATTGAAAATGGGACAAATGGGGTCAAAGGTCACGACGTAGGAGCGGAATCATTCCACTGACCTTATGCGTCATAACTTGCGTAAATATGGTTCGATTTCAATGAAAGTTTACTATGTGGTAGGGGACCACCTAGGGACGAACCCTATTCAAAATGCGTGAAGTGGGGTCAAAGGTCAGGACATAATATCGGGATGCATTCTATTGTCCTTATGCGTCATAACTTGCGTAAAAATGCTTCGATTTCGATGAAATTTCAGTATGCAGTGGGGGACCACCTGGGAACGAACCCTATTGAAAATGGACGAAATGTGGTAAAAGGTCAGGACATAGGATTGCGATCCTTTCCATTGCCCTTACCCCATATTATTAAGGTGGACGTCAAGTAATTTTGCTTCCTATACTTCCAATGGAAAAAGTTTTGTACACATTTCCCTCACAATTAATGTGTTCCCAAGGATGAAAATTTGAACATCGATTAAAATAACTTCATATTATAACTTGGAAAACTTAGTATGTTCTAAAACATAACCATAATCATATTAAGAATAATAACTTTTCCTTTGGTGGTGTTGAAACCAGAGAAAAGATGGCGCAACCTGTACTTTGATGACGTCAGTGGGCAAAAAAATGTTGGATTGTATAATTACGGTTATGGTTTAGAAAATATTAAGTATTCCAAGTTATGAAACGAAGCTATTTGAATCGATGTTCAAATTTTCATCCTTGTGAACGCATTAATTGTCCAGAAAAAAGATGGCGCGACCTGTATTTTCATGACGTCAGTAGACAAACAAATGTTGAATTGCATAATTATGGTTATGTTTTAGAAAATATTAAGTATTGCAAGTTATAAAATGAAGATATTTTAATCCATGTTCAAATTTTCATCCTTGGGAACGCATTAATTGTGAAGAAAATGTGTACAAAAGTTTTTCCATTGGAAGTATAGGAAGCAAAGTTAGCCGCCCCGGTGGCGCAGTGGTCTAAGTGATGGCCTCTGATCATTCGTCCGAACGGGGTCCGGGTTCGAATCCCGGTGAGGCATGGATGTTGTGTTTGTCTTACGGCACTGGTTCTCTCCCTTCCCTGGAACCAGTGACCCTAAATTAGGGACGGGCGACTGCCCATTGAGTTGCTCACGGTGGTCGTTAAACCTCCAATCAAAAAAAAAAAAAAAAAAAAAAGAAGCAAAGTTACTTGACGTCCACCTTAAAGTAGCAATTCTTGTATGTGCCGCCCCGGTGGCGCAGTGGTCTAAGGCGTTGGCCTCTGATCATTCGTCCAAAAGGGGTCCGGGTTCGAATCCCGGTGCGGCATGGATGTTGTGTTTGTCTTACGGCACTGGCTCTCTCCCTTCCCTGGAACCAGTGACCCTAAATTAGGGACGGGCGACTGCTTATAGCCCATTGAGTTGCTCACGGTGGTCGTTAAACCTCCAATCAAAAAAAAAAAAAAAAAAATTCTTGTATGTATGTATGTACATTTTATTTTGAAAACGGCTCTAAGAATTTTGATGAAAGTTGTTAACCTACCGTTTTCTGGTACTAGAAATCGATTTAGCTTGATCTCGATTTTAGAAGAATTCATTTAGTGGGTTAAATAACCACACCGAATTATAACGTTTTTAGTGATGGCGTTGTTTCATTAGTGTTACCAATGCTTAGAAATCTTTTAACGTCACAACTCGCGTTTGAGAATGTTGGCGCGCGGTCACGCCATCTGTCTCATTACGTCACGCGTTGTGTGTGGTTCCTATTAAAGTTTTATGACGTCACATCTTGCTAGCAGATGGTCGCGATTCCCATCTGCCTCATTACGTCACGCGTTTTGTGCTTATGTTAGTCCGCACGATAACTCGCGTAAAAATCGTTCGATTTCGGTGGCGCAATGGTCTAAGGCGCTGGCCTCTGATCATTCGTCCGTAAGAGGTCCGGGTTCAAATCCCGGTCAGGCATGGATGTTGTGTTTGTCTTACGGCACTGGCTCTCTCCCTTCCCTGGAACCAGTGACCCTAAATTAGGGACGGGCGACTGCTTATAGCCTATTGAGTTGCTCGCGGTGGTCGTTAAACCTCCAATAAAAAAAAAAAATTCGATGAAATTTTAGTATCTGGTAGGGGATCACCTGGGAAGGTACCTTATTTAAAGTGAACGAAATGGGGTCAAAGGTCAGTACATAGGAGCGGGATCCATTCCACTGCTTTTATGCGTCATAACTAACGTAAAAAGGTTAGATTTCGATGAAATTTTAGTATGTGGTAGAAGACCACCTGACGACAAACCTTATTGAAAATGGGCGAAATGGGGTCAAAGGTCAGTACATAGGAGCGGGATCCATTCCACTGCTTTTATGCGTCATAACTAACGTAAAAAGGTTAGATTTCGATGAAATTTTAGTATGTGGTAGAAGACCACCTGACGACAAACCTTATTGAAAATGGGCGAAATGGGGTCAAAGGTCAGGACATAGAAGCGGAGTCACTTCCATCGCCATTATGCGTCATAACTTACGTAAAAATGCTTCGATTTGGATGAAATGTTAGTATGTTGTAGGGTCTTGCCTGGGGACAAATTCTATTGAAAATGGGCGAAATGGGGTCAAAGGTTAGAACACAGGAATAGGATCTATTCCATGGCCCTTATGCATCACAACTTACGTAAAAATGCTTCCATTGCGACAAAACTTTATCATGTTATTTCGGAGGTATACCAAACCGGTTCTGTTGAATATCATCGAAATGGAATCAAAGGTCAGGGCACAGGACCGAGATTTATTCCGCAGCCATTATTCTTATAACTTGAGTGATAACTTGAGTAATGATTTCTGGTATATTGGAAAGCGTATTATTATAATCAATGCATTGCATGATTTTACTAACTTGTTTTATATACAGTATGTTAGTGAACATGGATCGCAAATAAATATCTAGTTACTGTCTGATATCAAAATACATTTTCACTAAAGGAATTATTTCATTACTCAATATTTCGTAGTCACAAGCTCGTAATAAATGAAATATCTGATTCCTTAAATTCGACAATTGACATCTTTTAAAACCGGTGGTACTTCGTAATGGACCCTCAAACTAATCTTTCAAGTACGAGGATGATTTGTTAACAAGTATAAGAATGATTCAGTGAAGTATGACGACATTATAACTTCAAGCGAAACTATGACGACAGTTTATAATTTGATTACAGCAATGTCATTTAACTTCCAGTGAAATGACAGCGATGATTTCATTAAGTTGACGAATCTGTCTTGCTTACACTTTTACGTCGAAATTATTGCTACGCTAGATTTACGCTGTAATTTCTTCTTCTTCTTTTTTTTTTTTTTTTGTTGGAGGTTTAACGACCACCGCGAGCAACTCAATGGGCTATAAGCAGTCGACCGTCCCTAATTTAGGGTCACTGGTTCCAGCGAAGGGATAGAGCCAGTGCCGTAAGACAAACACAACATCCATGCCTCACCGGGATTCTAACCCGGACCCCTTACGGACGAATGATCAGATGGCAGCGCCTTAGACCAGTACGCCACCGGGGCCAATTCGTACGTAGTTGTATGATGAAGCCCCTTGGCCGCCCCGGTGGCGCCGTGGTCTAAGCGATGGTCTCTGATCATTCGTCCAAAAGGGGTACGGGTTCGAATCCCGGTAAGGCATGGATGTTGTGTTTGTCTTACGGCACTGGCTCTATCCCTTCCCTGGAACCAGTGACCCTAAATTAGGGACGGTCGACTGCTTATAGCCCATTGAGTTGTTCACGGTGGTCGTTAAACCTCCAACCAAAAAAAAAAAAAAAAAAAAAAAAAAAAAAAAGACCACTGCGCCACCGGGGCGGGGCGGCTTTCTGTATTTTGAAAGATTATAAAACAAACGTGTAAACTCTACAATTATTTAAATAAATCTATTATAGCTTATTTAAAAATAAGCTATGTTAGAAACTAAATAACGCGTGACTTGTTTCGCTGGTGTACGTTAAAGCCGTGTTCACTTCGCACATCGCCGTACAGCTTCCAACATTTCCCTCTCTTTGACCATGATTGCTCCCTGACTACAGACTACTCTTATGACGTCACAATCCGGTGCGCTGTCCTGTAAGCTATAAGGGGGTGATGGGTTAACAACCCCCACCCAAGCCGCGAATGGCTGAGTGGTTAGCAGTTCAGACTACCAATGCAGGGTCCTCAGGTTCGAACCTGGACTGATCTTGCGGAGGTGGTGTTAATTGCTAACAAGCACTGAATGTCCGCCGTGCATCGGACGAGCACGTTAAGTGACGGCCCCTAGGTTGGACCCACTGGTTAAATGGGTATCCTTTCCTATGCCCCCATAAAATTCTCTCACCCCTCTATGTGCAACATCGTACTTGTACGGTGGCGCCATATACTGTACTCTAATCTCACTAGAAACTGTTCTTTGAAAGTCGGTAGACTTGCTCTCATTGCTTCCGTTTCTGTGTCCTGCCCAAAAGTCGAACTCGCTGTAGTGGCTGGGACCTAAAATCTACTCACTGTGGACGGAAGTCCTACAAGAAAATGACTCATACCTTTACAACCCCCCCCCCCCCCCGGGCACGCCACTGGTAGTGCAGATGCCCTGGCTCTTGAAATGCTAACTTTTTTCTTTTCCACTCTCCAGAAGGGGAAATAGCGAGAAATAAGATTTTTAATTTTGTATTTGACATTCCCCGTTGAAAATGGAACTTCTGTATAATGAACTTCCTCATCACAATCCCCATTGGAAATGAACTTCTGTATAAACTCCATAGTTTGCGTTTGCCTTAATTATAGTATTTAAATTTTTATATTGTGCTGGATTCAATCCAAAGGATATATACACTGCCGGACAATTGCTAAGGACGGATGACAATAGCAACGATAGCAACCATAAAATGGAAGGCAGGAAAATGTGGAAATTAGCATAAGTGCGGGATACAGTAAGACGTGTTGTGCGTATGCAAATTTTGGATTGCCGAACTTGTTCGTGACGTCATAGCGCTGATAAGAGATATAAAGGATTGAACGCGTGTTGACCGTTGCTGTTCAAACGCAAAGTTGAAAGGGAAAGAATCAATTGACGAACTTGCAATTTTCAGTATGTCTTCCCGACATCCCCTAGATGATTTTACGCGTGGCCGTATTATTGGCAAGATTGAAGAAGGGCGAAAAATAACACATGTTGCCAGGGAGTTCGACGTCACCCACAGTGTTGTTTCAAGGCTTTGGAAATCATTTCAAACAAATGGAGAGTGTAGCAAACGTCACGGGGGAGGCCGTGTTCGCAGTACGACACCTGCCGAAGATCGGTACATACTGCTATCAACAAAAAGACACCGGCGCAGCACAGCTAGTGAGGTAGCAAATCAGTTTATGGCTGCTGCTGGCAAGCGGATCTCCCGAAAAACTGTCGCCAGACGTTTGCATGAAGGAGGACTATACGCCCGCCGTCCTGTTGTGTGCATCCCATTGTCCAGACGTCACCGTACCGCCCGTTTGCAATGGTGCCATCAACATCGCAATTGGACTGATAACGACTGGTCTGCTGTCCTCTTCTCAGATGAGAGTAGATACAGTCTATCGTCTGATTGTCGACGACAACTGATTTGGCGTGATAGTGGTACTGCATATTGTCCAGCAAACATACAGGAAAGGGACCGATATCCGACATGTAGTGTCATGGTATGGGTTGGCATCATGATCAATGGCCATACGTCTCTCTATGTGCTTCCAACTGGGACTATGACTCGCCAGCGATACATTAATGATGTTCTGCTACCTCATGTTCGCATGTTCCGTGGTGCTGTCGGTGATAGATTCATTTTCATGGACGACAACGCAACATGTCATCGAACAGTCGCTGTCCAGGAGTGTCTTGAGAGTGAGGATATTCAACGCCTCGTAGGGCCAGCACGTTCTCCAGATCTGAATCCCATTGAAAATGTGTGGGATGCTTTGGGCAGGAGTCTTGCTGGTCGCCAATGCCCTCCAATAAACAATGACACCCTCATCCGTGCACTGACAGAGGAATGGGATAAATTACCCCAACAGCTGCTTGATAATGTTGTGCAAAGCATGACACGACGTGTGGAATCTTGCATCGCCCTCCATGGTGGCCATATCCCGTATTGACATCTCACGCCGGAACGCCTGCGGACGGTAATTGCATTTTTTTCACGTTTACGTATTCTGCACAAAATGGCCTGTTTGTCCCTTGAACACGTTCCAAAGCCTTCTGGATTTCAGAGCACAATAAATTGTCTTTCTTGTAATGTCCTGGCATTCTGACATTATTTTATTTCACTTGGCATCCAACCACACTTACTTTTTTATGCGCTATATAGCCGTTTATGATCCGTCCTAAGCAATTGTCCAGCAGTGTATAACGGGAATAATAATTCAATCCAAAGGATGGATCTTGAATATTATTTTAATCCAAAAGATATACGGTGAACATTTTTTTAAATCATGTTATTGGATACCATTACTTGCGTACATCATATTAAGGTGCTGTTTTTCTCATTTATGTAATTTTTTTTTGCCGAAGATAAAACAATGGAAGTAACATTACCAAGGAAAATCTTAGACTAAAGAATTATTGTAATTTTAACAAAGCAGGTACCCTGAACCCCAATTAGGTGTTTAATTTTTACTTTCAACAATTATTAATCCATATCACTGAGCCGCCCCGGTGGCAGAGTGGTCAGAGTCGCAGATCGTTTCTCCGAGATCGTGTGCCTGATGAAGTAAGAGTAGTGCGCTTGACTTATTGGGAAGGTTCTGTCTCTTCCCTGTAAATAGCGCCCCTAGATCAGGAAATGCCATACTGACGGGGCTATATCCCCCCCCAAATTAATAAGATCTGATTAGTAAGTGGTTTAATTTTTTTGTGAACAAATCCAGTGTATAGTTTTTTTTTAATTGCGCTCTTAAGTATATGTGTTCATAAAGACCGTAGGATATTGAGCCTTAACTGTGCTTTTGATAGGCGTACATCTTATTGTAGATTAACTTTTGTCAAATAGTATACATAAAATTTAGTAAAGCCTGAAGAGCACTGGCTTGATCAAGCTGTTGAAAGGAGAAACGGTTCTGTTTATTCTATTAAAGAATCACTCCTGCGTCTGCATCCCCCCCCATTCCTTATGAAAGCGGCACATGCGTGAGAAACAGGCCAATACAAGCATCAACAGCCTGCGAGATATTCTGTGGTATTGATTATCAGACAGCGGCAGGTGTTCCAGAAAGCTCTAGTCATTTGTTTGCGAAGAGAGACATAAGGAATAAAAATATTACCATCATCCCAGCTTCGCAAACTTATTAAATTTGCACCTTCCTCTAGACTCACTTCAGGACCAAGTAAATTCATTATGTGCTCGGCACGAGGCCGAATTATTCTATCGCTTACTTACAGTATGGTCCCCAAACAACACCGAGAAAAAAAGTGGATCAATCAATCAATAAAGAACACGGCGAAACATGAAATGTTCATGTTTTCGGTATTTGCTATAAAGCAAGGAAATAACTAATTCGTACGAAGCTCCTGTTCTTCAGCAGCTACTGTATTTTTTTATAGACGAAATTGAAGATGCTCGGTTAAAATTTTATCCGTTTAGTATGCGAAGTGGATGTCATCAAAGTTTCACGTGTAATGAGTATTATTTTGATTTAAAAGAAAACAAAACAGAACGGTTCTATATTGTTTGAGTACGTTATCTAAGAAATTCTACCTAAACGAAGATAGCATGTCCATTGAGGGTACAAATTGCTACAATATAAGACTTAAATAATTCCGGAAATGTTTTTCTAACAAAACTTTTTCTTATATTTCTGTTTTTCCAAGGAAAGGGATCGTTTAACTCCAAAGAAAAAAAAAACGATATTTTTTTGTATACAATTGCGAAACTAATTTCCCTGAATAAATAATTGTTCATAAATACATGATGGGCATTGTAAGCTATTATTGGCATATTTTCACTGTATCCCATGTAACCACTTCCTTCAGAAAACTTGAAAATTTTCATCATCTTGGAGAGGGAATCGAACCCGCATCTCCTGATTTCCGGTCGAGCATGCTCTAGCCATTACACTACCCAGGACAAGGAAATTTCCAAGCAACTGAACGTAGTATGCACAAGCGGAAATCGGAAGGTGCGGGTTCGATTCCCGCTCCAGGACGATGAAAATGTTCAAGTTTTCTGAAGAAGTGGTTACATGGAATACAGTGAAAATATGCCAACAATAACATCTGAGAGATTTTTTCAGCACATGTTAAAAAATATAGTGGAACTTCAGTTAAACGTTTTTCACTTCTGTATGTAATTCTACGTTAGTCCCGTTATTTTATTGTAGTTTCTATTGCTTTTTTAAACTCAGTTACACGTACTTAATTTATTTATACGCGTTCTGCGATTATACGTTAAAATTTGAATTTCAGATTATTAAAAATACACGGTCCTTTGAATCTCTTATACGTAACCCGATATATCTCGACTTTGAGAGAATTGAGAAAGCGTTGTTGTGTTCCTTCTTGGTGCCCCCATAATTGAACCTTGATCCCATCAGAGAAGGGTATGTTGCTTACTTTCAGTTTGGATGAAATATAGGTTTCGCATTTCGTGACTCACACATGCATATGCGGTATTTAAAAATTGATAAATATCTAAGACATAACTTTGTGGCTCCACTATTTCGTAGTGTTGTAGAATAGGATTCTAAATATTTCAACCTTCTGGTTTCAAATGGATACACTCAGAATCCTCAGAAAAGGTAAAAAGAAAACTGTTCACGAGTTCCATACTAAACCACTGGTCTGAGAGTTGTGAGAATTTCACTTAATCTAGAATCAGGAATTTTATAGACAAATTGAGTCATCAAAGGGGAAATTTGATTTTCATCGTCTTTATGATTTTTGCAATGCGATCAAATATTTTACAATTTGTAACGCTTCTTTTTTCTTTCGCCGCCAATTCGACTTTTGATAAGATCATTATTAAGGAACATCTTAAAATTATTTGAAACATAAATTTCACAATAATACAAATTTTGAAGATGACAATCCGATTTTTGGCGTAAATGTGACAAGGATGGTAAATCAGATAATATCCGAAAACTTGAAAATTTTCATTGTCCTGGAGCGGGACTGGAATCCGCGTCTCCCAAAAAGCGCCCGGGTATGCTAACCACTACACCACCCAGAACGACCAAATCATGAAAAAAATACGGGAATGTGAATTTCCGATCAATGTGAATATAACCATCACAGGATTCGCTAGTCGAAGCAACCGGCATTCATGTTTAGCGAATCTGGAGGTTAAGAATCTTATCCCGTGTTTGCCCGGAGAAGCAGATAAATCATGAAAGAAATACGGGATTACACCATATAATACAAATTTTGAAGATGACAATCCGATTTTTGGCGTAAATGTCACAAGGATGGTAAGTCTGATAATATCCAAAAACTTGTGATGGTTATATTCAAAATGATCGGAAACTTGAAACTTGGTCGTTCTGGGTGGTGTAGTGGTTAGCATACCCGAGCGCTTTCTGGGAGAGGCGGGTTCGGGTCCCGCTCCAGGATGACGAAAATGTTCAAGTTTTCGGATATTATCTGACTTACCATCCTTGTCACAATTACGCCAAAAATCGGATTGTCATCTTCAAAATTTGTATTATATGGCGTATTCCCGTATTTTTTTCATGATTTACAATAGTATTTAACATTTTGAAATTTCGTTTGTAGGTTTTTTAAGGCCATCCATTCCCTAGAAAAACATAGAACCGTGGTTGTTTCACTGTATATTCGCAGAGCGGAACTTTGTCCATCCATCAACACACATTATATCTTCGCATCCATTTATTCCTTCGATTCAAATCATTGTTGAGCCAAATGATGCTGCTAACTTTCTCAATGTGATTATTTGTTACCGAATATCCGTGAGGCACGATTTTCTCTCTGGATGATAACTTATTTTAATATTTGCTACGACGTTTACTAAACCTTCGGTTTGGAAAAATTCATTTTTCATTCGATACTTTAAATTATGAGTTAAACGGTTTATTAATTTCTTGCTTTGCAGGAGTTGAAGTCTAGCCACTACTTGTAGAGGCACAAAGTACACCGATGAGCTTGTAATGTATACTCTATATTCACTTTCCTTTTGATTTTACTATCTCTGGTTATTTTATTTTACTATGTAAATTATCTTCTTACTGAACGAAATATTATTTCACCCGATGAATGAGATCTGGCAATGAGTGTAAGTCATGACGTGGTGGTAGCTAGTATATAGGCGCGTTCATCGAGACTTAGGGGGAGCTTTTGTTGTTGTTATGAGAGAGCGTTGTTGTTTACGGAGAGCGTTTATAATACGAGGAGAGATTGTGTTGTTATGAGGAGAGATTCTTCATTAGTGTAAAACAAGTTGTGTGTGTGCTTTAGTTGACCAAGAGTCTTATAATAAAGAAGTTGCAGTAAGTACGTCTTTCTCAATTAATAGTTTTTGTCAGACCTCTGTCTGGCTGTTAGGTTTATAACATTTATTCATTACCATAAATAACCAGCGTTAAGACTTTGTTTACGTTCGTAATTAACTAGTAACAACCTTTTGAATTCACTATTTTGAAGCTTAGTACAAGTATATCATTAGCTAGCTGGTAGGAAGAGAATCATTCATATAATTAGCTTAGCGAAAAGATTATAAAGCTAATTCATTATAAGCTATTACATTATGATCACCTACCTAATAAGATGTAGGACATCCTTTAGATACCAAAACAGCGGCCACTTGGCTAGGCATCGATTCTATGAGGTGGCGATAGATATCGTGTGGTATTTTGCACCATAATATCAACAGCAAGTCCTCCACTTCCCGTATATTTCGGGGTGGTGGTGATTTAGCGCGAACCCGCTCTTCCAAGTCGAACCACAGATGTTCGATTGGGTTCATGTCCGGTGAATTTGGAGACCAGCAGGGCATTAACAGAAAGTCACCAGCATGTTCCTCGGAACACTCCTTGACGATTCTGGCAGTGTGCCGTGGTGCATTATCCTGTTAGTAATGGCCATCACCAGCAGGAAACACAGCTGCCATGAATCGGTGAACTTGGTCAACAACGATGTTTAGATACCTGACAGCTGTCAGAGATTGTGATATTGGGATAACATGGCCTAACGTGTCCCAAGAAAACATCGCCCACAGCATAACACCGCCTCCGCCGGCCTGTTTCCGCCCAACGGTGCATCCAGGTGCCATAGCCTCCGTTGGAAATCGGCGTATCCGCTCCCGATCGTCTACGTGATGAACCAGGAATCTTGATTCGTCAGACCAGGACACTTTTTTCCAATCGTCCACGGTCCAATCTCGATGATGTTGGGCCCATTTCATGCGTTGTTGGCAATGACATGCAGTGAGCATGGGGACTCGGCTGGGTCTACGGCTACGCAGGCGCATGCGCGAAAGGCTGCGATGAACTGTGACTCGTTGCTCTAATGACCAATGCTGTAGCTGCGGGTGATTTATCGCACTGTGGCCCTGCGGTCGCTGTGAAGAGTGCGCGACAGTCTCCGTTCCACTCTGGCATCAATGAGCGCAGAACGACACACATGGCTGGACGACGGTTCGTCGTTTGGCCATCTGTGCACCACTTTTGATACGTACTTACTACAGCGGCACGTGAACAACCCACAAGACGCACTGTTTCCGAGATCGTAGTTCCGAGGCTCCGTGCCATCACAATTTGTCTTTTATCAAACTCCGATAAATGGGCAGCTTTTCCCATTCTGACTCCGAACACACTACTAACAGAAAGCCGGTCCTCGGGTTGTATATATACTGCTCTGAGAACTTCACCTGCGCCACCGTTCGGTCTCCAGCCATGCTCATTTCTCTAGGCTGGTACAGGGCATAATGTAAGGGCTCATCGGTGTATATCTCTCTTGGGAACATAATTACATATCTGCCTTTGGCCTCTAATGTATGTCTGCTTCTCAAATTCCGATGTGAAAACTTCTTTCTGTAAGAGACAGTTGTAACTGCGAAGTAAATGTTTCATGCATTTATGAAACTTTTCCGATGTGAAAACTTCTTTCTGTAAGAGACAGTTGTAACTGCGAAGTAAATGTTTCATGCATTTATGAAACTTTTCCGATGTGAAAACTTCTTTCTGTAAGAGACAGTTGTAACTGCGAAGTAAATGTTTCATGCATTTATGAAACTTTTCCGATGTGAAAACTTATTTCTGTAAGAGACAGTTGTAACTGCGAAGTAAATGTTTCATGCATTTATGAAACTTTTCCGATGTGAAAACTTATTTCTGTAAGAGACAGTTGTAACTGCGAAGTAAATGTTTCATGCATTTATGAAACTTTTCCGATGTGAAAACTTCTTTCTGTAAGAGACAGTTGTAACTGCGAAGTAAATGTTTCATGCATTTATGAAACTTTTCCGATGTGAAAACTTCTTTCTGTAAGAGACAGTTGTAACTGCGAAGTAAATGTTTCATGCATTTATGAAACTTTTCCGATGTGAAAACTTCTTTCTGTAAGAGACAGTTGTAACTGCGAAGTAAATGTTTCATGCATTTATGAAACTTTTCCGATGTGAAAACTTCTTTCTGTAAGAGACAGTTGTAACTGCGAAGTAAATGTTTCATGCATTTATGAAACTTTTCCGATGTGAAAACTTATTTCTGTAAGAGACAGTTGTAACTGCGAAGTAAATGTTTCATGCATTTATGAAACTTTTCCGATGTGAAAACTTCTTTCTGTAAGAGACAGTTGTAACTGCGAAGTAAATGTTTCATGCATTTATGAAACTTTTCCGATGTGAAAACTTCTTTCTGTAAGAGACAGTTGTAACTGCGAAGTAAATGTTTCATGCATTTATGAAACTTTTCCGATGTGAAAACTTCTTTCTGTAAGAGACAGTTGTAACTGCGAAGTAAATGTTTCATGCATTTATGAAACTTTTCCGATGTGAAAACTTATTTCTGTAAGAGACAGTTGTAACTGCGAAGTAAATGTTTCATGCATTTATGAAACTTTTCCGATGTGAAAACTTCTTTCTGTAAGAGACAGTTGTAACTGCGAAGTAAATGTTTCATGCATTTATGAAACTTTTCCGATGTGAAAACTTATTTCTGTAAGAGACAGTTGTAACTGCGAAGTAAATGTTTCATGCATTTATGAAACTTTTCCGCTGTAACACATTCCTCGCTGGTAGCGTATATTTCATTTCTTAACTTAAATATGACTTCATTTCTAATTGTGCGGTTGGAAAAAAATGCCGTAACATAGGTAACCATGATCGCATAATGCACGAACAATTTGATTTTATAGATACTGTTTTTTCTAGTACGGGAAGATTTGCATTTGGATAACACCTGCACTTCTGAAATTCGAGTTTGAAGACTGTATCTTCATCCGATAACTGCCACTATGACTATTGTCCAGTTGGAAAAAATGCCTTGACATAGGTAGCCATGTTAAGGTTTTCAACACATTTTTAACATCTCTAGTGAAACCCTTCCCCGCTAAGTTCTTATACGTTCGATTATATGTCGGCTTCTACAGGTGGTATTAAAAAATTCTTTTAACAGTGACAAATATTTAAATAATAATATAGAATTATGCACCAACTATACTAAAAATAGTGTAACTATACTAGCAATCCGAATTTCTTGGCGTAGAATAGAAATAAAAGTTTCCAAGCTTTCGCACATCAACCAGATGGCTTTTTCAAAAAGGTAGACTGCAGTTAACTGTCTGCCTTCATTGAAAAAGCCATCTGGTTATTGAGCGAAAGCTTGGAAAGTTTGATTTCTATTCTACGCCAATAAATTCGGATTACTAGTATAGTTCTACTATTTTTAGCAGTAAATATTTCCGACATGACTTCCTGTTCTTTTAAATGTACGAGTATTTTTTACCAGGAGGTATAACTGCTTTATATTTGCGTTTGTTATTCCGTTTGAGAAACTAAAATCCAAACCTTAAAAATATTTTCTCATTCGACTGTTTTAAACTCCTCTACTAATTTTTATAAAAATTTTCTTATTCCCGAAGCAAAATCTTCTCGCGGGATGAAGTAAAATTAAGATTTTTGATGGAAAACAACCAAAAACATGCTGGTTTGATGTCATACCACTTATTTTCTCATTACGTCAATCAGTGACTGGTCTTCTGTCAGTCTTGACATATTCTACACCACGGCAGGATATAGAGTGGAAAGACGTCCCACATCTTCTGTATTGGAGAGATCGCACTGGCCAAGGCGTCAGCTGGACACCTTGTACGCATTGTCTGCTAATACTGGCAATGTGCAGGCAGTAGTTACCTTCTTGAAACTGGGCATTACGCATACCACGTAGATACGGCAACGAAACGGGCTGTAAAATCTCATCGATGTACGGTCGTGCTATTTTTTTGTATTTTTTTGTATTGAAGGTTGAAGAACCACCGTCAGCAACTCAATGCGCTATAAACAGTCGCCCGTCCCTAATATCGAGCCACTGGCTTCAGAGAAGGAAGAAAGCTAGTGCCGTAAGACAAACACAACATCCATGCCTCACCGGAATTCGAACTCGGACCCTTCTCCGACGAATGGCCATAAGCCATCGCTTATACCACTGCGCCACCGTGGAGGTCGGTCGCGCTGTCATTGTGTCACTATGAATACAAGAGCTGAACGGCTATTGAAACGGATATCGCCCCGAACCATGCAACCAGACTGAGGAGCCGTATGATACTCACTGATTGCAGCAAGATCAACCCAGTGATCTCGTCGTCTCCTGACTCCCAATCGGCGATCGCCGAAGTTGAGGCAGGAGCCACATTCGTCACAGAATATGCCACGTATGTCTGGTACTGCACCACTGCAGGCTTGCCCGACGATGTGCTGTGATGAGTGGCAATTGCCGCAAGGGTTGGCGAAAGCGCAAATCTGCCTCAGCCAATCTGCGATTCACAGTCCATGTCTAACTGGGGATGTCTATAGCTGTCTGCACACCTCGTCGAAGGTCATCCGATGTTGATTGTTGAGATTGTACGGCTTTCCGTAGAATGCGGCAAAGCGTTCATTACTACGTTTACCTACGTGCACCAGTCCCACTACGGCGATGCATGTTACCTTTCTCCAACTACTGTCGGCAGAATGTGTCGACAATAGCTGAAGAAAGGTATTGTTGCTGCATCTCGATGTGTTTTCGCCGCGATACAATGCAAGGATAAACCAATCGTACGTAGTTGTATGATGAAGCCCCTTGGCCGCCCCGGTGGCGCAGTGGTCTAAGCGATTGTCTCTGATCATTCGTCTAAAAGGGGTCCGGGTTCGAATCCCGGTGAGGCATGAATGTTGTGTTTGTCTTACGACGCTGGCTCTCTCCCTTCCCTGGAATCAGTGACCCTAATTTAGGGACGGGCGACTGCTTATAGCCCATTGAGTTGCTCACGGTGGTCGTTAAACCTCCAATTGGGAAAAACAATCCTTGTAAAGGTGCCCACGTGATGGTAGGATTCCCGACGACGTCGCCTGGGCATTCTCACTCTTTACACGTGCTTTCGCCACCGAGATCACTCCAGCGCAGTGATCCACATACGCCCAGGTAAGGACGACCAAGCCGTGGCGCCGTGGTCTAAGCGAGGGCTTCTGATCATTTCGAGATGGGTCCGGGTTCGAATCCCGATGAGGCATGAATGTTGTGTTTGTCTTACGACGCTGGCTCTCTCCCTTCCCTGGAACCAGTGGTCTTAAATTAGGAGCGGGCGACTGCTTATAGCCCACTGAGTTGCTCACAGTGATCGTTAAACCTCCAATCAAAAAAAAAAAAAGACGACCAAACTTAGCTACGCCGAGCGATTTTGCCTTTTTACAACCTCAACTATCACGTGATTGTTTCGCAACTGCAGTTATTTACATAACTCAGTTGTCGACCCATACCCACAAATTCTAATGGCGCTCCGACAAATACGTCCTGGTGAGACATTTTTAACGTCGAGCAGAGTAATTAAACTGGGACCCACTTTATTTTGCCCATATGTTTGAACTGGAACACTCGAAATGCTGTGATACAGGTGGTGAACATAAAATAAAAGTGAGAGGAACGAAACTTCAGAATAGTGGCAGAAATTTCTGTCCGTTTCCATGCATCGATTATGAGTAAGTTATCCATCCAAGTGCTAGTACCGTTCTATATTATTTATTTTTCTTGCTGATGTTTCTGTTCCTAACATCTTACGCAGGCGCCAGTGGGATGTAAACATGATGACAACGTTAAGCGATCGAAAAATAAGAACTTTTTCTGAGCATTTTACCGAAACAATTCTTTTAAACGATAGAAATATAGCTCTTGCTCGAATTGATTAAAACAAATTTTCAACACTTCAGTTTTTCGGTTTTCATTCTTCATTTTTACAGTTTCATTTTATCGTTCTTTGTCTCTGTAACAAATGCAGAGGTGAAAGTGCAGCTCCGTAAATAATAAGAATCTGAATATATATGGATTTAAAGATGCTCGCTACGAACGTATTCTTTGTTTTGGTTGACAAATGCATGAGGCATTAAATGACATTTGAAGTGCGAGAATGGTACAGTAGCGCAAAGATGTTAAGAGTGTTAGGCAGTGATCGAATTTTAAACAGAAGGAAACCTTCCGACACGTATTCACACAGATCTCTCCCATCGAAAGTCATATGCTCCTACACTCACACACACACACACACACACACACACACACACAGGTTACTAAGTTAAAAACCTTTATGCAGATATACGGAAACGTCACTTACAAAGCGTAAATGCAAATAGTTGCCTAGATCACGTGCGTCACCAGCATTTGTGGACGGGTAGGAAATCGTGACATTAACAGAAGGTACAGTTAAGCCATGAGTAAGAAACACCCACTTCTTAAAAATAAATGAAGAAATATATTTCTAATGCATTTTGGTAACACAGCTTAAGGCTGCCATGCATTTTTCCAGGCCATTTGAGATCTAGGGCCTATTCTAAGACTGCTGCTCTTCAGTAATCGTCAGTAGTGTTGATCGCAATGGGAAAAACAAAAGGTCTTTCGAAGTTCAATAAAGGGCTCATTCTGGGTGCCCATTTGGCTGGACCGACGATTTTGAAGACACCAGAGCTGACTGGTTTCTCGAAAGGTGAGATATCCCGGGTCTTTAATCCGTGGAAAAAGAACCCATGTTACTTGTCTGAGAGGCGTAATTGTAGCACGACGTCAATCTGTCAGGAACGAGATCGCTGTCGTCTGAGAAGGTTGTGCGGAAAACAAGACTTCCTATATGCAGAAATCGACCAAAGCTTTCAATGAAGGCAGTTCTGGACCCATATATCAGAGAACTATTCGCAAGGAATTGAAGAGGATCGGTATTGACAGTCGCATTTCTGTACGGAAACCATTGATTTCTGCAAAGAACCGGAAAGTTCGTCTGCAGTGTTGTCAGGAACACCGTGATTGGACACTGGAAGACTGCAAAAAAGTCATTTGGTCCAACTAGTTGCTGTACATCTTGTTCTGTAATAATGGTAGGCAGAGAAGTTGGCGAAAGTTTCATGAAGCGATGGTCTTAGCTTGCTTTGTAAACACAGCCCAAAGTTCTAGAGGTAGTGTCACTGTGTATAGGGCATATTCCATTGGTACGGAAGAGGTTCTTTGATATTGCT
The DNA here is from genome assembly GCA_039090855.1 of Macrothele yani. Taxonomy (NCBI): domain Eukaryota; kingdom Metazoa; phylum Arthropoda; class Arachnida; order Araneae; family Macrothelidae; genus Macrothele; species Macrothele yani. Next base: position 122,446,507 of record CM077010.1, on the reverse strand, counting down.
GGAAAATCGGGTGTCTCCAAGAATTTTCTGAATATTGTTGCCGATCAAGTCCATCCTGCAATTTTGATTTTTTTTTTCGAGTAAGTGACGGCTGTTTCATGGACAACAATGTTACTACCGTCCATCGCACAAGATGTGTTCATTAGTGGTTCAGCGAGCATGACTTCCGCCATCTTCTCTGGCCCCCATAAAGACCGGATCTGAACCCCCGTTGATAATGTATGGAACATGTTAGAAAAAAGATACGGGAGCAGTCCTCTTCCGTCAAATCCGACCCAGTTAACTTGTTGAGAGCGACGTGCCTCATAGGAGGTTTTCGCACTGTCCGCATTGCGCACGCAATTAATTGTTCGCATACGGAAGGCACCAATGCTTTTTATACCGCTCCTGCCATCTCATGGATGGTAGATCAACTACCGCGCACAGTGCTTGCACCACGTGAGAGTTGAAGATTGCTGCACCAAAAAAACTTAGTCCTCAACAGGTTAAAGGACTGTCTGGTGAACGCCAGGTATGCCGTGGACGTAGATGTGCTCCAGCACCATGTGGAATCTATGCCAAACAGCACACGTGTTGCAATTCTGGCAAAAGGAGATCCAACCCGGTAACAGATCTAGGAACAAAATCCTCTCCCGTCAAATCCGAGCCAGTTGAACGACTGTCTGGTGAACGCCAGGTATGCTGTAGACGTAGATGCACTCCAACGTCTTATGGAATCTATGCCAAATCGCATACGTGCTGTAATTCTCGTAAAAGGAGATTCAACCCGGTATTGAATAAAAGTTTGTAATTCAGTAGCCGGTATGTGTACTGATTTCAGTCTTTTATTTCATTATTATTTATTTTCTAATTTGGAGCTTAGTCTTTTGTTCTCAGGTTCCGTTTCCCTACAAGATTCTGTAACTCACGTGCGAGGGTATAGCTCTGTGGTAAAACATTCGACTGCAGATCGTAAGATATCCGCTTCAAATCCGGATGCTCCCTGTTCGCTTCAAATTATCACCTCCGTTGTAACCCCGTTTTTCTTTTCAGGTTCCAATTTACTACTTAATGCAGTAGCCCACGTGTCGGGGTATAGCTCATTCGACTGCAGATCGAAAGGTCACCGTTTCAAACCAGGATACTCCCTGTTTGACGCAGGCTTTCACTTTCGTTTAATCTTCTCTTTTTTGGCAACAGTGAATCGACAATGAGAGGTCGCATGTTTTTCGGGCTCCGGTGTTAAGAGAATTTTTTTTTTTTTTTTTTTGAACACCGGGGAATCACGTTTACTGAATTTTGGGTGAGTTCTAATCTGAAGTTCGCACAATTTAATTTGTTTCCCACTACCAGCTGATACAATACAGTTAATTTTGCCGCCAAATCTGAATAATAAGGGTACGTCAATTTCTGAGGAGTTGTCAAATTTTAGAAGGCAATACTCAGTGGACTTGGAACAGCTGACAAAGAATTTAAGTGATAAGACAGACTCACGGCTGCGCTTCAGTCCCTTATTGACAGACAACTTGGAAGGTATTAGGGCTGCTGCAATAAAAAACGAGTTAATGAACCATTTAACATCTGTTATCAGGGGAGTGGAGGAAGACTGTTCCGGGCGTTTGAGTGACTTTGAGTCTAGGATACGAAGTTTCCAGTCGCCGCCCCGGTGGCGCAGTGGTCTAAGGCGCTGGCCTCTGATCATTCGTCCGTCTGGATTCCGGGTTCGAATCCCGGTGAGGCATGGATGTTGTGTTTGTCTTACGGCACTGGCTCTCTCCCTTCCCTGGAACCAGTGACCCTAAATTAGGGACGGGCGACTGCTTATAGCCCATTGAGTTGCTCACGGTGGTCGTTAAACCTCCAATAAAAAAAAAAAAAAAGTTTCCAGTCCTCGCTGCGAGGTATGGAGAGCTCCCTTGATGAACTTGAACAGTATGGTAGATGTCCGTGCCTTGTTCTTCATAATCTTCCAGTCTCTACTGCAAATCCGATTGGGGAAGCGGTTGACTTTCTAAATGAAAAGATCAAGTGCAACCTGCTTGGAACAGACATTGTCACCGCTCATCGCTTGGTCTGTACAGTGGCTTCCAGACCGAGACCATTCATAATAAAATTTCTACGAATGTCGCAGCGTGATTATGTGCTTAAAAATAAAAGGCTACTCAAAGGCTCTGGAATTGTCATAACTGAAAGTTTGACATTGTCCACGAAATTGTTCTGTAATCGACTGAGGGCCGGTGGTATCCAATATTGGACACAATACGGATCGATATACATGCTTAATGAAGTTGGGCAGACTAGGATTTTCAAGAATATGATTGACATCTCAAAATTTGCTGAAGATGGTGTTAAATAGTAAGTACGTGAATTATAATCGTTTATATTGAGATTTGCTACCTCATTTGTCTGTTTTTACATCTTTTTTGTTTGAAAATTTCAAGAGTTTGTCGGATATTTCGAGTTTGGCTGGGGATAGTATTACATGTTAAATGTGTGAATTTTTGATGTTCATGTGGTGTACTGGTCACCCCCTTCGACAGTTTTGACTTTCCTGTTATTTGTGTGCATTTTGTGTCTGGTGATGGTACGGTTGCTTACATGGTATTCCATTATTTGGTATTCAGCGTATTACATTGCGAACATGTGGCCTGGCCTGGGCTTGTGTTATTATTATATGACATTTTGTTAATTGGCGCGGCATGCCACTTTGAGGTTTTATAGTCTGTATTAGTTTGCTAGGATGACTCACTAATTTATTATGTTAATATTGGTATCAAATTTCACGGCCTACTGGCTTGTTTGCCGAGTGGTTGTCAACGCTTTAACTACTCGTCGGAAATTTAAGGCTTACATCTTAATACTCTGCAAATGTGGGATTGAATGTCCGATCTACATTGTTACATTCCCATGGTTCCTTAATTACTTGAATATATTGCTGCATTAATTACAGCATATGGTTCTTCACTTTACTTGTGGTCTAGTTAAGTATCATGGCGGGAACACTGCTCGTGATTGACCTTACTAATTTTGAATCATTTACAGCTCTTTTTTTTTCCTGCTGAGGGCTCTAATAATTGGGGGATGCAGGCTGGGTTGTAGACTTCTTACAGGTGAGTCCGTTGACTTCCTACTTTGAAAACAGGGAAAAAAGAGAGTGATGGGGGAAAATTTGTGTTACAGCATCGTGAGGGTACCTACTCCTTGTGGGAAAAACATAAACGTCATTTGCCTATTGCGGACGATTTTGCTTCTCGTTGTATTGGTATAAAGTGGTTTTGGGACCAGGACTGCTTGTCTGTAAGTTTTTACAACTCCACAATACGATCTGTTGCTCAATAATGGGCGTCCGCCGAGTGTTGCTCAATACAGGGCGACTGCCAGGGTGTTCTGAGACTTTGATTACCGAAAATTAAACACTGGCTAGGAAGTTGTTCAGCAATATACTCAGAGCAGGTAAAGTTCGGTTTCGGACCCCGTATGCAAAAATTAATTTCCGTACTGTGACTGGATTTACCGGGATATTCAGAACCTAGTTGATTAATCAAATGCCGAATGTTGCTCAATAATGGGCGTCGGCCCGAATGTTCAGAGACTTTGATTATCGAAAGTTAATTATTGGCCAGATAGTCGTTCAACAATATACTCAGAGCTGGTTGAGTCCGGTTTTCGGCCTCGTAAAGAAAAAATAATCGGCTTATTATGGCTGGGTTGACCGGGATATTCAGAACTTAGATGAATAACTCAATTTTGCCGATGATGACACTGTATTGTGGGTATATGAAATATTAATATTCACATTTCATTTTTATTGCCCCCTAGGCCTACTTTCACATTTCCATTTTATATATTCTTGTCTGACAATAGTGTAAGCTGAATGTATAATACTTTTTTTATTTATTTCTTTTAGTTATTTGAATACATGGTTATCATGCAGACTATTGGTTGTATTTATTATAATAATAATTTCGTGTGTACTTGGCATACTGCATTTCAATTGTGTGGCCTGTTACTCGCTTGTGTTTGCTGGTGCAGCATTTGGTGAGAGATTGGAAGGGCAGCTTTTGGCGTGGTTTGTTGTGTTCAACTATTGGGGCTACTGCTCAGTAAATTCTCTCTTTGGATATGGATTTCGTTCTTTCATGGCCTAATATATTGATTATTTGCACTAAATTGCTTGTTGCCGCCCCGGTGGCGCAGTGGTCTAAGCGATGGCTTCTGATCATTCGTCCGAGCGGGGTCCGGGTTCGAATCCCGGTGAGGCATGGATGTTGTGTTTGTCTTACGACACTGGCTCTTTCCCTTCCCTGGAACCAGTGACCCTAAATTAGGGACGGGAGACTGCTTATAGCCCATTGAGTTGCTCACGGTGGTCGTTAAACCTCCAACCAAAAAAAAAAAAAAAAATTGCTTGTTATGAGGTATATTTATTGCATTTTGTGGCACTTTTGTACGTAGTTTGAGGCGTACTGTGCTATTACGATTCTGAGTTCTCTTGCATTATTCTCTTGGAAATATAACCTGGTTACTGTCTGTTGATTGGTATATATCAGCATGTTTGTGTCTCGGCCAGGAGTATCTCATCCGATTATACTTTGTCATGATTTCGTGGTCTGATACTCGTTCGGGACACAATTGCTGTTCATTGCAGTTGCTGACCACTGCGCTCTCTATGCGAAACGCGGGGAGGGGATAATTTTTTTCATTTCATTACAGGCCTAACAACTTAGTGCTAGGTTGATTTGATTCATGCAGTTACTTTGCACCTATTGGGCACTGTCGCTTCTCATCACTTAGGTAGTCGGATTAACTCTGGTTCGGATCCAATTTATGCACGACTCCGCCGGGTTTTTTTTTGGGGGGGGGGTGTTTATTGTTCAAGATGTGGTTAATCCACTCATTTGGATCTGGGATTGCTGTTATCAGCTGTTGTACTGGCCAGTGGGTTCTTGTACAACAAACTTTTTGTTGGCAAATTCCGCTATTGCACTAATTGCCTGGGGAGCCTTTTAATGAAAGTAATGTCCATACTGGGATCTCCTCGACCTAGACGGATATTTGGGTATTCGCTTCTAAAGGTATTGAATGGTAAACAAATGGACAATCTACTATAATATTGTTTGTTTCTGTCTCTATGGCAAATCTCCTATATTATTCTGTTTATGTGTGCTGGTCAGTTGCAGGCAATATGGTTTTTCTTCTAATTCTTTTGGATTTCTTCCGATGCTACATTGCACTGGTGCTTTGTAAATGTATTTCAGCTCATCTCTGCATTGCCTCCTCTTTGCACAAATTTTGACTTACTGAATTTGTTTCATGGATTATTGGGATAGGGTTTCGTGTGTTTCAAATGTAGGGGTTGATGTGTTCATAACTGCTATGCTCTCTAGGGCTTATTGTGGTATGACGTGTCTCTAATCCACCTGCTTCTACATCTAGTTAATTGATAACGTCATTCTCGACACGAGCGGTGTCATTGTCTGGGTCCCGTCAGTGCTGATTTCTGCTTTGCTTTGGTTTTATTGGTCACTTTGGCTGAATTGCTGCCTGTTATTCGTGAATGATAGGCTATTGATTTTGCAACTTTTGTTAATACTGCGAAATCACATTAATCCAACTGATATTACATATTTGTAAAGCTTTCTTGTTTATATACTACTGCTTTTGCATTTGAATGGTAACTATTCCATGATTGACCCAGTTCATCTCAAAATGTTTTTTTTATCTGCTTTCCCCGGTGTTCATATCAACTAGTGATTTCTACTAAATCTTCGTATTTATTTACTTTTTTTCCCTTTTTCTTTCTAATAACTGAATGCAGTGTGGTTATAACTCACTACAAAATTTCAATCACCTATTAACGAATTATTCACCTAATAGCCTAAAATTAATACATATTAATGCTAGATCACTCATTAACAAAATTACCTTATTGGAATCACTAATTCACCTAATAAATTTAAATCTCTATATAATTTGCATTTCTGAGACTTGGTTTCCTTCACATTATAACTCATTGCAAATTACTAACTATAAAAGTTTTCATTTGAATAGAACTTACTCAACTGGTGGAGGGGTTGCAATTATTATAAAATATATTTATAATGATTTTTCAATTATTCCACATTTCACAATCTCGAATCAAAATGCAGAAATTCCAACTATCCATAACCAATTTTATATAATTATTGTCTGCTATAGGCCACCCAACTCAGATCTTGCAGCTTTCCTATCATTACTTACAGAATTATTTAACTACTATACATAACCTATAAAAAAAAAACATTTCTTATGGGAGATATGAATGTTGACTTACTACAAAACACCATTCTTTTCAGCTTCTACAATCACTTAATGCTTCTGGACACAAAAACATTATTTCAGTCCCAACTCGTATAACCCCTACCTCACAGACATTGATTGACCTCTCCATCACAAATGTATTATCTAAGACTATCATTTCGGGGGCCTTACAGTAGGATATCAGTGATCACCTTTCTATATTTACAATTGACCCTCTTAAGCAACTAACTACTACACCTGTAGACGGCTACACCTCCAGGCAAATTATTAATAGAAATATGGAAAGTTTTCGAATTCATTTAGAAAATATTAACTGGAGTAATTGATATCTTGATTCATGGTTCTGCTAACAAAAATTATTATGAGTCGTTCATCACAATTATTACACAACTCTACAATAAATCCTTTCCAAAAACTATAAAGCAAAATAAACTAGAAACAAAATTTCGTAAGCCTTGGATCACCAATGCTTTATTAAAAAGAATAAATAAAAAAAATAACCTTTTCGCGAAATTTATCAAAAGCAAACTACCCCAGGACTTTCGTAATAAACTGAATAGCGATATCAGACATACTAAGCGTAATTACTATCTCAAAAAATGTTTCACACAATTCTTCAAAACTAACATGGGAACATTTAAATATACTAATGGGTAAAAAATCAAATCCAACGGCTCCTCAATACTTAACAGATTGCAAAAACTTTCAGCTTGCAAACATACAAGATATTACAAACGCGTTAAATGAACATTTTGCTCTATTTCCACAAACATTGAAAAATAGTCTAACTACCCCACAAATTCCATTCACTGATTACCTAGGAAGTGCACACAGGGCTTAATAATTTTCATCTAGCCAATATTACCGAAACAGAACTATGGGAAGAATTCAACAATATAAATTCCAGGTCAGGTCCTAGATGTGATGATCTTCAGCCATTCATTATTAAAAATTATGCTAATCTTATTCTGAATCCTCTGTTTTTTATTTTTAATGGCATAATCCAAACTGGTGAATTTCCATATCTACTTAAAATTTCAAAAATTATTCCAAAATACAAATCCGGATCGATAAATGATGCAAATAACTACCGCCCTATAGCCAATTTATCTATTTTTGCTAAAATTTGGAGAGATTAATTTACAATAGATTAATCTTGTACATTCATAAACTAAAAATCATCCTTCCAAATCAACATGGTTTCTAATCTGGAAAATCAACAGAATCAGCCTTACATACCTACAACAAACTATCCAGCATAATTTTGAACACAACTTACATACCATTGCATTATTCTTAGAACTATCCAAAGCTTTTGAATACCATAAATCATAATATTCTTCTTCATAAGTTACACACGATAGAAATTAGGAACATTGAACATTCTCTTTTTAAAAATTATTTATCAAATAGACAACAATACACACAAATTAAACATCAATCCATGCTTCAACTTACACCAACTGGTATCCCACGGGGTTCAATCTTAGGACCGTTGCTTTTTACTATATATATTAACGATATCTTTGTTTCAATAAGTGACTTGGACCTACTCCTCTATGCAGATGATATAACCATTCTTACCTCATTCATTTCAATGACAGACTCTACTATGAATATTAATACTCAACTTAATAACATCTCAGATTGGCTAAACTCCAATGAATTACTAATAAATACTACCAAAACAAAATCTTTAATTTTATCAAAACAAAATATCTCACTACCTACTTCTATCACATTATCTATTAAAGGTACTAATGTTAAAGTGGTTAACTCCTTACTTTATTTGGGGATTACCTTACATAGGGACCTTAAATGGAACCACCATGTTGAATCTCTTCTTCTCAAACTGTCTAAAAATATTGGAGTTATTAGCCTGATATTTACAAACCTAACCTACAAAACACTAATTCATTTGTATTATACCATGTTCGCCGCCCCGGTGGCGCAGTGGTCTAAGCGATGGCCTCTGATCATTCGTCTGAACCGGGTCCGGGTTCGAATCCCGGTGAGGCATGGATGTTGTGTTTGACTTACGGCACTGGCTCTTTCCCTTCCCTGGAACCAGTGACCCTAAATTAGGGACGGGCGACTGCTTATAGCCCATTGAGTTGCTCACGGTGGTCGTTAAACCTCCAATCAAAAAAAAAAAATATATATATATATATATACCATGTTCCAGACTCATATTAATTATGCTATTTTATCATGGGGACAGACAACTCAATATAATTTCAAAAACCTTCAAATTCTTCAAAACAAATATATAAGATTAATTGACTTAAAATTTGATAGAAATTCACAACTAACACTATATAATACTACAAGAGTTTTCCCAAATAAATATAATATTCTAACGATTAACCAAATACACTGACGGAAAAAAAAATCCCAACACCAAGAAGGGGTTGTGTTAGATAAACGACATTTGGTAGGCGGTGAGAGTACATCTGTAAGATGACGTCTATGCAAATTTCGCGCTCGGCGCATACGTGTGGCGCTACTAGCGCCCCTCGGAACATGCAAAGCAGGTTTGCTGTAAATACGCGCTGTAACGTTCGTGAGCGTTAGTTATCGTTGAGATTCGACTTAGGGTGTTGATATTAGTCAAGAATGCCTTTAAGAAGACGAAGAAGCCATTATCAACAGCTCACGGAGTTTGAACGAGGTCGTGTAATAGGGCTACGAGAGGGTGGATTTCCTTTCCGCAATATTGCAGAACGACTTGGCAGGAATGTAGCCACTGTGCATGATTGTTGGCAGCGGTGGTCAAGGGAAGGTACTGCCTCAAGAAGACCGAGTTCCGGCCGGCCACGTGGCACTACTGAGAGGGAAGACCGCCGTCTACGGCGTATGGCCGTGGCGCATCGTACCGCGTCTGCGGCAGCAATTCGAGCTGCAGTTGCCACCACAGTGACACAACGAACTGCTACAAATCGGTTACTTGAAGGACAGCTCCGAACCAGACGCCCTGTAGCGTGCATTCCACTTACTCCAAACCACTGCCATTTGCGACGTCAGTGGTGTCAAGCTAGAGCTCATTGGAGGACGGAGTGGAGATCTGTTGTGTTTTCTGATGAAAGCTGGTTCTGCCTGGGTGCCAGTGATGGCCGTGTGTTTGTTAGAAGGAGGCCAGGTGAGCGCCTGCAACCAACCTGTCTGCGGCCGAGACACACTGGACCTACACCTGGAGTTATGGTCTGGGGAGCAATTTCCTATGACAGCAGGAGCACTCTCGTGGTTAACCCACGCACCCTGACGGCACAGTTGTACGTCGGTCTGGTGATTCAACCTGTTGTGCTGCAATTCATGAACAGCATTCCAGGGGGTGTTTTACAACAGGATAACGCTCGCCCGCATACCCCTGTTGTAACCCAGCATGCTCTACAGAGTGTCGGCATTTTGCCGTGTCCTGCTAGATCACTAGATCTTTCATCAATCGAGCACGTATGGGACATCATTGGACTACAACTCCAGCGTCACTCCCAACCAGCATTAACCGTCCCTGTATTGACCGACCAAGTGCAACAGGCATGGAACTCCATCCCACAAACTGACATACGACACAATGCATGAACGTTTGCGTACTTGAATTCAACATTCTGGCGGTTACACCGGTTATTAATGTACCAGCATTTCACATTTAAAATGGCTCTTCTCGCGCTTGCAATAAGCTGTGGTCTTGTAACCTTAATCGATTACATATGTTACCTATGCAAATGTATTACCGCCATTTCATTCCTCTACAACTATTTTTTCGTGGTGTTGGGATTTTTTTTCCGTCAGTGTATATTACTACAATATTGAGAAAGTTATGTTCAAGCGCATTAAGAATAATTTACATTTCGATATTATATATATTACACCCCAGATGCACACGCACTAAATCACATATTAGGCCTTTTCTTCCGAAAACGGAAGCCATGAAGCAAAGTTTAAACTACATTGACCCACATTATTGGAACTCTTACCCATGTAGCTAACTTCCTTAAATAACTTTAAACTTTTTAAAAAATAATTTAAAAGCTTTATAATGAATTGCGGCACCTCCACTTGGTGATCACAGTGCATGGGAACTTTGTTTCATATGACTTTTGTATCGAGATATGATCTACTTTATTTTATTTTGTTGTTTGATTTTTTGGTTGTTTGATACTCCTAATGATACCTTTATTGTTTGTAATTTAAAACTACAGCCCTCTTTGTAAAACTGATCTAGGGAGCATGGGACCTTGTCAGGCCTGGCTGGCCTTTTCCCCTGCTTCCTGGCTGGGCATCGTTTCAACTGCTTTACCTGTAGTACTGTTCTTTTGTTTTTTGCTCAGCAAAATAAAATGAATTGAATTGTATTATCAACTCGTCTGTTTTTCTATAGTTCTAAATCCATCCTTAAGTAATACAATGGCTCACGTGTAGGAGTGGAGCTTTCAAATGCCTGTCGAGAGGTATGCGGTTCAAACCTGGATGGTCCCTTTTGCCGAGGGCCTTTACTTTCTTATTATCTTCTTTTTGTTTAGTCACTTCATGTCATTTCTTCTGAACCTCTAATTTCGTACTAAATGCAATCGCTCACTTGTCGGGTATAGCTCAATTGTTGAGCATTCGACTGCAGTGGAGAGGTCTAGTTTTTAAGGTTGGATCTTCTAGCTTAAAAGCTTCTCCTATGTAGGGAAATATTCGTGGTTTCCTTTACGGAAAGTGCGTTCGATTGCAGATTGAGTGGTTTCTTAACCAAACATGGATGTTCCCTGTTGCTCTTTGGCTTTCACTTTCTAATTATCTTCTGTTTCTTGTATCGTATCATTCATATTTTTCTCTCCACCAATTCTCTATTTGATACATTAGCGCCTGGCGACATAACTCAGTGGCAGAGCATTCGAATTTATAGATCGGGAGATTTCCGAACGAAACTTGGATGCTTTTTGATTTCCACAGATTTTAGTCTTCTTTTTACTTCCTTTTTCTTTTGTCACCTTCTCTTTTTTTCACAGTGACAAATCTCTAATGGATAGAATGGCGGTCATGTCAGGTTATAGCTCGGTAGGAAGACATTCGACCGCAGTGCAGATAGAATGATCTGGTCAAACACAAATGCTCTCTGTTTTACGTCGTTCTGCATTATCTTCCGTTCCTTGGTCAAGCCTTTTGTTTAATGTATGTATGTCGAATTTATTTCTTCATTCTTATGTGAGTTTCTTTCTTCGTCCAGTGCCTATTCTGTACGGAATACGGAAGCTTTTGTCGAGGGGAACTGCTTTGTGAGAGAGCATTCACCTGCAGATTGACAGGCTTTCAGTTCGAACGTGATTCACTGTCTCTTAGCATGCATTACCGTGTTTTTTTGGGTTTTTTTTTATCACCATATCTCTCTCTCTCTCTCTCTCTCTCTTTCTGGAGTGCCAGTTCTCAACTAGAAACGATAACTTTGGTGCAGAGTTATATCTCCCGTGCGTTACTTTGCGTTTTCTTTTTCGTCTCGGAATCGCAAAGTATTCGATTGAAGTGAAATTTGTTGTTCAGAGACGAGTGGATCTGCATTTTTACGCACATATAGTGATGGAAAATTCATTTTGTATTCAGGAATTTTTTTTTGGCTGCTCACCTGTACGTCGTTAAACCTGCCATGCTTAGGTGTGTCCAAAAAGGAAACTACAAAATGATTTATCTTTTTTAAGTCTGTTATCTCGATTTCTCCGATGTCTCACTGAGAGAAAAAAACATCTGTTTGCCTGAGATAAATGCCCTCGTGATTAGAATTACCTTAAATCCCTTTCCCTGTGTAACAAATTCTCCTTCAAATGGTGTGAATTCACTTTGGTATATGTCAATGCACGGATATTTCTAGAAGAGGAATAAAAATTAAAAAGAAAAACTGAATCTGAAAAACATTAGTGTCATAGCGATTACTAGGCAGGATACCTACATTTCACACTAAGTGGTCGAAGCAGCTTTTTTATACCTACAATTGACGCTATATGTCCGAAGCTGATTTTTATATCTACATTTCCCACTAAGTGGTCAAAGCAGTTTTTTTATATATACATTTAAAGTAATATGGCCGAAGCAGATTATTTTAGCAACTGGTATACAGTATTTTTATTTCCTGGGCGTGGTTTCGAAAGAAAAAATCTTTTTGTATGAGATGAATGTTATATTGCCGCTCCAGTGACTCGTCCGAAAGGGGTCCGGGTTCGAATCCCGGTGAGACATGAATGTTGTGTTGGTCTTACGGTACTGGTTCTCTCTCTTCCCTGGAACCAGTGGCCCTAAATCAGGGAATGGCAACTGCTTATAGCCCATTGAGTTGCTCACGGCAGTCGTCAAACCTCCAATAAAAAAAATGTTATATTGACATTGTATATTAATTTTCTATATTCTGGTACATAGTGCTGAAATGAAATGGCAGTCTAATGAGTAAAGTGCAAGAGAGGAATGTAATACACTGGTGTGCAAAAATTAAGGACGAAGAGGAGAAATTAGCATAACAGCGGAACGAGCAGGCAGAACGGACCGAAAGACCACTCAAGAGATAGACTAAGATCCGGTACGGTAGGGCATGCGCATATATGCAGCATGACGTAGGGGGAGGGTGTCGGAAGGGTATAAAGCACACGGGTGGTGTACCCTCAGCAATTCGGTGAAAGCTATTGCACGGTGTACATCGGTTTGAACGACGTCGAGTTGCTGCCACCGTGTGATATAGCCAACAGGCAATCCAGTAGACGATATCTGGATGACTTTACCCGAGGTCGCGTCATCGGGAAGTTGGAAGAAGGTCGAAGTGTGACTAGTGTGGCCGAGGAGTTCAGGATCACTCACAACATCGTTTCACGAGCTTGGAGAACATTTAAAACTACAGGAACAGCTGTCCGAGAGTTTAGCAGTGGTCGTCCACGAGCAACCACGGCGGCGGACGACCGGTATATTGTCCTACAGGCAAGAAGAGACAAGCGGCAGACAGCGGGAGAAATCGCAAGGCACATGCAACAGACATCTGGACGTGCGTTATCGCGTTTTACCGTGGCCAGGAGGCTGCACGAAGGCGGTCTATTTGCACGACGACCAGTACGGTGTGTGCCATTAACGCCTGCTCATCGGAGACGGCGGTTTCCGTGGTGCCAGGAACACAAGAACTGGACACACCAGCAATGGGGTCGAGTTCTCTTTATGGATGAGAGCCGATTTAGTCTGACGAGCGATTCTGAAAGTATACACATCTGGAGAGAGCAGGGAACACGCAATCACACCTCCAACATCATTGAAAGGGACCGGTTTGGAGATGGCGGAATTCTCGTTTGGGGCGGTATCATGCTTGGTAGCTGTACTGACCTCCACATCTTCCAAGGAGGTTCAGTCACTGGTGTCCGCTATTGTACCGAGGCTCTCCTGCCTCGCGTGCGTCTGTTTAGAGGTGCTGTGGGTCCTGAGTTCTTCTTCATGGACGACAACGCTACACCTCATCGTACAATGGCTGTCGCAGAGCTGTTGGAGAGTGAATATATTGAACGCATGAATTGGTCCGCAAGGTCCCCGAACCTAAATCCAATCGAACACGTGTGTGACCTTCTCGGGAGACGCTTGGCAGCACGTCACCAGCCACCAGCAACGATTCCGCAGCTACGATTGGCGCTACTAGAGGAATGAGTCGCGATGCCTCAACAGCTCCCTGACAGCCTCGTCCTCAGCATGGACAGACGTTATAAATCCTGCAACGCAGTCAAGGGTGATCATATGCCCTACTAAAGACTGGAATTTTCTTGGCAGCCGCCTGTCACATGGACGTTTCTGTCCAGTTGTGCTCGAAGCTACCTTTTCAATAAAGTGCCTTTGGATTCCTTGTTTGGACGGTTTTGCTCACTTGTCCCATATTCTTACATCTTGGGGATCTAATGGTATGATTTGAGTCGGCGTGGAGCACTTCTGCACGACGTTACATTCGAAAACCGTCTCGTCCTTAATTTTTGCACGCCAGTGTACATAAGCTCCGCTACATTCCTCTCAAGTGCATGGAAATAACTCGCAGATTGGGAAAGCAACTGTACGAAACTGTAGTAAACATTCAGTCAAATTGGTTGTGCTAAAAATTCTCTTTGCTTTTTTGATTTTCGGACCCTCTCTTCCTCTATACATGAAAACATCTGCCACTGTAGTAGTCAGATCGACAGAATTAAATTTTGGATCATATACAGGAAAGCATGAAAATATATTGTGCATATATTCTATCTATAAAAGGTGCTCACTTTTCTGTCAGATGTAGTGAAAGTTTGTTTCGTCAATGCACATGAGTTTCTACGTAGAAGACTGGTTGAAAAATTCCTTTCTGGATCATAAAAGCCCGATAATGAGCAATAATTTTCCATTTATTTATTTTTTGATTACCCGAGTTTGTAATTCTTTCTGCTAGATGACGTGAATATACACTATATTGACAAAAGTCACCGGACACCCCTTGAAAAGCATATGAACGGATCCGTAGCATTGTTAAGATGCGCGGTACAGCTGCAAACGGTATAAAAACAAGCCTGAAGCCGGCCGCGATCATATCGTACTGTGAGGTTGAGTGAAAATGTCACGGCGGGAGAGAACTGACTTTGAGAAAGGAAAGATTGTTGGGTGTTATATCAGTGCGTTGTCCATAAGAGAAGCCGAGAGGTGTTTAGAGATATCCAAGTCATCTACTTTGGATGTACTGAATAAATAGAAGACACATGGCGTGCCTTAAGCAGCAACACGTACCGACATACCAAAGAAAATCATTGATAGAGGACGTCGAAGCCTCAGGAAAATCGTTACAGCAAATCGACGGAGTACTGCACAAGACCTCAGTGTTCTGGACGATTAAATCTGGCGAGCGAGCAGGCCAGGGAAGACAAGTGACTTGATGTAGAAATGCTGGAACCTCGGTATACCATTCGCAGTGAACTTCACTTCATGGGTTACCGTGGTCGTGCGGCTGCTCATGAGCTTTTCATCTCCATTTGGAATGCTATTTGCCGTTTAGCATGGTGTAAAGAACATTTATCGTGGACCGTAGATGAATGGAAACGGGTCCTATGGACTGTTGGATCCAGATACAAGATCCATCAGTCTGATGGCCATGTGTGGGTATGGAGGCAGCCAGGGGAACGCTATTTACCACAGCGTATTGTTCCTACGGTTAGGTTTGGAGCTGGCAATGTACTCGTGTGGGGTTGTTTTTCGCGGTATGTTTCCGGCTAATTGGTTATCGTGGATATACCTGTTAACGAGCACGTCTACCTCGATATTCTGGACGATTAAATCTGGCGAGCGAGCAGGCCAGGGAAGACAACGGACTTGATCGCACAGAGTACGTCTTGGACAGTACGAGCAGCATGGGTTCGGTCATTGTCTAGTAGGAATACGGCTCCCGGTATCGTCTGAAGGAAGGGTAGAAGTTCAGCTTCTAACACTTCTGTGATGTAGCGTTGGCTGTACAATGTGCCTGTGATGCGTAGTAGGCGAGCGCGTGAATGAAACTCAGTAGGCTCCAGACCATCACGCTCGGCGTGGGACCGGTATGGCTCTGCACAACGCAGTCTTCCAGATGCCGTTTGCCATGGTATCTGCGAACAAGGATTCTCTCGTCGTGAATCAATATAGTGAATCTGTACCCGTCCGAAAACACATTATGCTCCAATTAAGCGCTCCAGTTTCGACGTTCGCGGCACCACTGCAATCACTAGCGCCTATGGTTCAGTATAAAGGAAAGTCGCAGCAATGGACGGCGAGAAACGAGGCCTCTCTACAACAATCGGGGACGAACAGTGCTCGGAGATATCGAACGATGTATGACCATCCTCCATTGCTACGCAAGTGTCGTGAATGGCGCTATGCGTGACGTCACTTCAATACAGTGCAAAGGCCTGTCTTCCCTCTCGGTCATGCTATTTTGACCTCCAGACCCTGCACGACGATGCGTAGAACCTTCTGCTGTCCATTGACGCAATGTACGCATAACGGTAGTTGCGTTACGCCTAATGCGTGCAGTAATATTACAGTATGATACACCATCTTTTCGGAGTTCAATGATTCTACCACTTTCAAACTCCGTACGGTCAAGTTTAGCGATAGCATGTTTAAACACCTGCTCTATGTGCGTTTCCGATGGCGTTGCGCATGCCTCACATCTGCATGTGCGCTGCAATTGTAATACTTGGCATCTCTCGTGGTGTCCTGCAAATTTCGTGCACATCCGAGCATTTCTCCATGGTGTTTCAATTTCTGTTAACAGCAGTGTATATCCAAGATCGTGTGGCAGTTAAAATTATCCATAAAAACTGAGCGGTCACGGGTAGAAAATATCGAATAAAAACTGAGCACTTTCCATAATCTTTAAACTTTGTGGTTAGAAACAATAACCAAGATCGTCACGTATGAGACTGTCTTCTTATTTGTTTGGAGGGGGACAGAGGTTTAAATGACTCATGACGAGAATCTGACTTCAAAATGAGTAGCGCGTCCCAAATTTAAGGCTGCTGGCTCTAGAAAAGGGGCAAAACAGCGTCGTAAAGATAAGCACATGCCCAGAAGTTTAATGCAATATCAGCAGCTCAAGGAGTGAAAAGCTCCTGGCTTCTCGTGTGTGTGTGTGTGTGTATGCGTGTGTGTGTGTGTGTGTGTGTGTGTGTGTGTGCGCGCGTGCAGTTGTTCTTCCGTCCCGATTCTATCTTTTCTTTCTTAAAATTCGGACGCAAGTTCCTTTCGGCCTGTGATTCTCAGCAGTTGTATGTTCTCAGACTACCACAAAACATTTGACCCATACTAATCAGATAGTACAGAGGGTAAGTCGAAAGTTTTGCAATATTTGCATAAATGCATGTGCTGCGACGGGAACGTCACGTGTTTAAACTAGTTCAAGTCGCGCACTGCAGTCAGTCGAAAGGGATGTAAAGTGGTAGTCATTGCTGTGAACAGCATTGCATGTCGTCGTTCTGTCTGTGGTTGGGACACCTAAAAGATGAACAGCCACAACCGGCTAATTAAAGAACTTTTGCTTTACGAGTTTGAACTCGGTCATAACGCTGCTCAAGCAACACGAAACATTCGTCATGCGAAAGGGGAAGGTTCAGTGGACCACAGCACCGCAACCAGATGGTTCAAGAAATTTCGCTCAGGTAAGAGAAACCTCGACAATCATCCAAGGTCATCAGGTAGGCCGCGACCCGTGTATTCGGAGGCCGTAGAGGCAAATCCGACAACCAGCACTCGGAGATTATCAGGCGAGATGGGTATATCACAGACCACCGTGGTACGTCACTTTCAGGACTTTGGCAAGGTCTACAGGAGCTGCCGCATTGTCCCTCAAGAACTGATGCCAGCAGAAGCAAACCGCCGAATGGAAGAATGCACGAAACATCTAGAAAACCCGCACGATGTACCTTTCATCAAAAGAATTGTTACGTGCGATGAAAAGTTGGTCTATTTTCCGTAATCCTGACACACAATGGCAGTGGTTGAGCCCGGGCTAGCTTCCTGAACCTGTTGCCAAACATGGGGGCTTCGAACACAAGGTGATGCTCGGCGTCTGGTGGAATTTCGAGGGCATAATCCATTACGAATTTGTTCCAGACGGTCGGACCATCAACGCCAACCTCTACTCTGAACAGCTCGAGCGGATGTATGCCATTTTGGAGGAGAAGTACCCGGCAATGGTGAACAAAAGGCGCACTCTCCTACAGCAGGATAACGCTGTGCCTCATGCCGCGCGAACGACCTGGGCAAAACTCCAGAAACTTGAGAGCATCGAACTCATGCCACACCCAGCATATAGTCCGGACCTAGCACCGTTGGATTATTACTTGTTCTGGTCAATGGCACACTCGCTTCGCGGGCGGCACTTCAACAACCAGGAGGAGGTGGCTGCTGGGGTAAAGGAGTTCTTCGCCTCGAAGGACAAGAACTGGTACCACCGCGTAATCGAAGAAGCGGCAGACAGATGGCTAAAGATGGTACAACACGATGGCCCATACTTTGAATGCTAATCAGCTTTCGTCGTAAAGGTACGTATGAAGACATAAAGTGATCCAAAAATTACAAAGCTTTCGACTCACACTCTGTATTATGATACAGTTCGTGCTTATTAAAATATGAAGACATGAAGTGATCCAAAAATTACAAAACTTTCGACTCACACTCTGTATTATGAGGTATCACGTCAATTCGTCGCGTGCGTCAATTCGTCGACCGCGTTAATTCGTCGCCTGCGTCAATTCGTCGCGCGTCAATTCGTCGCGCGTCAATTCGTCGCATGCGTCAATTCGTCGCGCGTCAATTCGTCGACCACGACGATTCGTCGCGCGTCAATTCGTCGACCACGACGATTCGTCGCGCGTCAATTCGTCGCTGACAAATTCGTCGACTACGTCAATTCGTCGCGTTTACAGATTTTGGTTACATACAAAACGAATTCAGGAAAACGTACGATTTCGAACGTCTTGCTCCCTGATCAAATTTATAAAGTTTGGACACGCAGACAGGATAGGAATATTACGTTTTTCTTTGGCACTAAAAATATTAGACGGTAAACGGTTTTTGGAAAGGGGCAGGGCCCGGTTGGACAGAGCCCCCATATAAAAATTCTTCGTAAAATCTACAGTTGTCAATTCAGAACCACCAAATCTGGTATACTATCTCGTGGTATTCTAACTTAGACTGTAGACGGTTTTGGGAAGCGGTTGGAGAGGGGGGGGTTAGGGCCCCTCTACAGAATTGCCGTAAAATATAGTTTTCAATTTAGAACTACCAAATTTGGTATATTATCTCATGGTACTCTAACTTAGACGGTAGACGGTTTTTGGAACGGGTCAGGGGCCCGGTTGGTCAGAGCCCCCATACACAAAATATTCGTAAGATCTACATTTCAAAATTGCCTTTATTCTTCAGTAAAATAACATTTCTATGTACATGACAATGGAATTCTGCCAATAAATACAGCGGTATATACATCAGCTGGAAAGTTCCAGTGAAACGTAAAACAAAATATTGTTAAAATCATAAAAAAAATTATTTCGCCACGTAGGGCGAAGAAGAGGCAGACAATAAAGCACGAGCGATACAAACGAAAATGTTTACCTACAGTATTGTAGACAGGGCAAGACATGATTCTATACTATGCACAAATTCCAATTAAGCATTACTACCATACTAAAGATTAAACATTAGGTACTAATTCACAGAAATGCAACAGTGATGCTACATTCAAAATTTACAACATATGTACAGAAGTATTCAGTGACAAGGGGAAATAACGCTAAATGTACTCAGAAGGGCATCTTGTTACATTATATTATACACACAGTGACTAATATTTTAAAAAAATATTCAACATAATGAAGGGGACATTGCGTGGGCAGTAAACTGTGCAGAAGGAAGAATTATATACAACAACATAAAACCCAACATCATCGAAGAGAACATGGGAAACATGGTGAGCTATCTTCAATGGCACATTAAAACAGAAAAATCACAAATAGCGAAGCACCAAAATTAATACGTAAAAACATGATTTGTTACAGTGAACGTGGGCGACAACAAAAATCCCGCTTATAGGTTGAGATGTAACTGCAAATTGTGGATATGGAACCACCCAGCCGATTGGGCCCAAGTGGATTGAAAAACGCTATCGGTGTTTGTTGAGGCAGCACGAGAGTGCTCCATTTGGAGGCGAGTGGAAGATCTACAGTTTTCAATTCAGAACCACCAAATCAGGTATCCTGTCTCATGGTACTCTAACTTAGACGATTGTCAGTTTTTGGAACGGGTCAAGGCCCGGGGAGTCAGAGCCCCCCCCCCCGTACATACAAAATTTTGGTAAAATCTAGTTTTCATTTCAGAACCATCAAATTTGGTATCATGAAACTCTAACTTAGACGCTAGACGGTTTTTGGTAGGGGTTGGTGCCCGCGGGTTCGGAGCCCCCCTCATAAAAAATTTCGTTAAAATCTACAGTTTTCATCTTAGAACCACCAAATTTGGTATACTATCTCATGGTACTCTAACTTAGGCGCTAGATGGCTTTTGGAAGGGGTTGGAGCCCGTGGGGTCGCCCCCCCCTCATAAAAAATTTCGTAAAATCTACAGTTTTTATCTTAGAACCACCAAATTTGGTATACTATCTTATGGTACTCTAACTTAGTCGGCAGACCGTTTTTGGAACGGGTCAAGACCCGGGGGTCAGAGCCCCCCACATACAAAATTTCCTGAAAAACTACAGTTTTCAATTCAGAACCACCTAATATGGTATACTATCTCATGGTACTCTAACTTAGACGCTAGACGGTTTTGGGAAGGGGTTGGAGCCCGGGGGTCAGACCCCCGAACAAAAACTTTTTCGTAAAATCTACAGTTTTCAATTTAGAACCACCAGATTTTGTATACTATCTCATGGTACTCTAACTTAGACGCTAGACGGTTTTTGAAGGGGTTGGAGCCCGCGGGGTCGGGCCCCCCTCATAAAAATTTCGTAAAATCTACAGTTTTTATCTAAGAACCACCAAATTTGGTATACTATCTTATGGTACTCTAACTTAGTCGGCAGACCGTTTTTGGAACGGGTCAAGACCCGGGGGGTCAGAGCCCCCCACATACAAAATTTTCTTAAAAACTACAGTTTTCAATTCAGAACCACCTAATCTGGTATACTATCTCATGGTACTCTAACTTAGACGCTAGACGGTTTTGGGAAGGGGTTGGAGCCCGGGGGGTCAGACCCCCCCCGAACAAAAACTTTTTCGTAAAATCTACAGTTTTCAATTTAGAACCACCAAATTTTGTATACTATCTCATGGTACTCTAACTTAGAAGCTAGACGGTTTTTGGAAGGGGTTGGAGCCCGCGGGGTCGGGCCCCCCTCATAAAAATTTCGTAAAATCTACAGTTTTTATCTTAGAACCACCAAATTTAGTATACTATCTTATGGTACTCTAACTTAGTCGGCAGACCGTTTTTGGAACGGGTCAAGGCCCGGGGGGGGGGGGGTCAGAGTCCCCCACATACAAAATTTTCTTAAAAACTACATTTCAAAATTGTCTTTATTCTTCAAATAAAAATAGCATTTCTATGTACATGACAGTAGAATTCTGCCAATAAATACAGTGGTATATACAACAACTGGAAAGTTCCAGTGAAACGTAAAACAAAATATTGTTAAAATCATAAAATTATTTCGCCCCGAAGGGCGATGGAGAGGCAGACAATAAAGCACGAGCGATGCAAATGAAAATGTATACTACAGTTTTCAATTCAGGACCACCTAATCTGGTATACTATCTCATGGTACTCTAACTTAGACGCTAGACGGTTTTTGGAAGGGGTTGGAGCCCGGGGGTCAGACCCCCCCGAATAAAAACTTTTTCGTAAAATCTACAGTTTTCAATTTAGAACCACCAAATTTGGTATACTATCTCATGGTACTCTAACTTAGACGCTAGACGGTTTTTGGAAGGGGTTGGAGCCCGCGGGGTCGGCCCTCCCTCATAAAAATTTCGTAAAATCTACAGTTTTTATCTAAGAACCACCAAATTTGGTATACTATCTTATGGTACTCTAACTTAGTCGGCAGACCGTTTTTGGAACGGGTCAAGACCCGGGGGTCAGAGCCCCCACATACAAAATTTTCTGAAAAACTACAGTTTTCAATTCAGAACCACCTAATCTGGTATACTATCTCATGGTACTCTAACTTAGACGCTAGACGGTTTTTGGAAGGGGTTGGAGCCCGGGGGTCAGACCCGCCCCGAATAAAAACTTTTTCGTAAAATCTACAGTTTTCAATTTAGAACCACCAAATTTGGTATACTATCTCATGGTACTCTAACTTAGACGCTAGACGGTTTTTGGAAGGGTTGGAGCCCGCGGGATCGGGCCCCCCCCCTTCATAAAAATTTCGTAAAATCTACAGTTTTTATATCTTATGGTACTCTAACTTAGTCGGCAGACCGTTTTTGGAACGGGCAAGGCCCGGGGGGGGGTCAGAGTCCCCCACATACAAAATTTTCTTAAAAACTACAGCTTTCAATTCAGAACCACCTAATCTGGTATACTATGTCATGGTACTCTAACTTAGACGCTAGACAGTTTTTGGAAGGGGTTGGAGCCCGGGGGTTGGACCCCCCGAATAAAAACTTTTTCGTAAAATCTACAGTTTTCAATTTAGAACCACCAAATTTGGTATACTATCTCATGGTACTCTAACTTAGACGCTAGACGGTTTTTGGAAGGGGTTGGAGCATGCGGGGTCGCCCCCCCTCATAAAAATTTCGTAAAATCTACAGTTTTTATCTTAGAACCACCAAATTTGGTATACTATCTTATGGTACTCTAACTTAGTCGGCAGACCGTTTTTGGAACGGGTCAAGGCCCGGGGGTCAGAGCCCCCCACATATAAAATTTTCCTAAAAACTACAGTTTTCAATTCAGAACCACCTAATCTGGTATACTATCTCATGGTACTCTAACTTAGACGCCAGACGGGTTTTGGAATGGGTTGGAGCCCGGGGGTCAGACCCCCCGAATAAACACTTTTTCGTAAAATCTACAGTTTTCAATTTAGAACCACCAAATTTGGTATACTATCTCATGGTACTCTAACTTAGACGCTAGACGGTTTTTGGAAGGGTTGGAGCCCGCGGGGTCGCCCCCCCCTTCATAAAAATTTCGTAAAATCTACAGTTTTTATCTTAGAACCACCAAATTTAGTATACTATCTTATGGTACTCTAACTTAGTCGGCAGACCGTTTTTGGAACGGGTCAAGGCCCGGGGGTCAGAGCCCCCCACATATATAATTTTCCTAAAAACTACAGTTTTCAATTCAGAACCACCTAATCTGGTATACTATCTCATGGTACTCTAACTTAGACGCTAGACGGTTTTTGGAAGGGGTTGGAGCCCGGGGGTCAGACCCCCTTCATAAAAATTTCGTAAAATCTACAGTTTTCAGCTTAGAACCACCAAATTTGGTATACTATCTTATGGTACTCTAACTTAGACGGCAGACCGTTTTTGGAACGGGTCAAGGCCCGGGGGTCAGAGCCCCCCACATATAAAATTTTCTTAAAAACTACAGTTTTCATCTTAGAACCACCAAATTTGGTATACTATCTCATGGTACTCTAACTTAGACGCTAGACGGTTTTTGGAAGGGGTTGGAGCCCGGGGGTCAGACCCCCCTCCGAATAATTTTTTTTTTTTGTAAAATCTACAGTTTTCAATTTAGAACCACCAAATTTGGTATACTATCTCATGGTACTCTAACTTAGACAGTAGACCGTTTTTGGAACGGATCAAGGCCCGGGTGTTAGAGCCCCCACATACAAAATTTTCTTAAAAACTACAGTTTTCAATTCAGAACCACCAAATCTGGTATACTCTCTCATGGTACTCTAACTTAGACGCCAGACGGGTTTTGGAATGGGTTGGAGCCCGGGGGTCAGACCACCCCTCCGAATAAAAACTTTTTCGTAAAATCTACAGTTTTCAATTTAGAACCACCAAATTTGGTATACTATCTCATGGTACTCTAACTTAGACAGTAGACCGTTTTTGGAAGGAGTTGGAGCCCGGGGGTGAAGCCCCCATAAAAATGCCGCGTAAGATCTACAGTTTTTAATTTAGAACCACCAAATTTGGCATACTCTCTCATGGTAATCTAACTTAGACGGTAGACGGTTTTTGGAACGGGTCGGGCACGTGGTCAGAGTCCCTCCGCCCATAAAAATTTTTCGTAAAAACTAAAGTTTTCAATTTAGAGCTACCAAATTTGGTATACTATATAATGGTGTTCTAAATTAAACGGTAGACGGTTTTCAGAACGGGTCGGGGCAAGGGTGGTTACCACCCCCCCCTAAACACAAACTTTCGTAAAATCTATAGTTTTCAACTTAGAACCACCTAATTTTGTATATTATCTCATGGCACTCTAACTTAGACGGTAGAAGGTTTTTGGAACGGATCAAGGCCCGGCGATAAGACCCCCTCCCCTCCCCACATACAAAATTTTCTTAAAATTTTTATTTTTCAATTCAGAACCACCAAATTTTGTGTCATGAAACTCTAATTTAGCGGGAGACGGTAAGTGAAAGCGCAACATTATTAACTTGATTTGTTATGCAAACCTCATAAATACGACCACAGCTATTAAAAGTTACTAAAGAGTCCTTGTAAGTAATATTTTTTGACCGAGTGCAAGTACAATTTACGAAATGTCAACAGGTCAAAATATCTAAAGTAACAATGAAATTTGGAATATTTCTTTTTCTTTCTTTTTATTTCAGTTTTGACACTTGTATTAAGTTTTAAAAACATATATTTCTCCTATCGTATACCTTCATTGTGCTTTCAACAGAATTTCTTACCATGTTTTGGGTATTTTGTTTCGTGTGGTTGCAGTTTTTTTAATGTTTTGGGCATTTCATTTTGTGTGGTTACTTCTTTTTATGTTTTGGGCATTTTACTTTGTATGGGTGTTTTTGTTATGTTTTTGTTATTTTCTTTTCTGTGGTAGTTGTAATATCGACAGGATGAAAAGAGGAAACTGGGGACAGTCACGATGCCTACTTGCTTCTAATTTTTTCTTCAAATACAGCACATGATTTTGTATTGAGTTATACCACTTACTCATTAAGCGACTACAGGTTTCTTTAAATATGAACGTTTTCTTAGAGCCTTTTGTTTCCTCTACCTAGCTTTTTCGGTTCCGCAATTTCTTTTTTTGGTTTTAGAATATTTTCCTTATTATTAATCTATTTTCTCATGCAAACTCTTTATGTAAGGTATATTTATTCTATCGAAGTATTTTGCAATTATACGTGAAGCCCTGTTGCTAAAGTAAAAAAAAATATTTCCAACTGAACAACGCAGTTCAGATATTTTCCCGCTGTTAACTCAAAGAATGAAAACAAAAACAACAAATCTGTGCAATG
This sequence comes from Macrothele yani, assembly GCA_039090855.1. NCBI lineage: Eukaryota > Metazoa > Arthropoda > Arachnida > Araneae > Macrothelidae > Macrothele > Macrothele yani. The sequence continues at coordinate 122,421,285 of CM077010.1, read as the reverse complement.
GTTGAGGCATGAGACAGTACTTACTGGTAACCAGGCAAAGGTTTAAGGAAGAATGAGCTTAAGAATTTCTAACTGCAACAAAAAAGAGCATCCGCACTGTATCCCTCCCCATCCCCTAGTGCTGGCCTTTGGTCGTCTTGAAAGAGAAGTCTTAAGGACACATCTGTATCGTAATTGCCTGAGCATTCGCGACAATCTTCTGGTGTCGTAGTAGAAAAACACACTTCCTACTTCGCCTAAATTGCTTGGATGTAATGCCAACGAACAAAGTTTTGCTCTCGCATTGGATTTCTGTTGCTTTTGATGGAATACTTTTCCAATGGGGTTCACCGCTTTCACTATAGTCTTCAGGACAGGCGGAAATACACCCCAATGTAAAACACCAATTTCACGGCAATTAACTGCAATTAGCGAGAGAGAGGGGCGGTACAGGAAATAAGTCGAACGAGACAGATCTGAACTTAGAAAGTCGGGAGAAGGTGTTGCGTGAAAAACTGTGTTTGGCTTACAGATCATTTGGCACGTAGGGACGTAGGTTTCGTTTAATATGTTACGGGGTAAACAAATTGTCTTTTCAGTATAACAATTTTCCTTCATACGCATGGTGCAACACAAAAAAATTGAATTTATTTTGGAGAATTAGCATGACGCCTACCGGCCCAGAGTACAGCTGCCCAGTCCGCGCCTGCTGCCGCCACCGGAACCTGGCTCCCGGGTTCTTCGCATCTGTTGATCCCCCGCCTGGAGCGTCCCAGCTGTAAAATACATGTACCTCTGCGTTTTGGAAAAACAAAAGATAAGATGCCGATCCTTAAAATTAACCACTTCTTGTGACCGCAGGTACGAAAATCTTGAACTTCGCTTAAACCCTAACTGGAGGAACAAGCTTCACGTGATTGTCTGTATTCTGAGTGTTTTATTGAATGGTTGCTCATTAGTTCGTAGTTGACTGGAGAACAGAGAACGTGCTTGTTGAAACCTTTGTTGTGCGTTGTCAAGTGATAATAGTGGAAATATATCATTCTAAATATTTTGGAAAGAGAAAATGCATTGTTTTCCGAAGGCACTATGCAGATGAAGAATGCAACATAAATAGTTAACTCACAAAAAGAAAATGATTTGCTGAAATGGAAAGGGTATTTATTTTGCCATAACAGAGTGCGAGGTGATTTACGGTATTCTCACTGTATTGAAAGAAATTATGGAAATTGTACTGGCTTTGCTAATACTTTTCTTATTGGAGATGAACACAGGATGCGCAATGAGAAACCACATAATCATGCACCAAGACCGGAGAAAAAGTGATGTTGCTGTTGCAAGAGCGCAAATAAAAGAACGAGCGAGAAATACGTACGAAGCCCCTGCACAAATTATTCAAACCGTGACAACGTCAATGGCTACAGTAAATGCAGCTTACATGCCTAATATGGATGCACTAAGGGAAGTTGTAAAAAAGAGTAGACATGCCAAGACATGCCTGCGGAGCCTACGACTTCAGAACGGATCGATGCCCCAATAAATTTACAGGAGAAGATGGTGCAAAATTTCTTGGCAGAGATAGCGCATTTGGACATCAAAGAATTATTTTATTTTTAACAGAGAATAATTTACGAGAGCTTAAAGAAGCACCCCTCTGGATTATGGATGGGACATTTGAAACTTGTCCAACCCTTTTTAGGCAATTATGTTCCATTCATGCTATAATTGAAACGAATCCAGTGATGCACAGACTTGTCCCACTAGTTTATGGGTTACTTTCCAGCAAGTATAAATAATATAATACTATTATAAAGTATTTTTGTAGGATTTACAAGACTATGCATGAGACTATGATATTCAGCTTGCACCACAATATACGCATAATAATAGATTTTGAAATAGCTACCGTTATCATGCTGCTAAAAAGGAATTTGGAAGCAGCACACACAAATGTTGTTGGTTTCATCTCGGAAAAAAATGTGCTGAGGAATATCCATCCTCTGGCATAGCCTTGGAATATAAGGAAAACAGTGAGTTTGCTCTCAAAGTCAGACATTTGCAAGCACTCGCATTTTTTCATCTGATGAAATTCCAGCTGCTTTTGAAGAAGTGAAATCAATTTTACTAGAATATGCAGATTCTGTAGTTCAGTGGTTTGAGGAAAATTATGTTCTTGGAAAATTTCGTGGAAGCAGAAGAAACAATCCAAGCAGAAGCCCTCCGCTGTTCCCGCCAACAATTTGGTCAGTTAGTGAAAACAATTTATTTGGCTTTCCCAGAACACAAAACGAACTTGAAAGATTAGACAGACGCTGGAATACAATTCTGGGAGAGAAAAAACTGTGACTGTACGAAATAATCAGTGAAATTGCGAAAGAGCAGAGAACAACTATGGCTAAAATCGAAAGAGTGATAGCACAGATTCCAACAAATCCACCCAGAAGAGAAACGCTGGCAAGATAAAAAGGAATTCGAACTTCTTTGGTGCACAGAGACAATGTTAACATGCTGGACATTTTAAGAGGAATTTCATATAATTCTACCCTTTACTAAAATGTGCTGGTATTTCTCACTAATTGAATTATACCTTTTACTAACTTGTATTTGAATTTTTCAAGAATGTAATTCCGCCGAAGATGCAAGAATGTAAAACACAACGCAAAATTAAAAAAGTCAAAATTTTCAAAATAGCATGTCAAAAACATAAAATGTCAAAAAGTAATCCAAAATGTGAAACATATAAAAATTCAAAATGTGAAACAAATAAAAATTCAAAATGCAATCACAAGTCACAAGCATTACAAAAATGCGAAACGCTATGTAACAAGTACAACACAAAATAAAACAAATGCCAAAAAAAAATGCATACGCTTTGTAAAATGTACAAAATAAAATAAATGCCATATTCACAAGGATTTCATGACGAGTCAAGTTAAAAATGAGCTTTTACTTAGACTTCAAATAATAATTACTAGCCTCTACACCTTTTTAAGTCTTTAATAAGTGCAACATCATTAACCTGACTTGTCATCAAACATTATCAATATGACCATAGCATACAATCACTTAAAAGACTTGTTAATGGATGAATTGAGGAATCACCAAGTTCAGCGGGTGAAAGTTAATGGCTGTTTATAGTTTTGTACTCGAGTAAATGCGTAACACAGTAAACTTGACTTTCTCTGAAAATTTTATGTATATGAGCACGGTTGATTGAAAACTGATAAAAAGGCTTAAGGCCTGTTTATTAATTTTTGTGCCTCAGTCAAAACGCAGTACCATAACCTTGGCATGTTATCGAAACCTTATGAATACGTCGGACTAAAAATTCCTAAAAAAGTTTACGCCTAAGGTCTTGTAACTAAAGTTTTGTGACAGGGTAAAACTGCAACATTAATAACTTGACATGTTATGTTAACGTTGTGAATATGAGCACGGCGGATTAAAGATTTCAACAAATAGCCTTTGGGATTAATGTGTTGTAGCTGAGTAAAAATGTAACATTATCTTGATTTTCTATATAAACCAAACTACGTGCTGAAATGGCCCAACTATATGTACGTATACTTCAACCATATACCGAAGCGCTGACAAGGTGAAAACAAAAGTGCAATTTTGTACGGTCCCCTAACATTTTATGGCCAGCCTACACGGAAGTGGACACTTTGATATCAAAAACATACTTTTTGTACGGTCCACAACAAATAGCAATGGACACGTCGCAATCTTCGGGGGGGGTTAACGACCACCGTGATCAATTCAGTGGTCTATAAGCAATCGGACATTCCCAATTTTGGGCCACTGGTTCCTGGGAAGGGGGACAGCCAGTGCCAGAAGTCAAGCACAACGTCCATGATTCACCGAGATTTGAACCAGGATCCTTCTCGACAAGTGGTCAGAAGCCAGCGCCTAGATCACTCCGCCGCCGTAGCGGCACACGTTGAAATGTATTTTTCATACCGCCCCAAACGCTCCTATGGACATACTAGATTGAACTGGACGCAAATAAATCATTAATATAATTTGTACTAGCAGGGATACCAGTTATTTGCCAGGTACATATTACTATTTGTGGAATCACCAATTTCAGCGGGTGAAAGTTAATGAATGAAAAAGATATTCCTGCAATTTTCCAGTAAACTTATTTTAAATTTTTTGATTTAGTTAATTTAATTTTGCGAAACAAAAAAGAAAGAAAAAGGAATGGGAATACTTACCTTCTAGGAGACATCTATAGAACTGCCGTACATCTGGCGTGTGCTTCTGTGAATCCCGCGACACATAAATGCAATGTACCTATGTGATGTCGCATGCATACGACTTCACATTGGCATTGACCATCTTTTTCTTACCGTTTTGAATTTTGAATATCTGGAACTCTCTGTTTACATTACATTATATTTCTTTCTGATAAGCCGTTCGTTGGTAGTGAAAGCTAAACTAAATAGATTTGTGTTTTATTACACCATTAAACGCATATTTTTGCACTTTATTGTTATCTACAGTCCCTAACTTAGACCGTAGGTTGGTTGGTTGGTTAGTTGGTTGGTTGGTTGATGGTTTATGGTTCAAGGCCCTCAAAGGGCCAAAGAGCGCCTCAGAACGTAAATAGGGTATTCTTAAGAGTAAAAAACGGAACTTTTTACGAAAATTTTGCATGGTGCTACCTTGACCCGGGTCCCGACCCCTTCCAAAAACCGTCTACCGTCTAAGTTAGATAACCATAAGTAGTATACCAAATCTGGTTGTCCTAAATTGAAAACTGTAGATTTTACGAAATTTTTATGAGGAGGGGGAGGGCTCTCACCCCGGGGTTCCAGCCCCTTCCAAAAACCGTCTAGCGTCTAAGTTAGAGTTTCATGATACCAAATTTCGTGGTTCTGAATTGAAAACTGTAGTTTTTAAGAAAATGTTGTATGTCTGTGTGTGTGTGCGGGGCGGGGGGGGGAGCTCTGACCCCCAGGGCCTTGAACCGTCCCAAAAACCGTCGACCGTCTAAGTTAAAGTACCATGAGATAGTATACCAAATTTGGTGGTTCTAAATTGAAAACTGTAGATTTTACGCGGCATTTTTATGGGGGGGCTCTTACCCCCGGGCTCCAACCCCTTCCAAAAACCGTCTAGCGTCTAAGTTAGAGTACCATGAGATAGTATACCAAATTTGGTGGTTCTAAATTGAAAACTGTAGATTTTGCGAATTTTTATATGAGGGGTGGTCTGACCCCCCGGGCTGCAACCCCTTCAAAGAATCGTCGAGCGTCTAAGTTAGAGTACCATGCGATAGTATACCAGATTTGGTGGTTCTGAATTGAAAACTGCAGTTTTTAAGAAAATTTTGTATGTGGGGGCTCTGACCCCCGGGCCTTGATCCGTTCCAAAAACGGTCTACTGTCTAAGTTAGAGTACCATGAGATAGTATACCAAATTTGGTGGTTCTAAATTGAAAACTGTAGATTTTACGCGGCATTTTTATGGGGGGGGGCTCTTACCCCCGGGCTCCAACCCCTTCCAAAAACCGTCTAGCGTCTAAGTTAGAGTACCATGAGATAGTATACCAAATTTGGTGGTTCTAAATTGAAAACTGTACCTCAGTCTTCGGGACCAGAAGTCACTCGTGACAGCCCTGTGTCGTCCACCCCTACCGTTTCTAAGGAGGTGTCTTCAGAACTTCATCAACCTGCTCTGCCATCGGGCCTTCCTCCACGGGGTCCTGCCCCACAATTGTTGACAGAGGACTTTCCTCATCTGGTACCGACAGCTCCGCCCACGTTCCTTGCAGCTCCAGCTGACCTGACTGCTGACCTTCATCTTCCATCGGATGAAGACACTCCAAGTACAGTTACTGACATGGACTGCCCTACTGCTAGTGACACTTCTGGCAATCACTCTGACCCTACAACTACCAGCAAGCCTGCTCGACGGGAGTCCTGGAGTGCTCCGCAGACTCCGCTCCCTCCTCGCATCGGTGCTGCAAGAGGTCGTTCTGTTGACTCATCTTCCCGCTCCTCCTCTCAACGTCGTACTTCGCCACGAACAAGTCGACACCCTGCTGTGATTCCAGGTTCTAAGACTCCACCCCCAGTGCTTTCCCTAGATTCTTTTCTCCGATACCTAGCTGAAGCGAAGGCGGATATACCGGTAGGTCCGCTTTCTCTTCATAAAATATATGAAGTATTATGCTCTCATAAACATCCTAGATTCTTTAATCAGTTTGTTGCACGTCATTTGCTTGATCTTCCTACTGTTCTAACCCAAGTTTCTAGTGTGATATCTGTGTATCGAAATCTTGTGCTTTCCTATCCCGATCTCAAATTTAGTGTTGACAGAATGAAGAAGCAAGCGAAGAAAATAACAGATTCCAGCGCACGTGCGTGTCGACCTGGGAAGGACCTACCGATTCAAGGTGGTCACACTTAACTGCAGAGGGTTCTCTGCTTCTCCTAGAAATGCTCTAGTGTATGAGGACTTGGCGCCTCTACACGCAGATCTTCTCTTGCTCCAAGAGACCAATTGCTCTGCTACCACTTTGTTCTCTCGTTGGCGGGCTTGGCCCTACGATTTTCACCATGCTTATCGAGTTGGACGGAATGGTGGCCTTGCACTTGGGATCCATCACCGCCTACTCCCTCTGATTTCGACGCCAGTGATTCGTGCCTTACATGTGGACAACCTCCAAGTCGCTGTCTTTTGCATTGAAAACGTGACCTATCATGTTTTTAACATATATGTCCCCTGTGATGAACGTCTGTTACCTGATCTTCTCTCCACACTCCGTACAGAGCTGTCATGCATCCCACCGTCTGAATATATTCTCATCGGCGGAGATTTCAATTGTACGTTGTTGCCGGCCCTTGACCGCAATTCAACCGATGGAGAATACCGCAGACAACGTGTATTACAGATTTCCCAGCTAGTTGATGATTTTCAATTGGTTGATGCGTTCCGGCATCTACACCCGTCGGAAATCTCTTTTACCTGGCGCTCTTCCATCCATGGCAGCACTACGGCAGCACGGTTGGATAAATTTTATGTTTCGACTGCTCTTCTCCCGTCGATCGCAGCTGCTGCCCATCATCCTTCCGCCGCTTCAGACCACAGTATTGTCAGTCTGTCGGTGTGTGTTTCGCCTTCACCTTCAAGGACTCAACGAGTATGGACTTTTCCGGACTCGCTCCTGGATGATCAACAATTTTGTGTTGCTGTGCGTGAGTTCCTCCGAAGACGTCAGCCCCTTTTTGATACTACGTCCGACGCGATGCAACTGTGGCTCAGTGTCAAACATGACTTGGTCCTTTTTGTACGGCGCTACTCCCATGCCTCTCGGAATGAGAGCGATATGAAAATTGCGAATCTACGTGCTCTATTGTCGATGCTCTCTTGATGATCCGCAATACCCCGGCTATCTGGCAGATCTCCACGCTTTGCTTCTTCCTCGCGCATCCGATGCAGCCTGCAGGATGCATTTCTTGCATCTCTCCCCTACAGCTGATTCTCACGATTACTTAACCGCCTTGGAATCTCAACATCGTTCTGCTACATCTTTGCGTCATCTTCGCCTCCAGGATGGTTCCATCACTTCGAACCCATCGAAGCTATGCACTTTCACCAGACAGTATTTCATCGCCAAGTACAGTGCGGTAACGCAGTCTTCATCCTCATTAGCTTCTCCTCTTCTCTCCTCTCTTCCTCAGGTCCCCTCTACTTTATCTACTTCTTTACTCTCTCCTTTCTCTCTTCGCGAACTCCGCGAGGCGTTCGCTACTCTCAATCCTCATGCCGCTCCTGGACCTGACGGCCTTCCTCTGTCCTTTTATCGTGCTTTTCTACCGTGCCTTCTGCCTTTTCTGTCTGCGTGTTTCTCGTCTGCTTTTTCCTCTCCTGCGTTACCGCCCGACTTTACTTTGGCACACACCATCCTCCTTCCTAAGAAGGGTGACCTCTTGGATCTTGGAAACTGGCGCCCTATCTCCATCCTAAACACTGACTATAAGTTCTATACAAAACTCTTATCCCGTCGCCTTAATTCTGTTCTCTCTTTCGTTATTTCTCCTGACCAGACATACACTGTGCCTGGTCGGACTATTTCCACTAACGTTTCTCTTCTCCTTCATCTTCACTTCCTCGCTCGCTCTTTTTCTGAACCTCTTGCCTTTCTCAATCTGGATCAAAAGTCCGCTTTTGATAACGTTTCTCATTTTTATCTCTCTGCTGTCCTTTCACAATTTGGCTTTCCTCCTACCTTTTCTTCCGCACTCTTGGCCCTTTATCAGGGCGCCAGTTTCCATGTTCGAGCGGCCACATTTCTAACCGCTCCAATTCCGTTTAAGCGAGGCATCCGGCAAGGATGTCCGCTCTCCGGCCAGCTATTCGCTCTCGCTTTTGAGCCTTTCCTGTTAGCAGCCCGAAGATCACTCCTGGATGTCCTACCGCCGACAGTGGCTAGTACTCGTCATCATCGAATAATTTTCACCGCCTATGCTGATGATGTGACCTTTTGCGTCCGGGATGAATCTCAATTTGATCGCCTGTATTCTGTATATCAACAGTATGTTGCATTATCTGGAGCAGCGCTGAATGCCACTAAAAGTACTGGCTTATGGTGCGGGGCATGGGCTGCCCGCACCGATGCTCCTTGGGGTGCGCAGTGGACAGCCACTACACAGAAGATCCTCGGTGCGTATGTCGGATTGCCCTTGGCTTCTGCATCTGCCACCTGGACTGCTCTTCTTCCCCGGATACAACGGACTGCTGCCTACTGGAGTAAGGCCCGCCCTTTCACATCGTTCCGTCAACGAGCAGCCGTTGTTCGTCGACAATTTATCTATCTATGCGAATACTCTTGGATGTCGACGGTTGTGCCCGTGTCACAAATGATGACCATCACTCGCCTCTCAACTTCCGTCATCTGGTCTTCACATCACTGGGTTAAACCTGCCACGCTTCATCTGCCAGCCTCTTTGGGTGGCATCCAGCTTCCTGATCCAGCTTTCCTTTATAAAACACATCGTATTATTCATTTCATTCGCCTTGCCACTTCAACTGTTCCGTCCCTTACCACTACCTTGAATGTTCTAGCTTCTTTCCGTGACCCATCCTTCACCTTCCTACTGTTTCTGAAGATGGATGCATACTCTCTTCTCCCGTCCCACCTCCCTCCTGTCCTGCGAGAGGGCCTTTCTCTCTTTCGTTCGCTTCCTCTTCTCCGTTCATTTCCTTCTTCAACTCTTGATCTCCTAGATGAACCTCTCTTCTTCTCTTCTCTTATTCACCCTCCTAACCTCCCTTACTTTTACTTTCCTCATTGGATCAGCTCTGGTGTGATACCTGTCCGTTCTCTCGTAACTTCTGATCTAACCTGGAGACCTCTTTCTTCATTGTTTCTATCTCCAACCATTACTCTTGCTAACGAATATCTTCTTCTTCGCACAGCGCTTTGGAGCCTCTTTCCACTAATCGCTTCACCTGATGGTCTCTTCTCGGTCCCCTCTGCTCCTCTTTCCCTACCGTTCTTTCTCCTCATTCGTAGCTCCCCGGTTCTAGTTACTTCTCTCTCCTCCTCTTCTCTTTATTGAAAGCTTCTTCTTTCCCCTCCCGCACTTCCACTTTCTGTTCATTCTGCTCCTCCTTCTCTTCTCCCAGCCATCTGGACAGCATCTACCTCTGCCCTTTCCTCCCCTCTTGAACTCAATGTCCATTGGCAATTTCTTCACCTTCGTCTCCCCGCCCCATCAGTACTGTTTCGCATGACCCTTCTCACCTCTCCGCAGTGCTCCTTTTGCCCTGAAGTCAGCGACGTCCAACATCAATACCTATTCTGCCCCGTTCTCCTGCCAGTCCTAAACACAGCATTTCGTCTTGCTGATCGAATTTGTGCTCGATCGTTACCGTTTCTTGCATATGCTTGGCTACTCCAAACTAAGCATCCACCTACTCACTTGCCTCCTGTGTGCCGTTACATTTTTCTTCTTGTGAAGTTCACTGTCTATGCTTTCCATCTTCAACAACGCTTCCCCGCTCTTATTCCACCTCCTCAGGAGGCAAGTGCTATCATTCGGAGACGCTTCCTAGCACGGTTAACCACTCGCCTCCAAATGGAGCACTCTCGTGCTGCCTCAACAAACACCGATAGCGTTTTTCAATCCACTTGGGCCCAATCGGCTGGGTGGTTCCATATCCACAATTTGCAGTTACATCTCAACCTATAAGCGGGATTTTTGTTGTCGCCCACGTTCACTGTAACAAATCATGTTTTTACGTATTAATTTTGGTGCTTCGCTATTTGTGATTTTTCTGTTTTAATGTGCCATTGAAGATAGCTCACCATGTTTCCCATGTTCTCTTCGATGATGTTGGGTTTTATGTTGTTGTATATAATTCTTCCTTCTGCACAGTTTACTGCCCACGCAATGTCCCCTTCATTATGTTGAATATTTTTTTAAAATATTAGTCACTGTGTGTATAATATAATGTAACAAGATGCCCTTCTGAGTACATTTAGCGTTATTTCCCCTTGTCACTGAATACTTCTGTACATATGTTGTAAATTTTGAATGTAGCATCACTGTTGCATTTCTGTGAATTAGTACCTAATGTTTAATCTTTAGTATGGTAGTAATGCTTAATTGGAATTTGTGCATAGTATAGAATCATGTCTTGCCCTGTCTACAATACTGTAGGTAAACATTTTCGTTTGTATCGCTTGTGCTTTATTGTCTGCCTCTTCTTCGCCCTACGTGGCGAAATAATTTTTTTTATGATTTTAACAATATTTTGTTTTACGTTTCACTGGAACTTTCCAGCTGATGTATATACCGCTGTATTTATTGGCAGAATTCCATTGTCATGTACATAGAAATGTTATTTTACTGAAGAATAAAGGCAATTTTGAAATGTAGATTTTTCGAATTTTTATATGAGGGGGTGGTCTGACCCCCCGGGCCTTGATCCGTTCCAAAAACGGTCTACTGTCTAAGTTAGAGTACCATGAGATAGTATACCAAAGTTGGTGGTTCTAAATTGAAAACTGTAGATTTTACAAAAAAAAATTATTCGGGGGTGTCTGACCCCGGGCTCCAACCCCTTCCAAAAACCGTCTAGCGTCTAAGTTAGAGTACCATGAGATAGTATACCAGATTTGGTGGTTCTGAATTGAAAACTGCAGTTTTTAAGAAAATTTTGTATGTGGGGGCTCTGACCCCCCGGGCCTTGATCCGTTCCAAAAACGGTCTACTGTCTAAGTTAAAGTACCATGAGATAGTATACCAAATTTGGTGGTTCTAAATTGAAAACTGTAGATTTTACGCGGCATTTTTTATGGGGGGACTCTTACCCCCGGGCTCCAACCCCTTCCAAAAACCGTCTAGCGTCTAAGTTAGAGTACCATGAGATAGTATACCAAATTTGGTGGTTCTAAATTGAAAACTGTAGATTTTGCGAATTTTTATATGAGGGGTGGTCTGACCCCCGGGCTGCAACCTTTTCAAAGAATCGTCGAGCGTCTAAGTTAGAGTACCATGCGATAGTATACCATATTTGGTGGTTCTGAATTGAAAACTGCAGTTTTTAAGAAAATTTTGTATGTGGGGGCTCTGACCCCCGGGCCTTGATCCGTTCCAAAAACGGTCTACTGTCTAAGTTAGAGTACCATGAGATAGTATACCAAATTTGGTGGTTCTAAATTGAAAACTGTAGATTTTACGCGGCATTTTTATGGGGGGGCTCTTACCCCCGGGCTCCAACCCCTTCCAAAAACCGTCTAGCGTCTAAGTTAGAGTACCATGACATAGTATACCAGATTAGGTGGTTCTGAATTGAAAACTGTAGTTTTTAAGAAAATTTTGTATGTAGGGGTCTCTGAGCCCCCGGGCCTTGACCCGTTCGAAAAACGGTCTGCCGTCTAAGTTAGAGTACCATAAGATAGTATACCAAATTTGGTGGTTCTAAGATGAAAACTGTAGATTTTACGAAATTTTTTATGATGAGGGAGCTCCGACCCCGCGGGCTCCAACCCTTCCAAAAACCGTCTGGCGTCTAAGTTAGAGTACCATGAGATAGTATACCAAATTTGGTGGTTCTAAATTGAAAACTGTAGATTTTACGAAAAAGTGTTTATTCGGGGGGGTCTGACCCCCGGGCTCCAACCCCTCACAAAAACAGTCTAGCGTCTAAGTTAGAGTACCATGAGATAGTATACCAGATTTGGTGGTTCTGAATTGAAAACTGCAGTTTTTAAGAAAATTTTGTATGTGGGGGCTCTGACCCCCGGGCCTTGATCCGTTCCAAAAACGGTCTACTGTCTAAGTTAAAGTACCATGAGATAGTATACCAAATTTGGTGGTTCTAAATTGAAAACTGTAGATTTTACGCGGCATTTTTATGGGGGACTCTTACCCCCGGGCTCCAACCCCTTCCAAAAACCGTCTAGCGTCTAAGTTAGAGTACCATGAGATAGTATACCAAATTTGGTGGTTCTAAATTGAAAACTGTAGATTTTGCGAATTTTTATATGAGGGGTGGTCTGACCCCCGGGCTGCAACCCCTTCAAAGAATCGTCGAGCGTCTAAGTTAGAGTACCATGCGATAGTATACCATATTTGGTGGTTCTGAATTGAAAACTGCAGTTTTTAAGAAAATTTTGTATGTGGGGGCTCTGACCCCCGGGCCTTGATCCGTTCCAAAAACGGTCTACTGTCTAAGTTAGAGTACCATGAGATAGTATACCAAATTTGGTGGTTCTAAATTGAAAACTGTAGATTTTACGCGGCATTTTTATGGGGGGGCTCTTACCCCCGGGCTCCAACCCCTTCCAAAAACCGTCTAGCGTCTAAGTTAGAGTACCATGACATAGTATACCAGATTAGGTGGTTCTGAATTGAAAACTGTAGTTTTTAAGAAAATTTTGTATGTAGGGGTCTCTGAGCCCCCGGGCCTTGACCCGTTCGAAAAACGGTCTGCCGTCTAAGTTAGAGTACCATAAGATAGTATACCAAATTTGGTGGTTCTAAGATGAAAACTGTAGATTTTACGAAATTTTTTATGATGAGGGGCTCCGACCCCGCGGGCTCCAACCCCTTCCAAAAACCGTCTAGCGTCTAAGTTAGAGTACCATGAGATAGTATACCAAATTTGGTGGTTCTAAATTGAAAACTGTAGATTTTACGAAAAAGTGTTTATTCGGGGGTCTGACCCCCGGGCTCCAACCCCTCACAAAAACAGTCTAGCGTCTAAGTTAGAGTACCATGAGATAGTATACCAGATTAGGTGGTTCTGAATTGAAAACTGTAGTTTTTAAGAAAATTATGTATGTGGGGGGCTCTGACACCCCCCCCGTGCCTTGACCCGTTTCAAAAACGGTCTGCCGTCTGAGTTGGAGTACCATAAGATAGTATACCAAATTTGGTGGTTCTAAGATTTAAACTGTCGATTTTACGAAATTTTTTATGAGGGGGGGGGGCTCTGACCCCGCGGGCTCCAACCCCTTCCAAAAACCGTCTAGCGTCTAAGTTAGAGTTTCATGATACCAAATTTGATGGTTCTGAAATGAAAACTAGATTTTACGAAAATTTTGTATGTAGGGGTAGGGGAGCTCTGACTCCCCGGGCCTTGACCCGTTCCAAAAACCGACAACCGTCTAAGTTAGAGTACTATGAGATAGGATACCTGATTTGGTGGTTCTGAATTGAAAACTATATCTTACGGCAATTCTGTAGGGGGCTCTAACCCCCCCCCCTCTCTGCAACCGCTTCCCAAAACCGTCTACAGTCTAAGTTAGAATACCACGAGATAGTATACCAGATTTGGTGGTTCTGAATTGAAATCTGTAAAATTTTGTGTATGGGGGGCTCTGTCCAACCGGGCCCTGCCCCGTTCCAAAAACCGTTTACCGTCTAATATTTTTAGTGCCAAAGAAAAACGTAATATTCCTATCCTGTCTGCGTGGCCAAACTTTACAAATTTGATCAGGGAGCAAGATGTTCGAAATCGTACGTTTTCCTGCATTCGTTTTGTATGTAACCAAAATCTGTAAACGCGACGAATTGACGTAGTCGACGAATTGACGTAGTCGACGAATTGACGTACTCGACGAATTTGTCCGCGACGAATTGACGCGCGACGAATTGACGCGCGACGAATTGACGCAGTCGACGAATTGACGTAGGCGACGAATTGACGCGCGACGAATCGTCGCAGTCGACGAATTGACGCGGTCGACGAATTGACGCACGCGACGAATTGACGTAGAACCGTATTATGATACAGTTCGTGCTTATTAAAATATGAAGACATGAAGTGATCCAAAAATTACAAAACTTTCGACTCACACTCTGTATTATGATACAGTTCGTGCTTATTAAAATATGAAGACATGAAATGATCCAAAAATTACAAAACTTTCGACTTACACTCTGTATTATGATACAGTTCGTGCTTATTAAAATATGAAGACATGAAGTGATCCAAAAATTACAAAACTTTCGACTCACACTCTGTATTATGATACAGTTCGTGCTTATTAAAATCAAAAGTAGTCCTACAGCGTTACTTACAACGAGCGTTTTCATAAATTAAAAGTGATTAATTTCATCAGTATTCCTTCTTCATTGAAGGTGACTCTCCAAAGTAAGAACAGAAATTCATTTGTTATAAATATATTCCGCCTCGTTCCATATTTGTAGCTTTGTCTATGTAAAATTATTCTCTGTGAAAATGCATCGCAGATGCTTGCGTGTTTATGATCTCTTCGTGCTTGAAGAAACTGGGGAAATTTGCTTTCACGGTGCACGATTTATTGCTGCAATTACGAATAGCGCAGATTTAACTTCGCAATTTATAGCCTTTTGAGCGCACGGAATCAAATTACAGAATTGGGGTATTTCCCCTGCGGAGGCAACGTGATAACACTATACATTTTGCATATCAGGAGCTGGAATGGCTGTCCATATACCATCAATGTCGATACTTCTACTGGGTCTTTAGCATCAGAAGGATACTCCTCTTACAAGCGGTAACAGACAGAAAGGGGTGGGGGATGTGAACGAGGTGAAGCTATGGGAACACCCAGCCTCATCTTTTGTTACAGCATTGTTTTACAAAGTAATATTGAAGGAGAGAAATTTTAAGTTGTAACCCTTAGAGAAGCTATAAACTATCGCTTCTCTTACTACTCGATCAAACGCCTTCATGGACAAAGAGGATATTTAAGGAATACATCGTCGTGAAACCATTCTACATCATTCCTGTACGAATAGGCTGGACATGATTGCGAGGTATCAGAAGAGATTTTTTTATAAATACTGTATATTTGAGAGAGTTTTATTCCATCTTTTATTTCTTCCTGTAATCGGGAAGCTCAAAAATTTTTCCGACTGCTTGTAAAATGGTTAATGCTGCCACGTCCCGAAAATGTCTTTGATTTTGTTCATTCTTGCTCAAAGATTTAACACCCCCACCTGATGAGCATTTCAAACTATAAGCATATGATCATATGTAGAGGATTTTAAGAAGAGAATGTCTGACCCCAGGTCTTAAACAACCCTTAGAAATAGGAAGCTAGGAGATTTTGGCTAGAGTGCCCGATAGGAAAGTGACACGGAAGTGAAGTAGAAAGGGGAGGGCGCCCTTATTTATTACCGGGGGACCAGTACCCGGGGTCCGACGGCTTGACGTGCTCATTCGACGCACGGCTGGTATTTAGTGGATCGAGCGTTCGTACCTGCCTGGGATCGAACCTGATGTCCTTTCCGTGACAGTCACGAAAGTTGTCCACTGAGCCACCCGCGGCCCCTCTGGCTATAAGCATTCATCCGTCCCTATTTTAGAGTCATTGGCGTCAGGGAAAAGGAAGAACCAGGTCCGGACGGAGTATAAGCCCTTTGACGACCAAGGCCCTGAAATCCTTTGTTGCTCAGAATACTATAGCGTCCGAAAATGTCCATTGGTTCTTTCAGAATTTCTCCTTCTCCTTTATAAATGAAGAAAAGAAGGATTAGTTCTTTGTCACCACAGGAAAACTTCCGATTTGTGGTCTTAATGTGCATTGACGTTCAGATGTTTACCTGAGTCGATCACTGCATTCTTCAACTGAAAAGGCATGCGATCTCATGAGAGTAAATGATATAGCTCCGGGAGATAGCAACGCCTACTTATCTGTTTTTCGACAATAGTGGTGACTGAGAGTGACTTCTGTTAATCCCGTCGAGGCGTTGTAAATTCAAATAACAGGAGGGGATAGAAAATCCTACTCACTCTACACGGGCGTTATCGGGCTGCCTGGTCGGTTTTTTTTTTTATTGGAGGTTTAACGACCACCGTGAGCAACTCAATGGGCTATAAGCAGTCTCCCGTCCCTAATTTAGGGTCACTGGTTCCAGGGAAGGGAGAGAGCCAGTGCCGTAAGACAAACACAACATCTATGCCTCACGGGATTCGAACCCGGACCCTGTTCAGACGAATGATCAGAGGCCATCGCTTAGACCACTGAGACACCGGGGCGGCCCTGGTACATTGAATATAAGGACGGTTATGATCGTTAAAGGGATAAGCATAACATCCGTGTCTTTTTTTGGGATTCGAAACCAAACCCAGCAGTACGAGAACTTAGAAATTCAATCCTTACCACTGTGCTACCCATAAAAGATTTTTTACTTCAAACAGCCGTTTATTTATTTTTGCCTTGAATTTATTTTGCAAATTCACTAAATAACGTCACCTTCAATCTTGTTTCATGTAGTGCAATACTGTGTTTGTATTTCGGTTTCGGCTCGCGTGACTATTTTTGTTTGGCGGGTTAACGACCATCGTGAGCATACAATCAAATTAATAGCCACTGGTTCTAGGGAAGGGAAAGAGCCAGTGTCGTAAAGCAAACACACCATCCATGCTTCACCTGGGATTCGAAACCGGACCGATTTCGGAAGAATAATTTGAAGCCAGCGCATCGTATCCCTCGGCCACCGGGGAAGAGACACTTTGTCCACCCTCAGATTAAGTTTTTGTAAGTTAACTGCACTGTATTGCTCAGTACCTACTTAACCGTTTTAAGCAGCCGATGTACCCGAACTGAATGGTGCCCAAAGTTTTCTTCGCTACTCAAGCCGAAAGGTTCACATAGCGGCCAGGTTTTACGAAAACTACGGCAAATATATAATCCCTTCCTTACCCTTCTCATCTCAGTATTACCGTCACTGGTGATATTGGTGCACGTAGGCGAGCTTCCGAACGCATCGATCCCCGCATTCGACGGCTAGCCGAAGCAGCTTCATAATTCACAGCGGATGAAATTCGACGTGGTGGACAGGTAGCTATAGACATCCCCGTATCGATACTATCTGTAAATCGCAGACTGACTGAGGTAGGTGTGTGCTTTCGCCAGCGATTGTGACCTCTGCTACTTACTGCAGCACGTCGTCGTTCAAGGTTGCTGTGTTACCGTGTCAGACATGTGTGGCGGAAAGAATCGAGCCATGTCGTGTTGAGCGATGAGTCTCACTTCCGTCTCAACGCCGACAATCGCCGATTGTGAGTCTTGAGATGACGTGATCACCGGGATGATCTAGCTGTCATCCGTGGGCGCCATACAGCTCCACGGTTTGGGGCGCTATGATGTTCAACAGCCCTTTACCTCTCGTACACGTAGTGGGTACAATGATATTACGACGGGATGTTTTACATTCAAAGCCCAGTGACTTTAGAATTAGAGCCTTCGTGGCAGACTACACTAAACAAAAGTTGCGCATTTAGTCAAATTCCATTTCAAATGACGTAGCTTATTCATTAAATTTCGAGAATAAGGAAGTTTAGGTATATATGAGATAGGTCATTGTTGTTTTTCTGATTTTTACACCTCAAATAAATAATTCTTCCGCTGTGGAAAATAGTTCCGAATATTTAAATGCTCATATTCTAGTAACCTGGAAAACAGGTTATTTTAAATTTCATTATATTCGACCAATTTTCATGATTCTTACTGTTTTGATAAGAGTAATTTCTTCGTGGCAGTGATATTTGTTTAATCATTAAGCTGCCCTCTGAAATTCGGAGGTTAGCACTGCAAATAAAAAGAAAGTACCTTATTACATATTTGACGAATTGAAGATCTGCAGTTGAACAATCCTGCTTATTTTTCAAGCATCACAAACGTTCATAATAAGTTGAAGAAGGTAATGAGCACGGAGCCATTTGTTCTTTGTTCTCAAACAAAGAAAAGAGAAAGTTCACTGTGCTCATTATTTCTCTTTTTAACAGTCTTGAGTTCCTCCCCTCCTCCATATTTCTCTGCTATTTCATTAGCTCTCTCTTTCCAATTATATGGAATCAATAAACCCTTTTCGAAAATTTAATAGCTCAGATTTTTAACGTTTCGAAATTGACCTTTTGTTTCATGCTACACACAGGAAAGTCTTGTCGGAAATCTTTCTAAAGTATCTGTGGAGCGCTCAAAATTTTTCTTTATTTTCAGGCATTTAAATTACAAGTAGCATGCACTACACTGTTATCAAAGGTATTTTATTAACTCATCGTTCATGAGAAACCTACCCAATGTTAAAACAAGTTTTGGAACCGAAGCCACTAACCTGCTAAATTCACAAGTTCTCCTATTTTGACTCCGTAAGAATGTACCTAGTATGAGGTATTTATTCACCTTCTAGAAGCATCACAGGCACACGTCAGAAGTCATTGCATCATTCAAACAAGTTAGTAAAATCATGCGATGCATTTATTATAATACGCTTTCCAACATTACAGAAATCATTACTCAAATTATCACTCAAGTTAAGAGAATAATGGCTGTGGAATAAAACTCGGTCCTGTGCCCTGACCTTTGATCCCATTTCGATAATATTCAACAAAACCGGCTTGGTATACCTCCGAAATAACATGATAAAGTTTTGTCGCAATCGAAGCATTTTTACGTAAGTTATGATGCATAAGGGCTATGGAATAGATCCCGCTCCTGTGTCCTAACCTTTAACCCCATTTCGCCCATTTTCAATAAGGTTTGTCTCCAGGTGGTCCCCTACCACATACTAAAATTTCATCGAAATCGAACCTTTTTTACGTTAGTTATGACGCATAACAGCAGTGGAATGGATCCCGCTCCTATGTACTGACCTTTGACCCCATTTGGTTCACTTTAAATAGGGTTCCTTCCCAAGTGATCCCCTACCAGATACTAAAATTTCATCGAAATCGAACGGCTGTTACGCGAGTTATCGTGCTGACGGACATACGCACACAACGCGTGACGTAATGAGGCAGATGGAATTGCGATCATCTCCCCGCCGCAAAAGTGTGACGTCATAAATCTTTAATAGGATCCACGCACAACGCGTGACGTAAAGAGACAGATGGCGTGACCGCGCGCCAACATTCTCAAACGCGAGTTGTGACGTCATAACATTTCTAAACATTGGTAACATTAATGGAACAACGCCACCACTAAAAACGTTATAATTCGGGGTGGTTATTTAACCCACTAAACAAATTCTTCTAAAGTCGAGATCAAGCTAAAGCAATTTCTAGTACCCGAAAACGGTAGGTTAACGACTTTTATCAAAATTCTTAGAGCCGTTTTCAAAATAAAATGTACATACATACATACAAGAATTGCTACTTTAAGGTGGACGTCAAGTAACTTTGCTTCCTATACTTGCAATGGAAAAACTTTTGTACAGATTTTCTTCACAATTAATGCGTTCCCAAGGATGAAAATTTGAACATCGATTAAAATATCTTCATTTTATAACTTGCAATACTTAATATTTTCTAAAACATAACCATAATTATGCAATTCAACATTTGTTTGTCTACTGACGTCATGAAAATACAGGTCGCGCCATCTTTTTTCTGGACAATTAATGCGTTCACAAGGATGAAAATTTGAACATCGATTAAAATAGCTTCATTTCATAACTTGGAATACTTAATATTTTCTAAACCATAACCGTAATTATGCAATCCAACATTTTTTTGTCCACTGACGTCATCAAAGCACAGGTCGTGCCATCTTTTCTCTGGTTTCAACACCACCAAAGGAAAAGTTATTGATTTTTAATATAATTATGGTTATGTTTTGGAAAATATTAAGTTTTCCAAGTTATAATTTGAAGTTATTTTAATCGATGTTAAAATTTTTATCCTTGGGAACACATTAATTGTGAAGGAAATGTGTACAAAAGTTTTTCCATTGAAAGTATAGGAAGCAAAGTTACTTGACGTCCATCTTAACAACATGGGATAAGAGCGATGGAACGGATTGCAATCCTATGTCCTGACCCTTGACCACATTTCGTCCATTTTCAATAGGGTTCGTCCCCATGTGGTCCCCTACTACATACTGAAATTTCATCGAAATCGAACCATTTTACGCACGTTATGACGCATAAGGGCAATGGAAGGCATCCCGATCTTATGTCCTGACCTTTGACCTCACTTTACCCATTTTGAATAGGATTCGTCGCCAGGCGGTCCCCTACCAAATAGTAAACTTTCATTGAAATCGAACCATATTTACGCAAGTTATGACGCATAAGGGTAATGGAATGATCCCGCTCCTACGTCGTGACCTTTGACCCCATTTTCAATAGGGTTCGTCCCTAGGTGGTCCCGTACCATATAGTAAACTTTCATTGAAATCGAAAGATTTTTACGCAAGGTATGACGCATAAGGGCAATGGAATGATTCCGCTCCTACGTCGTGACCTTTGACCCCATTTGTCCCATTTTCAATACGGTTCGTCCCCGGGTGATCCCCTACCACATACTAAAATTTCATCGAAATCGACCCATTTTTACGCCAGTTATCGTGCGGACAGGCGGACGGACAAAGCTGGAGCATATACGCTTCTTCAACCTACGGTTGGAAAGCGTAAAAAAACGGGATCGAAGATAAAACAAATGTGTTGCATTCATTCATTTTTTCTGAGACAGGCATATGGTATTTCGGGAGATTGACTTTCAGCACAATGTTGAACATAACTGAAGAATTCAGTGTTAGAACATCCATAGCACAAGCCACAACTGTTCCTAATTTACGTGCATACAATTCTAATCATAATAAGGTTGCTTACCTTTTGTACACATTTCCCTGCACGTTTTATTCTTTTGGTTGTCTAGCTTTGTTGAAGCCTCTGTTGCGGCGGTCCTTTTTCGTCTTCAGGTTCATTCAATGGCTGGTGAATGCATAAGTCCATGAAGTGTACTGCATTAATGACTCTAGGCTCCAACAGCGTCTACTTCCCTTCCAACCCCTCTCACCAGCGTGTAAAACCCAACTTTCGGTGGTTGATTGACGTTTATAAAAACCGAAATTAGTAAACTCAAAACCTACGTACATAACCTACGAACATAAACTTCCTATTTACATACATACAAAATTCCAAACAAAATTAGTAAAAGCATATATACAACTGTTTACACACAACTTATCCGATTCCTTTCTATGTCATTCTTTCAATTCCCTTTTTCCAACACCTCACAACAAACAGAGCATTCAGTCACCACACCCAAGCCATTCCCACTCTCGCTGCGGTAGCAGAGAGACAACATCTGGAACGGCTCCTGAAGATGACCCCTGCCGAATATTTAAATGCTCATATTCTAAGCGATGGCTTCTGATCATTCGTACGAATGGGGTCCGGGTTCGAATTCCGGAGAGGCATGAATGTTGTGTTTGTCTTACGGCACTCCCTTCCCTGGAACCAGTGACCCTAAATTAGGGACGAGCGACTTCTTATAGCCCATTGAGTTGCTCACGGTGGTCGTTAAACCTCCAATCATAAAAAAAAAAAAAATGACCCCTAGATACAAAAGCTGGCTCATACGGCAGATTTCAGGCAGTTGTCCCCGGAAGTTGCGGCTGGTGACGTAGCTGGGATGCATCGCTGAATGTTAGGAATCGCGTTTGCTTTGCTCTGTGCGGGAAACTCTGATGATAAATACAACTACTGAGCTGCCTAATATGAAACAAAATGGTGAAATGATTTAAAGAAATAAAAGGAGTGAAGCAGAATATATCCTTGATTGTTTCCTCTGTTATATACACAGTGCGTCAAAGAATTTTTAAGACTGGCGCTAGATTTCAGCCTACGGTGGCACCACCAGTGATGTAATCGTGAATGCGTTATAAACCGTGACCATCTGCTTGCTTTCTGCCAAAAGTACTGCGCAATTGTTAAAGTAACTCAAACGAAATGGGCGTTCATTAGAGAAGTAAAATTTTTTTCATGTTGAATTATTAGGATGGAACAAAGGGCTGTTATTAAATTTAACGCAAAACTTGGTAAAAGTGCCTCGGAAACCTACCAAATGATGAAACAAGTTTACGGTGAGTTTTGTTTAAGTAGATCAAATGTTTTCCAGTTGCACAAATGTTTTTTGGACGGAAGAGAGATGCTAGAAGATGATAAGCATACCGGAAGACCAAGTTCATCTAGGACATCTGAGATTATTGAAAAAGTGCGTGATTTCGTGGCAAACAATCGATGTGCGTCACTTAGAATGATGGGAAGAGTCTTTAAACATCAACAAAGAAACGATTCGAACCATGCTGCATGAAGATTTTGGCAAAACAAAAGTCTGTGCTAAATTTGTTCCACACACGTTAACCAATGAACAAAAAATCAAGGAGAAGTGCACATTGCAGAGACATCATTTCAGCCGCTGAAAATGATCTAAACTTCTTAAAATCGATTGTTACTGGTGATGAAACATGGTGTTTTCAATATGATCCTAAAACAAAGCGAGAAAGTGCGGAATGGAAGTCAAAAAACTCGCCACAAGCCAAAAAAAACAAGAAAAGTTTCATCGAAAATCAAAACAATGCTCATTACATTCTTCGATAGTTAGGGTATTATCCACAAAGAATTTGTTCCAAGTAGACAAACAATTGCTGGTGAGTTTTATTTAAATGTTTTGAGGCGTTTGATGGGCAGAATTCGTCGCATTCGTCCAAAATATCGAGATGAAAACGGTTGGTGTTTGTTGCACGATAATGCACCCAGTCACACCTCACTTCTTGTTCGTAGATTTTTGGCAAAAAATAACGTCTGTGTGTTGAATCATCCACATTATTCGCCTGATTTAGCACCCTGCGACTTTTCTTTATTCCCAAAACTTAAAATGACGTTAAAAGGGTGTTATTTTGATGATATTTCGACCATACAAACAGCTTCGACGCGTGCTTTGGAGGCAATTCCGCAAAGTGAACTGGAACAGGCATTCGAATCATTATTAAATCGCTGTAACAAGTGTATCGAAGCCGGAGGGACTTATTTTGAATAACAAACCAAAACAAATGATAATTTCTTGTTTCTATTTCATTTTACAGACCCAGTCTCAAAAATTCTTTGACGCACTGTGTATATGTTTATTACTTCCATCAAACGCGAAAATAATGTTTTTTTGTTAATAACAATGGCTACTGTAATTTTTGTGAAACGTTTCGGATATTCAGGTGCCCATTTAATTCGACTTTTTCCCTCTAGAAGAGAGGTTACCCGTGTTTTTGTAAGTATGTTTCGAAAGCATTTGTCATTTTTATTTTCAATTTTTGATTTTTCGTATTTTTTTTATTATTATTGTTTTTTTTTTGCCTTAATTTTCAGTTCTCTGATTTGTTTCAATAAAAGCCGGCGCGAAAGATTTGATCTTCTGGCTCTCCTAGAAAAGCTCTTTAAAATATCCTTTTTTTTTTTTTTCAGAAAGTTTAGCTCTTTTTCCGTTATTGATAATTTGTCATTTAAAAAATTTCCTTTTTTTTATTTTATTTTTAACATATCACATTTTAAGCAGAAAGTTGTCTCTTCATCTGATGCAGGTTGAATTGGGGCCACATTTTCTGCAAAATACCTTTTTGGGGACTAAGATGTTTAAGTCTATCAAAAGCATTATGCAGTATTTTTCTCCTTCTTTGTCTTTCGCCTCTTGCAGTGACATTTTCAACGTTTGATCTCGGTAAATTAACTGTTGGTATAGCCGACGATTTCAATATCTTTTTCACTGGCTAACCAAGCAGACGATTCATCATATCGTCTTTGTACTTACTATTTAAAAGTGCTCACTGCAAATTCTGGCATTTTTCAAATTAAACGAATCTGCTGTGCAACACCTGTTAACCCAGTTTTTTGTAACTACTGGGTCGTTTCTAGGGAAACAGTGAAAACTTATGTTTCGCCCTTTCGTATTCCCGCAGGTATTTCGGCACGTAGCAAAGCGCAAGAAGCCATTTTACGAAAACGACGTGATGAAAAAATTAAATAAAAAATCCGATGTCAGAAATACAGCCTAATAAACAGCAGATAACTAATGCGAATGCAACAAACGTGGGCATCCACCGAGTGCTTTACATCGCGCACTGACAAGTAACATGCATCCCTGTGACGTCGCCCCGGTGGCGCAGTGGTCTAAGCGATGGCCTCTGATCATTCGTCCGAACGGGGTCCGGGTTCGAATCCCGGTGAGGCATGGATGTTGTGTTTGTCTTACGGCACTGGCTCTCTCCCTTCCCTGGAACCAGTGACACTAAATTTGGGACGGGCGACTGCTTATAGCCCATTGAGTTGCTCACGGTGGTCGTTAAACCTCCAATCAAAAAAAAAAAAAAAATCATCCCCGTGACGTAACTGAGCGGCACAGGCGAGGACCACTTCATCGACCAGAAAAACAAAGCTATGAGCCAGCCCTTGTTAACTGACACTGCAGGGGGTTAGAAGAACTTGAGGCAGTCTGGGTGGGAATCGCTTTGGTGTGGTGACTGAATGCTCTGGTCGTTGTGAGGTGTTGGGAAAGGGGAATTGAAAAAATGACATAGAAACGAATAGGATAAGTTGTGTGTAAACAGTTGTATATATACTTTTACTAATTTAGTTTGGAATTTTGTATGTATGTAAATAGGAAGTTTATGTTCGTTGGTAATGTATGTAGGTTTTGAGTTTACTAATTTCGGTTTTTATAAATGTCAATCAACCACCGAAAGTTGGGTTTTACACGCTGGTAAGAGGGGTTTGGAAGGGAAGTAGACGCTGTTGGAGCCTAGAGTCATTAATGCAGAACACTTCATGGACTTATGCATTCACCAGCCATTGAATGAACCTGAAGACGAAAAAGGACCACCGCACCAGAGGCTTTGACTAAGCTAGACAACCAAAAGAATAAAACGTGCAGGGAAATGTGTACAAAAGGTAAGCAACCTATTATGATTATAACTGAAGAAAGTTCCACATATTTCAGACTAGAGTTCAATACACTGTTTCATTATTTCTTGGGCACAAACTGCTCCCATTTATGCCTTAAATAGAGGCCCAGGTAGCAATATTATGTTGGACCAACCGTGGGCTTTCAACGGTCGGCCCCGTGACGAGGCGACTCGGCGGCCAACAATTGGATATGTGTTGGTTCAACGGTTGGACCCACATTTGAAAATTGTTGCAAACAGTTTTTCAATGTGATCATGTGTTGTTGGATAACCATGGTTGGTCATGTGTTGTTGCACAACCATTGGACAACCGTTAAGTGATCATTTGTTGATAAATGGTTGGTCATGTGTGGTTGGAAAAACCGTCGGCCAATCTTCGATAAACAACCAACCTTCGCCCAACGCTGCCGACGCAAAAATATCATTGGGCCAACCGTTGGCCAATGTCAGTATGCTACTTGGGGGTTAAAATGTGAGCTGTGTTTTACTGATAACAAAGGAAGACATTCAGAAATAAAAAGCTATGAGATGGTGTCATTTTTCGAAGAAAACTGATAATAGAGGAGGATGAAGAAGACAGGCTTCTATCATTTTATATTTTTTACTCTAAAGTATTTAACGATTCTTTGATATTTAAATGTTGAAGACAGAACGAAGTACTAATTAATTTTGTGCTGTTCCAGTTAATGCAATCTAGATGCGTTACTGGATTTAGGATCGTTTCAGTCGTCCTCCTGAACGGGGAGCTTCTCTACAAGGTTCACCGCCGTACACATTTGAATAGATATGAACTGACAGTGTCATTATGTAACCTGGCAAATGTGCATTTCTTTTTGTCTATCAGGATTGCCAAAATATCTTACTCCGACCCTGTTCACATGTGATAATATTTTCCATTCCTATGCGCTTATATTTATTTATACTCTAACGATCTAGCCCCATTATTTAAGATCTTGGAGGCGGGTTCAATCAGGCCAATTAATTAAAAGTTTAATCAATTTGCAGACGCAAGAAAAGTTTCATCAGGTTGAAGGAATACGACGAACAAAGGAGCAATAGCGCCTTCGGGGTGGTCGAAGACGAGACAAAAACCGAATTCTAAATCTGAGAGACTTCGTCGCGAGATGGCGACTTCGTAGACTAAATAATGCAATTTTTAGATCACGAGTTATTGAGTTCGAGTTACACCGTAGATAGAAAGTTTGAGAAAGTAATTTTATAAGGGTAAATTATTCACTTAATTTTTAATATTTGAATGGCCTGGGATAGGGAATCTCCAGTATCCTGTGTTCTTACGTGAGCCCAATCGCAAAATGTATGTAAAACTTCGCAAGAAGAAAACAATAGAGTGTCGTCAATTGCTTTCTGAGACCCGTGGCAAGAAGAATCAGCTACATCATTCGTCTCGTAGAAAAAAAGGCGAGATGTATTGGCGAGAGTAAAACGTATTGCAGCTCAGAAATAGCTTTGAAACTGTGAAAGGCTTGAGTTGCTTGTTCGGGACACAGGGATGATGCTCCTGGTCTTTTGCCTATTGAAAGAAAGATACGAAGAGGTTTCCCTAGCGTAGAGAGAGAGAGAGAGAGCTCGGAAGCAACTCCAGAACAGGTCCTGAAATAGTAAAAGCTGTAAGTGCTTGCCGAGAACCCTAGAAAAGGGTCCAGATCATTCGCTTGAAGGAAAAAAATAGAGTTGCTCTCTTGCGCACTAGAAAAGTGAAATAACTCGTTCTCAAAGCAGAGAAAAGAGCGTAAGTAGATATTTCGTCAGCAACGGTGTGCCTCCGGAGCAGAGAGGTGACTACAGGAAACAGATGGTTTGCACAGAGGTCCTCCCCTTTCGTTCAGCGTTGATGGGGAAGCGTGCATGGTGTACGTGTGTGTGGTGATTGCAAAAGTCGAGATCAACGCCTTTCCAACCAGAGAGAGATCAACGCCTTGCAGGTGTGTGAATTCTCTGACTAACGAACCCTTACCTTTGCACCTCTTGTGAAAACACAAGTCTGTCCGTGTCCCCTCCCCCGCACGGGGATGACTGGTTTTCCAGTTATTTGGGGAGCGGCGCCCCCACGGCCCGAGCTAACCTTGTGACGGTTTCCATTGCCTCTGCCGCTTTGACGATTACATCACCGAAGGGTCAGCTGTTCATCCAGCTGATGGGGGATGGCGTCCCCACGGCCCGAGCCGTTTTTCTCTTATTGTTTTGCTTTTTTCGTCTTTCGTTCATATAGTGACATGTACCCGCCTCAGTTGTAGGCTGCTGAGGTTGTGATGAGGCGCCAGTTCCGGGTTTTGTTCATCGTTCTCTTTCCTGTCTTTTCTCTCTTATGTTACATTTTCTGTTTTTCCGGAGCTGGTTAGCTTAGACCTACCTGCATGTTTGCCGTGTGCGGTGACCCGTACAGGTGGAAAAGGGGATGCTGGAGGCTGAGGTATCTGGGGGCCGGGTTGTAGTTGTCTCCAGATGCCGATACTCCTCTTTGCCCTCTGCTTCACCCTAAACGGGAGGCTGGGAGTTAACCCACTCCTAGTCAAGGAAGTCTGTGGTCGAGTGGTGTCCAGACATCTAGCGGCTTGTCGTTCTGTTCGGCTGGGTGAGTTTGGGGGTAGGGTGGGCATGCCAAAGGGGTGTTCTCTGGGCACGGGAAAGTCTGGGTGCACGCTGAGCGTGTGTCTGCCCTACCAACTTACTATATCCACTGACTATCCCTAGAGCCGTGTCCTGCGTCCTCTTGGGCTTGCGGACCTCCGGCTCTCCCTCGTTGGGCTCGGTAGTGGGTGGGGAAGTCGGCGGACGAATCTTTTCCCTTTTTCATGGCTAACCAAAGTGTTTCCCATGCTAACAACTTAAAGCGCCCTGTGGAGGAAGGCACACCTTCCTCAACAAAGAAACTTCTATCAACTACTTGCAGCCGCCCCGGTGGCGCAGTGGTCTAAGGCGTTGGCCTCTGATCATTCGTCCTTAAGGGGTCCGGGTTCGAATCCCGGTCAGGCATGGATGTTGTGTTTGTCTTACGGCACTGGTTCTCTCCCTTCCCTGGAACCAGTGACCCTAAATTAGGGACGGGCGACTGCTTATAGCCCATTGAGTTGCTCACGGTGGTCGTTAAACCTCCAATCAAAAAAAAAAAAAAAAAAAAAAAAAAAACTACTTGCAATGCTCTGTTTCTGTTAATAAAATCTCGTGACTCTTCACAGTCACTCAGTTCGAAGAGTCCCTTCTGGATCAACAAGGCTCTGCAGGCCGTTGCTGGCTCTCCAAAGAGTGTGAAGAAGCTCCCTTCAGGGGATCTTCTTGTGGAAACCTCTAATCCACGCCACAGTGCCACCTTGCTGGAGACGACCGTTTTGCTTGGCATTCCTGTCCAGGTTTCTCCACATGGTTACCTCAATTCCTCTCGCGGTGTTGTCAACTATCGCGACCTGCTTGAATGCAGCGATGAGGAATTGCTGGAGGAACTTGGTGAACAGCATGTCATTGGGGTTCGACGGATTCTTTTCAGGCGGGATGGGAAATCTATTCCCTCCCGTAACATCATCCTGACTTTTGACTCTCCAACCCTGCCTACTTCCATCAAGGCAGGTTATTTACGGCTTGATGTTCGGCCGTATATCCCGAACCCCTTGCGTTGTTTCAGGTGCCAGCATTACGGTCACTCCCAGCAGTCTTGCCGTAATGTTGCTAAGTGTGGTCGCTGTGGTTCCACAGAACACTCTTTGGCAGATTGCTCAGCAGAGTCTGATCATTGTGTCAACTGCGAAGGGACTCATCCTGCATCTTCTAAGTAGTGTCCAAAGTGGATAGAGGAACAGGCAATCCAACACCTGAAGACAACTGAGCATCTATCGTATCCCGAAGCTAGACGGCGGATCGCCCCTTTACAACCCGGCCGGCGGTCCTATGCTTCAGTTATGGTGCAGAAGGCCTCTGTGGCGGTCCAGACTGAGGTGACCTTCCCAGCGCGGTGTCCTTATGATTTTGAGGACATCGTTGCTGCTGGATTGGAGGCACTGCAGTCTCGCTGCATTGCCTCCAAGGCGACATCAACATCGTCGCCGAAACCTTCCTCTATGCCGAAAACATCTGTCAGCACAGGGACCCAGGGCACTGCTAAGAAGAAGCCAGAAAAGATGAAACCAGGTTCTTCCTCCCCGAAACAGAGCAGGCAAAAACCACTTCCTAACACAGGGGGCAAACACAGCCCTGTGTTGCCTCCTGACACTGCGGATGGCTTGGAGGTGATGGACGACACTGAGACCTTCTAGTCGTCTGTCTTCATTCTCTCATTTCATTTCATTTTTCTTTATGGCCACGCTCATTCAGTGGAATTGCCGAGGTTTGCGATCACGCATTAATGATTTGAAAGGTTTACTGTCTTCGCACACACCTGTGTGCGTGTGTCTCCAAGAGACAAAGCTTCGCACGACGGACACTCCTTCGCTGCGGAGACATTCCCTTTTCCGTAAAGATCGCCAGGACGGCGTTATCGCCTGCGGAGGAGTGGCCGTCGTTGTTCCTCATGGTGCTCCTGTCACTGCGGTTGCCCTTCGGACGACTTTGCAGGCAGTGGCAGTATCTGTGAACTCATTGTTCACGGTGTGTTCCCTCTACTTACCACCAGATGAAGCAGTATGCCTTTTGGATCTGGAAGATTTAGTTGACCAGCTGCCGCCTCCTTTCTTCATCTTAGGAGATTTTAATGCACACAATCCGTTGTGGGGTTCTACCACTCGAGACTGCAGGGGCCGTGTTGTTGAGTCCCTTCTCTCCGACACGTCCCTCTGTCTCCACAACACCGGAGTTACTACTTATTTTCATGAACCCTACCGCTCGTACTCAACCATTGATCTGTCTCTGAGTTCACCATCCTTATATCCTGACTGGTCCTGGAGCGTGTCTGGTGATCCCCTTGGCAGCGATCACTTTCCCATCTTTCTCCGTCTGGCGGGTGGCGGGTACCGTTACCCTACTCGCCCTGCTAGATGGAATATTGATCGTGCCAAGTGGGACGCATTCACGGCTTCAGCGATTATTACTCCAGCTATGGTGACCTCGGGAACGGTCACTGACGCTGTTGCGGCTGTAACGGATTGTATTGTGCAAGCGGCAGAACTTACCATCCCCAGGACGTCGACTAACCTTCCTCGTTGCCCACGACCTTGGTGGAATTCCACTTGCATGGCAGCTCGTAAAGCCCAACATCGGGCTTGGGATAGGTTTCGTCAGTACCCCACCGACGCGAACCTACTTGCTTTCAAGAGGGCCAAGTCCTACGCGCGGTTGGTTCGTAGGCGTAGTCAACGGGAGTCCTGGATGCACTATGTATCCGGGATTAACTCCGCTACCAGCCCTAAGATCGTTTGGGACAGGATCCGTAAGATTCGGAGACAGTACCCATCTGGGGAAATCTCCATTCTTGAGAGTGATGGAGGACCGCTTGCTGACGCTCAGGGTATTGCTGACTGTCTGGGCGCCACTTTTTCTTCGGTGTCCAGCAGCAGCAATTACCCTGCTTCGTTCCGGCAGGTACAGCCGCGGCTTGAACGGTCCAAGATTTCTTTTGGACCGTTTTCTTCCGCAGATTATAACAGCCCGCTGACTGCCGTGGAGCTGACGACCACTCTGAATCGGTCCGGCCGGACATCTGTCGGACCGGATAGCATTCATTACGAAATGCTGAAGCACCTTTCTCCGTCCTCTCTTGAATGTCTGCTAATCCTGTTTAACAGGATTTGGCAAGAGCGTGTCTTTCCCGAATCTTGGCACACTGCCATTGTCGTTCCTGTTCCCAAACCTGGTAAAGATCCCACCAACCCGTTGAACTACCGGCCGATTGCTATGACGAGCTGCCTTTGCAAAGTACTCGAGCGCATCATTAATCTTCGTCTCATTTTTATTTGGAGTTTCATCACATTTTTTCGCCCCATCAGAGTGGATTTCGCAAATATCGATCCACCACCGATCATCATTTTCGCCTTGAGACATCTGTCCGGGAGGCGTTTGTCCGGCGTCAGCACATGGTCTCCGTATTCTTCGACATGGAGAAAGCCTATGACCGTACCTGGAGATACGGCATTCTCCGTGATCTGCACGAGTGCGGATTGCGGGGAAACTTACCATCTTTCATCGCCGGATTTCTCCAGGACCGGAGTTTCCGTGTGCGCGTCTGGTCGACCCTCTCTGCGATGTACCCGCAAGAACAGGGTGTACCTCAA
Organism: Macrothele yani; assembly: GCA_039090855.1. Lineage (NCBI taxonomy): Eukaryota > Metazoa > Arthropoda > Arachnida > Araneae > Macrothelidae > Macrothele > Macrothele yani. The sequence goes on along the minus strand of CM077010.1, from coordinate 122,389,899 downwards.
GGCTCCATTTTGTCAGTCACTCTGTTAATCCTTCGTGTGAATCACATATTCAAACTGCTTCCTCCGACGGTTCGTGGAACCATGTACGTGGATGATCTGCAGATCTCTTGCGCTTCTGTTAACATGCGCACCATCGAGAGACAGCTCCAGTCTGCCATTACCAAGATCTCTCACTGGGCTTCCCAAAATGGATTTGGCTTCTCGACGCAGAAGACCGTTTGCGTGCATTTTTGCCGCAAACGGGGTCTTCACCCAGACCCCAGCCTCCGTCTGGGGTGCTCTACCATCCCCGTGGTGTCAGAAGTCAAGTTCCTTGGGTTTACTTTTGACCGAGCGCTCACCTTCCGGCCTCACGTCCAGTCTTTGAAGGTGAAGTGCACGAAGTCATTGAGTATCCTGAAGGTCCTCTCTGGAACATCTTGGGGGCTGACAGGTGCTCAATGCTTCGCATTTACCATTCTCTGATTCGGTCAAAGTTAGACTTCAGATGCATTACGTACGGTTCAGCGCGTCCATCGGTTTTAAAGCCTTTGGACCCCGTCCATCACCAGGCATTGCGGCTATGTACTGGTGCTTTTCGTACCTCTCCCGTACATAGCCTGTATGCATCCGTCGTAAGCAGCTGTCTCTTCAGTTTTACACAAAACTGAAATCTCTTCCTGATCATCCCCTGCATGGTTCCATCTTCCAACCGGACTGTGTCCGCTTGTTTTCCAACCGCCCCTCCTGTGTTCCGACGTTCAGGATTCGGATGTCTGCCATAGTGCGCGATGCTGGTCTAAACTTGTCAAGGATTGGTTTGACCACCTTTTTCAACCGTCCTCCTTGGCAGTCCGTTCAAGCAACGGCTGACCTTTCTCTTTTGTGTGGCCAAAGTCTTCCACTCCTGCTCTGGTGTACCAGCAGCTCTTTGCTGAAAAACTGTCTGTCTACCCGGATTTCGTGCCTGTGTTCACCGATGGCTGGAAGTCCGGGGATGTCGTTGGATCCGCTTTTGTGTGTGGCGAAGCCTCACATGCTGAGAGGCTTCCGCCTGAATCCACAGTCTTTTCGGCAGAGATGCGCGCGGTACACCTCGCTTTGTGCCACATACAGTCTCTATCACTTCGTCGCGCTATGGTTTGCTCTGATTCCCAGTCCGTCCTCCATGTTTTATCTTCTCCGGAGGACACGGACTCACCTGTCATCCGTGATGTCCGTCGTCTTCTTGGAACTTTGGAGGGTGATGGCTTCCTGGTCCGATTCTGTTGGGTTCCTGGCTATGTTGGGATCCGGGGTAACGAGCTGGCAGATCTCTCTGCCAGGTCTGTTTCCTCCATGTCGCCAGCTCGGCTACCACTGTCTTTGCGCGATTTTACACCTTTGATCCGGACATTTCTCCTGGACGAGTGGCAGTCCCTGTGGTCTCAGCAGGGCGGCAATAAGCTGCATTCTATCAAACCACAGATCGGACTATGGAAGTCTAGTTTGCGGAAGAACCGTCGTGAGGAAGTTGTTCTTGCACGTCTCCGCATTGGGCACTGTCGTTTTACTCACCGCTTTTTGCTGTGTGGCGACAGTGCCCCGATGTGTGAGGCGTGCCAGTGTCGTCTCACCGTCCTTCATGTTTTGTGTACTTGTGTTCGTTTTTGTGATCATCGTTTTTGTTATTTTCATTCTCATTTGTTGGACGAAGGAGCTGCTACGCTGCAGACTCTCATTGGTGAGGTCTGCGACCTGACCGCAGTGTTCTCCTTTTTTAAGGAAATTGACTTTTTTAACCTCATTTAGTTTTACCGTATTCATTTCCATCTTTCACTTTTACCGCTTCATCCTTTCATTTTTACCGCATCAGCCTGTTTTTAACCTTGTGTACGTTTTTTATTGATTTTGTTTCATTTTGATGTCTTTTGTTTGGCGCTCTTTGGCCAACCATGGCCCTTGCGCCATTAAAATTAAACAACCAACCAACCAACCGTGTCCCCTCACTCCGGAGTAAGTCGCTCTCCCAACTGAACTACGCGTACAGAATGTCTCGCTGCAGACTTGTCATCTTGATACATGTTTTCACTTTTGTAGTACGTCAGACTCTCTGTGTCTAGTTTGGGAAGTGTAAAAGAAATAAAAGGAGGAAGCAGAATAAGTCCTCTTTAGGTACGTAATGTGCACGAATGTGACCAGTCTTTATGGATTACCACTTGTGCCGAAACCGTAAGTTAAAGCATTCTTTGTGTATGTAATTAACAGATCGTAGTGACAGTTTCCTAGACAGGTAGAGACAAATTTGTGTCGCGTGTCGACACAGAGCATTTGATTCATCTGTCGACAGTCGCGTTTTGACAGTCTGATTTGTCGAAAATATAATGTTTGCAGCGACCAATGAGAATTTAAACCGTTTTCATCAATTTCCACTGTAAAAATGATATTTACGTAAAATAAATGTTCATGAGTCAGTGACAGGAAATCGTAACTGCGTATAGTTTTGGATGCTAGTAAATTTCATTTAGTTAGGTGCCAGCCCTACAATAGTTCAGGCTTCGGTGGAAAAATTCCGCAAGGTTTGATTTGTTAAAATTCATTTAGTTATTGCGCCCTGTGACTTTTAACTTAAACATTTATAGCTACCGTAAATAGAAGACTCTCTGTGGGGCCTGGCAGTACGAATAATAGAACTTCTGCTTGTTTGACTAGTATAGATTTTGTTGCAGCTTGATGATGTACATATTCCATATTTACTACAATCTAGTGTTGCAAATAGCAAAGAAGAAGATTAGAGAGCCTAATTTTTTAAAGTGTAAACTTGCATTTTAAAAATTTAGTGTAAACATTGCATGTTATTTTGAAGATAACGGTTTTAATATGAAAAACGAACAGCTCATTTTCGTCCCCCCCCCCTCTCCTTTCGCCAGAGAAACTGCCCTTTTCTGCCGGTGACGGATCCACATCTTCCTACTTCGCAGGGGCTATTCTCCGGTTGAGCTACGTCGGCAAGGCTGATCGCTGCATCTAGCAGTTTTAATTAATGCGTTACCTCGGTATGTCACAGTTTTCTCATATACTTTTTAAGTTCTAGTGAACTTGAAAAGATTTACTTCAGCGATTAGCATTTAAACGTTTGTATTCTCGAAGCAAAACTTTAGATCATTTAATAAATACCCATCTTTTGTACACGCGCAGAAAAATTCGGACGAAATAAACGCAGTCAGAACTACCTTTAGAGTTGTTGACGCAGCCGTTAATGGGCTGGCAAATTAAAGTTCGCGGAAAAGCACCACGGAAAACGCTCTTCCCCGAAGAATGAACGATTCACCATTAGTTGCTATGCACTCCATATTTCCTCTGAAATACCAAAGTGGTAAGTAAAAGTGTAGGGTCAAAAAGATTGCCAAAAGAATCGTGTACACATGTCGAAGAAATATTAATGACGACGATCTTAAGTTGAAAACATGGTCATGCTGGTAGAGGCAACAGCACTTGACTTACTGTAGGCGTACTGGATATCCTCCCCACAATGTCACTATTTCTTTTAATTAAGGAGGCGTGCACCCCCTCCCTTTTTTTTGTTCTCGTGTTTTGGACCATATCTTTGAGTGCACCATAATTTACTCCAGTGGAGTAATTAGACTGAGCCCCAGGCATCTGTGGATGGGAATATTCGAATAATGATAACCATGCGATATTTGAGATTATTATTCACACACAATATCCTTGAACATGGTAACTTTTAGTCTGAATAATTTTTGACACTTATAATGTAAAAGCCATTTGCCGGTGGCGAGAAACGAAACCGCATTCTGCTACCGAGCCGAATGCTTTCCCAATTAAGCTACACCGACGAAGTTTGTCACTGCAACTTTGCCATCTTGACATGTGCGTCACTTCTGAGGTATAGATACGTCACACGCTATACAAATCAAAAGTTCCCCAAAACGTAGAATATTGCGTTCTTGAAAGCATTGCTCCCAAATCAAGCTTAAAACTTCTTTATGCTGTACAAAACGAAAAGTATTTTGGTTGAACGGAAACTTGATATTTGCTGATTCTTTTCAATCTTTTTCTTTCAGACGTGGTTTTACAGTTCTGATTTTTTCTATCGTTCTTTTTTGTTTTCAGATGCGTCATGCGTGCTGCCCTCAAAAGTTTTCGTTTTCATTCTTCCAGCTATCGCCATTCTGCTATCAGATGCAAGCCCTACCACTCAATACTAATTTTCTCTCCACCTGATAAAAATAAAATTCACCATTGAGCTACACGGGGTAGGTTTTCCTTTTCTTTATAAACTCTAAACACACGCACGCACACACATGCATAAAGCATCGCAAGGCCCCTTAGTTATTCGAATTGAAGCAGCAGACTGTACAAGTATATTTTACATACACATCCTTTCTTCTTCAGAAAGCTACGTCTTAGCTTATCATAGCGTTGCTATGTGGCAGTAAAAACTATTTCATCAGTCAGCTTACTAGGATCGTTCTTCGAGCTTTTCAGAAGGTACGTAATTCGATTTTGGATATCAAATCTTGCTGTATCTATACGAAGTCAATTTGAATCTCATTGCTTTTAATGTACCAATCTGCATTTCCGATTTTGTTTTCTTTCGAAATAATTGTAGCTAGTTAAGCGTCGTCTTACGAAATTCAGCACAATTTCGGATTTCACGAGACAAATCTTTTAAACTTTAAAAAGCAGTTGCATCAGTTAAAACGGCAACAATTAAATTAGTAACAAACCTGGCTGAAAAAGAAGTGAGTCAAGATAAAGCAAAATGTAAGTAATAATAAAACTGCAAAGTTATGAACATGTTATGCTGTATTTTTTATGCATTGTAGTTTTTTATATACGCAAGTAACAAAAAAATGATAATCAAAAGCAAAAATTAGCAATGCAGTTGTTTCTATTTTAATGAAATAGGCTCCAGCTGATTAAAATTAGGCATGATTACGACGGTTCTTTTTTAATACTATAAAATCACATATCAAATTCAATCAAGTGCTCAAAAGATTTCGAAGGAAACGTATGACTTCAGTCATGCATTGCCTGATAACGGTAAAAGAAAAAAAGAATAAGTATTGTCAAAAGTCCCTGCACACAAATTCAAAAGCAAATGAACGAATCCGCTGCGTTGTTAAGATGCGCGGTACAGCTGCAAACGATATAAAAAAAAAAGCCTGCAGCTGATCGCGATCATATCACACTGTAAGGTTGAGTGAAAATGTCGCGGCGGGAGAGAACTGACTTTGGGAAAGGAAAGATTGTTGGGTGTTATATTGGCGGGTTGTCCATAAGAGAAACCGAGAGGCGTTTAAACATACTCAAGTCAACTGTTTTGGATGTACTGAATAAGTGGAAGACACATGGCGTGCCTGAAGCAGCAAAACGTACCGGCAGACCAAAGAAAATCATTGATAGAGAACGTCGAAGCCTCAGGCGGGTCGTAACAGCTAATCGACGGAGTACTGCACAAGACCTCAGTGTACAGGTGAGTAAAAATGCTGGAACCTCGGTATGTACACGTACCATTCGCAGAGAACTTCTTTCAATGGGTTATCGTGGTCCTGCGGCTGCTGATAAGTCTTTCATCTCCATTCGGAATGTTGTTTGTCGTTTAGCACAGTGTAAAGAGCATTTATCGTTGAGCGTAGATCAATGGAAATGGGTCCCATGGACTGATGAATCCAGATATACGATCCATCAGTCTGATGGCCGTGTGTGGGTATGGCAGCAGCCGGGAGAACGCTATTTACCACATTGTACTGTTCCTACGGACAAGTTTGGAGCTGGCAGTGTATTCGTGTGGGGTTTTTTCCCGTGATATGTTCCCGGCCCATTGGTTATCGTGGACAAATCTGTTAACCAGCACGTCTACCTCGATATTCTGGACAATTATGCCCTACCAACTCTGTGGCAATACTATGGAACCGAGCCTTGTTGGTACCAGCAGGATAATGCACTGAGCCATAAAGCAAGGACTGTCACGGCGTGGTTTGACGATAGTTCCGTATCGTGTGTGGGCTGGCCAGCATGGAGCCCTGATCTTAATCCCATAGAGTACCTATGGGATGAATTAGAGCGCAGCATAAGAAGTTTAGAACCAAGGCTTACTACTAAGCAACAGTAAGCGGCAGCATTATGTACTGAATGGAAGCGCATACCTATCGCTGTGTTCCAAAACCTTGTCGAAAGTATATCTTGAAGGGTCAGTGCATGAATTAAGGCCAAAAATGGACCGACTCCGTACTGATATATGTCAATAAATGTTATGTTGTGTTTCTCTTCTAGATGTCCGGTGACTTTTGTCAGTATAGTGCATAATACTTTCGAAGTACACTAAATGTTATCATCCGATGACACCTTTCACAAAATTCAGAATGTTGGCCCCTGAACCCGAATAAGGATTTAAAGATCAATATTTTCGTTTAGAAATTCCGTAAGAATTTAATAAGGAAGATAGATAAAAATACACCTATTTCATGTTGTATCCTTTGACGAGATTAGGATTAGTTGAATACTCGTCCATTGTAGGTCGGGTCTTATTCCGGATTTTTATCCTTCGGTTTATGTTCGCTTATGCGCTTCACGAAGCTTCTGCGTGTTTGACCTCAACAGAATTTATTACAGCTGCACTGTATATGCTCTACGTTTATTGCATTTGTGTACGAGAGATTTAAAGAAGGAAATGAAAGTGCGAAATTTGGCTGAAATTCCAATAGCAACCATATTTTCGTAAATTGAAAAAAAAAATGCAGATGTTTGCAGAGACTGGCGTTCTTCGATTATTTAGCAGAATTTTAATCAATAGTCCACTCCTTGAATTTCTGCACTGATCTATAAGTTGGGGAGGAACGGAAAACTCCATCTACAGCAATCACTTTCGCCGAGATTGTTTTATTCGAAAAATAAATGGAGTGCTCATTTACCGATATGTTATCAGAACAGAGAGAGAGAGAGAGACCATGAAAGAAAAGTAGTCGTGATATATGGTGCTGTGATTCAGCCAGAGAAAAAAGCTTTCGGAAGACCCGACGCCTAATTTTTAAAATTCTGTTGTTTTTTATTCGTTTGTTTATTTAATCAATTTAACGTCTAGCAACGGCAAGGAAGAATCTGCACCTGTTTCCAAGGTGGAAGGAACGCCTGCATGAGAGATACTGAATTTAATAAGAAATCTGTTTACAGGCGTCGTGTCTGTTCACCAATTGGCTAGCGTATCGTTGATGTAACGCAAGAAAAGAAAAGCTTTAGTAGTTAAGAATAGATATGCGGTTATCCATAAGTTATGCACGTAATCATACCTTCGTATTTAGTCAACAAGTTTCTGTTCTGGATTTTTTATAGGGTAGAACTAAAATTAATTTAACTATCGTCGACGAAAATACGTGACTTTGAAGCTGACTCATAATCGAAGCACACAGAAGAAAAAAAGTGGTGTTTCCTTAGTTTAAATGAAAGACTTTTTATTAATTTTTTTCTAGCGAGTTGTCTTAAATTTGATGTAATATACATGCACAGAATGTTATGATTTTGGTCCTGTTTCACTCCTTATCATCGTTTTGGGTATTCTGAGCCAAGTAAGACAACAAAAGTTCTCAATGTACTGTACGGTTCTTTTGATACAGAACTCTCTCTCTCTCTCTCTCTCTCTCTCTCTCTCTCTCTCTCTCTCTCTCTCTCTCTCTCTCTCTCTCTCTCTCTCTCTCTCTCTCTCTCTCTCTCTATCTCTCTGCCCACAGAATCAATACAGCAAAAACAATGCATTTAAATACTACATCAGTCTAAACTGTCCAGCAATGTTCCTATTCTGTAGTGTGGCATTTGTATTCCGTCTAGACCGTCGAACACTTCTTTATCTTTTGACGAATGTATGAGAGATGTTGGCGCCAGACCGAACGATTTTCTTTACAAAACCGAAATTATTTATTCCTTAGCTGTTCATGCTTTACTTTGTTCTTAGTATTTTCGATTTTCCAAAAAAGTGTATGCGAAAAAGAGAGGAAATGTTTGTCGTAAGTTTTGATCAGAGCTCAAATGAATCTTGTACGTCGTTAGGACCTCTTCAGTCCATACGGGCTGGTAAAATTAGTATTAAAAAGAGACAAAGTTTTCATTCGGGACTTTGTTTGCCTTTCATAGCATCAGTATCTGTGTGTTGGAGCTGATCTAAATAAAACGATTGTCATAGAAACCCATATTGATATTTATAAAAAATACAGGGTAATTCAAAATGATTGCCCCTATTACTAGTGAAAGTGCCTGCTTTATGAACATAGATACAGAGATCACACTGTTGCACAATAAAGAAGGAAGTTTAGAATTTTGTTTCCATACCTTACAAATGTTCTATGTGACTCCCCTGGGTCACGTGGGCGACACATAAACATTAATCCATTTCACGCCGTGCATTATGAAACATGTCCGTAGTCACTGATGCGAGGGAAAGCTGAAAGGTCATCTTTAGTTTAAAGGTCTGCACGGGCCCGGGCCGGCCTTCGTGTCGTGTCGGGCCTTTGCTCATTTCTAAGTTGGGAAAACGGGCCGGGCCCAGACCTTCAATATTTAATGTAAAACAAACACGGGTTGAGCAGGGTTTTTTTTATGTGCAAAACAATCGCTGTACGGTGCCTTTCTCGTTTGGAAAACTCGCAGCATACAGCAGCAGGATAAGATTGAATAATTTCCGCTGTTGGAAAAAATAGAAGTTTTACGACATCCTCCCCTCCTACAAAATAATTGGAGTGCGTCATCTTCCTTAGTTTTTCAATGTGAGTGTGGTCTCATCTCTCTCTCTCTAACTTTCACCCTCCTCTCATGCTTGAGGGCAGGCTATGAACTGCAGCATTTATAAGCCAAGCCACCCGCTCGCAGACGATCTTTTTTATTGTTCTGGTCGGTGGCACTTTGTTTTCTAGATGTGTGAAAAGCTTAAGTTGTCTTAAATGGCACGGGAGAAATGGGCTGGCCCCATTTGTACTCTCAGGGAGTCAGCAAATGGCAAATGAACCCTTAGCTATCCCAGCCCAGCCGTGTTTCCAAAACTTATGTGACACTGGTTAGCTGTGCAGTCTGTCGTTGTTTTCCCTTAGCATATGCTCAGTTCAGTGTTGCTGATAAATAATCTTCCATACTTATTCTGGAGTTTAAGAAACCGAAACAGTTTCGCGAAAAAATCGCCTCCGGAGAATATCTGCTTGTAGACAATGTAAAGTAGAACGATCGGACTCATAATTATGAATATTTCGTACTTTTTTAATTAATACCCCCTCTCCCCTCCTTATCCCCAGGGATAAGGAGGGGAGAGGGGGTATTAATTAAAAACCGTTAAATTGTTGTTAAACTTTGTTCACGACTGAATCCGTTTTAAAATATGTTTTAACAGTTCACTTTCGTCCAGGATCTAACATTTTTTTTTGATGAGGGAATTTATGAGATATTCTTTCTCTATAGATATGTATGTTTATGTAGTGGATCGAAACACTAAAATTCCCGTCCTAGTTTCGTCGTCCCAATCCGCCTCTGAATGTCAGTTTCAATTTCACAGACTTTTCCCGAAATTTAAGTACCATCTAATTCGTCGTCCCAATCCGCCTCTGAATGTCAGTTTCAATTTCACAAAGACTTTTGCCGAAATTTAAGTACCATCTAATTCGTCGTCTCAATCCGACTCTGAATGTCAGTTTCAATTTCACAAAGACTTTTCCCGAAATTTAAGTACCATCTAATTCGTCGTCCCAATCCGCCTATGAATGTCAGTTTCAATTTCAAAAAAACTTTCCCGAAATTTAAGTACCATCTAATTCGTCGTCCCAATCCGCTTCTGAATGTCAGTTTCAATTTCACAAAGACTTTCCCGAAATTTAAGTACCATCTAATTCGTCGTCCCAATCCGCCTCTGAATGTCAGTTTCAATTTCACAAAGACTTTTGCCGAAATTTAAGTACCATCTAATTCGTCGTCCCAATCCGCCTCTGAATGTCAGTTTCAATTTCACAAAGACTTTTCCTGAAATTTAAGTACAATCTAATTCGTCGTCCCAATCCGCCTCTGAATGTCAGTTTCAATTTCACAAAGACTTTTGCCGAAATTTAAGTACCATCTAATTCGTCGTCCCAATCCGCCTCTGAATGTCAGTTTCAATTTCACAAAGACTTTTGCCGAAATTTAAGTACCATCTAATTCGTCGTCCCAATCCGCCTCTGAATGTCAGTTTCAATTTCACAAAGACTTTTCCCGAAATTTAAGTACCATCTAATTCGTCGTCCCAATCCGCCTCTGAATGTCAGTTTCAATTTCACAAAGACTTTTCCCGAAATTTAAGTACCATCTAATTTGTCGTCCCAATCCGCCTCTGAATGTCAGTTTCAATTTCACAGACTTTTCCCGAAATTTAAGTACCATCTAATTCGTCGTCCCAATCCGCCTCTGAATGTCAGTTTCAATTTCACAGACTTTTCCCGAAATTTAAGTACCATCTAATTTCAGCATGAGCATATCTTTAGTTACCGGCTTCTTGGAATCTAAACATATGTCTTCACTTTGATAATCGCCTTGTCCATTATCTTCTGTGAGAACTTCTTTTTCGTACTCCTTTGCTTATATCAGAAGCAAAAACTAAGATATTGCAAATTGGATGAGGCGTTCGATTTTATTTTAAATCTGCAAGATTCGATTCTTTGTTGGTAGAAAAATAAACTCGGCAAATACACTGCTGGACAATTGCTATGGACGGATCATAAACGGCTATATAGCGCATAAAAAAGTAAGTGTGGTTGGATGCCAAGTGAAATAAAATAATGTCAGAATGCCAGGACATTACAAGAAAGACAATTTATTGTGCTCTGAAATCCAGAAAGCTTTGAAACGTGTTCAAGGGACAAACAGGCCATTTTGTGCAGAATACGTAAACGTGAAAAAAATGCAATTACCGTCCGCAGGCGTTCCGGCGTAAGATGTCAATACGGGATATGGCCACCATGGAGGGCGATGCAAGATTCCACACGTCGTGTCACGCTTTGCACAACATTATCAAGCAGCTGTTGGGGTAATTTATCCCATTCCTCTGTCAGTGCACGGATGAGGGTGTCCTTGTTTATTGGAGGGCATTGGCGGCCAGCAAGACTCCTCCCCAAAGCATCTCACACATTTTCAATGGGATTCAGATCTGGAGAACGTGCTGGCCATACGAGGCGTTGAATATCCTCGCTCTCAAGACACTCCTGGACAGCGACTGTTCGATGACATGTTGCGTTGTCGTCCATGCAAATGAATCTATCACCGACAGCACCACGGAACATGCGAACATGAGGTAGCAGAACATCATTAATGTATCGTTGGCCAGTCATAGTCCCAGTTGGAAGCACATAGAGGGACGTACTGCCATTGATCATGATGCCAGCCCATACCATGACACTACATGTCGGATATCGGTCCCTTTCCTGTATGTTTGCTGGACAACTATCACGCCAGATCAGTTGACGTCGACAATCAGACGATAGACTGTATCTACTCTCATCTAAGAAGAGGACAGCAGACAAGTCGTTATCAGTCAAATTGCGATGTTGATGGCACAATTGCAAATGGGCGGTACGGTGACGTCTGGACAATGGGATGCACACAACAGGACGGCGGGCGTATAGTCCTCCTTCATGCAAACGTCTGGCGACAATTTTTCGGGAGATCCGCTTGCCAGTAGCAGCCATAAACTGATTTGCTACCTCACTAGCTGTGCTGCGCCGGTGTCTTTTTGTTGATAGCACTATGTACCGATCTTCTGCTATTGTGGTACTGCGAACACGACCTCCCCCGTGACGGTTTGCTACACTCTCTATTTGTTTGAAATGATTTCGAAAGCCTTGAAACAACACTGTGGCTGACGTCGAACTCCCTGGCAACATCTGTTATTTTTCGCCCTTCTTCAATCTTGCCAATAATACGGCCACGCGTAAAATCATCTAGGTGATGTCGGGAAGACATACTGAAAATTGCAAGTTCGTCAATTGATTCTTTCCCTTTCAACTTTGCGTTTGAACAACAACGGTCAATACGCATCAAATCCTTTATATCTCTTATCAGCGCTATGACGTCACGAACAAGTTCGGCAATCCAAAATTTGCATACGCACAACACGTCTTACTGTATCCCGCACTTATGCTAACTTCCACATTTTCCTGCCTTCCATTTTATGGTTGCTATTGTCATGCGTCCTTAGCAATTGTCCGGCAGTGTATATAGTTCATAAGCATGATACATTAGGAAAAAGAACTAAATAATTCACCATCCAGATTTATTCACTTAAGGGATTTTCAAGAGAGATTTTTGTTCAGTATAAAGTATAGGAGTACTACCTAGAGAGAAAGAAACACAATTTATTAAGAAAATGTAAAACCTGTACATTTGAATGCGAACAAAACTTTCTCCTCCCACTGAACCTTTGTTTCTTTTTTTCTTCTTTGGAGGATAAGTAGAAGTTTAAGCAGCTGAAATTTCTTCCTAAGCTGCTATATGCTTTAAAGTAAATCTAATTTATGATTTGTAGTTCATAGAACCCTGACGTTTGTAAACATTTTTTTTCCGTAACACATTCCTGATTGACGCAAACATTAGGGAGATCCACACGGTAGCGCACTCCGAAATTTCCCGGGGGGGGGGGCGCACAGAATTTTCCCAAGGTGACCCCTCTCTAAATTTACTGGGGAAAATAATCAGGGGTCATAACAATTAAGAAGGAAGTTGACTTTTGTGCATTTATGCTTGTGCAGTTACTAGTAATGTTTCTGTACAAGAAAGTTAAATGACTAGAAGAAGCAAGAGATGAAATGTTTTTCCTGGTTAGATTTCTCCAAATTTACTTAACAGAACGACGACTCCCTTATAATTATTGTACATTATAATTATAAGGTATTGATTAAGATGTATATGTAGATCGCGTATCGTGATATTTTTGTTTCAAACTTTTTCAGCACAGGGGGCGGGCCCCATCGGTCCTTCCCGTGGATATGCCACTGGTTCTACAAATCACCATCTTCTATTTCCTTTTAGCTTCTATGCCCTTGTCCTTTTTTCTTTTCATTTCTTTTTTATTCTGCTTGTACGCTGGTTTTCACACGTTTGATTTTAGCTGTTCTTGACTTTTGTGTCACTTGTCGTGTATCGTCAGAAACGTATTAAATAAATGTCTAACTTGCTTCCTCATCTATCTCACCTTCTTTTCTTGTAGCTGATAAATTACATTATTATGTTACTCCAGTTTCGAAATACGGCTTCGAAAAACAAAAATTAGATTTTCCCTGCTGCAAAACTTTTTCTTTGAACTTCACATTTTCCCATTTCTTTTATTAAATTGCTGTCTTTCTGTGTCCTGTTATGTTACTCAGTTTAAGAAGGGGAAAAAATCTAGCAAAGTAAAAAAAAAGTGAAAGTACGCCTTGTTTGAACTAAAATCAAGGGAGCAAAGAACGACTGAACAAAGAAGCTACTTCATTAAAAAAAATCTGTTGGTTTGTAAATACCAATTTGCGAGGATATGTTTCATTTCATACACTAAACTTTCATCGTTGTTGGATTTTTAGCGACAGAATATCTCGATTTCAGAAACTACAGATGCGATGGTAGGAATTAACCGTAAAAGCCATCTATTTGAAGGTAATAGCAAATAATTACCTTTAACTTCGTATTTCAAGGAAAATGAAGCCATGTTCATTGAATAATTACCTTTAACTTCGTATTCCAATGAACATGGAACCATGTTCATAAATGAGCGCTCATAAATATACACTGAGTGGCCAAGTTGTTATGACCACCTAGTTAGTACGTTGTTGGACGCCCTTTTGCCCATAATACTGCTAGAATTCGTCTTGGTATGGATTCTATTAAATGTCGGTGAGGGGTTTCGGGTACATTAGCCTAAATGCGATGAATTATACCCTCCAACCCTTGAAGATTTGATGGTAGCGGATCCATCTGTCTTATACCTCTTTCGACTTCATCCCACAAATGCCCCATGGGATTGAGATCCGGTGATTGAGGAGCCCAGTGTGTCAGGGAAAAGTCCCCGGGAGGCTCCTCAAATCATTTGTGCACAATGTAAGCAAAATGAGATGGAAAAATGTCCTGCTGGAAATATCCATCTCCATGTGAATAAACCATCAAAATAACTGGGTGAACTTGGTCGGCAATGATATTTAAATACCTTTGGAAGGTTAGACGTTGCTTCAAACGGATAAAAGGCCTAAAACACCCCCACGAAAACATGCCCCAGACCATAACGTTGCCTCCGCCAGCTGGAGGAGTATTGGCGACGCAAGATGGGTCCATGCTTTTGTGCTACTGTCTCCATATCATCGCCCTTCCATCTGCATGGTGTAGTTGGAAATCTGATTCGTCGGACTACATTACCTTTTCCCACTCATTTACTGCCCAATTCTCGTGTTCCTAAGCGAACTGGAGGCGTTTCTTCTTGTTCGCTGCAGATAGCAATGGTTTACGGACAGGCCGTATGCTTCTGTAGCCCATACGATGTAATGTGCGGCGGACAGTACGTTGAGAGACCATTAGACTGGGTTAGATTATATCCGTGATCTGACGAAGTATTGCTCGTCTACTGGAAGGAACAAGTTTTTCTACTCAAGATTGATATTCAAGATCCCACTTAACAGAAATGTTAAGTGGGATCTTGAATATCAAAAGTATTCCTCAAGTTGTGGCAAAACTGAAATCTATGCGTACTGAAACGCGAAGTTCACTTCCACAGGTCGAAGGAACAATTGATCATACCAGCTACTTCAGCATCCGCCGAACGAAACTTTTCCATGCCGAAACGTGTCAAGACTTATCTTTGAAGCACAATAACACAAGACTGGCTGAATTGTCTTTGTGTTCGGCACGCATATTCCGATCGTGTAAGCTTCCTGAGTGCTGAGCCCTTTATGAAAGAATTTATCAATAATGATTACCGAAAAAGGTGTATTTGGAAAAGTATAAACATCCTGAACATTTTCATTTTACATAACTTGGCAGTTACTTTCCATATATAGTTTTGCAGCACTCCATTTAATTTGATCAGGAATTTATTGTGTCATTGACTTGTATCACAATTAGTCACCGTTTGGGGTTTGGTGAATTACAGTAAATCTCTATTTGTGGCCATTTTAAATGCTTTTTATTTTACTCGTTGAAATACAAGTTTAACTTTTTTATTGTCTTTTGTTGAAATTCCCGAGGAACGTATTTTCAGAAGCCAATATTTTCATAAACTTGATTAACAATAATGGATGACACAGAAAAAAAATATTAAATGTTAAGCGTTTTATGACTCAATGCTCTGAATCGAGGAAATCTTTCTTAGTTTGGAGAAATCAAAGGTTTTGTATTGAGATCGGAGATTAGGGATGCGAATATTTATTAGATGAGTGCGATATCTCCCTCTTTAACCCTACTAAAACCATAAAATATTTGTATGGTAAATTATTGCGCCCTAGCTCTCAGTCACAAACAGGTTTTAGTTTTAGAGAACGCCAGTAATCGCGCAAAACAAAATTCATTAACTTCTGACTAAAGTGCGAAGTTTCCGTTAATGCCTTTAAACAATATATGGTACAGCTTGATAACATACTTGATCAGTGTCTCATTGCTCTTAAAATTCCATGCACCTTGATGATCATTTCATCTCTTTTGTTCTTTGAAAAAAAAATACAGATAGGCTCTGTTCTGATTGAGTAGTCAATTTGGAACCTAGAACTACGACTTACAGATCGGAGAGTTTTCAAATGAGCTAGTCGAGTATGGTTTCAAAGCGTCTATTTAATTTTCTATAGCCAATACAGGTCTATGATATGAAAAGTGGCTTACATAATTTTTATGTATAATGCTGGATGTATTGCGAACACAAAGTAGATCGATACACGAATTACCCTACGTGGTGCTCTGTCTTCTTGGGTTTCTTACATTCTTCATCACTTACTCTTGCCTCTCGTTTTGATTTCCACCACTTTTGCTTGCGTTCATTCTGCGAATTCCACGGCATTGTCGAAAATATTAACCCGTTCACACGAAACTATTTTTTAAAATTCTGGTTTAAACCACTGCGATATGTTCTTTATATATTTGAATAGATCTCATCAAGAGCTTTAAAACGATACCACGCACAATCGTTTCGCACTCACAGTTGTCTAGATAAGCCGCGATATTGTCAAAAATGTTCACAGGTTCACGAGAAAACAATTTTTTAAATGTTCAGTTGAAACCACTGTGAAATGTTCTTCGCATATATTTGAATAGATCTCGTCAAGAGCTTTAAAACGATACCACTCACAGTCGTGTTGCGCTCACGCTTGCTGAGATAGACTCATTCAAACGCGGTGGCACACCTAGAAATATTACACCATCTCCACCCGCGCACAGGGAGCCAGGTTAGCGTCGCGCGCACGATGTATTGCGCAGTACGCGAATTGAAATCTAGGCTATTTACAAATATGTTTACGCGATTAGTGTGTGGCACGTAATTTTTGTCACAGGAATTCAGCCGTGTGTCGCAATCCGCGGAGTTAGGCGTAGTCCTGCGTTAAAAAAAAAGAATTAGTTGTCTAGAAGAGACACCCGCTGTTTGCTAGGGCTGAGCTCCGGGACTAAGTATTTTCTCAGTTTTAAGATCTGTAGCAATAAAACAAGTACATTACTGATTTCGTATGTCGCTTATAGAACTCCGTAGCTGACTCCTTGCGCACCTTTGTTCTTCAAATGCACTTAGGTGAATGTAAGTTGGAGACTAAAAATACTGAACTTACGAATTAACCCTTTTAGGAACATTCGCAAGTATTATGTCTGGCTTCACTGTGATCAGACTCAGGAGATAAATTTTGGACGGACACTGAGTAGATTTCCAACTGCCATTTCAAAAAATTCCGTTCTAGATCCAGTGAAAATGTGAATTCACGTGTTATGTGGGTATGAAAGCTGCTCTGACATACGATATCTTCCATGTTTTGATTCCAGCCACGGTGTGATATTTTAATTAATAACCAACTCTTGAAGCAAGGACGAAAGGCATCGAAAGGTTTTTCAATGCCTTTCGCCCTAGCTTCAAGTGGTGGTTATTTTCCTTCTCTTTTAATCTCCGAAGTAACACATTTATTTAAAACAAATCTTGCTCCAGACCTCTAAACCTGCTTTTTTTTTCAGATATGAAACTAATGAGAACGCTGATTAAAGTTGAAATATTTGAGCAAAAGAAAAAGGAATATATTAAAAAATGCAGTATTTAACTGCTTTGGAAAAATTATTCTTAAAATACACTTAACGAGCAAAAAAGTATCTGGATATTTCTTTTGGATATAAACTTGTCCATTACATCATATGTATGGTCTATAAAGATATAAGAAAGCGTTTGTACTCTGGAAAACATCATAAACAGCGTTTCATCCGAGTCCCAAATACATCCTCAGATGCTTGGAGGTTCCTTGCTCTGAGTGGTGTAACGGTAACATACTTGAACGTAAATCGGGAGATGTCGGTTCAATTCCCGTTCCAGGATGATGTAGTTTTTAAGTTTCCTGAAGCATATCTACTTACTTGATGAATTTGGCACCCATCTGCCTGTAACATCTATTTGACTATGATAAACAAGCTTTAACAGTAGTATGGGCTGTACGGCAGAGCTTAGTGACTTTCAACGTGGCAGAGTCATGGCATGCCATCTTAGCAACAAGTCAGTTCATAGAAAAGAATGAACAGTAAAATGGACTTTACGGCAGAGCTTAGTGATTTTCAACGTGGCACAGTCCATGCCATTTTAGCAACAAGTCAGTTCATAGACAAGCGTGAACAGTAGAATGGGCTGTACGGCAGATCTTAGTGACTTTCAACGTGGCACAATCATAGCATGCCGTCTTAGCAATAAGTTACTTTCAACGTGGCACAGTCTTAGCATGCCATCTTAGCAACAAGTCAGTTCATAGACAAGCATGGACATTAGAATGGGCTGTACGGCATATCTTAGGGACTTTCAACGTGGCACAATCATAGCATGCCATCTTAGCAATAAGTCACTTTCAACGTGGCACAGTTTTAGCATGCCATCTTAGCAACAAGTCAGTTCACAGACAAGCATGAACAGTAGAACGGGCTGTACGGCAGATCTTAGTGGCTTTCAACGTGGCACAGTAATATCATGCCATCTTAGCAACAAGTGAGTTCATAGACAAGCATGGACAGCAGAATAGGCTGTATGGCAGAGCTTAGTGACTTTCAACGTGGCACAATCATAGCGTGCCATCTTAGCAACAAGTCAGTTCATAGACAAGCATGAACAGTAAAATGGATTTTAAGGCAGAGCTTAGTGACTTTCAACGTGACACAGTCATAGCATGTCATCTTAGCAACAAGGCAGTGCATAGACAAGCATGAAACGTAGAACGGGCTGTACGGAAGAGCTTAGTGACATTCAACGTGGCATAGTCATAGCATGTAATCTTAGCAATAAGTCACTTTCAACGTGGCACAGTCTCAGCATGCCATTTTAGCAACAAGTAAGTTCATAGACAAGCGTGAACAGTGAATGGGCTGTACGGCAGTGCTTCGTGACTTTCAACGTGGCACAGGCATAGCATGTCATCTTAGCAACAAGTCAGTTCATAGACAAGCATGACCAGTAGATTCAGCCGTACGGCAGAGCTTAGTTACTTCGTGGCACAGTCAAAGCATGCCATCTTAGCAACAAGTCAGTTCATAAACAAACATGAAAAGTAGAATGGGCTATACAGTAGAGCTTAGTGACTTTCAACGTAGTACAATCATATCATGCCATCTTAACAACAAATCAATTGTTAGAAAAGCATGAACAGTAGAATGGGTTGTACGGTAGTGCTTAGTGAATTTCAACGTGGCACAGTCATAGCATGCCATCTTAACAACAAGTCAGATCATAGACAAGCATGAACAGTAGATTCGGCCGTAAGGCAGATCTTAGTGACTTTCAACGTGGCACAAGCAGAGCATGTAATCTTAGCACCGAGTCAGTTCATAGACACGCATGAACAGTAGAACGGGCCACACGGCAGTGCTCAGTGACCTTCAACGTGGCATAGTCATAGCATGTCATCATAGCAGCAAGTCAGTTTGGGATATTTCTGCTCTGCTACAGCTTCTCGGATCAAGTGCAAGTGATGTTATTGTGAAATAGAAACGCCTGGAAGAGACCACATCGGAATCGAGAGCTAGGACGCCATGTAAAATGACAGAATAGAACCGCTGATTGATGAAGCCGGTGGTGTGCGACAAAATCATCTGTCTTTTATCGTAACACTCACTTCCGATAATGAACTCAATAACAGTATTTACTGTATCGGTATGTTTAAAATGTGCTATTTAGCTAAACAATTAAACCGTATACACCATAATGATGTATACAAGTAGAAAATAACTCTTTTGCACGTTGCTCTCAAAGAGCTCAGGACCATGCGTTGGAGAAGTAAACGAAAA
The DNA here is from genome assembly GCA_039090855.1 of Macrothele yani. Classification (NCBI taxonomy): domain Eukaryota; kingdom Metazoa; phylum Arthropoda; class Arachnida; order Araneae; family Macrothelidae; genus Macrothele; species Macrothele yani. Next base: position 122,370,453 of record CM077010.1, on the reverse strand, counting down.
AATAGCAATAAAAACAACTAATGCACACTCAAGAAACGCATATAGCGTATTAAATCCGTTTATTTGTGGGGCGTAATAAGTACAAAGATTCGCCAAGCTTTCACACTCCACTAGGAATCTTTCTCAAGGCAATGGTAGACATAAAAAATGCAGGGAATTGGAACACGTAAAGAACAAAGATGATTTTTGAAAATAACGTGATTGACATCACAGGCAATTATATAGTGCGTCGCGATGTGCTTCCCTCTTTTAATAACACGTGACAAGCTCTTGGTATATTGCACGCTAGTTTGCTGGATAGGATTTCGACAGAATCCCTGATGGCAGTCACTTTAAAGTTCGTGAATGGGGCAATTGTTCTAAAATTATTCCATAGAGGAGTAGCCGATGAATGCATGACTTCTCTAGCGAAGGCTGTATTTTGCAAGTCGTGGTTGACACTTCGCACGTGCTCTTTACATCTAGTGCCCAAGGAACGCTTTGTCATTCCGATATATAACTTTTCAGTGTTGTCAGGTTATACCAGCGGTACAGCGTACACACCTGCCTTTTCTTTCTCACATTGTCCCTCCTTGCAACTTGATATCATAGGTGATAACGGGGTTGAGGACTTCAGTCCTATCAATATGCTGTATTTACGTAATAAATTATTTAACCAAAATGTAAACCCTGGAACATATGTGATGAATCCTGCTAATCTCATCGTCTTACTAGGTGATTTCGTTATTGCTGACATTATACGATTTCTTACAGTTTTGTGTATTCTGTCTATGCCATTTTCTTATATCCAGCCTTTAGACCTTTGCTATAAATATTATTAATTTCCTTATTATTTAAGGAGTCGGGTTTGCACACGTTATATGCTCTATAAAACCATGCTCTAAAAGCAGAAAGTTTGTACTCCTTTGGGCAGTGAGAACCAAGAGGAAGAACGTTCGGTACTGCGATCGGTTTATAATAAACGTCAAAATCAAAGTTGGATGTTTTGTTTCTTCTGAGCGCGACATCAAGATAATTCAACGCCCCATCTACTCCAAGCTGCATGGTGAACTTTATCGTATTGTGTAGTTGTTTATCTTGTGCATGAAATGATTTAATTCATCTGCTCCGTGTTCCCATATGAAGAATATGTTGTCAGCGTAGCGGATCCACACTCGGGGTTTCTTGATACAATTTAGAAAGATGAGATCTTCTAGCGGTCTAAGTACTGCTTCCGCAAGGACTGAAGATAGAGGTGAACCCATCAGTGCTCCTTTAGTTTGTTTGTAGATGCCTCTATCCAACTTGAAATAGTTGTGGTTAGTAACCAAACTTAAGGCGGCGATCATTTCCTTTGCTTGAGTTGGTGTGAATTCGCGGGGGAAGTGTCGATTATTTCCGCTAGTTTTGCAACAGCCTCTGGTATAGGTACAAATGGATATAAAGACACTAAGTCGAAGCTTCCTATGATATCACTATCATGTATATTCAAGCTTCTTGAGCGCCCCACAAATTCTTTTGTTGACCTGATTACATATTCGAAGTTTTTTTCACCGTTCAGAGAAGAATTTGACTAGTGATTTTTCTAATGTGTACGTAGGAGATTTGTTCTTTGCTACAATAGGTCTAAGGGCAGATCCAGGTTTATGATTCTTTAGTAGTCCAAAGAGTGGTGGAATTATAGGGCCCGGAGGAAGCTTCGCTGACATTATAATATTTTCCGGTAGATCTTTGTCCCTGGCTAGAGCTTGAACTTTCTGTATTACGCTGTGTAAATGATTCTTTGACTGCAGAATTGAGTCCGATTGTTCTGCGAATTCTTTAAGTTTACTAATATAATCAGACCTGTTCATAATGGCAATCTGATTCGACTTTTTGGTTAGGATAATTGATATTCTGGGATCATTACGCAGGTTCCCTAAAATTTTCTGAATCTGTGTGTTACTTTTCGTAATTGTTCCTTTCCGCAATATTCTTCCTTTTAAAATTCACTACACTAACTCTTAATTTTGATATCGCTAAACATCTGGTCATATCACGATCTTTTGTTGGAACTTGTCAAATCAAATTATGTTGTTGATGTTGTGAGCGAATAATTGCTGTAAAAATATTGGCTATTGCTATTATTTATGGTCACGTATTGTCTCGTTTATTGGATGTGCTTCATCGTGAGTTTTCAGTTGCTCCGTGTGCAGAGACAGAGGTCAGAAGGTTAGTTCACATTAGTACACTTGGATAAAAAAATTGATGTATCATGTTGGCGTTGAGATGTGTGCTGAATATCACTTAGGAGTAACGTGTTTGTACTGACTGGACTGATCTCCTGATAGGAGAAATTTATCGTCTGCTATTACATCCTGCTTGCTGTTGCCAACTAACACTGCTGTTGACGCTGTGGCTCGTGTCGTCTGCTGTATACTGGGTAGACTTTGCTGCCAGCGTCGTCTGCTTCATTGAGTTGCGGTGGTGTCTAGTTGTTTGATTTGCTTGTATACAGAAGATCAGAACTATCATGTCTTTGTTGAAGTGCTCTAGCTGTTCTGACAGTTTGCTTGAAGATGATTGCGTACAATGTTATGAAAGATGCGGTGGAAGATTCCATTTCGACTGTTCTTCGATTGGCGAGGCTACCTACCAAAAAATTAGCAAGGAAAAAAATTGAAATGGCAATGCAATAGTTGTCGGCGGGGCGTTTTGCCCCCGAATGTAGGGACCCGAGGTGGATCTGGCAATGGGCAGCCGATGAAGTCCTCCGTGGATACAGCTACACGGGATATATGTATTTCTGAAGAATTTATGGAGCGTTTAAATGAGAAGTTGGACATGATTATGAGCTTGAAAACTGAGATATCTGATTTGCGTAAGTCAGAGTTTTTTTCATTGAGATATGACGATGTTTTGGAAAAAATTGGACAATCACATGCATTGCTGGAGGAGTCATGTAAGAAAATTACTTCTTTGGAGGAGAGAGTGCAAACTCAGGCTGCTGATATAAATGTGTTAAGGGAAAGTATGTGAGAAATAAAAACTTGGAGATCCACGGAATCAAGGAGGTGCAAAGAGAGGGAGTTGATGATCTCAAGGACTTGGTACATTGCATCGCAGGTAAGTTGAATATTGATAGATTTTCAGTGACTGACATTGAAGTAATTCATAGGCTGCGTGGAAGAGAGTCCCGAAAAGTGTCATTAATTATTTTTCAGTTTAAGGGTAGAGAAATGAGGAACGAATTCCTTGTGGGGGCATGTCTAGCTTGAGGGTGATGGATGTTGTTAAAAATTGTACGGATAACAACAGGGTGTATATCAATGAAAATCTAACTGTTCATAATAGACAGCTCTTTTGGCAGGCACGTAGTTTTTCGAAAAACAATGTTAAATTCTGTTGGTATAGAAACGGAAGGATCTTCTGCCGATTGGCGGAGGGTTCGAATCCAATTCATATAAGGATTAAGCAGGATTTGAATTTGGAGCGGTTTTTAGTGTTCTAGATATTGGTATCCTTATTTCTGTTGTTGAATGTATTTTTTTTTATTGTATATATTGTGTTTGATGGCGAATTGTATTCCGGACTATGTAACGGTTTCAGAATTGCAGGGTTTGGTTTCATCAAATACTTGCAGTTTGAAATTTTTGCATTTGAATGCCCGAAGTCTATATGGTAAGTTAGATGTTTTAGACTACTTGCTGCATGACATAGATTACCAATTATAGATTTTATATGTGTTTCAGAAACTTGGTTTTTGATGCTGGTTTTGTATGTAATATATCTCTTTACCAGGTTTTCGCGGCATCCCGTTCTGCATCCGGGGGGGGGGGGGGGGTTGCAATATATGTGAAGCGTTCCATTACCGCATTATTATTTGATAAATACACTGCTATAACTGTAGATTTTGAAATACTTTCAATTGTGTTACAGCAATCAATAATAAGTGTTATGTACCGTCCTCCACGTGGTAATATTGAATCTTTTTATATTTTTTGAACTTTTACTCTGGTTTGTTGGATAACATAAACTTCTTTGGTATAACACTGTACTCTTTTGGTGACTTTAATGTGGATATAAATTCCTCCGGAATGGGTGCTGTCTTATTTAGAGATATAATTTTTTCCGGAATGTTAAATGTAATAACTATTCCCACTAGAGTCGCAGATTTAACTTCTTTTCCATTGGATTTATGTATAACGAATAACTATAGTATACATGCTCGGGGTTCTCTCATTTCATATCAGTGATCATCTACCGATTTTTCTTTTGGCGGACTGTTCAGCAGTACACAGATCTAATTCCTGCTCTATGTTAATAAGAAATTATAGTTATGATAATTTGCTTTTTTTTCGCAGGGCTTTATCACTAGTTGATTGGACTTCAGTTGGATGATCCAGTTGAGTCATATCATGACTTCTGGGGAATGTTTTGGAATTCTTACGATGTTGCGTTTCCATTTCGTAACTTAACTCGTACGTCGCATTGCAGGAAACCTTTGTTTAACCGGAGTTTGTTACGTTGCTTAAATAGAAAAAATAAATTATTCGCTGTGCTCCTCCGATCCGGGGACCCAGTTCATTTGTCTAATTTTCGTGGGTAGAGGAATTGGTATTATTCTAAATTAAGACTGGCTAAAAAAATTATTATTGTAATTATTTCCGTACTACTACTGACGGCAGGCAAATCTGGCGTTAAATTAATGAACTATTGGCAACCTCGAGGGATGGCCAATCACCAACTATAATTGAATATAGTGGAAATAGGACGTCTAATTTAGATGAGGTTGTTGATATTTTTAATAAATTCTTTTTGGATTTACCGGAAATTTTGTTGTCTGAAATTTTTCATTATACTAACCATTACTCTGATTACCCACCACCGTCGTCTAATTCCTCATTCTTTTTTAAACCAGTTGATGACGACCTGTTGAAGGTAATGTATTCCGGATTTAACTACACAGCATTGTTAACGTTTATAAACTACACAAAGTGACACAATATCGTTTTTCTATTCCCCACCAACCTGTTACCAACAAATATATGGCAACAAATTACCAGCTATCTGCCGATTAATTACCAACAGTCCGCCAACCAATTACAAACCATCCACCAACCAGTTGCGAACCATATAGCAACAAATTACCAAACCCCCGCACGGGGATAACTGGTTTTCCAGTTATTTGGGGAGCGGCGCCCCCACGGCCCGAGCTCACCTTGTGACGGAGTACTTTTCGTTTGCTCTTGAACGATAACATCACCGAAGGGACAGCTGTTCATCCAGCTGATGGGGGATGGCGTCCCCACGGCCCGAGCCGATTTTCTCTTATTGTTTTGCTTTTTTGTCTTAAGTTCATATCTTGACATGTACCCCCCTCAGTTGTAGGCTGCTGAGGTTGTGATGAGGCGCCAGCTCCGGGTTTTTGTTCCTCGTTCACTTCCCTGTCTTTTCTCTTTTATGTTACATTTTCTGTTTTTCCGGAGCTGGTTAGCTTAGACCTACCTGCATGTTTGCCGTGTGCGGTGACCCGTACAGGTGGAAATGAGGATGCTGGAGGCTGAGGTGTTTGGGGGCCGGGTTGTAGTGTCTCCAGAAGCCAACACTCCTCTTTGCCCTCTGCTTCACCCTAAACGGGAGGCTGGGAGCTAACCCACTCCTGGTCAGGAAGTCTGTGGCCGAGTTGCGTCCAGACTTCTAGCGGCTTGTCGTTCTGTTCGGCTGGGTGAGTTGGGGGTAGGGTGGGCATGCCAAAGGGGTGTTCTCCGGGCACGGGAAAGTCTGGGTGCACGCTGAGCGTGTGTCTGCCCTGCCAACTTGCTATATCCGCTGACTATCCCTAGAGCCGTGTCCTGCGTCCTCTTGGGCTTGCGGACCTCCGGCTCTCCCTCGTTGGGCTCGGTAGTGGGTGGGGAGGTCGGCGGACGAATCTAATTTTTTCTCATGGCAAACCAAAGTGTTTCCCATGCTGTACCTTTAAAGCGCAGTGTGGAGGATGGGTCGCCCTCCTCCACTAAGAAACTCCTTACTACGAATTGCAATGCTCTGTTTCTTCTGATTCACTCAGTTGATCCGGCTCAGTCTCTCAGTTCGAAGAGTCCTTTCTGGATTAATAAGGCTCTTCAGGCCGTTGCGGGCTCTCCGAAGAGTGTTAAGAAGCTCCCGTCAGGGGATCTTCTTGTGGAGACATCTCATCCACGTCACAGTGCCACCCTGCTGGAGACTACCGTTCTGCTGGACATTCCTGTGCAGATCTCACCCCATGGCTACCTCAATTCCTCTCGCGGTGTGGTCAACTCCCGCGACCTGCTCGAATGCAGTGATGAGGAATTGTTGCTTGAACTCGGGGACCAACATGTCACTGGGGTTCGGCGTATCCTTTTCAGGCGGGATGGGAAGTCTATTCCCTCCCGGAACATCGTCCTGACCTTTGACTCACCTACCCTGCCAACTTCCATCAAGGCGGGGTACTTGCGTCTCGATGTTCGGCCCTACATCCCGAACCCCCTGAGATGTTTCAAGTGCCAGCATTACGGTCACTCCCAGCAGTCTTGCCGTAATGTAGCAAAGTGTGGGCGCTGTGGTTCACCTGAACACTCTTTGGCGGACTGCTCCGCTGAGGTGGATCACTGTGTGAATTGTGAGGGTTCCCACTCTGCGTCTTCTAAGCAGTGTCCCAAGTGGATCGAGGAGCAGGCTATCCAGCGCCTGAAGACCACTGAACATCTTTCCTACCCTGAGGCCAGGCGGCGGATAGCTCCTCTTCCATCCGGCCGACGCTCCTATGCCTCGGTTGTGGTGCAGAAGGCTACTGTTGCGGTTCAGACTGAGGTGTCCATCCCGGCGCGTTGTCCTCATGATTTTAAGGACATCGTCGCTGCTGGAATGGCAGCACTGCAGTCTCGCCGCATTGCATCCAAGGCGACATCTACATCGTCGCCTAAACCTTCTACGCCGAAACCATCTACCAGCACAGGGACCCAGGGCACTGCAAAGAAGAAGCCAGAAAAGGTGAGACCCGGCTCATCATCCCCGAAACAGAGCAAGCAAAAACAGCCTCTCAACACAGGGGGTAAACACAGCCCTGTGTTACCTCCAGACACTGCCGATGGGTTGGAGGTGATGGACGACAGTGAGACGTTCTAGTCGTCTGTCTTTTTCCTTCTTTCGTTACATTTTTCATTATGGCCACGCTCATTCAGTGGAATTGCCGAGGTCTGCGATCACGCATTGATGATTTGAAAGGTTTACTGTCTTCGCACACACCTGTGTGCGTGTGTCTCCAAGAGACAAAGCTTCGCACGACGGACACTCCTTCGTTGCGGAGATATTCTCTTTTCCGCCATGATCACCTGAATGGCGTTATTGCCTGCGGTGGGGTGGCCGTCGTGGTTCCTCATTATATTCCTGTCACTGCAGTTGCCCTTCGGACGACTTTGCAGGCAGTGTCAGTGCGACTTTCTGTGCACACACTGTTCACGGTGTGTTCCCTCTACATACCGCCAGATGAAGCTGTAAGCCTTTCGGATCTGGAAGATTTAGTTGATCAACTGCCGCCTCCTTTCTTCATCTTAGGAGATTTTAATGCTCACAATCCGTTGTGGGGTTCTACAACTCGAGACTCCAGGGGCCGTGTTGTTGAGTCCCTTCTCTCCAACACGTCCCTCTGTCTCCACAACACCGGAGTTACTACTTACTTTCATGAACTCCACCCGCTCGTACTCAGCCATTGATCTGTCTCTGAGTTCACCATCTTTATATCCTGACTGGTCCTGGAGCGTGTCTGGTGATCCCCTTGGCAGCGATCACTTTCCCATCTTTCTCCGTCTCGCGGGTGGCGGGTACCGTTACCCTACTCGCCCTGCTAGATGGAATATTGATCGTGCCAAGTGGGACACATTCACGGCTTCAGCGACTATTACTCCAGCTGTGGTGACCTCGGGAACGGTCGATGACGCTGTTGCGGCGGTAACGGATTGTATTGTGCAAGCGGCAGAACTTACCATCCCCAGGACGTCGACTAAACTTCCACGTTGCCCGAGACCTTGGTGGAATTCCACTTGTATAGCAGCTCGTCGGGCCCAACATCGGGCTTGGGGTAGGTTTCGTCGGTACCCCACCGACGCGAACCTACTTGCTTTCAAGAAAGCCAAGTCCTACGCGCGATTGGTTCGTAGGCGTAGTCAACGGGAGTCCTGGATACAATATGTATCCGGGATTAACACCAATACCAGCCCTAAGATCGTTTGGGACAGGATCCGTAAGATTCGGGGACAGTACCCATCTGGGGAAATCTCCATTCTTGAGAGTGGTGGAGGGACGGTTGCTGACGCTCAGGGTGTTGCTGACTGTCTGGGCGCCGCTTTTTCTTCGGTGTCCAGCAGCAGCAATTACCCTGCTTCGTTCCGGCAGTTACAGCCGCGGCTTGAACGGTCCAAGATTTCTTTTGGACCGTTTTCTGCCACAGATTACAACAGCCCGCTGACTGCCGTGGAGCTGAAGACCGCTCTGAATCGGTCCGGCCGGACATCTGTCGGACCGGATAACATCCATTACGAAATGCTGAAGCACCTTTCTCCGTCCTCTCTTGAATGTCTGCTAATCCTGTTTAACAGGATTTGGCAAGAGCGTGTCTTTCCCGAATCTTGGCACACTGCCATTGTCGTTCCTGTTCCCAAACCTGGTAAAGATCCCACCAACCCGTTGAACTACCGGCCGATTGCTATGACGAGCTGCCTTTGCAAAGTACTCGAGCGCATCATTAATCTTCGTCTCATTTTTTATCTGGAGTTTCATCACATTTTTCGCCTCATCAGAGTGGATTTCGCACATCTCGATCCACCACCGATAATCATCTTCGCCTTGAGACATCTGTCAGGGAGGCGTTTGTCCGACGTCAGCACATGGTCTCCGTATTCTTCGACATGGAGAAAGCCTATGACCGTACCTAGAGATACGGCATTCTCCGTGATCTGCACGAGTGCGGATTGCGGGGAAACTTACCATCTTTCATCGCCGGATTTCTCCAGGACCGGAGTTTCCGTGTGCGCGTCTGGTCGACCTCTCTGCGATGTACCCGCAAGAACAGGGTGTACCTCAAGGCTCCATTTTATCAGTCACTCTGTTCATCCTTCATGTCAACCATATTTTCCAACTGCTTCCTCCGACGGTTCGTGGAACCATGTACGTGGATGATCTGCAGATCTCTTGCGCGTCAGTTAACATGCGCACCATCGAGAGACAGCTCCAGTCTGCCATTACCAAGATCTCTCACTGGGCTTCCCAAAATGGCTTTGGCTTCTCGACGCAGAAGACCGTTTGCGTGCATTTTTGCCGCAAACGGGGTCTTCACTCCAGACCCCAGCCTCCGTCTGGGGTGTTCTACCATCCCTGTGGTGTCAGCAGCCAGGTTCCTTGGGCTAACTTTTGACCGAGCGCTCACCTTCCGGCCTCACATTCAGTCTTTGAAGGTGAAGTGCACGAAGTCATTGAGTATCCTGAAGGTCCTCTCCCGAACATCTTGGGGGGCCGACAGGTGCTCAATGCTTCGCATTTACCATTCTCTGATTCGGTCAAAGTTAGACTTCGGATGCATTACGTACGGTTCAGCGCGTCCATCGGTTTTAAAGCCTTTGGACCCCGTCCATCACCAGGCATTGCGGCTATGTACTGGTGCTTTCCGTACCTCTCCCGTGCATAGCCTGTATGCCGAGGCTCATGAGCCGCCGTTGTGCATCCGTCGTAAGCAGCTGTCTCTTCAGTTTTACACAAAACTGAAATCTCTTCCTGATCATCCCCTGCATGGTTCCATCTTCCAACCGGACTGTGTCCGCTTGTTTTCCAACCACCCCTCCTGTGTTCCGACGTTCGGGATTCGGATGTCTGCCATAGTGCGCGATGCTGGTCTAAACTTGTCAAGGATTGGTTTGACCACCTTTTTCCACCGTCCTCCTTGGCAGTCCGTTCTAGCAACGGCTGACCTTTCTCTTTGTGTGTGGCCAAAGTCTTCCACTCCTGCTCTGGTGTACCAGCAGCTCTTTGCTGAATTACAGTCTGTCTACCCGGATTTTGTGCCTGTGTTCACCGATGGCTCGAAGTCCGGGGATGTCGTTGGATCCGCTTTTGTGTGTGGCGAAGCCTCACATGCTGAGCGGCTTCCGCCTGAATCCACCGTCTTTTCGGCAGAGATGCGTGCGGTACACCTCGCTTTGTGCCACATACAGTCTCGATCACTTCGTCGCGCTATGGTTTGCTCTGATTCCCAGTCCGTCATCCATGTTTTATCTTCTCCAGAGAACACGGACTCACCTGTCATCCGTGATGTCCGTCGTCTTCTTGGAACTTTGGAGGGTGATGGCTTCCTGGTCCGATTCTGTTGGGTTCCTGGCCATGTTGGGATCCGGGGTAACGAGCTGGCAGATCTCTCTGCCAGGTCTGTTTCCTCCATGTCGCCAGCTCGGCTGACACTGTCTTTCCATGATTTTCGACCTTTGATCCGGACCTTTCTCCTGGACGAGTGGCAGTCCCTGTGGTCTCAGCAGGGCAGCAATAAGCTGTATTCTATTAAACCACGGATCGGACTATGGAAGTCTAGTTTGCGGAAGAACCGTCGTGAGGAGGTTGTTCTTGCGCGTCTCCGCATTGGGCACTATAGTTTTACTCACCGCTTTTTGCTGTGTGGCGACAGTGCCCCGATGTGTGAGGCGTGTCAATGTCGTCTCACCGTCCTTCATGTTCTGTGCACTTGTGTTCGTTTTTGTGATCATCGTTTTCGTTATTTTCATTCCCAGTTGTTGGACGAAGGAGCAGCTACGCTGCAGACTCTCCTTGGTGAGAACTGCGATCTGACGGCAGTGTTCGCATTTTTTACAGTAATTGACTTTTTTAATCTTATCTAGTTTTACCGCTTTCATTTCCATCTTTCACTTTTACCGTTTCATCCTGTTTTTACCCTTGTGTACGTGTTTTACTGTTTTTGTTCTATTTTGATGTCTTTTGTTTGGCGCTCTTTGGCCACCCATGGCCCTTGCGCCATTAAAATCTACTAACCAACCAAATTACCAAACATCTGCCGATCAATTACCAATTGCTGACAGTTGTCAGCAATTGGTACCAACCATACGGCATCAAATTACCAACCACACACCAACCAATTACCAACCGTCTGCCAACAACTGCTAGTCACAAACACTCTAACAATTAGCAACCATCAGCCAACAAATAACCAACCATCCTCTAACCAATCTGCCAACCATCCACTAACCATCTGCCAACAACCAACCATCCGCCAGCCACAAACACTCCAACTCATTGCCAGACAAGCGCCAACTACGACCCATCCACCAGCCATCCAATATATCAACCACATGCCAACCACTTACCAACCATCTGGAGCCATGAACACCCCAACCAATCGCCAACTACGAACCATTTGCGAACCAACTACCGACTATCCACCGACCAGGTAACCATACGACAATAAGTTACCAACTATCTGCCGATCAATTACCAACCGTCTGACAACCAAGTACCAACCAGCCGCCATCTAAAAACACTCCAACCAATCGCCAGAACCAACCATCCGCCAACCAATTACTAACCATCTATGAACAACCAATCATCTGGTAGTCATGCACATCAGAATCAATCGTCAAATACGAACTACCGTCCAACCTATTACCAACCATTAGCCGACAGATTAAAAACCATTCGGTAACAAACTACCAAATATCTGCCGACCAATTAGCAACCAATCACGAACCATAATCTAACAAATTACCAACTATATGCCGAGCAATTATCAACCGTCTGCAAACCAATTACCAACCAACCATCTGCCGGCGACAGATAAACCAACGAATTACCAACCAATCCCCATCTACGAACTTCCAGCCAAACAATTACCATCCATCCTGCAAAGCATTACCAATCATCTGCCAACAAATAGCCAGACACCCGCTAACCCATTACCAACCGCTAGCTACCAACCACTTGCCAACTTAAAATAATTTAATCAGCAACATATCACAAAGCCAACCATCGAACGCCATACTCCAACCAACCAATTGCCAACCACCGACGGATTATCAATAATCCATCCGTCCAACCAATTACCAATTTAACGTCAACATCCACTAACCAAATACCGACCAGGAGCCAACCTATGCGTTACCAACCACGAAACAACTACAAACCAGCCGCCAAACCTCCAATTTTCAACCCAATTTTCAACTAATTTAACGTCAACATCCATCCACCGACAATCAACCGAAACCAACGACCAATCAACCAACCACTACCCAACAGTCAACACTCCAACTACCAAACCAATCGCCAACTACCAACCGACAGCCAATCAATTACCAACCATCCGCCAGCGACAGATACACCAACGAATTACCAACCAATCTCCAACTACGAACTTCCAGCCAACCAATTACCACCCACCCTGTAAAGCATTACCAACCATCTGCTGACAAATAGCCAGACACCAGCCAACCCATTACCAACCACCAGCTACCAACCACTTGCCAACTTAAAATAACCTAATCAGTAACATATCACAAAGCCAACCATCAAAAGCCATAGTCCAACCAACCAATTGCCAACCACCAACGGATTATCAATAATCCATCCAACCAATTACTAATTTAACGTCAACATCCACCAACCAAATACCGACCAGGAGCCAACCTATGAGTTACCAACCACGAACCAACAACTACAAACCAGCCGCCAAACCTCCGTTTCTCAACTCATCAAGACCATCCACCGACAACCAACCAACCAATCAACAATCAACCAAAACCAACGACCAATTAACCAACCACGACCCAACAGTCAAACACCCACCAAATCTCCAATTACCAAACTAATCGCCAACTACCAACCGACAGCCAATCAATTACCAACCATCCGCCAACAAACTACCAAACGTCTGCCGATCAATTACGAACCACAAGCGAACCAATTACCAACAATCTCTCAACTATCAACCATCTACCAATGACAAACTACCTGCCAGGTACAAACACTCCAATCAGTTACCAATCAATCGCCAACTACCAACCAACCCCCAACCAATTGTCAACCATCCGCCATCAAATTATCTCTTAACCAGTTACCAAGCCTTCGCCAACTACCAACTTTCTGCCAACCACCAGATAACCTAATCACCAATTGATCACAAATAAACCACCCAATGCCATCCTCCCCCCACCAATTACCAACCCCAGACGGATTATCAAATCCATTTAACCAATGGCCAACAACCGTCAACCAACCAAATACCAACTGATCATGAGCCGCCGACCAAAAACCACAAACCAACCGCTAAACACAAAATTTTCAACCAATAACCGACCATCCGCTGACAACCAACTAACCAATTCCCTGTAAACCAATCGCCAACGAAACGCCAATGAACCACCCACCATCAACCTACCAACAGTCAGCCGTCAATAAAACTGACACCCGACGAAACATCAATCGCCAGCGACCAACCAGCTACCAAAGAACGATCAACCAAACGCCAACCAGTTCTGGTTGAGCGACATGTGCCGCCGACACACGTTCCTTGCCGAAACATGTCTGCCCATCGAAACACGTACGTTTAGACTCTCATTCCTCGCTGTGTACGGCATGCATCCGCCGATATATGTCCGTAGGAGTTGCATCCTCCATCGTTAAAAACTGCATCACTGCCCTCTGTGGACATATGGACGAATCTATCAATCACAGCAGCGCGAATTTCTCTGCAGTACCGCACGTTACAGTATTTTCAAACAGAGTGACTACCACAGAACAAAAGTTTCTTATTACACGATCGTATTCGAGCAATTCCGTCTTGCACGCGCCATTTTTTCACTATACTGCTGTTGCCCCTTTTATTTTGTTGTACGACTCTAATACAAACGGATTCTTGTCGGCGTTTCATCTGGATGAAAAGGGTAACCTGTAATTATCCTGCAAACGTCACCAAACGAGAATCCTACGGAAGCAGTGTCCTGCTCGTGTGGGGTGTCATTATGTCAACTATCACACACCACTCCACGTGTTCGCAGAAGACAATTTGAATGCTGAGCGCTATAGGGACGAGACCTTAGCTTCCTATGTCAGACTTTTTCTGGGAGCTGTTGGCCCTCAGTTCTTTTTAATGGATGATAACGCTCGCCCACACATTGCACAGCTTATTGTTGATTCCCTGTGGAGTGAGGATATTCAGCGACTAGACTGTCCATCTAGGCCTTCGTACTGGACCCTGTGAAGCATTCTCCGGTGATACTTTGGGACTACACGTAGCAACTAGCCTGCCCCCTTCTAGAACCCTTCTCGAGCTACGCGCAGCCTTCATCGAGGATTGGTATTCCTTGGCTCTAGAGTTCATAAACAACTTGGCGATAAGTATGTACTGTCGTTGTGAGAGATGGCTGTCCGTTTGAGGTGATCATCACGTTATTAATGCATTTTTAGGTTACACCTTTACATCTCACCTTGGTGATATTTTCCGATGCGACCCTGTACACATAAAATATGTAACATGCTGTCGTTATGAAATGTTTATTACTTTTATGATTGTGTTTCTTTACGTGCCAAATTTCTACCTATATTTACGTGCTTTCCTTTTTATCTCTACGAATGCCTTCCGGACATTAATTTTGGTCACCAGCGTAATATGAGGCCCCAAAAATGGAAACATGGCCCACAGGTTCTTGCACATGTGTTAAATTTTATTGAAGATTGGTTCTTAAAATCGTAAAGTACTTCTACATATTATCATTTTAAGGTTTAAATCATTTCAAAACTGGAAAACATTGATATCATTACTTGTTAAGCATCAGTAATATACACGGTAGAGTCACATTGTTGTGAGTACCAGCTAATATCCAGAGTAACCGCCGTGTGCATCACGGACAGCAGCTAGACGGGCTTGAAGTGACTCAATAAGATGCTGGAAGGTGTTCCCAGGTATGTGGAACCATACTGACTGCAGTCCATCTGACAGCTGCTGGAGGGTGCGCGGTGGAGGATCCGTAGAGCGAACAACGCGATCGAGATGATCCCACAGATGCTCAATTGGGTTTACGCCTGAGAAATTAGGAGGCCAGGGAAGAACATTGAAGTCTTAATCATGCATTTCCAATCACCATCGGATACTTCTAGCTGTGTGACACGTCGCATTGTCGTGCTGGAAGATCCCATCTGCCCCAGGGAAGACAGTCAGAACGTATGGGTGTACGTGGCTTGCAAGGATGGATTCATAACGAATTCGGTCCATAGTACTTCCACAGGTATGGGTGGATCCAGGCAATGCCAGGAAAGCATTGCCCAAACCATAACGTTGCCCCACCAGCTTGTTTTCTTTCAGCAATGGTTGAAGAGTGTTTGTTTTACGATGTTTCTGGCCTTATTCGCCAACGTCAATCCGTTCGATGAAGCAGAAAATGTGACTAATCGGAGAAGGCAATTCTTTGCCAATAAGCGGATGTCCAATTCCGATACTGCCGTGCAAATGGATGTCCAATTCGGCAGTATCGGAATTGGATGTCCAATTCCGATACTGCCGATGCATCTTTGTTAGCATACGTGCAGTGGTCATCCTTCTGCATCGGAGCCCCATACGCAGCAGGGCTTGCTGAACTGTCATTTTAGACACACTTCCGATAGTCCCCTGGTTCATTGGGCTAGTGAATTGCTCCACTGTAGAGTAGACCGATCCTCACGCACCCTCGCAGCTGACGTTCACTTCTCGCATCAATGGTACGCGGTGGCCCGCAGTTTCCCCGTTGCTAATTCGCAATGGTGCCATTTCTCCAATCACGCTACACTTTAGCGCAGCACGCGAAGAGTTCACAAAGTGCGCTGTTTCAGAAATACTGCCACCCTTGGCCCGAAAGTCGATAATCAGCCCTTCTTGCAAATCTGATAAATCGCTCATTTTATCCATGACAGCAACGAGTGATATGTTTTCAGAATGCCTACAGCACACCTTATATATATATACCCTCCAAGCCAGCTAATGATACGTGTCTTCTTAAATTGGCTACGCGCTGCTGACGTAAAGAGTAGGAGGTGGTCACAATAATGTGACTCGACTGTGTATATATACACCGATGAGCAATTCCATTATGACCTCCCCCAGCCAAGAGAAATGAGCGCGCCAGGAGACAGAACGGTGGCGCAGGTAAAGTTCACAGAGCAGTATATATACAATCCGAGTATCGGCTTTCGGTTAGCAGATATTTCGGAACCATAATGGGAAAAGCTGCCGACTTATCGGAGTTGATAAAGGACAAATTGTTGTGGCACGGCGTCACGGAACTACGGTCTTGGGAGCGGCGCGGCGCGGCTTGTGGGTTGTTCTCGTGCCGCTGTAGTGAGTACGTATCAAAATATGTGCACAGATGGCCAAACGACGAACCATCGTCCAGCCGTGTGTCGTTTGCAGCTCACTGATGTCAGAGGGGTACAGAGACTGCTTCACATTGTTCACTGCGACCGCAGGGCCACAAGCGCCACAACTCGCCCGCAGCTACATAAGTGGTGATCAGGGCAATGTGTTGCAGCACACAGTTCATCGCACCCTTCTGCGCATGGGCCAGCGTAGCGGAAGACCCATCCGGGTCCACATGCTTACCTCACGTCATCGCCAACAACGTACGAAATGAGCCCAAGATCATCGAGATTGGACCGTGGATGATTGGAAGAAATAGGCCTAGTCTGACGAATCAAGATTCCTGGTGCATCACGTAGACGGCCGAGCGTGGATATACCGAATATCAACGGAGGCTATGGCACCTGGATGCACTGTAGGGCGGAAACAAGACGCTGGCGGCGGTGTTATGCTGTGGGCGATGTTTTTTTGGGACACTTTAGGCCCCATTATCCCAGTAGCACAATCCCTGACAGCTGTCAGATACCTGAACATCATTGCTGACCAAGTTCACTCATTCATGGCAACTGTGTTCCCTGCTCGTGATAGCCATTACCAGCAGAATAATGCGCCTTGCCACACTGCCAGAGTCGTCAAGGAGTGGTTCCAGGAACATGCTGGTGACTTTCTGTCAATGGCCTGGCCTCCAAATTTACCTGACATGAACACAATCGAACATTTGTGGTTCGACTTGGAAAAGCGGGATCGCGCTAAATCACTCCCCCCCTCCCAAATGTACGGGAACTGGAGTACCTGCTGTTGACATTATGGTACCAGATACACCAGGATATCTTTCGCCACCTCATCGAATCGATGCCTTGCCGAGTAGCCGCTGTTTTGCAGTCTCAAGGGGGTCCACAGCTTGTTAGGTAGGTGGTCATAATGTAATGGATCATCGGTGTATGTTACCTATGCTAGTGGTTTCACGTTCTGTGTTCCATTGTGCCTGAGTTCGAATACTTGTAAGAAGGTGTATTTATTCTTACAACCGTAA
The DNA here is from genome assembly GCA_039090855.1 of Macrothele yani. NCBI lineage: Eukaryota > Metazoa > Arthropoda > Arachnida > Araneae > Macrothelidae > Macrothele > Macrothele yani. The sequence goes on along the minus strand of CM077010.1, from coordinate 122,353,066 downwards.
GTGGCTGTAACCAAACAGACCTAAATCAAGAAGTGGAGGACTCCTAAACATTGGCGCCGACATGAGGGCGCAGGTGAATCTTGCCCCTCCAATAATTTTACTGGAGGCAGTGTCCACCCATTATTTTTCATCCTGTTTAATTAAATAATCGGTTTAGCGTCATGAGATGAACCAAACTCCACCTTATAAAGCGAAAGCGATTTGTTTTCAAAAAAATAATAAACAACTAAAAATACGCGTAAATAAAAACTTTTTCCCGATATTCAGCATTGCTTATTTGATAAGAAACTGGATTGCCAGCCCCGTATTGTGTTTGATATGTTCTCGTAATGTATGGTAAATGTTTAAAACAATTATCAAAAATAAAATAAATAAAAGTACAGAAACGTGTAATCTCTCTCTAGCGCCTTTATTATCCACGTGTATTTATTTTTTTGTTCTTCTGGTTCTTTGTTTGAGTAACCCAGCTAATTTCTCATTTTTGTTTTATAAACGTTTGAAAATAAAATTTCTGCGGATATTTTTATAAAATCACAGGCGAAATTTTATTTTTGAAAATACGAATATTCAATAAAAGAATATTTCGGTTTCTTTGTTCATTTTCTGATGAGTAAATACACTTGCGTTTTAAAATATTTGGCGAATCTCGTAGTTTAACGTTTTGCCTCCCTTTTTTTACGCTTTCCAACCGTAGGTTGAAGAAGCGTGTATGCTCCAGCTTTATCCATCCGTCCGTCCGCACGATAACTCGCGTAACAATGTTTTGATTTCGATGAAATTTTAGTATGTGGTAGGAGACTACCTGTGGTCAAACCCTATTGAAAATGGACGAAGTGGGATGCAATATGCCATTGCCTTTATGCATCATAACTTGCGTAAAAATTGTTCGCTTTCGATAAAATTTTAGTATGTGGTAGGGGACCACCTGGGGACGAACCCTATTGAAAATGGGCGAAATGGGGTTAAAGATCAGGACATAGGAGCGGGATCCATTCCATTGCCCTTATGCGTCATAACTTGCGGGAAAATGGTTCGATTTCGATGAAATTTTAGTATGTGGTAAGGGACCACCATGGAGACGAACCCTATTGAAAATGGGTGAAATGGGGTCAAAGGTCAGCACATAGGATCGGGATCCATTCCATCGCGCTTATGCGTTATAACTTACGTAAAAATGCTTCGCTTGAGACAAAACTTTATCATGTTGTTCCGGAAGTGTACTTAACCGGTTCAGTTTAATATCATCGAAATGGGGTCAAAGGTCAGGTCATAGGAGCGAGATTTATTCTTTATCCATTATCCTCATAACTTGAGTAATGATTTCAAGTATGTTGGAAAGCGTATCCTAATCTATGCATTGCATGATTTTACTAACTTGTTTTTTTTATTTTCCTCCTCACAGTGGAAGAGTCGTGACCCTCCCACGTCTGATCTCTTCACTCCCCCTACCATTTGGTGAAGTCTGCGCCGTCCCTGCGGGCGATGAGTCCTGGACGTACCACTACACATCTCGAAACAAAGAAGGCCAGTATGGTGTAGAAACAATCTGACTCTCCGCCACCAAAAAATTAAGAATAAGACAATCTGCGCAAAAAGTCTTCATGACGGTGTTCCGCAATTCATGGCGTTCTCCTGATGGAGTTTCATCCAGCGGGGACCACTGTGAATGGCAAAACCTACGCTCACACATTGCTGACAAAGTTTTCGCGGGACCTTCGCGACAAGAGCTAACAGAGACGCTGCAAATGTCAGACTTCTTCACGACAACGCTCGCCCAACATGTTGCACACGTTCGTGACAAAATTGCGCAATTTGGCTGGGAGGTGCTCCCGCACCCACCGTACAGCCCGGACCTTGCTCCTTCGAACTTGCATCTGTTTGATCCTTTGAAAAAGATTCCTGGGCGGCCAACGCTTCGATTCGGCTGAAGTCAAATGGATTGTCCGCAGGTGGCTATACTCCCAGAAAACGTACTTTTATGAACAAGGTATACTAAAACTGGTACCACGCTGGGATAAATGTATCGAGCATCTCAGTTCCTATGTTGAAGAATAGTTAAGAAATGTAGTTTCAATGTTTGTATGTTTTGTTTTGCCTATCATTTAAACTGTTGCCAGAAAAAAAGTGTGCGTTGCTTTTCGATCCACCCAGGTACGTATAATTTTTTATCGCGCAAGAAGTGATTGGTGTTAATCTTTATCTGCCATCTTCAGTATTCTCACCTGAGCAGACGTTCGTTGCAATGAGTCGCGTTCGATTGATGAAAAAACCTCAAGACTAAAGTCATAGATGGACCTCACCAAGGACGCATCGATGGACATGAAGGAGTATCTACACTGCTGGCCACCCAAAATGCAACACCAAGAAGGAAGAATCCGATTGGCCTGAAATTCGCAGCAGGCGTCGCCCGCGAGAGGACATGCAAACGATTAACATTGCAGGACATATGCAAATCATGTGTGCCCGGCACGGCACCGAGAAGCACTATAAGAAGGGTGCTTGCTGCCGGAGTGTGTTTTGCTGCCGGACGTGTGCGTGAGTAGCTTCCTGATGCCTCGTCGCAGAATACGGCAGTCATTCCAGCACGTTTAGGAGTTCGACAGAGGACGAATAGTGGCTTATCGCGACAGCGGTTTATCGTACCGAGACATCGCCGCCCATATGGGACGACATCCAGCCACAGTGAGGAGAGTATAGATTCGGTGGGTGCAGGAGAGACGGACCGACGTGAGCGATTGCAGCAGCACACCACCAGACGAGAGGACCGGCATGTTGTGCGACGGGCATTGACGGCACGCACCGCCACATGACGAACGTTAGCGCAGGAATTAGGGTGTTTTGAGCAACAACCTGTGTCAGCACATACCATTCAACGTCGTCTGCAGGAGCGGAGACTTGTCGCACGGCGCCCATTGCTCCGATTACCACTGACGTTACACCACCGGCGAGTGCAGCGGCAGTGGGCCGTTGAACGCCGCACCTGGACTACGGAATGGTACGACATTGTCTTCTCCGACGAATCCCGCTTCTGCCTGCAACACCACGATGGTCGGATCCGCGTGTGGCAGCACCGCGGCGAGAGACTTTATGACGCCTGCATTATGCATCGCCATACCGGTCAGGTCGCCTGGCGTTATGGTTTGGGGCGCAATTGGATATCACACCCTCACCCCTCTGATACGAATCGCTGGTGGACCTGACAGCCACCACTACATCTCCGACGTTTTGGAGCCTGTAGTTCTCCTTTACCTGCAGGATCTGCCAGCGGCCACGTTTCAACAATACAATGCGCACCCGCACGTGGCCCGCATCGTGCAACAATTCTTCACGGCCCACCAGGTGTCACTGCTGCTGTGGCGCGCCTGTTCTCCCGATATGTCGCCCATCGGACACGTCTGGTCGCTGATCAGCAACCGAGTGGCCCGGCAAGCACCACCCGCGGCTACGCCTGATGAACTGTGGAAGCAGCCTGGACCGACATACCCCAAGCCCACATCCTAAGTCTCTTTCGTTCGATGCCGCGGCGTGCAGCGGCCGTTATTGCCAGCCAAGGGGGCCACACGAACTATTGATGTCTGCGTTTTCAGCAAGTCGCACGGGCCTGTAAGCTCAATCGTTTCATCTTTGTATCTGTTGTTATGTGTCCAGTAAATCTGGCTTTGCTATCTCGTGTCCTTCTTGGTGTTGCATTTTGGGTGGCCAGTAGTGTATTAGAAATATTGTTTTTAACAGAAATTTCATAAAACGTGATAATTTTTAAAGAAGTTTAAATAAACCTACTTAATTAACTAACCACTGTCGTTTTATTAGTGTGCAGAAACAGAAAAGCAAGAAATCACGGTGTTCACGGATAACACCACTGGCAATCATTCATCTATTATTTTTTTCTGTATGTGTGTATGTGGATTTTAAGTCGTGTTGTCTGCACCTCTTTTTTGAGAATTTGTTTTGAGGTAATCCTGGCTGAACATGGTGAGCATTCTCCTTGAAAATAGACCAGGTTAATCTTGCAATTATTATGTTCTCCAAATCTTAAAAATTCGTACCTCCTAAATATAATATATTTTTTTCACAACTGATGTTGGCCTGGTTTTCAACGTCTGGTTCCGATTTCTACGTGAGATATGGGTGCGAAATTCGATCAAGGATTTCGGTTCTTTTTCTTGCACTAAATAATTCCAAGTTAGAGATAGCCAACTATTCCTTGTCTCAAAGAAAAATAGAAATGAGAAATGGAATCGCTGGAGCACGGAGTGTTGATTTTCCAGTTTCGCGAGCATCGAGCTAATTCAAAATCCTCCGTCATAGCAGTGAAAAGATGTCCTTAAGGCAGATGTGGTTTGGAAAATGTGCTATCAAATAAAAAAACCCGAAGACCGTATTACTTTTTTAACCATCAGCCGAATTTTAACTCTAACGTTAAATTAAAGAAAAGAGGAAAAAAGTGCTTAAACCGTGAAACCTCGATCTGAGGAAATTGTTATGAATTTTTCAACGCTTTGGACTAATCATTATCTACTTCATTTCTGTTCTGTTTATGGTTTTCTTTTTTCTTTTGTTCGTTATGTGAGAATTAATTAAACGCATAGAAACCCATTTCTCTTTTCTGGAATGCTGTGTTTGCAACCATTCGCAAAAAAAAAAAAGGAGAGTTTGCGAAGTATTTTTTTTTCTTCTTGCACATAACACTCATGTGGGACTTAGCTTTCTTCAGAACACCTGCCGCCGCATCTGAATCGATTCCGTGGAATTTCGTTTTGCTGTTGATTCCCCCATTGTCGTATATCCCTCACATCTTCCACTTTTGTTGGAGAAACAAAGATGAAAAGAAAACAAAATAAAATGTTCGCCACGAAATTATTGCTAACAGGACAATTCAAGTCATTTCTTCCCAACATTTTGATCAGTGCACAAATAGCTCTTTGAATGATGTGCTCTCATATCTTTTCTAAGGCAAAGATGAAATAAAACCGTTTGAACGACGAGCAGCTTTTTGTTTTACGTTTTCATTCTAAGCGAAAAATTCGAGCCATGAAATGAATCATCGGATGTAGGATAAATGTTTGTTGCTAGAAGTAAAAATTTAAGCAGTCGAAAACTATTCTTTAGAAGAAAAGTAAGAAATTCGGAGTACTATTTTTTTTTATTGGAGGTTTAACGACCACCGTGAGCAACTCAGTGAGCTATAAGCAGTCGCCCGTCCCTAAGGAGCATACTATTTAACCTGTGCCTTATCATATGCTGTATGTATTTATTTAAGGTGGACGTCTAGTGGTTTTGCTTCCTATACTTCCAATGGGCAAACTTCTGTACACATTTTCTTCACAATTAATGCGTTCCCAAGTATGAAAATTTGAACAGCGATTGAAATAACTTCATATTATAATTTGGAATATTTAATATTTTCTAAAACATAACCATAATTAAGCAATCCAACATTTGTTTATCTACTGACGTCATCAATGTACAGATCGCGTCATCTCTTTTGTGCCGCCCCGGTGGCGCAGTGGTCTAAGGCGTTGGCCTCTGATCATTCGTCCGTAAAGGGTCCGGGTTCGAATCCCGGTCAGGCATGGATGTTGTGTTTGTCTTATGGCACTGGCTCTCTCCCTTCCCTGGAACCAGTGACCCTAAATTAGGGACGGGCGACTGCTTATAGCCCATTGAGTTGCTCACAGTGGTCGTTAAACCTCCAATCAAAAAAAAAAAAAAAAAAAATCTCTTTTGTGGTCTCAACACCACCAAAGGAAAGGTTATTGATTTTTAATATAATTACGGTTATGTTTTAGAAAATATTAAGTATTACAAGTTATAATATGAAGTTATTTTAATCGATGTTTAAATTTTTATACTTGGGAACGCATTAATTGTGAAGAAAATGTGTACAGAAGTTTGCCCATTGGTACTATAGGAAGCAAAATCGCTAGACGTCCACCTTAAATACTGCATAATTCAAAACGATCTCCGCGACTGCAAAGTATTAAATATAATTCAAAAAGGCAAAACATATCTTGCTAAAGGAAGTATATTTCGATTTTCTTCTGCATTTATTCTGTGAGATATCAAAACAAAAGAAAAAAGAAAGATGACACCGAATTTTCGGTGTATTGAGCACGTCTTTTGAATCCTTTCCGATGTGAATACAATTTTTCAAAGTTTTTCGTAGTCAATGAAACCGGTTAGAAAGAAAGACAACCGGATTTCTACAATCGATAAAACATCCAGAAATAGAAACAGCTACTTACTTCCACCAGCGGCTAAAAAGCATGATTCGAAAATTAACAAATCGTGCACAAAAAGTTTCTCATAGCAGAATTAAAATATTAGAGACAAATAGATTTTCAAATCGAACAGTTAAAGAAGAGATATAGAAGGAAGCATGATGATATCATTGACATTCATAAAGAAACTCATGAATATGATACGAGATATAAATATGTGTTGCAACCATGCTTTCCGAAAAATCAACAGAAAGAACTCAGCATTGGATATCAAGAGCCAAAATTTTGGAATGGCTTGCCCAGGGAAATGCATAATATTAATAACTACAGTTTATTTAAGAAAAGAATCACTATTTACTTACTCACTAACATTGTAATAAAAAACAAGGGATTGGTCAGACTAGAGAGGGGGTGGAGGTAAGAGGGGATGGGGGCGAAATTGCTCATAAGACAGAATGGATGAAATATGGCCACGTTATTTAAAAATATGAAATGTAAATGTATGATTTTTTTTAATATAATTTTACACCACTACTTGTTCCCCATAAATATCGTTCTCAACACATTGAGACATCGTTACCATGCAGTTACTATCCACTATTAATATATTTAATATTATGCTCACTTGATGTTACGTATTCTATTTCTTGACTTGTGCATTTTTCGAAGGGAGATCGGGACTCGTCAAGTCATTTTGGCCTTTTTTCTATTAATTTGTTACTTCTAATGAGCATTTGGTATGTGTATAATAACAGCTAAACTAATAAATTGAATTGAATTGAATTGGATGTGACTCTAAGTCTCCCGGCGGAAGAATTTTGCTTAATGGAAAAGTTGAAAATGTGCGAAAAGTATTCTTCATGGCAAAAAGTTATATTAAAAGAAAAATAACTTTTCAAATGCGTCTCCCGGAAGGTGAGAAAAAGATTTTGACATTTACGACCCCTAGAGGAAAAGCTGTGCATTACTTGAAGAGGATAACGTCCCCATCTTTATTGAAGCGAATGGCATACAGTTGAAAACAGAAATTTCTCAATAGGGTTTTTAGGAGCGGAGATACAGCTGCAAGCAGAAGTTCACGAACAAAACCTAGCGACAGAACTGTGATCTACAAAACCTACTCAAGTACAAAGTGAATGGCATCCTGTGTTAGAAGAATTTTAAAATCGTACTTTTAGAAGTAGAGATTTCGAGAAAAACATATTAAATATTTGTATCTTCTTGCGGGGAAAAAGTGCATTATTTTGGGAACGAAATGCACACAAAATATTTCTATAGTTAGTAGTATCTGACAGAAACAGATTTTTTCAATCGGATTTTTAGTCCCCCCAGATATTGCTGCAAAAAAATGCTGTAAACGGAAACGCGAACTTACACCCTCTAGTGGCACACTTGTGCGTTAAGAAAAATTTGAAATTATATGAGAAACATTTTGCATTGAAAACGCTCTACGATAAAGAAAGGATTTTACAAATCGCACTGTTAGAATCAGAAATATTGGCAAAACTAAGACAAACAACTACACCCCTTGGTGGAAAAACTATACACTATTTTAAGCTGAAGGCATCTAAAAAAACATTTCGAGGTGAACGGTATCGGTCCACGAAATAATATTTTGAATCGAGTTTTCAGAAACTCATATTTTGCTGCAAATACATCAGAAACAGAAATAAGCAATTACGCCATCTCTTGGCAAAATAATTATCTACCAGAAACTAGAAATTATGTTAAGAACATTCCCCACCACGAGCTGTAGCCGATGCAGAAATAATTTTTCAAATGGGACTTTTAAAAGAAGAGGTATTGGGAAAATTGCAATTGACGCCCTTAACGGAAAATCTATGTATTACTTAAAAAGAAACTGCACCCAAAATAGTCTTCATTATAAATGGCATCGAGAGGAAAAAGGAATTCTTTTAATCGAATAGTAGAATCAATCATATGTGTGGAATAAAATATCTGTCGAATTCGGTAGCATCTGCATTAACTCCCTCTACCGGCGAAGTTAGGTATTGGAAAGAAACCCGAAAGCAAGGATCATCGTTCTCACATTTCAAGCTTTCCAATGCAAAATGAATTTTCAAATCAGATTAATAGTTGGAGAGATTAGTATCCACAGACGGCGGACGGATAGACCGACAGAAAAATGATACTACGTGCTTATTTTTATAATGGACATGCTAAAAAGCAAAACTGACTACCATTCACGTCGCAAATTTTTGTTATTTTGCTAATTTGAATAGTATATATGTTACCGCTAAAGCTCGAAAGCCGTTAATGTGCACATTACCTAGCTAATCTGCAAATTAACTGATTTGCTCCGTTAACGTGCGGAATCAAGAGTTTTCCGCATTTTACCTAGGTAATGTGCACATTAACGGCTTCCGTATCGTTAAAGTTCAAAAGTTTGTTTCTCTCATTTCCTTTCCCTACACCTTCCCCCTCTCCCTCCACTTTTAGTTTGGTTTCATGTGATATGTTTGTTCACGTAATTTGTGGTGAAATAGATCCTAAAGAGAAAGGGTATGGTAAAAATGTATTGTGCAACATCTGTAAAAAGAATATGGATCAGAAAATATAGCGTGATGAAGCCAAGAAAGGTTTAGAAAAGCAAGCAAAGAATATGTTAGCAGTTTCTAATGCAAAGCACCCAAATGTCGATAAAGGTGTCACTGTGAGAATTAAAGTACCCGAAGTAGACAGAGCAAAAACTGATGCCCGCTCGATTTTAGCTGTGGTTCTTAGTAAAATAGAGGATGACTTTTATAAACTTGGTACTAAAACGGGTATTTTAAAACAATTGTATGCAAAATCTGAATTCAGTGTTTGCAAAGAGATTTTTAACGAAAGAAGATGTCCCTGCTGTAGAAATATCTTTACGTCAAACAGCAATAAAACAATCCCTTGGTACTGGGCAGGGCTTCAGAAAATGTGACTGCAAATCTAAATGTACCACAAACAGGTGTGCTTGTCGCAAAAACCAATTGCTATGTAATTCAAAGTGTCACCAATCTTTAGATTGCACTAATAAGTAAGCATAATTTTATCATATGTTTTGCAAATTCATTTCCTTAATTATAATAATATTTTAAACCGTTTGATTCTTTCTATTATAGTTTTTTAATTGATTGATGATTGATTCTATCAACTAATTTGTTGATTGTTTGATTGTATTAACTTGATTCTTTATATATCAAAAAATAAATAAATAACATTATGTTAATTTAAGCGTACAAAAGCGTTGCTGTTGTTCCAGCAAAGATCTTATTTTCACTTTAACGAGTGCCTAGTAGGTAATGTGCAGATTATTTAGGTAATTTGAGCAATGAAACAATTTTCGGCACTTTAACGGATCACCCTAGTTAATCTGCACATTGCCTAGATAATCTATAGAATAACTGATTTCTGAACTTTAGCGGTAATATATACACAAACTACACATCTATTTAATCGTTTTAAATTCCTAAAATATTATTTTGTGTGCATAAGCCATACTGTGCCCCAGCGATATCAAGGAAAGGTTGGGAGATCGCTGGTCCCATAGATATCAACATCATTGCAGTGTCCAGTGTGTAGCGAATGCTTAGTCTAAGGCACTTGGCTTTGCAACCACGCGTAAGACGCGCATGGTACAAAACCAGGTTGTCCTATGAGATCCATAATAGGCAGTCGCTGACTTCTCTCTCTCAGCATCCCTAGCATCGGTGATCACTACTTCTGGGGTTATGTAACTCTAAGGCGATATCTCTCGAGACTGATCTACTATATGATCCTTACAGATCGACAGAAATTACTGTAATTAATAATAAGGAACTATACACCAACAGTTCTAAGAGTAATGTAACTATAATAGGAATTCGAATTTCTTGGCGTGCAGTAGAAATCCAAATTTCCAAGCTTTCGTACATCAACCAGATGGTTTTTTCAAGGAAGGTAGACAGCTAACTGCAAACTGGATAATAGAACACTTCAGCAGTTTGAACGCGGTGACTTGACTACACAATAAATGAGTAGGCGCAAATGTGGCCAGACATTAAAAGAAACGAGGTCACGTTGCTTGGGCACTCCACGTCGTACCGTGGTAGAAAACGCAGTATTATTTGAAGAATTTAATCCTAGTGCATGGCAACTCTAGAGAGAGAGGTTATCATTGCAAGCTTTGCTGCTGGTCAAGATTTTCAAGGTTTCGTAAATGGCGGTAGATTTGGGTGTGGAGTGTGAAGCTAATTTCTTTATACTACCACATAGAATCAGCGGACTTGAATTTAACTTCATTTGACAGGGCAGTGGTTATTTTTACGTCTTTTGTATGCATTTTATGTTCGTCGATTCTAATTTCAAACGAAAGTTTGGTCATTCCAAAGTAGCATCGAATCAACGAACCTTTTTCTGTTCGTTTATTCTAATTCCGAACGGACGTTTGGTCATTCCGGTGTAGTATCGAATTGACGAACATAAAAGGGATACAAAAGTCGGGAAAATAACCACTTCCCTATCAAGAAAAGACAAGTTCAAGTCCGCTGATCCTATGTGGAATGATATAAAGAAATTAGCTTCATACTCCACACCCAAATCTACTAACATTCTCGAAACCTTGAAAATCTTGACCAGCCGCGAGGCTTGCAATGATAACGTCTCTCTAGAGTTGCCACGCACTTGGAATCAATTTTTCAAATAATACTGCGTTTTCTACCACGGTACAGCGTGCCCAAGCAACGTGACCTGGTTTCTTCGAATGACTGATCACATTTACGCCTATTCATTTATTGTCTAGTCAAGTCACCGCGTTCAAATTGTTGAAGTGTTCTATTATCCAGTTTGCAGTTAGCTGTCTACCTTCCTTGAAAAAACCATCTGGCTGATGTACGAAAGCTTAGAAATTTTGATTTCTACTCTACGCCAAGAAATGCGAATTCCTAGTATAGTTATACTATTCTCACAAATCACTGTTTTTGCCAGATTACCCTTCAGTATGTAAGCCAATGACACTGTACGTCACCATCTCTGCTCTAACGTAGTTACACCCATGTGCCAAAGTTAAGTTACAAATGGTGACACGACTGACAGCGTCGCGGTATGGTGTCCAAAAGAGAGTCTATAAGTTTTGAAGGCAGTCTGTTGTACCGCACTGCTGTACAAGAGCATTTCGAAGCTCCTGTACGTTCCTTGAAGGGAGTGTCAGAGCAACCACCTGTCTTTCTAACGCGTCCCACAGATGTTATATATGATTAAGGTTTGGAGATCCTGCTGGGCACTTCATGACCGCAGCACCATCACTTTCAAGTTATTCCAGCACCAGTTGAATGGTATAGAATCGGGCTTTATCCTACATTAAAACAAATTATGTGGAGATAACACCTGCGAACAAGCGAACATAATGTACCATGATCTCATCTCGATAGCTGATAGCATTGATGGAATCCTGGAAAACGCCCGTTACACATTATACCTGCCCACACCATACAACTACCGCTTCCATATGTATCCGTCTCTCTGGAGTTTGATGGATGGTAACACATGACACGTTCTCTCCAGATAAATGCACGTCGGGAATCTTTTTGCAATGAGAAACGCGACTGATTCATGAAGAAAACGTTAGACCACTGTTCGCGTACCCAGTGTAGATGTTCCCAAGTCCAACGCAATAATCCTTTCCTGTGGGAAGATGTTAGCGGCATGCACACCACAGATCTTCTGAAATAAAAGCCGCTTTCTTGAAGCCCTCTGGTCACTGTCCAGCGAGATACTGATCGTCCTGTTGCTACTGTCAGCTCTGAAGGCAGCTGACGAGATGTCGTGCTTCTGTTGCGTCTTGCAGTTATGGCAAGAATGCGGTAATCGGGAACAGAACCTGACCTTGGACGACCTGGTACAGGCTGTCTAAGAACACTTCCTGTATTTTGAAACTTTCTCCAGAGCTTGTGGACAACCATTCGAGGCATAAGAAGCCAACTTACCATCTTGGTATTGCCCGGTCTTCAGTCTCCCAATCGCACGCCATCGCATATCATCGCTTAGACGGAGTCTGTGTGGCATTTTCAAGGCATGTCTTTTATTTTCAGTTTGACAACTGCGAAGATCTTTTATACCCCTGTTCCTGTCGGCCATTCATGACTATTAGCTTCTCGAGTTTATGCGCAACGCCCACTTATACGCGTGTCATCATGCGGATATGCGTTACTATTCATACCTACCAGAGTCTGTTATACTTCCTGTAAAAGCTCAGACCATACACTATATTGACAAAAGTCACCGGACACCTAGAAGAGAAACACAACATAGCATGTATTGGCATACATTAGTACGGTGTCGGCACACCTTTCGCCTTAATGCGTGCACTGACCCTTCGAGACATGCTTTCGACAAGATTTTGGAACACAGCGGTAGGTATGCGCTTCCATTCAGTACATAATGCTGCCGCTAACTGTTGATTAGTAGTATGTCTTGTTTCCAAACTTCTTATGCGGCGCTCTAATTCCCCCATAGGTGCTTTCTGACATTAAGATCAGGGCTCTGTGCTGGTCAGTCCACACACGATACGGAATTATCGTCAAACCACGCCGTAACAGTCCTTGCTTTATGGCTCGGTGAATTATCCTGCTGGTACCAACAAGGCTAGGTTCCATAGCATTGCCACAAAGTTGGTAGGGCATATATGTACAGAATATCGAAGCATACGTGCTGGTTAACAGGTTTGTCGACGATAACTAATGCGCTGGGATCATACCACGAAAAACACCTCCACACGAGTACACTGCCAGCTCCAAACTAGATTCCATAGCATTGCCACAAAGTTGGTAGGGCATATATGTACAGAATATCGAAGCATACGTGCTGGTTAACAGGTTTGTCGACGATAACTAATGCGCTGGGATCATACCACGAAAAACACCTCCACACGAGTACACTGCCAGCTCCAAACTTGACCGTAGGAACAATACACTGTGGTAAATGGCGTTCCCCCGGCTCCCGCCATACCCACACACGGCCATCAAACTGATGGATCGTGTATCTGGATTCATCAGTCCATAGAACCCGTTTCCATTGATCTGCAGTCCACGATAAATGTTCTTTACACGATGCTAAACGACGAGAAGCATTCCGAGTGGAGATGAAAGGCGTATGAGCTGCCGCACGAACACGGTAACCCATGGAATGAAGTTCTCTGCGAATGGTACGTGTACATTACATACCGAGGTTCCAGCATTTATACTTACTTGTACACTGAGGTCTTGTGCCGTACTCCGTCGATTAGCTGTAACGACTCTCCTGAGGCTTCGACGTCCTCTATCACTGATTTTCTCTTGTTTGCCGGTACGTGTTGCTACTTCAGGCACAACACGTGTCTTCCACTTATTCAGTACATCCAAAACAGTTGACTTTGGTATGTTTAAACGCCTCTCGGTTTCTCTTATGGACAGCCCACTAATATAACACCCAACAATCTTTCCTTTCTCAAAGTCAGTTCTCTCCCGCCGCGACATTATCACTCAACCTCACAGTGCGATATGATCGCTATCAGCTGCAGGCTTGTTTTTATACCGTTTGCAGATGTACCCCGCATCTTAACAGCGCAGCGGATCCGTTCATTTGCTTTTAAAGTGGTGTCCGGTGACTTTTGTCAATACAGTGTATGTTTCATTCCTTTTCTTACTACGATGGAAAAAAACTTTTGCAACTTTTGTACACGAGTGTAGCGCGCTTCTTCTCGTTGTAAACACCTGCCGCTTGGATCACTTGCGAAAAGATTTGTTTCCTTTTCCTGCTCGATTTCATGATACGCCCCCAATAAAAATTAACAGTAATTTTTCTCATTAGTTTTCCTGTTTGTATCGACTTTACAACGCACTATTTTCCTGTTTGACTAGATCAATATTTTGGAGCATGCACTAAGAGAAACCAGGGATTCCATTGAACCATTTTTACTCTTTGATCACTGCAGACAAATTCTAGTAATTTCTAATTGCTTTCATCTCTAGCGGGCGTAGAAATTGCCCCACCCAGAAGGAGGTGTACTACAAACATGCAAATCGCAGGGCGGGTGTACCCGCTCGAGATATGCAAATGATGTTAAACCGGAGCCGATGATGTTACACATTCGTGACATAAAGGTGCCAGCAGCGACAGGGATGGTAATGTGTGGTCGCTGGTGGAAGTGTCGCGGACGTTTCAGATTTGTTGTTTGTGCTGGGAAACTGTTCAGCGAAGGCCTAAAATGCCGGGTACACTCCGTCAACATGCTTATCGCCAATTGGATGCGACTCCGAGAGGTACAATTGTAGGCCTGTGTGAAGCAAACTGGTCTACACGTCGTATCGCTGCGCACGTGCAACGGAATGCACGAACTGTTGGACGCTGTTGGCACCAATGGATACAGGAAGGTTCGTACGTACGTCCGAGAGGTAGTGATGCAGTACAACAGACGTCAGCATGTCTGAAAAGTGGATTATTCGACACGCTTGTTCGTCACCAGAAAACACTGCAGCCGGTATTCGACGTGCTGTGTCATCGGCCATGGACGTTGCCATAACGGCCCGAACTATAAACCGAAGGTTACATGTGGCAAAACATGCGCAGTAGGCAACCGTTACGTCAACTACCATTGAAGGCCAGCCATCACAGCGATCCTCTGACTTGGTGCCAAAGTCATGCGAACTGGGGTCACGAATGGACCACTGTGGTCTGCAGTGATGATTCCCGTTTCTGTCTGGGTGCTGACGATGGACGGATCCGTGTCTGACGACACCCTAGTGAGCGGACGGATCCCGGTTTCATTCGCGACCGCCACACCGCACGTCAGGTAGGCATCATGGTATGGGGGTAGTATTACGCATGACACAACAGGGTCACCTCTTGTCCGCATCACAGGCACACTGACAGCTGTACGATACGTGAGCAAGGTTCTGCAACCCAGTTTGGTACAGTTCCTGAATGATAACGCCCGTGTACCTACCGCTCGGGTCTCCAGACAATGTTTGCAACATGTTCAAACATTGCAATGGCCTGCAAGATCGACCGATTTATCCCCAATCGGAAATCTGTGTGACCACATTGGACATCCTCTGCAATCGAATCTGCCTGCGCAGGAACTCGATGAGTAATGGGAGCAAGTCAACCGTGATTGGTGTTTCATTCCTCAGGATGATATCCGTTGACTATATGAGTCATTTCCACGCCGTATTGTACGCCTCAATAAGTGGTTGCAGCGCTTATTGAGGCGTACAATACGGCGGCCTCAATAAGGGTACTCCTCAATAAGTGGTTGCAGCGCTGCAACCACATATTGAGGCGTACCCTTTGTGCTGCATTATCTCATCTCATAAACACTGTACATGGCTGAAAATAACATCATGGTAAACCCTTATGTATTTCTATTTGCATGGTCACTTTCACCCCTCTAGCTTCACTCCTTCTGGGTGGGGCAACTTCGATGTCGAGCAGTGTATGTTAGCGTTCCTAATCACAGCAAAAAACACAAGTGTTGGGAAACTGCTGGACACCATCTGGCAGGGGGAGTCACTGCTGTCTGAAATCTGCCGCTCACGGCACGGTAGCGGTCCGTTGGTGGCAGCGCCATCAGTTGGCAGCCATTGATGACCCTGCAGCATCGCCGTGAATTGCGGGCCTCCAAGCAAATGCCACTAGTGGCCCGTAGGTGGCAACCGAAGCAACCCCAACACGAGGTGGAAGTAAAGGGACTGCGCATGCACAGAAGCAGCACGTGCTGTGTCTCTCGTGGTACCAATTAGTTAAAGACGACGCTATCAGCACCGTGTTATTTTAGTGGATGTTGAAGAAAAAGAAGCCATTTGTAGAGAGGCGAATTAATTTCCTAATGAAATGCCACGATGTCGGCGAAGATTACCGGCCGGAGAAAAATATGTAAATAATTAGTAATGAAATGTCAGAAATAGTCAATTACTCTCATGTATTTATAGAAACTCATTTCGTAGTAAAATTCCTGCACTAACACACAAAGAGTCGAGAATACAGACAGCCATGAAATACACCCACTCCATTCCTATGAATAACAAGAAATAATTTCTGTGTAATCTTTCGTTTTAGCATACACTAAGCCGCTTCAAACAAAAGTCCCGGATAAACAAAAAATCGTTATGTTGAAAATAAAAATAAGAATTATACGCGTAAAACTTATCAATTATTCGAAAAAAAAAAAAAAAAAAAACCAACGCTATGTAGATATAATGTAGACTACTCATCCATGGGTTGAATACACAAGATTGGAGGAATTCGCTGCTAAAAATAACGACAAGTAAAATAACAGGTCTACCTTCTGTAGAACAAATGTTGTTTCGGACCGTGGAAAGGAAAGATACAACGTCAAAAATGTAACAGAATGTAACATGAATGGGTAAATATAGTATTTAAGCAATCGCCTTTCAAGATCACAAGGACAGCACAAAACTTTGGAAAACGTCTTTAATTTGGTATACTCATTGAAAATGAGTGAAGTTTCCTTAAGGTAAATAAAAACAATTGTTACGTTAAAAAAATAAATTTATGAATTATATGAAACGGACATTTATGAAAAATACCTCGCAGTATTGTAAATTTAAAAAGAGAACCCTTAGTTTCACATCGCGCAGGAAAGAGTCTCACCTTCAAGCACAGACTCGTGCGTAGCAAACCAGTATGGTGAATAGAGCGCCCGCTTTGCATGCAGACTGTCGTTGGTTCGCTTCCAGCTAGATTTAGGGCTGTTGAGAAAATTTTCCCATCGCCGTTCCGTCATGCAGAAGTTTCGGGGGAAGGGGGAGTCGTTGTGCCTTTGGGAAACTGCGGTTACATTTTTTTTATGGCTACTACTGGGAAATTGGCGGACAAGATTTTGCAAGCCATCAGTTACGTCACGTGATTGCCGCCTGCCAGTGCCGGGAAATTAGCGGACCACATTAGGCTAGCCATCATTTATGGCACGTGCTTGCAACGGGCCGTTTCTGGAAGCCACTTCCTGTGATGGATAACTGATGGCTCTGTTCTGGCATATGGCAACTGATGGGGTGCCAACTGTTGGCCCATGTTGTGGCTGTCGGTGCATTTTATTGTCGGTTGGGTAGCGTCAACATAGTGCTGGGCCACTGCTGGCTTATGTGCTGGCCCACTGCTGGCTTATGTGCTGGCCCAACAGCATTGTTTTTGCTGGGATGCTTTTCTCTGGAACCTCGCACTGTACGTAACTACTTACACCACCCAAATGGATTCACCTAAAGCATCTCAGCCGTGCCACGCATTCCAACTTCGTCTGTTCCAATGATAAACAATACTCATCTTTTATCGATTTGAAATCATTCTTTCTTAACCATTGTAAAGAAATCTTCTGCCCCCGGTGGCGCACTGATGTAAGTGATGGCTTCTGATCATTTATCCGAGATGGGTACGGGTTCGAATCCCGGTGAGACATTGATGTTGTGTTTGTCTCACGACCCTGGCTCTCTCCCTTTCTTGGAGCCAGTGTCCTAAACTTAGGAACGGGGGAATGAGTTGGTCCCATTGAGTTGCTCACAGTGGTCGTTAAATCCCCAATAAAAAAAAAAAAATTAAAAGATGATTTGCCTAACATTATAAAAACAGCAAAAGCGTAACTAAAAAATAGCAAGCTTTATACTGAAAAAAAGACGAATGTTTTTACTGGAGCGAACGAAACATGTATTGCTTAGTAATACTAGTGATCCGATTTATTGGCGTAGGAAATAAATACATAAGCGTTTCCAAGCTTTCGCACATCAACCAGATGGCTTTTTCAAGGAAGTTAGACAGAAACTGCAAATTAATATAACGTCGCATCTATTTATTTTCAAGTTCCCGCGTTCAAATTGTTAAGCGTTCTGTTTTTCAGTTGGCAGTTTCTGTCTAACTTCCTTGAAAAAGCTATCTGGTTGATGTGTGAAAGCTTGGAAACGCTTATGTGTTTATTTCCTACGCCAATAAATCGGATCACTAGTGTTACTACTTAATTGGTGTACTGTTCCTCGTTATAAACATGTATTGCTTGTTTGTTTTCTGAGGGTTTAACGACCACCGTGCGCAACTCAATGAGCTATAAGCAGTCGCCTGTCCCTAATTTAGGGCCACTGGTTTCAGGGAAAGGAGAGAGCCAGTGCCGTAAGACAAACACAACATCCATGCCTCACGGGATTCGAACCCAAACGGTTTTGGGAGAATGGTTATTAGCGGACGTCCAAATGGCATTCGAATTTCTTCTCAAAAATCTCACGTACAGAACACAAACCCAAAAGGGTTTGTGCTATTTTGAGCCCTACATACCCTTTTCCTCAAAGTATGGACACACTAATGGAGCTGAAACACTGAGAGAAAAAATTTGGAAAAAATAGAAAAGACTGAGAGAAAAATTTTTAGAAAAAATACCCTTTTCCTCAAAGTATGGACACACTATTTGAGCTGAAACACTGAGAGAAAAAATTTGGGAGACTGATTAGATGAAATAGGTGAGTTATTACTACGTTCTTTAATGTTGTGTGTGTTAAAAATTTCAGTTTGCAAGGTCTAAGTGCATTATGTTATCACAGACATCTATGCCCTGGAAGGCTGCGATAAATTCAGATCTATAGCATAACTTGCTGATTTGTTTTCTGTTCGTTTACTGCTGGTAAAACGATTCCATATACGTATTCTCAACCGTTTCTGTAGCTCTTACATTCAGTCTCGAAAATTTTCTGCACCATTTGCAAATGAAGGAACTGCCTGGTAAATCATTCCAGCAAATGCTTTTAAACATTTATTGAATAGATATCAGGCGTTACGAGCAGTGGCGTAACCATATTTCAATATATATATATATGTGTGTGTGTAGAACTTGTATATAAGGAAAATGACAAGAGTGGACGACATCTTGACCAGAGTGAAATTACTGAAATGGCAATGGGCTGGACATGTTGCCAGAAGAACATACCACCGATGCACAACTGAAATTTTAGACTGTATTCCAAGGGACAGAAAAAGATCCAGAAGAAGACCCCATGGGAGATGGATGAAATTCGAAAGCATGCCGGAGTGACATGGAGGAGACAAGCTCAACACAGGCAATTGTGGAAGAAATTTGGGGAGACCTTCATCCAGTAGTGGATTGATAGTGGTTGACAGTGATTGTGATGACGATGTATATATATATATAAGGTCCGGTGATGCGTAACATCACAGCCTCTCCTTGACAAATGTCAACCCCGACTTCTCGTGGTGCATCCTGTTCCCACTAAAGGGGCTCTGACGACCGCCAATAGCGGTATAACTATACCATCGGGATTAGAGGAAATTCTATCCCACACTCACCAACCCGCTTGGCCAGCGTGATGAGTTATGGCCAAACCCCTCCAAAATGACTCCACAACTTAAATCTTGGCCCTCAGTCTCCGGCAGCTGGAATGTATGTACCTGGCCAAGGCAGCGGCCAGTGCGACATGAAGGCAGAGGGTGCTAAGAATCCCCGGAGAACCTGACTAGGCTTCCATCTGATGCTGACCTTGGCTACGTATAATGGACGCTCCCTATCTTCCGATTCAAGGCTTCTTGAATTGGAAGAGAAACTACGGAGGATCAAGTGGGACATCGTCGGGCTAAGTGAGGTAAGGAGAAAAGGAAAATATCTCATTGAACTGAAAAGTGGACATCTCTTCTACTATCGTGGGACAGATACTGGCAGAACTAGTGGTGTTGGATTTATAATAAACAAGAAACTGAAGGATAAAGTTGTAGAAGCTGAAAGTTCCTCTGACAGAGCTGCGCGACTCGTTATTCAACTATCGAGAAGATACCAGGCTCAGATTATTCAAATTTATGCACCAACCACAAGTCATCCTGAAGAAGAAATTGAAGAATTTTATGAGGAAATTCGTCATCTAAATAATAAAGGTAAGCAGCACTTAAAGATAATTATGGGAGATTTCAATGCAAAAATAGGGCAACGGCAACAGAATGAAACTTCAGTAGGTAAATTCGGTCACGGCAACAGAAACCAGTGTGAAATATTCTCGTAGAGTTTGCAGAGGCAGAAAGGTTTTTCATCTTGAACTCCTTTTTCAAGAAAAAGCCACACAGGAAATGAACATGGAGACATCCAAATGGGACGACAAGTGAAATTGATTTTATTATGTGTAACAAAAAATTCGTCATAGAAGACTGAGGTGTGCTAAACAAGTTCAACAGAGGTAGTGACCATAGATTGGTGAGATGTAAGATGCACCTCAACACTAAACTCGAACGTGGCAAGCTCATAAGACAAACAAAATGTATTGACATAACCAACCTTAAAAAACACAATAATACCTTCAAGTTGGAACTTAAGAACAGATTCTCTGCTTTAGAAGGCCTAACATCGGAAGAAGTGGATATTTCTGAAGTTCACAGAAAAGTAACCAAAGCTCTTATGGAAACAGCAACAAAATTAGCTGGGTCTAAGAACAAGTTGCATGTGAACAAATTTTCAGGAAAAACCAAAATGTTGATGCAAAAAAGAAGAGAGATGAGGACAACTAAAGAAGATGTGACTTCCTAAGTGGAATATATAGAGCTATGCAAGACAGTACAAAAAAGTATCACTGAAGATGTAAGGAAATTCAACTGTGAACTAGTGAGGAAAGCAATTGAAAACAACCATAGCCTAAAGATAGCAAAGGGACATCTCAGTAAGGGAAGAAAACAGATTATGGCACTGAGAAAAGAAGATGGTTCTGTAACAAGAAATAGAGGCGAAATTTTGACAAGAGTGAAAGATTTCTACTCCAAATTATATGAAAGGGATGATACATGTACTCCAGACATCATGAAAGGTACCAGTACCAGAGTTCTTCCAGTCCTCCCAGCAGAAGTTGCACATGCAATCAAGAACATGAAGCGGGGAAAAGCTCCAGGAGAAGATGGAATTACTGTAGACATAATACAAGAAGCAAGTGGAGAAATCGAAACAGCACTCGCCCAAATTTTCACTCGATGCCTTAATGAAGGGAAGTTTCCTGAGGATTGGAACAACGCTACAATGATCCTGCTACATAAAAAAGGTGACATTGAGGATCTCAGGAACTACAGACCCATCAGCCTCCTATCAGGGGTTTATAAAATCTTCACTAAAGTTCTTTCACACCGTTTGAAGGTAACACTGGACATGGCTCAACCGAGAGAACAAGATAGATTCAGGAGTGGCTACAGCACAATAGATCATATCCACGTACTGAGAGAACTAATTGAAAGAGCGAGGAAATATAAATTTCCATTGTGCATGGCTTTTATCGATTATGAAAAAGCTTTTGATTCGGTGAAACCATCAGCAGTTACAATGGCTCTGAAATCCTGCGGTATTGAAGATGCCTACATTAATATTATTAATAACATCTATGAAAATGCAAGTGCAAAGATTCGGCTGTTTGAAAATACAACACACATAAAAATTGTATAGGGAGTGAGACAAGGTGACACCGTATCCCCGAAGCTCTTTAACGCCACATTGGGAAATGTCTTTCAATCACTGAACTGGGAAAAC
Organism: Macrothele yani; assembly: GCA_039090855.1. Classification (NCBI taxonomy): domain Eukaryota; kingdom Metazoa; phylum Arthropoda; class Arachnida; order Araneae; family Macrothelidae; genus Macrothele; species Macrothele yani. The sequence continues at coordinate 122,331,334 of CM077010.1, read as the reverse complement.
AAAGGGATAAAGATTAATGGAGATTATATAACCCACCTGCGTTTTGCTGATGACGTAGTCATTTTTGCAACTACATCATCAGAGCTTCAGGGTATGATCCAGGAACTTGCGGACAAGAGTAAAGAAGTGGGATTAAAAATGAACTTTCAGAAGACAAAAGTGATGTACAATGCTTTTACAAGAAATGAAGATTTATCGATTGATGGAGAAAAGCTGGAGATAACAGACACGTACGTTTATCTTGGACAGCAGATATCAAGTGAGGGTCACATTGATGAAGAAATTAATCGGCGTACAAAACTTGCCTGGAGAGCGTTTGGAAGAAACAGCATAATTTTCAAGAGCAATATGCCATTATGTCTTAAAAGAAAAGTGTTTGATCAATGCATCCTTCCAGTGCTTACCTATGGAGCAGAGACGTGAACATTAACTAAAAGAAACGTACAAAGGCTGCAGACAACTCAAAGAAGCAGCCTGGAGAGGTGCATGCTTGGTGTAACCAGGAGAGATAAGAAGAGGAAATCGTGGATCCGTGAAATGACAAGAGTGGAAAACATCATCAGAGTTAAATCCCTGAAATGGCAATTGGCTGGACATACTGCCAGAAGGACAGACCATCGATGGACAGCCGAAATTTTATATATATATATATATATATATATACACACATCGTAAAAACCAGTTTAACGTACAATCAGCCTATTGAGGCCTTCGCAGAATGGAAATATAATATAATCAATAGCTTCACCGGTGAGTTGGCAGGTCTGGACTTTTGTTTCGACAGAAATCTCTTTTTCTCTGGAGAAGCTAAAAGGTCACTCTCCAAACTACAAGACCAATTTATTTTTACCACTACGGATAAAGCTAGCAATAATTTTGCAATTATCTGTAAGAAGTTCTATTTTGAATTGTTAACTATGGAACTCAATAATAGAGTAACATACGAGCCCGTAAGTTATTCTACCAAGCAGTTAGAAAATCGGTTTAAGGCATTCTTCAAGAAACTTAAAATTCCACAAACTAGAAGATATGAGCCTGAATTTCCATTTCTTTTTGCAACGGTTAAGTTTCATAAGGATCCTGTGAAGTTCAGGTTCATAGCTAGTGGAGTAAGGAGTCATAAAAAGAAAATAGATCTTGCTTTTGAAGATGTCTTAAAGAAGGTTTTGAAACACATTAGAAACTGTTCTAACTTGATGTACAGAGATTTTTGGATAATTAATAATAATGCAGAAGTAATTTCTACTATACTCAAAGTTTGTCCCCTAGATATTAATAGTTATGATTTTGAAAACCTATATACTAATCTGCCTCTATCAGATATAATCACTACCTTTAAAGAGCTGTATGCAGAATTTAAACTTAACCAATTTGTTGATGTAGGAACTTGGAACTCTTATCTCAATTGCTGCATAAAAAATAACCATATCTTATATAATAATACTCTCTATAAGCAAGTGAACGGTATTCCAATGGGAACATCAACGTCCACGAATATCGCTAATCTATTCCTGTTCTTTAAGGAATATAAATTCATTAAAAATCACCCCACCTGCTCAGATAACTACCTTTACACTTTTAGATATATTGATGATCTGCTGTGTATCAATAATTCAGAAGTTATAGAGAGTGATTTTGATAATATCTATCCTAGCTCTCTTAACTTATGTAAAACCAACCACAGTAATCAGGAACTTGAGTTCCTAGACTTAAGCATTAAGCTCAACAGAGGTAACCCATCTATTAGCCTCTTTGATAAAAGAGTTAATTTTCCTTTCAAAGTAATTAAATATCTACACTGGAATAATAACATTTCAACCAAAGTAATTGAGAATGTACTAATTTCTCAGGTCCTAAGAATTTCAAGAATTTGCAGCAACAATTTGGACTTCAATTACCACATTAATATACTATTAGAAAGTTTTCTAGAGAACGAAATTCCTTCTTCTTTCATCAAAAGAACTTTAAGAAAAATTATTCTGAATAATAGAGTAAGGTTGGCAGATCTGCTTTAATTTTCTACACAGTTAATAATATGATTCTGACCAATCAAAGCCGTAAGGAAGTTGGCTAGAGGATGCCTATTAACTACCTAAAGGAACCTTAGTGCTATGGATATGACGGTCCTATTAAAACAAAAAATTAAATAATATAAACAAAATCACAAAAAAAGCTTAAAAATCTGTTTATAAAAGAAAATAAAAACAAATAAAAAAGAAAACTAGTTATTCATCACTAGGATAGCTATACTAAAAATAGTAAAACCAACATTAAAATTAATAAGATTCTGATTAATCTATAGAAGCTCACTAAGGTGATTTAATACATGCAAAGATTATTAAATAAACTGCTCGTGTATTTTATAATATTTCTCATGTATTCTGGAGAGTTAATTCTGCTCTTTCTGATCATTCAGATCCACAGTCTTAAGTTTATATATTTTTTTCTCTGGTTAAAATCTCCGCGCGTTGGTTTCTTGCTGTATGAGGAGGCCATCAGCCCCACCCTCACTGCCCCCCAGCGTCTAGGGAGTGGCGGAAGAGGTCAGCCATGTTCTTCTCTTGTGAGGAGAAAAGTTTTTGTCACACAAGAGGTAAGCTCTCTTCCTTGTTTTTGGGTTCTAGGTTTTATAAGTTCAATGTTTGTACTTCATGTACCTTTTCTCTGTCGTTTTTTAGCTTTTCAGCTTTTAAATTGGTTTGTCTGTTAACATTTTTGCGGGTTTTAACTCTTACTTTTCTTTGTAACTTTGAGCGTCTTTTGGGGTACCTAGGAACAGAAGATGGCTAAGCTTGTTCCTTTTCTATGCGCTGTCTATGCGCTGTTTTTTCAAAGTAGTTAAGTTCTTAATAACTAATTAATTATGCACTTAAAGCACTGCTGAAATACTTTGTACATATTGCAACTAACTGTTTAAGGTATATAACTTTCACAAAGTTTTCTTTAGTTAATTATTATCTTTAACTTATTCTCGTTTTCGTGCTGTCATAAGCTGTAGAGTAGGGGGTTTTAGACTCAAGTTTTCTTTCAAAAATCTGTTCGTTATAAATTAACATTTCCTTTTTTAATTGCAATGTAAAATTTGGATTTCTTTTGCATTGTTTTTCAGGTTTAAATTCTCTCTCAAACGAACTTGGAATTTCGTTATAGCTGAAAATCATTTCTAATTATTATGTCACTCTCACAGCTTGAGTTCTCTTTAATCTTCTTCTCTCTGTTTAATAGTAACAGATGAAGAGCATGGGTCGGGCCATGAAGGTTAATGGATGCAAGCGAAATTGTTAACTAGTGCTAGGTCATGCTACTCTACGGAGGACATGACTTATATATATATTTTTTAAACTATTTTAGGTGGGAATGTTACTTGCATCTATGGCCTTGCAGAAACCCATTTCCAACTAGGTCTTTGTGGAAGTGAGAAAATGCAGAGTTTTTGCTGGTCCTTGATAAAGCCAAGGCTCAGTATTCTCGACACCTTCTACATTCAGTTGTTTTATTTTATTTTTTTATCTTTTCTCCTTTTACTCACACAGGTAGATACATAACCTTTTCTATGTTGTACTAGGTGTGAGTCAAAATTATATATGTATTTTTTTGCTTAGGTATCTTCTTTATAGATTGTGAATTCTGAATTTTCAAAACTGCTGCGTTGCGCGTTTTGATTTTCTGGTTATTTTGCACCCTTCGTTTTAAATTCTAAAATTTTTTCCTTAGTCTTCAGTTTTGCTCTTAAGTAACATACACGGTTACGTTATATATATACGCCAACAATGTTAATAACCATGCTTAATTCGTATCGCTGTTTTATTAAGTACATATACACGTGTTCGCATTCTACGAAAAATTACAATCTTATATTATTAAATTTAGTTGGCTCACATCATAAAAAGTGTGCATAATATCATTATATTCCCGAAAATTTTGGGGGGGGGGGGGTCCTTTACATTGCGGATCCCCGACTCTGAAAATCTGCGGGGTCCTGATGCCCCGACTCTCAGTGGTTACACTTATGGTTACGAGGGGTGATCAAAAAGTATCCAGACTGCATGCATACCTGTTAAATGGAGTAACAGAGCAGAATGCGGTTTGGCATGCTGTGACCTTGGAGCCTACTGCACATACACCTGCCGAGAGAACGCTGTCGGTGCAGTGCCTTTTGTGCTGTGGTCAGTTTGTTTGGAATCTAGTCTAATAGGCGTGTCACGTTAACTATATCTGACAAGCTTTTCTGGTTCTTGGTGAGCTAGGGATCTTCCATTGTGAGGACTGAGGTTTTGTTTCTGGGTCATATCCATGATGGGTATATTCAAATTAATCGGAAACTTGAGACTTGGTCGTTCTGGGTGGTGCAGTTGTTAGCATACCCGGGCGCTATCTGGGAAACACAGATTCGATTCCCGCCCCAGGACGATGAAATTTTCAAGTTTCCGGATATTATCTGACTTACCATCCTTGTCACACTTACACCAAAAAACGGATTGTCATCTTCAGCATTTGTGAACAATCATCATTCGCACATTGCGTGTTTCCCAATGCAAAAATAATTTTTCAAATCGGACTAATAGTTGCAGAGGTATGGTGTCCACAGACGGACTGACAGACAATGCGGTAACATAAGAACGATATTTTTTCAAAATACGTGCTAAATACGAAGTTTTTCTTGATTACCGATAGCTTGTTATGTATGATCACTACAAAATATAATTGAATTTCCAAAAGCTATTGTCACGTCCTAACGGGGGTTCTCAGTGCACAATTATCCTAGTTACACAAAATAAAATAGAATAAATAAGTGTATTAGAATTTGCAATGCCTTTTTTAGCAAGTCTTTTGTAAAAAAAGATCGTGCTTCTGTTATCGGTTTGTCCGTCCGTCCGTCTGTACCCAGGATATCTCAGCAACTATTGGTCCGATCTGAAAAATTCTTTTTGCATTGGGAAGCTTGAAATATGCAAATGATGATCCTTTATTTCGTTTTATTTGTACGATGTACAATTTCGCCGGTAGAGGGCGTAAATGCAGATGATGTCGAATTCAAAAATACGTTTTACTCCACATATTTGCTTGCCACCCCGGTGGCGCAGTGGTCTAAGGCGTTGGCCTCTGATCATTCGTCCGTAAGGGTCCGGGTTCGAATCCCGGTCAGGCATGGATGTTGTGTTTGTCTTACGGCACTGGCTCTCTCCCTTCCCTGGAACCAGTGACCCTAAATTAGGGACGGGCGACTGCTTATAGCCCATTGAGTTGCTCACGGTGGTCGTTAAACCTCCAATCAAAAAAAAAAAAAAAAAAAAACATATTTGCTTCTAAACATCCGATTGAAAAAAATATCTTTCGATTCCATTTATGTCGAAGAGTATTTTGGATATAAATACTTTTTCAAATTACGCATAGCTTTTTCGCTAGGGGGCGTAAATGTAAATTACATTTTCTTCGATAACTCTTCTTCTAAAACTCCGATTTGAAATTTTTTTCTTCAGTGGATACATCTCCTGATGAAAAACCTTTTGCATATAATTTCAAATTTTTGGTAAAGAATACTTTGGCTTCCAGGGGGCGTAAGTGTTAATTTTTGCTTCTGATGTATTTGCCATAAAATCGTAGCTTCTAAAATATCAATTAAAAAATTATTTCGTGGAATGATGTCACTCACATCGATAAACCTTTTCGGAATATTTTCTTCTTAAGATATTCCACAGTTTCTCCGCCAGGGGGCGTAGATGTACATCTTATTTTTGTCAATATTTCTACTTCTAGGAGTCCGATTTGAAAAATTCCTTCATTGTTAGATAGTGTTTTCCGTGTGACATGTTTTTCATATAATTTCAAAATTTTCAAGTAATTCATAGACTTTCAGCTAGGGGCGTAGCGGTAAATTGCGTTTCCCCCTATATCGCTGCCTCTAAATCTCCGATTTGAAAAATTCTTTCTACACCGGATACAGTTCCTGATGGGAAATCGTTTGCACATAATTTCTAATTTTTGTAAAGAAATAGTTTGGCCACCAGGGGGCGTATATCTTAATTTCCGCTTCTGTTGTATTGGCAGCAAAATATGAGCTTCTAAATTTTCGATTGAGAAAAACGTCGTTTGTTGACCGATACTGCTCATGTCGACAAACATTTTAGGAAAATTTTCTTCTTGAAAAAATGCATGGTTTCTACGCCAGGAGGCGCAGATGTATATCTTATTTTTTGTCAGTATCTCTACTTTTAAGAGTACGATTTAAAAAATTCCTTTTTTTTTTTTTTTTTTTTTTTTTTTGATTGGAGGTTTAACGACCACCGTGAGCAACTCAATGGGCTATAAGCAGTCGCCCGTCCCTAATTTAGTGTCACTGGTTCCAGGGAAGGGAAAGAGCCAGTGCCGTAAGACAAACACAACATCCATGCCTGACCGGGATTCGAACCCGGACCCCTTACGGACGAATGATCAGAGGCCAACGCCATAGACCACTGCGCCACTGGGGCGGCAAATTCCTTCTTTGTTGGACAGTGTTTCCGATGCGAAATGTTTTTCTTAAAAATTAATTCAAAATTTTCAAGTAAATCATACACTTTTCGCTAGGGGGTACAAAGGTAAATTGCGTTTTCTGCGTTATTTCTGCTTCTAAAGATCTGATTTGAAAAACTCTTCCTGTATCGCATACAAGACCTGATGGAAAATATTTTTCACATAATTTCTAATGTTTGGTAAAGAATGGTTTAGCCACCAGGGGTCATATGTGTTAATTTCTGCTTCTGAAGTATTTGTTGCAAAATCTGGTCTCCTTAAAACTCGACTAATTTTTTTCTTCGACCGATACCGCTTATACGGATAAACTTTTTGAGAATACTTTCTTCCTAAAATAATGCATGGTTTTCCCACCAGGGGACGTAAAGACATATCTTATTTTCGTCGATATCTCTGTTTCTAAGAGTTCGTAAGCTCACGATTCCGTTTACAGCAATATCCGAAGGATTAAAAACCTGATTGAAAATCTTCTTTATTTCTTCAGATACTATTGTTTTCCATACTGGTTCCATTGACTTTCAATAGCTTTGATAAATTTAATTTGCGTCAGAACGGATTCAAAAGACGTTCTTATTACATCCGAAAATTCGGTGTCAACTTTCTTGTTTCTTTATTTTGCCAAATCCAAGCTTATGCACTTGAAGTTGCAGAAAAGATTAATTAAGTAAAGAATTATAAAGAATCAAACCAAGATAAAAAATATCACAACAAACGCTTATGCTACCACAAGTAATTTGACTTTGAAGCAGGTCCGTTGCTAGGACCTAGACCCGGGGAGGGGCTGAAGCGTTATCTGAGGAACTGCTCGGTGGTACATTACAAACTAAACGTTTCCATGAATGCAGACGCAAGTATTTTTTTTTATCCCTCTGATTACTTAGTTCACCAGCGAACAATTTTTCCAAGCCAAAAAGTAAAAGCAATAAAATAAAATACAAAATAAGAAAAACGAGGTGCTGAAAGAAAACTGAATTCTTTTGAGCTATAGAAAAAAAATCACTATCTCTGAATTTATTTGATTTAGGTTGAGTTGCAGGTTCCTCATCTTATATACGCTATCTACCAACAAGTAATTGGACACCTGTGATAGCAAAGGAAAACATAGTTTATTCACCTTCAATAGTTGGTAGAGCCTCCACGAGCGGCGATTACAGCTGCGATCCTCCGGGGCATACTCTCAACCAGGCGTTGTACGACGGCTAACGGTATTTTCTTCCACTCGGCTTGGAGAAGACAGGTCAGTTCCTTCACCGATTTCAGATGGTGGGGCACCCCTTAAGTCAACGCTCCTTGGCCTCTGATCATTCGTCGGTAAGGGGTCCGGGTTCGAATCCCGGTCAGGCGTGGATGTTGTGTTTGTCTTACGGCACTGGCTCTCTCCCTTCCCTGGAACCAGTGACCCTAAATTAGGGACGGGCGACTGCTTATGGCCCATTGAGTTGCTCACGGTGGTCGTTAAACCTCCAATCAAAAAAAAAAAAAAAAAGTCAACGCTCCAACTCGTCCCAGAGGTGCTCGGTGGGGTTAAGGTCCGGGCTCTACGCAGGCCAGTCCATTCGATTAACCCCATTGTCACCATACCAAGCCATGGTGGACCTCGCAACATGACAGATGGCATTGTCATCCTGAAAGTAACATGGGTCCACCCCGTAAAACTGCCACAACGTAGGAAGCGCATGGTCATCCAAAATAGTGCAGTAGGTCTCGGCGTTAAGTCTACCAGGAATTGCGACCAAGGGTCCCGTGCCATACCAGGAATTGCGACCAAGGGTCCAGTGCCATACCAGGAGAAACACCCCCATAGCATAATCCGCAGAACGTCACAGTCGGCACAATACATTTCTGCAGGAGGCGTTCTCCAGGCAGACGCCAAACCCAGATCTCGCCATCCGAACGGTAGAGGGTGAACCTTGATTCGTCGCTCCAGAGAACCTGTTTCCACTGTTCAACGGTCCACTGTCGACGCTCTTTGCACAACGTTAGCCGAGCAGCGCTATTGGACTTGGTGATCAAAGGCTTGTGGGCGGCAGCACGTCCATGATAACCGAGCAGATGGGCTTCCTTACGGATGGTATTCATCGAAAGAACACTCGCGGATGCCTGTTGAAACTACTCGCGGATGTGGCCCATCGATTTGGTGCGGTTCGTCCGAATTTCTCTGGCCAGCACCCGTCGGTCTCTAACTCCCAGTTTTGTGGGTCTGCCGAGTCGGGGCACATTCCGACAGTCACCTCTCATCTTCCACTTGCCAATCATGTAGGCCACTGTTGATTTTGGGTACTTCAACTTGCTGTTTATGTCACGTATGGATCGGCCATTTCTATGATACCCGACGATTACACCTTTCTCGAAATCGGAGAGCTCCGAACTGCGTGGTATCTTGCATGCGACTGGTTGCGTTGTTGTTTCCCACACGATTTTTAACGGCGGCGGCCGTGACGTGTATCAGGACCGCAGATATCGTCGATTGCAGGAGTGTCCAATTACTTGTTGGTAGATAGTGTATAAAACGCAATACGTCCGTTTGTCTGAAGCAGCAAAAAACTCTCAAACGTCGAACTGTGGCATGGTGAAATTTGCATAGCTTATTAATACTGAAATTTCTAGGGCAACGCAACTATTTTAAGATCTGTACGTTGTTCCGTTTGCTAGTTATGAATTAATTAATAAGCTAATCATTAAAGTCAGCGAGTTTGCTACGTGATCGTTCAAAATTTGAAAGCACGTGACTGCATTCATCGCCGCAGCACATCCACAGGTGTTTCTATTCTTTGAGAACCCTGCATAAAAAATGCAAAAACGAACTTTGCGAAATCTTAGCGAAACGGGCAAAAATTTTTATCAACACCATGAATTGGTAATAAGAGGAGTCCCTCAAAACTTCACCGGAATGCGATCAAAACTTTTTAAAATAGGCATGGAATTTTAAATTCATCGGTAAAAAGAAATATGTACGCAGAAGCGGTTAAGGAAATTTTGACGGCTAATTTAAAAAGTTATTTACCGATTCAGGCGAAATTTGGAGGTTATGTTCCTATAAACGATTTATGGTGTTCATTAAAATTTCAGCCAGTTTCATAAAATATTCGCAAAGATACGTTTTTTAATTTTTTATCTCAGAGATTCGCCCCTCAAAGACGTCTGAAACGGAAACCACGTGATGCATTTTATCGTCGATAACAAATTGCTAACGAATTTTGTTCAGTCAGTGTTCTAATGAATTATTTAACACGCGTCTTCTGGACGTGTGTTAAATAATTCGTAACGCTTTTTGGTCCGTTTGATTCTACAGACATCTAAAAAACTTTTTAAGCTTTTCCAAGGTCATTCCTTAGTTGGAATGTCAAGAGCAAAGGATCCAACAAAATTATATATTGTCGCCGATGAAGGAGAAACCAAAAATTTTGTGTACGGCCAAGTGCTGAAATAATCACACTATGAATAAATAATTTGTAATGACCGAATTTGTGAAATCAGTTTTTTTCTTTCTTGCAAGAATCAATTTTTTCTTCGCTTTTTTCAGTGACGTATAAGGGAAATATGAAATTAATAAGTCTAAATCCCGGGCAAAGCCGGGTAGTAAAGCTAGTTGTTGAATAAACTATACTGCTCAAAATAATTAGGGAAGCATGTGACTTTGGCAACATTGCAAGCCAATCGTGTGATATCTTGCATAAACGTGGAAAACGAGAGTGTGACGTAGACAGCCGAATCATGCATATCCTTATGCAAATTAGCGTCTTTGTCGTCAGAATGCATAAATCACAGACTGGGATACAAACGACGGTTTTCCGGGAGATGCTTTATTCTTCCCCGTCTGTTGTGACATTTCGTTGCTTGAAGTTTGAAGTCTGTTGTTCGAACGATTATCTGAACAGCATTATTTACCGGAATCAACGCGTGGGGATCTATTGGCAAGCTGAAAGCAGTTCAGACACCACAGCGAGTGGTATAGCAGAAGCCATTGCAATGCGCTATTTTCCTTCTGTCGACACGATTCCAGAATACAGGAAGTGTTCGATGAAGGCCACGAACAACTGCAGCAAAGGACGACAGTTATCTATTGTTAACAGTCCGTCGAAACAGACGGCAAAACGCTACTCAACTCCAGCGAGAGCTTCCCCTGTAAACAGAACGCAGGTTGTTAACTCAATCTATCAGCAACGGGCTTCACTAAGGTGGCCTTTATGCAAGTAGGCCAATGGTGTGTGTGTTACCCTTTAACCGCACGACACCGTGCGGTCCGTAGAAACTGCCCTGTGGAACATCGTGTTTGGGGATACGACTAGTGGAGTCAAGTTCTCTGTTCTGAAGAGACGAGATCCAGTCTGCAGCCTGATAATCGACTTCTTACCTGGAGGGTACCCTGCTCACGAAATAACCCAGCTTCTGTGCAGAAAACATCACATTACTGTGGGCATATGGATTGATGTTCTGTGTAGGCATGCGTATCGGTGGACGTACGGACCTGTACGTCATCCGATAGGGCAGTCTGACGGCTCAGAGATGTAGAGATGAGATTCTCAGACCTATTGTCATGCAGTGTGCTGTGCCCGTCGGGAATTCGTTCTGTTTCATGGTCGATAGCGTCCGATCTCATAGAGTTTGGCTGGTGAACAACATGCTTCAACAGCAGGTAATCATGCTACGTAGTACCCCAGCATGCTCCCCTGGCTTAAATCAAATTGAGCCTGCCTGAAACGCACTTGGCAAACGTATTGCAGCTCTGCAGTCTCCTTCGTTGACTCTTCGTGAACTAGAGATTACCCTTACTGAGGAATGGCGAAGATACCCCCAAAACTTCTTCCATAACCTCTTCAATTCCATGCTACACAGATGTGCAGTGCTGTTAGCCGCTCGAGGGGGACCACACACCCTACTTGAGGTCAGTTACCACCTTTACAAAAAAAATTTCTTGTTGTACAGATATACATATTGTTGTATAGCATATCTCATCATGTGCATTAACCCTCCAGGTAGCAGGAACTTTGAAGCAGACAGGGTCAATTTTCGTCCGCATATATCACAGAAGACTAGCCTAAAACACTCGTGCCTTCCTGGATGATTATTTCATCACATCGGCAAAGATTTTTTGGGATCGTTTTCCTTACCGCCGCTAACAGCTGGTTGGTGTTTACTAAGGTCATCAAATTAACGACAGAGTTTCCACAAAGACAGCACTTGCAGTTTTTTTGCTTGAGGCGCAGTCTGCTTTTTATTTTGAAGATCAATTCATTTCAAATCAGAGGGCCATGGAAACGCACGAGATCCTAAAATTACACCAAGAATTTAATAATCCCAGATTATTGTTGCAATTATTTTGAGAACGAATATAGTTTTCCAATATGCGGCTTTAGTTATACATTGTTTATCTTATACACGAATGCCCATGTAAATGCAATCCTTTTCTAATGATCAGTCAAATTATATCCTACGCACAATTCTGAATTATGGATTTGAAAATCATTGTGATACTGAACGAGGTTCTACGTGAAAATAATACGGACATGATATTTCTTCTACACTTACTCTTTCATAAATGAACGAATTATCGAGGAATATTTGTTTTTATTTTTTAAATAGAACGATGTAGTTTTGTTCACTGTATTACATTCCGCAGTTTTGAATTATGTATATAAATTCTCCATCTTTGGACTTCAAGTAACCTAAGGAATTTAGAAAAATATACCTGAGGAAAAAGGCAATTATTTGAGTGATCGGAAAGGTTTTCCAATTGATATGGCTAGTAGATTATCTGCAACAGTATCTGATATTTGTTGTATCAAAAATTGTTCCACGTCAAACTCTCCACAAAAATATTTGGGGGGTCGTACAAAAATTGCACTTTTGATTGCTCCGTCACAGAGTACACAGAAGCTAGTTTATTTGACTTACAAATACGTAGTTTCTACAATTTCATCATGATTTTCTGGTGGTGATGTTTTAACTAATTGCAGCTAATATTTATTGTAAATGCATTTCTGTGACTATACACGTCCATAATCGAAGCTGTAATAAATTATTAAGGAGTGCCGAGTACACACTTCATTTTTTATTTGAACGGAAACATATTACATACACACATAAGCTTTTTATCGAAAATTAAACTGGTTTAACGAAGAAAAAGCAATAATATGTTTAATCAATACATCCTTCCAGTTCTTACTTAAAGTTCTTATTTATGGATCAGAGGCATGGACCTTAACCAAAAAGGACGGCACAGAGTCTTCGAGCTACTGAAAGAAGCATGGAGAAGTGCGTACTTGGTATAGCCAAGAAGAACAGGAAGCAAAGCTCATGTACAAGGAAAATGACGAGAGCTAATTACATCACGATCAAGGTAAAATCCATGAAAATGGGACAGGTCGGAAATGGGTGGGTGAAATTCGAAAGTATGTCAGAGTGACGGAGCGAGGAAACTGGCTCAAGACAAAAAGTTGTGGAAGAAACTTAGTGAGACCATCCAGCATTGCATTGAAGGATGATGATGATGATATATGCATATATACCTCGCACATGACAGTTGTGGAAAAGGCAGAACAATTCAATTTTTGAAATTTTTCGTTTGCGCTCGTTCTCCAAGTGAAGGAGAAAAAAACAATCATCACGCAGAAAGTTTTGTTTTCTTTCTCTGAATTGCGATCTAAATGCAGAAAGCATCCGTACTACTTCCGAAATGTGTTGAAAGCAAAAACATGTTATACATTTTGCCCTAATCATTTAATTTAACAAAACATACAGACTAAGATACCGAAATGCAGAATTCATACTCAGTGTTCGGGGATTTTTCGCCCATGGCTGAAATAAAGAACGCACCAAATGAAGAAAGCTGAGATACAAAGTACAAGGAATACCTAGCAGGTCTATAAAATCATTACTGTTTGACCCCGGGCATCTTCCTCATTCTAACAGGTCCTAGTAGGGCGATTTCGTTCCCCTTCATTCCCCACATAACCTTCCTTTTCGCTGCTAATTTTCCCTCATGTTAACAAGCGGATGTAATTTATTTCGTAATCGATAAGGAGAGGAGATGTACGTGTTCTCGCTACTATGAGCCCAAAACGTTCTCGACATAATATTGCGTTCTCACGACTTTTGAACACGATTTTAATGGACGTACTATTGCGTCATCACCGCTTTGGACACAGATAACTCCGAACGTATACACGCGTGCTTGCTGCCCACAGGATTAATGTAGTCTTTCCCATTGCTTTTCTATCAACAATCTTCTACTAACCTGCTATTTAATAAAATTCCGTATTTTCCCTCTGCGCTGTTGCAATTTCTTCTTGCATGCCACCGTTTCGTATCTATTCGACCATTCCAGAACACTGAGCAGAATCTTTCTTCTGCCTCGATAAATATGGAATTTCATTATTTTTTTTTTGAAGTGATAATCTTAGCTTTTGTCACCCTCTTTAAATCCTGGATTTCGTTAAATTCTGTTAGTCAGAAACGACCTGTCTCATATTAGCTTTGAATTAACATTATACCAAACAAAAGTTGTTTGCTTGTTAAATCCGAAATCTCGCTGAATACGGGCTCATTATAAACGGGTTCTTGTATACACCCAAAACAGGAAAAACCCGAAATTTGAGACACTTCCAACCCCAAGCATTTTGGATAAGGGAGGTTCAATCTGTACAACTTCACGTTTGCTAATAAAAATGTAAATAATACGAAAACTACCAAAAACTTATTATAAGAACTTAGTAAATGTAAACACTTCAGAAAGCGACACACACATCAGCTAGGACGAAAATACTTTATTCATAATCAAGACATTACAAAACATGGCTTTCATCACTTTTGTGTATTTTTATCAACATTATCATTCAGACACAGCGTCTTCGTTCTCAGCAGCAGAGGGAGCTGACACCGGTATTGTCACCCAGTTATAACATCATTTTCTGCAGCTGAGCACTCCGTCGCCGCCATCGTCCGCCAGTCACGTCATCAAATGGCGTGCAGTGAAGGTTTTTACATGGCAGGCTCGCCGTTCCTGAAGTGTTATTCCATTTTGAGATGCTTTCCTCTCCTTCGTGCCCTTGTTGCAGTCATCCCGGAACAACTGAGCATATGTACATCGATGAGCCATTAAATTATGACCACCCCCAGCCTAGAGAAATTAGTCCGCCTAGCGACCGAAAAGTGGCGCAAGGGAAGTTCGCTGAGCAGTATATATACAACCCGAGGACCAGCTTTCAATTAATAGTGTTCTATGCCAGAATAGGAACAGATGCCGATTTTTTTGGAGTTTGGTAAAGGACAAATTTTGATGTCACGGAGCCTTCTTGGAAATACGATCTCGGAAACGGCGTGGATTGAGGGTTGCTCATGTGCCGAGGTAGAGACTGCGTATCAAAAGTGGTGCACAGATGGCCAAACGACAAACCGTCGTCTAGCCGTGTGTCGTCCGCAGCTCACTGATGCCAGAGGGGAGCGGAGACTGTCGCGCATCGTTCACAGCAAACCGGCAATGTGTCACAGCACACAGTTCATCGCATCTTTCTGCGCATGAGCCTGCGTAGCCGAAGACCCAGCCGGGCCCACATGCACGTCATCTCCAACAGCGCATGAAATGGGCCCATGATCGTCGACATTGGACCATCGGTGATTGGAAGAAAGTGGCCTGGTCAGACGAATCAAGATTCCTGGTACATCACATAGACGGCCGAACGCGGATACGCCGATTACCAATGGAGTCTATAACATCTGAATGCACTGTCGGGGAGAAACAAGCCCGCGGCGGTGTTATAGTGTGGGCGATGTTTTTCTTGGGATACTTTAGGGCCCATTATCCCAATAGCACAATCCCTGACAGCTGTCAGGTGTCCGAACATCGTTGCAGACTAAGTTCACCCATTCATGGCAACTGTGTTCCCTCCTGTTGATGGCTATTACCAAGAGGATAAGGCGCCATGCCACACTGCCAGAATCGTCAAGGAGTGGTTCGAGGAACATGCTGGTGACTTCCTCCAAATTCACCTGATATGAACCCAATCAAACAGCTGTGGCTCGACTTGGAATAGCGAGTTCGCACTAAATCTCCACCACCAAGAAATGTTCGGGAACTGGAGGACCTGCTGTTGATATTATTGTACCAAATGCCCCTGGATACTTATCGCCACCTCATCGAATCGATGCCTCGCCGAGTGGCCGCTGTTTTGCGGACTAAAGGGGGTCCTACAGACCCCCTTTAGTGATAATGTAATGCCTCATCGGCGTATATTCGCTGTATCATTTTGATTTTGCAACTTGATGTTCACTGGACAGTTTTATTGTACGTGTACGCACCAGTACACCCTTGCTTATTATTGTCGCCTCTAGCCGTGACGAGCCTCTCATGTACTGCTGTTATTTTTTTCGTTCTTGTGAAGTGCGTTATATTGACTTTTTACAGCATCCATGGACTGTCTGTTCAGTCACCAGATGAATGCTGTGCTCAGCGAGCGCTTCGTGCCCGGTTTGTACAGGGTTCTCGTCGTCGAGTAGACTGATGAAGTGCTGTTTTGACTTACGCTGCGCAATTTTTTTTTTTTTTAGACTTGGACCCCGACGGGTTCCTGGTTTGATGTAAGTATATTGTTTTGAATATTGTATTAATTTTTTTATATTTGCACCTGGTAAACATGTGCATTTTATATGCTTAAGTGCTTTGCATATTCGTTTCTTTTATTGCATATAATTTAGCTGTATTGAGCCTAAATTTACCATACCCAGTTCGTCTAGAGATCCTTGTTTTCACTATCTGCCATATCTTTGTTGTGACTAATTAAAATCAAACTCATTCGCTTCTGTAGAGCACTCTAGCTGACATCGTCCGTCAACCATTTTATCATCATTCTTCGCCATCTAGCGCGCTGTATCCCGGATCTTCAGGCAGCCACATAATCTTTCTCAACAGCACGCAGGGCGCTGTCACATAAATGTTGTCCCTTGTCTGGACAACTCTTTGCGCTCCCGGTTGAGCCTTTTTTGTTCGTATTGCAGTAGTCCTTTAGGCAGCACACTGATCTCTGTTGTTCTGATAGCCATCACTTCTCTTGGATAGTATCCGCTTATGAGAAGAGAACGACACAGCACCCAACAAATTTTCATAACCTTTACACCCACAGAAAAGGTTTAGTCGCAACTGTTTTTCTTGTGAGGCTTTTGAGTGCGTATCAAAAACAAAGTTCCTTTATATTGAACCTAATGGCCAAGGTACAACAACGCCAGACACAGATCAGAGAAGTACGGGTGCTGGATTGATAACATTGAAAATGCAAGTCGATATAGCTTGTAGTGCCAACCTATGACGTCACAACGAGCACTTCCAGGAAGAGAGAGCAAAGCTGCGGGATAGCAATAGATGATTTTATTTGTAATAGGGGTTCAATACCCCGGCACCAACAGCTTAACTTGTCTACCAGACTCAAGAAAATGGTTCTGAGCAACTTAATCTACCTGGGATCGATTCCGTGACCATTTGATCAGAAGGCGGTTTCTCTAACACATAGGCCACTTGCGTCTGTCTCCGCTTATACTGATAACATTAGGTTCTTTATCAAAATATGGATGATATTTCCACCCTTGATCAAGCCTTTCACCCTGATGTTCCCAACGCCAGTGTTTGTGTGAATTAAGCAGAATGTGTAGGGCTTTGGTGTGAGATCTGGAGAGCTTGTCTCTATCAACCATGCAGCACGCTGGGGTGCTCTGCAAAACGATGGAGCCTGGTCAAGTAATTGTGCTACCGGTTATTTGTATAATTACTCTATCCTTTCAAATAAAGTCACTACTTGGGTACAGTCGTGAACAAATGGAGGAAGATAATATCTTTTGCGTCTGTCTGCTGTCGGACCATCGTCGCCAATACACTGCTTTCTTCGATTTTGTGGCATGTTGCTAAATCGACCCTCTACCAGCCACCATGTTACGTCAAATCCAATGTCCCTTGATGCAATATATCTAGAAAAGCACCCGTTGTTTAACAGTTCGCAACCTAGTGCTTCCGTAGGATTTTGGAGGTCAAGGACTTGTTTCCTTCGACGACCGGGTCAAGTCCTTTTTACCTTCATGGATTCTTCCGTCTTGTTCAGGATCATCTGTCGCTGCTAAATAAATCTGTTGACCTCATGACCGTACCTCAAAATCCTTACTTATTATACCTTTCTCCATAACTTATCCCTACCTTTCTCAAGATGGATCATTGTAGCCTGATTCCTCCAACGCTGAATGATTATTACAAATTTTGCCTCTCCGTATAACGTTCGCTAACTATTACTAGAGTAACTCTTACTTCGTCGATGGAGAACCTTTCTTTTCAAAAGTTAAACATTCGAATCACTCGTACTTTGCCTACCATGGATCTTTGCTAGTGTCATGATCAGAGATGGAAACGGTTCACGGGTCAACAATTTCTTGCGGGTCAAACGGGTCGACAATTTCTTGCGGATCAAACGGTTCGGGTCAAGGTGTTCCTAACCCGATTTCGACCTGGTTTTATTTCTGTTTTATTTTTGAAAAGAAAAAAAAATATTTTAAAGAAAAATGTATAGTGTGTAATTTTGTGCTCGATGTTGGTGCCAGCGGAGTGAAAAATGATTTGCCATACAAAAATATTGCCGTCTATTTCTTTAAGCAAAGAAGATTTCCACTGACCGACAATACCGTATGGTAAAACTATACTTCCTTTGCGTTTGTTTTCAGTGCGATTGTCAGAAGCAGATACAGACAAACGCTTATCGTCTGCTTCTCTGATTCTCGCACACCCCACGTGTCACATTGTAAGACTGAGACTTACTTTTCACGTCGCATCTTTCTCATTGAGCATTCAGAGGTTTCCATTTGACGTGCTAACATCACATTCCATTGCATGTCGTGTCGGATTTAATGCGTTATTTGTTAATATGGATGAATTTAATATTAAAGAGAATGAAAAACACGTCGAGGCCAGCAAATACCTACTTGTTGTAAACAAAAAGGGGAAGAGTGAATGCCGGAAGTTGTTTCCTCTCACTAAGGAACCAGAATATGTTTCACAGCAACACCAATTTTCACAAGTTTGTGATAAGTTGAAAGTTCCTAAAATGTGAATATTGATTTCATGAGTAAATAGACAATGTCATCGCTCTGTCCACGTTATTTTATAAACAACGCATAGCAACTGAAAAATTGTTGTTCTGACACCGCTGGGATCGAAACCCAGATATCTCGATAACTAGCCGAGTGGATTCGCTTTAAGCTACGGTGCTAACAATTCATAGCGCTATGTGTGGTTTATCAGTCAGCATCTGACTACATAAATCCATACTAATGGGCTCAGCAACTATTGTGTCGCCATCTAGTGGCATTCAACAGAGCAAGCTGTTAAATTACAGCTGATAAATCCAAAGGGCGATAGAAATGCTAAATATATTTCAAATACGTGGTGATAATGCAAATAGACGATGTCATCGCTATTTACTAGTTGCTAAGCCCATCGGTATGGATTTATGTAGTGAGATGCTGACTGATAAACTACACATAGCGCTGTGAATTGTTGGCACCGTAGCGTAAAGCGAATGCACTCGGCTAGTTATCGAGAGATCTGGGGTTCGATCCCAGCGGTGTCGGAACAACAATTCTTCAGTTGCTATGCGTTGTTTATGAAATAACGTGGACAGAGCAATGACATCGTCTATTTACATTATCTCCAGGTATTTGAAATATATTGACGATTTCATGAGTGTTCCTTCTTTCTTAGGGGCCAACGATGAAATCAGCATCAGCATTTTGGAACGGTAGACACTATAATTCGTGCATGAATACTAGTATTAAAAGAAATCCGTCTTGTTGCACGATGATATTTATTCAGCTAAAAATGAAATCTATATACAGTTTAAAAACACATGAGCACTTTCGGTGTCACATTGACACCTTCATCAGATGTAATTTCACCATGTGGCTACATACTGGTCTTAAGTACGTGGAGTAGATGCATCATGGGAAAGGTAATGTCAATGTCACATGATATAATAGATAACAAGACAATCAAAAAAAGGCATAGTTAGCCAATGATATACCATAAATCAGTTATAGCAGTTTGTCAACGCTATGTCTGCTCAATACCCCTCCATCAAACTCACGATAGAACTTGAAAATAATTTCGTCTTACCTTATCTTGACTTTCAAATTACTCGTACCCCTTCTGACAATTCCCTGTCTTTTGCCGTTTATCGAAAACCTACTTCCACACCCACTCTAATTCCGTACAATTCTGCTCACATTTTTCAGCATAAAATTTCTGCTCTGCACTTCCTATTTAGAAGAGCATATTCACATTCTTCTAGCCATTTCGCCAGAGCTCAAGAACTACAATGGATATCATCTCTCGCTAAAAACCATGGTTACCCGGACAACGTTGTTAAGGGAGTGCACAATAAAGTACGTTTTTCTATGTCAACTGCTTTAATTAGTGAGCAAGTGCCTAAAAAGTATGTTGGATCTGTTGATTTTAATCCACATATTGTAAACCTCCTTACCAACATATGTTCTCGTCATAAAATACAATTTGGAATACGATCATGCAATCTATATACCTTTATCAGCAATGATCGTGACAAAATTGACAAAGGGAAAAAATGGGGTGTGTATGTTATTCCTATGCTCGATACCATCTCTGGTGAACTAAACAATCATTATGTGGGTTCTACCAAAAGAAATTTGGATTTGAGATTAAATGAACACAGATATGATCTAAAAATGAATCACCAAAGCACCTCTTTTGCAAGAACCATAAGTGCTGGAAATTCCATCCCAGACTGGGACAACGCTAAAATCATAAACACAACTAACTCTGTTTATTCCTTGTTATTTGCAGAAAGCCTCTATATTTCGGCTTATAATACACGTTGCTGTAATGACTATTATCCTTATGTTTTACCTGAACCTTGGAGCAATCTTGTTGGGAAGGACAGCACAATAGCAATTGCTTCTGTTAAGTGATCATTGGCTAACTATGCCTTTTTTTGATTGTCTTGTTATCTGGTATGTCATGTGACATTGACATTACCTTTCCCATGATGCATCTACTTCACGTACTTAAGACCAGCATGTAGCCACATGGTGAAATTACATCTGATGAAGGTGTCAATGTGACACCGAAAGTGCTCATGTGTTTTTAAACTGCATATAGATTTCATTTTTAGCTGAATAAATATCATCGTGCAACAAGACGGATTTCTTTTAATACTCGCATTTTGGAAGCTTTCAACTTATCAGAAGCTGGTGGAATTCCGTGCTGCTTTGAAACATATTGTGAAGCTCGATATGTTATCAAGAAAACAAAAAAAATGAAATTAGACATGCAACAAGTAACTTAATTCAAAATTTTTGACTGTAGCACCATCGAAATTAAGTGGAACTACCTTAACATTACTGCAAAAGGTATTTTTGACTCTCCCAGATGTGTTTGAATTCAAACATGCGTAAAACAATTAGGTTATGTGAAGAACGGCAGTTTCAACACTTTCTGTAAGTAAGCGAGTGAGTAAATTATACGTTTCTGTAGTACATTTGTATGATTTCTATATAACCTACGATGCCCACTGCTCACAGACATTTTGAACGTCTATTGTGTATATATGTGATTATGTACATAATTATAAATTGTTTTTCGAATTTATAGTTCAAAGCAGATTTGTCCGGGTAAGCTCCAGGTCTGGTGCAATTATGTGACGTCGGGGTCTGGGTCGGATCCGGGTCCAAACTTTTTGACCAGTTTCTAACTCTGGTCATGATCGTCCCCCAAATTTTCACTCCACTAGCTATACCGCACCAGAGTGGAGACTGACGTCTTCAAGCTACGTGAATTACAACTGGCTCTACGTCAGTTACCGTCAGTCAAGCTACGTGAATTACAACTGGCTCTACGTCAGTTACCGTCAGTCAAGCTACGTGAATTACAACTGGCTCTACGTCAGTTACCCTGATTGGGTAACTGACATGGGGACTCCAACATACACAGAGGTTTTACCAGATATCCCCTTCTCTTGTTTGCAATGTTTCGTCGACTAAGCACTTTTCCTTCTCACGATTGGTATCCCCTTTTTCGACTGAAGGTGTATCTTTGATTTCCATCCGTACGGTCTGTGAGAATACCTAAGGTACCTTTAAGAGAAAGCTTGAAAATGAGGTGCAATGCAATGCAGATTCTTACATGGTAAGTTACCCGTTGTTTTAGTGTTATTCCCTTTCAAGATGACTGTACACCATCACAATTAAGTGCAATAACCATAGAAGAAGACTTCTCTGTGTCCTTATTGTAGTCAACCTGGTACTGTTCAGTACATGTATGCTCGGTGTATCATATTAGGTCTTCTACTTGATTATCTTCGGAAAGTTTTAGCATATGTTTGTACTCATCAGCACACTCTTACTGAAGAGTGTTATCACCAACCGTCGCAAACCTCTGACAGACTATGCTTTCGTTCTAATTCAAAGCAAGTTCTCTTTACTTTTCAAACATCCATTGACTTTCGGTACAATCACCGGATGAATACTTTGTAAAACAGGCACTCATGCCTAGTTTATCCTTAGATTATGGTCTCACTTTCGAGCGGAGTACCGGTATCCTGTTTTAACTTGCACTACCACACGATGTTAAAACATCGTGCAATAGTATACTTTTTTGATATTAGCAACTCCAACATGCCGCCTGGTGGCGCAATAGGCTTCGCACTGGATTTGTGCGTACGTTTCAGGTGGATCTGGGTACGAATTCCGGTGAAGCATGGAGTTTGTGTTTGTTTTACGGCACTGGTCCTCTCCTTTCCCTGGAACCAATGTCCCTTAATTAGAAAAGGGTGACTGCTTATAGCCCAATTAGTTGATCATAATGGTCGTTAAATCCCCAAACGAAACCATATATGTTATGAACCGTTAATTTTATGCTCCTAGAATTTTACACGACTACGATCTTTTGTAGTTCTTTGTTTCATTAGCTATTGTGTAAGTAGCTTTATTTGACAAATAAAATTTTTTTTCCTGCAGTGGAGCCTTTTGTTAGCAACATCGCCAGGCAGCCATGACATCATCGAATGTAGTAACGATCTACATCAACTATAATTCGAGAAACCTAGCGCAGCCAGTTTCAGACGTACCAGTCGTATCCCGGCTTGTTAAGTCTTTAAATCTGCGTGCCCAACCCATTGATTTCAGGTCTCATTAATGAACGCGTTGAGTTCATGATACACATCGACGTTTTCCGTTTTACTCGGTGACATTAGTCGTCCCTACATCTTCTTAATGGTAATTAAAGAAGAAAGAAAACAAAACTAAAAATAAAGTTTTCCAGTTGAGTGGGAACAGTGGCATGGGTAGTGTTGATGGAGAAGAGAGAGAGTGAAAGACTAACATTTCCACTGAGAAATCGAAGTGCAATTTCCTTTTTAAACATGTGTTACGATGAAATAGATCTTCAGTGAAAATATAACTACGTTTTTGTTTCACACACAAAAAAAATTGGTTCCATTTTATTTTCTAATGCCAATCACTAACTTGGGAAAGCCGCCCCGACCCGGTGGCGCAGTGATCTAAGCGATGGCCTCTGATCATTCGTCCAAACGGGATCCGGGTTCGAATCCCGGTGAGGCATGGATGTTATGTTTGTCTTACGGCACAGGCTTCCTCCCTTCCCTGGAACCAGTGACCCTAAATTAGGGACTGGCGACTGCTTATAGCCCATTGAGTTGCTCACGGTGGTCGTTAAACCTAAAAAAAAAAAAAAAAAAAACAACAACTTGGGAAAGTAATGTAAGGTACAACTGACTGCATCACAGATCAGTCCATATTTTGCCAAACAGCACGTTTGTGGCAGCGAAATGTAAAACCTTCAAGGCCAGGGCTCAGACTTCACTCGGTTGTAGACCGAATCTTTTCTTTTCACTGACGGAAAAGAAAGCCCAGCCCTGTCTGGGGGGACGGTTAGGGTCCGGATTTACGAACCGGGTGAACGTCGTGAAGAACCCTAGCGGAGCGAGCTGCCACTACTGGCATCGTCGAGAAGCCACAGCAGCATCATCATCATTTTCCGCAGCCGAGCGCGCTGTCGCAGTTACTACCAGGCAGCCAGGACATCATCATCCTCTAGAGTCCAGCACGTTGTCACTATCATAAGTGGGCTGCTACAATATCATTATTGTCAGCAGCCAAGCGCGCTGTCTCCAGGATGGTCAGGCAGGCACAACATTAAAAAAAAAAAAAAGATAAAAAAAAAATCATTATCCAGAGCTGTCAGCATCATCAGTGGGCTTCCACAACGTCACTATTGTCGGCAACCAAGCGCGCTATTCTGAGGCTGCCACATCATCATTCTTTGTAGCCAAGCACGCTTTTGAAGGCATCAACATCATAATCAGGCTTCCACGTCATCATCCATTTTTCGCAGCCTAGCGCGCACTTGCCGGCATCATCAGGCTGCAACGTCATCATTCTCGACTGCCGAGCGCGCTCCCGCCGGCATCCCCACAATGCCACAACACCATCACATTTAGTATTTTGCTGCTGGATCAAGGAAAAAGCATGTCGGATGACAAAATATGGGACGACTTACGACGCAATCAGTTGTCTCTTATGTTAACTTTTCCAAACTAATTGATTCTAATTACGAAATGAAATGAAACAAAATTTGATTTTCTTAAAAGCAAAAGCAAATTTAATTTGCACTCGAAATTCTCGAAATGTGTATATTTGAAGAGACTTAGTTTTTTTAAACGGAAATATTATCGTTTTACAGGCTTTCTCTTTCCGATGACTACCGTCCACACTGCCGTTCTCATGTAACTGAAAAACTAAACTTTGAAAGGCTGAAATAAAATATTGCTTTAATAGATTTCTTTTCAGTCTTTCAAAGTTTACTATTGTCTGAGCAATCGTCTTGCTGAAGTCCATAACAGCTTAATTACCCATAAAATGCAATATTTACGGAAATCAGAGAACGAAACGGAAGAAATGAAAGTGCAACAGGAGCTGAGCGCATTCTTTGATTTTAACTGAAATCAATGGTCCAGGTTACATTTTGAAAGTCTTAAAAAAACAAAACTATAAAGTGAAAGCCTTGAACGCGCCTGGCCAAGATATAAATTGGTTTTGTTGCGCATATGGTCGAAGATCTCGTTAAAATGCTTATCAAACAACTTTGAAGCAAAGCCAAGGACGAGACGTAAAATGAGATCT
Organism: Macrothele yani; assembly: GCA_039090855.1. Taxonomy (NCBI): domain Eukaryota; kingdom Metazoa; phylum Arthropoda; class Arachnida; order Araneae; family Macrothelidae; genus Macrothele; species Macrothele yani. Next base: position 122,306,620 of record CM077010.1, on the reverse strand, counting down.
CAACGCTAGAACAAGTGTAGACAAGAAGCTAGCTGCACACAAATCACAGTTCAGTTTCTTATCGCCCAAACACTCTATATTTAATTCATTCGAAAGATTAACACACGTGATAAATCATTTGCGTGCCACATTATTGGTAAAATGCTTACTATAACTAAAAGTTCCAAATACTGACGTTTCACTTCAAGTGAACAAAAAACCTTGGTGCCGGCGTTGAAAAAAATAAAATAAAAAGCATGGAATCGAGATTATATGCTTTCACAATACAGGTGTTCTCATTAAGTATCATCTGACAACGGTTATTAATATAAACAATAACAACTTCGTCTTGTTCTACTCGTTCTCATAAAGCATAACAAATCGTCTTGCTGAAGTCCATAACAGCTTAATTGCCCATAAAATGCAAGATTTACGGAAATCAGAGAGTGAAACGGAAGAAATGAAAGCGCAACAGGAGTTGAGCGTATTCTTTGATTTTAACTGAAATCAATGGTCCAGGTAACATTTTGAAAATCTTAAAAAGACAAAACTATAAACTGAAAGCCTTAAACGCGCCTGGTCAAGATATAAATTTGTAATTCTGAAACATTCCAGGCAAATGGCTGGTGTAAAACGTTCGATTAGGGGCCAGGCTGGGCTTCCCAAGTAAAGCTCCATGCAGATCTCTTAACAGCAGGGCTTTTAGCAATGAATGACATATAGTAGACATGTCCAAGAAATCTCTCTCGACAGATCTTACTTTCTATTCGCAAAGAGAACTTTTTCCGAAATGCCCGATGTTAACACCAAACGCGCTCGCAAATGCCGCTGACTGCGGCAATCTTCCGCGTCCGCACTATAATTTGGCGTCATAATTTTATATGTTGTACTTGGTTTTGATGAATTCTTTATCTGGCTATATAATGGTTCACCTGTACTTAGTTTGCAGTCGCTGACCGCAGAGAGGGTAGGGAACTAACAGTGAAAGTACAAACACAGCACCAATGTCTTGCCTCGGAGTTTGAACCCAGCCCCAAAAGAACAAGACGTCGTAATCACGAGCCTCTGATTTCGCGACAACTGGATGAATTGCACGTCTGTCGTAGAAGTTTTAAGGTATCTCCTTGTTTCTTTAAAGTTAGTTCTTCACTTACGGAAGCTATAATGAGTTTTAAGTGAATATGATGAGTTTAAGTGAATAAGTACAAATCATAACAGGTGGACGGTGGGCAACACTGCTGCATAACTGAATATGTACACCTGTCCTGCAAACAGGACATGGTGAAGGATCTCACGCCCGTGATCGAACAATATATTTGAACTTTTCTTCCATAATTTTTCCTTAGATCGTTAAAAAATGTTAATAGATACACACAATGCAAATAGATATATAAGAATAAGTACAAGTCATGGACGGTGTACAACACTGTTGCATAATTGAATATGTACACCTATCTGAAAACAGGACATAGTAAATGAAATTACCTTATCATCTCATGCCTGTGATCGAACAATATATTCGGACTTTTCTTCCATAATTTTTCCCTTAGATCTTTAAAAAATATCAATAGATACACATAACATAAATACACATATAACAGCACTTGTATGAAATAAACTTTCTCATGTCTTTCTGTTCACAACAAGATTTCCTACCTCTAACATATTGTCGCCCTTAGCACTTATGATTCATTTCCCAACTGTAGTTCATCTTGCTAATTTAGGTCTTGCACAGAATTTAACACCTGCTTAGACAATATTTTATTTATCATTCCATGCACATGTCCAAACTTGCCCAATATACTACTATTAACTTTCTCTTCTACAAAATCTACTTAGCTTAGTTCTACTGTCTGTAGTAGCGATTCTGCTTTGCCTCTGGACTATTTTGTCTGATTTTTCATTCCCCCGTGTCCGCGGGTTTCGACATCCTGTAAAAAGCCCTTTGCTCAGCACTCCCTCCAACGACAAAGGATTGGTCTAAACTACGTATTGTATACAAGGTGTATTTACTCACCGACCTCGCTGAATGAAAACACTTTAACAGAGATGATAAAATGCTTAAAAGCCTTTCCATATCCAGTTGTCTAGCACCTTATCAATCCTCAGTTAGTCAGCATGTCCCTGAGAGGTATTAGACATGCCACTCAGGTTCCGATGTGCGGCTCTTTTCCATCTCCACTGCATACAGAGTTTTCATTCCTGATCATCAAGAAACTCGCAATCAAGACCCTTTCATCTCCGAACATCTGAGGAGAGGACAGTACTGACTGAGAAGCGCTTAGCTTTCTCTACCTCACTCCCATGTGTCTTTCCTATCGGCAACCCTAGATTAAATCTTCTTATTTCCTTCATATAACAGCTGCTTAAAACCTGCTGTTAGACACTGCCTTTCTAAAATCCTCTCCAACATCATTAATTCAACCTCTGAGTGAAAACATTTGTATACAGCTGGTAAAAGACTTTCCCAGCCTTTACTGAATCAGTTGTCCAGTTCCTTATCAAGCTTCCTGGCTTCATCGGTATAATCACACCAAGAAAGATAATTAAAACCTCTTATCTGTTGTAGACTCCTTCCCTGAATTACAAATTTAGTGATTCTTGGGTTACATTTAGAACAACTGATTCAGATTTATGAATGACATTCGTCCCAAATCTTTCATACGTCATAATTTGCTTATTGACGTCACGCCACAAATTTCCTGTACTGTTTGACAGCTGCACTAAGGCTTTTTTCCACGACCAATAAACACAATGCACTTATTCATTCATTCACTTCATGAAATTTTTCAGAAAGTTGCCAGAGAATAAATACATTATCCTGACATGCTGTACCAACTTCTAAGGCCACACTATCTTCCAGACATTGCCCACTAGCTTGTTACTCAAAATATTTGAGTGTCTACCTTACAAAGAACGCTCTTTCAAAAAGATGTTTGCCCTTGAACTGCATGAAAAGTAAAATTTTGAAGTGAGAGTACATAATTTAATAAAGAAATTTTGTTTTTCAATACTGTTCTATTTCCAAATTTGAGTTTCATTTGGATAAATTAGTTTTTTCTTCATTTTGAACGATCGTTTCAATATGTCAATGCATAATAAAAAATAATGTTCAATCAGTGATCAATTGCATAAACAAAAAGCTATCTGTTGAATTATGTACTCTTTTAACATATGTATGTGTATGTTTTGCTACACATGCTGTTCCATAAATAATCCTTTCTTCTTGCAAGAGAAGTAATTTATTTATTTTAGTTTTCTGAACAATTCATTTGCTTAACATACCCTTATGCTAATGGCTTTAGGTACACTGTTTAAAAAATGAGATTACACAAACGATATGTTTGTGTGTTTTTAAAGTGCTTTATAAATTCCAACGAAATCTTCATTTCGTTTAATTTTTTTCATTTCACATCGTTTCCTGAGAGGAGTACTGAAATTACTCTTATCATTAAGTACTTTGAGGTTCACTGACAGAAATCTCCTGTTCGGTTCTGCCATTCGAACCATCCTTTTTATTTTTTACCTTTTATATTTTTCGTCAATTTTGCCCACCCATTTACAATTAATTTACCTTTTATTTCTCTTTGTTACATTTTAATCTCTTTTTTTCGCTTATAACTGTTTTGTTCTTCAAATGGTCAAAAAATGAAGAAACAAAAATTCAAAAGAGTTTATATTGTCAGCTTCACAAAACTATTTTTTTGTTTTTACTTTTTTTATTTTTTTCATATTACTTTTTCTTTTATCTACTTTTTTTTTGCAAGTTGTTTGCTTACTATTTCACCAGTTGCATTTAAATTGTTTCATTTTTATCACCTCTTATAACTTGAAAAAATATAAAGAAATCACTTTACACAGTCAACTTCAGAAAATACAATACAAAAAGCACTCATTGATGTAAATTACAATTTATACAAAATTTGCAGTTAAATTAAAACAGAAAGCAAAGAAACTGAACTCCTGAACTGCCCAGTTAAATTCAGAAAACGAAAAGAAGAAAAAGAAATGGTAGTACTTTTGACATGTTGTTAATCATTGGAAAATTTATCGTGAATTTTTCTTCAGATATTATTTATTGTTTTATAATTTATTTCATTTTAACGACAAACTTCTAATTACGGGATTTTTCCTAGAAGGTTGACAAGGTAAGAAAGAAAGGAAAGAAACACAAAGATGAAATCCAGTGGAGGTTTAGAGGAAGAAAGTCTCAGGGAAAAAGATCTGTAAAGAAAGAAAGCAATAGGTCAAAAAAAAAAAAGGGGGCAATGGAAGGTGAGCGAAACAAAAATAAAACAAATAATATTGGGAGTGAAACGAAGAGAAAATAAAAATAAGCAGAGAAAAGCGGAAATAAGTAAGAAATAGAAATGAACAGAAAAAAGCGAGAAGGATCGTGCAGATAATAAAAGACAGAAACGGAAAGGAAAGAGATTCTGATATTTGTGTGTAACGCGAGAGGCCAAACTGGTGAGTTAATGAGAAGACAAATACGCCTGTTCTTGTCAAAATGCTGGTGCCAAGCGCATCCAAGTGATGTTTCAATCCTTACTGACCAAGTACATTTAAACAATGTACAAAAATTTTCCAGCAACATTCTGTAGAATGTTTTCAAATTACTATTCCTCAGAATAGTAAAATCGCCAACCATTATTTACTCCAAGAACTGGGATGCGCTTGATACCTGCGTCTCAATAAGAAACAGGAGACCGCAGCAACTCCGATTCCAATCGCCTTTACCTCCGTCAAATCAGAATCAACCTACGATTTCCACAGATTTTTTTTTAAATAGAAACTTTAGTTTACTGTAAGTTTTTTCAAGAATTATTAAAAATACTAGTTATGGAAAATTTTGGTAAATATTAGTTTGGAAAAAGAATTTATGCACATATTTGCTTTTTTTTTTCAAATTTGCATTTTCGGGAAACATGTATGCAAACCGATGCCATTTCTTTCGGTTTTATAAATATTTTAGAACCAAAAAACTTATTTAAATGGAGTGTTTTCCGCCTGAAACTAAGACAATTAGGAGTCCTAATATCAAAAATATCATTGTAAACACAAAAACACATAAAAACTTAACTATAAGAATGGCTGGTATATAACGCATAACTATAACAAAAACATATGTAACTATAAATATCAGAATAAAAATGAAACTTTACTTTTCATGCATGACCTCTTCCGCTGATTATACATTTTTTAGCCGATAAGATCTGACACCCTTACCATGATGTTACCCACCCACACTACTAATCTCTATTCGGCGCCCAATCTACCTCAAACTCCAAAAGCTCCTGCGCCCTTTCCCCTAACCTCCTCAACTTAACCCTCTTCGCGATCCGCCTCAACCTAAGCTTCCTGACCTCCTCCGCTATCCGCCTCAACCTCTCCTTCCGCCTACGCTGCTCCATAACCTCCGTTGCCCACCCCTCGAGTCCCGCTATTACTACCTCAAAAATATCAAAAAGACCCATATTTACCTTAACTTTGTCTTCACTTCTTGATAAAATCCTTGATCGCTTCTGCCGCAAACCTGTTCGTTCCGAAGATCAAAACAGACTGAACTTTTTTTTTTTTTCGGAGATTTATAATCACCTGACTTTGTTGACAATGACGTATGAATTCTTAATTGTTACGTTTCATTTTCTTGATGTTGCCACGCAAACTCATTGCTTTAGTAATATATTTTGCGCCCAGAAGAATGGCGATTGTGACGTCATTCCAGCATAACTTTTAAAAACGGCATTTATGAGCCAGCTACACCTGCACCGGATTCCAAAAATTTTTTTTTTTTTTTGGTCTTATAAATGACTATCGTTAATTTTGTTTTATTGACCAAATCATTTTTAATCTGTTGGATTTCTACTCTCACGATTTCAAAAAATAATCTGTTAAGCAGGCGTCGAGGGTATTTATTTCCTAGATGTAAGGAATTTTTCATTTGAGTCGATTCCGTATTATTCATTATAACGATTTCTTTTCGGAATAAATTCATCATAAGTTCCGAATGAGTCCGGATGGCAGTTACGATTGCAGAGAGCTTTGCCAGAACGAATTCCGCTGTTAGTCTCTCATACAAAAAATGCTACAGCTGTTCAAAAATACAATCTCCATTTTTAAAATACTAAAAATACTGGGCGTTGTAGCGAATCACGAATCAGACGATTTAACATCACGTCCGGGGATGAAGGGTTGCTGTTTTTCCAGACTGCAACCCACTCCATAATAATTACAAAAGAAGGTAAAACAGCATAGCATGTTGACAGCGGCAGTTTCTTTGATAAGAAATATGGCTGAACACGCAGCAACAAGTGGAAATTCAGTCTCACTGCCCCGGTGGCTGAGTGGTTAGAGGCGTGGATTTCTCGCTAATCGCCCAAGCCGGACTCAGGTCCCAGATGAGGGCCTGATGACGCAGTGGTTCCATTCCACTGGCCGTGTTCCCTACCGAGAACCCGTGGCTAGGAGAAGATGATTGCTGATGATCCCAGATGATCACGGTGATCGTTAAACCAGGGGGAAAGATACATAAAGAAATAATGTTTTTTGTACCTTGGAAGAATTTTGCATAACACGATACCCAATTAAAAAAACTTTTAGCGCCTAAAGAAACGGGAAAATGTTACTACAAGTTGTAGAATGAAAGACATCTGTCCGAGGTCAGGAGCAAAGAAGATTTTTTAAACTTATGAGTATATTAGAAGAATATATGAGGCAATAAAACGGGGCCCATGTTCTTTCAGCGGAAGGTGACTCGCAATGGTTATGTTGCTGGTCGTGCGTGCTGTTGCTTGCGTTGTAGTGGAATTCGAAACATGGCTTCCTGTTTAGGATGTGAAAATCTACGGCATGATTTCTACGACTTTGCTTTCAATCACTTCAAACTCGTGGATTTTCTTGCTCAGCATGTCATGCTTCCACACAAACATGCCATATTTATGGTATGAAGTCACAGAGACGAACAAACAAACAAAAATGACGTCGGATACTTGCGCGAATTCTTATGCAAGCAGACATATATCCTAATCACGGCGACAGAAATTCCTTTTGGCGGCCCTGGTAGCTAAGTGGAACGAAGCGTTAGCTTCTAATTATTCATCTGTGAGAGTTCAGAGCTCGAATCCCAGCTGAGGCATGGATGGTATAGGTTTGCCTTAGGGCCATGGCTCTCTTCGTTCACTGGAATCAGTGGCCCCAAATTATGGACCAGCGACTGCAAATAGCCCATTGAGTTGCTCACTGTGGTCTTTAAACCCCTAAGTACAAGAAAAGAAATGCCTTTTGTTCTGCTTATGGCGATCTGTATTCTCCTCTACGATATCCGCTGACAAAAAAAGGTTCCACTTCGTTGTATCATATTTTCTTTAGAAATGTCCATAAGTTCAAAAAATCTTCCTTTCCTCTCATTTCGGACAGACATCGTTCATTTAGTAATGTTTTCTGTCTCTTAAGGTGATGAAAATGCTTTTTCAGTAATTCTCTCCTGCGTAACTACCAACATGGTGACCCATTACCTTGGTACGGAATTTTAAAAAATGACGCACGATCCTTTTTGAGGAATTCTGCCCGCCATCTTGAATTTTCTGAACTAGAGATATCACAAAATTGTTTAATTCGTAGTTTTCGAAAAAAAAAAGGGGGGGCGGTAGGATTTTATGTAAGTAAATTAATACAAGACAATAAATTAAGGAGCTAAAAGTTACCAACTGAAGTAGTAATTTTGTCCTTTTTTTCCTATTCGGGCTTTAATGAGCCATTTAATAATTTGTGGATTCATAGTAACCTATCCCCAAATTGGGGATTTGGATTTTGGAAGAGGACAGGGTCAGCGTCGTGTGACAAACAGACTGTCCTGCGTCAACCGAGGTTTTGCTTCAGTCTCGATTTGGAATATTAACCAGAATCTCGGCGATTTGGATTTTGGAAGAGGACAGGGTCAGCGTCGTGTGACAAACAGACTGTCCTGCGTCAACCGAGGTTTTGCTTCAGTCTCGATTTGGAATATTAACCAGAATCTCGGCTTCTTAACACGCCATCACATAGATGGGTTTCCAGAAAATTACTTATTTTAAAGTAAATGATGACAAACTACATCGTTATTAGGATTTTTTGAAACTAAAGAAGCTACTACTCAATTAATATCATGCATATGTTCATGATACAATTGTTTTTTGCGTTTTTCTGTTTATGAGACCACCTCTTTAGCGCGGTATCTGGCAAGACGACATAAAAATTAAAAATGGCGCATTTTTGACGGATGGGCTTTCTATACTCGCCACTTTCAATCAGTTCCCAAGTTCGTATGTACCGTTACACAGTGTTTCCATACAGTTGGCTTAGACTGACTATAAAGGGGCAAACGAACGAGCTCCACATAAATCTAATGCGCAGTATTTCTGTAGGAAATTTATTTCGAAACTCTAATGACACGGATTTTCTTTATCCCAAAAATCTGAATGCTTTTATACGGAGTAAATGCAGAATAATAATGCAATGGACGCGGGTTCTACTGTATTAAAAGCATGCCCCTAATTCCACACCTCCTACATTCCTGTGAGCTCGCCTAACTGTGCAGTTTAATTTCCCTATCTCTGAATTGTTCCGTGTTTCTTTCCGAAAAGTACCCTAATCCTGATCTCCTAGTTTACTTCTAACAGCTGCTGCAGACAAGGTGTCAGACGCTGTCTTTCTAAACTTCTTTTTTTATGTTTTTACTGTCACCGTAATTAATTGCTAAAATTTAGCATTAGGGCATTCAATTGTAGTAAACATTAGGTAGAGATAAAGAACTTTTGCATTTAAACTGCTATAGCCAGTTCAAAATTTTTGCTAAACACTCAGTTGTATTTACTGTTCAGGTCTGGACGCTTTCACTCTTGAACTGAGCTTAGCTTTTTGTAGACTAACATTCCGCTGTTCGCATTTTTATCTTTACGTCATTCTAATCGCTGTCTCTAATTTCGCATTAACTTCCAGAATGTACTTAGCCCAAACACAATTGACAAACAATACTAATTTAAGCCTAACATCCTAACAACGGTCACTTTTTCCAATCAGAGAGGGGACTTCTATTCATATTCTATTCAAAAAGTCACCCAGCTCCAAATCGTAATATTTCTTGTTTGTCCTATATTTTTATTGTCTTCCTCTAGTGGGTGAACTAGTTCTATTTCCCATTCAGTGCGGGTGTGAATCAGCTTTACATACACATTGCGTAGTTGATGCACGCAAACTTAGGAACAATTTAAAAGAAGTCAAAATTTACTCTTTTCTAGATGTAAAAGAAATTTTTAAGACGTAAAAATTCGAAAAAAGAACTGCAATTTAAAAAATTTAATCATCTTTCGACAGAAAAGGTAGTAAATAAACAGCTGCTAATATGCTGTATCATAAATATTTTTTCTTAGAAATGGGTATACTAAATTCCCAATTGATTTCAACGGGTGCCATTTAAACAATGTATCGTTTTGCATTTGAAAACAAATTTCGGCATCAAGTAATACCCTAAATTTGTTAATCAACGATCAGCATCTCATTAACCTACTAACAAATGAGGAAGCGTCAGAGAAAATTACGTTTCGGGTATTACAGTTTAAAAGTTGTTACCGTTACTCATACTTACCCGGAAAAAATCATAATGTATATTTAAAACGTAAAAATTCGTAACTAGTTATGTGCGCGTACAGGTGTGACTTGATTTAAATCAAGCGCGTACTCACGTTCTGTTGTATTATCATGAATGCTCGCCATTCACTTCGTCTGACATTTGCTTATTTCAAAAGCGTCTAGACAATATACCTTTTTAACAGCCAATAGAATTTAACCAGAACAGTGTTTTGTACAAATCTTATAAGAAAATAGATCGGCTTAAGCATTATGTTCCTTCAGTATCTCTTCACTTTAATTCAATGTAAAGGATTTTTTTCATCTACACTGGCGTGCAAAAATTAAGGACGTGACGGTTTTTCGAATTAACGCCGTGCAGAAGTGCTCCACATCGACTCAAATCATACCATAAGATCCCCAAGATGTAAGAATATGGGACAAGTGAGCAAAACCGTCCAAACAAGGAATCCAAAGGATACAAAGGCACTTTATTGATAAGGTAGCTTCGAGCAGAACTGGACTGAAGACAGAAACATCCATGTGACAGGCGGCTGCCAAGAATTATCCAGTCTTTAGTAGGGGATATGATCATCCCTGACCGCGTTGCAGGATTTACAACGTCTGTCCATGCTGAGGACAAGGTTTTCAAAGAGCTGTTGAGGCATCGTGGCCCATTCCTCTTGTAGCGCCAATCGCAGCTGCGGAATCGTTGCTGGCGGCTGGTGACGTGCTGCCAAGCGTCTCCCGAGAAGGTCCCACACGTGTTCGATTGGGTTTAGGTCCGGGGACCTTGCGGGCCAATCCATGCGTTGAATATATTCACTCTCCAACAGTTATGCGACAGCCACTGTACGATGAGGTGTAGCGTTGTCGTCCATGAAGAGGAACTCAGGACCCACAACATCACTAAACAGACGCACGTGAGGCAGGAGAACCTCGGTACAATAGCGGACACCAGTGACTGAACCTTCTTGGAAGATGTGGAGGTCAGTACGGCTACCAAGCATGATACCGCCCCAAACGAGAACTCCGCGACCTCCAAACCGGTCCCTTTTGATGATGTTGGAGGTGTGATTGCGTGTTCCCTGCTCTCTCCAGATGTGTATACGTCCAGAATCGCTCGTCAGACTAAATCGGCTCTCATCCATAAAGAGAATTCGACCCCATTGCTGAAGTGTCCAGTTCTTGTGTTCCTGGCACCACAGAAACCGCCATCTCCGATGAGCAGGCGTTAATGGCACACACCGTACTGGTCGTCGTGCAAATAGACCACCTTCGTGCAGCCTCCTGGCCACGGTAAAACGCGATAACAAATGTCCAGTTGTCTGTTGCATGTGCCTTGCGATTTCTTCCGCTGTATGCCGTCTGTCTCTTCTCGCCTGTAGGACAATATACCGGTCGTCCGCCGCCATGGTTGCTCGTGGACAACCACTGCTAAACTCTCGGACAGCTGTTCCTGTCGTTTGAAATGCTCTCCAAGCTCGTGAAACGATGCTGTGAGCGGTCCAGAACTCCTCGGCCACACTAGTCACACTTCGACTAACTTCCAACTTCCCAATGATGCGAATTCGGGTAAAGTCATCCAGATGTCGTCTACTGGATTGCCTGTTGGCCATATCACACGGTGGCAGCAACTCGACGTCGTTCAAACCGATGCACACCGTGCAATAGCTTTCACCGAATTGCTGAGCGTACACCGCCCGTGTGCTTTATACCCTTCCGACACTCCTCGCCTCTCCTACGTCATGCTTCATATATGCGCATGCCCTACCGTACTGGACCCTAGTCTATCTCCTGAGTGGTCTTTCGGTCCGTTCTGCCTGCTCGTTCCGCTGTTATGCCAATTTCTCCTCTTCGTCGTTAATTTTTGCACACCAGTGTATAAGTCGAAATCGTCCCTTTCGGTTCGCAATACGGGCCAACCGCAATAACGCGTTGCTAGAAGGCCTAGAATCTACGTCAGGGTTAAGATCAAGGGGGTTAGAATAAGATATCTGGAGATGCCCTTGTTGATGAAGCAGTACCACTTTGTGTGAAGCCTATAACCGCGAGCGACGGCTGTCAAAGTGTGGGAAATCTGATGGTTTTCAAGGCTTTTGAAATGCATTTTGTGTTGTCCTAATCGCCTTCTTTTGCCCTCAAATGTTTCCAATTTTGCATCGTAGCTTGTTGCCAATGTGTGAGAAAATGGTGAATTTATGAAATTCTTAATTATTTTGAGGCTCCTTCCCATTTTTGTTTTAAATTGAAATACACTAACATTAATGCCAATTCTAAACAAAACATAACGTTTAAATTCTGCACTTCACTCGTGTAAGAAGTATGATTCATTCCGGTTTGATATTAACACGGTTTCTGCAACCCCCCCCCCCCCAATTCCAAAATAAGTTGAAATTACCTACGTATCATGTAAACAACGGCAAATTCCCACACCTTGCGGGTTCACGGTTATGAGACCAGGGCATCTCCAGCAGGAAAATTATTCTAACGTCCTTGGTTAAGATGCTCCCATCCCTAGTTATATGCGATCACCCAAAACGGTGGAATTTCATGCGCTAGTGTTTAGTGAAATATTTATCAGCCATTTGCGAAATCTTTTATACATTCTAAATGATATACGCATACATTAGTCTACCGTACTATTAATACCTGGTCAACTCTTTACTGATAGTGAACTAACCCCTACCTAATCACCACATCACAGAACCCAACCACACACTCAGTAGATAAAACATTTGAGATAGGGGAGATGGGCAGTTGACATGGGCGTCCCCCGCGCAGAGTGGAACACCCCGAAACCAAACGCAGACGGACGATAGATAGGCTGACAGCAGGGCTTCCTAATAGTTTACCGCAATCGACGAGCACGAGTAAACGTTGTGATTTGAGCGACTTGGATTGTGTGCGCATTGTCGGCGAAGGACATGTGGGTCATTCTATCGCTCCAGTTGTAAAAATCCCCAGGGTTTCCGAAGGCAATCGCATCAAGGGTTTAGCGCGATGCGCACATCCTAGTTATATTGATCGCACATAACTAGGAATGTGTGCATCCATCGACGGACGTAGCAGCGCCCAGAGGGGAAGTGGTCACTGACCATATGCCATTGACGACTGGGCTCGACGTAGACTGTCCAGGTTCGTACAGGTCGACCGCTTGGCAACGGCGACGCAAATCACATCCACGTCAAATGTAAGAGACCCAAGCAGCGTTAGCGAGTGAATGGTACAGCGTACACTGCGTACCCTGGGCTACAGGAGCCGAGGCTATATTGGTCTGCCACTGTTGACAGATCGTTATGGCAATTACGTGTGGCAGCCCCGATGGCGCATTGGTCTAAGCGATGGCCTCTGATCATTCGTCCGAAAGGGGTCCGGGTTCGGATCCCGGTGAGGCATGGATGTTGTGTTTGTTTTGCGGCACTGGTTCTCTCCCTTCCCTTGAACCAGTGACCCTAAATTAGGGACGGTCGACTGAGTTGCTCACGGTGGTCGTTAAACCTCCAATAAAAAAATCAATTACGTGTGGTCTGATGAATTCCGTTTTCAGCTGCACGGAACTGACGGAATGAGTGCGGGTGTGGCGTTGATAGCATGAGGCCATGTACCCGTCGTTTTCCCCACTGACATCATGAATGAATGAGCTGACGGAACGGGGTGCGGGTGTGGCGTTGACAGCATGAGGCCATGTACCTGTTGTGCCAGGTTGGTTCTGTTCAAGGCGGTGGTGCCTGTGTGACGGTTTGGGGCGCCTTCTCATGGAACACATTAGGTCCTTTACTGTTTCTAGACTGGTTCTTGACAAGTGTATGCTATCAGCATGTTCTTAACAAATATATATACGATCGATGAAGAAACGGGTTTAAACCTCCAATAAAAAATAAAAAGTGAACTCCGTTTATTACAATAAAAATAAAAAGTGAGCTCCGTTTATTACAATAAAAATAAAAAGTGAACTCCGTTTATTAGGCGTATAAAATAAGGGATCATTTTCTTTGTTTGGCAGCATAAACAAGCCAACCTAAGTGATTTTCTCGCCAAAATGAACGATGCGCACCCAGATATTAAATTCACAGCAGATTATGAATCCGAAGGTGCATTACCTTTTCTGGATGTACTAGTAAGAAAATTACCCTCTGCTGCTCTTAGCACAGAGGTCTACTACAAACCCACCCACGTGGACAACCCCATATTCCCTGACTCAGCAGGCCCGGCAGCACGCAAATATGCCCTTTTTAAGTACAGAGCAAAGCGAGCTTTCGAACTCTCATCGAACAAGGCCAAATGCGAGGAGGAGATCCGTATCCTTAGAAATCTAGCGGGATACGACATGATCACAATAGACCAAATAGTTAGAAAGGCTGCAAAAACTGCTCTCGCACAGCCTCGTGCCAACTCCACGGCACAGCCAGCCCGGTTCGTGGGTTCGATTCCCTACATTCCTAGGCTAACGTACTTCCTGAAGAATGCTCTCCGAAGACTAGGTTATGATATCGGCGTGACGGCTCCTAGACCTTTGTCAGATATCCTCGCAGCAGACCAGCGCGCATCACCTTCTACGCTCACTGAAGCCGGAGTCTATGCTATTCCTTTGGATTACCCTGACGCATCCGTTAAATCCTACATCGGGATGACAAAATGATCGTTCCAGATCCGTTTTTCTGAACACCAAAGGGACGTTAAGGCCGGAAAGCTTACGACGGCACTAACCCGTGATGTTGCATCTGAGAGGGCAGTTCCCAGATCGGGAGATTTTAAGAAACTAGCAATTTACGTCAACGCAAGAGCTACTGCGCTTCGCGAAACCATCGAGATCATCACGCGACGGAATGTGTGTAACAAAGATGTAACCACGAGCCTTCCTTTCATATGGCACCGGCTTCTAGAAGTTACACGTGACCACCCGGCCCAGGGATCAAACAAGCCGCGACATCGTGCAAGCGTTTTACTTATTTTGAATTTAATTATATTCTTAGAAATACACTTGTTCCAGTAGCTTCTGCGATCTTGAGCTACTAAATGCCTGACGAAGCTACCCGGAGGTAGTGAAAGCTAGCATCTTTTGATCCCTTATTTTATACGCCTAATAAACGGAGTTCACTTTTTATTTTTATTGTCTTTCAGCATGTGCTTAGCTGATCATCTGCACGCTTTCGTGACCTTCGCGAATCCCACGCGAGACAGAATGCAAAATGCTATTCAGCTCCAGCGAGAGCTTCACGTGTCAACAGAACGCAGGTTGTCCACTGCAACTATCAACAATTGACTTCACTAAGGTGGCCTTAATACACTGAGTGGCCGCTTTATTATGACCACCCCTCAGTACTTCGTTGGGCCGCCTTTTGCCTTTAATACTGCGTCGATTCTTCGTGGCATGGACTCCACGTGATGTTGATAGGTGGTTTGTGGAATCTGAGACCATGCTTGATGAATAGCACTTTCCAGGAGTGTGAGATTGCAGGGTTGTGGATCCAGGTGTCTGATGGCTTGTTCAACTTCATCCCGCAAATTCTCAATGGGGTTGAGATATGGAGATTGTGGGGGCCACTTAAGCAGAGTAAACTCACCGGCATGTTCTTGAAACAAATCCTGTATAATACGAGCACTATGGCAGGACGCGTTATCTTGTTGAAAGTAGCCATCGCCATTGGGGTAAATCATCCGCATGACAGGATGCACTTGGTCCGCAACAATGTTTAGATATGATGTGCTAGTCAGACACGAATTAAAGGGCACAAAGCATGCCAGGAAAACATTCCCCGAACCATAGCGTTGCTTCCACCAGCTTGAAGGGTTGTAGCAATACATTTGGGGTCCATGCTTTCGTGCTGCTTCCGCCAAATTCTCACTCGGCCATCGGCAAGGTGCAACTGAAACCGTGATTCATCGGACTACATAATTTGTTTCCAATTATCGACTGTTCAATTTTTGTGTCCCTGTGCAAACTGGAGACGTTTTCTCTTGTTAACTGCAGACAGAAAAGGTGTTCGAACAGGCCTTCGGCTGCCATATCCCATCCGATGCAGCGAACGGCGAACAGTGCGTGCAGAGATCATTTGAGGGGATCCTTGATTAAGATGGTCTGTAATTTGCTGCACTGTTGCCCTTCTGTTGTCTGTTACCAGTCCGGACACTCTCCGTTCCGCCCGAGAAGTCACTAGTCGATGACGACCACACGTTGCGCGTAGAGACCCAGTTTTTTGGCTGACAGTCCAGTCTTTAAACACTTTAACAACAGCTGCTCTGGACTATTTCACGAATGTGGCGGTTTGGGTGATACTCGCTCCATGACTCCGAGCTCCTACAATCGTCTCACGTTGAAAGTTCGTCAAATCGCATTTTTACCATCTCGTCACCCGAAAATCACTTCTACTACTCTCGCAAGCACTAAGCTTTCCTTTTTTATTCTAGCCTCGCCCTCTGGGGGCAACAGCGTGCAGCCATAGCTCATTTGCGCAAAACTGTCAGGTGGTCATAATGAAGTGGCCACTCAGTGTATATATAGACCAAAGGTGCGTGTCCTTTTAACCGAACGACACCGTCCGTAGAAACTTGTTGGAACGACGAGTGGAGTCAAGTTCTCCTCTCTGACGAGTCGACATTCAGTCTGGAGTCTGACAATTGACAAGTTATTACCTGGAGAGAACCCTGCACACGAAATTACCCAGCTTTTGTGCAGGAAACATCACATTACTTTGGGCATGGGTTGATGTCCTGTGTAGGCATACGTACAAGTGGACGCACGGAAGAGTACGTCATCCGAAAGGGCAGTCTGACGGCCCAGAGATGTAGAGATGAGATTCTTAGACCTATTGTTATGCTATGTGCAGCAGTCGTCGATGGTTCGTTCCTTTTCATGGAAGATGACGTTCGACCTCATAGAGATCGGCTAGTAAACAACATGCTTTAAAAAGAGATTCCCTCTCAAGAAGAGATGCCCAGCGTAAGAAGTGGCCAGCATACTTCTTTGAGTTAAATCTAATTGAGCGTGCCTGGGATGCACTTGGTAGACGCATTGCATCTCAGCCTGCACCTCCGTTGACTCTTCATGGACTCGAGACTGCGCTCGTTAAGGAGTGACGAAGATATCCCCTAAAACCTCCTCGATGACCTCACCTATTCCATGCCACATAGGCGTGTAGCAGTCTTAACCGTTTGAGGGGACCATGCACCCTACTAGAAGTCAGTTAACCACCTTGAGAAGTTATTTTTTTCTGTAACACAGATATGCATATTGTTGTGTAGTATATTGCATCATGTGCATTAAATAGTTATGTTGCAGAAAAATTCATTAATGTGTATTTGTCTTACCCATGTTACTGAATATTCTACTGTATTTTACATAGAAGTAATATTTTACATTCAACCACATGAGTCGCGCATGATTTTCTTTACAATACCTCTTGATCCCCTGATTCTTTTGAGCAGTGTATTTAATTTTTTAATTTAATATTATGGTCCTTCTTGTGGATCCGTGTAACAGCATCGAGGAGTCACTGATGTCGTATTTTGACTCTTTCTACTCCCCTTCTTCGGTTCCAGTTTTTTCTTCGCCTTTTATCTCCTTTGCTGGCGCACGGAGATAGTCTCTTCTTGCTGTAGTAAACAGTAAAACCCCCTCCCTTCCCCACTCAAAAAAACCCCAAGAGCCCTCAGATTTACCCCAACAAACCCTTTCTCTCTCTCTCTCTCACACACACACACACTTCGTAAAACAACTGCTGCTGACCCCAAAACAATGAATAGAAAAAAAGTTGAAAGTCATATCACTCTTTTAGCACTAATAGTGCTAAAAAAAATGTTTAGCACTATTTTCCAACTCCTTCAGGGATGTATATTTAGCCCCCCCGCCCCCATCGCCTTCCCCCGACATTTCTCCTTTGCAGACAATTAACTATATAGCAGTTTCTTAACCGCAGTTTTGCATCTCACATTCACTTATCAAGTTACATTCACTTCGACACAACTACATATCCACTTCTGCTTATGCCCCTTCCTATCTTTCTTTTGTTTGGGGGGAAAAGGGGCAATTCTCTCTTTCCTGACCGTTAACACTAACAAGCCCTGTGCTTGTGTGCTTGAAAATCATTGGCGCAACTGTTTCTACACATTCAACCCCAGAAGTTTTTTAATTTTTCAGTCATTCATCGCTCGTACTTTATCATTTCAATTTCGCTTTTTTAAAAAAAGTTCAATACAAGTGTAAATAAGGTATTTATGCTTATAATGAAACACAAGGGTAGTTTTTATAAACTACCGAAAATAAAAAAATAAAATAATTTACAACAACGTCCATCTTTCAGGGGGCTTGCTTGCCTTTCAGCGGGGCTGAGCCCCCTTAGTTACAACCCTGCTTCTAAAAAATATCAACCTGTTGAGAAAACATCGACAAGTCACAAGCTCGACAGCTAAACTACACATGACATAGCCACTGCTCAACCTTTCGCAGTTGATCAATTTCTTTTATTTGAATTCATGAACTATAAGCCATGAATTTCTCCTGTTTCAGTAATGAATAGAGGACGCCGAGCCCCGTCCGTATGAGTAAAAACGGATTGTTTGATGTACCAACTTATTCATTTCCTCATTTTCAGTAAAAAAGGATTTCTTTTTGGTTAGAAAACTGATTTAGTGACTTTTCCCGTTGTTACTAAATGATCACAGGCAACAATTTTACTGGCCATAATTTCCTGCCCTTATGTTCATGCGTTGATATACAGTCCTATTAAAAGTAAATGCAAGCGTTTTTTTTCTGCAAAAGGGTGTTTTCGTGGTTTTCCTTGAAATACAAAAAAGTTAATTTTCTGAAAGTTCTGTAGTATTTAATTATTTTCAGTGAAGTAGAAATATTTCTAAGAAGCGCATATTTAGAAAAAATAAACATTTATAAAAATTTGGTGATCGAAAGTTTCGCAATTTTTGTTTTAACTACGTAGCTTCCATTGCATTTATTTTTGTGGTGGACATTCAGGATGGTCCAATAAAAAGGATAAGAAAGCTTAAATGTATGGAATTTGCTTTCGACAAAATTTGATACATAAAAGATGGGAATATAGTAGAGCGCAAGGGATGAGTAATACCAGGTGGAAGAAATCAGATCTGCCGTACGATAGATTGGCAGAAAGACTGAAAGGCAAGTTTTTCAGGACTGCAATAAGCTGAACAGTGCTGCACAACGTTGGGGATTAGCTGTGATTGGAAGAATGGAGAATAATCCAAACCTTGTAGAAATGAAGATGCTGAGTTCGATGTGCCGCATTAGAAGAAGTGACGAGTCAGAATAAGAGCAGAAGCGTAACTTGAGGGGGTGGGGGAAGCAAGGCGGCTGTTACGGGCGCAGAAATCACTACGTACAATGTGATTAAAATTGAAATTTCAGCCAGATTGTGGTACTGTTTTTCCGCTCCATATCTTGTCCGGACCCTGTTGTTAGGGTCCTAGGGATCGTCGTAACGAAGGGTCCTAGAGATCGTCCTAACGAAGGGTCCTAGTGGTCGTCCTAACGAAGGATCCTAGAGATCGTCCTAAAGAAGGGTCCTAGAGATCGTCCTTGAGCGTGTAAGAAAATTCTACAAATAGACAAATGACAAAATGTGGCGCGGTACCACAGAAACTGCTGCTAAAGTCTGCTTTTGTTTTTATTGTTTTCATATCATCAACCACTATCAATCCACTGCTGGATGAAGGTCTCCCCAAATTTCTTCCACAATTGTCTGTCTTGGGCCTGTCTCCTCCACGTCACTCCAGCATATTTTCGAATTTCATCCTTCCCTCTCCCAAGGGGTCTTCTTTCTAGGTCTTTTCCTGCCCCTCGGAATCCAGTCTAAAATTTCGGTTGTTCATCGGTGGTCCTTTCTTCTGGCAACATGTCCAGCCCATTGCCATTTCAGTAATTTCACTCTGGTCATGATGTCGTTCACTCTTGCCATTTTCCTTACCCACAAGTTCCTCTTCTTATCTTTCCTGGTTACACCGAGCATGCATCTCTCCATGCTGCTTTGAGTTGTCTGCAGTCTTTGTATGTCTTTTTTAGTTAAGGTCCATGTATCAGCTCCATACGTATGCACTGGCAGGATGCATTGATTAAACACTTTTCTTTTAAGACATACTGGCATACTGCTCTTAAAAATTGTACTGTTTCTTTCAAAAGCTCTCCATCCAAGTTTTATACGCCGATTAATTTCTTCATCAATGTGACCCTCACTCGATATCTGTTACCCAAGATAAATGTAGGAATCTGTTGTCTCAAGCTTTTCTCCATCAATCGATAAATCTTCGTTTCTTATAAAAGCATTGTACATCGCTTTTGTCTTCTGAAAGTTCATTTTTAATCCCACTTCTTTACTCTTGTCAGCAAGTTCTTGGATCATATACTCTGCAGCTCTGAAGGGGTAGTTGCAAAGATGACTAAGTCATCAGCAAAACGAAAGTGAGTTAAGTAATCTCCATTAATCTTTATCCCTTTGAAAGATTAATTGTTTTCATATAGTCACTTCAAAATAGTGCTTTTTACGACATAATTATATAAAATTTGTGCATTTCTTCCTCCTTACATTTGTTAATCTTTGCTGAAATCATTACAACTTTATTTTACGTACACTATGTTACACCATCAACATTTTTTTCTCTGATCATTACACTCTTTGTGTGTGTTGACTTCTCACACGGTGAGAGAGAGAGAGAGAGAGGAAATAACTTATGCAATTCTTACATGTTAAAAGGTACAAGGTTCGACTGGAATCTTAGCATTCGCTCCACAACGACAAATAATGTACATGTTGACCTCCTCTGCCTTTCTGTTTGTGAATTTAGAATGGACTTAACGTGAAGAAATCTCCAGATTTTTCGAAGCGTATGCCAGCATTGCCATTTAATGGTCAACAGCTGGCTGATAGATATGTCAGCCAATTCAACCTGCTTTTTATTGCTGGATGCTTAACAATGTTACCAAAGCACGTTTTAGAGTCGAGATAGGGAGGCCAAAATCAGTGCACTCTAACAGTTAGCGTAAGTGCTTTTACTTTTTATGCATTAACTTTTTATGAATTAAGAGCACTGGCGTACCTCAGAAAATCGTGGCGCCCCCGCAAAAAAAATATTTTCGAGGCCCTTTTGTGAAAATCGATTAGATTTCAATTATTGAAAATTTTAAATTCCATATTGTTTCAACTATTGAAAATTTTAAATTCCATATTATTGTTTCAACTATTTAAAATTTTAATTTTCATATTATAAATAGGTTTTTTGAGCGTTTTAATAATGCAAGTTCTTTGGAACCTACAGGTAAATTTCGTAAAACCGAAATTGCTGCCCTAGTTTTATATGAATACAAAATATTACAAAATGCAATATATAAATTTTATTCTTTAGAGAACTAGCCATCTCTTTGAAATTTTCTTTGAAATTTTATTTTTTAGAGAACTAGCCATCTCTTTGAAATTATCTTTGAAATTTTATTTTTTTAGAGAACTAGCCATCCTTTGAAATTCATCACGATCACACACACACACTCAACTGTCGTATGATAGTGTCTGATGATCTTTTCCATTTTATAAGAAAACACAGAACATAAGTTAGCAAATACGTAACAATTAAGAATTGTGGCATAAAAAAAGTAAAACTACTTAAATTATTTACTCTTGAATATAAAAACCACAACTAACATAATTCCACGATGTTTTTGCACATAGTAATTTTTTTCTCTTGACACTGTTATAAAAAAGATGCCACAAGTCTGTTTCTTCGTCCCCGCGAAGAACATGTTTTAGTTCATTAATTACATTCTGAAGGATGCGTAGTTATGTGCAAACAACTGCAATACATATCACCTTATCCTCATTGGCACAAACATTTCGTTCATTGAACTTATATTTCTTTCACATTGTCTTGCTAACATTCATGTATATGGCTCGAAAAGAGGCCTCAATTCCTCTGGAAAAAAATGGATGCGTTCCGATCATTCAGTTTTTACAAACTAAAACTGCGGAAATGCTTCTAAATATTTATCTTATTTATTGGGGAAAAAAATGCCGAAAATTGGTTTTCTTTTTTGTATTTCCTTTAAATCAACCATCAGGAATTACTTGCTATTTTTTAGCTATACTTTCACATGAAAAATTTGTAAAATCATTTTACTGAGGCGAGAGCCCCCCCCCCCGCTATGAGGGGTTACGAGGGCTATCAGTACGCCCCTAATTAAAAGTTTTAGGTTGAATGAACCTTACAGAGAGTGATGAATCAAAAGTCTTAGGCTGGCTAATGTACGACTGGATATCACAGTGGTATACCCGTCCTTTGTGAAAAATCGAATTGCATGTAGATGATTTATCACAACGTTATGTCTCTTCACGTTTCATTCGGCTTACTGGACGCTATGCACCCTACCCTAGCATTAATATCTATATACCCCTCTGCTGATACTGAATTCTATCCTAAGCAAGCACCACGTCCGAGACTCAACTATAAATACCCTCGTAGGGATGTGATGAGACAATAGTACGACTGTGAATGTAAAACTGTAAAACGCTTCGATCGACAGAATTAACCGATTTCCAGCGCGGATTGATAATAGGGTGTCACATGAGCAGTCGCTCCGTACGTGACATTTCAGGGGTATTAAAGATCCGCAGATCAAAATTAGGCGATGTGATATGCAAATTGTAGCAAACTGGAACTGAGTCTGCCAAGAAATCTCCCGGTAGACCTCAGAAGCTAACAATGTGACCAAGCACTCTGTACAAACACCTGTTCGCTCAGAAAGCGAATCAACATTGCCTCAAGCTACGCAAATGCTATGTGAGGCTGTTAGGACAAATTCTAGCACCAGTAAAGTGCACAAGACGTTGCACGACATGAGTTACCAGTCGAACAGCCATCCACAAGCCGCTAATCACTTCTACTAATGCCGTACGCCAATTAGCGTGGTGTAAGGAACGTCCATGTTGGATTGTAGACCAATAGAAAACTGTGATTTAGATTGACGAATCACGGTAAAAAGTCTGCTAGTCGTTCCGACAATGAAGTCTGTTGGAGGTAGCGTGATGGTACGGAGCTGTTTTTTATGGTTCGGTTTGGGCCCATTAGTCGTTTTGGCCAAATTCATGAATGCTAAGCTATACGTCACGGACTATTAGCACTTTCGGAAGGTCAAATACTTCGTTCACAAGGACAGCATACCATAGCATACTGCTCGCTTTGTAACAGATTGGTTTGAGGACATGGACTTTGAAAAATTGCACTAGTCATCAAGGAGTCCTAACCAGATTGATTTGAACACCTGGACGTCAAAAAGTTGCACTGGCCATCACAGAGTCCTGACCTGAACACTATAGAGAATCTCTGGGACGTACTGGTTCGTCGAGTGTGTGGAAGAGATCGCTCAATAAACAAAATTATTGAATTCTTCATTGCTTTGAAGGTCGAATGGTCGAACATATCGGCAAATATTTACAAAAAAATGATGGAGAGTATTCCTCAGAGATTAGTGGCCTTCATTAATCAGAGCCCTATAGAGGATCCCTGGGACAAACTGGATCATCGGATGTGTGGAAGAGATCGCTCGGAAAACAAAATTGAATTTGCCATTGCTTTGAAGGCCGAATGGCTGAAAACTTCGGCAGATATTTTTAAAAACTAATGAAGAGTATTCCACGAAGACTAGTGTCCTTCATAAGAACCTAAGTTGCAGCACAAAATATTAAACATACATACATATCACTAAGCTGTTCTCTGAGATTCAGAGGTTAGCTCCAAAAAGAAATACAGACTACCAGATATTTTTACTTACTGTTGTCGTATCAAACTTCTCCATTTACAGCGATCTTGACATACAACTCGTGCTTCACTGATATCCATTACACGCCGTACACAAGATCTTTTATACTTCATACTCAGTCTTTTTCTCATGCAGACACTCCTGAATCTGATCCACCCATGTCTTCTTTGACCTTCCTCTGCCTTTCCTTCCTGCCTTTCTTTCCATATTTTCTTAGAAAGCATTTCATCACTCATTCTTTCAAAATGGCCAAACCACCGAAGCATATTGGTCTCCACCTTGGTAACAAAATTTTGCTTCACATCACACAACTGCAACACATCTTCATTCCTCACACAATCGGACCGTGTCTTGCCACAAACCCTCCGCAAGTAACGCATTTCTCCGGTACACAAACGACTCCTATGTTTCTTGTGCAGTACCCAGGTTTCCCTGGTATACATTAGAGTAGAAACAGTTACACTTTCATACACAGCCATGCGGGACTCTCTAAAGAACCCATCATTCCTGTGAAAATCTCCCAGAGCAGCTATGACTTTCAATGAAGAATTCACTCGAAAAGCTTATTTGTAGATATGCAATTGTCGGGATATTAATTGTAGGGTGTGCAAACGAATTTTCCAGTAATAGTATAGTTTAAAACCAAGCTCTTGGACTTTTTTGCTAGTAATGCATCTCGTTTGGCATGGAGGCCTTTTTAGCAAAAGCGTTCGTAGTTCATTAACGAAATAGCCGGATAAAACCAACCTCTACACGATGCAGCTTTAAGAAAGTAAGCCTAAGAAAGTAAGCTCTTAAGTACCAATGTTTGATGCAGCTTTAAGAAAGTAAGCCTGAGCAACCTCTTGGGTACCAATGTTTGATGCGCCTGTATCTGGCGACAAATTGAAAAGCAAAAAGAGAAAACAAATAACCATAGTCCATTGAACTGAATTGTTCATAAATTCCTTTGCTTTAGTCAGAATGCCTTGTGCTAAAACAAACTAGTAAAAAGAAAATTAAAGGCAATGATTTTTGCAAGACTGTTAGAAAGTAAATACAGTGGGACCTCATTTATACGTTTTTCAGTTATACGTTTTCCAATTTTATACTTAATTCTGCGTTAATCACGATACTTTACTGTAGTTTCTAACACTTTTTCGGTTATACGTAATTCATTTATACCCTTTTTGCGACTACACGTTAAAATTTGAATTCCAGATTATCAAAAATAACGGTTCATGACTCTTTTATACGTAACCAAAGTATATTACAAATTTGACAGAATTGAGATAGCGTTGTTGTGTTCCTTATACTTTGGTGCAGCCAAAGTTGATTTCATCAGAGAAGAGTATGCTGTTTACTTTCGGTTTAGATGAAAAATTAATTTCGCATTTCACAACTCATACATATATGTATTTAAAAATTGATAGATCTCTTGGACGTTACTTTGTGGCTCCAGCATTTCGTGGCCTAGTACCGTAGAATCCTAAATGTATCATCAATATTCAGTCAGCATTCTGGTTTCAAATGGATGCACTGAGGATTGGCAGAAAAAAAAAAAAAAGCTGTACATTCCCGAGTTTCACACTGCAGCACTAGTCTCAGATTATTAGTTATGAGGATTTCACTTAATTTGGAATCAGGATTTTATAAACAGTTGTCAAAAGAGAAGTTTGATTTTCACAATCTTTATGATTTTTGCAGTGCGATAAAATATATTATAATTTGTAGCGGTTTTTTTTTTATTTTTGTTGTTTTGCCGCCAATTTGACTTTAAATAAATCATTATTTAGGATCACCTGATACTCATTTAAAACTTAAATTTTACAATAGTATTTAACATTTTAACATTTCATTTACACGTTTTTTACATTATACGTTGCTTCAGTCCGTCTTCTAAAAAAATGCATAACCGAAGTTTCGCTGTAAATGAGCGGAGATTTAAGAAATGGATGTAAGATAATTCTGCAGAAACTGAGCGGTTTTTTTTTTGACCGATTACTTTCAATTTAATTTACACCAATGAGCCATTATATTATGACCACCTAACTAATAAGTTGTAGGACCCCCTTTACCCTGCAAAACAGTGGCCACTCGGCGATGTATCGATTCAATGAGATGGCGATTGATATCTTGGGATATCTGGTACCAAAATATCAACAGCAGGTCCACCAGTTCCCACACATTTCGGGGTGGTGGTGATTTAGCGCGAACGGCTTTTCCAAGTCAAACCACAAATGTTCGATTGGGTTCATATCAGGGGAATTTGGAGGACAGGGCATTAACAGAAAGTCACCAGCATGTTCCTCGAACTACTCCTTGAAGATTCTGGCAGTGTGGCATAGCGCATTATCCTGCTGGTAATAGCCATCACCAGCAGGGAACACAGTTGCCATGAATGGAAGAACTTGGTCAATAACGATGTTCAGGTACCTAACAGCGGTCAGGGGTTGTGCTATTTAGATAATAAGGCCTAAAGTGTCCCAAGAAAGCATCGTCCACAACATGACACCTCCGCAGCCGGCCTGTTTCCGCCCAACAGAGCATCCAGGTGCCATAGCCTCCGTTGGTAATCGGCGTATCCGAGACCGGCCGTCTACGTGATGAACCAAGAATCTTGATTCGTCAGATTAGGCCACTTTCTTCCAATCATCCACGGTCCGATCTCGATTATCTTGGGCCCATTTCATGCGTTGTTGGCGATGACGTGCAGGGACCCGTATGGATCTTCGGTTACGTAGGACCATGCGCAGAAGGTTGTGGTGAACTGTGTGCAGTGACACATTGTCCTGATACCACTGTTGTAGCTGCGGGTGATTTGCCGCACTGTGGCCCTGCGGTCGCTGTAAACAATAAGCGACAGTCTCCGCTTGCCTCTGGAATCAATGAGCTGGACGTCGGTTGGGCATGTGCGCACCACTTTTGATACGTACTCACTACAGCGACACATAAACAACCCACAAGCTGCGCCGTTTCTTAAATCGTAGTTCCGAGGCGCCATGCCATCACAATTTGTCCTTTATCAAACTCTGATAAACCGGCAGCTTTTCCCATTCTAACTCCGAACACCCTACTAACCGGAAATCGGCCCTCGGGTTGTGAACTTCCCCTGCGCCCCCTTTCGGTCTCCAGGCGCGCTCATTTCTCTAGGCTGGGGTGATCATAATGTAATTGCTCATCGGTGTAGTTCTATAGAGGAAAAAATTAAAGAAGTACATAATAGCAATACGAAACATGCAAAAAACTTAAATACCTTTTCAGCGAAAGGTACCGAAAAACAACTGATTAGATATTGGACCTACAGGGTGCTGTGTTATTACAATTTACACCGGACACATCTGATTTGGCAGTGTTTTATAGTGTCCGCTGCTGTAATTCACCACATGAACGTGTCAGTTTTTGTTTGTTTTCCTAAACACCCTGTACATGACTTTTCATAAAATCTCGTTAAGAAACTTATTGATTCCGTCTAAATTTTAAACCGCAGCCATTAAATTTTATGTGGCGTAATTCTTTGCCTTTTATTTTGTTTTCTTTTCTATTTTTTGTACCATTTCAAAAATTTACAGCTTTTTGGAAGATATTCTAGAGATACCGTGAAAGACGCATTAGCATATTGGTACATCACTACGCTCTTTATTTTTCTTTTCACCGCATTACGGCGGAAACGGCAGTTTTATCACCGCATTGCTTCATTTGAATACAATGAAAATTTTAACGCAAATAACTGTGTCTGTTTCCTTCCGCTTTGTCAGAGGCAGCTGCACTCAGGAGGTCTTTTGCTTCAGAATGATTAATTTTCTTGTAAATCTCGTATTGTTCCGCTAAGCTACTCATTTCTTTTCTCTCTACGGATATTTTGCGGCGAAATTCAAGCACATCCATTATTCTTTAAAATCCCATGGCTTCTTTTGAAAACGATGCGTTGCTCAGAATTGCATTTTTATGACCTCAGGACTAAATAACATAAATGATCCTTAAGTTTCTGTTTTTATATCTCACGTTCTTGCAATAAAAAATGGTATGCTCAACCACAGCGGGGAAAAAAAAAGAGAAAAAAGGGGAGGTGACAAAAGTGTTTAAGTGATAGAGTGGTTAGTCACTGTAATGATGATTTCCGCAGTTAAACCGAAGAGAAAAACGGAAAATTAAATAAATTGAAGACGAAATTAAGCAGATACATGAAAATAATGAGTCTGTAAATAGCAAAGTAAATAAAGGATTAAAATGTAAGCTACTTAGCGGCAATTATATATTCAGGTCTTGGTAATTCTTTACTAGACGTCTCGAGCAAAATAAGATTAATGTAATTTTTCCTTCATATGCAAAGTAAACGTGAGTTGAAACCATCGCGATGATGGCAGCCAATGATGTAACGTCTAAACGCAAAAGTGCCTTCGAGATGAACAGATCAAGCGAAAACAACCCAGTAAGCTCCTCGAAACTTTTAAAAGCTTATTAAAGTTTAACATGTTTTTATCATATCTTCTTCTTAGCCTGTTGGCACCCAGTGCACGGTATAGGCCTCCCCAGTCTTTTCCAACTTCCTTGGCCTCAGTCCACCATTTAACACCTCTAAATTTCTGAAGGTCATCTCTTCATCTTGTTCTCTGACGCCCCCTTCGTCGCTTTCCATCTCTCGGTTGCCATTCTGTTATTAATCGTGCCCATCTTTCAGTCTTCCAAAGCCCATCTCCACTTTGATTCTTTTATTATTTTTATAATATCTATTATTCCTGTTCTTTCTCTTATAAGTACATTTCTAACTCTGTCTCTTCTTGTTGTTCCCAAAATTCGACTTTCTTACCGATACTCTTATTTTTTCACATTATCGTTCTGTGATACTCCACGTTTCACTTCCATAAGTAAATACGGGGTTAATACATGTATTGAAGATTTTTTTAAACACAATGGAAGATCGCAGCTTAAATAGTCTTAAGTCTCCAAAAGGCTCTATTTCCTTGGATAATTCTTCTATTCGTTTCTCTTTCTTGTCTTTCTTTAAAACGTTTTAGCAGTTAGCATTTTAATTAGATTTTTATTATTAATTATTTTATTCTATTTTTGATAAAAAATTGCTTAATTTAAGCAATTTGAAACAAAAGAAAAAATGTTACATGGGAGTTTCATGTTAAGAATATCAATTTGTTTTTATTTCTTTAAGAAAAAAAGTGCTTTCTTGGTGAACGGCCTTTTAAATGTTTTTACATATTCATTGTGAACAGTACGAATAAATCTCATTACATACATGGGACTTAAGGACTCTTTCTCTACGATTTTGTGGCGGAAGTAATGGATATAATTTGTGGTGTGTGTGTGTATGTTGGGCATCGTGAGCATATAGGCCCGTCCCTGATTTGGGGGTACAAGTTCCGGCCGCAGATTCAGACCTAATCGCTGAAGCTGTCTCAGATCAGCTTCAGCAATTAGCCTGAGTCAAGCGCCTCTGACTACTCGTCAACAAATGTTCCTTTTGTTACCCGTAAGGAACTGAAGGGTTGGTCTCAAGGGAGGAACTGAAGGGGTGGTCTCAAGGGAGGAACTAGGGGTGGTCTCAAGGGAGGAACTGAAGGGGTGGTCTCAAGGGATTGCTTTCATTGAAACCAAGGGTGAATTTAACAAATACTCTCATTACAACCATTAAACATTTGTCAGTCAGCCTACATCAGTGGCGCACCCAGGAATTTCTTATGGGGGTGGCCCAAAATATTGAAGATGCAAATAAAAATACCCCAGAGGAAACATCTTCCAAAATATTGGGAAGCGATAAAAATATCTCGACAACATCACAGTGCGTCTCTAATTATTCGTAAAATATAAATTTAATAACATAAGCAAACATATTTAAAAATAAGCAGCCAGTGGGAAAGAAAATACAACCAAGTGATACCTCATGGGCTGGCCCAGGTTCATGGGCCTCCCCAACTGGGTGCACTACTGTCTTACATGCTTGTTTAATTGGTTACGTCCCAATTCATCCTTTCCCGTTTCATCCTCTGCTCAAAATCGTGGCGATTCGTCCCCTCCCTCCCCCTACATTTTTCCATTCGCTTAATAAAATGAGTTGTTTGAGATCCTGTTATTTACTCGTTATTTAGCTTTGCTCAGAGTTTTAGCCGCATATTGCGTTTCCAGGTAACACCACGAGGAGGTGTCTGACTTCGTTCCCCAAAAATTGTTATCGTGGTTTCTGAAACTTCTCCGTCTTCTTTTAAATTTTCTTGTCACAAATGCAGGAAAAATCTTTGTTAGAAAAATGCAGTGAAAATAGCTGTGATTGTAGCACTTTGTCAATTTTAAGAACTTATCTAACACATTATTGTAGTTTCACTGTGTATGCCAAAGCACGTAAGCATTCAATTAGTGTCTTCTTTCCTGTTTCGGAATCATAGACCGTTTTCTCAATTATTTTATCCAAATTTACATATATTTTTCGCCTTTTTTTTGTGGGCATATTAAGTTCATGTTGTTTTCTTTGAATGTCATAGGTCTTCTAACTTAATCAAACGTTCTAATACACTGCTGGACAATTGCTAAGGACGGATCCTAAACAGCTATATAGCGCATAAAAAAGTAAGTGTGGTTGGATGCCAAGTGAAATAAAATAATGTCAGAATGCCAGGACATTACAAGAAAGACAATTCATTGTGCTCTGAAATCTAGAAGGCTTTGGCATGTGTTCAAGGGACAAACAGGCCATTTTGTGTAGAATACGTAAACGTGAAAAGAAAAATGCAATTACTGTCAGCAGGCGTTCCGGCATAAGATGTCAATACGGGATATGGCCACCATGGAGGGCGATGCAAGATTCCACACGTCGTGTCATGCTTTGCACAACATTATTAAGCAGCTGTTGGGGTAATTTATCCCATTCCTCTGTCAGTGCACGGATGAGGGTGTCCTTGTTTATTGGAGGGCATTGGCGACCAGCAAGACTCCTCCCCAAATCATCCCACACATTTTCAATGGGATTCAGATCTGGAGAACGTGCTGGCCATACGAGGCGTTTAATATCCTCGCTCTCAAGACACTCCTGGACAGCGACTGTTCGATGACGTGTTGCGTTGTCGTCCATGAAAATAAATCTATCACCGACAGCACCACAGAACATGCGAACATGAGGTAGCAGAACATAATTAGTGTATCGTTGGCCAGTCATAGTCCCAGTTGGAAGCACATAGATGGACGTACGGCCATTGATCATGATGCCAAGCCGTACCATGACACTACATGTCGGATATCGGTCCCTTTCCTGTATGTTTACTGGACAATATGCAGTACCACTATCAGGCCAGATCAGTTGTCGTCGACAATCAGACGATAGACTGTATCTACTCTCATCTGATAAGAGGACAGCAGACCAGTCGTTATCAGTCCAATTGCGATGTTGATGGCACAATTGCAAATGGGCGGTACGGTGACGTCTGGACAATGGGATGCACACAACAGGATGGCGGGCGTATAGTCCTCCTTCATGCAAACGCCTGGCGACAGTTTTTCGGGAGATCCGCTTGCCAGTAGCAGCCACAAACTGATTTGCTACCTCACTAGCTGTGCTGCGCCGGTGTCTTTTTGTTGATAGCGCTATGTACCGATCTTCTGCAGGTGTCGTACTGCGAACACGACCTCCCCCGTGACGTTTGCTACACTCTCCATTTGTTTGAAATGATTTCCAAAGCCTTGAAACAACACTGTGGCTGACGTCGAACTCCCTGGCAACATCTGTTATTTTTCGCCCTTCTTCAATCTTGCCAATAATACGGCCACGCGTAAAATCATCTAGGTGATGTCGGGAAGACATACTGAAAATTGCAAGTTCGTCAATTGATTCTTTCCCTTTCAACTTTGCGTTTGAACAACAACGGTCAATACGCATCAAATCCTTTATATCTCTTATCAGCGCTATGACGTCACGAACAAGTTCGGCAATCCAAAATTTGAATACGCACAACACGTCTTACTGTATCCCGCACTTATGCTATTTTCCACATTTTCCTGCCTTCCATTTTATGGTTGCTATCGTTGCTATTGTCATCCGTCCTTAGCAATTGTCCGGCAGTGTATATTTGGATGTGATTTTCTTACAGATTTATTTAATATCTATCTGTCGTGCCACGATTATACAGAATTTGTCTTTCTGTGAAGCTCTTTATAACAGTTCCATATCGACTAATATTAGTTGTAGGGGCAAACGTATCCAGCTAATTATGTGGGCATGCCCTAAATTATGTTTCGCAGTCGTCCACGTTATAGGACCCCCCTCACAGCCAATAGAAGCACCAGGTTTGTTCCTAAGAACTTACTCCAATATTGATATTGAGTGAACGGACGCTTCTCCCCACTTGACTATAAAGAAATTTGTGAACCAGGAGGATGGATTGAGACTGCCGAAAAACTACAGATAAAAACTACCAATGACTACAAAGTAATTGCTGAAAGACTTGATTGAAACGTAACAGCATTTAATGAGTAATATAGGAGGCTTTTGCCGGTAAGCTTGTCCGTATAAAAAGAAAACACTCTCCGTAGTGATAAATCAAATGTCTTTCTTCCAGTGGAAAAAGAAAAGTTTGCAATCGGCCAACCTACAAATTGGCGCCTATCATCTACCGATACTCTTGAACTAGAGAGAGAGAGAGAGAGAGAGTCTTTCTCGATAACCCCTAAGACCTGTATTTCTCCGTGGTTTCCTATCTATCCGACGATCAACACAATCTGTGAGTATCCCTGTCTCGGGGACCTGTTTCACCAGATTTCTAAGTTACACTCTGCGGCTAACGGAAGAAATCGTGAGAGTCTCTCTTCCTGAGACCTTTGTCGCCGATGTTCCTTAAGCTAGAAAATAATAGTTCCGTCACCGCATATGATATGACTGGAACATCTCGTACCTCTACTCTGGGTTAACACGCAACCTAAAAGCCTTCCAGTCACGTCAGCTGGAGCTTTCATGCTCCTCTTTGTTCCGCGAACAACCGACAGACTACCCTTTTCACTTGGTTCTCTCCCATCTTTCGCCTCTTCACTGTACGTACGTCACTGCCGCTTCCTTGGCCCGAGGGCCTACTACTCCTCTCTCTGTTGGCAAGCGACGTCATCGTGGCCAGCGCATTTGCTCCTTTCCCTCCCTTCGACGGCGTTGACGCACCTATCCGTTCGGCGGGCGTTTGTTCTTTCCACTGGATAGCCGGACCGTTTGATGTACTGCATCGGCGGCGTTTCTTAGACTGGCTTAACCTACAGCAAAAGATACAAGCATATGTGAACACAATACATTTTCCTGCCCACATACAATGCTGATGTGCAGACAGCCAGACTTCTCGACGTCTGTCCTTCTTTAAACAATGTTTGCCGGGTGCCCTTATCTTAATGGGTCGATCTTTATCGTACCCGAGAAATGTGTCTCTTTTCCTGAGCGTGAGAACTTCAGGGTTTTTTTTTTTTTTTTTTGTAGTCTCCAATTCCAAATATTTTACAAAATGTTCTGGAACTATCGAAAGTTCTTTGTCTTCGTGGAATACATTCTAGGTTCCATTAGAAAAATACATATGGAGGTTTTTCGTCGTACGCCCGTACAACGGACATTAATTTTTGTATTACATTATAAAACCTAATGTCCTTGTTACCAGTTCATTTAATGTGTGATTTGCAGATTACACAGGCATAATGTTCCATTAATTATGTGTGGTGCATCGCTAATGTTCCCGCTCTCACATTAGTGGTTGTTCATCCACTAATCTACCATAAAAGTATTAAACTCTTGAACAGCATCATTTGTGGGCGGATCCTCCATTATGGCTAAAAATCCATTGTCTATACAAGTGGGTGGAATGAATGCAAGAGCTGCAAACATTCGTATATGACGTTTGATGTCTTCATTGCTTATGTATTGTTATGGTAGGCCAAAATTTTGAACTTTACGCCATATAGATTGGTTGTAATGGTAATTACATTCTTTGACTTCGCAATCTATATATTAAACGAAGCGGGAAAGGATGAATCGATACCTACTCCTGTGTGCAGGGGACGAATCGCCACTCCTTTTAAAACCCGAGGATGAAACGGCACGATTTTGAGCAGAGGATGAAACGGGAAAGGATGAATCGGTACCTACTCGTTTAATTTTACTGTGCTGATTCCTCCCTCTCCCTCACCTATTAGTAAAGCTTTAACGTACGGAGAAGCCACCTCCTATAAAGTCATTTTGAAAACTGAGGTCTTGACAAAGTAGTTACCATTCTCTTCACACTAGAACTCTTGATATTCGGGAAATTTCTTACCGCATTAACAGTCTATTTAGTCTCATCTTCTGATACGAACATTTATTTAATATACGAAACCTCCGCTTGCAAAATTATTCACATAACTGGGAATTTCTTCTGTATTTAATGTAAATGTGCTTTTGCATAAGCTTTTGTTCTATGTTCGAGTTATAAAAATTGTTAGCAGGACAACTTCCATAGCTACAGTTTGGATCTACGATTCACATCTCAGGACGATGATGTCACACAGTGACGTCACGACTATTCGTCTGCGAGGTACGTGTGATCAGCAAACTTTACTATCCGCTTGCATATAAAAAACACAGCATTCTCTATTTTTGCCTACAAGGTCGTAAAAGAAATCCTCTGCCCTGCTCTTGTTACCATGTAACCACGAAAAGCACCTTATAGCATCACTAAGGTGCGCTTGAGCTGCCTGTTGATGTAGAAGATCCTTCTGCATCACCAGGGCCATCGCTAAACTAAGAACGATTTTGAGGCAGAGCTTAATTTTTTAACATTGGAGCAATCATTTCAAAATAAGAGAGCTAAAACAATAAAAAATAATAATCTCAAAATAATTGAGCTTCAAATAAGGATAAACAGAGATTACTTTTTTCCACTACCTTGTACTCACCCCATTTCCGCTCTTCCATAATACAAAAAAATAAGACTTCAGAATTTAAAAATTGAGAATTGCCACTTTTAATTTAATTGCATTTAAAATTTTAAATAATTAATTGAATTAATTTAATTTCACTTACAACCAATGTAACCTCGAGATCTTCAGTTTTTGGATTAATTTTAGCGCAGCATAATTATAATTTAAATATTTTCTTCATATTCGGTCGGTTTTTTGAGAATATGGAGACGGTCCCCAGTTGCTATGCTGCGGTGACGAGTGCTGGGCTGTGATGCAGTGAAGTCAGTAGCAATTAAGGGTAATAAAGACGGAGAGGCCTTCCGTAAGTTAAGAGAACTAGTCATGTAACACCAAATTCAGTGCACGTGACAAAAATCTTTGAGAGTGCAATTGATCTCTACGTCCACCAGGCACGTACAGTGTTTCCAATTCTTGAAAAGAACCTATAGCTAGAAAGTAAAAAAACATACGAACAGCATTACACACCCGACTATCCGCGGGACGTGTCCTTAAAAGAAGAGCCGTTCCTTTCGTGTCCTTTGGTAGCATATAACACTGGACAACAATTTTTGATGAAGTTCATGCCTCCTAGATAAAAATAGTCATTTCTTAATGAATTCGATGTGCTGAAACAGAATATCACCATAAAAAAGTTGAATTGGCTACGGTTTGTTTGTAATATGCAGGTACACTGGTTGATCATTAATCAGGAACACGTGCATGCTATTTCAATGGGAGAGAAGCATATAATTTGCCTGCAACTCTCGATGCCCTTCCCTTATAAATATTTGTGCATGCTGCTAATTAAAGAGCTTCAAACAATTAACAAAATCAAAAATTATAATCAAAATATATGTTTCTAAGAAATTTTCCATGTGTACATGAGGAAATTTATTATTCTAAATCAGTTTTTAGGACATTCTGATTTCAGTCTGCCAAACTTTATATCAAATCTCTCCCATTGAAATAGCATGCAAGTATTCCTTAGCAATTGCAACCTGTGTTTATGTACGTCTTCATATATATATATATATATATATTTGTCAAGGAAAAAAATATATATATATATATCGTTTTAAATTCTAAAGTTTTTCCTTAGTCTTCAGTTTTGCTCTTAAGTATATATATATATATATATATATATGAAGACGTACATAAACACAGGTTGCAATTGCTAAGGAATACTTGCATGCTATTTCAATGGGAGAGATTTGATATAAAGTTTATATATATTCTATTAAGAAGAGACCTAAGCAAAAAAAATACATATATATTTTTGACTCATACCAAGTACAACATAGAAAAGGTTATGTATTTACCGGTGTGAGTAAAAGGAGAAAAGATAAAAAAATAAAATAAAACAACTGAATGTAGAAGGTGTCGAGAATACTGAGCCTTGGCTTTATCAAGGACCAGCAAAAACTCTGCATTTTCTCACTTCCACAAAGACCTAGTTGGAAATGGGTTTCTGCAAGGCCATAGATGCAAGTAACAAGCCCACCAAAAATTGTTTTAAAAAATACATATATGTCATGTCCTCCGCAGAGTTGTATGACCTAGCACTAGTTAACAATTTCGCTTGCATCCATAACCCTCCTGGCCCGACCCATGCTCTTCATCTGTTACTATTAAACAGAGAGAAGAAGATTAAAGAGAACTCAAGCTGTGAGAGTGACATAATAATTAGAAATAATTTTCAGCTATAACGAAATGCCAAGTTCGCCTGAGAGAGAATTTAAGCCTGAAAAACAATGCAAAAGAAATCCAAATTTTTACATTGCAATTAAAAAAGGAAATATTAATTTTTTAAAAAATCAGATTTTTGAAAGAAAACTTGATTCTAAAACCCCCTACTCTACAACTTCTGACAACACAAAAACGAGAATAAGTTAAAGACAATAATTAACTAAAGAAAAGCTTTGTGAAAGTTATATGACTTAAACAATTAGTTGCAATATGTACAAAGTATTTCAGCAGTGCTTTAAGTGCATAATTAAGTAGTTATTAAGATCTTAACTACTTTGAAAATACAGCGCAAAGAAAAGGAACTATGCTTAGCCATCTGCTGTGCCTAAGTTCCCTAAAAGACGCGCAAAGTTACCATGAAAAGAAAGAGTTAAAACCCGCAAAAATGTTGACAGACAAGCCAGTGCCTAAAAGCTGAAAAGCAAAATATCAACAGAGAAAAAAAAATTACATGAAGTACAAACATTGAACTTATAAAACCTAAAACCCAAAAACAAGGAAGACAGCTTTCCTCTTGTGCAACTAAACTTTCTCCACACAAGAGAAAAACATGGCTGACCTCTTCCCCACGCGTCCTAACACTTCTGCCACTCCCTAGTCGCTGGGGGGCAGAGTGGGTAGGGCTGATGGCCTCCTCATACTGAAAGAAACCGACTCGCGGAGATTTTAACCAGAGAAAAAAATATATATATATATACTTAAGACTGTGGATCTGTATGATCAGAAAGAGCAGAATTAACTCTCCAGAATACATGAGAAATATTATAAAATACACGAGTGGTGTATTTAATAATCTTTGCATGTATTAAATCACCTTAGTGAGCTTCTATAGATTAATCAGAATCTTATTAATTTTAATGTTAGTTTTACTATTTTTAGTATAGCTATCCTAGTGATGAATAACTAGTTTTCTTTTTTATTTGTTTTTATTTTCTTTTATAAACAGATTTTTAAGCTTTTTTTTGTGATTTTGTCTATATTATTTAATTTTTTGTTTTAATAGGACCTTCATATCCATAGCACTAAGGTTCCTTTTAGTAGTTAATAGGCATTCTCTAGCCAACTTCCTTACGGCTTTGATTGGTCAGAATCATATTATTAACTGTGTAGAAAATTAAAGCAGATCTGCCAACCTTACTCTATTATTCAGAATAATTTTTCTTAAAGTTCTTTTGATGAAAGAAGAAGGAATTTCGTTCACTAGAAAACTATCTAATAGTATATTAATGTGGTAATTGAAGTCCAAATTGTTGCTGCAAATTCTTGAAATTCTTAGGACCTGAGAAATTAGTACATTCTCAATTACTTTGGTTGATATGTTATTATTCCAGTGTAGATATTTAATTACTTTGAAAGGAAAATTAACTCTTTTATCAAAGAGGCTAATAGATGGGTTACCTCTGTTGAGCTTAATGCTTAAGTCTAGGAACTCAAGTTCCTGATTACTGTGGTTGGTTTTACATAAGTTAAGAGAGCTAGGATAGATATTATCAAAATCACTCTCTATAACTTCTGAATTATTGATACACAGCAGATCATCAATATATCTAAATATGTAAAGGTAGTTATCTGAGCAGGTGGGGTGATTTTTAATGAATTTATATTCTCTAAAGAACAGGAATAGATTAGCGATATTCGTGGAGGTTGATGTTCCCATGGGAATACCGTTCACTTGCTTTTAGAGAGTATTATTATATAAGATATGGTTATTTTTTATGCAGCAATTGAGATAAGAGTTCCAAGCTCCTACATTAACAAATTGGTTAAGTTTAAATTCTGCATACAGCTCTTTAAAGGTAGTGATTATATCTGATAGAGGCAGATTAGTATATAGGTTCTCAAAATCATAACTATTAATATGTCCCTTAGATATTAATAGTTATGATTATACCTCTGTTGAGCTTAATGCTTCCTAGACTTAAGCATTAAGCTCAACAGAGGTAACCCATCTATTAGCCTCTTTGATAAAAGAGTTAATTTTCCTTTCAAAGTAATTAAATATCTACACTGGAATAATAACATATCAACCAAAGTAATTGAGAATGTACTAATTTCTCAGGTCCTAAGAATTTCAAGAATTTGCAGCAACAATTTGGACTTCAATTACCACATTAATATACTATTAGATAGTTTTCTAGTGAACGAAATTCCTTCTTCTTTCATCAAAAGAACTTTAAGAAAAATTATTCTGAATAATAGAGTAAGGTTGGCAGATCTGCTTTAATTTTCTACACAGTTAATAATATGATTCTGACCAATCAAAGCCGTAAGGAAGTTGGCTAGAGGATGCCTATTAACTACTAAAAGGAACCTTAGTGCTATGGATATGAAGGTCCTATTAAAACAAAAAATTAAATAATATAGACAAAATCACAAAAAAAGCTTAAAAATCTGTTTATAAAAGAAAATAAAAACAAATAAAAAAGAAAACTAGTTATTCATCACTAGGATAGCTATACTAAAAATAGTAAAACTAACATTAAAATTAATAAGATTCTGATTAATCTATAGAAGCTCACTAAGGTGATTTAATACATGCAAAGATTATTAAATACACCACTCGTGTATTTTATAATATTTCTCATGTATTCTGGAGAGTTAATTCTGCTCTTTCTGATCATACAGATCCACAGTCTTAAGTATATATATATATTTTTTTCTCTGGTTAAAATCTCTGCGAGTCGGTTTCTTTCAGTATGAGGAGGCCATCAGCCCTACCCACTCTGCCCCCAGCGACTAGGGAGTGGCAGAAGTGTTAGGACGCGTGGGGAAGAGGTCAGCCATGTTTTTCTCTTGTGTGGAGAAAGTTTAGTTGCACAAGAGGGAAGCTCTCTTCCTTGTTTTTGGGTTTTAG
The DNA here is from genome assembly GCA_039090855.1 of Macrothele yani. Taxonomy (NCBI): domain Eukaryota; kingdom Metazoa; phylum Arthropoda; class Arachnida; order Araneae; family Macrothelidae; genus Macrothele; species Macrothele yani. The sequence continues at coordinate 122,267,777 of CM077010.1, read as the reverse complement.
GTTTTATAAGTTCAATGTTTGTACTTCATGTAATTTTTTTTTTCTCTGTTGATATTTTGCTTTTCAGGTTTTAGGCACTGGCTTGTCTGTCAACATTTTTGCGGGTTTTAACTCTTTCTTTTCATGGTAACTTTGCGCGTCTTTTAGGGAACTTAGGCACAGCAGATGGCTAAGCATAGTTCCTTTTCTTTGCGCTGTATTTTCAAAGTAGTTAAGATCTTAATAACTACTTAATTATGCACTTAAAGCACTGCTGAAATACTTTGTACATATTGCAACTAATTGTTTAAGTCATATAACTTTCACAAAGCTTTTCTTTAGTTAATTATTGTCTTTAACTTATTCTCGTTTTTGTGTTGTCAGAAGTTGTAGAGTAGGGGGTTTTAGAATCAAGTTTTCTTTCAAAAATCTGATTTTTTAAAAAATTAATATTTCCTTTTTAATTGCAATGTAAAAATTTGGATTTCTTTTGCATTGTTTTTCAGGTTTAAATTCTCTCTCAGGCGAACTTGGCATTTCGTTATAGCTGAAAATTATTTCTAATTATTATGTCACTCTCACAGCTTGAGTTCTCTTTAATCTTCTTCTCTCTGTTTAATAGTAACAGATGAAGAGCATGGGTCGGGCCAGGAGGGTTATGGATGCAAGCGAAATTGTTAACTAGTGCTAGGTCATACAACTCTGCGGAGGACATGACATATATGTATTTTTAAAACAATTTTTGGTGGGCTTGTTACTTGCATCTATGGCCTTGCAGAAACCCATTTCCAACTAGGTCTTTGTGGAAGTGAGAAAATGCAGAGTTTTTGCTGGTCCTTGATAAAGCCAAGGCTCAGTATTCTCGACACCTTCTACATTCAGTTGTTTTATTTTATTTTTTTATCTTTTCTCCTTTTACTCACACCGGTAGATACATAACCATTTCTATGTTGTACTTGGTATGAGTCAAAAATATATATGTATTTTTTTTGCTTAGGTCTCTTCTTAATAGAATGTGAATTCTGAATTTTCAAAACTGCTGCGTTGCGCGTTTTGATCTTCAGGTTATTTTGCAACTTTCGTTTTAAATTCTAAAGTTTTTCCTTAGTTTTCAGTTTTGCTCTTCAGTATATATATATATATATATATATATATATATATATATATATATATTGCATGCGTTACATTACACTTCTTTTGAAGTAAATACAATCCGAAACATTAAGTGTAATTTTTTATAGTACAATTAAAAATAGTGTAATTCTTTTTTTTTTTTACATTTGTATTAAATGTAGTTTTGAGATATGTGCATGAGTTTTTCATGCATAGATAGAAATCAGTTGTCAGTTCATGACGTTTTACTTCTCCTTGCCTTTCGGTGGTATTCCACCAGAGGGGCATCTCTGAAGGGTGTCCAAACGTAGTCTGCGAGCATCAAAGTGGACCACTTTCCCTAGCATCGTTGCTCCATTACGGCCATATCTTGATGAAACCATTCACCATGCTCATCACTAAATTTTCCACAGTTATCCGGGAAGAAATCCAGGTGAGAATCCAGTAAGTGGAGTTTTAAAGACATATTACAGCCAAATTTTTTGTACAGAGCAAGCAGGTTGGTAATGAGATCTTCGTAATTTTCAGCCCTGGAATTCCCCAGGAAGTTTGTTGATACTTGACAAAAGGCATCCCACACTTCTCTTTCATCACGCTGAAGCATGTCCTCAAACTGCGAATCTTGAAAGAGCTGTCTGATCTGCGGACCCACAAAAATTCTCTCTTTTATTTTTGCTTCATTCAGTCAAGAAAATTTGTCATGTAAGTACTTGAACGCTGGTTTAGTTTTGTCCATGGCTTTAACCAATTGCTTTACAAGACAGAGTTTTATGTGCAGAGGGGATAGTATGATTTTCTGAAGATCTGTCAGTGGTGGGTTCTGAACATTCATTTGTCCAGGTGTCAAAGACGTCCTAGGGGGCCAGTCTCTATCGATGTAGTGCAGACATGTAGCTCGGCTATCCCAGTGACAAAGAAAACAGCAGTGCTTTGTGTATCCCTGCTGAAGGCCCATCAACAGAGACACTACCTTCACGTCAGCACAGCTAAACCAACCATAATTTTTGTAATTAAGTCTGTCCAACAGCTGTTTAAGGTTGTTGTAAATCTCTTTCATATGCACCGCATGTGCAACTGGAATGGACGGTAGCTGATTCCCGTTATGCAGTAAAACCATCTTAAGACTCAACTTGGAGGAGTCTATAAATAGACGCCATTCTTGCGTAACATGTTGTATTCCTAGTCCTTGCATTAGGCCGTCAATATTGCAACAGAACACAACGCTTTCACTTTTTGGAAGAATCGCTCGAATCGTCGGTGACGAATACGAAACGAACTCACTCGAACATTTTGTTCTAGAAGATTCCATTGACAAAGCCTTGACGCTTGTAGCTCTGCTTTAACTTTGGTTAAATTCAAATCGCGAACAAGGTCGTTCAGTTCCTCTGATGAAATTTTATGTGGCATAGATTCAGAAGATGCTTATTAGTCATCGCTGTCATTAATCCGTGACGTTGACGATTTCGGATTACACAAATCGTCTTCCTGGACTGTGATCTAAATCGATAACAAAACCGATGGGAATGGGGAGTTCTTCAGAATGAGGTACAGGTCGTACAGCAGAAGGTATATTTGGATATTCTACAGTCCATTTCTACTTTGTGATACCTTCAGCCACTGGTGACACCATACAGAAAGAACAGTCATTTATGTGATTTGTGGGCTCCTCCAAATCATGGGAACAGCAAAACCCATCGTTTTTCTTTTGCTATTAAGCCACTGTGACAGATTTGTTGCACACCTGCGGTAACATACATGTGGAGCCCAGTCTTTATCCTAGACGCCTATCCTGCAGACGAAATACAAATGATAAGCCTTTTTAACAACCGGAGTGATGGACTTTTTTCTGTGCAGCAAATGTCACTTTACCACATATGTAGCAAAAGTTATCCGCCTTATTCCCACATGCACGCGGCATAGCTACGTAATATCACAATACAATTATCACTTTAACAGGCTGCTATCACGAGAGTACACTCACCAATGAGGGGAAAGAAACAAATGGACTGAGTTCTTTACCGTTGAGCTGTTAAAACTGAAAGGATTGCATCACATCGGGTAATACTACACCGGATGTCGCGGGAACTCCGGACTTCTCACCCAGTGATGTAATACTTCCTGTTCTGACGGTGCCTAAGAGTACGGAAAACGCCGTACGAACCTGATGTTCTTACTATATTTTTATTTCAGTACCATTTTAATATACATTTTCTAACATTTATTATATTTATCATAAATTTATTAGCATGTAACATAAACAAAACTATTAATCATTATACCTACTTTTTTACTAAAAATCACAAATTTTTAACGTTCCATTAGCTGTATTTCCGAAACAAGAGCCAATGAAAGTTTTTCATGGCGATATTCGTGTTCAGTGGGTTAATTTCATACAGAATTGCACCTTTTCCCGTCAGAAGCAATTTCATTGTTTTCCAGTGTAATGGTCAAATTCGCTATTGACTATTTTTTGCTTTCTTTCTTTACCTTTTGATGACTGATAGTCGATTTAAAATAATAATATTCCGAACTTAGTAAAGGTTTAGAATTTTTTTTAACTTAAACGTAAAGCTTATTTGGAAATGATTGCAAGATTATTGAGAGGGACTTTACCCCCCCCCCCACACACACACAACCTGAAATAGTTTAGTGATGCCCCTGTACATTACTGATGGCAATGCATTTAGTTTGATGTATTGATCCATTCGCAGTTGGTCCGGATGCATTTTTTAATGGTTGATCTCCCTCTCATCTCCTCTTCCTTTTCTTTAAAATTTATTTTCTTCCACAACAACATCATGCAAATTAAAACTAGATGAGCCAAACAGGGATTTAACTAAGACACGTAATCTAATCAGGCGTTTGAAAATTACGAAAAAGGATGATGGTGTATTCATCAATTCTTTCGATGTTATTCTGAAGGGCATACCTTCGTCACTGAAACTCATTGTCAGGAGATAAAGCTTAATGTACATCATTTAAAATGGATCAACCTAAAAGACTTTGCCCTATGTTTCCAATGGAAAAAGCTTCCATAGACGTTTTCTTAGCAATTAATGCATTCTTTGTACATCGACAAAATTAACTAAATTATTGTCTAGTATACTTAATGTAGTTGTGCAGTCATTTTGGAGGGGTTTGGCAATAACTTACCACGCTGGCCAAGCGGGTTGGTGAGTGTGGGATAGCAATTCCTCTAATTTCGATTGTACAGTTATACCGCTACTGGCGGTCGTCAGAGCTCCTTTAGTGGGAACAGGATGCACCACGAGAAGGTGGGGTTGACATTTGTCAAGGAGAGGCGGTATGTTGCGCATCACCTGACCTTACATCCCGCATCACTTGCCCTTGAATGCATGGCTTTCATAGACTATGAAAAGGCCTTCGATTCCGTGAAACCCTCAGCAGTAACAATGGCTTTGAAATCCTGCGGTATTGAAGATGCATACATTAGCATTATTAATAACATCTATGAAAATGCAAGAGCAAAGGTTCGGATATTTGAAGATACAGCACAAATAAGAATTGGAAAGGGAGTGAGACAAGGTGACACCATATCTCCTAAGCTCTTTAACGCCACATTGCAAAATGTCTTTCAATCATTGAACTGGGAAAACAAAAAGATAAAGATTAATGGAGATTACTTAACTCACCTTCATTTTGCTGATGACGTAGTCTTCTTTGCAACTACTCCTTCAGAGCTGCAGAGTATGATCCAGGAACTTGCTGACAAGAGTAAAGAAGTGGGATTAAAAATGAACTTCCATAAGACAAAAGTGATGTACAATGCTTTTACAAGAAACGAAGTTTTGGCGATTGATGAAGAAAAGCTTGAGACAACCGATTCCTACATTTATCTTGGGTAGCAGATATCGAGTGAGGGTCACATTGATGAAGAAATTAATCTGCGTATAAAACTTGGATGGAGAGCTTTTGGAAGAAACAATGCAATTTTTAAGAGAAGTATGTCAGTATGTCTCAAAAGAAAAGTGGTTAATCAATGCATCCTGCCAGTGCTTACGTATGGAGCCAAGACATGGACCTTAACTAAATAAGACATACAAAGACTACAGACAACTCAAAGGAGAATGGAGAGATGCATGCTTGGTGTAACCAGGAAAGATAAGAAGAGGAACTTGTGGATAAGGAAAATGACAGGAGTGGACGACATCATGACCAGCGTGAAATTACTGAAATGGCAATGGGCTGGACATGTTTCCAGAAGAACGGACCACCGATGGACAACCGAAATTTTAGACTGGATTCCGAGGGACCGGAAAAGACCCAGAAGAAGACCCCATGGGAGATGGAAGGATGAAATTCGAAATATGCTGGAGTGACATGGAGGAGACAGGCACTCCAGCATATATACATCACCAATGGGGTCTTCATCCAGCAGTGGATTGATAATGGTTGATGCTGATGCTACTTAATATTTGCTAAAACTTCATTATAATTACATTAAAAATCAATAACCTTTCCTTTGGTGATGTTGAGACCTGCAAATAGATACGCCACATGTGCATGCAACTTGCTAAATGCAATCACGACGCATTTTCTTTTCAATAATTTTAATAAATTTCGAAATGGAATCAACCCTTGTGTCTGTCCATGCGATGGTCTGGAATGTTTAGAAAGATTTGAGTCACTTAGATTAAATTTTCTGACAATAATTTAGCTGAAAATGTCGCAGAGAGAATTTCGTACCTACATCACATTTCATTGGTGTCAATACTTCCTATTGCCACCGCCATAGTTTAGGAAATATTTACTTTTATTACTTACATATCTTGTAACGTATACTCTAGATTCACTTTCCTTTTGATTTTTACTATCTCTGGTTATTTTATTTTCCTATGTAAATTATCTTCTTACTGAACGAGATGTTATTTCACCCGCTGAATGAGATCTGGCAATGAGTGTAAGTCATGACGTGGTGGTAGCCAGTATAAATAGGCGCGTTCAACGATACGTAGGGAGAGCGGTTGTTTATGTGCGAGAGAGCTTTTTGTTGATGTGCATAGGAAGAGCTGTTGTTGTATGGTGAGAGCTTTGTTTCGTATGTAAAGAGATCTTCGTTTATGTGAGAGCCAGATATCGAGTAGTTGTGTGACCGATGAAGTGAGTGTGGATAAATAATAGAAGTTTACCAAATAAAAGATTGTCTTAGTAAGTACGTTTTTCTCAGTTCACAGTACTGTCAGACCTCTGTCTGGCTGTTAGGTTTATTTCATTAGTTGTTATTATTAACAACCAGCATAAGACTTTATTCATCTTAATTACTACTACAACATTACTAGCAGTTAAAAGCTTGTTCATTATTATTACTACACTACTAGCAGGAAAGTTTATTCATGATATAATTAACAAACAACAAGCATTAGAAGAAGCTTAGTAGAAGCATTGAATTCATGATAATTGAAGGAAGCTATATTAATTATAATCTTCTTTCATTGGTTTTAGGACAAAAACATTCATTCATCGACCAACATAAGTACCGCTCAACGCCAGGAATTAGTAAACCTCATTGTTTGTTGTTAGGATTTAATAACCTTTAGTATGTACCGTTCTGTGGTTCGGTGTGATCGTGAGTGATGCGAATAAATACGTCATGTTGTACGTAAATAATTTATACTCTCACACCCACAAAGGTTTTATTTCACACCCACAAAGGTTTCCCATGCGAAAGATGCGTAGCATAAATAATCTAAAAATAGCACCAGGGTACTCTCTCGATTTTTTTTCTGTGGGGTGCGTTTGCCATTTTTCTGGTCAGAAATACCCTCGTCAAGCAATTGTTAGGAGCAGCAATACTGTGAAATGATTCCTCTACCTCCCATCCTAGAACCTGACACTGCTCCTTGTAAATTTGTTTGCAATACGTTATAATCATCGGTCCTCCTAAAACCAGAAACATGTTTTACGGGAACGTGATAGCAGTGGGGTTTAAACATATGATAAAGGTATTCTTACCGCTTTGCTGGAAGATGGGTCTCTCCCGTATGTTGACGTTCTCGTTAGCAAACACTATCGTAAAATCGGATCAAGTGTACAAAGTTATTGGTCTCACTTTTGTAGAAAAAAAAAGTTGAAAAAAAATAAAATGACGGAAGCTGAAAATCAATGGGAATCTTCGCCGAACGGTCAAGGACAAGGTTAACTTCGAGCAGTTGCCATGGAAACGTTTCCGAGCGAGAAAGAATCGAGAAGCGGTGCAAAGGGGGGGGGGAAACCCCTTCAAGATCGCTCTTCTGCATCCTACGAACGGATGGAAATCTGCAATGAAAATTAAAGCCATTAAATATCAAGCATGGTTACCTAAAACAGAAATGACTAAATAATGTGAATAAAGTCCCTGCGTTTGTAAAGAGAAAGAAAAAGAAACTACTAAAATAAATATTTCGTCAACTTAAATTTCGTTTCCTTCTAAAGTTTGTTTCAAACTAGGGCATTTCCTCCTATGATTAATGAGACTACTCAGATCTTTTTCCTTCACTGAAGTGAGTCGATGCTTCATATAAAAGTAGTATTATGGGAGTTGGGAACGAGGTAGAAATAATTAGTCAGAAAAAAAAGTCAGAAACTTATTTTTGGCAGAATATATTTTATCTATGCTTGATTTAAAATTTTTTTGAATGTATTGGGTATATAAATAAGTTTTGAGGATTTGAGGTGAACATAACACGTTGTTGGAGAACAGAAACAATATTTTAATATTAATCGAAGTATGTGCTCCCTCTGAAGCTACAACTTTACCCCATCTTTCGGGCAGTGAACGTTACCGAGCCAGAAAGAATCGAAGGAAGAATTCCGGTTCTTTGGAAGAGATCCAGTTGCCCAGCCAATTTTTGATGTCCTCATGAGAACTAAACCGTCCTCCAGAAAGTGCTGACTGCATCGACCGGAACAAATGGTAATCCGATGGCGCAATATCTGGCGAATATGGCGGGTGGGGTAGAACTTCCCAGTCGGATCTTTCTAAGTATTTTTTTACAGGTCGAGAAACATGTGGTCTTGCGTTGTCCTGCTCTAAGATGACTTTGTTGTGTCTATTGTCCCATTCCAGCCGTTTTTGCGTGAGAGCTCGTTTTTAACGCATTAATTGGGTTTCATACCAATCACCAGTAATAGTTTCTGACGGTTTCAGCAGTTCATAGTGGATCCACCAGATACACAGCATTACCTTTGAACCATGGATATTGCGTTTTGGCGTTGAAGGACTGGTTCACCTGGCTTCACCCATGCTTTCTGCCGTTTAGGGTTATCGTACCATATCCATTTCTCGTCGGCACTAATAATACGATGCAAAAAACCCTTTCTTTTTTGCCTTTGAAGCAGCAATTCACAAATGGTTTTTCGACGTTCAAGGTCTCTTTCCCGCAAAGCATGTTGAACCCAATTCCCTTCTTTTTGCACCATTCCCATGGCAGCTAAACGTTGCAAAATGCAGGGTTGACTAACATTTAATGCTGCTGCTAGTTCTTTTTGTGTCTGGCATGGATCCTCGTCGAGTAAAGCTTCCAATTCGGCATCAGAAATTTTTTTGGGTGGTCCAGAACGTTCTTTATCACTGATATCGAAATCATTCCTTTTGAATCGTCTAAACCAATACTCACATGTTTTTATGGATGGGGATTGTTCACCATAGATTTCTGACATTAGGCGATAGCTGTCGGCACCACTTTTCTTGACAATAAAGTAATGCCCTAACACTTCCCGCAAATGCTGTTTTGTCGGGACGAAAGTTGCCATTTCCCATCGAGTAAAACAAATACGTCTTCACACCTCAATCGAATGTCGTATACTGACTCTGACAGCTGGCGTCTCGTACTGCGATATCGCAGTGTTGCCACCTTAAAATATATGCGAGCAGTAATAAGTACGACACCGAACGGAAATCCCTCAAAACTTATTTATATACCCAATACTTCTGTGGATCATAAGAATGAATTCCGAATATTATTTAAGACCAAATGCTGCTTATTCCACGGGGAACTGAGAATCCGAACAACAAGGAAGAATATCAAAAACCTAAAGTCTGCAAGCACGGGTCATAATTTGGAAGCTCCGGGCCACTCTTGAACTTTCGAGGCTCGTACGTACCCGTTCTGTACGAAATTCACGTCCTTGTCTTCCGTTTCACTCTGTTTCAGTTAAACGGAATCATCAGCATTTGTGGAGAAAAAAGAAATAGCAACAGTTTTGTTACAATGTTTTTAAAAATTGAATGTCTCTTAAAATGCATGTATTTAAAGGAAATCATTCAATTCAATTCAATTCATTCATTTTGCTGAGCTAAAAACCAGTGTTACAAAAATATCAATTGAAACAAAGCACAGCAAGGAAGCGGGGGGGGGGTGAAAGGCCAGCCAGGACTGACAGGGTCCCATGCTCCCTAGGCTAGTTTTATACTGAGGTCAGTAGTTGTAGTTACAAACAAAGCAGTGTTTCATAGAAACAAAAAAAAAAAAAAAAAGTTAATGATTATGAGAAGGTAGTAAACGTTACAGATCCATTGAAAAATCAATTTACATCGAGATATACTGTACAAGTCATAGTATTAATCATAGCCCCCTCCCCTCCACTGCAATCATCAATTTGAGGAGCCGCAATTCATTATGAAGTTTTCTATTTTTTTAAATAAAGGGTAAAATTACTTAAGGAAGTTAATTCCGTCGGTAATGAGTTCCAGTAGTGTAGGCCAATATAATTTATACTTTGCTTCATGGTCTCCGTCTTCGGATGAATAGGCCGAATATGTGATTTAGTGCGTGTGTCAAGTGTGTGTATCTGAGGTACACTTTGTATGATGTCAGTGTGTAAATTATTCTTAATGCGTCTGAACATAATTTTCCCGATATTGAAGTAATATCGTTGGTTAATCGTACGAATGTTGTATTTGTTTGGGAAAATTCTTGTGTTATTATATAGTGTTAGTTGTGTATATCTATCAATTTTTAGGTCAATTAATCTTATATATGTGTTTTGAAGAATTTGAAGTTTTCTGAAATTATATTTAGTCGTCTGTCCCCACGATAAGATAGCATGATTAATATGAGTCTGAAACATGGTATAATATAATTGAATTAGTGTTTTATAGGAAAGATTTGTGAATACCAAGCTGATAACTCCAAATTAAATTAAATCAAATTTAATTTCCTTTCATTTGCTAATTTTAATGGCTAATATGGAGAGAAAACATAAAGAACGCCTGATTACATCTTCATTTTGGGGACCGAAACATTTTTCTTTAAAACAGCATCAAAATGCTAAATGTTCTATCCTAACCTTGGCGGGTTGGGCTCAGGTTTCACAGGATATACCCAAACCCGTTCAGACGCCTATAACAAATCGTGTACTCCAATATATGCATAATTAGTTTTGACCTAGAGACCCAAGGATCAGAAACTTTGACACGAAGAGACAATGATAGGAAATAGTTATATTTAATACAGACTCAGAAATCGGAAGTCTTGATATAGAGAATCAATAACGGGAATAGTTGATTTTGACGCAAAGACTCAGGAATCGAAATCCTTAACACAAAGAGTTAATAACGGGGAAAATAGTTGGATTTGACATGCAGCCTGCGACTGAGAACGACACGTTGGGCCGTCTGCTAAAGTGTCAATTCATGGCCAACCATTAGACTGTGCCTGCAGGAGAAATTACAGTGATGTGCATTACATGCATCACAGTGATTTCATCACCTGCCGAAACCGTGAACTTTTAAGTTGAACTATTTTTAACTAACAAATTTTCATAGTTATATCATCATTTATATGTCACTAGATGCGAAATTTAAAGGGTATTTCAAAAATGCCTTAGTTTTTTCTGTAGCTACTGCTGTTCTTAAGATACATTACAAAACTCATGACCAAGTCAAAATTATTATGAAAAGGATCATTTATCCAATACTTAGGTTTACAGCAATAAATCGTCTTTGTAATTCATAAAGAATGAAATAACATTTAAATACAGAAATATAATGAAGCAAAATTATATAATGTACCTAATATTTTGTTGCCCAGCCTTTAGCTTTAATCACAGCTTTGCATCTTGCTGGCATACTATGAACAAAGGTTTTGTAAAAGATTGGGTCGAACGATACGATTCCAAATTTTAATTACATCTTCAATGAGCTGAATTTTGGTTGTTGGCTTCTTTTATGATAGTTCATACGATACTTTGAACCACAAATTTTTGATCGGGTTTAAGTCCGGTGACTGTGGTGGCCAATCAAGGTGCTGAACATTTTTTTTCCTGAAACCACTTTTTCACTACTTTAGCACGACGACAGAGAGCATTGTCATCTAAAAAAATAAAATTGTCGTCATAAAGTCTTCTAGATGATGGTAGCCTCTTGTTTTCTAATATCCAAATGTATTTCTGGGCATTTACACTACTATCGACAACATGAAGGTTACCCAACGCCATGTGCACACACATGCAGCTCCGAACCATGACCTTCACCAGATGCTTAACGGTAGTCACTAAGCAACTTGGATGGAAATCTTCATGCTTGAATCTCCTTACACAGGCACTACTTTGATTCCCTATTAACGCAAAATTCTGATTTATCACTGAAAAGAATATTTTCCCATTGCTTGGTTTTCCATGAGCCATACTGTTTTGCCCAATGAAGTCTACGCTGTCTTTGATTTGCAGTTAACAGTGGTTTACGCCTGCCTTTGCAGCTACGTAAATCATAGTGAAGGAGCCTCCTCCTGACAGTGGATGTACTAACAGTAACATCAGTCACTTCAGACTATCTTTGAAGACATGTAAATCATAGTGAAGGAGCTTCCTCCTAACAGTAGATGTACTAACAATAACATCAGTCACTTCAGACCATCCTTGGAGCCACGTAAATCATAGTGAAGGAGCCTCCTCCTAACAGTAGATGTACTAACAGTAACATCAGTCACTTCAGACTATCTTTGAAGACACGTAAATCATAGTGAAGGAGCCTCCTCCTAACAGTAGATGTACTAACAGTAGCATCAATCACTTCAGACCATCTTTGAAACAATTCAGGTGAATTGAGCCTCCTGTCTGCCAAGCTTAGCCTTTTGGGGACTCTGTTCAGCCTGATTGTAGTGGATGAACAGAGGGGATTGTAGTGGGTGAACACGCCTTCTACTGTGACCCATATTTTTAATATCAGCAGTGTCTTTTGCATTCTTGAGTAGCCTAATAACAACAAGAAGCGACCACTTTAATGCTCTAGTACAGGGGTGGCCAATCTTTTTGAAATTGGGCTGGTAAATTCTTAGAAATCATTTGAAGGGCCACCGTAACCAACTTAAATATTAACAACTATTATCATTTAAAAATGGTGTTATTTTATGTGTTTTTGTAAAGTATTGAAACCCATGTACATTTTTTAAGTCATTTTATTGAATCATTCACATAATATTAAAGTTATTATTATGCAAAAAACACTTAATTGTTATAAAAAAAGACTTTCGTTTTACCAGAAATGAAAGAAACAAAATGAATTAAAAAATTAAAGTTCCTATGAACTTTACACACCTGCAACACTAATGTGATTTTTGAACCTGCTTTTCATGTAACAATTTGTCAATGTTGGGTGTAATTCTCGATGTACTTAAAAGAAGCATATCACCAAGGTGTGCATCTGTGATAGTTGAACGAAATTTACTTTTTGCAACATTCATGGACGAAAATGTTTGTTCAAAAATGTATGTGGATCCGAATCTGCAAATGAACCTCAGAGCAAGTTCATGAAGCTCCAAAAACTGTTCTTTAGGAACGTATTTCCAGAACTCAATCAAATTAGTAGCAGTGGATGACTCACATTGTTCTTTAAACTTAACACTAAATCCTGAGTGGCTTTGGATTTCTAATATTTCGATTTGCATTGATGGGGAATATTTATGTACATCAGACTTGGAAATACAAAATGGATTTATGAATAAGTCTAGGTTACTCCTTTCAGATTCAAAAGCAGAAACGGTAAAATTACTGTACTTGATTTGCTGAATGGTTGGGAAATGATCAAGTTTGCCCTGCTCTAAATTGTTACAAAACAATTTCAACTTTAATTTAAAACTGTTGACTTCATTGAACATGAGTGGAAATAAAAAACCTTTACTTTGCGATCTTCTGTTACGAATATTCAAATGATGCGTAATGTCCACTAAAAACACTAAGTCACAAACTCACTCTCGATCTTTAAGTAGTCCGCAATCACAAGCATAGTATCTTTCAGCTCCAAAAATGAAAATATTTGGTCTTTTAATTTGAAGAATTGTGAAACCACTTCTCGCTTAGAAAGCAATCTGAGTTGTGAAGTAGAATTTCATCATATTCATTTAGTTCTTCATCAAAAAGTGGCCTAAATTCCCTTCGGTTAAGCGCGCGTGATGGAATCATATTAACGCAACGTTTGAAACGCCTCTCAATGTTGTATTTTTTAGGTACTGCAACTGTTGCTGAACAGATCAGACAAATCTGTTTTCCAAATAGTAAGCAGAAATTGTTCTTCCCATTCTTCATTGAATATCCGGAGCACCTCGTCACTGTCACATTTCTTTTTTGACGGGTCAAATGATCATATGTAGAGGATTTTAGGAAGGGAGTGTCTGACCCCAGGTCTTAAACAACCCTTAGAAATAAAAAAAACTAGGAGATTTGGGCTAGAGCGCCCGATAGGAAAGTGACACGGAAGCGAAGTAGAAAGGGGGAGAAATACGCCCTTATTTATTACCGGGGGGCCAGTACTCGCGGTCCGACGACTTAACGTGCCCATCCGACGCACGGCGGATATTTAGTGGATCGAGCGTTCGTACCTGCCTGGGATCGAACCTGAGGCCTTTTCCGTGGCAGTCACGAGCGTTGCCCACTAGGCCACCCGCGGCCATTTTTTTTATGACGGGTCATGTTTACTAAAAGCCATTTTACTTCACACTTCAAAACAATATACTACGAGTAAAAATGTGTATCAACAAGTTACTTAGGATCTGAAGTAGCACAATGTGACTGTGCGACGAGTCAGACTGAAAATTGCCAGCTAGCGCGGGAAGGCAATCGTTGTGTATAGTCACGTGACACTTCTACTCCATTGTCCCACCTATTCTAACACACTGACTCACGCTCTCCTCTAAGGAGGCGAGCGTGAGTTAGTGTTTACACAAAAATGAGTCAGTATGCGTTTTTGAAATCGCCACCAATTTCACATCGGCATAATTTATAAAATCCGAATAAATACTGTCAAGAATAAAATGAAATTAAATGAATCCAGAATAAAATAAAATAAATAATAATAAAATAAAAATAATTATTATTGTCAGTAACAGTAAAATTAGAAAAACAGAGTTAGTGCTTAGGTTACCGGGGGGCCATTCAAAATGTCCTGGCGGGCCAAGGGTTGGCTGCCCCTGGCCTGCTCTAGTTGATTAGATTATCGTTAGAGAATTTTAGGAAGGGAGTGTCTCACCCCAGGTCTTAAACAACTTAGAAATAGGAAGCTAGGAGATTTGGGCTAGACTGCCTGATAGGAAAGTGACACGGAAGCGAGGTAGGAAGCCGGAGGAAGCCTACCTTATTTATTACCGGGGAGGGGGCATCCGGGTCCTGACGGCTCAACGTGCCCATCCGACGCACGGCGGATATTTAGTGGTTCGAGCGTTCCTACATGCCTGGGATCGAACCCGAGGTCTTCTCCGTGGCAGTCATGAACGTTGACCACTAGGCCACCCGCGGCCCACAATGCTTTAATAGATGAGATCAGATCATATGTAGAGGATTTTAGGAAGGTAGTGTCTGACCCCAGGTGTTAAACAACCCTTAGAAATAGGAAGCTAGGAGATTTGGGCTTGAGTGCCCGATAGGAAAGTGACACGAAAGTGAAGTAGAAAGGGGAGGAAGACGCTCTTATTTATTACCGGGGGCCAGTACCTGGGGTCCGACGGCTTAACGTGCCCATCCGACGCACGGCGGATATTTAGTGGATCGAGCGTTTGTACCTGCCTGGGATCGAACCTGAGGTCCTTTCCGTGGCAGTCACGAACGTTGCCCACTAGGCTACCCGCGGCCCACAATGCTCCAGTAGCTCTACGTCAACCCTTATAAAGGCTGGAGTACGGTTAGGAGAGCATTAGGAGGCAGCCAATCAGGTAACTGAATGTCTATGATTAGCTGCAACAATTGATACACAGCTAACGTGAATTTTAATGTGTTTGTCAAACCCCATATTTTGTGTCATATCTTAAGAACAGAAGTAGCTACAGGAAAAACTAAGACATTTTTTGAAATTTCCATTAAATTTCGCATCTAATGACATCTAAACGGTGAAATAACTATGAAATTAGTTAGTTAAAAAAAAAGAGTTAATCTTAAAAATTTACGGTTTTGCAGGTGATGCCATACTTTTGCATACCTCTGTAAGCTGGTGGCGAACGATGATGGTGGAACGGATTGTGCCGCCCCTGTGGCGCAGTGGTCTAAGCGTTGGCTTATGACTATTCGTCCGAGATGGGTTCGGGTTGGAATCCCAGTGAGGCATGGATGTTGTGTTTGTCGTACGGCATGGGCTCTCTCCCTTTCCTGGAACCAGTGGCCATACGTTAGGTACCGGCGACTGCATATAGCCCATTGAGTTGCTCTCGGTGTTCGTTAAACCTCCAAAGAGTAAAAAAAAAAAAAAAAAAAAAAGGAACCCATTGTCGTGTACTCGAATGTTGGTGGTCTTTAAACCACCTGACCTCGGCTTGTCTTCGAGACTGGTGACCCCAGCACTGAAACACCAGAGCCATTTTTGCCATGTGCTGTTTCCGCTGTTTCCTCGCCTTCAACTGCACAAATTTATCTTGCTGCCGCGTTTAATCCTTTTTCTCAATATTGGTGTAGGAGTACCCGAACAGCACGTTTATCCTCCTCCATCCTGATCTTGCAATGCGGCTCTGTACGAAATTGCACATCATCGCGGTACCCAGTCGACGCTGGCGTGCTTTTCGCAGAGGAATTGAGGCGCATCATTATGTGTTTCTCAAAACGGGAAGAACTTTTGACTCACCTTGGTAGGATTACATGTTATTTTGATTGTATAAGCGTCAAACGTTTTCGATGAATAAGCGCTGTTTCACGTAGTTGTATTTTACAATGTGTACTTCGATAAGCGGCAAAGAAACCAAGATTAATTTGGATGTAAGTGGGATTTTTCAAATGAATTCCGCCCGTATTGATTAAGTGCTGTTGTTTAAATTTTTGATGTTAAAGTGACGGATGTTTCAGCAAACTATCAGCTAAAACACACGTACTAAAACCTTAAAACTTTATACAATTTATAACATAATATCAAATACACTGTGTGCAGGGGGGCTCGAAATTTTCGGCCTTTATGTAGCCTTAGAAAGCTAAATTAGATTTCAAAATGTCTAAAATAAAGCTGTACAGTGAAACCTCAGTTATACGTTTTTCAATTATACGTTCTTACTACAGGGTGTCCCACTCGCTACCGAACCCGGCATTTCATTAATAATATTAACACCAATGAAGATATTGCAACGAAATTTGAAATGGACTTACCCCATTTCTTGCGAAATGTGATGACATCACAACATGTGCTGGAAGAGAACGCCATTTGCGTCCAGATAGCTTTGAACCCGGCTCACCATATTGTGGAAAGTCCTTGTTAGCACGTCAGCCGTCACTGCCTGAATTTGTTCGGTGATGTTTGCTTTCATGGTTCGCGGTTTCTTTTTAGATATGATATCGCCATAAAAAATAATCAGGAGGCGTCAATTGGACTAGCGCGGTGGCCACAGACCCTTCGAAACGACGCTGTCGCAGAAAAAGGACTGAATTTCGGCCATACCGGTGTGTGATGTGTGCGATGTCGCTCCATCATGCTGGTAATATCCAATGGAGAGTTCTTCGTCGTTCAATTGATTTACAAAGGTGTTGAAGCTTCTCATATATGCAGCTGTTGTGATGGTTGTATCAAAGAAATCTCGGTTATACGTTTCTCAATTATACGTTTTTACTGTATTACACGCAATTCTGCGTTAATCTCGATATTCCACTGTAGTTTCTAACGCTCTTTTAACTCAATTATGCGTAATTCATTTATACGCTTTTTGCTGTTGTACGTTAAAATTTGAATTTTAGATTATAAAAAATACACGGTCCTTTTGATTCTCTTATATGTAACCAATATATTTCACCTTTGAGAGAATTGAGATAGCGTAGCCCTTCTTGGTGCAACCAAAGTCGAACTGGATTCCATCAGAGATGGGTATGCTGTTTACGTTCGGTTTGGAAGAAAAAATGGATTCACATTTCACGACTCACATACACAATTTAAAATCGATAAATCTCTGGGACGTAACTTTGTGACTCATCATTTTGTGGCCTAGTGGAATAGAATCCTGAACGTATAATAAATATTCCCCCTTCCGGTTTCAAACGGATGCACTTAGAGTCTGCAGAAAATAAAAACTGTCAATTCATGAGTTTCATACTGAGGAAGGTCTCAAATTTTTAGTCGTGAGGATTTCACTTAATCTAGAATCAGGATTTTTATAGACAGAGTAGTCAAAATGGAAGTTTGATATTCATAGGCTTTATAATTTTTCTAACGCGATAAAATATACACTATATTGACAAAAGTCACCGGACACCCCTTAAAAGCAAATGAACGGATCCGCTGCGTTGTTAAGATGCGCGGTACAGCTGCAAACGTTATCATATTGCACTGTGAGGTAGAGTGAAAATGTCGCACCGGGAGAGAACTGAATTTGAGAAAGGAAAGATTGTTGGGTGTTATATTAGTGGGTTGCCCATAAGAGAAACCGAGAGGCGTTTAAACATACCCAAGTCAACTACACTGATGGAAAAAAATCCCAACACCACGAAAAAATAGTTGCAGAGGAATGAAATGGCGGCAATACATTTGTATAGGTAACATATTTAATCGATTACGGTTTCAAGATCACAGATTATTGTAAGCGTAAGAAGAGCCATTTTAAATGTGAAATGCTGGTACATTAATAACAGGTGTAATCGCCAGAATGTTGAATGCAAGCACGCAAACGTTCATGCATTGTGTCGTACAGGTGCTGGATGTCAGTTTGTGGGATAGAGTTCCATGCCTGTTGCACTTGGTCGGTCAATACAGGGACTGCTAATGCTGGTTGGGGGTGACGCTGGAGTTGTCGTCCAATGATGTCCCATACGTGCTCGATTGGTGAACGATTTGGTGTTCTTGCAGGCCACGGCAACATGTCGACACTCTGTAGAGCATGTTGTGTTACAACAGCGGTATGCGGGCGAGCGTTATCCTGTTGGAAAACACCCTCTGGAATGCTGTTCATGAACGGCAGCACAACAGGTTGAATCACCAGACCGACGTACAACTGAGCCGTCAAGGTGCGTGGGATAACCACGAGAGTGCTCCTGCTGTCATAGGAAATTGCTCCCCAGACCATAACTCCAGGTGTAGGTCCAGTGTGTCTCGGCCGCAGACAGGTTGGTTGCAGGCGCTCACCTGGCCTCCTTCTAACAAACACACGGCCATCACTGGCACCCAGGTAGAACCGGCTTTCATCAGAAAACACAACAGATCTCCACTCCGTCCTCCAATGAGCTCTAGCTTGACACCACTGACGTCGCAAACGGCAGTGGTTTGGAGTAAGTGGATGCACGCTACAGGGCGTCTGGCTCGGAGCTGTCATTCAAGTAACCGATTTGAAACAGTTCGTTGTGTCACTGTGGTGGCAACTGCAGCTCGAATTGCTGCCGCAGACGCGGTACGATGCGCCACGGCCATACGCCGTACACTGCGGTCTTCCCTCTCAGTAGTGCCACGTGGCCGGCCGGAACCCGGTCTTCTTGAGGCAGTACCTTCCCTTAACCACCACTGCCAACAATCGTGCACAGTGGCTGCATTCTTGCCAAGTCGTTCTGCAAATATTGCGGAAAGAAAATCCACCTACTCGTAGCCCTATTACACGACCTCGTTCAAACTCCGTGAGCTGTTGATAATGGCTTCTTCGTCTTTTTAAAGGCATTCTTGACTAACATCAACACCCTACCTCGAATCTCAACGATAACTAACGCTCACGAACATTACAGCGCGTATTTACAGCAAACCTGCTTTGTATTTTCCAAGGGGCGCCACTAGCGCCACACGTATGCGCCGAGCGCGAAATTTGCATAGACGTCATCTTACAGATGTACTCTCACCGCCTACCAACTGTCGTTTATCTAACACAACCCCTTCTTGATGTTGGGATTTTTTTTCCGTCAGTGTATTTTGGATGTGTGAATAAATTGAAGACACATGGCGTGCCTGAAGCAGCAAAACGTACCGGCAGACCAACACACGATGACTCCGTATCGTGTGTGGGCTGGCCTGCACAGATCCCTGATCTTAATCTCAATTAGAGAGCTGCATAAGAAGTTTGGAACGAAAGCCTAATACTAAGTAATAGTTAGCGGCAGCATTATGTACTGAACGGAAGCGCATGCCGATCGCTGTGTTCCAAAACCTTGTCGAAAGCATGTCTTTAAGGGTCAGTTTTCACACAGTATTTATTAGAAGAAAGATACAGGAGATGTGCTTGAATAAATCATCTCAAATGATGTATGACAAAAAAAAATATTTACAGATGCTTGTAGCTTACGCTACTGCTTATTTACACGGTTTTGTACATTGATGATAGTAAAAACACAGTTAATTACACTCGAGTGTCTGGTGAGGCAACAAAAGTCTCTGACAAAGCAAAGAATAGGACCAATTCAGCTTAAAGAGCGTTATACAATATTAATTTTGCACAGTATTGAAGCAAGGAATAAAACAGAATTCGAGCTTGCAGACATAGATTCAAAAGACAGGTGATGAGAAATTAACAGAATGTGCAGCTTGCGCTACGTTAATTACAGGATTCGGTGCAACGTTTGCATGACAACAGTTAAGTGCAGTAGAAATCTGGCGAGGCAACATGAATCTCTGGTAATACAGAGAGTAAAATCAATCCAGAATGATGAGCACTATAGAGTATAAATTTTGCACAATATTGATGAAAAAAATAAAGTTCTGACCGAAAGGTGATACATTGTGGGTAACCTGGAAAACGAGGAGGTTGCAGGTGATCAAGGAGACAAACATGAAATCAAAAGTTCGAAAGACAGATGATGAAAAATTTACAGATGAATGTGGCTCGCGGTACTACATGTTATATACAACGGTGATATGAAAAATAGTTATATACAATAATTTTCCTGAGAATACAAAAGAAAAAATAATCTCTGAAAATACAGAGAGAAGACACAACTCATCACAGTGAGTATTGGAGAACACAAATTTACACAGTTGAAAAGTAAAATTACACATTTGAATCGGGAATTGAAGATAAGAATATACTGTAAAAACGACAAAGTTTACAGATGCCTGTGGTTTGTGAAACGACCTATATACATGATTCTGTACAATGAGAAGTTACAATTTATATATATTGGTTTGTCAGAGGTGGTGGAAGTACAGTTTGTTTCCTGCAGAAGTAATATATCAGCATTCAGCGGAGCAAGATCCTCTCGTACCAGCGCATTCGCAGGAGGTGTCGCAAAACCACGACAATTAAGTGACACCACCTTGAATGTCTAGGTTAGTTGTGGAATGCAGTAGAAACTGACTGGCTGTAGTGATGAAGTGGAGTCGACGGAGAAAACAAGCACTCCACGGGACCTCGTCCGCAGTGCGCCGAAGAGTGTTTTCAAGTGAGTGTAATTGAACCAGCACTTGTGGAAGAGCTGCTTCATACTGCTGAATGGAAGTGCGTGCTGAGGAAGGGCTAGAGGACCCTAAAAGGCAATCCAGCACGTCCTCGTATGGCAGAGGCTCAGCAGGGAAAGCATTTTCAGCAAGAAAAGTTGTGAATTCATCTAGTGAGGGAAAGGCACCCTCACATGCTGTCTCAGAGGAAGTGTGTAGAGGCGACCTGGAGAACGGTCGTCGAGAGCTGACGGAGCGAGTGGGTGAGCGGGTAGAAGAGCGAGATGATCTTCGGGACGCCAGAGTCTTTGACTTCTTCGTCTTGGGGTGAGTAGCACCACTGCGTTTTCCAGCAACCACAAATGCTTCATGATCGTCTGGAAGGTCTGAACCCGAAGCGTTACCTGTGACTCGTGTCATGGAGCCAACGGTAAAAGCTGAAGAGTGGTCAACATGTACATCAGCAGTGGTTGTAAAAGTACCAGGGGAGTCGATTTTGGAAACCTGGGAAAATTCTTAGGATCAGCAGGAGGTGGAGGCAGCAAAGTCGTTTGTTGACCAATGGCAGTAAGCTGACTTTGGGAAGATCTTGATTCCGTGACTTTCCTCGAATAGGAAGAAGTCTGTGAAGCGTTGGTGGACAAAGTAGAAGAAGATGTAGTGTGTGGAGCTGTTTGCAGGGAGGCACGTGGGCACTGAGCCCTTATGTGACTTTCGCTCTGACAGATAGTGCAATACTGTGAAGTGATTATCTCAACTCTTCGGCGTTGCTGTCCACAGCGGATGTGCAAAACATTCGGAACCGCTTTCAGCTGAGCAACAGATGAAAAGAGGACTCGAGCAGTGCGGCGGAAACCCCGAATCGATTTGTCTTCAGGGTCTCTGGGAGCTACAGAGAGAGTTGTTATGGAGCCAACAACTCTGCCGTACCTGCTGAGCAAGGTGCAGAGTGCAGCGTCGGATACTTCTGGTGGTACGGGGTAGAAGGTTACCTGCACCGGGCGGTGCGCAACCGGTTGTGCTAACAGATGCACGTCATTGATGGTTATACCTTCCGTAAGGACCTGGTCAGCATGCGCTTTATCCTTAAAATAGACCAAGACAGATCTGGGTTTTCGAGCTACAAAGTCTATTGCATCCTTTGGTAAGATAGTTTTGAGGGCTCGGCTATATTGCCGCAGCTTAGTGTCGGGAAGCGCATCAAAATAGACCGTTCCATAGTGGAGGGAAAAAGGTGACCAGGTCGGGAATCCTCTGGTATGTCAATTGTAGCAGTAGAACCGACGACAGTGACATAAGATTCAGGAAAAGGCATAGCAGATGAAACTGGGGGTGTGAGGACCCCAGAAGTTGCAGAAGCATAGGACGCTTGGGCAGACATGGGTCGAGAATTCGATGAAGCGGCCCCTAGCAGTGAGGGCGGATCAGAAAGTTGATGAGAAGTAGAAGCTGTGAGCTCAGTATTGCTGATAACGGATACGTCATCATCTGCTGAGATGTAGATAGGAGACTTGGCACCACTGCACTTGGTGGGAGTTATAGCTGGAGAAGAAGAGGTATCCATGACGTCGCAACGACGCTCGGGAGCCACCTCATTAAGCTGGGCAGGAGCTACCGCGGTAGAAGAAGAAGAGGAAGCTGGCTGATCTGCCAAGATAAGGATGTGGGCGTCACCCTTGTCTGCCTCTGCCATCGAAGCAATGGCGAGACTTTAACGAAAAAAGACCAGCTTGGTTGAAAAATAAAACAGTGAATAATGAGAAAATATGGCACTCATCAACCTGGGAGATACACGAACGTAAAGTGTAGAACTTCAACTTGAAGATACACGCAACCACAGAAACTAAAGCACTCAATAAACACCTTATAGCAACGAAAATCAGGGAGCTCAAAACCCAACCACTTCGAGCTTCGAAGGATCAGTGCATGCATTAAGGCCAAAGGTGGATCGACACCGTACTAATGTATTTCAATAAATGCTATGTTGTGCTTCTCTTCTAAGTGTCCGGTGACTTTTGCCAATACAGTATATTTTAATTTGGAACATTTTTTTCTCTTTCGCTGCGGATTCGACTTTTAATAAATTATTAAGAAACATCTCTTACTCCTTTACAGCATAAATTTCACAATAATATTTAACATTCTGAATTTTCGTTTATTCGTTTTTCAAAGTCATCCCCCTAGAAAAACGAGCAATAATGGTTTCACTGTATGTCAAATGTTGTTCGTTATATCATTGGAAAGAAAATATTTTAGCATTTTTACAGAGATTTTACGATAAATTTCATAAGTTACAGAACAAATGTAACTCTGGCCTACAACCTGTGTCGATACAGATGCGTATGACAGTTCAATAATGTTAGAGCAGAAGAACAGAATTTATGTTCTATCATTAAATTTGAAAATCCTAGTTGTTGACACTTGCGTGATAAGCGGAGCAGCTGTTGCATGTGATCGTCTTTTTCTTTTAATTCTTGTTGCCAACTCACGAGATGAAAAAGGAGAAACGTAAGAGAATTTCCATCCCGCAGGGAATAGAAGTTGAGAAGGCTTTGTGATATGCGTGACAAACACTCTGAATTTTCTCGTGGAAATAAAATCGGAGAGGTCTTGTGGAAATTATAACGAAATGAAGCGAGCGACTTCCAATACTTGTGTTGTATTGTAACAATGGGAACCCAGCTGCGTGTCGTGGAGGTTTCGTCACGGAAGAGAGACAGGTGCGTGTTGGAATGGCTATTTCAAGTGTTTCTTCAAAGTAAAGGGAGAAATTGTGCCTAAAAATCTTGAGAATAATAATTTCTTGAACTGAATAAAAGAAAACAATCTGCTTCTAGAGTATTTTCATCTCCCTTGAAACTGGTGATTATTTAGCTCTGACTACGCTGGAAAAATGGTCTTATTGGCACTTTCTGTCTTTTCCTTAATTTCTGTATGATGACAGTTGGCTACAGGAAAGGAAATCCGGATCGGAATTTCACGACCTGGAATCGTAGACCGTGTAATAAGTTAAAAAACAAGTATCTCTTTTCCATACTGCTCGATAGAATAATCACAACAGAAAATATTTGTCAAAGCGTTGTACAAATTGTTGAGTATGTGTCGATAGTTGGGTGTAAATGATTGCAGTTGCGAAATCACGTGATAGAGATGGAGACAAAATGGGAAAACAGCGCGGCGTTGCTGAGTTTTGTGGGTTCTCATCTGTGGGGTTGTATACTACTGCATCGGAGTAACTTGTACGGAGTGAGAATTCCTGGTGACGTCATCGAGAATCCCACCATTACACAGAAACCTTTACCAGAGGCTTCATCATAGAGACACGTACGGATGGTTGGCGCATTGCAGACGAAGCGCGTCGGGATGCAATAACTGTCGGCAGAATATGGCGATAATCCTTGGAGGAAGATAATGTGCATCGCCGTACTGGGACAGGTGCACACAGGCTGATGTGCTTTTTTTTTCTTTTTTTTTTATTGGAGGTTTAACGACCACCGTGAGCAACTCAATGGGCTATAAGCAGTCGCCCGTCCCTAATTTAGGGTCACTGGTTCCAGGGAAGGGAGAGAGCCAGTGCCGTAAGACAAACACAACATCCATGCCTCACCGGGATTCGAACCCGGACCAATTTTGGACGAATGATCAGAGGCCATCGCTTAGACCACTGCGCCACCGGGGCGGCGGCTGATGTTCCAAGGTCTCTATCACCGCATACGATGGCTAGCAATAGCATTTGCACAAACGTGATCGGACGACGTGCTATAGGCATTCCGTATTAAGGTGGTTTCACCTAAAATCTCTGCGCCGCCCCGGTGGCGCAGTGGTGTAAGCGATGGCCTCTGATCATTCGTCCGAAAGGGGTCCGGGTTCGAATCCCGGTGAGGCATGGATGTTGTGTTTGTCTTACGGCACTGGCTCTCTCCCTTCCCTGGAACCAGTGACCCTAAATTAGGGACGGGCGACTGCTTATAGCCCATTGAGTTGCTCACGGTGGTCGTTAAACCTCCAATCAAAAAAAATCATGACCTGGATGATTTTGCTGCCATCCGTGAGTGTGCTAGTGCCTTTCAGCCTGGTATTATGTTTTGGGCGCTATTAATTTCAATAACCGTTCACCGCTGGTATGCATAATAGGCAAGGTGAGTAGATAACAAGGTTATGATCATCCTGCACTTCCAGTGATTGCTTTGTGACGTCACTGTCCAAGCAGCCATCGTAAGTCTCCCTTATCGCCACATTTCGTTGTACCTGCACCAGACATAGCAGCATGTCGGAATTATTATTCGTAAACCAGCTGGAATAATCTTCATAAATTCTATCAGATTTTTTATTGCATAACGTTTAAATTTTTAATTTAAAAAAATGGGGAATGTTGCCGATGTACTTTTCCTATTCCTCATAAAGAAATTCGGCTGTACTATTGAATCAGAACGCTTTCAAGTAGTTCCCGATTTTCCGTGTATCGTTCCGCTTTGTTTACATACAACCCGATCACACCCAACGTGAAAGAAAGTAGTTCAGAATTCCTTTTTTACTATTTTCATCGAAATAAATCTTATTGTAATGGATATAATTATAGGCAGTTATTTTATTATAGAAAATAGCAATACATATTCACAGATTTATGCATCATAGTTCCGATAAAGTAAATGCAACACCATTTTCACGAATTTTTATGTCTAACATTACTTTTTCCACTCGGTAGAACAAAGTACTTCAATAAACTGTTCAAATGGTCTAAATTTTGCTTTTTACAAAATCGTCGAAAGAAATATTCCTTTAAACTATCGGCCAACACTTCTTTCGATTGGTCAGTATGGCTTCTGAGACTTTGCTTGTGAGATCTCCAATTGGATTCGATACTTTAAGTATGAAATCTACTGTCAAGATTTATAATTTTTTTTTGCATGATTTACTATTAAATGAGTAAAACCATGTTCTGCCAAATGTTTATATCCTTTCCACTGATCTGGGTAGATGATAGTACCTGATTTGACATTTTTTTGAATAAGTGGTCACGACATCTTCCTCCATAGCTACAGTTCGGATATAGGATTCACATGTTATTAAGATGGTGATGTTACTGAGTGACGTCATGATAATTTCTCGTCGGGAAAAGCGGGATTAGCAAACCTTACTAACTATTAACCTTGCACAATGACAGCACTACGATACTTCGATAAGGTCCTACATCCTGCTTTGTTGCCCGTATCGCCGTGGTACCCCTGATGCCCAGTTTCAAGAAGGTAACGTCGCCTGAACCCTACCAACATTAGCAGACGCTACAAGGTTTCCATGTGCTGCCGTCGGGAGCGCGATCCCGACTAGTGATCCCAACCCTAGGGAAAATTCCCTAGATGTAGAGAATTTCACTGTATTCTTTTTTTTTTTTTTTTTTTGATTGGAGGTTTAACGACCACCGTGAGCAACTCAATGGCTATAAGCAGTCGCCCTTCCCTAATTTAAGGTCAATGGTTCCAGGGAAGTGAGAGAGTCAGTGCCGTAAGAAAACACAAAATCCATTCCTCACCGGGATTCGAACCCTGACCCCTTGCGGACGAATGATCAGAGGCCATCGCTTGGACCACTGCGCCACCGGGGCGGCCACTGTATTTTAGGGAATTAGGGAAAACAAACAAAAAATCTAGGGATTTATGTGTACTTTCGAAGAAAATCCCTTTACAAAGACTTTTTGTCAATTTGCGGGGGGGGGGCGAGTGCAGTCGGGGATTTTGAGTATTATGACACTATAAATTGAAGACACTTAACACGTGGTAGCGTTCCTTCGAATTTTAATTTAAAAAAAATGGGAGAAGCAGAAGACTGATTGCATTTTGATTCGGTAATTTGCGAATTAAGTTTTATGTTCTTTTCCCAAAGAACGAAACATGTCTGATTTTTTTTTTATTTAACGTTACGCATTTATTTTAATTTTAAGTAGATTGCTTAGCGTGCGATAGAGGGCAGTTTGTTGTTTTTTTCTCTTTTTTAACTCTAGTTTGTTTCCTTATTACGTATTCGTCTGGGCTTCTAAATAGTATTTCGTTTTGCAGAAAGAATTCCCAGGTTTATGTTTCACCAATGTTTGACACTAAGAACATGAAGATTTAATATACCGTGTATTATAAATGTTTCATTAAAAAGTTTCATCATGACTAATAAAGATGTTTTCCTGCATCATTTGAAACAAGCACCAAACACAAAATTGTCTTGGTATATTTTGCAACTTCGTTTTATTCTTTTAAGAAATTGATTTCTCCTT
This sequence comes from Macrothele yani, assembly GCA_039090855.1. Classification (NCBI taxonomy): domain Eukaryota; kingdom Metazoa; phylum Arthropoda; class Arachnida; order Araneae; family Macrothelidae; genus Macrothele; species Macrothele yani. The sequence continues at coordinate 122,240,685 of CM077010.1, read as the reverse complement.
CTTCGCCCTGTAGCTCTATTAATTCGTTGGCATACTCCAAGACGTTCAAGTTTTTAAAAATGGCCAACAGTAAGGGACAACCTAATAGCGACAACACATGAATTCAGCAGCCATGATGGAAATCCACTTTGGGCGTTACATGAATAGGGTCCATAACATTCTAATTTTCTTAATAAGAATTTTCTTCTGCAAAAATTTGTAACAGCTTTAGAGATGTATGTGCAAGTGTTAACACTGCAAATATATCTTTCACAAGTTTTACTTTTCTGATAGATATGTACATGTTTAAATATAGAGAGAAATCCTTTTTTACGCTTTCCAACCGTAGGTTGAAGAAAGGTATATGCTCCAGCTTTGTCCTTCTGTCTGTCTGTCCGCACGATAACTCGAGTAAAAATAGTTCGACTTCGATGAAATTTTAGTATGTGGTAGGGGACCACCTGGGAAGGAACCCTATTGAAAATGGGCGAATGGTGATCAAAGGACAGGACATAGGAGGGAATCCATTCCATCGCCTTTGTGCGCCTTAACTTACGTAAAAATGCTTCGATTGTGACAAAACTTCATCCTGTTGTTCCGGAAATGTACTGAACCTGTTCTGTTTAATATATTCGAAATAGGGTTAAAGGTCAGGGCACAGCAGCGAGATTTTTTCCACAGCCATTATCCTCATAACTTGACTAAAAATGCTTCTATTGCGACAAAACTTTAGTATGTTGTTTTGGAGGTATACTGAACCAATTCTGTTTAATATAATCGAAATGGGGTCAAAGGACAGGAGCGAGATTTATTCCACAGCTATTATCCTCATAACGTGAGTAATGATTTCTGGTATGTTGGAAAACGTATCATAATCAATGCATTCCATGATTTTCCTAACTTGTTTTTCCTAGAGAAATTCTGTGGAAAACTAGGGAATTTCTGCCTATGATCTAGGGAAAAATTTGAGAAAAAAGTTGGCAGCACTGATTCCGACTTCACCGCAGTACAGAATGTGTGGGACGTCATTGGCAGGCGACTTAACGTCACTGTATGATCCTCTCACAGTCGAAAACTGTGGGCAGAGGTAAACGATTTAACGAATTCTTTTTGCATTGAGAAGCCCTAAATGTGAGAACGATGATTCTTGCTTTCTAGTTGTTGTTGTTTTTCGATGCATATCTTCCCCGCTAGAGGGCGTAAATGTGGATACTATCGAATTTAAAATTCATTTTATTCCATATTATTGCTTCTAAATGTAATATTGAAAAATACTTTTTTTCACCTTGGTTACTATTTATAACGAAGACTATTTTGCGTGTAGTTTCTTTTTCAAGTAATGCACAGTTTTCCCGCTAGAGGCATAAAGATAAACTGTAATTTCTCCCCAATATCTCTGCTTCTAAATGTCCGATTTGAAAAATTCTTTTTGCATCGGATAGAGCTCTTGGTGGGAAATGTTCTGCATGTAATTTCAAATTTTTTTTGTAAAGAACTGCTTTGTTACCTGGGGCGTAAAAGTATATTTCTGTTTCCGATTTATTTGCAGCAATATCTGGCTTCTGAAAACTAGATTGAAGAAAAATTTCTTTATGAACAGTTACAGTACTCCACACACACACACACACACACACACACTAACCTTTGAGCATATTTTCTAATTAAAATAATGCATATTTCTCCGTTATGGTCGTAAATAATTTAGTTATCTTATTACCACGTTTTCTATAAAAAAAATTGCACGTGCTTTATGCTATCACTTTGTCCGACTGTTTGTCTGTCCGTCCGTCTGTCGGTACCCTATCTCTGCAACTATAAGTCCGATTTGAAAACTTCTTTTTGCATTGCAAAGCTTGAAATGTGAGAACGATTATCCTTACTTTTCTCTTGTTGTTTTGTGTATGTGTGTGATGCATAACTTTGCCAGCTGAGGGCGTAAATGCAGATGCTATGGAATTCAAAATATATTTTATTCCATTTATTTGCTTTTAAACAAATATCTGACTGAAAATTTTTCTCTTCCTTTCGATGCCATTTATAACGACGAATATTTTGGGTACAGTTCTTTTTCAAGTAATGCATAGATTTTTCACCAAGGAAAATAAAGTTAAATTGCGATTTCCCCAATATATCTACCTGTAAAAGTCCTATTTGGAAAATTCCTCTACATCGGATGCAACTCCTGGTGGGAAATGTTCTCCGTATAATTTCTAATTTTTAGTAGAGAATAATTTGGTCACCAGGGGCGTAAGTGTATATTTCAGTTTCTGATGTATTTGCAGCAAAATCTGAGCTTCTGAAAACTCGCTTTAAAAAATTATTTCGTAGACCGATACCGATCCCCTCTGAAAACCTTTTGAGAATCAAAATATTGCACAGTTTGTGTGTGTGTGTGTCTCTGTGTATGTATGTGTGTGTGTGTGTGTGTGTGTGTGTGTGTGTGTGTGTGTGTGTGTGTGTGTGTGTGTGTGTGTGTGTGAGTGAGAGTGTGTGTGTGCGTGTGCGTGTGTTTTCCGATATCTCTATTTCTAACTGCCTGATTTGAAAAATTCTTTCTTTATCGGAGAGAGTTTCCAGAAAGAAATGTTTCTCATATAATTTCAAATTTTTCTTAACGCACAATTGTGCCAGTAGAGGGCGTAAGTTCACCTTTCCGTTTACAGCAATATCTGCGGAATAAAAAGCCGACTGAAAATATTCTTTTTCGGTCAGATATCACTGACTACGAAAACATTTTGTGTGTATTTTCTTCCCCAAATAATGCAAAATTTCCCCACTAGGGGCGCAAATGTTTAATACGTTTTTTCTCTATATCTCTGCTTCTAAATGTCTGATTTAAAAAACTCTTTTACATTTACCTTGTGGAACAGTTTTGGTTTGTACGCGAGGAGTTTTTTGTAGTTCAAAGTTCTGTCGCTAGATGGTGCTTACATTCTTTTGTTTACGGCTATATCTCCGCTTCTAAAAACGCTTTGAGAAATTTCTTTTTTCACTGTATGATGTTCGCTACAATAAAGATGGGGAACACTATCCTTTTTAAATAATGCACAGCTTTTCCGCTAGAGGGCATAAATTTCAAAACTTTTATCTCTCCATCTCTGGGTCCAAGAGGCGTATCAGAAAAGATCTTTTTCCTTTGAACAGCTTTTACCATGATGATTACTTTTCTCATATTTTTAACTTTTCTATAATGCAATTCTTCCGCTAGAGAACGTAAAGTTATATCATGTTTTTTTCCATATCTCTTCTAACTTTTGATTCGAAAACCCCTTAGTTCCTGATATCTTCCTTTAGCTACGAAAACATTTTGTGCGCAACTTTTTAATTTTTATTAGTTTCTTTTATTTTTATTTTTTTTCCCGCTTGTTAATTGAAATACTGCTAAACTTAAACTATAGTTTTCCAAGGCATAGTATAGAAACAGTGCAATTGCAGAAACATATATTACCCGTACATGTTTCTGCAATTGTAATGTCACTTTTAGGAATTGCAATCAAATTAATTCGCTTTTATGTAGCTCACCAAACTAAACTTTCTTTTTTGTCTCAAATAAAAACGTTATAAATCAAATCTAAAGCAGGCAGAGATGAACCAAATTTAAAAGTTTTCAAAAGGAAGATTAACTGCAAAACTGAAGAAAAAGAAAATCTTGTTAACGGTTATCTTTGGTGCACCGTCTGTCCCTAAGAGACGTACACATTTACGCAAAATTTTTGACTAAAAGACGACGTCTATTCGGATAGCCTTTCCAAACTTTGAAGAAAGTGGACAAGTGCCAAAAAAAAAAAATGTAAATAAAACAATGGAAGAAAATTGAGAAAAAGCACTAACACTCAGAAAAACTGCTTTGCTTTTGAGCCATGCACTGGAATAAATCAAGTGAAAGGCTAATAAGCAGTGACATTTCTCCTTCGTTTCAGAACGCAAATGCCATGAATTGTCTACGATTGACCTCCTCTTTCAACCCCTTCTTCCCATGATTCCCTTGAAAACTTCACTTATCTCGCGTAAGTAGGTTACAAAACGGAAAGGGGTTGGGTTTTGACGTCACTGTGACTTAGTTATCTTAGTGTGGGCTTCTTTTACTTGGAAAGTGGTTTCCCTGTATTGGCTGTTTGCCCAATCACAGTTTCACTTCAGCGGAAAATTTGCTAAATGAATGAACAGATGGTGGTAACAAAAAAAAAAAAAAACTGATTTTAGGAAGTGCGGGAATATAAGGAATAGACTGTGAAAATTGAGTATGTAGCATTGAGAAAATTTCATGAAATAGCTCGGCAAGTTAAGTGGAATGTTTCGTGGAGTAAATTGTAACTTTTTTCGAAAACCTGAAACGATTAGTCAAATAATTCCAAAAACTTTGTGACGTCCCCTCAAACTTTACTGCAAGGTATCGTATTTTCCACGCGATACCTGCCTTCACATAGGCGATATGCCGCTGCTGTGGCTGGGTTGTCCGAGGCACAGGTTGCTGAGTAATCATCTTAGCTGGGCCTGGGTCCGAGTCTGGGGCAAAGCGTTGACCTCTTATGGCATTTTGATATTTTAAGGGTGGTGTGCTTAGCAAATTGCTTGTTTAACAAACAACAACGTCACCTACTTTTAACAAAATAGAGAACGGCCAGGGGTTCATAAGAATGAGAATAACTTATATCCATAAATTTATTCCTTTGCGACGCACACCTCTAAATTACTTTCCTTTTGAGTTTCTGTTTTCTTATTTAAATTGAGTTCCTTCTCGTTAAACGTTTTCTTTCTGAACGCCCCCGAAAAGTTTAGTTTTTCTCCCTATTTATAAAAAAAGTTCATATACATACATGCATATTCCACTACCAACCCACTCGGCCAGTGTAGTGAGTTATAGCCAAACCCCCCCCCCCCTCCCCTGCCTCTAGGACTGGTGCCACGGTTTACTTCAAATTCAAAGATCGGCTCACTCTCCTGTCACTAATTCTTCTCTTCTTCTTTTCCATTGAGTTCACTTAGTAAAAGCTTCTAGCTTCCAATTTCTAAGGCCAGTTTAAGACCTGGGGTCAGACACTCCCTTCTTAAAACTAGGACAAGCCGCCAACGGTAACCGATAACTCGAGTACAGTTGGCAAATTTTGAGCGAAGCTATTGCAAAATCTATTATAACAAATCCTAAAAAACGAACGCGTAAAATTTATGACTTCCAGAACGAAAATATGAAACATTCTAAAAAAGAAATGCTTCAAATTTATCATGAACTACTTTCCTTCACGCTGGTTGTGATTAGGTTGCATGTAAACAAAGCGGAAAGGCACACTCAGATCGGAAAACACGTTTTTCGTTTTGTATCGTGAAAGACACATACACAAACTTCCTTTTATTGTTATAGATTAAGCAAGTGTTGAGCTAACGGACGGAGTCTTTCCGTTTCTTTGTTTTTCAATTCAAACGATTTTTTAAATTAATGTTAGTGAGCCGACTTTCGTGAAACGGTTTAAGTAAAAGGCCATCTAGTTTTAATTGAAATTCCTCAATGACACGAAATTTCGGGAATCGGAAGGCGTCAAAACCCGAAGATGGACGATGTCCAATCGCACGCCAAAACTCACAGTGATCGGATGTGCCATGTCGTAGCTATGTCCGAACAACTAATTGTCCCGAGTCTCGTATAGAGAGTGGATTTTTTCAGTTATTATTAAAATTGGTCAGTCTTGTAATGGCCATTATTTTTATAAAACACGACCAATCACCATGATACTAACCCCATGTCACTCACCATGTCCTTCCCTTTCTCTGTGGCAAGTGTCACCGCGATCGGCTGAAGATCTTTGGAGGAGATAGGTAAGAAATGACCCCCTTCTCAAAACCCGGAAAACTCCCTAAAAATGCGAGTTTTTGGATTATTATTCCTCAATGACACGGAATTCCGGGAATCGGAAGACGTCAAATCCTGACTATGGACAATGTTCAATCGCATGCAAAAAATCACGGTGATTGGATATGTCATCTCGTACCTATGCCCGAACAACTAATTGTCTCGAGTCTCGTCAAGAGAGCTCCGCTCGGCCTTCGACCTCTCTTCGCTCAATTACTTCAAGCAAGTGCAAGTGCAAGTCTTACGTAATCAGTAAACGTTCGCTAGTAAAGAGGAAACATGACGACGTAAGCCAATTTGACCACGGCCAGATAGTTGGGTCCTTGAGGGTAAGTTCAAGTATTTCGGAAACAACATCGCTTGACTGATCCCGCACTACTGTATCAAGGGTGTACCAGGACTGTATTAGCCATGCACAGACATCCATCAGGAGGGCACATACTGGTCAGCCATGCGCGGCTCACCCTAGATGTGAGCGTCAGGTGTTACGACTGGTATCTCAGCAACGACGTGCAACAGTCACCCAGCTCACCCACCAGTACAACAGCGGTGCAGTTCGGACTACTTCCACATGCATCATGCTCCTTGCTTGGTCTGGGGTTCCACAGCCGGAGACCAACGAGGGTACCCATGATGACGCCCAGTCATCACAAACAACGCCGCGCATGGGCCAAGGAACGTCGGCAATGGAAACTCAACAGATGGAAGAAGGTCGGCTACAGTGACGATCCCATTTCCTGCTGCACCATGCTGTTGACCAAATTAGCATGTTACGTAAACAGCATGAAGCCCTATCCTCTATTTGCACAGTTGGGGTTCAACAGGCCAATGAAGCTAGTGTTCTAGTCTTGGGAGCTTTTTCCTGGAAAGCCCTAGGTCCCTTGGTTATTATCCCACAAACACCGAATGTGGATTTTATTGTCGGCAGACTATCTGCGTCCATACCTGCAGGAGGTTTACTCGGACAAACAGTGCCATCTTTCAACAGGACAACGCACCGTGTCATCTCGGCTCATTTAATTACTGAGTGGTTGGAGGAATACGACAACAAATTCTCCACATTACCTTGGCTCTCAAACTCCCTTGACTGTAACCCAATCGAACAAAATGTTGCCCAATTGAACAAAATATTCCACAAATGTAGGATATGCTAGAACGGGTGTAAGAACTATTGGCGCACCCACGGAGGGGGCATTGGGAGCTTAAGCCCCCTCCAAGGAGATTAAGAACGACGTACGTCACAATTCAAAAATATTATTTTACATGTTCAAAAAATTACATGGAGTCTTCTTCCCAAAGAGATTAAGAGCGACGTACGTCACAAATTAAACATTCAAAAACATTATTTTACATGTTAAAAAAATTACATAGTGTCTTCTTCCCAAACCCCCAAAGAGATTAAGAGCGACGTACGTCACAACCGTATATAAACTGTATGCGTACACTATATACACTGAGTGGCCACTTTATTATGACCACCCCCTCAGTACCTCGTTGGGCCACCTTTTGCCTTTAATACTGCGTCGATTCTTCGTGGCATGGACTCCACGATATATTGATAGGTGGTTTGTGGGGTCTGAGACCATGCTTGATGAATAGCACTTTCCAGGAGTGTGAGATTACAGGGTTGTTGATCCAGCTGTCTGATGACTCGTTCAACTTCATCCCACAAATTCTCAATGAGGTTAAGATCTGGAGATTGTGGGGGCCACCTAAGCAAAGTAAACTCACCGGCATGTTACTGAAACCAATCTTGTACAATACGAGCTCTATGGAAGGACGCATTATCTTGTTGAAAGTAGCCATCGCCATTGGGATGAACCATCTACATGACAGGATGCACTTGATCCGCAACGATGTTTAGATATGATGTGCCAGTCAAACGTTGATCAACATGAATTATAGGACCCAAAGCATGCCAGGAAAACATTCCCCAAACCATAACGTTGCCTCCACCAGCTTGAAGGATTGTAGCAATGCATTTGGGGTCCATGCTTTCGTGCTGTTTCCGCCAAATTCTCACTCGGCCATCGACATTGTGCAACTGAAAACGTGATTCATCGGACCACATAATTTGTTTCTAATTATCGACTGTCCAATCCTTGTGCTCCTGTGCGAACTGGAGACGTTTTATCTTGTTGACTGCAGACAGCAAAGGTGTTCGAACAGGCCTTTGGCTGCCATATCCCATCCGAGGCGGCGCACGGCGAACAGTGCGGGCAGAGATCATTTGAGAGGATCCTTGATTAAGATGATCTGTAATTTGTTGCACTGTTGCCCTTCTGTTGTCTGTTACCAGTCTGGACACTGTCCGTTCCGCCCGAGCAGTCACTAGTCGATAACGACCACACGTTGCACGTAGAGACCCAGTTTTTTGGCTGACAGTCCAGTCTTTAAACACTTTAACAACCGCTGCTCTAGAATATTTCACGAAAGCGGCGGTTTCGGTGATACTCGCTCCATGGCACTGAGCTCCTACAATCATCCCACGTTGAAAGTCTGTCAAATCGCATTTTTTACCCATCTCGTCACCCAAAAATCCCTTCTGCTACTGTCGCAAGCACTACGTTTTACCCTTTTTATACTAGCCTCTCCATCTGGCGGCAACAGCTTGCAGTCATAGCTCATTTGCTTAAAACTGTCAGGTGGTCATAATAAAGTGGCCACTCAGTGTATATGTACACACATTGTGTATATATACTATATATATATATATATATGTGTGTGTGTGTGTGTGTGTGTGTGTGCAGCGCCCTCCAACAAGAATTCCTGGGTGCGCCACTGGTAAGAACCGCTGGTCATTCTGCATAGAGTGACCGTGAACTGACGGAGCTGCTGTAGCGGACATAGGTGAAGTTACGCATGGAGGATATGCAACACCTTGTAGAATCTGTTCCTAGACATCTGTGTGCCGCGATTGCACAGAAAGGCGGGTCTACGCGTTATTACGTAGCTATTCCTAAGGCAAAGCTACCTCAGTGTATATAAAGTTGATGTACAATCAGGGTCGTAGCTACCGGGAGCGCCCTCCCAGAATGGTCATTCCAGGAGCGTAAATCCATTTTCTGGGAGATGCAAGAAATGGAAATTGTTAACTAAATGAAAAAGTTACACCCTTCAATATTTTTTTTAATGACTTTGGTTAGTCTCATACATTATTATGCAGTTAACTAGGTTACAGAGTAAGATACACTATGAGGTGTGAACATCTCATATCCGTGAAAGGAATTTTCTAAAACAGTGAATGGAGGCATAGAAAACAATATGCCGTTACGTGACCTTTCCAAACATGTCGTTGCCGCCCCGGTGGCGCAGTGGTCTAAGGCGCTGGCCTCTGATCATTCGTCCGTAAGGGGTCCGGGTTCGAATCCCGGTCAGGCATGGATGTTGTGTTTGTCTTATGGCACTGGCTCTCTCCCTTCCCTGGAACCAGTGACCCTAAATTAGGGACGGGCGACTGCTTATAGCCCATTGAGTTGCTCACGGTGGTCGTTAAACCTCCAATAAAAAAACAAACAAAAAAAAAACATGTCGTTGGGATGAAGAACTAATTAATCACCTGTGCTCTGTCACAGAAAGTTCTCTGAGCGTTTAACCCTGAAAGGGATTTTTCCAAACCCTACCCCTAAAGCTTCTTCCTATTGTTACATTTCCTATCGATACTCATTGTTTTTCGTTCTGCATATCTGTGGAATATTGTGTTTGTCGGCGTTCACATATTTACGCTTTACTTGGTATTTACAACCTGTGGTTCTTGGGTATTTGCCTAGTTTTTACGTTTCTAATAAAGTTATGTCAAAAACCTGAAATGCGGTTTTTGAACGATCATAGTACTTTCCTATAACGGTGGTGTGTATGAGAAAGTAAAAACTATGTATTATTTGAGTGAAACTCAAAGGGGCGTAATTTTGATTTCGAAGGAGGCGTAATTTTGATTTCGAAGGAGGCGTAATTTTGATTTCGGAGGAGGCGTAATGTTGAGCTCAGATAGGCGTAATTTTAAGTCTCGTCCTCTCAGATAAGAAAAGGGTGCTGCGGTCCTGTGTACAATGTGTTTACTGGAACTGACGATTTGGAAGTTGATGGGGCAAATCTGGAAGTAACCGATGTACGCGTTTTCCTTGGACAAGATATATAAAGTGAGGACCACATAAAAGAAGAAATAAATAGACGAGTGAAACTTGGCTGGAGAGCGTTTGGAAGAAACAGTATAATTTTCAAGTGCAATTTATCATTAATTCTCATATAAATTTGGTGGGCCAGACTGTTCCTTGGAAGTTTGGGGCTTGGGCCGGACCTCGCTTTTTCAATTAAGGTACGCTATATTGACAAATGTCACCTGACAACTGGAAGAGGAACACAACATAGGCTTTATTGACATACATTAGTACGGTGTCAGTCCACCTTTGGCCTACACGTGTCTTCACGAGCTCCGTGTTTGAGTGCTTCACATACGTGTTTTGTGTGTCCCATCATTGTCCTTCTGTGTGTGTGCCGAAGTTAATAGTCTGTGCTTTCATTTAAGATCCCTCACGAGTTGGTGAGTGCTTTTTTTTTCATTATCAGTGTTTTAATTTCCACACCGAGCTGGTCGTTTTTCTTCGTTAGCCCTTGCCATTGATTATGGCATCTGCCGATGAAGGCCCTGTTCCCGTCCGCATCGCTGCAGCTCCTCGCGTCGCCCTTCAACGACAGATGCAGCCGATCAGTCATCTACGCTAGTGGAGAGCCTATTAATTTTCCTCCTGTCATTTGCACGTCTTCTCCTGCTCAGGTCTCCGACTCTGCCATTGAGAACGTGGATGTGACGTCCCTGGCCTCTGCTGACGATGATGAATTCATGGACGTTTCTGATGACGCTGCTAATCTGCCCTTTACAGTTTCTACTGCCTCTGCTTCCAGTATATTGTCTCATGCTGCGTCAATGCCTTCCAGAGGAGGAGCTTCTGCACGCACGTTTTCTGCGGCTGTCTCTGCTATTCCACCGGCTTCCTCTTCGTCTCGTCTGCCCCCTATGGACGCTTACGTTACTCTCAACGGTGACACCATCTTATTAGACATTCCCGAGAACTCTCTTGCTGGTCAACGTCGTCATTCGACCCTCGAGTTGGGTTTTGTTTTGATTCGCTGCCCAACACTCCTTTGAAACAGTACAGCTCCGCTCTCAACAAGATGCTTCCTTCTGGTGCCATCACCCACCTCACCCGAAAGCCACGAACTGTGACTGTTTATTTCTCGAAGAAAGAATATGCCGAGCTAGTTTTGTCTCTGGGCCTATCAATTGGCAATTGTCACCTCTTGGCCGAATCCATCGTCCAGCGTTCTGTTCTGGTCTCTCTACATCCGGTCCTCCCGGAAAACTCTGATGATATGCTGTGTGCTGCACTTAGTCGATGCTGCAGAGTAGTCGGCCCAGTGAAGACTCTCTCCTCTTCCCCCTCTGACCCCTATGATAAACATATCTGTGGCTTCCGTAGAACTGCTCGCATCATCTTCCCGTCGGAAGAGTATCTCATAAAGTTTCCACGGATCCTCAAAGTTCGTTGCGGTAACGAGCGCCGCCTGATTGAGCTCCTCACCTCTGCTCATTGCTCACGCTGCAAGGCTTACGGCCATCAGCAGGCTCAATGCCCCCATGCAGAGCCACTGACTCCTGCAGCTTCAAGGCAGCATTCTACCTATTCCTCCGTTTCTGCTGCCATGCCTCCTACTGCATCTGCACCTCCTGGACCCAGTTCTGCCGAAAATCTGATTAAAGCCTTCGATCAACATGCGTCTTCCGATGTTCCTTTCCCCACTCTGTCGGATTTTCCTCCTCTTGACTCTTCCTTGCCTTTCCATCAGAGGACATCACGGCTGATCCTCAAGCTTCATTCACCGTCGGCACTTTTGCTTCCGGCGATGAGGTGGATCTTTCCTCTGATTCCACATCTCGTGCGTCATCGATTCACGGTAAACGTCGCTCTACTACCAGTACCGAGGCCCGGAGGAAATAGAAGTCACCTTCTCCGACTGGCCGCCTACATCGTTCCACCCGTCTAGCAGGCTCCAAGTCACCCCTGTCACGTTCTATCTCTTCCTCTTCAAAGTCCAAGGGTCCTCTGCCGACGATTGAAGATTTCTCGACTCTGCTTACCAATGCCTCTCTTCCTTCAGAACCTGTCTCCTTTGAAGGTCCTTACTAGTTTCTCACTCATAAAACAAATCGTAGGCTTCTCTCATCTTTTTACAGCAGTTTGAAGCAGTTCTTCCCGAGGTCTTGGACCAAGTAACCTCCATCCTCAAATTCCTCTGGCATAATGCCAAGAAACCCGAATGCGTCTTATGGAGTCGTGTTATCATCAATCGCCTCGACACATTCCAGAAAGCTGCCATAGCTCCCCTTCATCCGACGTCGGACTTACCAATTCAAGGTCGCCACTCTGAATTGTAGGAGGTTTTCAAACTCCCTCGCTAACGCTCTCGTTCCAGAAGATCTCTAGCCCCTTGGGGCAGACTTCCTCCTTCTGCAAGAGACGAACTGCCACTCCTCGACTTTTTCATAGATGGAGCACTTGGGACTTCACCTTTCACCATGCTTTCCGTTATTACGTGCACGGTGACCTCGCTATTGGTGTTCGTCATCAGTTTCGAACCACACTGTCTTCACTCTTCGTCCGCAATCTCTGCCGTGATCTTCTACAGCAAATCTCCTTCTTTCTAGCTGGAATTCGTTTTCATGTCTTCAACATCTAAGTACCATGTTCCACTACCCACCTATCCCTGCTGTTCACGAGCCTCCGGGGAGCCCTCTCTCAGGTTCCTTCCTCTGATCGAGTGCTTCTCAGGGGTTATTTCAACTGCACTCTTAACCCGTCTCTTGATCGCCTGCCAGTGTCTTGTGAGCGCCTCACGGACCTTGTCGCCCTCCTCCAAGATCTTGTATCGGACTTTTCTCTAGTTGACGTCCACCGGCATCTTCATCCTGCGGACACCTTCCTCACCTGGCGTTCGTCTGGGACGTGAGCTCCCCTGACCGCTCGCTTAGATCGCTGTTATGCTTCACCATCGCTCTTTCCGGCAGTGACAGATTCTATCCGTCACCCCACAGCGTCCTCCGACCACTGCGTGGTGACTCTGACCGTGTTCGCTGCGTCGCTGCCTTCTCGATCAGTCCGCCCACGGACCTTTGATACTACCCTGCTTGGTGATTCCGAGTTCTGTTCTTCCATCCATGCCTTCCTCGATGCCCGTAAGGAGGGGCTGCAGTCTGCTCACTGTGCGCTTTTGTATTGGTTGGAGACCAAACAACAGCTCATTCTCCACTTCCGCCAACTATCTTTTACAGCGAATACCCCTCGATTGATGCAACTCGATCATGCTCGACAGATGCTTTCCCTCATCAGTTTAGCTGATCCGCTCTTCCCTGTATACCAAGCTGAGCTCAAAGCGCTAATGGAACCCCTTGCATAACAAGCCCTGATCCGCCTTCGTCTACAACATCTCAACCCAGCGGATTGCTCATACGACTTCCTCACATCTATGGAGTCAGATCGCCGTACCTATACTTCGCCCCATCACCTTCGTACTCCTTCTGGCACCATCACTTCCGATCCAGATGTCATTTGCTCTCAGTTACGCCGGTTCTTCGCCGATAAATTCTGTGAAACCGCTCCTCCTTCCTCCTGTGCTTCTGCTCATCTTCTCTACAATCTACCTCAGCCCCTTTCCCCCTCATCTTTCCGCTTCTCTTCTTCTCCCTACTACTTCTTGTGAGCTCTCCGATTCTTTTTCTTCTCTAAACCCTCGCGCTGTTCCGGGTCCGGACGGCCTCCTTTTGCTATTCTACCGTACTTTCTTCTCCGCGCTCTTGCCTTTTCTCCTCTGTGCTCTAACTGCTGCTTTTCACTGTTCTACTCTCCCGAGGAGTTTCACAGATTCACATATTGTTCTTTTTCCCAAGAAAGGAGACCCTCTTGGCTTGGGGAATTGGCGTCATATCTCCCTCCTTAACCTAGACTACAAACTCTATACTAAACTTCTCTCCCACCGCCTTAACTCTGTTCTCTCGTACATTCTTTCTCCTAATTAAACTTACACCGTTCCCGGCCGTTCTATCTCTCATACTGTTCTGCTTCTGCGCGACATTCTTCACCTTGCTAATGCACGTTCTGAGCCTCTTGCCCTCTTCTCTCTTGATCTTCGTTCTGCTTTTGATAATATTTCCCATACTTATCTTTCTAACACATTTCTCAACTTTGGTTTCCCTCCCTCCTTTGTTTCTCTCCTTCTCTCTCTCTACAGGGACGCCGTTTTCCACGGTAAGACGGCTTCCTTTCTCACTGCGCCCATCCCCTTCTGCCGTGGTGTACGACAAGGCTGCCCTTTATCAGGGCAACTCTTCGCCATCACAGTGGAGCCGTTCCTGCGCTACGTGAAGCACTCTCTCCAGGCATCTTTACCACCACCAGTTGCAAGCACTCGGCACCACTCTATCTCTTGCACCGCTTACGCTGATGATATCCCCGTGTGCATCTGTGCTGATTCTCAGTTCCCTCAGCTACGTCATCTTTTTGATACCTATGCCTCCTGCTCTGCTGCAGAACTCAATGCCGCCAAATGCACTGGACTGTGCTGCGGTGCGTGGTCTGGTCGTACAGACTCCCCGTGGGAGGCTACCTGGTCCTCTTTGGCTCAGCGCTTCCTCGGGGTGTTTCTCGGCTCGCCTCATGCTTCTTCAACAGCCACCCGTAGTGCGCTTCGTCCACGTCTCATTCGAGCAGCTGCCTATTGGCGCCGTGCCCAGTTCTGCACGTCGTTTTATCAGCGAGCCAACCTTGCATACACCCATCTTATATCTCTGTGTCAGTACTCCTGGTTTACCACATCTCCTCCACTTTACTGCCTCCGAGAAATCACCAGTTGCCTCACCCGTGTCGTGTGGTCCGGTCATCGCTGGGTCGCTGTCACCACGCTCTGTCTTCCTCCAGCTCGTGGTAGAATTGGGCTCATTGATGTTCAGCTCTACTGTCGAGCCAGCCACATCGTCATGTTCCTCCGTCTTTTCACTGCTCCTGTTCCGTCGGCCTTCGTTATGCGCGACGTCCTCACCTCCCCGCACAACACTCATTTTGCTTCCTCCTCTCTCGTACTAATGGATTGCTTTCCTTCTCTTCCCTCCAAACTACCTCCTGCTTATTCTGAGGCCCTGACTTTCCTGCGTTCTCTCTTTCTTATTCGCTCCCCTCCCTCTTCTACTCTCGACCTTCTGTCTGAACCTCTCTTCTTCTTCTCGCTACTTCGTCCCCCTCATCTTCCCTGCTTCGCGTTCTTCTCTTGGCTTCGTGCTGGGGTAGTAATGGGCCGCCACTTTTCTAACCCTGACCTCTCCTGGCCCTCCTTTTCTAACCCTGACCTCTCCTGGCCCTCCTTTTCTAGCCTTTCGCCTGCTATTCTCTCTTCTCCTTCAGCTCGCTACGTCTACGACTCTCTCTACTCTGCTATCGTTTCTCAGTTTCCTGATCTCTCAACTCCTCTTGGCCTTGTCTCTGTACTTTCTGCTCCGCAACCACTCCCCTTCTTTCTGCGTGTCTTTTACCTGTCTCTTCCTCTGTTCTCGTTCTCTACTAAATCCCTCTATCGGTTTCTCTCCTTCTCTGCTTCCCCTTCACCTCTCATTATTCACGGTGTCCCTCCTGCTACTGTTTCTACTGTATGTTCTGCTGCCAGCTCCCCTCTTTCGTCACCGATTAAACTCAATACCCACTGGCTGTTCCTTCATAACCGGCTCCCCGTTCCATCCCTTCTCCACCACATGACACTTCTCTCTTCCCCTCTTTGCCTCTTCTGCGCGCAGGAGGTGAACGTTCCGCACGTCTACCTTTACTGCCCTGTGGTACTACCTCTGCTACATCTGGAGTTCTCCGTCGCTCGTCGCTCCTGCACCGTCGACCTCACTTTTGCAGCATACCAGCATCTTATCCTCTGTGCTCATCCACCTGTGCTACTTTTACCAGTGTGTTCTTACGTGTTTGTGCTGGTGAAACACGTCATCTACGTGTATTATCAGCAAATCCGCCGTCTACCTCCTCCTGCGTCTTCCATTCAAGCCAGTGATGCCCTACTCGGACATTTCCGCAATCGCCTCCTCTTCCACATACAGCAGGAGTATCAGTCTGCCATCTCCGCATGCCGTGAAAGCTCCTTCTATGCTACGTGGTCGCCAGTGACCCCGTGGTTCGCTGTAACACCAAGTCCGTTACATCTCACAATGAGTTAAGACTCTGCATTAACTTTTTGATGTTCTTTCGCACTGCGGTGCCCCGCCTGTGATCATTTTGTTCTTCCTCAAGCATTGCTCTTTTTGCATCACGTTGTAAATTTGCCATTACTCATTTAATGTTTATATCATCGCTTTTATCAGTTTGTATCATTCCTGTTCTTTTTTTTTCTTTGCGACGATTCCATGTTGCTCGTCTCCTCCGTTTTGTTACATTAAAACGATTCTGAAACAACCTTTGGCCTTAATGCATGCATTGACTCTTCAAGACATGCTTTCCACGAAGTTTCGGAACACAGCGATAAGTAAGAGTTTCCATTCAATGCATCATGTTACCGCTAACTGTTGCTTAGTAGTAAGCCTTGGTTCCAAACTTCTTATGCAGCGCTCTAATTGATCCCATAGGTGCTTTATAGGATAACGATCAGGGCTCTGTGCTGGCCAGTCAACACACGATAGGGATTTATCATCAAACCACGCCGTAACAGTCCTTGCTTTATGGCTCGGTGCATTATCCTGCTGGTACGAAAAAGGCTCGGTTTTGTAGTATTGCCACAGAGTTGGTTGGGTATAATTGTCCAGAATATCGAGGTAGACGTGCTGGTTAACAGGTTTGTCTACGATAACCAATGTGCCTGGAATATACCACGAAAACCACCCCCACACGAGTACACTACCAGCTCCAAGCTTGACCGTAGGAACAGTACACTGTGGGGAATAGCCTTCCCTCGGATGCCGCCATACCCACACACGGCCATCATACTGATGGATCGTGTATCTGGATTCATCAGTCCATAGGACCCGTTTCCATTGATCTACGGTCCACGATAAATGTTCTTTACACCCTGCTAAACGACGAGTAGTATTTCGAGTGAAGATGAAAGGCTTATGAGTAGCCGCATGACCACGATAATCCATGGAATGAAGTTCTCTGCGAATGGTACGTGTACATACCGAGGTTCCAGCATTTGTACTCACCTGTACACTGAGGTCTTTTGGAGTACTCCGTCGATTAGCTGTAACGATTCTCCTAAGGCTTCGACGTCCTCTATCACTGATTTTCTTTGGTCTGCCGGCACGTTTCACTGCTTCGGGGACGCCATGTGTCAGTACATCTAAAACAGTTGACTTGGGTATGTTTAAACACCTCTCGGTTTCTCTTATGGACAACCCACAAATATATCGCCAAACAATATTTCCTTTCTCAAAGTCAATTCTTTCCCGCCGCGACATTTTCACTCAACCTCACAGTGCGATATGATCGCGGTCGGCTGCAGGCTTGTTTTTATACCTTTAGGAGCTGTGCCGCGCATCTTAACAACGCATCGGACCCGTTCATTTGCTTTTGAAGGGTTGTACGGTGACTTTTGCCAATATAGTGTATATGCAAATCTCCACTGACTGACTTATCTGATGACTTTAATGAACTCCAGAAACTGCGTCGTCAATTTTTTTTTCTGCCAGAGGATAGGTAATACTGAAAATCATGTAAACCACTGTGCGTTCTTAAGCAATACACGGGGTTGAAACTTATTGAAGTTCCTTTGTGAATTACATTATTTACCATTTCTTTGCGGTAATTTTTGTAATGGATTTTTCTTTCGGTAAATAGTGTTGCTAGGAACTCCATTTTTCAAGAACAGTTGAATTACTAAAGATTTTCAGAAATTTCAGGCCTAAATTCATGAAGAGGGAAGCTGCTGTTCAATGGGAATTCAGACAGTCGCTTGAATACAGAGATTCTGGTGCTTTTTTTTTCAGAATACCTAACATGGGAAATAAACGTAATGAGAAACAACAACAGTAAAAAACTCGGTATTCGGCATCACTTACTTGCAATCCTTTGCTTAGAACAATCTAAAATTTAAAAAGAAACTGTCGATGTTAATTTTTTATTCATTTTTTTGTTTCTCTGGAGTCATCAGATACACCCAAAATATGAAGTGCATGCACTCTTTCTGTTATGTGTAGATACAGGCCTGAAGAGTACAATTTTTGCCTCCGTTTTTCCCCTTCCAAAAGGACATAAATTTTATCTTATACGACTTGATACTTTACGTAAGTATGCTTCACATATAAAGTAAAAAAAAGCCTGTTTCGACAGCAGAATGTTTGTCAGAGCATATATTAACAGATTTTTCCTATCAGTGAGAGTAAAAAAAATATTATTTGATAATAACAGTAATCAGTTTGCGACATTTGCTTGAGAGTCCCTTCGCGAATTAGGAAAAAAAAGTCATTATTTTTTTTCATCAATTAACCGGAATCATAATTCATGACAAAACGTTACTGCTTATGTTCTGAAAATCCAGAATAAAAAAATAATAATAATAAATTGTCTTTTGTTTCATAGACAGATGTAGAACAATATTCTTTTTTCCTTTACGCTCTTTTTTTTTTGCCATCAATCACTGCTCCCCTTAATTTATTAAAAAAAGTTCATTTTTCAGTTTCTCTAAATCGATTGGCCGGGTTAAAATTTAATTAACGTTGCGTCTAAATTAACGAGTAAATTGCATTATCAACTCCGATATTTTTTTGTGGCTTACTTACTGGAACAAAACATGCAACGAATTTTAAAGCCACTACAAAAAAATGTGGAATAAATGAAAGAACGAAACAAAATAAGCTAGCTATAATGTTATAAAGTACTTGTCTTATTTATAATGAGTCATTTCTTTAAATCACCGTGAGAAAAGATCAACTCGTGTAGAAAAGTTCAAAGCTCATTGCTGTGGTGTGTTTCACAGAACTGATCCAATTCATATATTTAGCAGAACATAGAGTTCCCTAAACATAAAATCTTGCACGTAGTTTTTTTTTATACAATTTCCTTTCATAATAACAAAGAATGTTACTTTTTTTTTTTTGGAAACTTCTTATTTATATCTGTACTGTAGCTGATTGCTGCTCTGTGCGGGGCCGCGGGTGGCCTAGTGGGCAACGTTCGTGACTGCCACGGGAAGGACCTCAGGTTCGATCCCAGGCAGGTACGAACGCTCGATCCACTAAATATCCGCCGTGCGTCGGATGGGCACGTTAAGCTGTCGGACACCGGGTACTGGCCCCCGGTAATAAATAAAGGCGTCTTCCTCCCCCTTTCTACTTCGCTTCCGTGTCACTTTCCTATCAGGCGTTCTAGCCCAAATCTCCTAGTTTCCATATTTCTAAGGGTTGTTTAAGACCTGGGGTCAGACACTTCCTTCCTAAAATCCTCTACATATGATCATTGATCATCATTGCTGCTCTGTGCAGTTTCACCCTTCCCTTGCAAGTGTCTTTTGTTATCCTTTATGTAATTCCTATCGGGTGTTGTTAGAGATGTAATAAGTCTTAGTCCCTTTTCTGTTGTTACTTGGCTCTTTGAATCATTCCTCACGACGGTGAGCACCTGAACTACCCTCGACACGTTGTAACCATTAATTTGGTCCTTCGTCACGGAGATACCACTTTTTAAGTTCCCGTCAGAAATCTTCTAACAGCAAGATTTGGGAACATAAGCTTCAAATAAGCAGGGCAAAGTAAATAGCCTCTAGCGATGTATCATCCTTTATTATTACAAAAGGGAAATTATTCTGAGAAATTCCGTATGTTCAGATTAAAAAATTCTTGAGCTTGTACAGATTCTGAGTATTCTCGGTGGGTTTCTTTGCTTGATTAACTTTTCCTTATCGGTGTTTTAACAACTGTTAGATATTACACTGCCGGACAATTGCTAAGGACGGATGACAATAGCAACGATAGCAACCATAAAATGGAAGGCAGGAAAATGCGGAAATTAGCATACGTGCGGGATACAGTAAGACGTGCTGTGCGTATGCAAATTTTGGATTGCCGAACTTGTTCGTGACGTCATAGCGCTGATAAGAGATATAAAGGATTTGACGCGTATTGACCGTTGTTGATCAAACGCAAAGTTGAAAGGGAAAGAATCAATTGACGAACTTGCAATTTTCAGTATGTCTTCCCGACATTCCCTAGATGATTTTACGCGTGGCCGTATTATTGGCAAGATTGAACAAGGGCGAAAAATAGCAGATGTTGCCAGGCTGTTCGACGTCAGCCACAGTGTTGTTTCAAGGCTTTGGAAATCATTTCAAACAAATGGAGAGTGTAGCAAACTTCTCGGGGGAGGTCGTGTTCGCAGTACGACACCTGCAGAAGATCGGTACATAGTGCTATCAACAAAAAGACACCGGCGCAGCACAGCTAGGGAGGTAGCAAATCAGTTTATGGCTGCTACTGGCAAGCGGATCTCCCGAAAAACTGTCGCCAGACATTTGCATGAAGGAGGACTATACGCCCGCCGTCCTGTTGTGTGCATCCCATTGTCCAGACGCCCGTTGGCAAGGGTGCCATCAACATCGCAATAGGACTGATAACGACTGGTCTGCTGTCCTCTTCTCAGATGAGAGTAGATACAGTCTATCGTCTGATTGTCGACGACAACTGATCTGGCCTGATAGTGGTACTGCATATTGTACAGCAAACATACAGGAAAGGGACCGATATCCGACATGTAGTGTATTGGTATGGGCTGACATCATGTTCAATGGCCGTACGTCCCTCTATGTGCTTCCAACTGGGACTATGACTGGCCAACGATACATTAATGATGTTCTGCTACCTCATGTTCCGTGGTGCTGTCTGTGATAGATTCATTTTCATGGACGACAACGCAACATGTCATCGAACAGTCGCTGTCCAAGAGTGTCATGAGAGCGAGGATATTCAACGCCTCGTATGGCCAGCACGTTCTCCAGATCTGAAACCCATTGAAAATGTGTGGGATGCTTTGGGGAGGAGTCTTGCTGGTCGTCAATGCCCTCCAATAAACAAGGACACCCTCATCCGTGCACTGACAGAGGAATGGGATAAATTACCCCAACAGCTGCTTGATATTGTTGTGCTAAGCATGACACGACGTGTGGAATCTTGCATCGCCCTCCATGGTGGCCATATCCCGTATTGACATCTTACGTCGGAACGCCTGCGGACGGTAATTGCATTTTTTTCACGTTTACGTATTCTGCACAAAATGGCCTGTTTGTCCCTTGAACACGTTCCAAAGCCTTCTGGATTTCAGAGCACAATAAATTGTCTTTCTTGTAATCTCCTGGCATTCTGAAATTATTTTATTTCACTTGGCATCCAATAACACTTACTTTTTTATGCGCTACATAGTCGTTTATGATCCGTCCTTAGCAATTGTCCAGCAGTGTATTTCGTTAGGAATTTATATTTGAGGGGATCAGAATCTTCAGTTAACACTTCTTGAAAACGGTATTTGGCCGTCAATATAAGAAATAAATTGAGGAAAGGTTTCTGTTAATTCAGAATTTTGATATTACCTTTAAGGTGGTTCCACCTAAAATCTTTGCCTTATGTTTCCAATGGTAAAACTTCGTTTACATATTTTCTTCGCAATTAATGTATTCCCAATGATAAAATTCGCACATCGATAAAACTACTTTAAGTTATAGCATGGGATACTTAATATTTGCTAACACATAACCGTAATTCAGCAGTCCAACATTTGTTTGTCTACTGACGTCATCAATATACAGGTCGCGCCATCTATTAACAAACCTCAACATTACTCAAAGAAAAATGATTGATTTTTAATATACACTGCTGGCCACCCAAAATGCAACACCAAGAAGGACATCAGATAGCAAAGCCAGATTTACTGGATACATAACAACTGATACAAAGATGTAACAATTGAGTTTACAGGCCCGTGCGACTTGCGGAACACACAGACATCAATAGTTCGTGTGGCCACCATGACTGGCAATAACGGCCGCTACGCGCCGCGGCATCGAACGGAAGAGGCTGTGGGTGTGGGTTTGGGGTATGTCGGTCCAGGCTGCTTCCACACGTTGCCACAGTTTATCAGGCGTAGCCGCGGGTGGTGCTTGCCGGGCCACTCGGTTGCCGATCAGCTATCAGACGTGTTCGATGGGCGACATATCGGGAGAACACGTGGGCCACGGCAGCATTGACACCTGGTGGGCGGTGAAGAATTGTTGCACGATGTGTGCCACGTGCGGGTGCACATTGTCCGGTTGAAACGTGGCCGCTGGCAGGTCCTGCAGGTAAGGGAGGACTACAGGCTCCGAAACGTCGAAGATGTAGCGGTGGCTGTTGAGTGTACCGGCGATGCGTACCAGATGGGTGGGGGTGTCATATCCAATTGCGCCCCAAACCATAACGCCAGGCGACGGACCCGTATGTCTATGCATAATGCATGCGTCAATACAGTCTCTCGCCGCGGTGCCGCCACACGCGGATCCGACCATCGTGGCTTTGCAGGCAGATGCGGGATTCGTCGGAGAAGACAATATCGTAGCATTCTGTAGTCCAGGTGCGGCGTTCAATGGCCCACTGCCGCCGCACTCGCCGGTGGTGTAACGTCAATGGTAATCGAAGCAATGGGCGCCGTGTGACAAGTTCCCGCTCCTGCAGACGACGTCGAACGGTACGTGCTGACACAGGTTGTTGCTCAACACACCCTAATCCCTGCGCTAACGTTCGTGATGTGGCGGTGCGAGCCGTCAATGCCCGATATAATATTCACAATATCCGATCTCGCTACAGAACTTCAAAATCAAATACTTCGACAGACTATGGAAATTTCACAGTTAATCAAACTCTCAAGTAATCTGGTGAATCTTTCCTAGTACCGGACAATTTTCGTTATGTGGATACAGAAAAAAGTGAGAAAGGAGTTTTTCCGTTAATATGAGAAAAGAATTGCGGAAAGGTTTCTGAAAATTCAGAATTGTCCGTTAACACTTCTTGAAAACGGTAATTGACCGTCAATATAAGAAAGGAATTGCGAAAAGGTTTCTGAAAATAGAGAATGTTTCTGGCGTACGAAAAATCAGTGAAATTCATAGATGTTTCCGTCATTTCGCGAAAACGTTGCATCACAACAGACTTCGTTAATTCACGAAAGAAATAACGAACGGAAAATAGCTCGTGAATTTCAAAAACTTTTGTACAGTGTACCACAACACGTAGCAGTAACATCGCCGACAAGCGCGGAATACACAGAACGCATCGTTGGCACGAAGCTCGTGCAATGGGGTAAAGGAAGGACTTATCGAAACTTGAAGACGATATAGTTGTCGGCGCATGGAAAGCAACTTCAGGCATCTCAGAAACCTCAGGCTTGTTGGTTGTTCGAGGACAACTATAGTGAAAATGTGGCGGGAATGCTTCGAAAAGGGAAAAATACCCACTCAATGTACCGGTAAGGGAAGACCACTATTGGTTGACTGTAGAAATGAACGCCGGTTGGCAAGTTCCGTCTCTGACAGCAAATGGCTTACGATACCTCAATTAGCGAATTAACGGCAGACTAAAACTATGGCAGACAGACAAACTTTTCCGAGCGCACAATCCAGCGGATGCTCTTCCAGCTGTGCCTAAGAAGTCGGCGGCCCTTTTATGTGCCCATGTTGACCGACAGTCATCAACAACTCCGGCTACAGAGATCATGGGACCAGCACTGGATGACTAAGAAATGGTAGTCTGGTCCGATGAGTCCAGGTTCTGTCTTCAACATGCCGTTGGGCAGGTCCGTATTTGACGTCCCGAGGGTGAACAGTTACAACGAGATTGCACAATTGGACATAAAAGGACGAGTGTAATAGTATGGGAATTGTCCTCACTGATATCACTGGTTCCAATCATATTTGAACAACCCTCATTGCTGAAATCTACCTAGACATTATTTGGGACCAAGTGTTGCCCTACATGCTGACCGTGTACAGGGATGGCACCAGACCCTTCCAGAAATACAATAATATGTGTCACAAGCCTCGCGTTGTGCAGCAATGGTTAGATGATCATGTCGCATTTCGTGTGCGTTCCTGAACGTCAAATTTTCCCAGTGTGAATACCATCAAACATTTGTGGGATACAGTGGAACCCAGATTCGCTTGTGTAGCCAGTGCATTGGTCCGTTGTCAAACTCCC